>OZ024827.1:45845358-47136192 GCA_964016985.1 Anodontia alba | reverse complement strand
TAAGAAAAATAATGTATACCCCTGTAAACTCCAGTTTTACCATATAAAAGTGGGGTTTGAGGGGGGTCAAAATTATATAGACATGTTTTCGTGATGAATATAGAAAGACGTTAAGGTGTTCAAATATTCGGTTTAAATAGGTATTTGATACTGTAAAATGTAACAGCGGACAACAAAGGCCCTGATGCAAGTTTATGATGTGCATGATAATTTTAATTTTCGTAGTTCACATATGCCGGAACAAGACACATTTTCCTTTGACGTAGATCTGTGTGAGTTAGTAGCTAATGAGCATCATATTGATTCGTTAAACATAACCAACATTTATTTTTTCTAAAACCAATCTAACGTATGCATCACTTATACAGAATGAAAGGATGTTTTCAATAAATAAACAGGTATGAGTTTATATATATATATTCTATTTTTTTTTTTTTTTTCATCACGAAAACATGCCTATATAATTTTGACCCATAAATCCCACTTATATAGTAAAACAGGGTTTCCAGGGGTAAACATTAATTTTCTTATTTATGCTAAAACATAGATTGTGGGTACTCGTTAGAACCGCCTCGTCGGGGCGGTTCTAATGAGTACCCACAATCTACGTTTTGAGCAGAAATATGAAAAATATTAGATTTTTTTATCTGAAAAGTTTAGTTTTTGGTGGCAAAAGTTTCAGTATATTTGAATAGGCACGTTTTCGTAATGTCTTCGTCTGCTTTTTCTTGTGGAGCAGGTCGTGTGGAGAGACACATAATTTTGAAACTGTAGACACGTCAGTTGTAAATAACATATTCCAAAGGATTTCGATAGTATGAGACAAACATGAAAAATAAACAAATTCGGGAAAATATTTCAGAACAGAGAGATGCTATTTTCTAACTTTATACATCTGCTTGACGATAAACAGCACTCTGAAGTTTCATAAAATTTTCAAAAAATGTGGCAGTCATAGAACATAATAATACTAATAATGATGCTAGTAATATAAACAGTAATAATAATGCTAATAATAATTACAATGCCAATAATAATAATAATTATAATTATATTATTAGTATTATTATTAGCATTATTATTAATCAGTGGAGGAATATGTCGTTATTAAGTCTAAAAGAATAAATGTATTCTTTACAAAACCCTGCATACATGACGAGACATAAGACCAACACTATCAGCAGAAAGAAGGAACCGAAAACTTTCAAACCAAGCTTAACCACACCTGGTACTTTCGTAAGGGTTAGCCGGTGGTTATGCACTCAAAATCTTTACTCGAACTTCCGGCCATGACTTACGAGACATCCAAATGTCATCAAACGGATAAGTTCGCCTAGTTTATTGAATTTTAGTCAATTTCATAAGTATATTTTGAAAATTCGGACAATGCTTTTCCTAACAACTTTCATTTCTGCGTCGAAATAGATAGGTGTCGGCGAAGGTCTCTTCAGCTATCTTGGCTATGAAATAATTATTTAGCATATCAAATGAGACGTACTGCAACCTACGTCTACGTTGAAATACATAAGACATTACATTCCCCAAGTATTTGTTCCCTGGATTGAAATACAGTCGACTCTCGTTATCTCGAACTCCAAGGGACTCTATGAAATACTTCGAGATATCCGTACTTCGACATATCAGATTTGCGGAACTGAGGAAAACAATTAATCGAACAACCACCTTTAACAGAATGAATATGTAATTTGACTCCTAAGTTAGAGATATATTAAAAATATTGTGGAAAAGAGGAGAAATTGCTCCTAAGGAGCAATTTCTCCTCTTTTCCACAATATTTTGTTGTCTGTTGGTAGATCTCTGTATTAAAACAGGGACCAGATTTTCACTTCGAGATAAGCGGTTATTCGAGATAAGCGAGTTCGAGATAACGAGAGTCGACTGTATTTGTGCTACATATGACTTACGAGTCCGACTAACCCTTACCGGGGCGTTAACCCTTACCGGGGCGTTAACCCTTACCGGGGCGTTAACCCTTACCGGGGATAAGAAAGCCTATACATTACAAAGCGATTTTTACAGCAGTAAAATGAAACTTTTATATGAATTTGCTTAATTAAAAGCTTCATGTATTTGCAAACGTGGCATATCAAACTGCTTTTGACACATGCTGTCTCATTTGCAAAACTTTTCATGGTGTTTGATTGTTTATATGTAAATGGAATATTTTGAAACTGGTTTGGTCTAAAATCTGCATGTTTTAAAGGCGGGGCATTCTGATAATGGCTAATGCTCCAATAAGGGATAATAAGGCCTTGTTATCAGACGACAGACAGTTGGCGTTCTTGTCTCCGTAAGGGTTAATGCTCCCCTAAGGAGTAGTCGGCCTCGTAATTCATATTCGGCACAGATATTTCAGTCCCCGGAATAAATGCTTGGGAAATAGCATCTTATGTATATCAAAGTAGACGTAGGTTGCAGTGCTTCTTATTTGATCTGTTAAAAAGTATTTCATAGCCCAGATAGCTGAAAATACCTTCATATTGCACTGGAAAAGAAATCAAAACAAGAATATCGGACTACTTTTCTCCGGGTGAAATTGAGATAAAAATTAGACGCTTGTTTTTCCAAGCCCACACCTATCTTTTCCGACTCAGAAATTTAAAGTTGATGGGAATGGCATTGTCCGATTTTTCAAAATATGTCTATAAGATTGGAGAACGTACCCGTTTGTTGACATTTGGATGCTTCGGAAGTCATGGCCGAAAGTTCGCGTAAAGATTTCGAGTGCATAACACGGGCTATCCCTTATGAGATTACCAAGTGTGTTAAAACCCGTTTCAATTCTGTCACGACAGAGTTTCTGAAGAGAGGTATTCAATCTTTTAAGGGGAGTCGTTACTGCAAGAGGTGGCAACTCTGTAAAAATATTTTGTCTCCTTTCTGAAAAGGGGTCTACTCTAAAAGAAAAAATATGCCCCGCCCCCTTTGCAGCATTTTTTTTGCTTTAAGACCAAGCCCCTTTTCAGAAGGAGTTCGGTGTGCAGCGAGTCAAATAGGAAGTAACAAAAGTTGTCTCCCCTATTAAAAATGGCAGAAAATATACCAAATGTCCCCTTATACAAATAATGTAGGTCTGGATCAAACCTGCATTCCGCCTGCACAGTTTAGACATGCTACCATTACCAGGTAGATAAACGGATTTGGTCAAATTCTATGGAAAATACGATAAGGAGTAAATGTATCCGAATACTTAGAGTAAAGTTATCCGAATATTTTGTGTAAAGGTATCCGAATATTTGGGGTAAAATGTATCCAAATATTTGGAGTAAAGGCATCCGAATATTCGGAGTAAAGATATCCGATTATTTGGAGGAAAAGTATCCGAATATTTGGAGTAAATTTATCCGAATATTTGGAGTAAAGATATCCGAATACTTGGAGTAAAGGTATCCGAATACTTGGAGTAAAGGTATCCGAATATTAGGAGCAAAGGTGTCCGAATATTTGGCGTGAAGGTATCCGAATATTTTAAGAAAAGGTATCCGACTATTTTTGGAGTAAAGGTATCCGAATATTTGGAGTTATTTTGATACTACGTACGCTGACGGATAAACAAATATTGTAGATTTTCTACGATTTATTCCAAGGAGATACCTTTTATAGTTTCATGTTGGCTTTCTCCTACACCAAATCAATTTGGAAAAGGTGTCTTCTCTAAAAAGCATTGAGTTCTATTTCCTTTTTGTCGCACCTGCTTGTACCAGGGTGCGATATAGGCGTCCGATTTTCCGTCCGTCCGTCCGCCCGTCTGTCAACATTTATGTCGAAGTTCGACATTTATGTCAAAGTTAGTATTCTAATCAACTACAAGATTAAACTTTGCATGAAACATCTCCCTGACCTCCTGTCTTTAGCAACATAGGCGTCCGTTTTCCGTTCGCCCGTCCGTCTGTCAACATATATGTCGAAGTTCGACATCTTGCATGAAACATCTCCTTGACCTCCTGACTTTGCAAGCTAGGTTCCCGCTTTTCCATTCGTCTGTCCGTTCGTCTGTCCGTCTGTCCGTCTGTTAACAGTTCTGTTATGTCGAAGTTCGACATTTATGTCAAAGTTAGTATTCTAATCAACTACAAGACTAAACAACCATCAAACCTTGCATGAAACATCTCCCTGACCTCCTGACTTTGCGACACAGGCATCCCCTTTTCCGTTCGTCCGTCCGTTTGTCCGTCCATCCGTCTCAACATTTATCTCGAATTTCGACATTTACGTCAACGTTAGTATTCTAATCAACTACAATTCTACAATAACCATCATACCTTGCATGACACATCTCCCTGACCTCCTGACTTGGCAGGTACATTGACCCAGTGACCTTGACCTATATTTTGCGCTCCAGTGACTTTGACACAATTTACATTGACGTTCCAGATCTTCTCAACTATAAGGCATACCAAGCTTTGCATAGTGCTTCTCCTAGATGTACTGACTCGGCAAGTACCTTGACCCGGTGACCTTGACCTATATTTGCGCTCCAGTGACTTTGACCCATTATGCGTCGACGTTCGATATCTCCTCAACTATAAGGCCTACAATCATCAAACCTTGCAAAGTGCTTCTTCTGAATGTACTGACTCAGCAGATACCTTGACCTGGTGACCTTGACCTATATTTTGGCTGCAGTGACTTTGACATAATTTACGTCAATGCTCCAGATCTCCGCAAGTGTAAGACCTCTAGCCACCAAACCTTGCATAGTGCTTCACCTAGATGTACTGACTCGGCAGGTATCTTGACCCGATGACCTTGCCCTATATTTTGCGCTCCAGTGCATTTTACACATTTTACGTCGACTTTCAATATCTCCTCAACTATAAGGCCTACACCAAACCTTGCATAGTGTTTCTCCCCAATGCACGGACTCCACAGGTGACCTTGACCTATATTTCACGCTCCATTTACACCTTTTACGTCGCCCTTCCATGTCCTCAACTGTAAGGCTTCAACCACCAAACCTTGTATAGTGCTTCTTCTCGATGTACTGACTCGACAGGTACTTTGACCTGGTGACCTTCACCTATACTTTGCACTCCGGTGAATTTGACACATTTTACGTTGATGTTCGGTATCTCCTCAAATATAAGACCTACAACCACTAAACCTTACATAGTGTTTCACCTCATTGCACTGGCTTGACAGGTACCTTGAACCGATGACCTTGACCTTTATTTGATACATTTTACGTTGATGTTCGATAACTCCTCAACTATAAGGCCTACAACCACCATATCTTGCATAGTGTTTCTCCTTGATGTACTGACTTAGCAGGTACCTTGACCCGGTGGCCTTGACCTATATTTCACACTCCAGTGACTTTTACACATTTTACGTCGACGTTCCATTATCATTGGGCTGTATAATACGAAAGGTCAGTGCTGAAGATATAGCCATTAGAGGGAATGGCACTGGCCTGGAATGTATGTGCCCGACTAGGCACTTTGTAAACATTTTTTTCAACCCAGTTTCCCAACTAAGCATTGCTAAGAATGAAATAAACTTATTTAATAACCACGTTCTGATTGTGGCTCCTGTGACTTTTGCCCCAGAAGGTGCGACGACGCCTTCCGCGGAATTCTTGTAGAGTAGTAGACACTTTTCAGAAGAGATTTGTTGGGCCAGAAAGCAAAAAGGAAGTCACAAATATTGTCTCATTTGTATAAAACGATGGAAAGTAAGTCCTCATAGTAGTTTGTTTGTTTATTCTTTCTTTTAGTGTCACTGGAAGGCTGTGTTCTGTGAGCTGGCTCTCCCTGGACATCTCGGTTACTTTTTCGTTATGATGCTGTCAATATGTATGGTTGTGACAATATAATACAGGATAATCTGCAAGAATACTGAATTGTTAATTAGTACTGAAACAAATCCATAAGAGGATAAAGCTTAACTGTCTATTCCTACCGTCTATTCCTACAACTACGTTACCGATCTTAAGGGATATGCGAACAGCACATGCGCTGAACAGACAGTGTAGAAAATGTGCTTTTTAAACAAGCTTGTTCCAACTACTGTTTGTGCAGCTGCGCATCCCAGACCAGACTACGTAGATCTGCGCAGTCACCTGGACATGTGCAGTTCACAAATACCTTTAAAGTGTATTTTAAGGCATGGTGCAGCTCAGATATACTGAACAGTATAATTGTTACACTTTTGGAAGATTTTGGGGCACGTATCTTTACATTATAGAATAATCAAATTACAATATATTGCCAACAGTTTGAGCTGACGCATCAGAAGCCGTTCACAAACAGTGAACGAATAGACTAGCGTCCCATATCCACAATTTGGTCATAACGTTCGCTGTATTGTTACATATTTGCTGTTTTATTGAAGAAACAGGCTACATGGCTGCATATACTAGTCTTTATTGCTGTATGCAAGGTAATCCTAGCTCTTTTAATTTTTACAGTTCGTTACAGGACAAACAAGATTTAGAAACACACATAAACACAAATCAATAAAAATGAAAACACATTATATGGAGCTAGAAAGAAACTCTACAAATATCCGCTGCGATGTTACTCAGGTCAGATACCGCGTTCTGTGGCATCTACACAGGGTTTACACTATTTACCACTCAGCCAGCTGCTTAAAGATAGATCAACAAGTACGAGTAGTCAAATGGACGTGTCCCAATATGTAGGATAAATACGCTAAGAAGAGCAAAACAACATGTTTTTCTCCCAGTCCGTCGCACACAATGATCACCCCAGTGTATTCAGCTTAATTTACCGTATTTACCCTGCATATTCGGACAAATATGCCTGAACAAACAGAGTATACCAAGAACACAGAACGAGGCGTTAAAATATGGTCTGCACTACTCATTCAGCAATCTTTTAGACACCTAAACAGGTAATAAACTGGATATGATCAATCATGATGACAATTATAGTATGGAGTGAAAATGTCCAAATATTTAAGATAAATACGGTAGTTATAACCACTGAAATAAGATATAATTAAAATAAGCTGGTAATGATAATTAGTTTTCATTTTTGTCCTTTCAGTAGTGGACTCTCTTCAAGGATAGAAATCTGGACAGCATGCGCATATATCGGATTACTCTGACAATAATGTGGTAAAGCTGGCTTCTTTTAATAAATCGGTGTTTAATTAACCAATTTTAGTGTTTAGTTGTAATTATATCCTGTATCTGAAGATTAATCATATCCTTTATGCTAAAGGTTCTAGACAGTATGTACATATATTTTAGATACATTAAAATGGATTTCCCATTGTACCCTCAAAATGTCTGAAGATAGAATTACGTTTTGTTTGGCAATATGAATATACAAATGGATGTATCTTCCAGTCTGTGAAAATTAGTAGACTGATATTACTTTTATGACACAGAATGTTGAGACTTGTTATGCTTACTTTTTTCTGTAGTCTGGTAAAGCATTCTATGCAGACGACAATTAAAATTGGTGTTCTTCTGATGACGTCAGCACCGGAACCGTTTGACCTCAGACGGACCGCTCCAGCTTTAACTATAGCGTTTGAAAGAGCGCATAATGAATTTGGAATTGATTTTGACGTTATATATCATAACTATACTGGCTTTTGCCCGAAAGAAACAGTCATCGGTTATCTGTCGGAGCTGTATTACAACGAAAATGTGAAAGCGCTTATAGGACCCGCATGCTCAGCAACGATCGTGGCAGCTGGGCGCTTGGCCCAGTATCTTAAGCTACCAATGGTGACGGGACTTGGAGACCTGGTTGTAAGAGACCCCATGGACCATGACATGTACACCAGCCTGACGATTTTGTCATATAATCTGCAGAAACTTTCAAGTAAGTAACACTCTTCCCACCTACTGCATGACCTGTTTCGTTGTTTCACGCTTAGCATGCTGGTAGCATTCTGCAGACGATATTCTTATTTTCCCCAGAAAATAAGCTTTGAGTTTCATGCAAATTACCTTCTGATTTTCTAATTTTTCCTGCAACATAGGCTAAGACATTTTATGCAAATTATCTCCTCAAGAGACAATTTGCATGAAATGTCAAAGCTTATTTTCTGGGAGAAATAAGAAAAAAGAAATACCAATTTTTCGTCTGCTGAATTTGCCCAAAACGTAGCCATTACCGGAAAGATAGAATATCTTTCAAGGAATGGAAGGGGATAATTCCATTACAAAGAATAGCCCTGATTAAGGGGAATATATATCATTATGGGAAAAGTGATACAGAATCAGGGGAGATAACCGTTTTAACTCATTTCTGTACAGAGGTCTACTCTCAGTGGAAAGTATTTGGAAGCAAATATTTTCCTTCTGGCGCAGACCCCTTTCCAGAAAGTAGATCATCCGCAGGAAAGCGATCCGGAAGTCAAAAGTTTCTTGTACAAATGGCGGAAAATCTACCAAGTGCATTCAATCCTCACAAGTATTAGCTTTTCTCAAGGTAGCGGGTCATTTAGCTTCAACAATTTGCATGCCTGCTTATGACGCTTATACCGCTCATGGATGACACATGTATCAAGAATCATTGAACAAACCAAAATGACTCCAGTTACTTTCCGAGTTTTGGTTCACTCCGTACCGTTAAATTTACCTCTGGGATGTACACAAATTATAGGTTCCACGGACATTGTTTCTTGACAGCTACTATTATCCTGTGAGTTTTCAACATTTTGACTATAGTAGAGCACTGGATGGGAGAGTCCTGTATGGCAAGCCGTTTTACTATTTATTATGCAAAAAAAGATATATTACATATTATATCAGATATCTTATATAGGATATAAGATATCTAATATAGGATATAAGATATGATATACTAATTCAGATAGCTTATATCCTATAATTGCATAACTTATATCCTATATAAGATATCTGACATAATATAACAGATATCTTATTTAATTCCACATTTAAGATATCTTATTTACCATATAAGATATCTTATTTGTTCAATAAGATATATATTAATATAGATACCTGCTATACTAAATATGCTATCTGATATACCAAATTAATTTAATTGAATGAATGAGATATCCTCTTTAGTAATAAGACACCTTATATCCTATACAAGATATATTATATAGCATATCAGATATCTTATATAGTATCTTAGGTCTCTTATATGTCAGTTAAGATATCGTATAAAGCATATAAAATATCTTAATTGACATATAAGATATCTTATTTATATAAGATATCGTATATAACATATCAGATATCTCATATATTATATCTGATATATTAAATCAGATATCGGATTTATAGAATAAATAGTAAAACGGCTTGCTGGTAAGCTATTTTACTACCATTCATTATGCAAAATAGATATCTTATATACTATATCCGATATCTTATATAGGATATAAGATATATAATATATACTAATTTAGATATATTTTATCTTAATTAGATATATCCTATAGAAGATATCAGATATATCATATCTAATGTCTTATTTAATTCCACATATAAGATATCTTATTTACCATGTAGGATATCTTATATGTTAAATACATATATATATATATATATATATATATATATATATATATATATATATATATATATATATATATATATATATATATATATATATATATATATCTGATCTCTAAATCAGATGTCTGATATACTTAATGAGATATCTTATTTAATTGAATAAATAAGATATCTTCTTTAGTAAATAATATATCTTATATCCTATATAAGATACCTTATATAGCATATCAGATACCTTTTATAGCATATAAAATATCTTGACATATGATAATTACTTACATAAGATATCTTATATAATATATCAGATATCGTATATAGCATATAAGATATGTGATGTATTAAATAAGATATCTGATTTATAAAATAAATAGTAAAAGGCTTGCCATAGTTCTTGGCTGGATTAAGCTGATCCGACAATGAAATGCTTTCATTTTAAATCCAGTAAAGATACTCTTTGTACGGGTTCATTTCAAGGTTTAAGCTGTCTGAATTGCTTTTTTTGTATTATTTATTATAGAGATTCCGGCACCTAAAAAAGAGAAGTCCCAGATCAGACGCCGCAAAACGCGGCGTCTGGTCTGGCTCTATAATGTTTGCCACTGTTCTTTTTATGGGACGCTGGGCATAAATGGCTTAATAGTATCCCCGAAAGAGGCCATTATTGGATAATAAAACATTCTATTCTATATGTTATCAGATGCACGGCTACCCTGTCAACACTCTTGGTACTTACTGTTGCTTAAGCTGGGTTCAGTATAATTCCCGTATTTGATGTGTGATTAGCATACCTCCTATATATGAGTCAGGGCGACCTGCAACAAACATAAAAACCAAGATGTGAATGTTAGGTAATTGCAAGAAATATTGTGTCGATTCGTATGTTATACCGCCGGAACGTTTGAAGGGACTGGCTACACACCTGATAGAGTTTCCACTATTTCCACAAAGAGAGACAACTTTTGTGACTTCCTGTTTGCTTTACTGCACGCCAAACCCGTGCTTGCGTCTAATCTACAAGCAAAGATTGAGCGACCAAGGGGAGCAATAAAGAGTAAAGGACTCTTTTGCAGATGGGAGGAAAACAATTTGACAGTTACCTCCCATGAAAGCGTATCGATTTTTTCAGCAAAACTTTTAGAGTAAAGATTTTTTACTTTAATTGCAAGAACAGAACGTTTTTGACTGTTTCTTTGTCTTATGATGGTGACGCTTTTTTTCACACGTAAACATACATTGTTTTATTTTTGATGATAAGATAAGATAAGGTAAAGGTAAGATAGAAAGGAAAAAGGGAGGTGAGATGAGGTGAGGTGAGGTAAGGTAAGAACTTATCTACAGCTGGCATATATAACACGTTCTTGCCATCACGAAAACATGCCTATATAATTTTGACCCCCTTTAACCCCACTTTCATATGGTAAAACTGGGTTGCCGTGGGTATACATTATTTTTCTTATATCTGCTCAAAAACATAGATTGTGGGTACTCGTTAGAACCACCTCGTAGGTGGTTCTAACGAGTACCCACAGTCTATGTTTTGAGCAGAAATATGAAAAATATCAATATTTTTTATCTGATAATTTTCATTTTCATTTTTAGTGGTAAAATTTTCAGTATATAGGCATGTTTTCATAATGTATGCTTTTGAACCGACTGATGGCTGTTCAGCCGTACAAAACACAACACATTCAGAAGACATTTTGACATTCTATGTTTTTTTCTTATTTTTCCCAGAAAACTGATGTATACATGTACTCCCCCATGGTTCTAACACGACTGAAACTATCTGGCATTTTCTACACCGAATTCATTTATCTCTGCGGTATGTCAGTGATCATAATTTCCCTTGAGTTACTTTGGCAATTAGTGATCATATATTATTTCCCTTGAGTCACTTCGGCAATTAGTGTAAAGTGTATACTATAGCAGACGACAATTTGATTTCTTTTTTTGTATTTTTTGAAAAGAAAAAGGCTTGATATTTTATGTAGGCTTGATATTTTATGTGAATCGATTTAATAAAATATCTAGTCTTATATTCTCAGAACAATAGCAACATCAGCTTTAGAATGTCCTCTGCTACACAATTGCTTAGCGCTTTAAGGGTTAAAAGCACTTGGCACAGATGCTTATCATTACACACCTTGGGAAACTCAGCAATTATTTAATTATCGTCTCATCAAGACCAGAGAACATTTGTACCACTAGAGCTGGGATTCGTTGCATCATAAAATAAATGTTATGTTACAGCACGCTATTCACCTCTTCTTCTGCTAAGGAACCCAGTGGCACACAACGTTAAAATGACGTCGTATCAACATCGATGCGACGTGATCACGTCGCATCGACGTTGATACGACGTCATTTTGATGTTATGTGCCTGCTGGGAAGTATACTGGCGGAATACTCTCTCTCTCTCTCTCTCTCTCGCGTCCAGTTTGATCTGGATATTCTTTAGTGTCCAGTGAGGCTACAAAATATGTAGTATTACGCTTTCTTTGATACACTTTCCGTTATTAAAGGGAAACAAATTTAATTACTTTCAGTTTGCGTTCCCGCACACCAAGCACCTTCTTAAAAGGGACTCTACTCACGTGGGAGCAGTTTCTTTTTTTTTTTTTTCGGTTTTAAAGAAGACCCCTGTTCAGAAGGCAGGTATGAACAATTTGACAGCTGCATCCACACAAATGTGTATCCAATCCTGATATTTCATCAGAACAATGATAAACTGAAAAGTAACAAAATATACTCAGCATTAAGGAAAAGTTACCAGGTATTTTATCAAAATTTATTCCGGGTGTTGCAGTGGAATGCTTTTTGTTATAACGAAATCATTACTTATCACAATATTTATGCTCCCAGCAAAGCGCTGCGGCAAATGATTTTTCTAATGTCTGAAATTCCGTTTGAAAGTCACGTACCCTTACATCAAATGTCACAAACCTTAATATCGAGTGTGTCGTCTATTAACATCTAGAGTTGCTTTGCATCTACGCCTCATACTGCGAATCAAATGCTGGATCCTGCACTGAGTAATAGCCTGCCACTCCCGAATCAGCTGCTGACGATTATGGATACGTCGTCTGCCGTCGAACACGCGACACCTTAACTAGTCTCATAACTGCACGATGGGGCTCAAATCAGGGGAGAACGCGGGCGGGCCAAGGTAACACAGGCACATTATTTTGTCCAGTAAAGTCTGTAGTCAGTCTTGCCGAATGAGGTCTACGTCGGCGTGATTTCTGACTATAGCGTCTAGCAGTCAGATTCCCGTCAACAACCAGAAGAGGTATCCTATTGCGTTACGAAATACCACCTACACCATTACGCTTCCGACACCACTCCCACCCCCCCCCCCCCCCCCCCCCCCCGCAACGCCCCGCATCCCCCAACGTGAAGCCTCCGTACGCAACAATCCGCATAATGTTCACCACGATGTCGCTATTCCTTAAGAAACGTGCCACATCTATGAACATAACACCTAATGCGGTATCCATCGCAGATATTGCATACACCTGTTATAGCGTTTTCGTAGACGTACTGGCGTCAGTACATTATCCGTATTCGCCTTATGGCTACCAATGTCTCGTTCACGCAAGCGTCGTCCAACAGTAGAGGCACTTATCCGCTGGTTATTTATCCCCAAAGTCTCTTGAGCCGTTTTACAGAAGTTCTGAACCGATTCCGAAAATGCGTGAGTAATATGTGGCGGTCCTGTTGACGTGACGTAACTCTCTGGCATCCAGGGCGTTGTCTGTATCTCACAGATCCTGTCATTGTGTTCCGTTCCACGAGTTTCATGATTGTTTGATGGAAACAATCCATTCTCCTGGCTACCTCACGGAATGATAATCCTTCTTGAACCATACCGAGGGCATGGTGACGTTGATTTTCATTTAGCCGTCCCATGTTTAACGTTATGGAAGAATAAATACCGGCGTTTTGTTGCAACTATGTTAAACTTTCGAAAGCAGAAGAGAAAGTGATTTTCGCATAGATAATATTCGGAATTTTTTGCACGTGCACATAGGGGTTGGGGAGGGGGAAAGAGGGAGGAGGGGGTGGTGGAGGGGGAGGGGGGCAACTCAGCTAATTAGGCACATGAAGTTTTGTTAGATATGGGTGATAACTGAGTATAATAGCGGCCAGGATAAATCAAAGTCAGTTCCAATCGCAAGATGACATTTATTTACAATATTTACCTGGGCCCGGTTGTTCAAAGCGGCATTAGCTTAACGAGCTCGTTAAGGGTCATTTCGTTAACTATTTAGCGGATTCAATATACACTATTCCGCACTGCAAGAGCTACTCACATTTTTTCAGCAAAAAATTTCAGCATCAGATATTCACTCGTTGTAAATTTTAACGAATCGTTAACTAACGACATCGTTAGTTTTGAACAACTGGACCCTGGTAACTTTTCATTGACGCTGATATATAAAAAAAAAGTATTAACTGTGAAAAGAAGGGCTTTCCTCAAGATAGCAGTTAAGGAACCTTGTTTGCGTTATCCGTAGGAACCTTTTGTTTCCATCACGAAAACGCGCCTATATAATTTTGACCCCCTTAAACCCCATTTTTATATAGTAAAACTGGGGTTTACAGGGGTATACATTATTTTTCTTATTTCTGCTCAAAACATAGATTGTGGGTACTCGTTAGAACCGCCTCGACGAGGCGGTTCTAACGAGTACCCACAATCTATGTTTTGAGCAGAAATATGAAAAATATCAGATTTTTTTATCTGAAAATTTTCAGATTTTGGAGGTGAAATTTTCTATATATTTGAATAGGCGTGTTTTCGTAATGCCAAATTTCACTCAAGTAACGGTACCAAATACCATCAATAGCCGAGTGATTCCCAGGTGAGTGCGTACGTAAAATTATTTCCTTTGGTAAAGATGAATGTCCCTAGATGGTTTTCATATCTAGATTAAAATCTATTACACGATGCCTTTATGAAAGAAAAATCTTTACTACAAAGTTGGCTGCAGTCATGACGTGTTTTGATTCATTTACTCTTTATTCTTTGATTATAAAAGCAGGCTAAATCGTTAGAAAATTAGTGTTTTTTTATTGTTCACAGAAAACTGGACTTTACATTCATCGAAATATCAGGTCTTATGTTCTGTGAAAAGTAATAAAAAACTGTCAGTGTTTTTTTTTATATTTAGCCGATTAATGTTAATCTTACAATTGGGGAAGCTCTGTTATGTGCTCGCGCAAAGGTAGACTCGGTACCTTTTAAAACAAAACGTTTTCAAAGGTTTAACATAATCGTAAAAAGAAATGTCATTTATTCAGAATTGAGGCAATTCCCTAATTCACCACTTTATATAGTAAACTAAAGGATAATCTGGTGGGGTCAGAGACTATTGAAAAGGTCACGTGATATAAAAAGCAGTGAATTGGTTAGGCTTAAAATGCTTGATTAGACTAAAGGCCCACATGACATAATTAGTAAAATTACCAAAGCATGTCACAACTATCAGTGCAACAATATTTATGCCCCAAATTCCGGATGAATGCTAGGATTTTTAGATTTTGTATATGGGTTTCCCACGAAAAAATATCTGACCCGTATTTTATTCTTGTCCGGCATATTTGTACTTTCAGAGTTATGTCCATCTGAAAAAACAGAAATAAATCTTGTCAGCAAGATATCTCCAAACGTATTCTAGCTAGGGTCTTGAAATTCGATTTAGTGATTGCGTATGATGTGTAGATTATCTGATTAGATTTTGAGGGAATTCGTGAAAAATTGATATAGTTATGCCCCTTTGCGATTCTGGGCATTTGGACCTTGTCAGCAAGCTCTCTCAAAACAATATTTAACCTGGGGTCTTGAAACTTTATATGCTGATTAGGGATGAGGTGTAGAATACCTGATAAGATTTTTAATCCCTTTTATATGACGCTAGACATAAAGTGGTTAATATCCTTTAAACAGTGTAGATCATTTCGTACTATCGATTACCTTGCAGGTAAAAATTTGTAACATGCATAATTTTGTTTTAACTTACATCGTCAGCTTTCTTAAACTGAAATCGGTTAAATATATATAACATTTTTTTCTCTGTTTAATCTTCTACCCAGAGTTCACACGAATCTTATATAGAACGTGGTTTTCATAGTGAGAAGGAACTTAACTCTGCTGCTACTAAATACTACAATGTTCCGATTAATGATCTTCCAGCAGCATGCAATACCATAATGTTATTATAATATAATAATACAACAAAAAGCTAACCTTGGTCTAGCCTTCACACAAACTCTATGTTAAAGCTGATTTTGATAGTATTGGGATCTTTACAGGCAAATCTTGGCTAAAATTCCAAAATGCTATTGATGAATTGGAGAGGTCTAACTGATATCTCGTCAAAATGAGAATGACCCAATTACAGCAAAATTCACACCGCTTCTTGGTATACCTCATCAAAACTTAGATAAGTATATGCTATTCAATGAATGCTATAAATTATGAATTGCGCTATGCAGTACCAATGCATCCATCCAGTTTAAAAGTGAAATTGTCAAGAATAATGTACATCCCACAAACTTTAATGAAGTACTGCAATGGTAACCTTTTAGAACATACATATGTGCAGTGTACAGAAAAAGGTGCAAGCGAATGGAGAACACCTTGATGTACTAATACTTGAAATTTGATTCTATTCTATTCAAAGCTATATCTAGTCCCGGGTTTTACTAATAAACAACACGCCTAAGGTCAATGGTGCATTGTGGGTCAACAATTAAATCACTTCCGTGTCCGAACCAAAACGTATAATGTCTACGCCATTGGGCGTAGATAATGATATAATATTCTTTATTTCCTCCGAATTTGAAGAGCATTCAACAAACAATACATATAAATATGCATGGAAAATAGGTAAAAAAAAATAAATAAATAGAAAAAAGAAAGAAAAAGAAAACTGAAAGAATATGTACACATAGCACGGTAGAAAGGTTGTCTGGTTTTTAACGAGTATAAATGATAAATACCTAGCAATCCGTAAAGAAACAATGGCAAATAATGCGGAACCAGGTAAGATGTGGCATCTGACCAGGGTCCAAACTGATCTCTTACGATACAAGACTTTCTGTCAACCTTTCAATAAATAGATTACTACAGGCATCATTTATGTTGCAAATGGAACGTTTCTTAAACTGACTTAACACTAAATCTTGGACGAAACCTAAACATATCAAACTGACTGCACTCCAAGTTCCTCGCACAACACGTTCACATATTAACCTGACTGTACTCCAAATCTCTTGGAGAACGCAAAAACATATTAAACTGACTGCACACCAAGTCTCTCAAACAACTTATGAACATATATTAAACTGACTGCAATTCAAATCTCCCGGACAAGACATGAATATATTAAACTGACTGCACTCCAAGTCTCTCAAACAACTTATGAACATATATTAAACTGACTGCAATTCAAATCTCCCGGACAAGACATGAATATATTAAACTGACTGCACTCCAAATCTGTCGGACAACACATGAACATAATTATTAAACTGATTGCACTCCTAGTCTCCCGGACAACACATTACCATATTAAACTGACTACACCCCAAACACATGGACATACCATGTTTACCTCGGCTGCGCTAAATAAAGCAAACACTCGTGAGAGATTTTCAAAAACTGTTTTGCATCTTCTGAACGATTATTTTAAACCCGTTATTGTGATCTCAAAATAGAAAGTAGCCATTATTTTCTTTGATGCGACTTGATATAAGATCAGTTTTATCAACTGCATAACCCTTCAGTGGACCCCTACAGAGAGAAAGCGTAGCTGTATCAGCATCCAAAATCAGAACGAGGCGTATCATTCCAAAGTTAGTTACAGAGTATTTGAGGTTGCGAATATTAAGTTTTAAAGTGATATCTCCAGACTATTTGAGATCAGAGTAAGTATGATTTTGCTTATTATAGTATTGTCTATTCCAGAATGCCAACTAAATTCCTGTCTTTCAATCGAAAGAATACTTATTTTAGTCTGAAAGTGCGGTGCCGTCCAGCCTGCAGAATATAGCCGGTGTCTGACTTTTCAGACACCGAGTACATTGAGGCATTTATTTACGTGTATGACAGGTATTTTGAACATACATATATGCTGATGATATATATTGCGCTTCCGAAACGGAATAACATGCGCAGCCGAAACGGCGAAGGATCCTGCATTCTGCTATGTCCAAGTAAACGAATGCAGCGATAATTTATGCAGAAATGTACGCACATAACGTTACCATTATGACCCCGCACATTTGCATATTCAACATAACAATTTTAATTGCTTATTTTCTTGTTTCCACATGAAAACAAAAGATACATTGTTTAAATCATCTTTCATCCTCTGGTAGTTCTGAATATTCGCATATGCCGCCATCTTCTTTGTGCCAAAAATTAGCTTAGGAATAGTTTGCGTATATTCGGTACCAGCCATTGAAAACTGTCACAACTGACCGGAAAGTTTACTGTAGTTTCTGAGTGACCGTGAACCCTCGTTTAATTGGACTCAGCGCTGAAGTTTTAGAACATATTCGGTAACTCTAGAGATGAATGTACTGGAAGACGACGAAGACGACGATGGTGATATAGAAAAAAGAAAATTTTGAACTGCGAGAATAGAGTGTGTCGTAGGAACTTTGATCTGACCGCGAAAACGCACAGATGATCTGGATTTCCCTATTAACTGTTTCACACCAGAGTTTCTGAAGTGCACTAAGCCATTTTTATTTTTATATCTGTTTGAATGGACAAGTCCATTGTTGCAAATGGGGATTTGTCTTAAGTCAAAAACAGAATGGCAATTAGTGTAGGTCTTGATAATATGGCTCCCCAGTAAGCATTCTTTATAAATCTATAGCGGGTCGTTATCGGCCCGTCAGTTACACTGACGGGCCGATAATAGCCCGCTATAGATTTATAAAGAATGCAAGCTGAGTGGTTATGAGCAGTCACATCTGAATCTATACAGTTTGCATAGGTATTTTGTGTTCATGGTTTGAAAAGTTGATCATAAATGTTGATGGTTGGAAAAGTTGACCATAAATGTTGATGGTTGGAAAAGTTGACCATAAATGCTGCGGTACGTTTTCTGACGGCAGAAATTGAATTTTGATTTCTAAGAACTCATTTACGAGGTATTGAATTCTAGAAAGCAGATTTACTTTTTTCTAATATGCACGCTCAATGCTAGTTCCCAGAGGATATAAAATTTCTGCATATGATGTTTCAATCCATAGCTATAAGTATTTTTTGTCTCATGTATCTTATTACCATTCTTCACGACTAATATATTCACATACACCGCAAGAAAAAGGGACCTTTCGTCACATGCGGGCAACGAATGTCTATATCAACTAGCATATTGGCGGATGCACAGGCTGGTGTTGCGCAGTATAAATATGGCACAAAAAGTTTCCTAACTTGCCTTATCGATCATAGTTATATTATTGTACATGCAACAAACAATCTAAACTTTTATTGTTTCTGCTAAGTATCAAATACTGAGACTGATATATAGAAGATCTTCTTGAGTGGTAATTTCACAGGAATTTTATGATTACATTCGGCGAGATTTATATATTTCATATGAAATGACCACGAAAGTTTCATATGACTTCAACTGAAGTTTAACTGTTTTTCAACCGAAAACATAACGTTGTCACGGACGGCGTTATGACTTTACACACCAGAAACCAAGTGTTATGTAACGTGTGGTCAAATCATTTTGTGACAAGACGTTATCCACTGAATAATAGCAACGTTATTTGATGCATTAACATGCTTGTAATAGAACAGAAATCGCCCTTCTGAAAAGGAATTTGTTATTGTTTGTTCCTCATCTCTTCTTCTCTTGATGCCTCAGGAAGGCCGTATTTCCTGGTTGTGACATTCATTAGGAAAACACGCCTATTCAAATATATAGAAAATTTCACCTCCAAAAACTGAAAAAAAAAATCAGATAAAAACTGTGATATTTTAGCTCACCTGAGCCGAAGGCTCAATGTGAGGTATTGTAATCACTCACCGTCCGTCGTCGTCGTCCGTCTGTCCGTCCGTCCGTTCACAATCTTTAAAAAACATCTCCTCCTGAACCAGTGATTGGATTTTGACCAAACTTCACAGGAACGATCCTTGGTTGGTCCTCTTTCAAAGTTGTTCAAATGGTTCCGGTCCATTGCATATCTAGGTCACAGGAGCTAAAAATAGATTTTTAACTAAAAACTTAAAAAATCTTCTTGTCAGAAACCACTGGACCGATTTCAATATAATTTTGCAGAAATGTTCCTTTGGTGATCCTCTACCAAGATTGTTCAAGCCATTTGGATTCGTCAAAAAACATGGCCGCCAGGGCGGCGGGGCTTATTTTCCCTATATATCAATTTAGAAAACTTTAAAAATCTTCTTGTCAGAATCCAATGGACCGATTTCAATATAATTTTGCAGAAATGTTCCTTTGGTGACCCTCTACCAAGATTGTTCAAGCCATTTGGATTCGTCAAAAAACATGGCCGCCAGGGGACGGGGCTTATTTTCCCTGTATATCTATATAGAAAACTTTAAAAATCTTCTTGTCAGAAACCACTGGACCGATTTCAGTATAATTTTGCAGGAATGTTTCTTTGGTAATCTTCTACCAAGATTATTCGAGCCATTTGGATTTGTCAAAAAACATGGCCGCCAGGGGGCGGGGCTTATTGTCTCTATATATCTATATAGAAAACTTTAAAAATCTTCTTGTCAGAAACCACTCGACCGATTTCAATATAATTTTGCAGAAATGTTCCTTTTGTGATCCTCTACTAAGATTGTTCAAGCCATTTGGATTCGTCAAATAACATGACCGCCAGGGGGCGGGGCTTATTTTCCCTATGTATCTATATAGAAAATTTTAAAAATCTTCTTGACAGAAACAACTGGACCGATTTCAATATAATTTTGCAGAAATGTTCCTTTGGTAATCCTCTACCAAGATTGTTCAAGCCATTTGGATTCGTCAAATAACATGGCCGCCAGGGGGCGGGGCTTATTTTCCCTATATATCTATATAGAAAACTTTAAAAATCTTCTTGTCAGAAACCACTCGACTGATTACAATATAATTTTGCAGAAATGTTCCTTTGATGATCCTCTACCAAGATTGTTCAAGCCATTTGGATTCGTCAAAAACATGGCCGCCAGGGGGTGGGGTATTATTTCTCCTATATATCTATATAGAAAACTTTAAAAATCTTTTTGTCAGAAACCAATGGACCGATTTCAATATAATTTTGCAGAAATGTTTCTTTGGTGATCCCCTACCAAGATTATTCAAGCCATTTGGATTCGTCAAAAAACATGGCCGCAAGGGGGCGGGGCTTATTTTCCCTATGTATCTAAATAGAAAACTTTAAAAATCTTCTTGTCAGAAACCACTGGACCGATTTCATTATAACTTGACAGAAATGTTTCCTTGTTGGCCCTCTACCAAGATTGTTTAAGTTATCATGATTCATCAAAAAACATGGCCGCCAAGGGGTGGGGCTTATTTTTCCCTATATATCTATATAGAAAAATTTAAAAAATTTCTTGTCAGAAACCAATGGACCAATTTCAATATAACTTAGCAGGAATGTTTCTTTGGTGACCCTCTACCAAGAGTGTTCAAGCCGGCAAAAAACATGGCCGCTAGGGGGCGGGGCATAATTTTCCTATATATCTATATAGAAAACTTTAAAAATCTTCTCGTAAGAAACCGTTGGGTCGAGTTCATTGTAACTTGGCAGGAATGTTGCTTTGGTGACCCTGTACCAAGATTGTTCAAGCCCTCATGATACGTCAAAAAACATGGCCGCCAGGGGGGCGGGGCTTATTTTCCATATATATCGGTATAGAAAATTTTAAAATTCTTCTTTTCAGAAACCACCTGACCGATTTCAATATTACTTGGCAAGAATGTTGCTTTGGTGACACTGTGCCAAGATTGTTCAAGCAATCATGATTCGGCAAAAAACATGGCTGCTAGGGGTGGGGCTTATTTTCCCTATATATCTAAATAGAAACCTTTAGAAATCTTCTTGTCAGAAACCACTGAACCGATTTCAGTAGAACTTGCAGGAATGTTCCTTTGGTGGCACTCTACCAAGTTTATTCAAGCTGTCATGATTCGTCAAAAAATATGGCCGTTAGGGGGTGGGGCTTATTTTCCCTATATAGCTATATAAAAAACTTCAAAAATCTTTTTGTCAGAAACCACTGGACCAATTTCAATATAACTTGGCAGAATTGTTCCTTTGGTGACCTTCTTTCAAGATTCAGTTCCAGCAGTCATGATGCATGAAAAAACATAGCCGCTCGGGAGTAGGGCTATAAAATTTATACAAAAATCTTAGAGCAGTGAACTTGGCTGAAACTTCAACAGTAAGTTTGCAAAGCTGTTTGCTCAGGTGAGCGATATAGGACCATCATGGTCCTCTTGTTTATAGTTCTGCTCAAAACATAGATTGTGGGTACTCGTTAGAACCGCCTTGCCAAGGCGGTTCTAACGAGTACCCACAATCTATGTTTTTGAGCAAAATAAGAAAAATAATGTATACCCCTGTAAACCCCAGTTTTACTATATAAAAGTGGGGTTTCAGGGGGTCAAAATTACATAGGCATGTTTTCGTGATTTTCCATGGCGCCTTTACCTTCAGGTTTACTCTAACAGGAAATGATTTGCCCCCAAAAGGAGCAAGTTATTTCCTTTTAGAAAAAAAAAAAAGAAACAAACTTTTAAGAGGGGGCCCATGGATACTTTTGAAATAATTGCCTCCCCTAAAAGTGTACCCTTTTGCCTTAAATTGAGACGCATACATCTTCAAGAGAAATAATTCTGACATAAAGCATTTGCCGCTCTACTCTTAAAGGAAAGGAATGGAGCACTCAGGAAGGCAAATCTTGCCTTGAAGAGTGGTCCTCATTTTCTAAGTTTCAAATCCAATGGCTTTTAACTCAACAGATATTTGGATGCCCGCTTGAATATCGGCAGTCCTTACTTTAAAAGAATGTGCACTCAAATTTATCCTACTGAACTGCAGTCAAAAAAAGCTAGTTCTACAGATACGTAAAACCCATTTTTAGATTTGCATATATCAATTTCAAACAGTTTTGTTTCATCCAAAGTGTATGACAAACGCGATGATTCTGATCTTGACATTGTTAATTTCCTTTTTTTTTAGGATTGCGACGTTCCTCGTGCCCCTTCTTATGGTGTTTACATTTCTCAACTAATCAGGTTTGCAATAGTGTCCAGTCATTTGGCTGATTTCAATGCTCGTAACAAACATTTGACTGCCAAACGTCTCCAACAGCTATTGGTACATGTATCATAAAAATCGGCTGAAATAACATTTTATGTCTATTGTTCGGCCCACCGGGGATCAACTGGTGGTTTTCTTTTACTCCAGTAGTTTCTGTTGAGACCTCATCTTTGCTTTATTATAGGCTTTATATGTGATTTATTTGTTGTTCGTAGTATTTTATGAATGAATAGACACTCAAAGCGTCAATTACAACTGCCCCATACGACATTTCTTTTCTTTCTTTTTTTTTTTTTTTTTTTTTTTTTTTTTTTGATTTTCATTAAATATTTTTTTAATTTATGTGTTTTTTCTGCTTTCTGATTAGTTGAATAAAAAAATTCATTCACTTCCTCGAAGAAATAAAAGCATCTGATGGGGCACAACTTGTGGTAAAACACAATACTAAATGTATGACAAATGGCCGATAATCTCGCTCACATCGAAAGAATAAAACAAAGAAAAAATATTTCTTGGCTTTACTGGGCTTTTCTTTTATATCAAATATAGAAAACAATAACACATATCACTTTGCTGTTTTAGCTAACCTGAGCTCATAGTGCTCAGTGAGCTATTCTGATAGGCCAGTTCTCCGGAGTTCGGCGTCCGTCGTCCGGCGTCTGTCAACAATTGACATCTCCTTCTAAACCACTGGGCCAGTTTGGACCAAACTTCACTAGAATTATCCTTGGGAGGTACTAACTGAAAGTTGTTCAAAGATTTGGAATCCAAGCAGAACTCTGGTTGCCATGGCAACAAATAGGTGAAAATTAGCAAAACCTTTAATATCTTGTCTGAAACCAATTGGCCCACGTCTTTGATATTTGGTATGCAGCTTAATCTAATGGACCATTACCAAAGTAGTTCAAATTATAGCCCTTGGAACAAAATTGGTTCCGCCCTAGGGGTCACATGTTTTACAGAGACCCTTGTAGGGAAACATATTTAAATATCTTCTTGTCTAAAATCAGAAGGCCCACGTCTTTGACACTTGGTACACAGCTTTGTCTAGTGGACCTCTACCAAGGTAATTCAAATTATAGCCCTGGAGTCAAAATTGGCCCCGCCCTAGGGGTCACATGTTATACAGAGACTATTATAGGGAAAAACCTTTAAAAATCTTCTTGTTTGAAATCAGAAGGCCCATGCCTTTGATATTTGGTACACAGCTTTGTCTAGTGGACCTCTGCCAAGATTGTTCGTTATAATCTTAGGGCCAAAAATGGCTCCGACCTAGGGCGTCACATGTTTTACATAGACCCTTATAGGGAAAAAAACCTTTAAAAATATTCTTGTCTGAAACCAGAAGGCCCAAAGTCTTTGATATTTGGTACTAGCTATGTCTAGAGGACCTCTACCAAGATTGTTCAAATTAAAGCCCTTGGTCAAAATTGGCCCTGCCCTAGGGGTCACATGTTATACATAGACCATTACAGGGAATACCTTTAAAAATCTTCTTGGCTGAAACCAGATTGCCAAGGTCTTTGATATTTGGTATGTAGCTTAATCTGGTGGACCTCTATCAAGAGTGTTCAAATTGTAGCCCTTGGGCCAAAAATGGCCCCGCCTAGGGACCAACATGTTTTACATTGACTAACATTGGGATAACCTTTAAAAATCTTCTCGACTGAAAACAGAATGCCAAGGTCTTTGATATTTGATATGTAGCTTCATCTAGTAGACCTTTACCAAGATTGTTCAAATTGTAGCCCTTGGGCCAAAAATGGCCCCGCCCAGGGACCAACATGTTTTACATAGACTAACATAGGGATAACCTTTAAAAAACTTCTTGTCTGAAACCAGAAGGCCCACGTCTTTAATATTTGGTATGTAGCTTCACCTAATAAACCATTACCAAAGTTATAGCCCTAGGGTCAAAATTGGCCCCGCTCTAGGGATCACATGTTTTACAAAGACCCTTATAGGGAAAAACATTTAAAAATCTTCTTGTATGAAACCAGAAGGCCCAGGTCTTAGATATTTTGTACACAGCTTTGTCTATAGGACCTCTACCAAGATTGTTCAAATTATAGCCCTAGGTTTAAAAATGGCCCCGCCCTAGGAGCCACATGTTATACATAGACCCTTATATGGAAAAACTTTAAAAAAGCTTCTTGTTTGAAACCAGAAGGCCAATGTCTTTGATATTTGGTACACAGCTTTGTCTAGTAGACTTCTGCTAAGATTATTCAAGCTATAGCCCTGGGCCCCGCCCAGTGGCCCACATGTTTTACATGGACTTTTATTGGGAAAACCTTTAAAAATCTTCTTGTTTGAAACAAGAAGGCCCAGACCTTTGGTATTTGTACACAGCTTTGTCTAGTAGACCTCTGCTAAGATTATTCAAGTTATAGCCCTGGGCCCCGCCCAGTGGCCCACATGTTTTTACATGGACTTTTATTGGGAAAACCTTTAAAAAATCTTCTTGTTTGAAACAAGAAGGCCCAGCCCTTTGATATTTGGTACACAGCTTTGTCTAATGAACCTCTAGCAAGATTGTTCAAATTATAGCCCTGCGGTAAAAATTGGCCCCGCCCTAAGGGTCACATGTATACCATTATAGGGAAAACACCTTTAAAAATCTTGTCTGAAACCAGAAGGCCCAGGCTTTGATATTTGGTATGTAGTTTCAACTAGAGGGCCTCTAGCAAGATTGTTCAGATTATAGCCCTGGGGCAAAAAAATGGCCCCGCCCAGGGGCCAACATGTTTTACATAGACTAACATAGGGAAAACCTGTAAAAATCTTCTTGGCTGAAACCAGAACGCCCTGGTCTTTGATATTTGATATGTAGCCTCATCTAGTAGACCTCTACCAAGATTGTTCAAATTGTAGCCCTTGGGCCAAAAAGAGCCCCGCCCTAGGGCTAACATGTTTTACATAGATTAACATAGGGAAAACATTTAAAAATCTTTTTGACTGAAACCAGAAGGCCCAGGTCTTTGATATTTGATATGTAGCTTCATCTTATAGACTTCTGTCAAGATTGTTCAATTTGTAGACCTGGGGCTAAAAATGGCCCTGTCTCAGGGCCCAGTTGTTTTACAGAGCTTTATATAGGGAAAACCTTTAAAAGGTTTCTTGTTTGAAACCATAAGGCCCAGGCCTTTGATATTTGGTGCACAGCTTTGTCTAGAGGACTTCTGCTAAGATTGTTCAAATTAAAGCCCCGGGACCAAAAATGATCTCGCCCAGGGCCCCACATGTTTTACATAAACTTATAAGGGGAAAACCTTAATTTTTCATCCAGGTCCTTGATACTTGGTATGTAGCCTCGTCAAATGGACCTCTACCAAAGTTGTTCAAATTATAGCCTTGGGGTAAAAATGGCCCCGCCCCGGGGCCCACTTGTTTTACACAGACTTATATAGGATGGCCCCATTCTATTCTAAGTATTGAAGCAGAAATAAGAAAAATGCCATAGATTTTCATTACCCATTCCCTTGACTTAAGGTCTACGAAGCACACTTTGAGTTTTTGTGTCATAACTTTTATGTTAAAATATTTAAAGAGCTCATATTTTTTTTAATAAAATGATGGATTTAGTTAATATTTGGTATGATGTTAGATATCAATCCAAAGTATCCAAATTCCCATGCGTTTGTTTTTTTTCTATTCATTCATCCATTTGTCCCTCTGTTTATCAGTCCTTCAAATGCCATAAGAGGGGCTGATTTTCCATAAAAGTTAACATGCAGACATTGCAACTTTTGCTTTCAAAGACTCCTCCTCTGACACTGGTGGACAGATTTTTCAATAAATTCATAAGAATGTTCCTTGGGTGATCCTCTACCAAAATTACTCAAACCGTCCTACTCTGCTCAACAAGATGGCTACCAGAGCTAAAAATTAAAGAAAAACTAAGACATCATGGGATCTTGCTTCTGTCAAGCACCCCGCCCCCCGCCCCCACACACGCCCCCATTCCCCAAGGCCTATAACACTGTACAACCCAATCTGTGCCAAGCACCATCATATTCCTCCCAAGGCCTTATAACTGCAGTCTGTCATCTGAAAAATTTTCAACAAATTTAAACATACATAGTCCTATGAAGAGAAACCATAGTCTTTTAGAATAAACTGGAGACAGTGACACTCAGGTGAGCGAATTAGGGCTCTCTGGGAACTCTTGTTTTTATTCTCCCACTATTATTTTAATATCCTGTCAATTTGTGCATATCTGAAAGGTTGTCAAAAAGACCGATTTAAGGCCTGTTGCTGTCTTGGCTTCTTCCGGCAATTAAAACACCAAATTAAATTAAATATACTTGCGCACTCCGATCTTTCACTTTTAAAAGGCAAAAAATGATGATTTTTATCTGTTAAGAAGCTTTCAAACAGAAAATCAATTATAAGAATCGATATTTTATTTGTTCGTTTCATTACAGAGGACGCTGTTGTGTATGCATGCGCGACGCACATCAGGCATAGCGTCATCCGGTTCTTGCATAGATGGCTCGATGAAACGAAAAAAAAAAAAAAAAAAATACTGAAAGAAAATAAGTCTTGACGTATGATGTGAAGCCAAGCCGACGATTCACATCAAACATAAAGACTTATTTTCTCTCATTATGAAAACACGCCTATCCAAATATATTGAAAGTTTCACCTCTAAAAACTGAAAAGTTTCAGATAAAAAACTCTGATATTTTTCATATTTCTGCTCAAAACATAGATTGTGGGTACTCGTTTGAGTAGAAATAAGAAAAAATAATGTATACCCCTGTAAACCCCAGTTTTACTATATAAAAGTGGGGGTTTAAGGGGGTCAAAATCATATAGGTATTTTTTCGTGATGGCCAAATGAAAACGAAGAATGTCATCTGTTACAAATTTCTCTTTGCGTTTTAAGAGTTAAAAGTCAAAATGTCAAATTTGACAAGATGAAAACACAATAACGCGAAAATTTGATGATTGAAGAAACATGTTTTTATTCTTGTACTCGGAAACAAATTCATATACAACGTTCGAAAACAAAACACCAATGGCGCGTTAGCTCACCTGAACTCTAAAAGCTAAAGATGAGTTCACGCATTCGGGCTGGCTTGACGGAACCTCCGCCATGTTTATGACCCACTTTTGTTTAGTAAATGCCTCTATCAGCTCATTAGACAGGTCGTATCTGTTTTATTTTACGTTTTATATTTTGTTTAATACGTTATTTCTTTATAATGAAGCCGTTCTAACAGTTCTAACATACAAAGCAATATATAACCTCACACCTGCATACATTTCCAGTTTATTTAAAAACCGGTGTCGTTGCCATAAATCTGTCAATAAGATCATCCTAAATCGGTCAAATTCGTTTTCCAGCACATTTATATGGCGAAGATGTTGAAAATCATTTTCTCAGAATCTATTAAAGAGTAATTGTTGAAACTTACAATATATATTTGAAGTGGCAAAACCTTCTATTTAGTCACTTTTATCCCCCTTTCTCAAATTAAGTTTAATAGTTGTACAATTACAACATAAATACAAAGTAGCACAACCTTTCAGTAACAACCAAAACTGTATCCCCCGAGGTTATCTGCCCTTGCTCCTGGGCTGTGCACAAATGTAAAATTATGAAAATTTAAACACATTTTCCTCTGAAAACACTAGGCCAATTTTACCAAATTTTACATGGAGCCTTCTGTCAAAGGACACTTGAAAAAAAATACTTTATACGGACCAAGATGTCCACGATGTCCATAGATGTTGACAACCATTCAAAAATCTTCTTCAGAACTAAGAGAGCTTTGAGGCCGAGTCTTGGCACACAGCATTGTAAATGGAAGCTATGCAAGTTTTATTCATGTGGCAACTCTAGACTGACTTTTGACTTTTTATGGCACGGTTACATTTGCTTCCCTATGTGTATCTATGGACAACTGTTGGATGCAAAGTTTGCCCTTGATGCGCTCTGCCTTTTATATATCCCCATTTAGTACGGACTCCAGCACTCAATTTTAGCTTACCCTAGCATCGTAAAGATATATGATTTATTTTGATGTAGGAAGAAAGCCTGGACATGAATGCATATAAAACAATTGTATAGCAGATTATGGCGTGATATACGTTGCAATATTGTATCTGGTTATATATTTGTTCCATATTCAAATATGTATTCTATATTCAAGACATTTATGCCCAATAAAAAATTATTTATATGCAAAATAGATAGTTATTAGCAAAAGAATATATTTATTGACAATAAATCTTATTTATTGGCAATAAAAAATATTTATTTGCAAAATAAATATTCATTGGCAATAAAATTTATTTATTGGCAATTAAATTTATTTGTTGGCAATAAAATTATTTTTTTTTTTCGTAATACAAATATTTGTTGTATAAGTATATTCATCGGCAATAAAAGATATGTATTGGCAATAAAAATATAATTATTCAAAATATAAAATATTAATAAAAGTGATACATATTTATTGAATCAATATTCTGTTGTGTCACAATAAAAAAATATTTATCTGCAATGTGCTAAAAATATGTTGGGTAAAATTAGCATTGTGGGATATGACACGGTTTTGTATCAGCGAATTTCATTGGCTCTGTGAAACCTAATAGTGGCAGCCTCTACTGATTACACAGAGCGCTGCCATATTGTTTTGGTTCGCAGTTTATGGTCAACTCGATCCTTGGCCGTTTCGACCATAGTCAATTCGCACCTTTTGATTCTTGGTCACATCGCACCCCCGGACACACGTCAACTCAGTATTTCTCTCGTGTGTTGCAGTTTCTTTGTTCTGGATGTGACTTGTAATCCGCGCGGAATAACGGTCCATATGATTTTTTTAAACCTAAAAGCGTTATATACTTGAATATATAGTCCATATCTTGGGGGTTGATCATTGACCATTAGTGCATACGTGTCTAGCGGTCCTAATGTTTCCATGCAGACTGGGAAACTAGAGCTAAAGTTCTCATAGAAGTGGTAACAAAACTGCAACAAAGTCTCTAACATTCTAGGAAACCGGTAAACATGGGGGCATCTAAGGACGAAAGTCTAAGGTGCGAAAATCTAAGCAGCGAGTTGGCCAAGGATCAAACCACCGGAAATTTTGTCGAGCCAATGAAATTATCTGTTACAAGGCTACTGTACATCATATCCCACAATGCTAATTTTACCCAGTGTATATATATATATATATATATATATATATATATATATATATATATATATATATATATATATATATATATATATATATATATATATATATGTTTTTAACTTACAATGAATATTACTTTTTTGTAAATATTGTCAATAATTCTTTTTTTATTTATTTTTTTTTTTTTGGCAAATAAATATATATTCTATATATTGTGATTGTTTATTGTCCACATAGAATATTGTATCAATGCATATTTAGTTTGCAAAAAATATATATACATCGCACATAAATATTTTTATTGCGAATAAATATATTTTTATTGCCAATGAATATTGTATCGTAAATAAATATATTTCTATCGGCAATAAATATTCATGTAGCAAATAAATATATTTTTATATCGCAAATAAATGTTTTATTGTGAATAAATATATTTTATTGGCAATATATATCTTAATATAGAATACATATTTTTAATATGGAACAAATATTTTATCAGATACAATATTGCAACGTATATCACGCCATAGCAGATGTGCATACATTGCATTTCGCGAAAACTTGCGCGTTTCTATGGAGGAACAGTTGATACTTAACAAAATCGAAGTATACAAAACATTGTGTATTCAAGTTAAAATCATCAAAAAAAAAAAAAAAAAAAAAAAAAAGAAAAAAAAAAAAAAAAAAAAGAGAGAGAGAGAGAGAAAGAAAGAAAGAGACAATGCTCAAAACAGAAACCAGAATATGTACCATTTCATGCACATATACAAACATGACGTCATTAGTGACACCGCGGTTGTTTTTCGCATTTAAGAGAGAGTACCCCGTTTTCCTGTCTGACATTATTTTTTAAATACCGCATGCAAATTGCGTTTCTAATAAACCCTTTACCGTTTTCTATAGCCTTTACTACAAGGTATACAGAAATGGATTAACACAAAACAAAATGTTCGATTTTTCATCAAATATGGCCGCTACAATAAGCCTGTAAGAAAACGTTAGATTGTAAATTTTATAACACCATTTCGGATGAAACATTTTAAATTTTACCAGACATTTTTGTGCGGTCGTGCTTATGTTTTTTTTTTTGTTTTTTTTTTTCAATAAAGAATATTCGTATAGAACACTGTTTTGTACTCACGTAAGTCTTAAACATGCATGTTGAGGGAAATCGCCGCGCATTTCTTCATGTCCACAATTTCAAACCGTTTGCTGGGTATGAATGTATGAAGACCAAGCGTAATAATTGACGTAATTTCCGCAAACTAAAGTGTTCATCAAAATTCCATAAAATACATGCCATTTTACAAAACGCGATAAGAATGTTTTAACAATCACTGCTACTTTATATTCAGACATCGACTAACAGATTATTTTTTTCGCGAGTTGGGTGTATATTGGAGGTATTATACATGTTACTGTGAGTATATACATATGTACTATACGCTTAATAGAATTTATAGTTGCATGGCAAAACTCTAAACCAGTAGCATGCAAAATGCATGCGTTTCTCCAAAATGCAATTAGTTTGCATTGCAATACAGCGGTTTTGTATGAACCAGTGTCCAGTCTTCATATATACAAAAACTCAGCCGTATATCTTTTCGATGCTATGGTTACGTTTTTTTTGTTTTTTGTTTTTTTTTTTATTGTTGGAAAGCGAAGGATGCAAAGTTTGTTCATGCGGACAACGAAGAATTTGATCAGACTGCGCGGATGCGTAGGCTGACATGAGCCTTCGTTGAGCACACATTTCAGAAGGTACGCTTTCTCCCGTTGCGGCTCATGATGTCGGTGATAAGTATAAGCGCCTCACAGAGACAACGTTAATGAGTACCCACAACATACGATTTTGTCACGAGAAATAAATAATTATACGGATAACCCTCATATCTAGAACTATGTAAACCATCCCATTTTCAGCATAAAATATAGAGAATAGGAGGGAAATTTGATTATTAAGTATATTAATACATATTAAGTACATTAAGGTATATTTATGTAGTATTAATACCGTAATAACCCTAAGTATTGGGACAGATATGCAAACAGAGTAGACCAAAATCTGACGCTGCTGAATGAGGCATCTGAGCAGGGTCTGCACTGTTTTGCATGCATACAGTAATATTTTACACACATCAAGAGGTAGTTGAATGAACTACTTCAAATTTTAGGAGAAGTATGGTAAATGATAAGGTGTCCAATACTTAGAATAATACGGTAGTAACAGAACCGAACAAATTTAAAACAAATAAAAAACTGAAAAAAAAAAATCTCAGAACTCGCTTCAACTGTACACTCTTATACATCTCTATTTTCACTATATTTTGCACGGGTCCAAAATGATGGTGAGTTTTCTGATCCATTCCCTGCGATAAATAGAGTTAAGCAAAGGCTGTGTACTATCTCCAACGCTGTTCAGCATGATGTTTTCTGTCATGCTCGCAGATGCTTTCCAGGATGGTGGCAATACATATTAAGTATCGCTTTTAAGGGAAGCTTTTAACCATAAGAAGGTTGCAAGCTAAATCCAGTGTGCAGATAGAGGTGCTAGACGAGTTCCTTTTCACTGATGACATGGCAAAGGATGCTCCAGCAGAAGAGCAGTTAAAAAAATCTTATCGCGTTTTGTAAAATGGCAAAATGGGGTGGATCAAGTATCTGACTCATGTGACAGCTATGATCTCACAATCAGCATCAAAAAGACTGAGGTGGTATATCAGTCGTCACCTGGAAAGCCAGTGTAGCATTTGGCTAGTTTGATATTTGGTATGTAGCTGGTATTTGGTATGTAGTTATATCTTGTGGACGTCTACCATAATCTACTCCGGGGCTTACTTGTTTCACATGGACACATACAGTGAAAATCTTTTAAAAAGTCTTGTCTGAAACTAGAGGGCCTAGGCCTTTGATATTTGGTATATAGCTTAATCAAATGGACATCTACCAAGATTGTTCAAATTAATAGCCTTAACCAGCGTGTCACTTGTCAGCTCACGAAGGGCTCAAGGTGACCTATTGTGGTCGGTCAGTGTCCGTCGTGCGTCGTCCGTCGTCATTCGTTCTGCGTCAACAATTTGCTTTAAATGACAACTCCTCCTACACCTCTCAGCCAATTTCAATTAAACTGCAAAGGGGTGTTGCCTAGGTGGCTCTCTACCAAACTAGCTAAAATTGGTTCGATCGGAAATCCAAAATTACCGGCAAGATCGCCATCTTGAAACTTATTTTGAACTTCTTCTGCTGAACCGACCGGCCACTTAGTAAGAAGTGTTATGGCGACTTATAGATTAAAAGTTGCTAAAATCGTTCCGATCGGCCATGAGCGCCATCTTGAAAATCTACTTTGAACGTCTTCTCCTAAACTGAAAGACCAACTGACTCGAACCTTGATAGGAGGTATTGAGGCAACGTAGATCAAAAGAAGCTAAAATCGTTCTGATCAGAAATCCATGGCTGCCATCTTGAAAATCTATTTTGAAATTTTTCTCCGAAAGGAAAGGCAAATTGACTCGAAACTTGATAGGAATTATGAGAGCAACTCATAGATCAAAATTAGCTAAAATAGTTTCAGTTAGAAATCCAAAATGGCCGTCCTGGCCGCCATCTTGAAAATGGATTTTAACTTCCTCTCCTCGACTAAAGGCCAATTGACTGGAAACTTGGTAGCAAATATCAGGTTGACGTGTCGATCAAAAATAGCCTAAAAGCATTCTGATCGGAAATCCAAGATGGTCGACATGGCCGCCATCTTGAAATTTTATTTTAAATTCTTGTCCTGAACCGAACGGCCTATTGACTCGAAAGTTGGGGCAATTTGTAAATCAAAAATAGCTAAAATCGTTCCGCTCGGATATCAGAGATGGCCGCCATGACCGCTAATTTAAAATTCGAACTTCTTCTGAATCGAAAGACCAATTGGCTCGAAACTTGGTAGGAAGTATCAGAGTGACTTGTAGATTATAATTTGCAAATATGGTTTTGATCAGAAATCCAAGACGGCCGTCATGGCTACCATCTATTTCGAAATTCGCCTCCAGAACCGAACAGGCAATCGAAACTTGGTAGGACGTATCGGGGCGACTTGTAGATCAAAAATAGCAAAATGGTTTTGATCAGAAATCAAAGAACCTCACCCAAGGGTTCACTTGTCTAGTTCTCAGGTTGGCGACACAGGGTCATCTTGGCCCTCTTGTTTTCATAGACCCATACGGGAACACATTAAAATAATCTTTTTCTGGGAAACTAGAAGGCACAGGCTTATGATATTTGGTATGTACATTCAGCTAGGTGGGCCTTACCAAGACTATTTAAATAATGGCCCTGGGGTCAAAATGGCCCGGTACTTGAAGAGACTAATATGGGGGAAAGCTTTAAAATCTTCTTGTGTAAAACTAGAAAGCACAGGCCTTTGATACTTTGTACATAGTTTTATCAATTTAACTTCTACTAAATTTGTTCACATTTAAGCCATGGGTTAGAAAACAATCCCGCCCCAGGGGTGACTTGTTTTACATAGACTCATATGGGGAAAAGCTTTTAAAATCTGGTATGAACCTAGAAGGCCCAGGTCTTTGATATTTGGCATGTAGCTTTATCTAGTAGATTTCTACCAAGATTGTTCAAACTATAGCCCTGGATAAAAATATAGCCTGCCCGGGGATCACTTGTAGACTCATACAGGCGAAAACTTTAAAATTTTCTTGTGTTGAACTAGATTCATCTATTAAACCTGTATCAAGATTATTCAATTTACAGCCCTGAGGTAAAACATCGCTACACCATAGGGATTATTTTGTTATCTCACCTGAGCACAATGTGCTCATGGTGAGCTATTCCGATTGGTCACCTTCCGTTTTCGTTGTCCGCCCGTAAAATCACAATTTCTGTACTTTATAGATTTGACCAAACTTGGATAGAATGATCCTTGGATGGTCTTCTTTAAAAGTTTTTTGAAAATCTAGTAAAAATGAAGCATTGCTTGCCATTAACGGCATTGCAACTCCATTTTATAGGACCATAATGTAACTCTTGAACATAAATCCCACTTTAAACTTTAAAAACATCTACTTGTGTGGAACTTAGATAATAACTGCAAATCTGTCAGCTCAGGATATCGACATAGGAACATTATGGTGCTCTTGTTTTTTTTTTCTTAGTTACCGTTTTGCTTTAGCTGTGGTAGTATACTTATTACCGATGGCGCTTTAGATTTTCTGCACGTGGTTCAACAATTTCTAGGCAGTACTATTTGCAGAGGGCGCCTTTTGATTACCCACCACATGGCCTAACTATAACCGGAATGTACTACTTGTCGAAAACGCATTTTGATTACCTGTCACATGGTCCAACTATTACTGAAATGTAGTACTTGCCGAGGACGTCTTTTGATTACCTGCCACGTGACCAAACTATAACTGGAGAGTATCACTTGCCGAGGACGCCTTTTGATTAGATGCCACAGGGCCCAACTGATACTGGAGAGTACTACTTGCCGAAGGCGCCTTTTAATTACCCGCCGTATGACCCAACTATTACTGAAATGCACTACTTGCCGAGGACGCCTTTTGATTACATACCACGTAGCCAAACATAACTAGAGATTGCCACTTGCCGAGGACGCCTTTTGACTACCTGCCACGTGACCTAGCTATTACTGGAGAGTACCATTACTTGCGAGCACTTCTTGCCGAGGGCGCCTTGAATTACTTGCAACGTGGTTCAACTATTACTGGAGAGTACTACTTGCCGAGGACGCCTATTGATTACACTTTAACATGAATGGTCTACTTGTTGAGGACACATTTAGGTTACCAGCCTCATGCTTCAACTATCATTGGAGAGTACCATTTGCCGTGGACGACTTTTGATTACTTGCCACATGGCCCACTAATTACTTGTGAGTACTGGTTGCCGAGGACGCCTTTTGAGTACCTGCAATGTGATTCACCTATTACTGGAATGTACTATTTGCCGAGGACGCCTTTTGATTACCTGCCAAGTTGCTCAACTGTAACTGCAGAGTACCACTTATCGAGGACGCCTTTTGCTTACCTGCCACGTGGCTAAACTATTACTGGAGAGTACTACTTGTCGAGGACGCTTTTTGATTACCTGCCACATGACCTACCTATTATTGAGATGTACTACTTACTGAGTACGCCTTTTTATTACCTGCCACGTGGCTCAACTATTACTGGAGAGTACTACTTGCCGAGGACGCATTTTAGCTACCTGCCGCATGGCCCACCTATTACTGGAATGTACTACTTGACAAAGACGCCTTTCGATTACCTGCCACGTGGCGCAACTGTTACTGGAGAGGACACATTTTGATTACCTCCCACATAGTCCAACTATTACTGGAAAACACAACTTGCCGGAAACGCATTTTGATTACCTACTATGTGATCCAACTATTACTTGAGAGTACTACTTGCCGAGAACGCCTTTTGATTACCCTCAACATGACCAAATTATTACTGGAATTTGCTACTTGCTGATGACGCCTTGTAATTATCTGCCACGTGGCCTAACTAATTCTGAGTAATACTTGCCGAGGAGGCCTTTTGAGTTCCTGCCACATGGCCCAACTACCGGTATTACTGTAATGTACTACTTGCCGAGGACCCCTTTTGCTTACCTACCACGTGGCACATTACTGGAATGTACTACATGCCGAGGACACCTTTTGAGTACCTGCCAACTATTACTTGAGGGAACTAATTGCCAAGGGCGCCTTTTGATTACCTGCGTCGTGGCTCGCTCAACTATTGCTGTAGAGTACCAATTGCCGAGGGCGTTATTTGGTTACCTGCTATGTGGTCCGCTTTTTGAGTACCTGCTATGTGATCCATCTATTACTAGACTGTACTACTTGCCGAGGACGCCTTTTGAGTACCTGCCACTGACCCAACTGTTACTGGAGAGAACTAATTGCCAAGGGCGCCTTTTGATTGCCTGCGTCCTGGCTCAACTATTATTGGAGAGTACCACATGCTGAGGGCGCGTTCTGATTACCTGCTTCGTGGCCTAACAATTACTGGAGAGTAGCACTTGCCGAGGACGCATTTTGATTACCTGCCGCATGACCTACCAATTACTGGATTGTACTACTTGCCGAGGACGCCTTTATATTATCTGCCACTTGGCTCAACTATTACTGCATAGTACTACTTGCCGAGGACGCATTTTAGTTGCCAACCGCATGACCCACCTATTACAGGAATGTATTACTTGACAATGACGCCTTTCGATTACCTACCATGTGGCGCAACTGTTACTGGAGAGGACACATTTTGATTACCTCCCACGTAGTCCAACAATTACTGGAGAGTACTACTTGCCGGAAACGCCTTTTGATTACCTACTACGTGATCCAACTATTACTGGAGAGTATTATTTGCCGGGGACGCCTTTTGATTACCCACAATATGGCCAAACTATTACTGGAATATGCCACTTGCTGACGACGCCTTGCCACGTGGCCTAACTATTTCTGGAGATCTGGAGGGTACTACTTGCCGAGGAAACCTTTTGAGTTCCTGCCCCGTGGCCTAACTATTACTGTAATGTACTACTTGCCGAGGACCCCTTTTGCGTACCTGCCACGTGGCCCAACTATTACTGGAATGTATTACTTGCCGAGGACGCCTTTTGAGTACCTTCTACCTGACCTAACTATTTCTAGAGAGAACTAATTGCCAAGGGCGCCTTTTGATTATCTACGTCGTGACTCAACTAATACTGGTGAGTACCACTTGCCGAGGGCGCCTTCTGATTACCTGCTACGTGGCCTAACTATTATTGGAGAGTACCACTTGCCGAGGACGCTTTTTGATTACCGGCCACGAGGCCAAATTATTACATGAGAGTACAACTTGCCGAGGACACCGTTTGATTACCTGCGTCGTTGCCTAACTATTATTGTAGATTACAACTTACCGAGGGCCCTTTTGATTTATTGCCATCTGACCCAACTATTACTGGAGAGTACTACCTGCCGAGGATGCCACTGATTACCTGCCATGTGGTCCACCTATTACTGGGATGTACTACTTGCCGAGGACGCCTTTTGAGTACCTGCCACCTTGCTCAACTATTGCTAAAGAGAACTAATTGCCAATGGCGCTTTTTTGATTACCTGCCATGTGGTCCACAAATTACTGGAATGTACTGCTTGCCGATGACGCCTTTTGCGTACCTGCCACCTGGCCCAACTATTACTGAAGACACCTAATTGCCACGGGCGCCTTTTGATTTCCTGCCACGTGACCAAGCTATTACTGGAGAGTACTACTTGCTGAGGGCTTCATTGATTACCCTCCATATGATCCACCTATTACTTGACTTGAGAGTACTGCTTGCCGAGGGCGCCTTTTGATTATCTGCCAGGTGGCTCAACTATTACTGGAGAGTACTACTTGCTGAGGGCGCCTCTTGATTACCTGCCATGTGGCTCAACTGTTACTGGAAAGTACTACTCCGATATCTAGGTCCATTTAGGGATCGCTGTCATTGCATAAGGCAAGGAAAGATCATAAAAGGTGTGCTGCTCCAACATGACAATGTTAAAGTACATAACAGTCGACTTGCAGTTGACGCAATAAAGCCTAACGGGGCCGAAGTTTTTCGTCATCCATTCAACTCAACAGACCTGGCTCCTAACGACATTTTTGCTTCCCAAACTTCAAAGAGAAGAACTTTATGGACGTCACCTCCGGTCCGAGGATTCCCTCCAGAGAGCCGTCCAGGAAATGCTGTAAGAATAACCTCCTACTTTCTACCCGGACGGACTTTTGGTCTTAAACAGCGTTGAACAAAGTGCATCGAGTTTAATGGTAATTATGTCGAGAAGGGATGAGTGATGTCTTTAACCTGCCGTTTGTACTTTGGATAATATTTATATTTTTGCAGGCCTTAATTTATTTATTCTTGTTTTTCTAAAGCAATTGTTTGCTATATCAGTTAAACTGTCTTTATGAAATCGTGAAGAAAATGAAATTAGACCCTAAAGCACATTAGAAAGGTTCTAAAGTTGAACAGTACAGTAATACTAAACTTACTGACTTAGATCAAACAAATTCAAATTTATAGAATGGTAACATAGTGAATAATAAGAAATATGACATTTTATTTTGATGATTTTGCCTACGAGTATAGGTGTGTGTTTTAACCCATTTATGCCCAGCATCACATAAAAGGGACATTGTCAAACAGCCTAGACCCAGATCAGACGCCGCAGAATGTGACGGCTGATCTGGGTCTACAGTGTTTGCATTAAGTTCTATTTTTTACAGTAAGTTCTATTAAACAAAATTACATGTATAATAACCTACCACGTCTACTGGAAACGAACGTGTAAATATGAGGTAGTTCACTCGGCATAAATGGGTGAAACGTATATGCGACGGAAAACATCACGCATCCTCTTGTTTCCTCCCACCCTCTGTTCGCCCTAAAAAGTACCCCATCGGCGGAGGAAGTACATGTATGTGGTTTATGGACAATATGCTTGTTAAACGCCCACGCATCCTCCTGTCCCTTGCCACCCCTGTCCGCCCTAAAACGTAGAAATTGGTGGTTTATAGACAATATACTTGTTGAACGTCCACGCATCCTCCTCCCCCAGTCCCTCAACCTGTTCGCCCTAAAATGTGTCCACATTGTGGAAGGGTTCCAGTATTATTCTGAAAATGTTGCACTAACGGATTACCATAAGTTGTGTCATTTGCGCGCTTCACTGAGGCAGTTGTATGCTTTGAGGCCACATCGCCAATGGTCGGTAATCTTTATTGTTGAAATGATCCGTGTCCTATTCAATGCGTACGACAATCATACAATAAGACTTGTGCAACCAGCGAAGACTCAGATCAGCCTGCGGATTCGCGCAGTTTGATCAGAGCCTTCGCTGATCGCATGTGCCTTCTACAGCCTCCAGGCTATCTAAAGAAGGATAAACGAGGATCCTTGCCATACTGTGTGGATGTATAGGCTGATTTGAGTCTTTCTTGGTTACACAAGTATTCTTGTAGATTCTGTAGTGCGCTGGCTCATATTTGTTTTAACCCTATCATTTCTTCACGAAAACATGCCTATATAATTTTGACCCCCTGAAACCCCAATTTTATATAGTAAAATTGGGGTTTACCGGGGTATACATTATTTTTCTTATTTCTGCTCAAAACCATAAATTGTGGGTACTCGTTAGAACCGCCTCGGCGAGGCGGTTCTAACGAGTCTCGGCGAGGCGGTTCTAACGAGTACACACAACCTATGTTTTTGAGCAGAAATATGAAAAATGTCAGAAATTTTATCTGAAAACTTTCAGGTTTTGGTGTGAAATTTTCAATATATTTGAATAGACGTGTTTTCGTAATGTACTAAGCAAATTCAGCAAGCGCCAAACTGATGATTTTTCTCGTTTTTGCTAGAAGATAGATTTTAATATTTCATGCAAATTGTCTTCTTACGAGACTCTTTGCTTGAAATGTCAAAGCCTTATTTCTGCGAAAGAGAAGAAAAAATATTTCAAAATGTCGTGCTTTGAAATTATACCCAGCATACTAAGCGTTAAAGGGATTTACTAGTTTTCGTCTTGGGGTGATAGAATCGTGACACTTTTTCAACGACAAAGAGGCAATCGAACTCGTATTTGTCCTAAATATACAGGAAGCCAATTCTATGGAAAATTCGGAAATTATTTGATACTTGAATTTGATAATAACTTCCATCTATGTGGAATTACATACGTGTCCATGGTCCCCAGCTTTAGTACTGGGAACACTTTCTTGGGAGATTGCTGTCAAAATTGTTTTGCTGCTCTCCTGTAAGGGATCTACGCTAAAAGGTAAGAGTTTGCTCCCGCTGGGAGAACTTTCTTTACTTTAAGGATAGATTCCTGTGCGTAGGGGGTTCAAATTGCAGGAGGCCTCGGACCACAATTATTTTTCCATTACCTTTCGTACAAAGACCTCTTGGGAAAAAAATGCTGACAACTTTGCAATCGATGCATACTTTCTTCTGCTTATGTAATCATTTCTTACCTTCAAATTTATCCACTTTACACATGACCATGACCAGCTCCTTTTCCTGCTGTCGTCTGTCAAAGTAAACACCTGTCAGTTCATACCAGTTACGGCCCATGTAGGCTCACTTCTTAGGGGTGTGCTTAGGTTCACCTGTTTTCCTGAAATCAAAAGGAAACAAAACAAACTCTTAATTTTCAAAACACCTACATGTTGATCTATCAAAAGAATCACAGTGAAGTAGTCTGCTCAGTCACTCTGGCATAAGACACAGCATCCAAGTGAGGGACTATTTGTGCGACTATATTTCCTTATTTTGGACAACGAATCAGGGGAGGTAATTGTGGACTGGTTCCTATCAGCTATGGCCTCGGACCACAATTATTTTTCCATTACCTTTCGTAAAAAGACCTCTTGGGAAAAAAATGCTGACAACTTTGCAATCGATGCATACTTTCTTCTGCTTATGTCATCATTTCTTACCTTCAAATTTATCCACTTTACACATGACCATGACCAGCTCCTTTTCCTGCTGTCGTCTGTCAAAGTAAACACCTGTCAGTTCATACCAGTTACGGCCCATGTAGGCTCACTTCTTAGGGGTGTGCTTAGGTTCACCTGTTTTCCTGAAATCAAAAGGAAACAAAACAAACTCTTAATTTTCAAAACACCTACATGTTGATCTATCAAAAGAATCACAGTGAAGTAGTCTGCTCAGTCACTCTGGCATAAGACACAGCATCCAAGTGAGGGACTATTTGTGCGACTATATTTCCTTAGTTTGGACAACGAATCAGGGGAGGTAATTGTGGACTGGTTCCAGGAAAGCAAGCAGGAAGTCACAAATATTAACTCCCTTGTAAAAAATGGCGGAAAAAATAGTGTATCAAGTCCACATAACAGTTTCTGTTTACTCTTTGGTGACTTAGTTTATGCAGTGTGTTCTTTATATAGCAGTATTACCATGGCATTCATTACAATGTCTTATAGCATACTATATGGGCCGCGCCAAGCGAAAACGTGCCTTTAAACGTGCTCAAAAGACGCAGATAAAGTTCATTCTGCGCATCTGCAGAGCGTCATCCTGGCCTTTGCTCTTTATTCATACATTCTGTAGTATCCAATGATTTTGTTAGCGGACAGAGAAGGCCTTGATCAGACTGCGCGGATGCACAGGCTGATCTGAGCCTTCGCTGTCCGCATATGCCCGAAAACTTGTTTTCACATGAGCAGTTATAATATGTTGCAAGGGAGAAAATGATGATTATCGGAGATGAGATTCTCAAGTATCATTTGGAGCCTCTCAGATAAATAAGTAGTATCATAACTTGCGGATATTTGTAATTAATTGAATTTGTCTAAAGTGTTAATCTGCATTTAAAAATTAAAGAGAATAAATAAATAAATAAATACAATGTTGACAAGGCAAGACAATTAATTTTTTAAAATAAAATTGGGCAAAGGAAAACGGTTCGTTCCAAGATAAAACTGGAGAATGAATAAATAAACACGATAAAGACAAGGCAAGACAGTTTACCTTTTAAAATAAAATTGAGTATAGGAAACGAGTCGTTCTAACTTAAACTTGGGCGATCAATGACCCGAGTCGTCACTGGGCACATATGTCCGAAGGTACTTTTTCTCACGCCGTGACAAATTCTTTTAACTTTAACTTTTAACCTTTACTTTTAACCTGCTGGACTTGAATCATACCAGACGACATTTTGAAACGTTTGTTTTATTTTCGCCCCCATTTTTTGTTTTGGGGAAAAAATAAAACAAGATAAATATCAGTTTGTCGTCTGCCGATTTTGCCGAGATTGTTACAGTTTTTATTATATTATTTATCGTTTTATGTTTTCATGAAAACATTTGTTGTGGTACCTATAAGGATCGTGTAATCGGCTTCCAATAATACCAACTATTCTCGTCCTGAATGAATAAGAAAATATCTACCTGTTTCACGCTTACTCTACCTGGAGACATTTTGCCGCCAATTTCAAAAATTGCAACCAGGAATATAATCCTCTAGTATTTGATTTCTTTTTAATTAGGCGTTACTTTAAGTTAAGAGGAGATGAGAACGGAATTAAATATTTTCATATCAGTTATTTCTCTTGAAGGCATTATGTATTTTCCTTTATGATTATTTTTGTTACTTTTTGCACCTAATTGCAGAATAAAATACTCACTCACAGAGACCTTTTCTGGTGCCAAAATTAATTGAAATAGTCTTCTGAACAGCTATTTCATTTTCTGGAGCTATGAGCTGTGTGAATATCTAGGTTTGTTTGAAATCTTCCCAGTTCACCTTTAGGAGTATAATTTCTTTCCGAGGACGTCTTTTGAGTACCTGCCACCTGGTTCAACTATTACTGGAGAGTACAACTTGCCGAGTGCAAAGTAACTGAATCTATAGTGTCAGTATGGGAAAAAACGGAATGGAAGTGGTTTTCGTATGTATCTTAATTGTGACAATGCTGTTACGAACAAGTTCCTCTACGGGTAACCTAACAACGCTCAAATTTGGAATAATTCTGATGACAGATTCTGATAAACCTTTTGACATGAAGCGTATTATACCAGCTTTAACGATAGCGTTTGAGAAGATTGAAGCAGATCACGATATATTTGTGGAACCAGTCATACAGAACTATACCGGGAATTGTCCCTGGGATGCGCCTGTGGGGCAACTGTCAGAGTTGTACCATGATCATAAAGTTGATGGTATTATTGGTCCTGCTTGTAGTCAGGGTCTTGAGTCTGCTGGACGGCTAGCGCAATATCTAGAACTTCCAATAGTGTCTGGTTTAGGTGATCTGTTAATACGAGAACCGTTATTAGGAGATATGTACACAACACTCACAATTTTATCATACAATCTCCAGAAACTTTCTTGTAAGTATTCAACTTTGTTTTTCTAACTGATTCTTCCGGTTGATTAAATACCACGATTTATTTTTATCAGTGGAAGGGGCGATGATGGCGATTTTGTGATGGTGATGATGATGACGACGACGATGATGATGATCATTATCATAATTCTCGTCGTCGTCGTCGTCCTCGACGACGTCATGATCATCATCGTCGTCGTCGTCATGATTTATCACGATCATTATCATCAACGTCGTCGTACCGTACGTGTTGTACGAGATGTCATAAGAATTGAAAAAAAACTTGAAGCTATTAAATGTTATATTTGACATGCCCTGTTTAACCTGCACGTGTGTGTTGTCATTTTCAGGTATGTATAGCGTGCTGTAAAACCACGTAGTCTAAGTTATGTCTAATCGAACCGAACTATGCGTACCCTGATCGGACAAAATCCGTTTTGTCACAAAACAATCAGTTCACTTATTTACTTTGTCTACACACGCTTAGTATCTATATGGCTTGCGAATGATGGCTTTATATAAATATGTGTTTGATTAAAAATTGTGGACTTTTGTAATCACTCATACCATTTCACATCAATATCAGTACACCTAAATTTAGACATTCTTTTCTTTGATGTGGCTAAAATCGCCGTACTTTTCAAATAGTGCTGCATTCTCAAACTTAGTATAAAGCTACAGGAAAACAAACTACTGAATCACAATGGAACAAAGTATAAGTACAAGTAGTACGCCTCAGATACTCGTAAAACTTACTACAACTAGTACGCCACAGGTACTACAAAATTACTACAGGCAGTACGCCACAGGTATTACAAATTTACTGCATATAGTACGCCACAGAATATACAACCTTACTACAGATATTACGCCACAGGTACTACAAAATTATTACAGATCGTACGCCATAGACAGTACCACATCATTACTACAGATAGTTCGCCACCTATAGTTAAATAATCACTATAGTTAGTACGCCACAGATACTACAAATACGACAAAATCACTACAGATAGGTCGTCACATATAGTAATAAGAGGGGTCAGAGGGCCCTAATTCGCTCACCTGAGTGTCATTGTCTCCAACCATCATCAGTTACTTCAACAATTTAATGTAACATAGTATATTCTAGAAGACTATCATCTTCCCTTCATAGGACTCTCTATGTTTTAATAGACTGTCATCAAAGAAACATATCTGCCGACTTATTTCAAAATCTGACTAGTAGTTTTAGAGTAAAGCTTATTTGCCCCTTATTTGTCTATGTAAAACTACTGAACCCAAGGGTGGGCCATTTTTGACGATACCCTTAGCCCTAATGGTTTCCGACAAGAAGATTTTTACTATATATTAAGTTTTTGTAAAACTAGTGACCCCCGGTTAGGGGCCATTTCTGACCCCAGGGCTAAAATTTGAACAATCTTGGTATAAGGCCACTAAATAACGCTACATACCAAATTTGGAAGTCCTAGGTCTAACGGTTTCCGACATGAAGATTTTTTCAAAATAAGCCACGCCCCTTTGCGTCCATTTTTTTTTTTTTTTTTTTTTTTTTTTTTTTTTTTTTTTTTTTGACGAATCATGACGGCTTGAAAACTCTTGGTAGAGGACCACCAAAGGAACATTTCTGCTGTATTATATTGAAATCGGTCCAGTGGTTTCTGACAAGAAAATTGAAAGTTTTTCTATATAGATGTATAGGGAAAATAAGCCCCGCCCTCTAGCGACCATGTTTATCGACGATTTATGACGGCCTGAAGAATCTTGGTAATATTTAAAGCGGTTCAGTAGTTGAATCTTGGTAAAGGGTCACCTAGGAAGCCATTCTGCAAAGTTTTATTGTGCCAAATTATATTGAAATCGCTCAAGTGGTTTCTGGCAAGAAGATTTTTAAACTTTTCCATATAGATATATAGTGAAAATAAGCCCCGGCCCCTACGGCCATGCAATTTGACAAATAATGACAGATTTAACAATCCTGGTAGAGGGTCACAAAGGAAACATTCCTGCAAAGTTATATTGAAATCGGTGTGACAAGAAGACTTTTAAAGTTTTCTATATAGATATTTAAGGAAAATAAGCCTCCCCCCACATCCCACCCCCGGCGGCCATGTTTTTTGACGAATCATGACAGCTTGACAATTTTGGTAGAGGGTCACCAAAGATACATTCCTGCCAAGTTATATGGAAATCGGTCCAGTGGTTTCTGACAAGAAGATTTTAAAGTTTTCTAAATAGCTATATAGGGAAAATAAGCCCCGCCACTTAGCGGCCATGTTTTACGACGAATCATAACGGCTTGAACAATCTTGGTAGAGAGTCACCAAAGAAATATTGCTGCCAAGTTATATTGAAATCGGTCGAGTGTTTTCTGACAAGAAGAGTTTTAAAGTTTTCTATATTTTTCTACATAGGGAAAATAAGCCCGCCCCTGGTGGCCATGTTTTTAGTTCACTTGAGCTATGCTCAGGATGAGCTATAGTGATCACTATTTATCGTCCGTCCGTGCGTACGTCCGTTAACATTTTCAAACGACTTCTCCTGCAAAGTCGCTGAGCCAGTTTTGCTCAAGTTTCATGTGGAGCCTCCTTAGTTTGAAGGAACGAAAGACGAAAGATTGCTAAAATGGTCGCGGTCCGTTGACTAAGATGGCAGTCATGCCCATATATGGTAAAAACTTTTAAAAATCTTCTTCTCCAGAACTGATGTCGCCTTGGAGCTGAATCTTTGCACAAATCAACGGGGACGAGAAGTTTACCAAATTTGCTAAAATGATGGTCGTACATTGACGTTTAACATTCCCTATGCATTTGTATGGAACCCGTACATTTGTATGTGAAAATTTTGAGAATTTCAGACGACCTCCTCTAAAGCCTCTGGACCAATGTTGCTCAAATTTCAAGTGGAGCCTCCTTGGAGAAGGGAACTTAAGAATGCTAAAATAATTGCGGTCCATTGACCAAGATGGCCGCCATGCCCATATATAGTAAATACATTTAAAAATCTTTTTCTCCAGAACCAAATAGGCCATGGGGCCTAATCTTTGCACATATCATAGGGCACGGGAGGCCTACCAAAATTGCTAAAATGATGGTCCTATGTTGACATTTGACCTTTTTATGGCAAGGTCAATATGCTTCCCCATGCATTCATATGGGCTCTATACGTTTATATGGGAAAATGTTGAGAATTCATATTTTGGACATCTCCTCTAGAGACTATGATCCAGTTGAGTTGAAACTTGATGAGGAGCATCGGAGCGCCTAGTATACATAAATAGCTAAAACTGAGCTGATCGAAAACCCAAGATGGCCCCCACAGCCACCATCTTGAAAATCAATTTTCGACATCTCCTCACAAACTTTAGTCGATTTGAACCGAAACTTGCTCTGTAGCAAGAAGACAATTACTGGATCAAAATGAGTTAAAATCGTGTCGATCAGAAATCCAAGATGACCGCCACAGCCGCCATCGTGAACATCTGTTTTGGACATATTCTCGCAAGTTACAAGGCGAATTAAGTTAAAACTTACAATGTAGCAACAGGTTGATGTGTAGATGGAAAATACAATGTAGCTAAAATCATGCCAATTGGAAATCCAAAATGGCCACCATAGCTGCCATCTTGAAAACCCAATTTTTGACTTCACCCAAACCACTGGGCGATTTGAATTGAAACACATTGTAGCAACAGGATGACCTCTAGATCGAAAATAGCTAAGTGCCGACTGGAAATCCAAGATGGCCATCACAGCCACAGTGACAGGATTGGAAAAATGTTGCATAACATCTGCATATCTGCAGTGGTTATTTCACTCAGGTGAGCGAGCCAGGCCCGTGGGCCTCTTGTTCGACGAATTATGATGGCGTCAACAATCTTGGTAAAGAGTCACCAAAGAAACATTCCTACCAAGTAATATTGAAATCGGTCCAGTAGTTTCTGACAAGAAGTTTTTTTTTTAAGTTTTTTTTTATATATAGAGGAAATAAGCCCCACCCCCTAGAGGCCATGTTTTCAACGAATCATGACGGCTTGGACAATCTTGGTAGAAGGGTCACCAAACGAACATTTCTGCCAAGTAATATTGAGTCGGTCTAGTAGTTGTTGACAAGAAGATTTTTTAAGTTCTCTTTATAGATATATTGGAAAAATAACGGTCAGGCTTTTTGGCGAATCATAATGGCTTGAACAATTTTGGCAGAATATCACAAAAGGAACACTTCTGCCAAATTATATTGAAGTCGGTCCAGTGGTTTCAGACAAGAAGATTTTTTAAGTTTTTCTTTTGTTTTTCTTTTGCTTGCCATGGCAACCAGAGTTCTGCTTAGATGCCAGTTTTTTTGAACAACTTTCAGTTAGTACCTCCCAAGGATCATGCCTGTGAAGTTTGGTTCAAATTGGCCCAGTGGTTTAGGAGGAGATGTCTGTTGTTGACAGACGACGGACGACGTCTGACGGACGACCGACGACGGACAGCTGGCCTATCAAAATAGCTCACCTTGAGCACTACATGCTCAGGTGAGCTAAAATATCACTACAGATAGAACGCCACAGATACTTCAAAATCATTACAGATAGTATGCGACATATAGGACAAAATCATTACAGATAGTACGTCACATATAGTAAAAAAAATCACTACAGATAGAATGCTACAGCTACTACAAAATCATTACAGATGGTATGCCACATATAGGACAAAATCATTACAGATAGTTCGCCACATATAGTGAAAAATCACTACAGATAGAACGCCATAGATACTACAAAATTATTACAGATAGTATGCCACAAATAGGACAAAATTATTGTAGATACTTAGTCACATATAGTAAAAAATCACTATAAATAGAAATCCATAGATACTACAAAATTATTACAGATAGTATGCCTGTATTTTCCAAAATCTTTGTTCAGGCTGATATGCACAGTGTTATGAGCGCGCGTTGAGCGATCGGAACGTTTCGGATATAGCCTATCGCACAGGTCAGGTTTAATCCAATTTGTATCAGTAGTAGTAGTAGTAGTACAATATTATTATTATTATTACTGCAGTAGTACTGAAGGCATGAGAAGGGACACAGCGCGAGAGAGCGAGGTGCTTGGGTAAGGGCGGGATCGCGGCGAGAGTGAGTATTATACTGATCGAAACTATAGTTTGGAAACTCAAATGATACTGGTCGGTTTGGTACATGTATTGGAGATACATCCATACTGAAAGACTGAAGATGTAGACATTGAATCTCATCAAACGCAATCTCTCCTTTACAAGCACATTTTTGTCATTGTGTTATATTTGATAAAAATAAAGACCTTTTTTTTAGAAAATACATTTGTTGAAAATTAACGATGTCGCAACAAGAGAAAATGTCATTAATTCATATGTGATGGCCCAGATTAGGCTGCGCAGATCTCAGTTCAGACTGTGCAGAGTGATCAGGGTATTCTTTTTTTGTCGAATTATGTACTATAAACAGACGGTAAGAGTCCTGATTGGACTGCGGGGATGTGCGAGATAATCAGGTAGTTCGCTGTCCGCATTAAGCAAAACGTTACGCTCTTAAATTATTTTCGTTCGTAAATCCAAAGAACTCATTCTTTAAAGTTTATTGGATAAATAGAAAATTTCGCATTTAAAATCTAAGTACCTGATTCTCTTTGACAGTTCGCCTCATCAAGCAACAAATCCGTTATGTTTAAATCGACCTTATCTGATCTTAATCATTAAATGGCCGCTTTGCAATCATTCACGCACAAAGGATAAAAGGGATTATGAATGGACAGTATCAAGCGAAAAAGGATCTGATATGGTCCGCAAATAGTCAAATCATTAAATTTGACAATACCCGGGAATGTAACAGTCACGGAACACAGCCCACCATACTGGATAAGGGTTAAATTACATGAAAAGATGAATGAAATGTTTCGGCAGTGAAGTGTGTAACAAAGTCGCAAAGCTAGATTTTTATTTTGTTTCTAGTTACCTAGTGATAACCCATTTATTTTCCCCGTACTATGGTAAACAGCGGGTCGGGGAGGGCCATCCCCTGAATACCTTACAATATACATGTATATAGGCAATTATATTAAGATCATAGTAGTTGTGTTGTGGCTAATATACTTATTTTTCTACCACAATTATTGGGACAAATTAGCTTGTGCTAACACTGCCAACCAAGAGCAGACACTGTACTATCTGATAATGGTATTTGCCACTCATCCAAAGAATTTTATACACACGTACATCTGCAGATTATTAAATTTGAAACTAATTTTACAGGTCATTTTTTTTTATTTTACAATATTGAAACACTAAATGTGTATAAGAATCGCTTTTGATTGGTGTCTGTCCTGTGTCGCATTGGCGCCGCTAGCACCAAAATAGATTATTACGCAGCTTGAGATCATCATAATGATAGCTATTACCCCTTTCGGCTATCTTTGGTGACCCAGGTCTTCTCCTTAACTATGCATTTTGTCCACTATTAAAACATCACGAAAACATGCCTATATAATTTTGACCCCCTTAAACCCCACTTTTATATAGTAAAAATGTGGTTTACAGGGGTATACATTATTTTTCTTACTTCTGCTCAAAAACATAGATTGTGGGTACTCGTTAGAACCGCATCGTCGAGGCGGTTCTAACGAGTACCCACAATCTATGTTTTGAGCAGAAATATGAAAAATATCAGAATTTTTTACCTAAAAAGTTTTATTTTTTGGTAGGAAAATTTTCAGTAAATTTGAATAGGCGTGTTTTCGTAATGAGTAAACAGGAACTGATACAATCAGTCTACATCAAGTCCCAAACACCAAAGGGAAAGACAGATAAATACAATTAAGCAGCCACAAAATTAACAGATAGCAAGCAGAGTCGGCAACTCTCTCCCAAAAACTTGACAATTCTGTTACCCAAACTTAACTGAATATATCTTAATCTTAAATACTTGTTAAATGAAAAAAAAAAAAAAAAAAACATAACAAAGTGAAACACTACATAACAATTAACAAAAAGGGCTAAATTAACAGTTAAGCCGTAACACACACACACACACACACACACACAATCACACGCATCATTTATGTGCCTCTCAGGGCGTTTACCAATTTTTATATGTACCATTCATAGATTCCATGCTTTTGGGTACTTGTTAATATATCTGATAAGATTTTATAGCTTTTAACTCATTAAGAGTGCCTCAGTGAGGCACTTAATATCGTAAATAATGTTTTCAGTATTAAAAGTCCTCACATTATTTAGGACTTTTCATACTGAATATATTTGTTGGCATTTTTGTGGAATTATTTTCGCGGTCAGTAAGATAAGTCCAAAACGAAATAATCCTAGTATTTTTTTTTTCTATTCTTAAAAGCAATACACTAGACTCCGCCTACAACATAAATGAAGGAGTAGACGTTTTTAAGTATTAAATATTTTAAGTATTAATATATTTTAGAAATTTTAATTTATACATTGTATGCTTTTTAGTGTTTCGATATGTTTCACTCCAAAAACTTTACATCGACACAATAATGTAGGTTTAATGGTTTTTATTAACAATTCTGTTTTCATTACGAAAACATGCCTGTATAATTTTGACCCCGCTTTAACCCCACTCTTATATAGTAAAACTAGGGTTTACAGGGGTATACATTATGTCTTTTTTTTTCTTTTTTTTTTTTTTTTTTTTGCTAAAAACATAGATTGTGGGTACTTGTTAGAACCGCCTCGTTGAGGTGTTTCTAACGAGTACACAATCTATGACGAGGCGGTTCTAACGAGTACCTCAATCTATGTTTTGAGCAGAAATATGACAAATATCAGAATTTTTATCTGAAAACTTTCAGTTTTGGGTGGTGAAATTTTCAATATATATTTGAATAGGCGTGTTTTCATAATGGGTAAATATATTCTAATTTTTCTCAGCAATGAAAATATATTTCTTTTTTGCTACTTCTCTTAGATATTTTAGTTTAAGCAAATACACTGCGTTTTGAGAATATGATACCTAAATATACTTGTCAAAAGTTCTAACGGGCCTCCATTTGGCTTAAATCTCAATAAACGGTATTTGACATTTTCTATTCACAAAAAAGAGCTGATAAACATATAAGATTATTCACTGAATAAATTGCCAGGATAGCAATACTCAAAAGAGTAGGCCGAAAATGGAATGGCCAAATTGTTCTTGCGTTACGGACTAAGTTTCCATTGCGGTGAATGGAAAATTACAAAATTCAAAATTTTTAAACTTCATTATCATTTTCTTGCTTTGCACTTTGACGGAGCTGCGTTTTTTATGTTTCTTTTTGTTAGTGATGAAGTTTTAACTGTTGCTGTTTATTTATTTTGGAATTAAAATTCATAAAATAAGGATTGCAAATGCGCATTCAGTGTTTTTTTTTTTTTTTAATGTTAATTTTAATGTTTTAATGTTACTAGAATGCCTTAATCTTTGCGAGGTTATCATATTAGAACGTCTAGATATTAAGATATTATTTTTGTCCAAGTTTATTTCAACCCATTAACATTTAATAGGATTTATCAAGAAAACAAAAGTGGCCGTTTAGATAATTTGCCCAGTATATTTGTTTTCGTTAACTATTTCCAATAGTTCGGCAGTTAAAATATTTTTCTGCTTTGCAGGGACTACCAGGGTCTGCGCAGTAACTGCCAAAACATCTATTTGCAAATTGGAGAGCATACCTAGACTTAATAATAACACAGTATAATTAGCATATAATAATATTAATAATTAAAGATGTACGTATAACCCTTCATCGTCTCTTTCGCAAATTTTCTCAGTTACTTTAATAGTTAAATAAACTTCCAGGTCATTCAAGTAAAGACTGAATAGAAATGGAGATAGATTTTGATCCTGCCTAATTCTTGATATCATTACGAAAACACGCCTATGCAAATATGTAGAAAATTTCACCTCCAAAAAACTGAAAAATTTCAGATATAAACCTCTGATATTTTTCATATTTCTGCTCAAAACATAGATTGTGGGTACTCGTTAGAACCGCCTCGGCGAGGCGGTTTTAACGGGTACCCACAATCTATGTTTGAGCAGAAATAAGAAAAATAATGTATACCCCTGTAAACCCCAGTTTTACTATATAAAAGTGGGGTTTAAGGGGGTCAATATTATACAGCATGTTTTCGTGATGTGCACTGAATGTAGTCCGTAATGCCTTTACATATTACATATAATTATGCAAACTCTTTATAATTTGGTAGCATTTGTCGTTCATGTTTACATTAAATTAATTTTGACCATAATTCTTGACGCCATACTTTATCAAATGCTGCTTGAAATAGATAAATGCACATTATAGTTTCTTCTTTTCTGCTTTTAAGATATCGATTAATCTATGAATAATTAATGTTTTTTGAAGTTGAAAATCCTTTTCGCAATCCAGCTTGACATAACTTATCAAATCATATTTTTCCACATCATGGTAAAGTCTGATCAATTATTGCTATGAACGGTTTGTCGAAACAACATAAAAGTGTAATAGAGAGACAATTTTTATATGAGTTTTAATTTTTTATTTCCCTTATTTTTTTATGGATTGGTATGTTTGCTAATAATCAGTTATTCGGGATTATCCCACAGTCGAAAACTAGGTTAAAAAGTTGTACATATATTAGTAACATAAGATTACAAGCGTGTTTTAAATAATCATTTAATTTACTGTCGATTCCATTACTTTATTTATTTATTTATTTTTAGGGGTTTTAATAATGGACAGAATTTCTGTCGTAGTAATTAATTGGTTGATGTCTTGTTAAATAACATCACGAAAACATACCTATATAATTTTGACCCCCTTAAACCCCACTTTTATACAGTAAAACTGGGGTTTACAGGGGTTTACATTATTTTTCTTATTTTTGCTAAAAACACAGATTGTGGGTACTCGTTAGAACCGCCTCAGCGAGGCGGTTCTAACGAGTACCCACAATCTATGTTTTGAGCAGAAATACGAAAAATATCAGAGCTTTTTATCTAAAAAAAAATCAGTTTTTTTGAGGTGAAATTTTCTATATATTTAAATAGGTGTATTTTCTAAATGATCTATTGCATTTATTTCGCTTGTTACAGTTCCTTTATTTTCATTTTTTATCTTTATTTAAAGTATTTTACAGAACCTCCAAGTGGGATTGGGGCTGCTCCTTTTTATCTGTTGAGTTTATTATTTTCCAGAAGTCTCTAGGTTTATGTTTTTTTTTTTTTTTTTTTTTTTTTTTTTTTTGCTGTGCAAACGATTAACACTTTGTTTCAAAGTATTTTTCTATATTATTTTCTGGCATGTTTTTTTTGTCCCGCCTTTCGAAGAATGGTGGAAAGGGCATATAATGTTAGCTATGTCCATCCGTCCATCTGTCCGTCCGTCTCCGTCCGGAGTTAGCAAATTGCATTTTTGCGTTTAAGTTTTTCAGGCGGGGATATGCGTGTCCTTTGGACACATTTCTAGTTTTTCTGTTTTTTTTTTTTTTTTGTTTTTTTTTTTTTGTTCTAATACAGTCTTCTTAATCTATGATTTTCATTTATAGCCTTTTTGCAACTTTGGACAAACCAAGATTTTCTCTTTTTTTTTTTTTTTTTTTTGGTGGGGGGGAGGGGGGGGGTATGTTGTTATTTTTTTATATTTAAGTTAAGTTCTTTACACCAAAAGTAGTGTTTTCAATATTATAAACATTCTCATTGATATTGTTTTCATTTATATCCTGTTTGTTATGAATTAGATAACTTAAGTATATCGAAACATTGTGTATTATTTCTTTAACAATGATCTCATTAAAATACGAGGTATACGAAGTCGCTAGTTGCAGACGTCTGTCAGAAGCTATTTCACGTCAAAATCGCTCAACAGACGTCTATAAATGGCGAGTTCATGTTAAATTGCTATTTCCAAACGTCTGCCAAAAGCGAAAATGCATTGAAATCGCTATTTGCAGACGTCTGTAAATAAGTACTTTTAGAATTATTCGCTATTGACAATGTGCTTAAATAACATATTTTTATGTGATTCGAAGCTACTAAACTTTTATACAGTGAAATTACGCTATTAAGATCATCTTTGAAACTGCCTAAAAGTGGTCTTATTTGTGGGGATGTTTTATTATTGAATATAGAATAATAAGAAATAAACCATTTTGGTCTTAACAGCGAAATTTTACTCATTACGAAAACATGCCTATTCAAATATACTGAAAATTTTACAACCAAGAAAAATAAAAATTTTCAGATAAATTCTGATATTTTTCATATTTCTTCTCAAAACAAAGATTATGGGTACTCGTTAGGATCGCCTCGACGAAGCTGTTCTAACCAGTACCCACAATCTATATTTTTGAGCAGAAATAAGAAAAATAATGAATATCCCTGTAAAATAAACGTAAAAAGATTGCCTTTGGAAACAAAGAACACACTACAGATTAGAAAAAGGGAGTCTCGGTTTTATTGAGACTCTTCATAAGAAGTAATGAAGTTTGCAACACTGCTTACGCCCTTTTTTGATTGTGTTGGGGTTTAACGACACGTCAACCCTTGTGGGTCATTTTGTGTCGTCTCCCAGAGAAAGGGAGAAAAGAGATAGAAGAGATAGTAGAGGAGATGAAAGAGACGATTAGGGAAGAAATAGGAACAGGAATGAAAGTGAAGAAACAGAAGAAATAAAAACATTCCCCCTCTACCCTTACCTGCTACAAGGATAGCAGGCCTTGCCCAACTGTAAGCCAATTTCAGTTGGACGCCCCGGTGACGTAAGATACACGACACCATTGCCACTCCCGACCACCCCCTGCTTACGCCCTCTAGCGTATACATGAGCAGAACTCCATTTTAAAATATACCATAATGGACCCAATGATCCCAAAGAAATGAAATATATATAATCTGCTCTATGGTAACCCCAGTTTTACTATATAAAGGTGGGGTTTAAGGGGGTCAAAATTGGTTTGAAGAACAGGTCCACTATAAATTTGAAAAGACTTTTTATAAGACATATAAAACAAATAAACAGAAGAAATAAGTCTTCGAATCACGTTTTCTCTTATCTGATTGAAAACTTTGAAGTTTGTAGTCTACGCTCAAACCAGAAATGCGGACATGATGATATAAGGTCATACCTGCTCTGCAGACATTAGAAAACAAGTAGCGAAGTTTTTCATCAAATAAGAGAAAACGTGATTCAAGTTTACAGTTCTTCGCAGATTTACTGATGTATCTAAAATGAAACAGATTTCACATGCAGAACATTGAACAATTACACTGTCATATAGAATAGAATGGAATAGGTAGAATTGATTAAATTGCACAACTATACCCATGATTTCATCACGAAAACATGCCTATATAATTTTGACCCCCTTTAACCCCACTTTTATATAGTAAAACTGGGGTTTACAGGGTATATACATTATTTTTGTTATTTCTGCTCAAAAACATAGATTGTGGGTACTCGTTAGAATCGCCTCGACGAGGCGGTTCTAACAAGTACCCACAATCTTTTTTTTAGCAGAAATATGAAAAATATCAGAATATTTTATCTGAAAATTTGTCATTTTTGGTGGTGAAATTTTCAGTGTATTTGAATAGGCGTGTATTCATAATGTAGTTTAAAGGCAATACATACAATTTTAGTGAGCAAATATATAATGATAATGGCACATGCGCTTGCACATGCACAAAATAGTTTCTCTAGTCGTAACACGTTTCACTTTTCTCCAGTTAGTGCAGTTAGTGTTAACACTGAATGAAAAATTCCATCACGAAAACATACCTATATAATTTTGACCCCCTTAACCACACCTTTATATAGCAAAACTGGGGTTTATAGGGGTATACATTATTTTTCTTATTTCTGCTCAAAAACATAGATTGTGGGTACTCGTTAGAACCGCCTCGGCGAGGCGGTTCTAACGAGTGCCCGCAATCTATGTTTTGAGCAAAAATATGAAAAAAATATGAGTTTTTTATCTGAAAATTTTCAGTTTTTGCTGGTGAAATTTTCTATATACAGTCGACTCTCGTTATCTCGAAGTAAAAGGGACTCTCTGAAACACTTCGAGATATCCGTACCTCGACATATCAGATTTGCAGAATTGAGGAAAAAGATAAATCGAACAACCTTATTTCACAAATGCATATGTAATTTGACTCCTTAAGTTAGAGATATACATGTATTGAAACTATTGTGGAAAAGAGGAGAAATTGGGAGCCTCTTTTCCACAATTGTTTATTACATGTTGCTAGATTTTCATGTTAAAACAGGGACCAGATTTTCACTTCGAGATAAGCGGTTATTCGAGATAAGTGAAGTCGAGATAACGAGAGTCGACTGTATTTGAATAGGCGTGTTTTCGTAATGGTAAAGTTTTGCTTTTGAGGCAATGTATCAGATGTTCCCGCATTCTTTTTGAACGAAAACCATTTGGTGAGGACTGTTCCCGTGACAAAGAGCAACGGCAAATACGACCGCACTCCGCTGCGCCTTGTTGACTCTGTAATTTGATTGGATTTTAAAACCTTTCCGTCGTATTTAAATATGGAGAATTTTTGAAATTTGCCATCGAGGCCCTTTTCATTAAACGAGCTGTCATACCAGCTTACATAACCTTCCTTACAATCAACAGTAGAGATAATAAACCAGTGTCCTGATTTAGTATCGCTTCGATGTAAAATTTGAACCATACCGCTGTCTATTTTCTTAAAGTGGTTAAAATTCTGTTTGAAAACACTTGGTTGCAATCCATCGAACTTCTTCTTCTTCCCGTTTACTCGACGAACCCGGGTATTTTCGAACTTTAGTGCTTATATACGAGGCAGTTGAGGTGCAGATAAAATACAAATAAAAACAGAGGATCTCTTTGCATGGAGGTGATGAGTGGCAGTTTCTGCTTGAACATCCGAAGCCTGGATGCTGAGACGACTTCTTGGGGCAGCTTATTTCAAATCCTCACGGTGTTGATGTAGAATAAGTAGATGTGCGTATTCATTGTAGACTGTTGGAGGAGAAACCGCATGTTATGTCCTTTGTCCTTGTAGCATTTCACCTTCACTCGATTCGGACATTCATGAAGATATCGCTTCAGGAATTTTAGGCTTGTAGTGGCTTTCTTTGCTACAGAGTCCACATGTTTAATCCAGGAAAGATTTTGCTGATGGCTGTGCAAAGATATTTTTGCTTGATTCACTGTCTGCAGCTCAGTTCCATGCATCCTGTACTGATGTGTAAGGTGATTTTTCTTCTTTGTAACTCTTAGGACCTCACACTTTAGAGAATATGACCATGAAGACCAAGGAATCGTCAGGAAATAGCTGTGTAGTTGAAGAGATGTTCTCCGGCATGTCGTTGGTGTACACCAAGAACAGTAATGGTCCCAGTACCGTTCCCTGCAGGACGCCCGAAGTGACATCAGTTGATCTTGAGTGTACATCTTCCAGGGCTACCTGTTGTTATCTGTCTGCTAGGAAGGCAGCAACCCAGTTGTTGAGATGACGTCTTACTCCATAGTGTCACAGTTTTTCCAGAAGGCGTTGATGAGGCACGCGATTAGATGCCTTGCTGAAGTCGAAGAGTAGGGCATCTGTTTGTTTGCCATTGTTGAGCCCATTGGCTAAGTCCTGAATAGAAAATATCAGCCGGGTCTCACAGGAGCGTTATTTCCGAAAATCATGCTGCGCATCATTGAGCATATGATGAAGGTCAAGGTGCGAGATCATATGGCTGTGTAAAATGTGCTCCAGTATCTTACAGCATGTTGGTTAGGGATACTGGCCTGTAGTTAGAAGGTTTATGTCTGTCACCATTCTTGAAGATTGGCGATATGAATGACTTCATCCATGGTGTAGTGGCCTTTTCTTTATTAAGACATGTCTGGAAAATGAGACAAAGTACATGTAGCTCGTCCTTACTGGCAGACTTAAGTAAGTAGCCTGCCTGGTAACTTTAACAACATTTTTGTTTTCTGCATTAGTTCCCGCATAGTTGTACTAATCAAATATTTCTAAACACGGCCTTTCTGTTAGATATTTGAAAAACTCCCTGTTCAAGTATATGAGTAATGACACAGTCCGCACATGCTGTGATCAGCGTTAGGTTTCTTACGTTATTCTAAAATAATTAATTGACTTCCAAAAAGCACTTTTATGAAAACAAAAATCTAATAAATACAATAACTTTCTTTATCGACAATTTAGATATACCGTTGTCTCTCCGATCGCGGCTTCTTATCATGATATTTACTTTTTGCCGGTTTTAGGCACAACAAAAAGCAGTCAGGTGTTAGGTTACGTGTGGTAAACTGTTAAATAGTCCGAACACTTGTGTTTTGATAAGTGTGCCTACTTTTATCCCGCGCCTTAACCCATTTATGCCGAATGGACTCTTCTATCTCAAATCTTTGGACAGACCGATTTCCAATAAAAGGGGTGTCTGGTTATTATCGTTATTAGCATGTTTCGTTGAAATTCCTGTATTCAGTGCAAACAGTGTAGACTCTGATCAGACGCCGCGTTCTGATCAGGGTCTACACTGTTTGCCAATGTCCCTTTTATGGGACGCCAGGCTAAAATGGGTAAATATGAGTTTCACCAAAAGTAAAAATCAAAGCGCGGACAGCACTGTTGGGTCGATTGTTCCTGAGTGTAGGCTGAGAGAATGGTCCTACACGGGGACTTACAATTGTTTCATTTAACCCTTAATTTTCTGTAGTTTAAGATGCGGCGTCTGACCTGGGTCTGCACTGTTTGCCAACGTCCCAGATGTTCCAGTCCATGTTTTACAGATAATCCTCAGTCAAAAGCACTCTGACGTCAAAGAGACAAAAAATAGTCCGGCTATAAATAATTGTACCTAGAATTCGTCTAACACATGTTTTTATGGTTTTTTTTTTGGTTTTTTTTTTACATTGGTCAATGATAATCACGTGGGCAACCATCTCAAGGAAACAAAAGGGGTAGGGGCGGGGGGGGGGCTCTTTTTCTGTCCCGTAACAAAAGTCTTCATTTTTGTGCTGATACATTACCTATAGTATCCAATTTACTAAAACAGTATTGACTTTGCAACGTAAGCCCTAGTTTTGGATTAACATGATCATGAAAGTATGTGGGGTAATTCAGTATGAACCTGAGGTACCATATTTAAAACACCTTTCTTTTTAAAAAGATATCACAACCAGTTAAACTTTCTTCTGTTTGTTAGACAAATGCCTTAGGTAATATCCAGCTAACTTCTCTTTAACGAAAATATTACATCTGCAGCATCTCTTTTGTGAAAATCTTCAATTTGTATTAATTTTGCATCTTGGAATTCAATAAAACCTAGCCTTTTTCCGAACTGAATGATAAATTATTTTGAAACTTACCTGAAGACAACATTGGGATAATGCAAAGAGATGACCAAGTTTTGGTGACCTTGACCTAATTTTCAAGGTCACATGCGCTGTAGGATTGTCAAAAGAACAGGAGCCCATTAGACTATTTTTATGCTGCTAAACAAAAGTCTTCATTTTCTCCTGATATATTGCCTATAATATCTTTTTTAGCTCTTCTGAGCATGAAATGCTCATTGTGAAATATTGTGATCGGTTAATGTCCGTTGTGCGTCGTCCGTTGTCTGTCGTGCATCGTGCTGCATCAACAATTCGCCATAAATGAAAACTCATTTTACATCCCTGGGCTAATTTTAGTCAGGAGTATTGCCTGTATGACTCTCTACCAAAATATATAAAATTATTCCACACCAATGAACATAATGGTTGCCAGAGTTAAAAATAAAAAAAAAAATCTCCTCTTACACCACTGGGCCAATGTCAATTGAACTGTTTTGCTTCAATGAACAAGACAGCTGTCATAGTTAAAAAAAAATAGACATCTCTTTAAATGACAACTCGTCCAATATCGTTGGGCCAATTTAATCAAACTTCACAAGAATGTATCCAAGGTGTCTGTCTACTAAAGTAGCTGAAACGGTTTCCCTCCAATGAACAAGATAGCCACCGGAGCTATAAAAAAAGAAACAAAAACTCATCCTAAACATTTTGGGCTAATTTCAATCAAACTTCACAAGAATATTGCCAACTCAAACTGCACAAGAATGTTGCTTGATGACTCTACTAAAATAGCTAAATAGGTTCCGCTCCAAAGAACAAGGTCGTTACCAGAGCTAAAAATAGAAAAAAAAAAAATCTTTAAACGACAACTCCACCTAAAGCCTTTGGCCAATTTCAATCAAACATCATAAGAATGTTTCTTTTGCTGATATCTTAATTCAGTTTTAATTGGGGTTATGTAGAGCCTGCCGACATTATAGTCATATACGTTTTAAGAGAATTCATAACTTTGTGAATACCACAGGCTAGGATTTTGTGAATGTCAAGATGAAAACATAACATAAATTTAGAGGTTATCATGGAATAATTGCTGCAGACGTAATATTTTACTTGAAAGGGAATGTGCAAGATAGGATACTAACTGAGGAATTAGTTCAACAAACGGAAGTAGGTATAACTGGCTGTGGCAACTTTTTAAAGTATATAGGCTTTAGGTTCATACTGAATTACCCCACCCACTTTCATGATCATGTTACTCCAAAACTAGGGCTTACGTTGCAAACTCAGAACTGTATTTGTATGTGGGACACTATAAGTAATGTATCAGCAAACAATGAAGACTTTAGTTACGGGGCAAAAAAGGGCCTTATGGACACCCCTTTTTGCGTTTGAATACTATGGCTTGGTTGTAAGCGACCAAACAAAGTTTCGAAGAGAAGTTACCCAAATTTGTCAGAATGCACATGTGCGCATTCTGATCGTTACTTTACACTTACTTACTTGCATTTAGTTCCCTACTTTTCCTGACGGCGATTATGAATTTGGTATTCTATTTCTTTTGTTTCAGCGTGGGATTGTTTTCCTCATTAAGTACGGTCTTTCCTTCGAAAGAACCTCTTTCAAAGTTTTTTTTCTAACATTTTTCTGAAATTACTACAAATTGTTACATACACATTCACTTACGCACACAAACTCATCCAAACAACACACTCACACGCACACTTGTTCCCGTTTCCTTTACGAAAACACGCTTATTCAAACATATTAAAAATTTTACAACCAAAAAATGAAAATTTTCAGATAAAAAAATTCTGATATTTTTCATATTCCTGCTCAAAATACTGTTGGAACTCGTTAGAACCGCAATCTATGTTTTTAGCAAAATAAGAAAAAAAAAAATGTATACCCCTGTAAAACTTAGTTTTACTACATAAAATTGGGTTTTAAGGGGTCACTATTATATAGGCATGTTTTCGTGATGTATGCACTTGTTCTAAAGTCTTTGGTAGTTACCATTTGATTTTCTTGGGTCGGGAAGATTTTGTTTTAAATCCAGAGCCCAATTTTGCCAGAAAAAAAAAATAGCCAGGACCAGGGTAAATGCTATTGTAAGCTTTGCTATAAATGCGAATAAAAGGACAGCCTCTTATCATGGAAGAAAACAGTTTTCAGGCCTGAAGACATTTTCCCGCCTCGCCACTTCACACACCCTCCCACCTATAAAAATCCAACGGTTAGTCTGTGAGCGAATTCTAAAATTAAACAAGACTGATTGGATGATGTTTACATCACGAAAACATGCCTATATAATTTTGACCCCCTTAAACCCCACTTTTGTATGGTAAAACTGGGGTTTACAGGGGAAACATTATTTTTCTTATTTCTGCTCAGAAACATAGAATGTGATACTCGTTAGAACCGCCTCGTCGAGGCGGTTCTAACGAGTATCCACAATCTATGTTTTGAGCAGAAATATGAAAAATATCAGATTGTTTAATCTGAATTTTTTTCATTTTTTTTGGTGGCACAATTTTCAATATATTTGAATAGGCATGTTTTCGTAATGGCACATGAAGGAACCAAATACTGTCGTGCGCGCCATAAAGGAGCCGCCTTCTAGCCTCGAGGTTATAAAACTTTTTTCCATGGTCAACTCAGCTGAGCATGAAATTTGTCATGCTAATAAATCTCAAATTACTAACAATTGCAAATTCCTTTGTGCTAAAAATAGCTGAGCATGAAAATGTCTCTGCTAATATGAAAATGCCAACCATTTATGGCATTTTTATATTTGTTAGTAGGGAAAATTTCATGCTCAGCTGAGTTGAGCATGAAAATATTTTATAATCTCGGGATATTTCAGCGTGCAGAGCAAAAACCGACATTCCCTCATTGCCAATAACATCAGAGACCATCTGAGTACCAGCGAAATTTGAAATCTCCTCACAGGTATTGTGCTCTTTAACGTTAAAGTGCCAGTCTGACATACTATATGATATGCCATGGTGACTGATTGGAGTATTTTCTGCGAATATGCCAGTTGACCCATGGTGTATATTAATATTCATTTTACGAGCAGAGTATTCCACTGTCCGATAACCGTTTATTTAAAAAAAATGTCAAATTAACAGAGGTAACCAAACATCATACACTATGAGAGAGAGAGGGGGGGGGGTGGGGGGGGGGGGGAGGTAATTACACAAGAAGAATAACTTATGATGAGGACCAAGCCTGCTCAGCGTACCGAATGGCGTTTTGTAAACAGTGCAGATCCAGCCGTCGAAGATATTCGAGTTCAACCTTCTGAAGTCATACACAATTCTAAATGTAAATGAAAAGAATGAATCCGAAAAGAATTATGACGTTATTACACCAAGACTCTAGAGAAAAATGAATTGACAAGAAAAGCGCGCTCGAATAGCGAAAAACTTTGATCAGCCGAGGCATTCTTTGATTTCCCCTGTGCATTGCTATAATTCGAATTATTACGGTAATTCTTTGCTAAGTAATTATTTTATTATGGCATAATCAGACATTTTGAAAGAGTTTTATAGATTTGTAACTTGTGAGAAATCTTAATTATAGCCAAAAGGAAAGAGAAAATTCTACTTTCGTCACATGCGAATATGACATCGCATTTTGTTATTTATATTTGCATGTGCTCGCCTCCTGCGAGGTCCTAGAATAAGTAAAAGAAGTCTCTCTCTCTCTCTTTCTCTCTCATTCTCTCTCTCTCTCTCTCTCTCTCTGTGCGCGCGCGCACGCGCACTTATTACTATTCATAGCTGGACTTAGCATAACATAAATTTGGCATTCTTGATGCTGCTTGTTTCCCTTTTTACATTCAATCTCTTTAACTCTTTCACTGCCACAGACGATTTTAATAGGCTTTTGCAAACAGCATAGATCCAGATGAGACGGCTCATATGAGCCATCTCATCTGGATCTACGTTGTTTGACATTCACTCTTTCAACTTTACGTATAAAGTTCTTTCCAAGCGATAGTTTGTTAAAAAAGAAAAGCAGACGACAACATTCCGTCTGAAATTTGCCACCAAAAGCGTTTATTTACTGGATACTATCTTAATGTCCCGATGTCCAGAACAAAGCAGACAAGAAAACATTGATGCAAAGCATCAATACGCCGGGAAACTAATCTGCCATGCATTACTTAGCTCCCTATAGATCGTAGTATAGTGAAAAAATGTTATAATTTATGAAAGGTTGTAATTATATAAATTATCGCAATACTCAACGATAAAAACATTTTAGATGTTATCAGAGCTATGTAAAAAAATCAACTATGATCGTCTGTTTTCTAGCCCGCATACATAATTACATGTCGCCATCCATAGCCTAGGCCGAACATACTATATCCGAAATCATCTATGTAGCATTGACTGGTTCCCTCACCCTATAGCTCAATACTTTGCTTATAGATCACAGGAAACCAGTTAATATGTATGTTTCGTTCTTTTCTCCACTCATAACGTTTTCCTTCGGCCCAAATCTTTCCATGCTTGAATATCAAATTAAACTGTGTTAATAAACCAGCTTATAACCCGTTCGATTTGAGAATGCATATTTCCAATTGTTAACAAAGAAAAATATCTTTTGTTTCTTCTTCGTAGTGCGACGAAAAAAAAAAACGAAATGAAAAAATTCAAACATGTACAAATATTGACAGTAACAAGCTCATTCCAGGTCGAATGGTCAGATTGGGGCTCCTACGGGAAAACTCTCATTTCTCTTTTAAATGAGCAAAACCCACATTGCTACATTCATATTACATAGTATTTCCCATTTTTTTCACTATGTTACCAATAGCGCAGTTCTCTGCTACAAAAGTGAGACTTTGAATAATAATAAAAAAGTGGGGGGGAATAGTTATATATAACCCCACTAAGAACCCCAAAAAACTGGAAGAAAGCCGATGTTCTCCGAATGCATACACATTTTACAAAAACAGCCTCAAATAGATACGCCGGGCTGCAGCCCGGCGTAAATAACCTTTGGTTTATTTGTTCTCACAAGGGTTATTTTTATTGGTACTTTTCATGGAATATCATATCCAGAGCTGCATGGTGCCCTTACATAGAAGAATTATATATCCCATTGACTCTCTTTATCTCAAACACATTAAGATATATAAAGCTACTGCTTAAACCAAATTAAATACAGTCGACTCTCGATATTTTGAAGTCCAATAATTTCGAGATATTCGTACCTCGACTCGCTTATCTCGAAGTGAAAATCTGGTCCCTGTTAAAACATGAAACTCTAACAACAGGTAACAAAATATTGAGCAATTTCTCCTCTTTTCCATAATATTTTCAATATATCTAACTTCAGGAGTCAATTTACATAATCATTTGTGAAATTGTGTTGATAGATTTATCTTTTTCACAATTCTGCAAATCTGTTATGTCGAGGGACGTATATCTCGAAATATTGGACTTAGAGATAACGAGAGTTTATTGTATATGTAATGTAAACTCACCTGTTCCCCTATAACGTACTGATTAAAAAATGCAACACTTCTGAATTACAAAGAAAAGTAAGATTAAAACAGTGTTTTGCCTGGTGCAATAAAAATGATCTCTTTGTGTTGGTCCACAATTTCTTGCATGTTTACTGCACATTCAAGACTACACAACTCAAATATATTATTGATATTATTGATTTACATGCTCCTTGTATACAAAAGATCAGGGCCCAGTTGTTTAAAACTAACAATGTCGTTAGTTAATGTATCGTTAAAACTTTGACCATTAATATGGCTTATATGCTAATATTTTTGCTGAAAAAATGTGAGTAGCATTTGCAAAAGCTACTCACATTTTTTTCGGCAAAACTGCCTGTGAATTAGATATTGTACATTCTAGAACAGTTGAAATTTTCACCACTAACGAACTCGTTAAGCTAACGACGCTTTGAACAACTGGGCCCAGATTTACAATCATGAGGTATTAATTAGCCTTTGTTTATTTTGCCATTTAGTAGCGTTGCCTTTATTTTTGGAGTTCAGTATACATAATGAAAACAGGATATATTATTTAGGGTATCTTAGAAATTTCTCACTTTTAACCTGACTTTAATTTGGTTTGTTTTTACTTATTTCATTTTTTGTTGTTTTTTTTTTTTTTCATTTTGCAAAAACGTGTCTTAATGTACACTATAGCCAAATCGTATATCATACTATATAATATGTCTTTATTTGAATGAATTTGGATATTTTAATTCTCGGTTGCATAAAACAGAACATTATGAAACAAACTGACGTCGGTATTTGTTGTATGCAAGACAAAAAATTAGAATATGTTTGTTCGACTTTGCGCAAGTTAGACGGTACGTTTTTCATACTTATAAAATGTATTTTTATTTATTAATAACCTCTTGATATGCCTTGGCATTAATGTTGTAAGTTAAATTTGTGAGGCACGCATTTCATTTGTGATTTTTGTTGATATTCTATGCTAACGTAGAGGTGCAAATTTCGCCACCATGTATTGGAAACCGGTACATTGTCCTTAAAGAATATAATATGCCTATCTCTGTTTCAGATTCCATGTCAGCTATTATGGCGGCCTACGGATGGAAACACACAGCAATTTTATATGATATTACATACGTATTCTTTGACCTGGCTGGATCCAATTTAGTGACCGACTTCAGAGACATGGCTAACATGGAAAGGCCCTATGACATTCCTTTCGTACCGGCTAATGTAAAAGACTATGGCGACTTGCTGCTTGAGGCTCAACTGCATGCTAGAGGTATTGCATGGTCCACCAAACGTTGGCCGGATGGGCCAAATTTTGCGTGTATATAATTGTCCTATCTATTTGTCTGTCGAAGTACAAGCCCTGCAGGGCTTATGTTAACGTTGCCATATTCGACAATAAAGAAATCTTCTGTTCTGTTCTGTTCCGTTCTGTACCCGTTCTCAGTTGTGTTTTGGTGCAGACAGATTTTGATAGGTCAGTGGTATGTGTATAGAGACTTTCTTTGTTCGGTGTCTGAGCTTTTGATTAGTCATTATGGTATGACGTGTGACTTGCAGGCTTTTGATCAGTCAATGTGGTATGAAATATCAACAGGGCATGACTTAACAGAGTTTTCCAGGGGGGAAAGATCAAATGATGCCAATTTAAACAACTGTCGAAAAGCAATAGAATGGCTATGAAGTCCTTGTTTTCTATTGCAAGGCCCGAATTTCGTGAATGTGTTACTTTCCAATCTCTTCTCGTTGTATTTTTGTGTAGACATATTTTGATAGGGCACTTGTAATCACGTGAGATTACAGCATTGGACAGTGCCCAGCCACATGATCAAGTATAGGATACACATTCAAGCTGAAGTTGTGACATGTGCGATGATCAATGATTAACTATTCAGCCTGCGCATACGCGAATTGATCCGGGCATTCACTGTACGCATTAGCTTTTTATAATGCTCAGACAGGGTGTTTGAAGAGTTTACACGTAGTCTAGTCAGGCCTTCGCTGTTCGTATAACGTTTCAGTTTAACACGATCCGAGTTGATGTCAGCCTGTTGTAATCGGATTGCATAGTTTGAATGTCAAGAAGATAGAGTTGGAGTGCTATTTTTATCTATCATATAATTACTGTAGTGTCCTTGAAATATGTATTTAAGAAAAATGGTCTTGCACTGCATCGGTGGCTGGTTATTGCATAAAGAAGATTTTATTTCATTTTAACTTCAAAATTCCGTTTTTGCTTTCACTTATCGAACAATTTGCATCATCTATCAAATCGATTCTAAGAGGAATGATCCTTTGAGAGCAACGAACACATTCAAAACTGAAAACAGCTGCAGTGTCGTTTACTGGGCCAGACTAGATAGTTTCGACCAATTTGGCCTCATCAGAGACCCTCATATGAATCTTCAAACATCCCGGAATGTCAGTGTTCGGGGGAAAAATAAGAACATATTTCAAAATTTTGTCTGCAAAGCATTATAGCGTTAATATTGGTGCTTTTGATTAGTTGTTATTACCGAAATTACCCGAAATGTCTAAAAAAATTCTCCTAAAAGTCAATTTTGATTCCAGTTGTTGTTCAATGGCAAAAGCATTCTGCAGCGTCTGATCTGAGTTTACACTGTTTACTCAAGTTTGCTTGTCCAAATTATTGGGGTTAATACTGTACTGTGTTATTATTTTTGCTTTCTTTCTTTCAGTGTTCATAATCTTCTGTAATTCCGACATGCTTCGAGATATTCTATATAAAGCTTACTTGCTTAATATGGCGAATGGCGAGTACGTATTCATAACAATGGAGTTGTTTCCAAGTGACTGGTTGGGTTACTATACCCAGTTCCTTAGAGGTAAGTTAACAGTTGTAAAGCTTTACAGTGTTGTAGGAGGCTAGGAAAGCAAGGGACAAGTCAATGAATCGAAAATAGCAAACTATGTTTTGTCAAGTCTAATCAGGAACAGTAATGTAGAATGTAATATTATTCCCGTACTCGAGCTACATACTAAGAGAAATCTATACCCTTTTCCACAATTATACAAAAATGGGAGCAGTGGTCCCAGAGAACCAGAAAATATATTCCGCACTATAATGAAGTACATGGGTTGGTGGGGCGGGGCTCTAAAATTTAAAGGGTTCAAACAGGAATACAGTTTGCTTTAAGTATGTGAGAGATCAGCTATTTAAATATATAAGTAAAGATACCCTGCAAATGCCACAATCACGAAGCACAACCTTCCCGTTACACCAAAAGAAGGAAAGACAAGGAATAAACAATGAGAAAAACACAGGCCAAATATGAAACCATCGACGCACAAACAAAGACTTACTAAAGGAATCACGTTGGAATGGAATGTAGAAAAATATACAACTTGAGGGGTTATATGCAGTAGTGAACATCAATATGACAGTTGAATTATCAATGCATAAGGCTCTACTCAACTATACAGCAGAAACAGAATGTACCCAAGAAAACGCAAAACAGTAGTCAGCCCGAGTCCTCTGAAAGGAGAAAAGACACGAACTTACGTACTGTAACATACTTTATACCCCATACTACAAGACAAATACTGTATTCGACCTTATTACCACACCGTGCGCTTTGGTTTTCGAAATTACTGGGAAAATTGTGGTGAAATATGCATCCACCATATTACCGGTACACTTAAAAAAAGATAAGCGAAGTACACGTCAAATGATGCTTATGCGATGTCTTTGTGTTCTTTTTTTCTGACTTTCTTTATCAAGCATATGTTATGGGTATCCCTTACAACATAAGCCTTTATAAATAAGTTGACAAAAAGTACACTAGATGGAATCTGAAGACTATGGAATTGCTTCTGTGCCCTAAAAGGGACATGTGCGGTTATTAGGTCGAATACGGTATATATAAAAACGGCAAAAGAAAGTCCGTCTTGGAACGGTTCGCGGAAGAGAATATGGGTGGGATAGGCTACAATTCCAGATTTTACCAGGCTCACCATTATCCTCACCTCGGACGCCTGTATCTGTCCGAAAAGAGATCTTCTCAATGAACTGCGAATCACCACCGTAACACATACAAAAAAGATCTGTTTTGGGACAAAGCAGTAAAGAACAGATTGTGTACACATAAAATCGGTTTACTGTATGTTCCTTAAGATTTCGGAGACATTACAGTCGAACTTCAGTGACTCGAACATCATTGGGACCATGGAAATTTGTTCGAGATATGGGTAGTTCGAGCCACTGATGGTTAATTATGGCGCAAGGTCAGGAAGCAAATGGTGATAAATTAGGGAATTGTTTTCGATCTTCTATACAATAATTGTATGTTGAGTGTTCTCTTTACAATTTCATGATAGAATAAGAAAATTACCCTAATTAATTGTTTTCTTGAGCTATCAGAAGAATTTCTAGGGACTCAAAAACGAGTTCGAATTAGCCATGGTAAACGAGCCATCGGTGTTTGAGCTATTGAGGTTCGACTGTATATCCTTACTGTACCTCTCAAACAATTTGAAATTTTCCTTGACTTCCCGATGATGTGTCTAAAATTGGTGTCAAAACATTTAGCACCTGCTTCAGAGTGATTCTGTTTTCAAATGGCCCACAACAATCCCAGCGGACCATACAATATGATATACTCTAGAGAAGATGTTTATGGCACCAAATACCATTTATTGTGAAGATACACGAATTCGAAGAACAATATGCTAAAAAGAACTCTTTTTATTTGGCCCAACACATATAGGCCGCGCCAAGCGAAAAAATATCGTCGAGCATATGCGGACAGCGACGGCCCAGATCAGACTGTGCGTCTGCGCAGTCTGATCTGGGCCGTCGCTGTCCGCGAACTGAATCATTGGACACGACAGAAGTTAATATGAAATAAACAGGTGTTACCTATGAAACGAGCTTAAGCATTTTGTGCATATTTTTTCTTTTTTCTTTTTTTCACCAGGTATGCAAAGTCGCGGATCAGACAAAACCTGTTTAAATAGGTCCGAGACAAAGTGCACAACATCGAATATTATGCTTACATCAATTTAACCAGAGTTTCTAGGAAACATCGCTCTATTGTATTTTTTTTTTTTTTTTTTTTTTTTTTACATATTTAAAAAGTGAGGCAAGTGAAAAGAGGTTGATCTGATACTAAATATAGCTATATTACCCAGTCTGAATCACCTAAAATCTGCCATCCGTGATATCCAAGTTTGATGCCTTCAGGGTACAATGGAAGCATATCCTAAAAACACCATTAATTTGACAGGCGTTTGCAAAATGGCATGCAACCGGTGCGTCCGTGTCGATCGGTCTGCCTTGGCTTTTGGGCTTGGGGTGGGGCGTAGTCCTTTCCACGGCGTCGTTACTGCTATCAGTAATGCCATACAATGCATCTTGGTTTCTAGTTATTAACTTTATGAATGCTTCTGATGTTTATCAATAACACGAGCTACGACACAATTTGACAAGCAAATCATTGCGCAGCATGTGTGTACAGACGATTCTTTACAGTCAATGAAATCGCTTGCGGCGGCTGACTGGCTTTCCATGTTTGCAGCAGAGCGTATCTGATCATCATATTTTTCGGAAACCAGGCCAATGGCTCCGGCCTTATTAGCGTTGGTTTTCGGGTTCAACATAAAGCCGATACACTCCGCTGTAGATATGGGAAACCAGTCAGCCGCCGCATGCGAACTCTTCTGCATAGTATGTGAGAGACTCACGATATCTATAGTACGAGCTTAAGCTTCGCCACCTGCTTAGATGGCGACCTGCTTCGCAGGTCGCTTAAGCTCGTTATAAATTGAGGACAAACGCTCTGATGAAACTTTGCGCGTGCGTGGGATATATATCTGAATCGGTGCATTTTACGCATGCTCGAAGACACATTTTTGCTTGGCGAGGCTATATAATACCAGAGCATGAAATACTCGTTGTAAGACATATATAGTTCTAAATAAGAGGCAAACAGATAAACGTTTTGTTACTGTGCCACACCGCTTCTAATGAGCACCCACAACATAAGTTTTCGTCGATAATGTAATGAAACTATCAACGCTTTTTATTGTAGAAAAAGCACTTTGTCCACAGCAATTGACACAAAGCTAATTAAACGTGCTAGATGATTAGCTGCGAGGGCACAGCTGGTGTTAGCTGGTGCAAATTAAAGATGGCCGATGTTTCTGATATTTACTATAGTAATATAACCTCTTTTGTTGTATAAACAGATTTCTATTTTCATTTAAATCACCTTTTCTTTTTCATAATATGAAAATATTTCTAAATATATATCATGGAAACACAAACAAAACATAAACATAACAACAGAAATACATGCAATAAACAACATTTTAAGAAGAAATGTAAAAAAAAAAAAAAAAAAAAAAAAAAAAAACTGTATACATGGGATTCGGAAGACAGTCGTCTTGATGTCTTTAATCTGTTTCCTGAATATATAATATTAATGGAAATTTCAAACTAATTACATGCATAACATTCAGCATTTTTCCAAATGTTATAGAATTAAGTCGACACATTAGATTTCCATTTCCTCAAGAGTCCGAAGGAGGGTAAAAGGAAGATAGTGTAGAAAAGTTGTCCTCCACGGGGAACATAGCTGCTATGATCTTTTTAAATCTTGTGCTGCTGAATAAATTAAGATGCCACGCCCACTTCTAGTTTTCAGCCAATCAGATTACTTGATCCATGTTGTTGATACAAATTTAAATACTGAAGGGCAAACAGTGCAGATCCAGATCAGTTGGCTTCTTCATAAGCCAACTGATCTGGATCTACACTGTTTGCAAAGGCGGGACATATCCGGGTTCAGCAGGACAAGGGTTAATATCTCAAACGATCATAACTGTACGAAATAACTGATACTATCAGTAAAATATTAAGATAAACTAGGGTCAGATATTTGAGTTAAGATGTGAAAAAAAAAAAAAAAAAAAAAAAAAAAAAAAAAAAAAAAAGAACAAGTGTTCTTTTGGGCTACTCCTGTTTAATTATTCCACTGTCTTATTAAAGGAGAAATTGCAGTAAGGCGAGGATTTTCCCTAATTGACAGGTGTTGAAGACCAGATTTCAGAAATTATAATATTCATTTTTATTACATATTTCGGTAGCCCGATGTCTGAATCATAGCATAACGGAAATTTTATGCTTCTGGCTTATAATAGGGAAGAATATTCAATTATGTTTATTCAAACCCAAAAACTCCTAAATTAATACCATGTTCAAAATAATGGGACTTAAACTTAGTTACCTTTCTCTTTGGGAAATATTTCTTAATTCAGAATGAAGACAAAACAACAATAATTGGAAACAATGATTAAATGAATACAGTCAGTGCGCATGTCTAGTATGTCTGATTTGAATTCGCTTTCTTATTTTCGGTTAAAATACAAAATTGAATATGTTTCATAAACGTTGCAAGAAAAATATGCCATCCACCTCCCCCACCCCAACCCCGCTAGACCCAAGACGCCTTTTGATTGATATATTTCCTTGACATACTCACTTAATGTATATAATTGGGAACTTGGGTCTAGGAGAATCATTTTTTATGATATTTCGAGTGTCATCCGCGTTACCTAAATTATACGCAACAGGCGAGCCAACAGTTAATGAAACAAATGAAGATGAATAATTTGGACATAGTTGATTTTGCATCTTGAAGAATAAAATAAGTTTATACTTCTATCTTCTAACATATAGTGTCTCTCATCCTGTTTCAGTCAAGAGATGCACTATAGAAACTGATGACACCGTGACAATGCGTGCTGCTTCACTGGAGTAATTCTAGTCATACGTTTCATATTTACAAAATGACAGCATACGCCAAAAGAGGTCTAACGAAGGATTAACAAATCATTTTAAATGGCTCTTTTATACATGACACCGAGACAAGTCTTTTTATGCATCATTGTCTTAACCATTCAAATTAACAGTTGTGAATCTGATCGTCTTACAATAATGGCTTATTTTGGGATATGCATATAAGATACATTGTGTATACCATATTTACCCTAAGTATTTGGACAGGCAGACCTGAGCAAAAAGTGTAGACCCAGATCAGACACCACAGAATGATCTGGGTCTACACTGTTTACCACTCATCCAGCTCATCAACAAGTGGCACAATGAACACGTTCGAATGTTAGGACAGTTATGGTAAAGAGGTTAGGTGTCCCAATATATAGAATAAATACGGTATGATTGGTAATATTAGAAACATACGTGTTGATAATTTGATTAAACGACAATCCGTCCTGGAACTATCTTCGCAAAGTGTACTAAAATAACCCTTATCATAAAGCCAGCATGCCCTGGAAAAGCTTTGGTTTTCGCCATATCAAAATCTAAGACTCAAAAGCATTACGAAAACCTGTCTATTTAAATATACAGAACATTTTACCATAAAAAAATGAACATTTTCAGGTAAAAAATTCTGATATGTTTCATATTTCTGCTCAAAACATAGATTGTGGGTACTCGTTAGAACCGCATTGACGAGGTGGTTCTAACGAGTACCCACAATCTATGTCTTTGAGCAGAAATAAGAAAAATAATGTATACCCCTGTAAACCCCAGTTTTACTGTATAAAAGTGGAAGTTTATGGGGGTCAAAATTATACAGGAATGTTTTCATGATGAAGGACGATATCTAAAGGTTTGTTCTAGGAAAGGATCCGTACAATGCCACTAAAGAGCAGTGGGGAGCCAACTCTTTTCTTTTAAAGTAGACTCCTTTTCAGAAAAGAGGCAAACAATTTTGATAGAGTTACCTCCCCCTCCCTTTAAAGTGTATTGTTCCTCTTACTTTTTTCTATATAATTCGTAACGGTTTTGTATACCGTCTTCTGTTCAGGTGATGAAAAAGACGCAGCTGTAACAAAGGCATACGAGTCTGTTTTAATCCTGACCTTGCGGCAACCAGACAGTGTTGAATATAATATTTTTGCGGAGGAGGTAAAACTAAGAGCCAAGACCATGTACGGCTACGAGTTCGGTCCAGATGAAGCGGTAGGTAAACTACGGGGTTTTTCTTAACCATTACGAAAAAACGCCTATTCAAATGTATTGAAAATTTCACCTCCAAAAACTGAAAATTTTCAGATAAAAACTCTGTTTTTCACATTTCTGCTCAAAACATAGATTGTGGGTACTCGTTAGAACCGCCTCGACGAGGCGGTTCTAACGAGTACCTAAAATCTATCTTTTTGAGCAGAAATAAGAAAAAATAACGTATACCCCTGTAAACTCGAGTTTTACTATATAAAAGTGGCTTTTAAAGGGGGTCAAAATTATACAGGCATGTTTTCGTGATGCCTAGTGGAAAATTTCTTACCATACTTTTCGAATTTAAACAAGTCACTTGGCTACCTGATAATGTAATTTAAAAAGTGGTGGTGATGGGATACAGTATAGTCACTGATCAGACGCCGAGACCTGTAGCGTCTGATCTGTGTTTACACCGATTGCGCAGACCGGTCTATCCGAAACCTTACAGCAAATACAGTACTGGTATACTGCTTGAAAATATTTAAGCTCATCAAATAATTCTCATAGAGCGTCCTTTATTGTGTGTGTGTTGGTTGGGGGTGGGGGCGGGGGGGGGGGGGGGGGGAGGGCGGAAGGGGTATACTGTTTTCAAGGTCCGTTCGTCCGTTGATCTGTCCGTCCGTTACCTTTTGGTCTTTGCTTCTTATCTTGCTAAATAATTTAAGAAATCTTTTCATATTTTGCGTAAATATTGATATTGGTAAGATGTTGCTGTTACACAAAAATAAGGGCCTAGGGGTAAATTCCTTTAGAGTTATTTCCCTTTGTAATTCTTGGAAAGGCGTTTTCAGGGTGGCCAATCACGTGATACACATGTGGTGATCTCACACGTTTTTACGGTGTTTTTCTTTCGATTCAGGGTATGTTTTCGTTTATTTCTCTTGATTGTGATAGCTTTCAGACGTAAAACCTAGTACAGAGTACCTGGACTGGAACTAGCTTCTCTCCGCCGTGATTATTTTTTGCTAGAAAGGTCCCGTTCTCCTGATTTTCTTTGCACAACGAATCGTTGCCTCTTGGTAGGAATCACACTTTTGTCTGAGGTTTTTAGCCAGATTATGCATTCTGTGCCGTTTTTGTGGAAGTAGACAACTATTGTTAATTAGCAGAAGGCTTGGGAAAAATGTTCTGCTAAAATGCAATAATTGTTTTGGAGAATACAACAGGGAAAGTACGATGATAGGAGTAGCTCCATATGATAAGAATCACACTGAAAATATTGATAGCCGTAAGATAGGAATCACACGTTGTTTCTTTGTTTTAAATATGTGTGGCTACATCACTAACTGTAGGAGAGAGTTTTATTCAATGGCGACCGATTTCAACAACGACGGCTTCAAAATCGGATCGTATGAGTTTTGGTTTCCATTAGTTTCAACCCCAAGGACTCGAAGGAATTAAATAGATGACATTGCATGCGAATATCGTAATTCTCCGAGCTTGCCAGAGGACGCTTTCCCCCCGCCGCACCCCCCCCCCCCCTCCCACACACACACACACCACAAACACACACACACACACTGACTAGCTTTTGATCTTTGCTAAATAATAAATCTTAAAATAAATGCCTTAACATAATTTGAATACTGGATTTTATGTTAACATATCTTAAGGCAAAGAGATCCTACCTTGCCTTAAAATAACACAAGATACAGTACTCAGATTTGCCTCCAAATAAATTAAGGTAGGTCCTATATTTTAATCAAAGATACGATAAAAATTCAGCTTTATTCCCACTGTGACCTACAGAAGATACGTATGTACATTACAACAATAACTTGATCTGACGCATTGTATAACGTCGAGTGCTTCCATCTCAAAGTGCTTAGGATCTTGGAACATCCACGAGACGTGATAATATGCGTCAGATCAAGTTATTGTAGTAATAATGTGCATATCTTCTATAGGGCACGGTGGGAATAAAGCTGAATGGAAAGACAAATATTTCATATCTCATCTTTGATTAAAATAAAGGACCTACCTTAATTTATTTGGAGGCAAGGTTTTAAATCTGAGTACTGTATTTTGTGTTATTTTAAGGCAAAGTAGGAACACTTTGCCTTAAAATATTTTAACATAAAATCCAGTACTCAAATTTAGTTAGGGCATATATTTTAATATTTATTATTTAGCAAAGATCAAAAGCTAGTCAGGGCGCGTGTGTGTGTGTGTTGGGGGGGTGGGGGGGGCGCGGGAGTGGGGGTTAATGGAGAAGCGTCATCTAGAAAGCTCGGAGAATTACGATATTCGCATGCAATGTCACCTATGTAATTCCTTTGATTCCGTGGGGTTGAAAGAAATGGAAAGCAAAATTCATAAGATCCGATTTTGAAGCCGTCGTTGTTGAAATCGGTCGCCATTTTCTTCCCGACAGAAAAGAACTATCGAATAAAATTCTATCCTACAATAAGTGATGTAGTCACTCATATTTAAAACAAAGAAACAATGTGTGATTTCTATCTTACTGCTGTCAATATTTTCAGTGTGATTCTTATCATATGGTGCTACTCCTATCATCGTACTTTTCTTTTCCTATTTTGCATATACGTTGATATTGATGAGTTGTTGCTGTTAGACAAAAATAAGGACCTGAGGGTTAATTCCTTTAGAGTTATTTCCCTTTCTAATTCTTAAAAAGTTTGTTTTAGAAAGCAGAGTACTATAAACATATTTTATTGCTTCATTTACAACAATGGGTTCGGGTAACAAGTTCGCACCACATTAGGTACGACCCTTCCTCTACATGTTTCAATATCACATTTTATTTCATCATAATAAGGATATGGAAAAATTATACTTTTTTCTTAGGTCCATCAAATAATTAAATAAACAAATAACAACTACCATGGATAGATAGACAAGCTAAATAAATACTGAAAAGATCACCATTATTTGTACGAATCTTTAAAAAAAAACTACTGTCACCACGTGTAACGTATCTGCGGTACAAGTTTTTTTCGAATTGACAAATCCAAAGCAATAATCTGCATCATTAAATATGGGCCCACTTCGAACTCGAACTATAGTAGCTATAGAAGTTCTGACGTCTGCATATTGATAAGATGTGCGCGCATCATGCCAGCCGAATAGCTGCAGTTACAACTGTAGTAGGTTGTCAAGAAAACAAACATTGCGGCACAATATCTTTCTCCTTTTTTTTTTTTTTTTTTTTAAATTTTTAGCTCCATGGTGAGGCTATACACTGGTCTTAGTGAAACATTCTTAATAATCGATCAGTTTCTGACGGAATTCTCAAGAAAACAATCAGCATTTTATTGAATTTTCGTTCTTCTCCGGCAGGTCCAGGCTGCACTGGAGAGAAAATGCTGTTAAATTAAATTTTTTCCGTCTATTTCTCGGCCCACCGGATGAAGTTCAACTGGTGGTTTTTGTTTGCTCCAGTATTCCAGTGGTGTTCTTTGACACCCGAGTGATCTATAAGTGTCTCAGTACGTTGTTTCTGTTGAGTCCTCATCTTTTCTCCATAATAGCCTTTATATGTGATTTATTTCCTGCCCGTAATGATTATATCATAATAAATGTTTCACCACTATGGAAGCTGAGGACGAGGGTTTAGGTCCCCTATTATAATTTGCACAAATGATGACCCTGGGTTGACCATTACTTTTTTATGGCAACTTCAAATTTGGTCACTTTGGCTTTTCTGTAGGGATAAGTGAAAACATCTGCGGTGTCTTAACAGAATATACACTGTCTAACACTCAATCACATCATCAGTGAGTCAAACGATTTGTTTTTATGGTTTATAAAAAGATGTGGAAAGGAAGTGTCGTCAGAATATTTAGGGTAAATTCGGTAAAATATATATAAAAAGAAGTAACTCATCAAGAAAATTAACTCTTCAACTAACCAAATAAATATAGTCTCAGATTATTTTCATATATTTCAGGTAAACTACTTCATAACAGCTTTTTATGACAGTGCAATATATCTAGCGATGGCCTATCAGAAAACATTGCAAGAGGGAGGTGATATTAATGATGGAATGGCCGTGGCCCAAAAACTTTGGAATTCCTCATTCCCAGGTAAGTCGACAACGTTACAACAGGGAGGAGAGATCAATGATTGAATAGCCGTCGCCTGGACATTTTGGAATTTCTTATTTCGAAGTGAGTTGACCATGTTGCTGAGGAGATATCAATGATAGAATCACAAAAACAAATTAGAATCCCACATTTCCAAGTAGACTGACCACATTGAAGGAGGGAGAAGATACCAGTGACGGAATAGCCGTCGCCCCAATACAATGGAATATCTCATTTTAAGGAACCTAAATTCACGACGTTGCAGGAAGAGATGTAAATGATGGAATAGCCGTCGCCAAAAAACTTTGCAATCCCTCATTCCGAGGTAGGTTGACCACGTTTTAGGAGGGAAGAGCTATGAATGATGGAATAGCCGCCGCACATACATTTTGGACTTCTTATTCCGAGGTAGGTTGACCACGTTGCAAGAGGGAGAAGATATGAGTGATGAAATAGCCGTCGCCAAAACTCTTGTACTTTCTCGCACCGAGGTATGTTAGCCACATCTCTTTCAAAATGACCGAAAATCTTCGATGAGCATAAACATGCATCATTTTTCTCCACGTATTACATATTTAGCTCCGCTTAGTATATTGTGAGAATATTTCCACAAAAATATTCTCATTATTCTACTATTAATACTTTAATGCTTAAGACACAGTTCACCAGCGCCATAGGAACATCATTGTATTCTTTAATATGAGAGATAGAACCAGATGGTGAAATGGTCAGCTTTTAAAAATAGCCATTCAGAATAGTGCATCAATAAGACTAGATGCACTTTGTAATTGTTCTTTTGTTTGTGACTGCCTTCAAGCCCTCATTAGTATTTGTCCGACCGTTCATATGTGGTTCTATGTTGCGTCCTCGACGGGGTGGCCACAAACCCAGACACAACCTACAAAACACAAAAATAAGAAAATAAAAAGGACAGAACACGAAAAAGCTCCGCATAGAGGAGACATTACGCCCCATAAAGAACCAACAATACTAGAACCAACGCCTTAGAATGACCAGTATTAAAAACTGCTAGTGAAGAGGAGGGGGCGGGGAGGGGACCTTATTAGTTTAAAGGTTCCATATTCCTCAAAATAGACATTTTTTTATCCAAGAAAGGTTTAATGAATTGATATATAGTGTTAATACAATCATAAAACGTGGAATCTGACAGGCTGTAAAATTTCAGCTAGTCTATCGTTTTTGAACTGGATGAAAAACGAAATGAGTTCGTATCTCTGAATTAATGTTGGCAACATTAATTCAAAGATACGATAAAAAAATCATTTCATTTCAAGAACGAGAGACTAACCTAAATTTTACAGGCTGTCAGGTGCCATATTTTATGACTGTATTAATACCATGTGTCAATTTATCAAACCTTTCTTGAATGATAAAATGTCTATGTTTTGAGGAATTTGAACCTTTAATGGTCCAATCAACACTATTAATGCCATGTCGAGCCGGTCAGTTTACCTAACCACAGTTTTTCCTGTGCAGACTTGGTCCTCTAAGCGGTTTATCAATTATTTGTGTACATTCTTTCGCCAGAAACTGAAAATTGCACTTCTTGAATCAGCGGAAGGGGGATAATGATTGCAAATATTTACATTCATTATGTAAGATAAATTCATAACATCCATTGGTTCAGCACCCTTTCTCGGGAACAAACACATTAATTACTTGAAATTATGTCTTTTTTCTTAGTTTATCGTTACAGGACTTTCCAAATTTGAAAAAAAAAACTTTTTTCATCTTATTACAGTAAATCATCGATCACCTCGCTTGTGGATGAGAGTTGGTCTATGTGCTTTTCGTGTGTTTGTTTGTTTTGCGTTTGTGGGTTTGTGTATCTTTCCTCTTCCTCTTGGTGTCAGGAATTGGCTGTCCCTTGTGATTGTGGCACTCCTTGGAGTTGTCTTTTTACCTATTTTCAAGGCCTAGAACACCGATCTCTCGTTTACCATGGCTTATTAGAGCTTCTTTTTCAATCCCTGGGAAAGTCTTCCGACGGCTCAAAAAAATATTTAACGGATATTTTCTGATATTATCATGCAAATGTAGGTTTTATATATTCATGAGAATCGCCTCAAGGTGATTCTAATGAGTACACTTAACATACTTTTAGTTTTTAGAGGAGCAAAAAGACATCCTTAAATAACCAAATTTGCGTCCTGACCTGGCGCCATGAATACATGTAACCCTCAGCAGCTCGAACTACCCACGCATCTATCCTAGAACAAATTTCCATGGTCCTAAAGATGTTCGAGGTACTGAAGTTTGACTGTATATAGTTTCTATTTCCTCTCAGTATAAATTCACTGATTTATTGCATAAACTATTGACAATACGTGCTTCATTTAGCAATAATCTGATTCAAATACGTAATAATCATCAATTATTTATAATAATGTATAGTTTAAAAAAATATTCTAGGCTTTTATCATTAATTGTTGATACAGACATGCAGGCTAGCTATCTCCCACATTTTGAGCAAATTTACGTTCCAGATATGACGTCATAAGACTAATTAAAAGTTTGATTTAATATATTCGCTTTAAAATCAATATATAGTGCAAAAAGGACAAGATAACACCATGACTAGTCTTTTGTTGGGAAGTGCTTTATTCTAGATACAGGACACAAATGACAAAAATGAAACATGATTAGTCTTTGATTGAAAAGTGCACAAATACTTTATAGCAGTATGTAACTAAATGTCTAGTAAAACTATGTATCAGACTGTAGAATGGCTAAATAGACTTTTTCGCGTTCATGCCGCTTAACTCTGGTCCTGCTGAACCCGGAAATGCCCTGTCTTTGCAAACAGTGCAGATCCAGATCGGTTGGCTTCTGAAGAAGCCAACTGATCTGGATATCTACTGTTTATCATTCCGTATACAAATTTTATCAACAAGGTGGATTAAGCAGTCTGAGTATCTGACAGTTAGAAGTGGACGTGACATCCTTATTTATTCAGAATGGCAAGGGTTAAAATGGGAGATATGCCAAAAAATAACAAAAAAGTTCTGTTTAAGAATGTGATAAATTTAAATTCATGTGTTGCACTGTTCGCACACAATAATGAACTTTTGTAATTATTTGCCGCCTGTTGTCCTTTATCTGTTGTTTGGCAGTCCGCCTGGTCACTCCTATGAACGGCATTTCTTTGAAACTCTCTTGCCCAGAATTTGATTGAAAGCAGAGTAAAACGTCAATGACTCGAACACCGATGCCTCGTTTACTGTGACTGCTTCGAAATCGTTTTTGAATCCCTAAGAAATTCTTCCGATTGCTCTAGAAAACGAATATTTAGGGCTATTTTAGGGATTGTTTTTATTTTATCATGAAAACGTATGTTGTGTATACTCATCAGACTCGCCTTATCGAGGTGATTCTAATGAATACACTCAACATACCATTACTTATGTAGAAGATTGAAAAGACATCCCTGAAATTATCCCCATTTGTCTTCTGACCTGACGCTATGATGAACCTTCAGTAGCTCGAAACACCCATGTTTAGAACAAATTTCTATGGTCCAAAAGATGTTCGAGCTTTTGAAGTATGTGTTTTGACCTGTTTTGTTAGTATATCTGAAACAGAAAAATGTTAGTTAACCCTTAGCATGCTGGGTAGAATTTTCAGCAGACACTTTTTTTAAATATTTTTTTTCTTATTTTCTTCCTAGGAAACAGGTTTTGACATTTCTTGCTAATTGTTTCGAATTGATACAGTTTGCATGAAATGTCAACTCCTGTTTCCTGGCAAAAATAAGAAAAACTATCATCAAGTTGTCGTCTGCTGAATCTGCCCATGGCAAGTGTTAATCTAGCTAGGTGTACGTCTAAAGTGCCCAGTCGTTTTTTTCGACGTGTAATAATAATAAATATTGAAACGAAATTTGGAGATTCGTTGCATGACCGTTATGCAGCTTTGTGTACTGTGATATGATGCAGTGTTATAACAATTGTTCAGACCGCTTATGGTCACTTAACTCACATGAAGCTCACAAAATACTAACATTAAACCAGCTTTTCAACACTGTGATGAAAATAAAATTATCAGTGCCCGACTATAAACTGAAAAATATAAAGACTATATCCAGGAAGTGCCTCAGACACAGAACATAGGCGTCCGAATGATAAAGAGGTCGTGGGTTCGATCCCAGCCGGAACTGGCAATATTCTTTTATTCTTTCATGGAGATTTATCATGAACTTTTTCTAGGGTCATTCTCTCCCTTCCGCTGATTTAAGAAGGGCAGTTGTTAGGTTCTGGCGAAAGAAAGTGCTCAAGTACTGGTTAACTGCTTACTTAGCATGTGGTTAAGTAAACTGACCGCGCTCGACATGAACCTAATGGTTTGACTGGGCCGTAAAATCTCAACATAAACAAACTAAAACTACGACGAAGTCCCAGTAAACGACAGATCACTGGTAAAGCTAAAACTGAGATAAAGTCGTTAACCTGTAGCTTGGTTTGATTAACTACCAAGCATGCAGTCATTCCGATCTCTTAAAAACCTGTAACTCCAACTTCATAAGAATTCTGTTATAAAAGACTACATACGTGAAATGCGCATTTCGGAAATAACAATACTACATGGACATCTTCATACCATGTCCTATATATCCGCAAAGATTCAAATCAGCGACATAATGTGTCCAACCCCATACATCAATCCACCGAACGAACAACGTGAAAAGCCAGATAAAATGAGGATGTGGGAAGTAACCAAATGAAGATATCAAATCCGCTGGACTATCATTGGGCCCATCGACTATATATGGAAATAGAATTCCGCTCAGTTGCTAGGGGGATTGAGAGATGTTGTATTCTTTTATTTACCCCTCATGAACAGACTCAATCACAGTCACGGAACACGATTCTCGCAATGTCCCACTTTCAGAAAACTAAGGACTCGTGTAGATTGTTGCATTCTTTTCTTTATCCCTCATGTAGCATTTTCTGTGTGGCTTTATTCCTCGTGGAGAAAATAAGTTAAATAAACGTCAAAAAGATTGCCTTTGGAAACAAAGAACACACTACAGATAAGAAAATGGGAGTCTCGGTTTTATTGAGACTCTTCATAAGCAGTAATGAAGTTTGCAACACTGCTTACGCCCTCTAGCGAATACATGAGCCAAACTAAGTTGAGTCTACTATTTTCTTAATTTTATGTCTTTAAAACAACTTGTCCACATATATATTGCAACAACCGGGAATTAACATTTAAACGGGCACTTTTATCATGATACCAGCTATTATGACTCGCTGTACCTGACATTAAAAATTATGTGATCATACCCAGAAAATACCACAATCATGATGCACAGCCTTAGAAATGACAAAACAAACGCCACGTATGAAACCACTGATGCACGATCAAAGGGCTACAACAGAGGAACTGTCTGAAAAACTACTCGTGGGGGGAGGGCTTAAAGCAGTTTTATTCCCTAGAAACCGCACCCTTTATTCAGTTACAGAATCAAATTACTAACATATGTTCAGTCCGCATAGAAGTTCTCCAGTTCATTTGTGAAACAGTATAGTGAAAAATCATAAATGCTGTAATTAAACAAAGGAAATAGCACAGTGGCGATCAGAAGATAGAACACAAAAAACACAAACAGGACCACGATTGCCCGACCACAGACGTTGATAGTCAAGCGCCACACATCTGAAACGGATTCAGGAGGAAGCAGTCATTTAGTCTAAGAACCGACCCACCGTCGTGCCATTAAAGAGGGAAGCAAATTTTTACCCATAACTGGGTTACCAATCATGATGCAGTTTGCTACAGTATATCCATATTGTAAACTATCCCTTTGTATGAATAACATTCTTTTTAACTTGTTCCTGAAAATCAGTTTTGCCAAGAATCTTTCTGAATTTACAGAAAAAGCTACCACAAAATTCATGTTCAGACATAACTTCTTGTACAAGTATTTTCAAATCAACGTTATACTTAGATATTAGAAAATATTTTACGTAGTTCATGATAACGGCACTCTTGCTTAAGAAGTTTCGCAGTTAAAACTGTATTTCCACTATTAAGGTCATTCACATGAAAAGATGCCTATGAAAACGAATTAACTGTGAAATACATTATGGGATGTAGCACGAGGGACATCGCAGCACGCATATGGAGTGTATAAATCTAAACGGTTTAATTATCAGACAATCAGAATATTAAATGGTTATTTGTAATGTCCTGTGCATATGTTCTCAAACAGACAGGATAGAAAAAATACACTATTCGAGTAATTTATTTAGGCTATAAAATAAGCTCTTTAGTATAATCAAACTGGATAAAAATGGCATCTGACGAGCGAATTCAACTAAAAGTCAATCATTCCTACGCTTAGCTAAGCCATGATTCTTAATCCGAATGCACTCACAGAATCTCCACAGGGGCATATGCTTATATTCAGTGAGCCGTTATACAGCAATCTGTTAGTTGTACAGTCTATTTGGTTTCCATAGTTCCCGGTATTTATAAGGTTGATGTCTGATGTTATGTCTGTAATTGCCCTCCGTGGTTCAGCTAGTTGATTTATTTTGCTCTAGCTGCTGGTGTCTAAAATTATTTTCACAGCCCTCATCCTTGTTTCGTCACAGTGATTTAATTTGATTTACACGGTTTTTTTTTTTTTTTTTTTGGGGGGGGGGGGGGAGGGGGGGGGTTCTGCCTTGTTTGATTGATTGTCTTAGTATGTTTGCTCTACGTCTTTGTCTCATGATAGGCTATGTTGTGAGGCCGTGGCTCTTCCTGGAATATGCTATACTATTTTTAAATCCTTTAAATACAACTTATCCTCTTTAGTCAGTTTTGTCCGTCCGTCTTCTGTCAGTATATAAGAGTTTTGGAATTTGTCTTTCTTTACTATGTTCACTAGGGTCTTCGATATGTGGGTTGCTCATGATATTTTTTTTGAACCATGTTTCCACCATATTAGTACTCCAGACTCATGTAAACAAGTATTATGCAGAACTTAAACAGAATTTTGGAAACAAAGCATTTAAGCTCGATTGCTCTAATTAGTTATACGGTTGTTTGGTTAAAGTTCAGATAAATGTTTTAGCATTATGGTAAAGACCATAATATTATAAGTGAAGTGTACAAGCACGAGGTACAGCCCTCCCGAGGCAGCAAAAGAAGGAGAGATGAGGAACAAATAATGACAAAACAAATGCCATATTTCAAACCACAGACGCACAAAAAAAGCAGAACTGCAACAAAGGAATTACCTTGGACCGGTCAGTAGGAAAACTACTGGGGTTCTTAAACGAGTTTTACTCGCGCGAAACATCACCTTTATTTTCTTATGCAGCTCCAAACAATGAAACAACACGAACAGAAAGAAAAAAGAAAGCAAATATGAAATAAGCCGTTACAGAAGATTACCAGCATCATAAGAAGAAACCAGAAAGGAAAGCTGGCAGCCGTGTTGCGGTTGCTCACAATGTTAGAATTATAACAAAAATGAGCATAAAAATACCCGCTTTGGAACGGATAACAACAGCAGTTTAAACCAATATAAACCTCGCGCGAAACCGAACCCTTAGTTCTGTTGCAGCTCAATATTACAAATATATGTTCGGTCCGCATTGGGGCCCTCTACATCTTCTGTGAAACAATCAAAGTGAAACACAAATAACCAAAAACACTATCATGAAACAAAGCAAAGGGCATTTTTGTTTATCTTTAACATTTTTTAAACTTTTGAAGCAGTTAGCCTACAAGACTAACATTTGGTATACAGGTTGTATATGTGCTTTCCGTACATAAACTACAGTTTCAAAAAATATCATATTTTATTTCGTTTACATACAAGAAACACAATTAACATGTGCATTGGGATTTTGAATCATAAAAAGGACATGTTTAACAAGGATTCAGCATTTGCACTTATTATTACTTACGGGAACGGCCGACGGATCACGGTATTATAGGTACGAAGTGTATGCAATCAAGTTTTAATCGGTTTAAGCTACAACTGAAATTTATAATTATGTTTGGTGAAGTATATTAGGCAAGAGAAGCCTGCTCTTCTCAAGCAATACGAGTCCATGATTATTGTTTGCCAAGCGTCTATAGTCTTCTTGTTGGCTTTTCAAACCGCTAATCGTTCTTAAGCTCCAGACATTGTTGGTTCCTTGATGCTTTAATCTTATGTTTGTTCTCCCTATATAGACTTGTTATCACTTTCTTTAGCGAGGAGGGAACTTGTCGCTTGGTTAATTGTTTAGCTGCATGTGGATGTCCAGTATTCCTGTTTATGATGGATGTAGACGGCGATCTATGATTGTGTCAAATCTGGAACTTTTTCGTTAAATATTGAACATCTAGATTTAGACTTTTTCATTGTTTTACTCTCAAACAAGGTTCTCTGAGACGACAAATTATCCCTTGCCAACGGCAAACTCACGGAAAATGGACATGGAGAATGGATTCCCAACGCAAATTTTAGAAATGTAAAAAAAAAAAAAAAAAAAAAAACGATTTAAATATTTTAAAATATCTTAAGAATTTAGAATGTTCTGAAACGTTTAGAATCGCATGGGCAATGTTTTACAACGTGAATAAGTGAACTCAGGGACTGTTACGATCAGATCCACATCAAGCCCACAACACCAAAGGGATAGACAGACAAGTACAATTAAGAAGATGAACAGATGGCAAGCAGAGTTGGCAACTCTTTCCCAATAAGGTGGCAATTATGTTACCTAAACAACTGAATATATCTTACTCACATAATCGTTAGAAAAAGCTTTAGAAAATAAAATACTACATGACAAGGAACAAAAAAGTACCACAATGCAAGTACCGTCCTGGAACAGTCGGTAATGAATTACTTGGGCGATTAAACTGCTTTATGCGATCCCAAACCTGGCCCTCAGCTTCCATAGTGGTAAAACATATATTTATTTGGTCCGTGTGGAGGTCTTCTGACTCATCCATGAACCATTACGGGCAACAAATGAACCACAGGTCAAGCTTATAATGAAGCAAAGATGAGGAATCAACAGGAACAACGTGTTGAGACACGTACAGATCCCTGGAATGTCAAACAGCTCCACTGGAATACTGGAGCAATCGAAAACCACCAGTTGAATCCTGGTGAGCCGAGAAACAGACATAAAAAAATTCCGGCCCAGACCATCTAATGAATAGATTTTAAGTCGAGCCATCATAGAGTCTGAACCCTGACGCATCGGCGGGCACTTACAGAGGTAAGCAAAGTGGTCAGCCGTGATTAGATTAACAAGCAGACTGTTTATAAGCAAGCAGACTGTTTATGGCATCAATTTTATACCCCTTTCGTTTATAACATATAGCAATTTTACTAAAATAATCAGAAAATTTTTGTACAATTTTTCTAAACTTTTACTCTAAGTCAGCATAAAGTATAGGTTCCGATAGGCCTTTTGTAGCAGAAATGATTCTAGTCCGGTATTGTTTTGAGACACCAACTCGTAATGTCGACGATAAAACAGAAAAAAAAAACTTTCCTAAGTATATGATATCAATACCCATATTGGAGAAGTTTGGCAGTCAAACTTTTTACGACCATTGAAATGAGCCAAATGACTAGACACTCTTGCAAACCGAATAAACTGAGAAATGTAAACACCATAAAAGGAGACACGAGGAACGTCGTCATCCAAAAACGGGAAATTAATAATGTCAAAATCATCGCGTTTGTCATAAATTTTAGATGAAACAATATCGTTAGAAATTAATAATTGCAAATAAAAAATGCATCTTCGGTGTCAGTAGAAATGCCTTTGTTCAATTACAATTCAGTAGGATAAATTTGCGTGACCATTCCTTCAAAGTAAGGATTGTCGATATTCAAAATGTCTGTTTTCTGATTAGCTTATTGCTTAAAACTTTTCTAAACTGTATTCAGTGAATGGATCAATTTGAACGAAATGATATGTACCGTTCCGCTAACCATTTCTGTTCTGGTTTGACATTTAATTATTTAGAAATTGCATTTGCAATAGTGATGCTATGACAGAGAAAAAAAATGTAAAACGTTTAATATGGTAAGAGTTTGATGCAATATACGGATGATTAAAACTCATCAAACTTTTAAATACACTTTGCGCAATGAATAATGAAAAGTGTCGTGTCGTTGTAAAATAAAACAGATTTGAAGCGGTTGTTGATATTATTGCAGTTGCTTCAAACTGTGAAAATTTTGTGGAGAAAAGTATTTTTTTATTTTTTCCGGGTATATCGCATAATGTTACCTTTCTTCGTTTATCAAAGTTTCCGTTTTATATTTTATATCATTACTTTGACATCTATGCAGGTATCACTGGACCTGTGGCTATTGACAAGGATGGTAACAGAGTTGCAGATTTTGATCTTCTAGACATGAAATCACCAGATACAAGAGAGTTTCAGGTATTTAACAGTATTTAAGTAATCTATATACTATTTCCTGTTTTATATGACGATTGAGGTGATATGACTTTAAATGTTACTACTTATTATTTGCGTACATCATGTGAACATACTATCAGGATATAAATGATACACTACAATGACAACACAAAACGTACAAAACATTATACTTGACGTAAACCAGGAAAGGCCACAGTCACCAAGCGAGCCTTCCCAAGGCACGTAAAGAATAAAAAGATGCGGACAAACAATAAGATACAAAGGCACAGTTGCAGTAACTGACATACCTACATAAGAAGAACTGCAACAGAAAAACCTGCGAGCCAAAGGCCAAACAGAAAGACAGAGAGAGAAAACCATGCAAACTGAACAAAAGACGGCCCACAGAAGTAAATCGTGTTGGCTTCTGGCCTCATCTGCTATCTGAGATCAAAAATTATGTTCGCTTTCATTGTTTGCAATGCTCTGATCACATAATTATGTATTGAGTATGGTGGCATATAACTGACATCTAAATACTGAGATACTAAGTCGACTTTTTCTGCTTTTATGTTGACTTAAAATATATCACCTGATACTATATCGACTTCCGTTGACAATGGTTATCGCGATTGCAAGTCGTTATACTGTCCAGAAGTGTCATCCACAACGTCAGCATCACGAAACACTGTTACAACTATATGTCGACATTATAATTATTATCTCGACTTCCGGTCATGTTATGTAGTAGGATTTGTTGAGAAGATAATGATAGTCAGATAGTGACTATGCCGGTCGAGATACTTAAATTCGGGACGATGTGACGTATTAAGTTTAGGGCTTAATATAGAGTTTGGTGGCATATAGATATTATATTATTATCGTTTCTTGTAAACAACTCTGCGATTGCAATAAGACTGGCGCTGCCTGTGTGATTTTGATCTAAAAATAAACTTTCACGACTACGAAAACATGGCTCAATGCTAACTGGCAAATCATGACATGTAACAGAACCGGAAGTCGAGGTAATAAAAATTTATAGAAAATAAGTCGTCATACAATGTTAACACGCTTTGTTTTCTTGAAGGCAGCTTAGAGCAATATAACGACCTGCAGACGCGATAACCTTTATCAACGGAAGTCGAATAGCATCAGGTCATACATTGTAAGTCGACATAAAAGCAGAAGAAGTCGACTTAGTATCTCAATATTTAGATGTCATTTATATGCCACCATAATTGAGACAACAGATCAAACGCTAAAAAGTATACTCTGCTGGCCACCCATATAGCAGTTTTAGACACGCCAATAGGTAGTAGAAATGAATAGTTAAAACTTTAATACAAACAGGGTAAGGCGCTGAGGTATCCTAGTATGTATATCATAATGCGGATGCATGATACTGGACATACAATATGAACCGCGAGCAATGACTAGTAACTGAAAGATTCGAAAGCGAGGGTCCAAGCGGACTCTTCATCTGTCTAAGCTCCCACAAATACGAAGTTGATAAACAGTTGCAGACCCAGATCAGATGACACAGAACGTAACGTCTGATCGGTCTTCACGGTTTGCTACACGGTAAACCACAGTATTAAGGAGGGTGGATACGCATGGTAGATTTTCTTATTTGTTCTACAAGGGAGACGGGAGACAATTTTTGTGGCTTCATGTCTGCTTTACTACACGCAAAATATTATCTGAAAAAGTATTTACTCAAAATGAAAAGATTTTGCACCTAAAGGGGAGCATTTTTGTCTAGTGTCTTGTTTTCCTTTTAAAGTAGAATCTTGCCTTAAATGCATTTGGCCGTGTGCAGGCAAAAAAAGGTAAGAGAAAAGTCCAGGGAGTGCCACAATCACAAACCGCAGCCCTTCCCAGACACCAAGAGGAAGAGAAAACCGACAAATCCAAACAAGCACAAATCGAACAAACGTACGAAAAGCACTAAGACTAGCTCTCTCTTCCCCAAGCGAGGTAATTGCAATGCTAAAAGAACTGAAAAACACAAGAACAAAATGACACACGGTAAGACATACAACAAATCGCCTCGTAGAATAAACCACAAAGCAACAAAGAATAAGACTAACTCCGGGACAGTAGAGTAAACCACGGGGGGATTTAAAGCACTTTTACAGCTATCCAACTTCACCCTGGGTCCCGATGCTACTCTTAATTAAGAAATACATAAAAATTCGCATAAAGGCTCCCAACTCAGTCAATGCATCAAAGCGAAAACATAAAAATCAAATGAATCACTATAATAAACAAAGACGAGTACTCATGGCTAATTCTACTGTATGCCAGAGTAAATGAAAACCAATAGTTGAACCACGGCTGGCCAAGCCAAAGACATATCGTCAAGCCGCAGCCCACTGGTTGAAGTTTTACGAAGAGGCGGTCATTGAGTCTGAGGCCCGAACCGCCGTCGTGCAATTAAAGAGTGAAGCGTAGCCATCAACAATGATTGGGTTGACAACTAGGCATGCAGTCTGCCGCATAATATCCAGGCTATAGCCAATTCTTTTATAACGGTTAATAAGTTTTCTGAAAAGTTATAATTACCTTCAATTTTTCTAAATCTGTACACTAAGTCACCGTAAAATTCTGGTTCCGATATACCAGTCATCTACAGGACTTGTAAGCGATATATTTATATATATTGATTTCTGTATTGCTAGAAAACTACAGGAGTTTCCTGATAGAATATATTTCCATATGTTTTTTTTTTTTTTTTTTTTTTTTAATTACTTAGTACCAAGACTTTAAAGGTGATTGAAATTTATTCTGAAATAAGTTTATGGATATCGCCATTGATGTGAAAACAAAAGATACATTGAGGCCTTGTGGTTACTTGCTGTAGTGTTTTTTTTTTTTTTTTTTTTTTTTTGTTTTTTTTTTTTGGCGTTTTTGTTGGGGAAGGAAATTTGTTTGCTCTGATTTTCGTTAGCTTTTTAATTGCGTATTGTCTGTCTTGGTTAGTTTGTTCTGCCGCTTGTAGTCACTGTAGGCTATGATATGTTGTTGTGGTTATTCCTGGTCATTTTCTATACTTTTTTATGAAACTTGTGTTTTGTGTTGTTGTTTTTTTATATATATATATTTACATTATATTTTCATATTTACATAGCATAAGTTCATGAATAGCTTCTTATCATTTGACCGTTCTACAAGCTCTCTAACCATATAAGGTTTCTGTTATCTGACAAGCAGAACTTGAAGTCGTTGCTAGGCTATATTGGCTACATTATATGATTGTGGCTTTTCTTGAACATCTTCTTTATTATTTCCTGGGATCATCTGGGTACTTCGAAAATCGAATACCGCTACAGGCCGGTGCTGGGACGGGCTCTCGTGGGGTATGCAACCTCGCAAACTACATTGTTGCATATGAAGAGACTTAATAAAACCGACTTTTCAGCTTGGTGATTTATAGTTGGTCAACTCCCTAAAGTCCAGCATGTTAATTATTACCATTTCCTCAAGATGCAGCTTATTATTATGAGCTTTATACACACAATTACGGCCCAATAACTGTGTATATAACAAAAAAGGTAAGAGAAAAGCCCAGGGAGTGCCACAACCACAAACCCCAGCCCCTTCCAGACCCCAAGAGGAAGAGGAAACCGATAAATCCAAACAAGCACAAATCGAACAAACGTACGAAAAGCACCAAGATTAGCTCTCTCTTCCCCAAGCGAGGTAATCGCAATACTAAAAGGACTAAAAGACACAAGAACAAAATGACACACGGAAAGACATACAACAACTCGCCTCGTAGAATAAACCACAAAGCAACAAAGAGTAAGACCAACATCGGGACCACCGCCTTAGAACGGTCAGTAGGGTATCAACTATGTTGATGTTAACTATTTCGGCGACAAATTTCAAGCGACACTTGTCGTCTACAATAATTGTCACAAACTATTTATTGGAAAAAATTATTAACTAAAAATCAAGGAATAAATGTCAAACAGCGTAGATCCTGATGAGACGGCTCATTAGAGCCGTTTCATTAGAATCTACGTTGTTTTTAAAGGCTTATTTTTATCGCCTGCGCTATCAAAAGAGTTGAAAAAGATAGTTTAATTTTCTAGCTGGTAGGAAGATTCCGTGGTGCAACGCAGTTGTACAGTCCGACAGCAGGTATCAGTATTGTATGGCCTAAAGGGAAACCCGTGGATATGCCCGCATGTGGATTCAACAACGAACTGTGTATACCAGCGAGAGGTAAGTGATCCCTTGTCAATACTTTTGTCAAAATAGGAAAGTTGAGTTTCTCACAGAAAATTGTTAAATCTGACAAGGGTTGAACAGTTGGCATTGTAATAAATAACAGATTTGACTCTTATTAACCCTAGGTTTGAGTTGAGCACAATTCTGTACAACTGAAATAGGCGTAATGCTTCCAAATTATCCAAATGTATCTACACTACGATGAAGAACAGGGAGACGTTTTACGGCAGCCACACATTACGTAACGCCAACTATAGTGAAGTTAAAAAGGAATCCGCGCAGGTTGACGAGATGTTATGCTTTCAGCGAGTACAAGCCTATAGACTTGAGCATCCATAGAACGCCCAGCCAAGACTGATCCGACTACACGAATGTTCAGATTAATCGGAGACTTTGCTGATGCAAATGTCCTGTTATACGGCACAAGCGCTTAAACTTCTGCCCATCAGCCCTTAAAGGGTCACACAGGATGATATTCAGAAGCAATACCGAAAATATAATATTGCTTTTGAATTTCCCGGTTTATCGACGTCTAACTTGATTGGCGAGATAAAGCGCCTGTTGATACAGTTTTCAAGTTTTGGCTCATGTGTTTTCGTTTTTATTCCACCATCCTTAACCCAGATTAAACCCCACAGAACGCGGCGTCTGATTAGAGTCTATATTTTATGATACTTATCCAGCAGTTTTTAGACACACCAACAGGTAGTCAAATGGAGTGTTCAAATGAGTCCGAAGTCAACATTACAAATCGTATTTCGGAAAATCAAAAAAAAAAAAAAAAAAAAAAAAAAGAAAGAAAGTAGGTACCCAGAAAATGCTACAATCACGAATCAGTCTTCCAGAGGAAGAAGAGATAAGAAACAAATAAGGACACCACAAACTCCACATATATAATCGCAGACGCACAAACAAAGAAAAACTGCAGCAGAGGAGCCTTCTTGGAACTCTCAACAGGAAAAGTACTGGGGCTTAAACCAGTTTTACTTGCGCGAAACCTCGCCCTTAATCCCGATGTTCGGTCCGCATAAAGAGTCTGTTTATGGCTTGGCTGTAGTAAGTAGTTATTTAGAATTAATACGGTACATGTATGCTAGAGACCCGGAAAGAAAGCATTTCACTATGTACCACACTCTTTGCTTATTGATATATTATGTGGTAGTCATTGATACTGTGAACGGGCGACGAAGGCCCTGATAAGACTGCGAACTTCGCTGTCCGCTTAAGTCATAAGGTCTTTTTCTTGCGTTATGCATCAAATATAAACTCTATATTTGGCCTACCTTGGACAATATGCGGGCTGTATTCAGATCTCTTGTTTTCATTGATTGTAATTAACTGTATGTAACCGACTATATAAGCAGAAGGCGACATCAGTCTGCGTGATGTAAAGGTCCTCGAGACTTTCTATGTCTGCGTATGTATGTTTGTTTTATTCATATAAAGTAAACAGTGAGCTTTGTCACCCACGGCTGGAGGATCTGAGTAATGACGGTTGTCCATGCATCTATTCATGAGTCTTCTCTGCCTGTCTATCCGTCCGTCCGATACGCGAACGGACTCAGTTTAAAAAAGCTTAGGATATATTTCTGTACTGCACCCGCTATTTTGGCATAACTTTGGTTATTAATGACATAGACTTACATAGACATACAAATATGTAAGTGTTTTTTTTTTTGTTTTTTTTTTTTGTTTGTTTGTGTGTGTGTGTGTGTGTGTGTGTGTGTGTGTGTGTGTGTGTGTGTGTGTGTGTGTGTGTGTTTGGTTTTGTTTTTGTTGTTTATCTGGGCATAACTGGCATAGCTTTTGCCTACTAGGTCACCGCAACTCTTCAAAGAGCTTTCAACGGATTCGTTTGAGATCTTGTTAAGTTATCTTACTTTACTATGAAGGAGTGCATGATCTTATTATATTTGTAATATGATATTTTGATAGAGTTATAGCCCTTGTTGTACTGGATCTTGTGATCACAACTCCTGGTAAAACGGTCAATTGATTATTTTTTTTAAGTATGCATATTATTTTCCCATGATATGAAGAGTTCAATATTGTACTTTGATATTTCAGATATGCTAGAGTTTGTACGTTTTTGCTGTCCGTCTGGCCACGATCTTGTGGCTACAACTGCGCATACATCTTTCATCGGTTTCCTTTGAAGTTTTGCAGTTTATTTTCCTTTGAAATGAAGAGGTGCATTTTTTTTTTTTTTTTAAATTTCTTCTTTTTTTATATTATTCATTTTTGCACTGTAAAATATTATAATGTATAGGCCTACCTCATTTAACCGTATTTTCCAGTTGAAAGTAACACATCTGTGGTTATAGCTGCCACCGTGTCGGTAGTTTGTGCTGCAGCTATTGTCATGGTCGTCGTGGCGTTTCTGTACAGGTATAATTCTTGTTTTCTTTTCAACGAATCACTTTATGGGAGACTCAGGCAGGCATGTGTTTGCCTTTATTTACGCATTTTAGCAGATACAACACAATTTGTCAGCATAGATTTAGTGAGACACTTTCGTAGGTTTAAAACGATCAATTTTTATGATGTTTACATACCCCGTATGCATTAGTTGTATATTAGGTGAAAATTCGGGTGATGATTTAGGATTATACCGTGCACCAAAACGTGTGATCACCCGCATGGTACGCAAAAAGAAAATAACAAAAATATCGTCTTGAAGTTCCCTTAATGTAGCTTTACATCAAGAAAACATACCTATATAATTTTGACCCCCTTAAGCCCCACTTTTATATAGTAAAACTGGGATTTACGGTATACATTATTTTTCTAATTTCTGCTCTGCTCAAAAACATCGGCGAGGCGGTTCTAACAAGTACCCACAATCTATTTTTTAAACCGAAATATGAAAAATATAAGAATTTTTCACTGAAAACGTTCGGTTTTTTGGTGGTGAAATTTTCAATTGATTTGAATAGGTGTGTTTTCGTAATGATGTCCATTAGCTCAGATCTTGAAAATTAAACATTAACATTCAAAACAATCAACACCAGATATGTCCAGTACATTACAGAAATATAAATCGAATCTTAGACGGTTTTGGTGCCTTTTTTTCTAAAGATAATATGTAACTGTAATTTATGGATCGAACATTTCCGTCTGGCATCATGACTTCTGAAACAGTGTCGGCTCTATGTTATTGTTCAGTCAGCGTATGTAGGGTCTTACCAACTCCTCACTGGATCAACACTTAAAACATACAAAACTTAATTTCTATCACCATGATGCGGGCCCCCGTAGCCTAGTGGATCAGAGAGCTGACTCTTAATCCATTACGTTTCTCACCGCTGTGGTTCAAGTCTCGCTCAGGTCATAGGTGGGAAAGCCAAGTTCTGCCTACGGATGGTCAGATGGTTTTCCCCGGGTCATCCGGTTTTCGTCCACCATTGGTGAACGATCGGCTCGATATAAGTGAATATTCTTGAAAGGGCCGTAAAACCCAAATCAAAAAAAAATCACCATGATAAAACAAAATTGAGGGCCCACTAATGTTTAATAAATTGATAAACAATGTAATTTTCAAATCCAAACCATCCTGAATACAGAACGTTCGATATTTTTAATACAATTGATATTACCTCCCTTTCTCTTGATCAGTGAAGATCTCATTTTTGTTAACCACAATCGGATCAATTGATATTTTTTTACTTTGTAGTAAGACTGCAGCACCTATTTATATTTTACACTTGTTTACAGCTTGCTCGATGCGACACCATTAATGACACAGTGACGCCATGAATTCATCTGATTTTCTAAGTGAATCTCTCTTCATTAAGTTTTTGGTTATGTGTCAGTGACTGGGCTAATAATAATGTGCTCACAGTGTTGTTGTGTGTGACGATTTCATTACATCAATACCTTAATATAAAAGAATTTGGTAGTTCTGAAACTCGAGCGGGGTTCTACTGACGAGAGGTCTATTGTCGACAGCTACTGTTTTCGTATTACTGCTCAGTTTGCAGTGGGTATAAAGGATAACCAAGAAAAACTCCCTACGTTTTATTGGTTACCTTAACTTCATAAACGACCTTATAAAGCACGTTTCATTGCAAATTCCAGTTCATGCACGACCACTGTATACTGTTGACTTTATGTCTTACTGCTGTCAAAAACCATTGAATTAGACACTGTGACACTGTTTGAAAAAGGAACGGTATAAACCTGTTATGTCAAAAATATGCCAGTGAAGTTCTTGATAAATTTAAATCCTAATACTTTAAGACTTCTAAAGTGTCTGCGTATGATTTTTACCACACTGTATACTACGTTAGCACATCATCTAATTAAAGATTAACTTATTGATTTAATTGACTGAACGTTTTTAAGGAGAAAACACTTCATTTGGCTTGCAACGAAGAATGTGCTTTTGTCGCTTCTGATTTATATAAGAATTATAAAAAGTACAGGCAGTGCCACAATCACAAGCCGCAGCCCATACCAGACACCAAGAGGAAGAGGAAACAGACATACTAAACAAGCGCAAATCGAACAAACGTACGAAAAGCACTAAGATTAGCTCTCTCTCTTCCCCAAGCGAGGTAATCGCAATGCTAAAAGGAAAAACACAAGATCAAAATAACACAAGGCAAGACTTAAAATAAATCGCCTCGTAGAATAAACCACAAAGCAACAAAGGGTAAGACTAACACCGGGACCACCGCTTTAGAACGGTCAGTAGAATAAACCACCGGGGTTTTAAAGCACTTACAGCCAATAAACTTCACCCTGGGTAATTTATGGTCTTGTCAAAAAGCATGTGGTGCCCTTGTTATCGTTTGGATAACATTTTTATCAGATTTGGAACTAAACTTTATAAGCAAACTGTTGGTATTCCGATGGGAACTAATTGTGCTTCACTTGTTGCAGATTTGTTTCTTTTTTGTTATGAAACAGATTTCATGAAGTCAAACTCTCGCGGGAAAATCAAGCTGACATTATTGAAGCTTTCAACTTCAAGATACCTTGACGATATATTGGATATTGATTATATTTGACCAATTGGTAGACTGCAGGTACCCTTCTGAACTTAAATTAAATAAAGCCATTTTCCGATACCAAGGCCCTTTTTTTTATTTGAATCTATTTATAACTAATAGTACAGTACAGTAAACAGGACGATTCAGATTTTGATATAATCAATTTTGCTTGTCTGGATGGCAATCCGCCGGCGTACATCCACATGGGGTATACATACCTCAACTTATTCGATTCGACAGAGCTTCTTTGAACCTTAGTAACTTCAAGGGTTGTAACAAAGTCCATACTTCCAAACTTTATAGGCAGGGCTATCGTTATCATAAACTTCGTGAGGCATTTTAGAAATTTTATCGCAAACACAATGCGTTGGTAGAAGATATTGTGTCAGCCTGAAGAAACTTCTGCAACAAGGTATATCGGAACCAGAATTTTACGGTCACTTGGTTTACAGAATTAGAAAAATTGCAGGGAAATCTAAATTTTTCGGAACTATTCAGAAAGCTAATTAACCGTTATAAAAGAATAGAATATAGCCTAGATATTATGCGGCAGATGATATACCTAGTTGTCAACCCAATCACTGTTGATGACTATGTTTTGCTTTTTAATTGCACGACGGCGATTCGGGCCTCAGACGAAGTGAAGCTTTAACAAGTAAGTTTGGGCTTGATGATATGTCTTTGGCTCAGTCCACTGTGGTTCAACTTTTGGTTTTCTTTAACGTTGGCTCGCAGTAAGTATAGAATATAGCCAAGCGTACTTGTCCTTGTTTTTCATAGTGATTTATTTGGGGTTTTTTATGTTTCGCTATGATGCATTGACTTTGAGAGCAATTATGCGAACCGAATTTGTATGTACTTATTTCTGTATTAAGAGAAGCATCGGGACCCAGGGTGGAGTAAGTCGACTGTAAACTTGCTTTAAACCCGCCCCCTCCCCACCTCTCGGTAGATTATATTACTAACCGATCTAAGGCGTTGATCCCAGTGTTGCTCCTATTCTGTGCAGCTTTGTGGTTAATTCTACGAGACGATTAATAGTAAGTCTTGCCTTGTATTTTGTCCTTGTCTTTTTTAGTCTTTTTAGCATTGCGATAACCTCGCTTGGGGAACAGAGAGCTGGTCTGTGTACTTTTCGTACGTTTGTTTGTTTTGCGTTTGCGACTCTTTCCTCTTCCTCTTGGTGCCAGGGATTGGCTACGACTTGTGATCGTGGCACTTCCAGGACTTTTTACCTGTTTAAAAGAACGACGGTGTAACGACCACAGTTCGCAGATTTGTTTTATATTCCCTCGTAACTGATAGATATGACTGCAAATGTAGTTAAATGTTAAATACACTTAAATTACACGAAAGAGTATGATGTGTTATTGTGTACAGTGTAACCATAGCGTCAGAAAACTAATCTTCGGACATGTACGTCTAGCAGAGATGCAGATCAGCATGCAGTCCGCAGTCTGATCAGAACTGGGCGCCTTTTTGTTTAGCTGAGGATTTATGTTTCTTTATACGGACAACAAAGACTCTGGTCAGACTACGCAGATGCACTGGCTAATTTGAGTCTTCGTTGAGCATACATGTCAGAAAGTACGTTTTCTTACTTTTCGGATCATTTCGTTTTTCATTTTGAACTACGGTCGCCGGCTTCTACCGTATTTTCCCACATTTATTAGCATGATAGCACGTTTATTCTGGTTGTCATTAGTATGTTACTTACGAGAATAATTTATCCAATCGATGTCCGATGGTGCATCTGTTCATTTAAGTACTACTTGTCGCCGGTGTAAAACTTTCAATGACTATTTAGACACACAAAAACTTTGCATTACGTTCTTTGATAAGATAAATCAGAAATGCAATTAAGTATAAAAAAAAAAGACCAGTGAGTGCGACAGTCACAAGTCGCAGCCAATCCCTAATATCAAGAGGAAGAGCAATAGCGGACTCCGATCTGAGCGCTCTGAAACGGTAAACAATACCTGATCAGTTATGTCTTAGAGTTTAGGTGCCAAAAAGACTCATCAAAGATATTTTGAATGACAGTAATATAGAAAATACGTAGAATTACCACATTCACAGAACATAGCCCGCTAATGACACCAGTTTATTTTTTCGCTTTATTGAAGTATTAATTCAACAGTACAGAGATGACAAACATATGTGATGTTACTCAAATATCTTATGCATTAATAGAACCGCATCAAACCTACATTACGAAAACACGCCTATTCAAATATACTGAAAATTTTACCACCAAAAAATGAAAATTTTCAGATAAAAAAAATCTATATTTTAGATATTTCTGATCAAAACATAGATGTTTTATAGATTGTGGGTACTCATTAGAACCGCCTCACCGAGGCGGTTCTAACGAGTACCCACAATCTATGTTTTTGAGCAGAAATAAGAAAAATAATGTATACCCCTGTAAACCCCAGTTTTACTATCTAAAAGTGGGGTTTAAGGGGGGTCAAAATTATATAGGCATGTTTTCGTGATGTAAACGTGTTGTCGTTTTCTGTTTTACATCGAAATATTTATATATCATATATAATACCATGTACATATCCTAAATATAGAATATTATTTATTGTTATCAGAAGAATACGCATGGAACAGGAGATCGGAAAGAAGGGATGGGTGGTTCCTATGGACGAAATACAACTTCGTAAAGAGAGGATGAATGATTCGTTCATGTCCAAGTCTTGCCTGTCCCTTAATATGGGATCGAAGGTAATAGGTGTTTTTATCCGCTCATTATTGCCCACAATACGAGAGTGGCGGGGTATTATGGTTTTATGTTGGACGTCCGAGTGTCTGTCCGCGCGTCCGTCCGTCAATCGTACGTCCGTCCGTCTGTGCGTCCGTATTTCGTTTCCGGATGATAACTTGAGTAAACATAAATGGATTTTCACCAAACTTGGCATATGATTGATATTGTGGAGATCTTGTTTGGGATTGTTAATGGGCAAATTTCATCAAATTTTGACGGAGTTATCTGCTTTGAGACATGCCCATATTTTCGTTTCCGGACAATAACTAGTGTAAATGTCAAGGGATTCTAACCAAACTTGGTACATGTATTGATATTAAGGAGATCTGGTTTGGGATTGTTAATGGGCAACTTTCGTAAATGTTTCACAAAGTTATCTGCCCGCGACACGATAATTGCGGGGTAATAGTTTAACGTTTTTATTTTTTTTTTAACTTCGCTTTCAACAATCCTACACTTATTTGCAAGAAAGAGTTTGAATGTGATTTGGAGATCAGTGTCACTTTTAGAGCGTCGCCTCATTGTAATATCACGTTCAAGACACATAACATGATTCCAACCAATCACATAACCTAGACACCAGGCCGACCAGTTCTGATTTCTAGTTCTGGTTTCTTACTTACTTACTTACTGCCAAGCGAAGAAACAACTAGTTCCAGTTTGAAGTCTTTGATATGACGGACTTTTCACATAAAGGTATTTCCCCTATACCAAAACCATTATAAGAATTGTCTGTTTCCCTTTGATGTTGAGAACTTGAATCTGATGTATCAGTTCCTAAGTTCACTTGTGTACTTAACTTCTTATTCTGATCCTAAAATCAGACTTTTGTGATCATTAAGCCCATTCTGGATTTAATTTTGTTTAATTCATTTGAGTCATTGATGAGGCTTTATTGGCCTATACTAGCTAGTCTAGCCCAGAAAACATGACACTTCATTTGGATTTGATATATTGCGAGTGTGTTTATTGAACTGAAGGGTCATTAATTTTAGAATCATTTTATTTTTAAAATCCGCTATTCTTCGAAAATATGTAAATCCGTGTAAACGTCCTAGACTATATCCCACCCTTAGTAAGTGCAATGGCTAGATGTCTCGCCGTTTCAAGCAATTATGTTCTAAGTAAAGTATACGTGAACCCAGGAATTGATACAGTCAGATCCACTCCAGCCCACGCCCTCGCCCTGAGCTTCCAGTGGGGTAAATAGCATATATTTGCTCGGTCCGCGTGGAGGTTTCAACTGATCCATGAATCTTTACGGACAACAAATAAGCCACAGATAAAGCCTACAATGAAGCGAAGATGAGAATTCAATAGAAACAACGTGTTGAGATACCTGAAGATCCCTGGGGTGTCAAATAATACCATAATACCACTGAATTACTAGAGCAATAGAAATAAACGTCAAAAAGATTGCCTTTGGAAACACACTACGGATTAGAAAATGGGAGTATCGGTTTTATTGAGACTCTTCAAAAGCAGTAGTGAAGTTTGCAACACTGCTTACGCCCTCTAGCGTACACATTAGCAGAACTCCATTTTCAAATATACCACAATAGGCCCAATAGTCCTAAAGGAAATGAAATATAATCTGCGCTATGGTGATGTACGGGGAGACGTTTTACCGCCGCCACACGGCACTAACACCAGCTGCAGTGTAATAAAATAAACGTCAAAAAGATTGCCTTTTGAAACAAAGAACACATTACAGATTAGAAAATGAGAGTGTCGGTTTTATTGAGATTCTTCATAAGCAGTAGTAAAGTTTGCAACACTGATTCGAAACCACCAGTTGAACTCCATTGGGCCGAGAAAGGGACATAAAAATTCCGAGCCAGACCATTTAAACAAACAGTATTTCAGTCGGGCCATCATATTTGTGCTGTCACACCATTTGTTTATTGTTTACGTATAGCATAGTCTTAGATGACTTATTAAATATTTATAATGATTAATTGTGGCAGTCACAATTTCCTAAAAGTAACTTCAGCAAGACAAAGCGAATACCAGTGATACCGAAAAAAGTAAATACGAAAGTACCTAGGTAAGTGCATAGTAGCGGAGCTCAGCTGTTTCAAGGATCGAATGACATGAAAGCGTTTAGGCTCACAGGTGAGCTTATAATATAGGCAGGCTCCGCCGTCCATCTGTCCGTCGTCCACACTCATCAAACATCTTCTCCTCAGGAACAACTGGGCCTATCAAAGCCAAATTTCATACAGAGCCTTAGTTGGTAGGGGGAACGAGAGTTTGTTCGCCGCATCTGGGTCACCTGACCAAGATGGCCGCTACGCTCATATATAGTAAAATCCCTTTAAAATCTTCTTCTCCGGAATCAAAAGGCCGTCCTGGGGCTTGGTATGCAACATTGGGGACATGGGCCTAATGAAACTTGAAAAAATGATGACCTTCGGTATTAAAAATCTCCTTTTTTGAAACTAGAAGGCCCAGGTATTTGAATTTGGTATGTAGCTTTATCTTTTAGACCTCTGTGAAGATTGTTCAAATTATTGCCCAGGGGTAAAAAAGGCCCCGCCTGAGGGGCCATTTGTTGTACATAGACTCATATTAGGGAAAACTCTTAAACCGTCTTCTTCTCAGAAACCACTGGGCTAATCAAAGCCAAATTTCATATGGAGCCTCAATAGTTAATGGGAACGAAAGTTTGTTCGCCACTTGTCTTTGATTTGATTTTTATGTTTTGGCTTTGATGCATTGACTGAGTTAGGAGCCTTTATGCAAACCGAATTTTTATATTTTTATGTATTCAGAGTAACATCAAGACCCACGGTGACGTTGGCTGGCCGTAAAAGTGCTTTAAACCCCCTTTATTTTAGTTTATTCTACTGACCGTTCTAAGGCGGTGGTCCCGGTATTAGTCTTACTCTTTGTTGCTTTGTGGTTTATTCTACGAGGCGATTTGTTTTATGTCATGTCTTGTGTTATTTTGTTCTTGTGTTGTTCAGTCCTTTTAGCATTGCGATTACCTCGCTTGGGGAAGAGAGTGCTAGTCTTGGTGCTTTTCATAAGTTTGTTCGATTTGTGCTTGTTTGGTTTTGTCTGTATACTCTTCCTCTTGATGTCTGGGAAGGGCTGCGGTTTGTGATTGTGGTACTCCCTGGACTTTTCTCTTACCTTTTTTTTTTTTTTTTTTTTTTTTTTTTTTTTTTTTTGGTCACATGACCAATATCGCCGCCACGCCCATATACTCCGGAACCAAAAGGCCAATGACCCTGGGACTATGTATGCAGCACTGGGGACAATAAAATTTGAAAAAAAATGATAATCTTCTGTTGACCTTGACCTTTTTAACGGAAAGGGCAAATTTTGTTACATAGATTCCTATAGGCAAAACTTTAAATTTTTTCTTGTCTGAAACTAGAGTGCCTAGCCCTTTGAAATTTGGTGTGTAGCTTTATCTTGTAGACCTCTACCAAGATTGTCCAAATTGTAGCCTGGGACCAAACATGGCCCCTCCCCAGGGGTCACTTGTTTTATATAGGCTCATATAGGGAAAACTCTTCAAACGGCTTCTCTTCAGAAACCACTGGGCCAATTAAAGCCAGATTTCATACGGATCCTCAATGGATAGGGGGAACGGAAGCTTATTCGCCGCATCTGGATCACATGACCCAGATGGCCGCCATGCCCATATATGGTAAAAACCCTTTAAAAAGCTTTTCCTCGGGAACCATAGGACCAATGGCCATGGGGCTTAGTATGCAGCGTTTGGGACATGGGCCCAGTAAAGTTTGGAAAAAAAATAAACATTTGGTTGATCTTGAACTTTTTTACGGAAAGGTCATTTTTACATAGACTTCTATAGGCAAAACTTTAAAAATGTTCTTGTCTGAAACTAGAAGGCCTAGGCCTCTGATATTTGGAATGTAGCTTTATCTTGTGGACCTCTACCAAGAATATTCAAACTATAGCCGTGGGATCAAAAAAGGCCCAATTCCAGGGGTCACATGTTAACATAGACTGGTATTGGGAAGAACTTTAAAATTCTTCTCTGAAACTAGAAGGTCTAGGCCTTTGATATTTTGTATGGAACTTCAACTAATGTGATTCTACCAAATTTGTTCAAATTATAGCCATGGGGTCAAAATGACCGTCACCCGGGGCACATACGTTTTACATAGACTCATGTAGGGAAAACATTTAGAAATCTTCTTGTCTGATCCTAGAAGGCCCAAGCCTTTGATATTTGGTATGTAGCTTCATCTAGTAAGCCTTTACTAATATACAAATTATAGCACTGGAATCAAAAATGGCCCTGCCCCGGGGCTCATTCATTTAATATAGACACATATAGGGAAAACTTAAAAAAAAATCTTGTCTGATACTGGAAGGCCCAGACCATTGATATTTGGCATGTATCTTCAGCTAGAGGGCATTTACTAAGATGGTTTAAATCATGGCCCTGGGGTCAAAATGCTTCCATCCCAGAGGTCACGTCTTACATAGACTCGTACGGGGGAAAAGCATTAAAAATCTTCTTGGGTGAAACTAGAAGGCCTAGGCCTTTGACATTTGGTACATAGTTTTATCTAGTAGACCTTTACCAAGATTGTTCACATTATAAGCCCTGGGGTCAAAAATGGCCCAGACCCAGGGGTCACTTGTTTTACACAGAATCATATGGGGAAAAATTAAAATTCTTCTTGTGTGAAACTAGAAGTCACAGGCCTTTGATATTTGGTATGTCACTTTATCAATGCTATATTTTATGTGAAAATTCTGTTTTGCCATATAATGTTAAGCTAAATTCCATACCAAGTTACTGTAGGATACAGAGATCAAAGGTTTTTCAAACTATACCGGCTACCATACCTTTATGTTTCATTCTTTAAAAATATTACCATAAGCTTGCTCAGAACAAATAGTCTCAGGTGAGCTACAGGACCATTGGTCCTCTGGTCTGGGTTCTGTTCCCGTCATTCTGAAAAAAAATATCAAATAAAAAAAAGTCTTGAAAACACACTTACAAGAAGGTTTATCGGACTCCAAATTTATGATGACTTAGTTTAAATATTCAGTGAATTCTAGGTTGATTTCGATTGTTACTCATTACAAAAGCATAGATTATAACAAGTATTATGTTGCAAAATGCATACATGATTGTTAAACCACTCATGGTCAACAATTTAAATGGCGTTACCAAGGATCGAGTTTGCACAAAGGAGATACACTTAGACTTTGTGACGGTCGAAGATTATTGAATCAATGTTGTGTTCTATCTGACGATGTCCTGGTGTGTGTTGCGTTTGGTCATGTTTGGTGGCGTTTTAGGCCTCTGCATAAGCACTGTGCGACATGGGCCTTCAATGACCTCATTTGCGAAAGTGATCTTTTTCGTGTTTAGGATTTATTTAATATAATAATATTGTGATCATAGAATTTAATGAAATAGACCATATCTTGATAATGTTTGATTAGGAAATGTCATCTATTAGGCTTGCTCATATAGAATGTTCATTCGTTTTCAGGGTTTTGCAGAGGAGACACAGATATTTACGCAGACTGCATATTGCCGAGGACACACTGTGGCATTAAGACGGCTTGCCTTACACACTTTAGAATTAGACAGAAAGACACTCATAGAGTTTAGACAGGTTATTATCCCTGCTGTATTATCTTTAATCCCAGTAACAATGTTATATCTGTGCATGTAGAATCCGAGATCTACCAATTAGCACTTAACTGGTTGAGTTAAATCTAAAATAGTGTGATATTTTTATAAGAAATGTTAGAATGCTTTGCTCATGCTTTGCCCATTGGTTTGAGATAACTCCTCTTCTATGACAATAATGCCAGGGCCCAGTTGTTCAAACCGTCGTTAGCTTAACGAGCTCGTTAAGGGTCATTTCGTTAACTGTTTTAGCGGATTCAATATGCAATATTCTGATATTTTTTGCTGAAAAAATGTGAGTAGCTTTTGCACTGCAAAAGCTACTCACATTTTTTCAGCAAAAAATTTCAGCATATTTGCGTATCGCTTGATTTAAATTTTAACGAATCGTTAACTAACGACATCGTTAGCTTTGAACAACTGGGCCCAGTTTAGTAGCATGCCGTTGTATTTTCAGTTAACTTCAGGAGTCATTGGACGTTTCTTATTTCACTACACTTCAAAGACAGCCTCTTGTACTGACAAGTACTAATTTGTAAATATCAAATGACACTGGGTTTCACATTTTGTTAACATTCATTTTGTTAAAAATGAAGCGATCTTGCAATTTGAATGAGTATCAAGTAATTGTGTAATATCCATATTCATTTCTTTGTTATGGTCATTCTTTAGTACATGAAAATGATTCTTATGAGGCCTTATCCCAGAAGAAGTGAGCATTTCGTATTGCTGTTATATTGTATAAATGATCTAAAATGTTGATTTCGACAACCTGAAATTTAGCTAGATGTTTAAAGTTTAATAAGTTATGAAATTAGTAGTATCTCTTTTTTTCTATAGATGCAGCTGTTGTCTCATGCAAATTTAGCCAAGTTTGTTGGTGCTTGTATAGAACCAGGAAATGTGATAATTCTAATGGAGTATTGCCCGAGAGGTAGCTTGCAGGTATGTTTTACATGAAAGAGAAATCAAAGTACTGACAGCACTAGTGGGCCGATTGTCTTTGATTATAGGCTTTGAAAATGGTCCCGAATGGGACTTAAGACTGTTTCATTTAACCTTAACTTCTTAAAATTGAAATAAACAGTGCAGACCATGATCAGGCACCGCGTTCCTCGGCGTCAAATGTGGGTTTGCACTGTTTGCCAATGTCTTAGTCCAGGTTTTACACATAACTTTCTTTACACGGCATTCTGACGTCACAGTGACAAGAATAGCGCGGCTATAAATAACCTTTGTCTGGATTTTGTTTAAACGTGCGTTGGTCAATGATAATCACATGGACAACAATTTTTGGCTCGATTGTAAACAATCTACAAAAAAAAAAAAAAAAAAAAAAAAAAAAAAAACAACAAAAAAAAAAAACAAGTATCAACAGAGGCGTCAAAAATAGATGCTAACTGACCAAACATACTGGTAGTCTTCGAGGAAACATATGAGCTATGCTAAGCTTTTCCCACAAGAATACATGCGCGCACAGTGAAGGCTCAGGTCAACCTGCGCATCCGCTGTAGTGAAGATAATTGAGCCAGCCAGAATCTACAATAAGACCTGTGTGACCAGCAAAGACTAAGATCAGCCTGTTCATCTACCCAGTATGGCAAGGGTTCCCGTGTATCCCTCTGGCTACCCTGAATGCTATACAAGGCGCATGCGATTAGCGAATATTCTGGTCAAACTGCTCTAATACGCAGGCTGATCTGAGTCTTCGATGGTCGCACGTCATTTTGTAGGTTTTATCGTGCTCTGGCTCATTATTAGAAACTAAAAGGAGTTACCCTTGAGAGAATTAACACTCTCACAAAAATGAAAACAGCTCAAGTGTCATTTTCTGGATAAGACTGGCTAGTTTCGGCCTGATCCGATGCCTTGAGAAGGCTGTGTCACGTAATTGTAGCGTTTCTTTGGTATATCCATACTTATTGTTTTGAACAAGAAAAGTTCGGCTTATCCACCACATGCACATTACAAGTGAAAAAATGTAGAAGTTATTATTAACTGTGCTACAGCAATGCATGACTTGATTATAGAATAAATATTTCACTGCTTCCACACGGCACCAAACCACGCTATGGTGAAAATATATAAAAAATGAAAAGAATAATCCCTTAGAACCAAGTAACACGTAATCACGGAAACAGTGAACCCTCGTTACAAAAACAGCATATTTTTCCAAAGATATTGCCATTAAAATGAATTTGCTGTTGTCGAGAAACCATTACGGACACCTGTGCAAAAAATGTAGATCCAGATGTGACGGCTCGTTTGAGTTGTCTCATCAAGATCTGCACTGTTTGCATTTCTGTTAGACTGAAACCCTCATTTGCGTCAGTGGACATGTCCAAATTCAAGGATGGAAGATGGATGAAAGGATTAATGAGCAGAATAATCTGTTTAATGTCTTCACATATTTTTCTTGAAATATCAAGACAATGTTTTTTGCATAATATCAGATTAACTGTCATCTTTTGAGCAAAGTTTTCGTGCCAGTCAAATAATCGTTATAATGAATAATGCTGTTGTATTGTGTCGATATAAAGAGGTCTGACTGTATAAGAGTTTTATTAGGTCTCTTCATGGTAGCCGTTATAATAAGCCAAAATATCTGAAGTAGTGACCTTTTTCAGTTCAAAAATAGAATGCTGCAGATTTGATTTGACTAAGCCAATTCATGGCGAATAATGAAATATGCAATATCCTGCACCTCAACCTCTCCAGCAGTTTTATTATAACTCTGTTATATTTAATAAAACATGAGCTCAATTGTCCCAAAATGACTATATCAAAATATGGAGTGACGTTCTATGGTCTCTACGAAAGACTTAACGACAGTTGCTACGAACACATAATATTCTGAAGTGGCCATCACCAAAACATGCCTATATAATATTTACACCCTTAAAGCCCAATGTTATATAGTAAAACTAAGGTTTAGAGGAGTATACATCATTTTTCTTATTTCTGCTCATATACATAAGTTGTGGGTACTCGCTAGAACAGCCTCGGCGAGTCGGTTCTAACGAGTACCCACAATCTGTTTTGAGCAGATATATGAAAACTATCAGAATTTTTATCTGAAAACTTCCAGTTTTTGGTGGTGAAATTTTCAATATATTTGAATAGGCGTGCTTTCGTAATGCAAAATTACTCGAGCCCCATAAACTGGCTTCATCAGAACTCTATAGTTTAGATTTATTAGAAAAGAACAATGGTTTCAAAGGGCCAGAAAATATAAACTACAGTAAAATGAAATGCTGGAAAATGGCTCCACATGGTAATTTGTTTTCGTGATTTGAAATGTTTTCTTAATTATTGTTTTTATTTGTCACTTTTTCTTTATTTCTATGTGTTTGATGTTCTTTTACCAGAAATGGTAGAGAGTTTTCAAATAAAAGTCAAGAAGAATTGCAAAACCGCATTATATACAAATAAACTGGGTCAAAACTCTTACTTTAATTATGAAATGATGATAAATGTTTCTATAAATTACAGAAATAACGAAATTCTTTATTGTTAATCACTAGTATTGAATTTTACAAAGTGTGACGTCATGAGCCTCAACGTCAACAAACGTACCTTCGTACTTGTGCGTCCAGCGAAGATTCAGATCAGCCTGAAGTTCATCAATGTGGAAAACAAATACTAATCCGATTACGCAGATGCGCAGGCTGATTTTAGTCTTCGTTAGGTGCACATATTGGAAAGTATGTTTTCATATGTTGCTTATATCTAAAACTCCAGCTTCTTCCCGACTACAATTAAAGATTAGAATCCGCATCCATGTTACACGGTGTAATCAGCTGAAGCTTCCGATGATTTTCTTTACATTCATTACGAAAATAATCCTATTCAAATATACTGGAAATTTTACCACCAAAAAAAGAAAATTTTCAGATAAAAACTCTGATGTTTTTTCATATTTCTGCTCAAAACATAGATTGTGGGTACTCGTTAGAACCGCCTCGGCGAGGCGGTTCTAACGAGTACCACAATCTATGTTTTTAAGAAGAAATAAGAAAAATAATGTATATCCCTGTAAACCCCCTTTAAAGTGGGGTGTAAGGGGGTCAACATTATATAGACATGTTTTCATGATGGGTCAGGTCTGGAGATGAGTCTCCTTGTTGCATACCTTGGTTGAATGAATGACATTCGAAGCATCAACGAAATCGATTCAGATTTATAACCTGTATATACCTAGCGTCCCTTAAAAGGGACATTGGCAAACATTGTAGACTCAGATCAAATACCGCATCGGCTCATCAAGGTCTACACTATGTGGATGAAATGCAGATTTTTTTTATAAAATGAAAATGGCTATTATAAAACTTACCAGCCCCATTTGATCGGAAATGCACCTGCCCTAACAGTTGAGACAGAAGAAGCCATTGGGTATTTATGGGTTAATTAGATTGGTTTATTATTCTTTCATGTGATTCCAATTTTCTGTTCACAGGATATGCTGGAGAATGAAAGTATTGAACTAGACTGGTCATTTCGTTATTCCCTTATCTCAGATATTATAAAGGTAATACTGCTGGTCAGATATTATAAAGGTAATACTGCTGGTCAGATATTATAAAGATAATACTGCTGGTCCTTTATTTAAGGAGACTGGGTACACCTGTATTTATTGCAAACAGTGTAGATCCTGATTAGACGCCGCGTGTTGCGGCTTTTGATCAGGGTCTACACTGTTTGCTAATGCCCTTTTATGGGACGCTAGGCATAAATCGGTTAAGAGTAGATACATTCTTATAAAGGAGGCGAAGCAATCTTGACAGAGCTGCATCCTTTCAAGGAATTGATACACTCTGGCATGGAAACTATGTCAATCCCTGCTCAATGAAGGACCCCAGCTAGCATTCTTTATAAATCAATAGCGAGCCGTTATCGGCCCGTCAGCTACCCTGACGGGCCGATAACGGCCCGCTATAGATTTATATAGAATGCTTACTGGGACTACTCTAACAGGAAACACGTTGCTTTCCCCGAGTTTCAAACACTATAAGGAAGTAACCTTTTGCCTGCAAAACGTAGTGTCATTTGCAAAATTGCGGCAAAATGTTCAGATGTATTCATTCACTTTAAGTTTTTACATGATTTACAATGACTTATTTGCTGTGCGTATTGTGTGGAAAATCATTATTTGCATTTCAGTTGTAAAATTATAACCATGAGATCATTGGTAACAGCTACTCATGTCACTTTATATGTTGTTGCTGAGAGACCATGCCATGGATAACTGCACAGTACATGGCTGTAAAAGGATTGGTCTAACATTTTGATTTGTTTATATCTCTGTTTTATACCAAAAGTACTGACAATATATGCTAGTTTTCTCTGTATAAAATTGCGTTGTTCAGTTCGTTTGAACCGTTTCTTCAGTGTAATTCTAATGAGTACCCACAACTTATTTCTTCACGACAAATTAGAAAACAAGATTTTTCTATCAGCCTGTTTATGTTTTTGTTATCTCATTATGATCACAAGATACTCACAAATACTTGAGCCGCAACATGAGAAGACATACTTTCTGACATGTGTGTCCAATGTTGATTTAACTCTTTCGGCGCCAAATTTCAGACGACATTTGTCGTCTGCTTTTCTTTTTTAACAAACTATCGCTTGAAAAGAAGTTTATACGTAAAGTTGACAGACTGAATGTCAAACAGCGTAGATCAAGATGAGACGGCTCATCTGGATCTATGTTGTTTGCAAAAGTCTATTATTATCGCCTGTGGCAGTGAACGAGTTAAATCAGTCTCTGATGCCTCATGAAGGAAGGACATTGCATCTTTGGCTATCCAAAATGCGCTCAGTAAAGATTCTGATCAGACTGCGTGATGTGGAAGCTGATCCGAATATTCGCTGGGCGCTCATATGCGTGGCTACGTTTTCTGAGTTACGGCTCAGTTTATGATATTATCTCACAGAAGCTCAGACTGCGTATCGCTTCATTAACCCTTGTCATGCTGAATAAATTAAGATGCCACTCCCACTTCTCATTTTCAGCCAATGAGTTTACTTGATCCGGGTTGCAGATACAAATTCAAATAATGAATGGCAAACAGCGCTGATCCAGATTAGTTTGCTTCTTCAGAAGCCAATTGGTCTGGATCTACACTGTTTCCGAAGGCAGGGCATATCCGAGTTCAGCAGGACAAAGGTTAAGAGTCGTTACAAAACTTAGCCATGATATTAGTCGTGTTTCATATTCTGTTGTAATACTCTAGTGATGTACGCGCAACATTTGATGAATGGATACCCTTTCGGGGAAGATAACTCTGTCAAAAGTGTTCTTGATCCCTTCTAAAAAGGAATCTACTCTAAAAGGAAAGAATTTGCATCCCATTGGAATAAAATCGTTTTTAGAGTAGATATATTTTTAGTAGTGTTTGGCGTGCAAACGGCAAAGAGAAAGTAACAAAAAGTTGTCTCCGTTGTAAACAAAAATGGCAGAAAATCTACCACGTGTCTCTAGTCCCCTCAACTGCATTTTTACGCATGGCAGATGTTTTAGAATTCTCATCGTTTAGTATGTGTTTACTTGACATGAGGCTGCTTCCTCGCAATCCCATACCAAAATATATTCTTAAAGATACAATCCCATTATAAGAAAAAATGCAATATAAGAAAATGGATCTTCATGGTTGCACATTAAGAATTAAACCTTTGACTGCTAATCACAATTGCAGCAGAACACATTTTGATTACTTTTGTATTTCTCCGAGTTTGCGTTTCATGTGAAGTCTGCTAGGCTAGCAGACGATTCACATGAAATGCCAATTCTTAATAGCCTCGGGAAAAATAATAATAATAATAATAATAAAAAAAAAAAAAGAAAAAAAAAAAGAAAAGAAGTACCTATTTACCCCAAGTACTGGGACACCTTATCTGCTTACCATACGTGTCCTGCCATATTTATCCTAAGTATCGGAACACCTGAACTACTTACCATACTTGTTCTACCATATTTACCGTTAGTATTGTGACACCTTATCTACTTATCATACTTGTCCTACTATGTTTATCCTAAGTATTGGAACACTTTATCTACTTTCCAAACTTTTCCCACCGTATTTCCACTTAGTATTGGACACCTTATCTACTTACCATACTTGTCCTACTGTATTTACCCCAAGTATTTTGACACCTTGTCTACTTACCATACTTGTCCTACCGTATAAACCCTAAGTATCGGGACACCTTATTTACTTAACATATTTGTCTAAACGCATTTACACTAAGTATTTGGACACCTTATCTACTTAGCATACTTGTCCTATCGTATTTACCCTAAGTATTGGGATACCTTATCTACTTACTATACTTGTCCTGCCATATTTACCCTAAGTATCCTTTGCTTGGTCCATGTTCCATTGTAACAAGTAAATTGGTCAGTGTATATGACTGCATCTATTTCAATTTGAAATAACTCGGTCAGTTGGAAAGCAATTTGCACGAAATAAACGGGTATCGTTAGCTATTCAACACACCAATCAAGTGCAGTGAAGCATTTTAAAATATACCTGGGATAAAACTAAAGAAGCCTAGTAGTGACAGAACTTTTTGCATGACCCTCGTATTTTATTTACCTTGCTTGCTTTCACATTTAATTGGATACAGTCTGTGTTTGGTTTACTTGGGCCCAGTTGTTCAAAGCATCGTTAGCTTAACGAGCTCGTTAAGGGTCATTTCGTTAACTGTTTTAGCAGATTCAATATACAATATTATGATATTTTTTGCTGAAAAAATGTGCACTGCTAAAGCTACCCAAATTTTGTCAGCAAAAAATTTCAGCATATTCGCGTATCACTCGATGTAAATTTTAACGAATTGTTAAGACATCGTTAGTTTTGAACAACTGGGCCCTGCTTTTTAAATTTATTTATGATGAAGTCATGATGTTATCAAATTACATGTATGAGGTTTAATATAGATGGTTTTTATTCCCGTAGATATTTTAAATAAATGCCAAAGATATAAGATGTTAATACCAATGCTTAGGGATGATCAGTTGTTCATTTAGTCTAGCATTTACTGCTTAGTGCCGAGTACAATCGAACACCATTCTTGGTTAAACAACGTCAGCCCGTACAACCTCAAACTCTTTGATGTTTGTGTACACGTGTGTTTGTTGTTGCCTAGCAACCTCCGGAAATATAATTACGTGATACAAAATTGATTTTGTGAAATGTTCTCTACTTTTGTTATCTAACCCTTTGAAGTCTGGAGCCCCCTAAACGGGAACCTGGCAAACAGCGCAGACCCAGATAAGATGCCACAGAATGTGGCGTCTGATCTGGGGCTGCACTGTTTGCAAATAGTTCAACAATTTATCTTTAGGAAAGTTCAACAATTTATCTTTAGGAATATCTACATCATATAGCCTGACATATCTAAAATGGAAAATGGACTATTTCAATATATATAGTGGGAGAGTTTATTCAGTTTTTAATGGGTTAATGGTAAAGAAATACAGGAGAATGGATACACTTTGAAGGGAGGCAGCACTGTCAAAAGCGTATTCTCCATTATGAAAATAGGTCTACTCTAAAAGATAAGAATTTATCATATAACCTAAAATCTTTCATTGGCTGAGAGCTGTTTTCAGCTCAGTGAATATTTTTGATGTTCAACGGTTTGCGCGCGCGCCTTCTAGCGAATATCAACTTTTAGTGAGGTCGCCAGTCGTGACGCCGACGTCTACGCGCGTTTATATATATATATTAGTGGGACTTGTGGTGACCGTTATTGCCACAGTTATCAAAAGAAAATGCGTTATATAATAAAACAATTATTGACTATTGAGGTACTGGATATGACGTTGATATCCACCATTGAATACCACTATTGACCTCGGCTATCGCCTCGGTCAACATTGGTATTCTCTGGTGGATATCACGTCATATCCAATACCTCAATAGTCAATAATTGTATATTGTCCTCTGTGAGCTTTTGTTTTTCCTTTTAGAGTAGACCTTTTCCAGAAGAGGCTTAGTTTGCAGGAGAGCAAACAAGAAGTCGGGAAAGGTGTCTTTTTTTTTAAACATTGACAGAATACAGTGAACCCTCGTTACAACGACAGCATTTGTTTTCCAAAATGTTGCCATTATAATGAATTTGCTGTTGTAAAGAATCCTTAATGGACAGAATAATATGTAAGAAAGGCCTTGTTTTATTCTTATTTCCTCGTAGATCATATGTTTAGATATTTGTTAGAATCGCCTCTGAGGCGATTCTAACAAATATCCAAAACATATGTTGCTTGAAGATTCTATACTATATTCTTGCATAATTTCTCATTAGCCGTCACCTCTTGAGCAAAGGTTTCGTGACATTCAAATTGTCATTATAACGATATATATTGTCGTTGTATCGATTGTCGGTATAAAGAGGGCTGACTGTATCTACCAAGTAAAGCCAGTTTGTTGAATAACAAATATTTGTGTTTTTCACGGCTTTGTTTTAACGTTGTTTGTCTGTTAGAATGTCACTCTGAGAAAATTCTCGGCTTAGCCACGTAAGTCCGTCTAAAAACATCTTTACACTTTGGAGACTCGAAAGGCAACATTGCCTTTCCGTGGTACTGTGCAGTGAATTTGTCAGTACCATTATCAATATTCAGATCTTGATCTGGCCCAAAATAAGATTAAGTAATCAAATGTATGTTATGTGTATGCCCATATTCTGCAGTAATATGCAGATACCCAGGTAGCATTCTTTATAAATCAATAGCGAGCCGTTATCGGCCGGTCAGCTACCCTGACGGGCCGATAAAGGCCCGCTTTAGATTTATATAGAATGCTTACTGGGTAAAACATTCTAACGGGGACTTTCAGAATGTTGCAGTTTTCAAACCAACTTTAGAATTTGTTTATCTCTAGCAATATTTTCACTGCATAAATCTGTCCTGTCGCAGTAAGCCATTAAATGAAATGTGATATCCTTGATTAAATACATAATCGGTTAACACTGTGATCAGTCTCATTTTATTATGGCATCTGTGAGATATGATCATAATGATTATTGTGACAAACTGGTCATTGCATACGGTTGACGGCCCGAAATTTAAAACTATGCAATAACCTATACTTCATGTCCGTAACGACCAGAATTTTCTTCATTTCCCCACATTATATGGTGAAACAAGGCTCTTATTTCTCCACAAAAAATATGTTATGGGTATTCATCTGAGGAAAATATTCGTGTTTATAAACTGGCTTACAAGAGCTATGGTAAAAAAATATACATTTTACTTAAGTTTGTCAACATAATGAAAAACACCAACATTGTTATCCCGGAAATGAATACTCTGAAGGGAAATGGATACACTTTCAAGGGAGACAACTCTTTTGAATTGTTTCTGCTCCCTTCTGAAAAAGAGTCTGCTCTAAAATGAAAGAATTTGCTACCCTTGGGAGCAAATTCTTTTTTTTAGAGTGGACACTTTTCAGAAGGGATTTTGTATGCAGGAAAACAAACAAAACGTCACAAAAGTTGTCTCCCTTATAAAAATGGCGGAAAATCTACTAGTTGAATCCAGTTCCCTTAACCTAACAGTATGGTGTTTGTTTCTGTCAGGGTATGCTGTATCTGCACAGTGGAAACATACAAGTTCACGGTCGACTGACAAGTACAAACTGTGTCATTGATTCGAGATTTTGTCTAAAACTCACAGACTTCGGATTCCTTACCATCTTTGCCAAAGATAGGCAAGAGGAAAGAAAAAACGGCAACAGAGTGTTTAATCTTTCAAGTGAGTATATCTTCGGGCCTATATTTTTATTTATTTATCATTTTATTCATTTAGAAGCAAAGGAAAACTTGAAGAAGGTGACTTGATTTAATGCTCTTTGGCACAAAGAAACAGAAACGAAATATCATTTCTTTGGGATATTTTCAATCGTACTTCTGAAAGTACTTTAATTTTGGACACTTCAGTTGCTCAAAATAAAAACCGTATTTAATCTAATTATTCGGATTGACAGGCGTAGGTAAACAATGTAGACTCTGATCAGACACCGCGTCTACATTGTTTGCCACTTACCCTATGATATTTATACTGATCAACGTGGATTAAAATGAATTTGTTCAAATTTTAGAGATGTCTGGTAAGGAGTTATGGTGTCCGAGCATTTAAAACTTAAACGTTCATCCTAACTTGAACAAATCAATATGACTACCTAGTGATATGTCGAAAATATACACGTCCAGACGCAGCTCAGTCAGAATGCTCTGCCTAGTTTGTTCATGCATTCTTATCCGTATATATGACATTTTCCTGGGAACGTATTTATGCTATGATGCCATTTTGTATTTCTGAATCATGTTTAAAGTGCACCGAGAATCGTGTTTAAAGTGCAATGAGAATCGTTTTTAAAGCACATTGAGAATCATAATGACCCCATTGGGTTGACTGGGCCGTACAACCCAAACACAAACAAACAAAGTGCATTGAGAATCGTATTATTTAAAGTGCAGTGAGAGTCTTTTTTAAAAGCGCATTGAGAATCATAATGAACCCATTGGGTTGACTGGAACGTAAAACCCCAACACAAACAAACAAAGTGCATTGAGAATCGTGTTTAAAGTGCAGTGAGAGTCTTTTTTAAAGCACATTGAGAATCATAATGACCCCATTTGGTTGACTGTGACGTAAAACCCCAACACAAACAAAGTGCATTGAGAATCATGTTTAAAGTACACTGAGAATCGTGTTTAAAGTACATTGAGAATCATGTTTAAAGGGCACAACCAAATGACGGCTAGTCTCTTTGTGTTTATAAGCAATCAAAACCACGCATTCTAAAATAAGTGATATTTATGGTTGAAAAGGAAGTAATTTATATGGCAAGCCGTTTACTATTCATTCTATAGAAAAGATATCTGATTTAATAAATCATATTTCTTATATAATATATAAGATGTCTGATATATTATATCAGATATCTTATATAAATTAGATATCTTATATGTCAATTAAGATATCTTATATGCTATATAAGATATCAGATATGCAATATAAGATATCTTAATTATATATGCTGTATAAGATATCTGATATGCTATATAAGATATCTTATATAGGATATAAGATATCTTATTAACTAAAGAAGATATCTGAATTATTCAATTAAATAAGAGAATATCATATAGTATATCAGATATCTTTTTAAGTATATCAGATATCTATATTAAGATATAAGATATCTTATTTAACAAATAAGATATCATATATGGTAAATAAGATATCCCATATGTGGAATTGAATCTAATATGATATATCAGATATCTTATATAGGATATAGGATAGAAGATATCTGATATCCTAATTGAGATATCTTATATCCTACCTCAGATATCTTGTATCCTATATAAGCTATCTGATATAATGCATAATAAATAGTAAAACGGCTTCTCATCAAGCCGTTTTACTATTTATTCTATAAATAAGATATCTGATATAGTATATCAGATATCTTATATAATATATAAGATATCTGATATACTATATCAGATATCTTATATAAAAAGATATCTTATATGTCAATTAAGATATCTTATATGCTATATAAGATATCTTATATGCTTTATAAGGTATCTTAATTGTCATATAAGATGTCTTATATGCTATATGATATATCTGATATGCTATATATCTTATATAGGATATAAGATATCTTATTGACTAAAGAAGATATCTCATTTATTCAATCAAATAAGATCTCTCAATTGGTATATCAGATATCATATTTAGTATATCAGATATCTATATTAATATATAAGATATCTTATTTAAGAAATAAGATATATGGTAAATTAGATATCTTATATGTGGAATTAAATAAGATATCTCATATATTATATCAGATATCTTTTATAGGATATAAGATAGCCTGTGTAGGATATAGGATATCTGAATTAATATATCAGATATCTTATATCATATATTAGATATCTTATATCCTATATAAGATATCTGATATAATATATAACTTACCTATTTTGCATAATAAATAGTAAAATTGCTTGCCATAAATTTTGGACCGGGGCATTTTATCAGTTAAAGTTTAAAAGTGAATGGAAACATACATGTTTTTCTTTAAGGGAGGCTGTTGGTCAAAACTGTTTTTGCTTCCCACGGGAAGTAAAGTCTTTCCTGATACAGTAGCAACCTTTTATAAAGAAAGCAAAAAAAAAAAAAAAAAAATAAATAAATAAAAAAATAAAAAACGATGTTGACAATGTTGAGCCGCTCATTTTCTCTCATTTTCTCATGTTCAGCTCTTCAAAATATCTCTTCAGGTGGCAGTTGTATACAGTTTCTATTAGGTCCAGCAAATGAGAAAATGGTATTCATCACAAGGCGACCAGCAAAGACTCGGGCGCCAGAGCCTTTGTTGTTCGCAGACATGTAGTAGAGACCTTGAGGAAGCTTCAGGCAAAAGAGCATATCTGTAGCCCAAATAGGGGACTGCACAGCGCATTTGAAAACCCACAAAGCGTATAAGCATAGGGTCCCTTTTCTCGTGTGTGTGCCTACTTAACCGTGCCTCTAGACCACGGATATCACGACTTGAACAAGAAAACATGGACATTATGTTATTTGCAAAAGCACAGTACCAGATAGGCCCGTGCATCGCGGAATCTGATCAGTATATCAGGTGCTCGCCGATGTACACGTATAAATTCTAATTGAGCTGTAAGGGATCCTTATCAGACTGCGCGGATGTTCCTGTTCATTTTTTTTCTCCTCCACGAATAATATTTCGTAGCCATCATTAATGAAATCTCTCAATGAAGCGATTCTAATTACACATCTGGATAAGTCTCCGAGAAAAATGATGTTAACTTGACAATATTTACTTTATTTTCTTATTGGGGCTACTTTTGAAGGGAAACAATTTGTTCCCTCCTTCTTCTTTCCTTTAAGAATACCCCACCCCCATTATTAAACGTTTTCAAGTGCTTCGGGGGAAACTTGCTGTCTGCAAAAGTTGTTCCCCTTTAAAAATTAAAAAAAAATGGCGGATCCATCTTCATGTGTATTCTTTCAACTTTACGGGAATCGCCACACTTTGGGGAGGGTAATACTGTCAACACTGTTTTGTTTTTATTCTCCTTTGCTAAAAAGGGTCTACAATATAAGGAAATAATTTTCTCCCACAGAAAGCATTGATTTTCCTTGAAGAGTGGTCTCCTTTTCAAAGGGGGATTGGTTGCAGGAAAGCAAACAGGAAGTCACAAAAGTTGTCTCTCATGTGAAATATGGCGGCTTAATATCTGCTTGTATCCATTCACCTTATGCGTCACACATTATGTTTCCTTGGTCCAAAACCCTCTCTAGATATATCCACCGACCCATTTACGCACAAAACATGTCATACATGTTACAGAGTTGTTGTGGACAGCCCCTGAGCATCTTCGAACCTCTGCCGGTATGATAGGTGTTGTAGGTGCCTCTCAGAAAGGCGACGTGTTCAGCTTTGGTATCATCCTACAAGAGATTGCATTACGGGCGGCACCATATGAAGATAATGATTTGCCAGCGGAAGGTAGGTGTCTCTGTTTGTGGTTTAAACTGGATCTGTGTAAAAAGTGTAGACCTGGATTAGAAGCCCTAAGCTTTTGGACAGGCAGGCCTGAGCAAACAATGAGAACCAAGATCAGACGCCCAGAAAGTAGCGTCTGATCAGGGTCTACAAGGTCGGATATGGCATTAGCAATGAAAACAACAAAAGCAGTCAAGGCACCAATCAGACGAAAAAATTTGATGCAGCTTCCATTTCGATAATTAAGCAGTGTGATCACCCCCTTTACATTTTTTTATTTGCTCTTTCATTTACTTAGCCGCCCACTTGACTTTCAGTTTTAGCGAATATCGTACAACATTTTATCTAAAATAGCGCTAGAAACTAATTTAATTTACTTAATGTCGCCTACATTGAGGTAATAGTTTATAAACATTTTCCGACATCTTTCAGACATAATCAAACGTTTGTCAAGTCAGGAAACGGAAGTTCTGCGACCTTATGTACCGGCAGACGCATGCGCACCACCACTAGTAGCCATGATGAAGCAGTGTTGGTGTGAGAACCCTGCAGACCGTCCAACTTTTAATGATATTGATGAAGGATTCAGAAAGATGAGAGCGTACGTTCAGTTTAATTGTTAAAAAAAAATGTTTGTACAGTTTTATACTATCCTAAAGGAGACTGCAGACACTTGGCAAATTTTCCACCTTTGTTTCGAGGGAGAAAACTTTTGTGATGGTATATTTGCTTTCTAGAACATCGAGTCCCTTCGAAAAGGCTGTTTTCTCAAAGAGAACTTCCGACTGAGAGCAAAATCTTTCCATTTAAAGTATAATTCTTTAAAAAAAAAATACAAATGTAATTCTTTAACCCATTAAAGATTGAGTAAACTCTCCCATACTATTCATTGGAAGAGTCAATTTTCGATTTTAGGTATGTCAGGCTTTATGATGTAGATATTCCTAAAGAAAAAATGGTTGAACTATTTGCAAACAGTGGAAACCCTGATCAGACGCCGCATTCTGCGGCGTCTGATCTGGGTCTTCACTGTTTGCCAGTTACCCATTTAAGGGTCTCCAGTCTTCAATGGGTTAAAAAAAAACACAAAATTATTTGGATAGACAGGCCTGAGCAAACAGCGTACTGACGGCATCCGAGCAGGGTCGACATTGTTTGCCACCTATCGAGCAGTATTGAATACTTCAATTGGTTGTAAAATGGATTTGTTCAATTATTCGGATACTTATGATAAGGTGTTCGAATATTTAAGATAAATTCGGTAGGATTGATGGGATAAAATATTCCTTGTGTAAGTAATGTTGGGAAAGCAGGTAACCACTTTGCAAGAGCGTTAATTGATCCCATCCGCAACAAGAGAAATATACTTTGAAATGTTAACCCTGCGGAGTCTCAGATCAGGCTCCGTATAGTTTATTCAAAGCTTTGCTAAGCTTTCTTGTTGGGAAAGTAAAGAAGCTAAGGTTTTAACAGATTTTTAGTGAAGACTCTGTAATAAGACAGCAAGCATTCACAGACAGATTTATATCTTCGTTGGGCGCACATGTCATGAGATGCATTTTCGGACGTTGCTCATTTCAATCCCTTGCAAACTGATTGCTTCATTTTATCTATTATATCTATAATTCTTACTTTTCGAACTTTACGATATTTCTGGCATTTTATACCGCATGCTAATAATGAAAGCAATCCAGATTTCAAGAAGATTGCATATATATCTTAAGAGGACTTGATACACAAGACAGATTTCCCACCATATTTCATAAGGGAGAAAGACAACTTCTGTGCCTTTTTGTTTGCTTTTTTGCACAATAAGCCCCTTCTCAAAATAGGTCTACCCTAAAAGGTAAGAATTTGCTCCCAACGGATGCAAATTCTTACCTTTTACAGTACATGTCTTTCCTGACAGGGCAAAAACAATTTTGACAGGCCACACATGAAAGTGTACCGATTGTCAATATCTACAGCCAAATTTAGAAGACATTGTTTTATTAAAAAATCTGTATCAGATATGTACAGTGGATTCCCGTTATCTCGACCTCGCTTATCTCGAATAACTGCTTATCTCGAAGTGAAAATCTGATCCCTGTTCTAACATTGAAATCTAACAACAGGTAACAAAATATTGTGGAAAAGAGGAGAAATAAGGAGCAATTTCTCCTCTTTTCTACAATATTTTTATCATGATCTTTAGCTTCTGGAGCCAAATAACATATTCATTGGTAAAATATGGTTGTTCGATTAATTGTTTTCCTCAATTCCGCAAATTTGATATGTCGAAGTATGGATATCTCGAAGTGTTTCAGAGAGTCCCCTGGACTTCGAGATAACGAGAGTTGACTGTATTTCTATATTTTGGTAATATTTCCTTGGTATTTACTACAACCTGTAGCGAGTTTGTGGTGCGAACCACTTTAACAGTTTTTTTCTACATTATCATAAAACTTCACAGAAATGTCAGTATCATGAGTAGCAGTTCATGACATTATTTATTGTTTTCATGGAATGGTTGTCTAGCCTTGGTACTTTAGTATGTCTATCAAAGTTTATGATGCGGACTACAATGCAAGCTTCCTACAACACCCCATCCCCCACGCCCCTTGGGAAGAAATAAAGGTGGCAATTCTAGAGAAATGGCTGTTGTAGTTTTTAATATAGAATTAAACATATAAAGACATTATTGAGAAAGTTTACAATTTCGAAACTGTGGACCTCGCTATATAATAGTAACAAAATACAAAAAAATGAATAGATTGTTTCCACTCATTCAGGAATATACAACTAACTGTCCGATTTTAGGCATCCACAGTACCCATAAAATTTTAGTCAATAACCCTAAACGTTCAAAAGAATTCCCGCAATAAATAATGCTGAACAAGACCATATTGTTTGGACAATAAGATGGGTCAGTTCATACAGTTCCCAAGCTATCTGATAAGCATCTATAGTATTTGTCATTCCGTTCCCAATTTGGTTTTTGCGATACATCAAAAACGTTTTCAATATATAGGAAAACGCTTTCAATTTTATAGGAAAAGTAGGGTACAGTTCAATATATCGGAATACATTTAAAGTGGACGGCTACAGTTTCAGAGGAGGCAACTCTGTCAAAACCAGTTTTGCCTTCCTTCTGAAAAGTAATCTTTTCTCAGAAGGGGGTGGGCAGGAAAGAAATCCGGAAGGCACTCGTTGTCTCCCTTGTGAATGAATGGCGGAAAATCTACCAGGTCTATACAGTCCCTTAACTAAACTGTATTTATTTTAAAGCGGCAAAACGACCAATATAATGGACAACTTGCTCCAGAGAATGTCACAGTACGCTGACAACCTTGAAGCCCTCGCCGCTGAACGAACTAAGAAGTATCTGGAAGAGAAACAAAAAGCAGAAGAGTTACTTCATAGACTACTACCTCCGTAAGTTAACCCATTAATGCCAAGTGGACTCTTCTACCACATTCTGTGGACAGGTCCATTTCTAATTTTAACAGTCATGTGTAGCTATACCTGTATCAGGATTAAGGGCGAGATTTGTGTCCAGGGAAACGATTTTCAAGCCCCACCATACCCAAAAGCTGTGCTGCTGACCGTTCCAATGTCAAACCTTAATAGCTCGAACACCGATGGCTGGTTTACCATGGCTAATTTGAACTCATTTTAGGTCCCTGCAAAATTCTTCCGATAGCGCAAGAAAACGAATACTTAGGGGATGTTCTTATTTTATCATGAAATTGTATGTTGTGTGTAGTCATTAGAATCGCCTCCATTATTGTACAGGAGATCGAAAAGAGATCCCTAAATTATCGTCATTTGCTTCCTGACCTAGCGCCATGATTAACCCTCAGTGGCTCGAACTACCTATGAATTTCAATAGTCCCAAGGATGTTCGAGCCATTGAGGTTTTACTGTATTTCTAATGCAGTTTCTTCTCGTTTGTTTGGTCTGCTATCAATGTCATTTTTGTTATGTTTATTTCGTTCAGTTCTTGTCCAGTGCCTTGAGGGGCAGTATTCCGCGAGTTAGGCTTTTCTGGGTATCCCAATATTGTTTTTCTCACAGCTGTCAAAGCATATCAAATACCTATATCTTCAGTTATGTTATTTGATATATTAAATAACTTGGAAATGCCTTCAACAACATTTCTACGATTTGGAATTCTTCCACGAGTTATAAATATTGAAATTATGAGACCATGTCTCATCCTGTTAGTGTCGATTTGCGATCACGTCGGCAGCGGCGTTTACGAGACAGTTTTACTACATATTCTTTTTTGTGATATCATGTATATAAGTTGATACTACGAATTATGTCTTTTTATTTCACATCATCGACTATTCGATATCAATAAAGCATATTTCTCTTTAAGATGTAGGAAAATTTATTGTATATTTAGTTATCAATAAATCGAAATTTAGATGTCAGCTCAGTATTAGGAATAGTTTTTTGATAGTTACATTTCAAATTATATGTAGCACTGATTTCATTTATGATATCACAAAACAATGAGTTTTTGTGATATCCTATCAAAAATCAATTTTGTAATATCAGTTATTTGAACCATTGAATCACAAGATGTTTGATATTGCGAAATGTATTCATTACGAAAACACGCCTATTCAAATATATAGAATATTTTACCACCAAAAAAAATGAAAATTTTCAGATAAAAAATTCTGATATTTTTCTTATTTCTGCTCAAAACATAGATTGTGGGTACTCGTTAGAACCGCCTCGATGAGGCGGTTCTAACGAGTACCCACAACCTATGTTTTGAGCAGAAATAAGAAAAATAATATTTACCCCTGTAAACCCCAGTTTTACTATATAAAAGTGGGGTTTAAGGGGGTCAAAATTATATAGGCGTGTTTTCGTGATGTATTTGAAAATAGAGAATTGCTTAATCTTAGGCTAGAAGCAGTGATATATGTGACATTATTATATACAAAACCAAGTTTTCTATTTTTTTTTATTTATTTGATATGTTTTATTAGGCACTGATGTTTGTTCTTTTATGTGTTATTTGTTTCCAAGGGCATTAAGAAATCATTAACTTTTAAATGGTCACTCTTTTCAGAATTGATTTATTGTTACTACAACTGATGTTAAGTGATTCTTTGATTCAACTTTCATTTTTTAATCATCTTTACAATATGAGCTTATATATGCAGTTGTCAGTTTCTGGCGAAAGAATGTGCACAATACTGGTTAACCGCTTAGAGGACTAAGCCTGCCCAGTAAACGTGTGGTTAGGTAAACTGACTGCGCTCGACATGATCCCATTGGGTTGACTGGGCCGTAAAACCTCAACACAAACAATATGACCTTAAATGTCACGCCAACGTCGTTTTGGAAGTCCAAGAAGATCTCCTCTATTTAGAATAACATTTTGATATAATTAATGATGTACTTGGCGCGAGGTACTCCAAACCATTTTATTTATTTACCGTTTCACACAAAACCACTAACTTTATCTGTTTTTCACTCTAAATTTCTTTGTTTGTTTATTATCTCAAGTGGAATGGGGTATCAAAGATGTTTGATAGCACAGTATAATGAGCATCCATACAGTTTGATCTGGGTCTTTGCAGCAGATAAACGTAAGTGAAATATGAGCGGATGAGGAGTTTTGCAAAACCAAAAAAAAAAAAAAAAAACTTCAATGAAATATAATGTGATTTCAAATAAACATCTGACCAGCAAATCAGTAGATCAACATATGCATGCATGTGCATCTATGCAGTCTGGTCGTCTTTGGGTCTTCACAGTAGAAAAGACTTATATGAAATATGGGACGGCGTCAAAGAAAACATATAACCACAAAGTTTCAGATCAGCACGTGCATCCACACATTTTGAGCAGGATACTTGGTATGCACGAACGATCGCATGAGCATACAAAAAACAAACAAATAAAGTAAAGAAAGAATAAATAAAACTTTTGCCGTCGTAATTTCACATCCAAGGAAGTCGACCCATTATAAAAATGCACATCTTGCATACTATTGAATAAACAAGACAAATCATTTTGTGCCTTTAATCATCAGAAGCTATGCAGAAATACTTTGTTATTTTTTCTATAATGTATATAGATGATTAATCATATAATATTTATTCATGTTAGATTTTCAATTGTTTGATGTGTGACTCAAGACGTTTAAAATGTGTTTTTGAATATAGTTTGTGGTGGCTTTAGTGTGGTTTGTGGGTGTTTTGGGGTGTTTCAACGGACCCAGAAAGGATAAAACACATGCCTATTTGCCGGAACCAAGTGAGAAATCAAATGTAACAAAATTATGACGGACTTTTAGTTAAAGTTCTCAACATCAGAAGTTAAAATGAAATTTTGTTTGCGTTGATTTAGCATGTTTAGGACCCTAATTCAGAAAAAGGGAATTTTTGAAAATTAGACAAAAGAAAGCCTGCAATCAGGCGTCCTAGGAATTTAAGGAATGCGACAGTCATTCCATAGATTTATATTCGGTATGTCAAAATGACAATGAGAAGCTATTGTGCAAAGAAAGGTGCGTACGGCGGTGAAAATAGATATCAACTCCCGTATCAGCGTTTCATAGAGTGGAGTGTGACTATGACAAGGAAACTGTCAAAGCTTCGGGTGTAAAGTGGGCTTCGTTTTAAGAACCTCTATTATAATATTGAAAACAATATCTGCTATCCATCGTCGCTTATCTTCCTTTTTTCCCACGACCGATAGATTCGGGGGATATAGCGATCAGCATGGCGTTCTCGGAACTATAGTTTGGACTCACCTGTGACATCTCCAATACCACGGGATGTTTTCAGAGATGGGGAGGGTCTAGATCGCGTCTGTCTGTCTGCTGATTTATCGTCCAGCAGACGCTTCCTCTGAAGCAGAAATTGTAGACTCATCCTTGTTCGCTCCATAACTTTGATACCCTTAGACATATTTTGGTAATATTTGGTAAAATTAAAGAGGCGGACCAGTAGGCGTGTCGCGTGCAAGCGAGACAACTCTCACTGTCTTTGTTGTGTAGTTATCTCCCCTGAAGCCAAAATCTTGTGCAGGAAATAACTCCCTTTCTGTTTGAGGTAATATAATAATATTTGGTAGGAATAAAGAAGAGGACCAGTAGGCATGTTGCGTCAAAGAGAGACAACTCTCACTTTCTTCGTTATTTAGTTATCTCTCCTGAAACAGAAATCTTTTAGACGCAGCCTTGTGCACTCCATAAGTTTGATATCCTTAGACATATTTTGTTAATATTTTGTCGAAATGAAGAGGCGGACCAGTAGGCATGTCGTGTGCAGTAGAGACAACTCTCATTCTCTTCGTTATGTAGTTATCTCCCCTGAAGCCGAAATCTTGTGCAGGCCATAACTCCCATACTGTTTGAGATAATATGATAATATTTGGTAGAGAAGAAGAGGAGGACCAGTATGTGTGTCCCATGCAAGAGAGACAACTCTCACTTTCTTCTTCGTTATGTAGTTATCTCCACTGTAGCCAAAATCTCTCGCGTTCCATAACTTTGATATCCTTAGACTTATTTTGATAATATTTGGTAGAGGCATTGGTAACGAACAGTAGGTGTGTCACATGCAAGAGAAACAACTTTTGCTATGGTTGTCTTCTAGTAACCTCCCCTGAATGAATTTCTAAGCTAAATCCGTGAGTATGTTGTTTGAAATATTTTGATAATATTTGGTAGAGGTATAGATAAGGACCAGTAGGCATGTCGTGTTCAAGAATACTCTCACTTTCTCCATTATGTACTTATCTCCCCTGATGCTGGAATCTTGTGCAGGCCATAACTCCCATACTGTTTGAGATAACTTGATAATGTTTGGTAGGGACATATATCAGGTCAAGAAGTGTGTAGCATGCAAGAAGGACAACTTTCACTCTGTTGATTTTTTACCCCAATAAACAAAGAGCAAGTTCCTTTACCTTTACAAGGCATCAATTTTTGCTATTATTTCTGAATATGTACACTCACAAATTCAAAGTACTTGCAAATATTGTGTATCCTGTACAGATTATCACATGAGAAGTAATTTATTAATATTAGATGATTTTGACGAAAATAATAAATAAATAAATAAATAAATAAATAAATAAAACACGCAAAAATAAAATCATTCACAGTATACCTATTTTTGTTTTCACTTAATATTTTGGTCACATTTCATACTATCTTTGCATCTTTTTACTTTGCTCTCGTTCAATATTTCCATGATATCGATTGAAATACACTAAATTTAGAAATGGCGGTTTGGTCGGGGGATTTGTCATCTCTTCTAAAGGCTATTTTTAAGATGCTTCAAAGGCATCACTTCTAGGTATTTATTTGTGATACCGACTTATACTGAATGATATCACTAGACTGGGAATTATAGAAGATAAATAAATAGTAACAAGATGTTCCATAGGCTTAAACGTAACAATGAGTCATCTTTTCGATATAGTTTGAAACAGCTAGTGATATCTTATCGTTAAATTGTTCTTGGCGAATTACATCCTCATTTTCAAGGGCAGCACTGACAGTGGGAGTGGGAAGGCCGGAAGCTACAAGTAGTTTTTCAAAAACTACAATGGAAGTTTTTATGTTTCTTTCTTTGTTACAGTATCCTCAAATCCGTACAAAGAAAATCATGATTGGGCATATTGCTGATTCATATAGCAGAGTACTTTATCTAATTTTATGATGTGTAAACAAACAAACAGTGTAATATATACATAAAACATCGTCAGACTTTAATAAAGCACAAAAGTACTGGTCTGTAAAGATGTTTTGCCAATGTGTAATAAAAACTGTTATTTAGTTTTAGCTAACCTGAGCCAAAGGCTCAGGATGAGCTTTTCCCAGTCAGCATTCTACGTAAATCTATATCGGGCCGTCATCGGCCCGTCAGGGTAGCTGACGGGCCGATGACGGCCCGATGTAGATTTACGTAGAATGCTAGCTGGGTTGTGATCATTCCTCATCCGTCATCCGTTCACACCTTTGAACGATTTCTTCTCTGAAACCCCTGTGCCGATTTTCTTCAGACTTCATGTGTACCATTAGGTCAAAGGGGGATTATATAAATTTGTATAAATGGTAAGGGTCTGTTAAGTAAGATGGTCGCCATGCCTATACATGGGAAAAAAAGTTAAAAATCTTCTTCTCCAGAACCAAGAAAGCTTTGAGGCTGAGACATAGTACTCAAGGTCTACTAAGTTTGTTCAAATGATGACCCTAGGTTGACCATTGACTCTTTCACGGCAAGGTCAAATTTGCGCCCCTATGCATTTGTATGGGGAAAATATTGAAAAATCATTTTCTTCAAATTTATTGAAGACTAGTTGCTGAAACTTACAATGTATAATTAAATTATCAAAACCTTTTAGTTACAATCTAACTTTCGTCCCTGAAGGTAATCTGCCCTTGCCCCTGGGCTATATATATGTATGAAATTGTGTAATTTTTTTCATGTCTTTTTCTCTGAAAGCGCTTGAGCAATTTGCACCAGATTTCACATGGGGCCTTCTGTCGAAAGGATATTGAATTTTGTTTGAAAGCTTTTGCGCCATTGAACAAGATGGCCGCTATGCCCATATATAGTAAAACACTTAAAAATCATATTCTGCAGAACCAAGAAAGCTTTGAGGCTAAATCTTGGCGTATATAGTATCGGGGACTCAAGGTCTACCAAGTTTGTTCAAATGATGGTCGTAGACCTTTTTACGGCAAGGTCAAATGCACCCCAATACATTTGTATGGTGAAAATTTTGAAAATAATTTTCTGATTATGTATTAGAGACTATTGGTTGAAAGTTACAACGTATGATTAAAGACGTAACCTGTTTAGATACGCATGTGAATACACACACACACACACACACACACACACACACACACACACACACACACACACAACAACAACAACAACTATGCGCATACAGCCTAGATACTGTTCGCCCAGGTACCAACCTACCTTGCCACCTACCTACCTACTTATACATCAGGATGCCTATCACTCAACAACATGCATACATATATGCATAAAAACATACGTCAATATCGTTCACTTCCCAACCTACTTACGTACCCATCCACCTACCTACATACATACATAAATACCTGTCTATCTACATGCCTACCCAACTACCTACTTATCTACCCTACTTATCTACCTACTAACTTCTTATCTACAAATGCAGCCAGATACTTGCCACTCAGAAAATAATGCATACATACATACATACATACATGCATGCATACATACATACATACGTGCGTATGTACATGCGTGCGTACGTACGTACTACGTGCGTATGTACATACATACATACATACATACATACATACATACATACATACACACGTACGTACGTACATACATACATACATACGTTGGCTTTTGTGTAAATAATAATAATGTTATATAAAACACGGCATGTGAAAAATGGGGTCCGATAGGCGTTGAGGTGTCAACAAAAAAAAACAACAAAAAATAAAAACTACCATCAAATTTTTGGAGGTTATCTGCCCTTGTCCCTTGGCTAAGTACATGTATATAATCGTGAAATCGTGGCTGCCATGCCCATATACGGTAAAAACACTTAAAAGCCTTCTTCTCCAGAACCCGCCGTGGTTCAACTATTGGTTTTCATTTACTCTGGCATACAGTAGAATTAGCCATGAGTACGCGTCTTTGTTTATTATAGTGATTAATTTGATTTTTATGTTTTCGCTTTGATGCATTGACTGAGCTGAGAGCCTTTATGCGAACCGAATTTTTATGTGTTTCTGTATTAAGAGTAAAATCGGGACCCAGGGTGAGGTTAGCTAGCTGTAAAAGTGCTTTAAACCCCCCGTTGGTTTACTCTACTGACCGTTCTAAGGCGGTGGTCCCGGTGTTAGTCTTATTCTTTCTTGCTTTGTGGTTTATTCTACGAGGCGATTTGTTGTATGTCTTTCCGTGTGTCATTTTGTTCTTGTGTTTTTCAGTCCTTTTAGTATTGCGATTACCTCGCTTGGGGAAGAGAGAGCTAATCTTAGTGTTTTTCGTACGTTTGTTCGATTTGTGCTTTTTTGGATTTGTCGGTTTCCTCTTCCTCTTGGGGTCTTGCGTTTTGTGATTGTGGCACTCCCTGGACTTTTCCCTTACCTTTTTTTCTAACAAAGCTTTGAGTTTGAATCTTGGTAAACAGCATCGGGGAATCAAAGTCTACTAAGTTTGTTCAAATGATGATACTAGGATAACCTTTGATCTTTTTACGGATGGTCAAATTTGTGTCCTAGTTGCTGTGGCAATACTGGAAGAAGTTGCATTGCATTTACAGATATGCAATAGCTTTTGTTATTAGATGAGCGAATCGTGGCCCATGAGCCTCTTGTTTACTCATATCTAGTCAAACGAAAATGACCCTTCAGTATCTGAACAACACCGTCCTAGGTTAGACTCGCTATCGTACAGTCGGATCAAATATGAGATGTTTATAGATGCCACAACGTCCAGTTAGTGTGTGTGTGTGTGTGTGTGTGTGTGTGTGTGTGTGTGTGTGTGTGTGTGTGTGTGTGTGATATGCGAAGACGCAGATTAATCTACTGGAGAGCGCGGATGACTGTTTTGAAACTTTTTTATTTTTATATTTTTTTTATTTTTTATTTTTATTTTTATTTTTTTACATAGAGCAGCCTGTTCGATTATATTTTAATGTTTAGCACAAGATACGGTCTTTAGTTTAGATGCAGGAACTGTATGTTCAACCAATACCTACTATTTGAGCCATATCGTCAGAAAACGTTCCCTCAGACAACTGCGTCTAACGAAGACAAACAAGCCTTCGCGTCCACGCAATCTGATCAGAGTTTTCATTTTACACATGGGAACTTAGCATCCTTGGATATCCAAAATCCGTTCAGTAAAAATTCTGATCAGACTGCGTGATCAGTAAAAATTCTGATCAGACTGTGCAGTCTGATCTGAATCTTTGCTGGGCGCACAAGTCCAAAGGTACCGTACTTTTTCTGACATTATGGCTCCTTTGTCCCGTACATGACTGATTTGTCCCGCATATGACTGATTTGTCCCTCATATGTTTTATAAAGTTCCGGTTTGCTATAAAGTTGGTAATATCTATTATTTCTTTTATACCATATCTACCTTACTCATTCGAACATCTGCTTATCATACTTGTCCTAATATTTCAACGAGTTCATTTTACTACTGATAAGTTGCCTGAATCCTGCCGCATAAGTGACAGAGTAGACCCAAATAAGGTCTTTCTGTCCAGCCTTTCTAGGTAAACCACGCGAACCAGTAATTTTTAGCTGGATCAGAATTAAGGGCGAAATTTCGATCAAAACTAGTTAAGCCTCAACTATTTTATACTGCTGTCCTTTCGAAGGAGGGGTTTCTGATGTGGATCGCAGGTGATTGTGGTCACTGCTTTCTATTCTTATTTTCATGTGTCATATTTTCTTCTTGTTCTGCTATAGTGGTGGTCAATTTCTTAAATGGCTGTCAGTTTGCTTTCTCTTTTTCTTTCATTTTGTACTTCCATTTGTGTAGTAGTTTAGCATTAATGTCAGGATCTGCTTCTCGAGATATATACTTCACTATATCATCAACAACAATTTTGAATGTCTCTTCCCAGGTAAATTACCGTATTCGACCTAATTACCGCATACACCCCCTATAAGCGCACAGTCAAGCAATTCCGAAGTCTTCAGATTACAGCCCGTGTACTTTTTGTCTACCTCTTTATGCAGGCATATGTTGTGGGTACCCATTTGAATTGCATCGACTTGTTGTAAAACAAAATCAGGAAAAAAACACACACAAAAACATCGCATAAGCATCTTTATATACGTCCTTTGCTGGTCATTTTTTACGTGTACACTCAGTATACGTGGATACGTGGATACATATTTTACCACAAATTATACCAGTACTTTTGAAAACCCTAAGCGCACGGTGCGGTATTCAGGTTAAATACGGTATGTAGTCTGACTAATAAAGTGTTATTTGCAGGTCCGTCGCGAAACAGCTTGAGATCGGAAACGCTGTCGTTCCGGAAACATTCGAGTGCGTCACCATTTACTTCAGTGATATAGTTGGATTTACATCGCTAGCTGCCATGAGCTCACCTATTGAGGTATTACCATATCTTATCTTACCCTTGAAAGTTTGATAACCATAAAGAGGCTTGTGAATAAATATGACAAATAGTATAAAGATGTCTAGGAAGAGTCACAATCACAGATCATAGCCTACCAATGGCACCAAGAGGAAGAGCAAATAAATCATGACAGTCAGTTCACAAGCAACTGATCAAAGAAACCTATGAAAGTCCTATGGTGCTGGTACTGATAAGATTCGCCACGTACATATTTTTGCGGAGAAATAAATAAAATATCAAGTACATGTTTTCGCTTTTTTCTTATCTAGCATGATATAATTCATTTTAATATTTTTATTTTTTAAATTTGAGTATGATACAAAGGAAGATGAAGAGTGTTTAGTTGTTTTGCTCTAATTCGACAGTAAAGTCGGTATGCGCTAGTACACCAAAAATAGTAAATATGCCAAATCTTATTTTGTTGAAAAATAAACCCAAAATAGACAAGTCGTTTGCACCCGTTGTGATGGGCGCTTTAAAAGTAAAATTCAATCTCTATACAACAGAAATCAAAAAAAAAAAATCTTATTTCTCTGGATATCCCTCATCTTGTGTTAAGAATAACAGAATAATAGCAGCTCGATTTTCAATTAAGGAAAAATAACAAGACCGAGAGATTTATATATATCTCGGATTATATAGAAAAACAAAGTCGAGCACTGAAGTACATATGTTACTTGTTCATATGCTGTCTTAAGATTAATGTTCTGAATGGGTTTACAATGTAGAAAAAATTAATTAATAACTTGAAACCATATACGCCAGACAATTTGGAACTCATTTTTGTAAAATACCGTCACTGTATATGTGGTAGTTCAATGCATTATTATTATTATTATTATTATTATTATTATTATTATTATTCGTTTGGCTTTGCAAATTCGATCTTATCCTTAATTTCACACTTAAGAAAAATGAATATACTTTGCAGGAAAGTAACTCGAACAATAAATATGTGCCTCCAGTCTGAGTAGAGCAACTCAATAAGAAAAGAATTGGCTCCTTCTGCGAGCAATTTATTTCTTTAAAAAGAAAGCCCCATGTTATAAATCTTCAAATACTAAAGAGACTCTTTCCTGTCCGAAAAAGTTACCCCCTCCCCTTTGGGCACATGTGGCAGAATCTTTCAAAAATGGCATAACAATTTTGGTGAAGGAAATAGATGTATACATCGTTGTGCCATACTGTTTACGTATCAGTTCCTCAGACCAATTGACGGCTCTCTCCTCAATCCGTTTCAGATGGTCGGCGTCTGCCTATCAATGTTTGTGGTTAGGTCCATCGTGCTACTGTTTGTTGTTTTCTTTTGTTCTGGCTTCAGATCTCCCTGGGTCCCTTTGATTAGTTTCATCACAGTATCTGAGATTATTTGTGTTGCACAGTGTTGTTTTACTGATGAGGTAGAGGACTATGTGGACCGAACATGTTTGTAATTTAAAGCTGCATCAGAATTAAGGGCGATGTTTCGCGCGAGAAAACGTGTTTTGTTATTGTATATTCCTCCTCTTTCTTTCTTTCGGTAATTCGGGAAGGTTGTGCTTCGTGATTCTGGCGTTTCCTGGGTATTTTCACTTAAAGTTTTTAAAATGAAAACTCTATAATTATGTTTATACAGGAAAGCTCTTTTCCGGTATGCCAAATTCTTGTTCTAATCTTGGATTTTATTAGAATCTTCTCATTCCTGATGAAATATAAGAACGTGAATAGAAGTATAAATTATATTATATAGGTAGTCAATTTTCAAAAACGATTTTGACCTCAGTTTGCTATAGTCAGACAACATATTCTTCCCAGTCAGCATTCTACGTAAATCTATATCGGGCCGTCATCGGCCCGTCAGGGTAGCTGACGGGCCGATGACGGCCCGATGTAGATTTACATAGAATGCTAGCTGGGTTGTGATCACGGATGTCATTCAGAAATTTAATTTTTTGTCTTCGTTTTCAGTTGCATTAAAATGTTGATACAAATTTTAGTAAAGCTTAGCTAAGAGATGAGGCGAATTTCATATATAGACTGGCATGTGTAAACAGAAGTTCCGAGAAAGGTCCACATATCAGCACATAGTCAGTTCCCTTGGTTGTGCACACACACACACACACACACACACACACACACATACACACACACACACACACACACGCACACACACACACACTGTTACCCAGTATAAATAATAATCAATTAAAATTTGCAGTCAAGAAGTTTCTCCCTAGTACTTGAAACCTTTCAGACATGAGGGTTACTCTGAAAGGAAAGAGTGTGCATCCAGAAAAAGCATATTTCCTTTTTGTTTAGAGTAGCCCTCAATTACGAGTAAGACGAATATTTCTGTGCATGGTTATTTCCCTTGGAAGTGTATCCAGTCCCTTTAAATTGTTACTAGAATGCATGTCGTATGTGTGAAAGCTTAGTGAAATGATATACTTCCGAGGGTCTCACTCTGATATAAGGTTTATCCTCTTTTCTCAAAATAAGACTAGCATTTCCTGCCCTATCTCTTTTAAAAGAAGCCCAACCTTAAGAAGGTTCCTATACCAGGTATTCAAATTTTCTTTCTATTAGAGTTATCTGTGTTCGAATAGGGAGCCATCATTTCTTCTACTTAGAGAGCTGCCTCCTTAAAATTATCCGTTTGTCTTATATTTATTCGGGTCTGGATTCACTTGGCACATTTTCTGTCATTTCAGACAGAGGAAGCAACTTTTGTGACTTGTTTGCCTGCCTGCAAATCAATCTACTACTAAACATGGGCTTTTTTTTATAAAAAGAAAGAATTTGCTCTTCTTAAGAGTAATTCTTTTCATTTATAAATAGACTCATTTTCGGAAAGGGTCCAAATCAATTTTATAGTTGTCTTTACTGGAAGTGTATTCATTCACCTTAAACGAATGGAATTAAGATCAGGTGCCCTTACACCTTTACATTATATTTCAGGTTGTGGATTTCTTGAATGATTTGTATACCTCATTTGACAGTACTATCGACAAATTCGACGTTTACAAGGTACGGATGGTATTGCAGAGGTTCTTTTTTCCTTGTTATAGCTTATTTTCCGTTTCTTTTAATTAATCATTATTCTACTGACATCGTTATTGTGTAATATAAATGAACATACATAAGAAGTTAACTGAAAGATGATAGATGTATTCTTATATTTCTACATGAAGTTTAATAATGCTATAAAATGATTGGTAATAAGTAAAACCGTAGTCAATGTAATACGAGAATGAAACACTATTTGCTCACAAATATATATGAAAAAATAGTTATCCAGGAACGGTTATAATCACTAAAGACAGTCTTCCCGAGCCACTGAAAGAAGAAGAGATGAGGAACAAACAATAACAAAAAAAAAACAGCACATTTGCAACAAAGGATACATGAAGAAGGACTGCCACAGAGGAATCGCCGTAGAACGGTAGTAGTATATGCTGCCACTATGGACACGCCGTGTCCATAGTGGCAGCCTATACTACTAACGGTTGGCAGAAACATTTATTTTTTGTGAGTTCAGGGCTGTCTAACCAATGTACTGGACTTATCAGCTATACTGACTATTCTAAATTTCACACTGGTGCGCTAATTGTAATATCAGCAGACAATTAATTTAAGATATTTTACTTATTTTGGGAAAACGATAAAACTCGTTTTCCGATAGGGATTGTTAAAGACTTTATTTTTTTTCAAATCCAACTTTAGATTTAGAAAATAATGCACAGTTTTTGCGATAAAATTCAGAGAAAGTTTTAATAAGTTTATACACCAAAATTCATTGGTGTTACCAAAACAAAAAATACAATAGTAATAAATACACATTAATTGAAAAATTAGTAACCATGTTAGTCGAACCAAATCGCTTGAAAACATGGCATTTGTTTTTTTTAGCTCACCTGAGCCAAAGGCTCAAGGTGAGCTATTGTGATCACCCACCGTCCGTCGTCGTCGGCGGCGTCGTCGTCGTCCGTCTGCCCGTCCAAAATCTTTAAACAACATCTCCTCCTAAACCACTGATTGATTTTGACCAAACTTCACAGGAATGACCCTTGGTTGGTCCTCCTTCAAATGTGTTCAAATGGTTCCGGTCCATTGCATATCTGGGTCACAGAAGCTAAAAATAGATTTTTAACTAAAAAAATCTTCTTGTCAGAAACCACAAGACCGAATTCAATGTAATTTTGCAGAAATGTTCCTTTGGTGATCCTCTACAAAGATTGTTCAAGCCATTTGGATTCGTCAAAAAAACACGGCCGCCAGGGGGCGGGGCTTATTTTCCTTATATATCTATATAGAAAACTTTAAAAATCTTCTTGTCAGAAACCACTGGACCGATTTCAATATAATTTTGCAGAAATTTTTCTTTGGTAATCCTGTACCAAGATTGTTCAAGCCATTTGGATTCGTCAAAAAACATGGTCGCCAGGGGGCGGGGCTTGTTTTCCCTATATATCTATATAGAAAACTTTAAAAATCTTCTTGTTAGAAACCACTGGACCAATTTCAATATAATTTTGCAGACATGTTCCTTTGGTGATCCTCTACCAAGATTGTTCAAGCCATTTGGACTCGTCAAAAAATATGGCCGCCAGGGCGCGGGGCTTATTTTCCCTATATATCTATATAGAAAATTTTAAAAATCTTCTTGCCAGAAACCACTTGACTGATTTCAATAAAATTTTGCAGAAATGTTCCTTTGGTGATCCTCTACCAAGACTGTTCAAGCCATTTGGATTTGTCAAAAACATGGCCGCCAGGGGGCGGGGCTTAATTTCCCTATACATAGAAAACTTTAAAAATCTTCTTGTCAAAAACCACTAAACCGATTTCAATATAATTTTGCAGTAGTGTACCTTTGGAGATCCTCTACCAAGATTGATCAAGCCATTTAGATTCGTCAAAAAACATGGCCGCCAGGGGGCGGGGCTTATTTTCCCTATATCTATATAGAAAACTTTAAAAATCTTCTTGTCAGAAACCACTGGACTGATCTCAATATAATTTTGCAGAAATGTTCTTTTGGTGATCCTCTACCAAGATTATTAATGCCATTTGGATTCGTCAAAAAACATGGCCGCCTGGGGCGGGGCTTATTTTCCTTATATATCTATATAGAAAAACTTTAAAAATCTTCTTGTCAGAAACCACTGGACCGATTTCAATATAATTTTTCAGAAGTGTTCCTTTGGTGATCCTCTACCAAGATTGTTCAAGCCATTTGGATTCGTCAGAAAACATGGCCGCCAGGGGGCGGGGCTTATTTTCCCTATATAGCTATATAGAAAACTTTAAAAATCTTCTTGTCAGAAACCACTGGACCGATTTCAATATAATTTTGCAGAAATGTTCCTTTGGTGATCCTCTACCAAGATTGTTCGAGCCATTTGGATTCGTCAAACAATATGGCCGCCAGGGCGGGGGGGGGGGGGGCTTATTTTCCCTATACATGTATATTTATATAGAAAACTTTAAAAAACTTCTAGTCAGAAACCACTGGACCGATTTCAATATAATTTTGCAGAAATGTTCCTTTGGTGATCCTCTACCAAGATTGTTCAAGCCATTTTGATTCGTCAAAAAATATGGCCGCCAGGCGCGGGGCTTATTTTCCCAATATATCTATATAGAAAATTTTAAAAATCTTCTTGTCAGAAACCTGATTTTAATAAAATTTTTCAGAAATGTTCCTTTGGTGATCCTTTACCAAGATTGTTCAAGCCATTTGGATTTGTCAAAAAACATGGCCGCCAGGGGTGGGGCTTAATTTCCCTATATATCTATATAGAAAACTTTAAAAATCTTCTTGTCAAAAACCACTGGACAGATTTCAATATAATTTTGCAGAAGTGTACCTTTGGAGTTCCTCTACCAAGATTGTTCCAGCCATTTGGATTCGTTAAAAAACATGGCCGCCAGGGGCGGGGCTTATTTTCCCTATATATCTATATAGAAAACTTTAAGAATCTTCTTGCCAGAAACCACTGGATTGATTTCCATATAATTTTGCAGAAATGTTTCTTTGGTGATCCTCTACCATGATTGTTCAAGCCGTTTAGATTTGTCAAAAAACATGGCCGCCAGGGGGTGTGGGGGCTTATTTTCCCTATATAGAAAACTATAAAAATCTTCTTGTCAGAAACCACTGGACCGATTTCAATATAATTTTTCAGAAATGTTCCTTTGGTGATCCTCTACCAAGATTGTTCAAGCCATTTGGATTCGTCAGAAAACATGACCGCCAGGGGGCGGGGCTTTTTTTCCCTATATAGCTATATAGAAAACTTTAAAAATCTTCTTGTCAGAAACCACTGGACCGATTTCAATATAATTTTGCAGAAATGTTCCTTTGGTGATCCTCTACCAAGATTGTTCACGCCATTTGGATTCGTCAAAAAACATGGTTGCCAGGGGCGGGGCTTATTTTCCCTATATATCTATATAGGAAAAACTTTAAAAATCTTCTTGTCAGAAACCACCATACCGATTTCAATATAATTTTGCAGAAATGTTCCTTTGGTGATCCTCTACCAAGATTTTTTCAAGCCATTTGGATTCGTCAAAAAACATGGCCGCCAGGGGGCGGGGCTTATTTTCCCTATATATCTATATAGAAAACTTAAAAAATCTTCTTGTCAGAAACCACTGGACCGATTTCAATATAATTTTGCAGAAATGTTCCTTTGGTGATCCTCTACTAAGATTGTTCAAGCCATTTGGATTCGTCAAAAAACATGGCCGCCAGGGGGCGGGGCTTATTTTCCCTATATATCTATATAGAAAACTAAAAAAATCTTCTTGTCAGAAACCACTGGACCGATTTCTATATAACTTGGCAAAAATGTTTCCTTGGTGATCCTTTACCAAGATTATTCAAGCCGTCATGATTTGTCAAAAAACATGGCCGCTAGGGGCGGGGCGTATTTTCCCTATATATCTATATAGAAAATTTTAATGATCTTCTTGTCAGAATCACTGGACCGATTTCAGTACAACATTGCAGGAATGTTTCTTTTGTAATCCTCTACCAAGATTGTTCAAGTCGTCATGATGCATCAAAAAACGTGGCCGCCAGGGGGCGGGGTTATATTTCCCTATATATATATATATATATATATATATATAGTAAATTTTAAAAATCTTCTTGTCAGAAACCGCTGGACCGATTTCATTATTACTTGGCAGAAATGTTTCCTTGTTGACCCTCTACCAAGATTGTTCAAGTTATCATGATTCGTCAATAAACATGGCCGCCAGGGGGTGGGGCTTATTTTCCCTATACATCTATATAGAAAAGTTTAAAAATCTTCTTGTCAGAAACCAATGGACCGGTTTCAATATCACTTAGCAGGAATGTTTCTTTGGTGACCCTCTACCAAGATTGTTCAAGCCGTCATGATTCGTCAAAAAACATGGCCGCTAGGGAGCGGGGCATATTTTCTATATATATATCTATATAGAAAACTTTAAAAAAGTTTCTCGTAAGAAACCGTTGGATCGAGTTCAATGTACCTTGGCAGGAATGTCGCTTTGGTGACCTTCAACCAAGATTGTTCACGCCCTCATGATACGTCAAAAAACATGGCTGCCAGGGGGCGGGCCTTATTTTCCGTATATATCTGTATAGAAAACTTTAAAATTCTTCTTATCAGAAACCACCCGACTGATTTCTATATTACTTGGCAGGAATGTTTCCTTGGTGACCCTCTACCAAGATTGTTCAAGCAATCATGATTCGTCAAAAATCATGGCTACCAAGGGGCGGGCTTATTTTCCCTATATATCTAAATAGAAAACTTTAAAAATCTTCTTGTCAGAAACCACTAAACCGATTTCAATATAACTTGACAGGAATGTTCCAATGGTGACCTTCTACCAAGTTTCTTCAAGCTGTCATGATTCGTCAAAAAACATGGCCGTTAAGGGGTGGGACTTATTTTCCCTATATAGCTATATAAAACATTTTAAAAATCTTTTTGTCAGAAACCACTGGATTGATTTCAGTATAACTTGTCAAAATTGTTCCTTTGGTGATCCTCTTTCATGATTCAGTTCAAGCTATCATGATGCATGAAAAAAAAACATGGCCGCTGGGGAGCAGGGCTATAAAATTTATACAAAAATCTTAGAGCAGGGAACCTGGCTGAAACTTCAACAGGTATGCAAAGCTGTTTGCTCAGGTGAGCGATATAGGACCATCATGGTCCTCTTGTTTTTTTGTGTGTGTTTTTTTGTTTTGTTTTTGTTTTGTTTTGTTTTGTTTTGTTTTGTTTTTGTTTTTTGTTTTTTTGTTGTTGTTTTTTTTTTTTTTGTTTTTTTTTTTGTTTTTTGCAATATGAAAATTCCAGACATTTCCCTCTTATAACTTCCGTTTTCATCTGCTACTTTCAGGTCTAATTATAGTGTGCTTAAAATATAAATATAAAATTTCCAAATGTTATTTATTTAAAGAAACAGGTCATTATTACAGACAATACTGGTCTAAAGTATCTGTTTTGTCATATATTATTTTGTTTTTGTGAGTGTAAGACACACACACGACAGAGAGAGAGAGAGAGAGAGAGAGAGAGAGAGAGAGAGAGAGAGAGAGGTGGTGGTAAATTATTTTCTTCATCCATCTATGCAGGGTTTACAAACAATTCATACTCTCTGTACCAGGAAATCCCCATTGAAAACCATGATGTCATTCGGTCTTGTAAATGTGCTAGTTATTTATGTAACTGGAAACAACTTGATGTATTTATAAAGAGCAATTAATATATAAATTCATTCATGCAGTATATATTGTCTGATTGAGTAACAATGTATCTCAAACCTTTAATTTTTTATTATGTTGAATTTCGGCTTAAAAGGAATATCTCGCGCCAGAAAGAAAATGGGTTTAAAGACACTTTGACCGATTTCGATTGCGATATGCTTGATGAAGCTGTAAACTTGTGCTTTCGAATGGAAAAAGATGTTAGATTTAAGGAGGCACTGGCTTCATTTCGACAATGCGACATTAATGAAGAAACCTTCACAACAGTTTTGGACCAGTTATTAATTGGTGACATGAACTGGGCACGAGTATTGTCCGTAGTGACCTTCACTGGAGCATTGGCTGTCCATTGTAAAGACAACGGAGAGGAAGGGAAAATAGATGCTATCAAACACTGGGCAAACACGTTTGTGGAAAAGAAGCTGAGACGCTGGATTAAAAATAATAATGGACTTGTAAGTTTAATTCGTATTGTTTCATAATTAAGTATGCCTTTAAATACACAAGTCATGCAATTTTTTGTTGTAGTATAACTGATGAATACCCTTTAACATAAGGCTGATTATCAAAGCGTTAAATACAACATTTCATTAAGATATCGTCATTTTGTCTCTAAATGTAATAATGTTGTTGTTGCTGTTCTTGTATAGATAAAATCGTAATGCTAAATAACAATCATCTTACCTTTATTCTTACAATACCAAAATAAATGTAATATAAAGACTTCAAATATCCATTTTGACTAATAATTGGTTTCACTTTCACAAGCTGGCTTGTTAGCCATGTTTTGAGAGTGTGTGACACTTTGAAAATATTATAACAAATGAGCTGAGCCGCACAGAAATTCCTACAAAATGATATGTGCGCCCAGCAAAAATACAAATCAGCCTGCACATTCGAACAGCCTGATCAGTCTTCACTACGTTTTTGGAAAGCTTCTTTAAACGGATAGCGAAGACTCTAGACTGCAGAGGTTGCACAGGCTGACCTGTCTTCGCTAGCTACACAGGTATGGAATTTCTGTGTTCCGGCTCAAATTCTACTTATTCTACTTAACCTTTTGCGATTCATATTGAAGGAATTTTCTATGTTTATTCTAAACGAGAGTAAATTGTTACAACATCAACTCTGTTACGTCACTTAAAGATAATCCTCTGCGCAAAATATTCCAAAGTTTCCATTTCATAAATGGTAGTGGGTATGGTTCTTGTAAAAGTGTCATTGGCAATTGCCGGTGGCAGTGCACAGGCGGGAAAAGAAGTACCGTAGTCTTGAGAATAGGATACCTATCTCAATTAACTGATGAAGCTTACCTGATGTATTCGGTTCCTCTTTCAGTCGCTGAAACATTTGTTCTGCAATGCATTGTATTTTCAGGAAGGGCTTCTGAAATATTCAAGAGAACCACCGTGTCACATTCGTCGCTGGCAAAGGGGGCTTCTGGCTGCCGCTACAGTGTGCTTAGTGATCGGCCTGATAGCTTCAGGTCTACTGTAATTCAAAAATTCAAAAACTTGGTGTATGAAAAAACGCAATGGACAGAGAAATATTTATCCAGTGAAATTCCACTCAGTGTGATTGATGGTGGTCCTCTAGCTGATCTAATTAAAGGAATTGTTGATAAACAATGTCTCGTGCCAGTTTCACAGTATATAGCCAAGAGCATTGACCCATTAAATATATCACTCTGGAACTGTATCAGGATTAAGAGTGGAAATTGTATATCGATTAAACCAGGTCTTAGCCACCCAACGATTTTATTGCTATTCATTCAAAACATATGAGTCAAGATACAAAGGAAATGCTACAATCACGCAGCACAGCTTTTCCGAGGTACCAAAAGAAGTATTTTAATGAGGAACAAACAATGACAAAACGAATGTCACACATTTAACCACAGACGCACTAACAAAGAAAAACAAACAGGGGAATCAGGGGGATAAACCCGTTTTACTAGCGCGAAACATCACCTTTAATGCTGATGCAGCGTAAAATTACAAATATATTTTGGGTCCGTGTAGTCTTCTCTGCCTCATCAGTGAATTATCACAATAAAACACAAATATTCTTAAAACTGCAATGAAATCAAGTAGAAGGCTGAGTGGCAGTCTGAAACCAGGGCAAAAGAAAATGACAAATTGGACCAAGATGTGCTTCCATAGACAACAATAGTCATTCAGCCTGATGCCCGACTACAAACTGATAATTGATAATGTTTTGAACTGATTATCTAACAGTATTAATTACGCATATAAGGAAGTGAAAAATGCTGAATTATCCGTTACACTATGAAATATTTATATTTTCCTAGCATTTACTGGGGAAACATTCATTAGTATTTGTTATGGTTGTGGCTTTTTATGTCCTCATAGTTCTGTTTTAGAAGAAGCCCTTTATAGGACTGGAGTGGTAGATTTTTGCCATTTCCGCAAAGGGATACAACTATTGTGGCTTCCGGTTTGCTTTATTACACACCAAACGCCTTCTGAAAAGAAGTCTGCTCTGTATGGAAATAATTTGCTTCCTCTCTCTGGGAGCAGATTCTTTCCTTTTAGGATAGACCTCTTTTAGAAAGAGGACTAAAACAGAGTAGCTTTTCTTGCAAGTGTACCCATCCATTCACCTTAAAATAGACTATGGCATCAAGATTGGAAAGTGCAAAGATTCCAGTTTGTTATGATAATATCGAGTTAAGAATAAGGTAGTTTGATATAAACGCTGGCATGATTTTGAATTCATTATCTAATGATTCCTTAAGCCTGATGCGATAGTGCCAATGCACCAGCTGATCCGGGCCTTAGCTATCTGCATATACTCTGTGGGCACATTTTCAAATGCATCAGCTCATATATTAAGGAAAATATATACACTTTCGAAGGAGGTAACTCTTTCAAATTGTTTTGACTTCTGAAAAGGGGCCTACTCTAAAAGGATAGAACAGAGTACACACTGGTCAATATAAACGCATAGGCTTCACGACAAACGCATCGGCTTCTAGTTTTGAATGCATCGGCTTCTAAGGAAAATGGCGAAAAGCGGCAACGTTTGAAGGCCATACTGTGGATGAAAAGGCAAATCAATATAATATTCCGTAAGGCATGTGTCTCTTTTGGACAATCGATGAACAACTGTAAAACAAATAGATATTCTGTCAGTTACCTTCAAACGTTGCCTCTTTACGCCATTTTCCTTAGAAGCCGATGCGTTCAAAACTACTGTTCTTTCGACATCACTCGCAAAGACGTTTTTTTTTTTTTGCTTGGCGTTTTATTTTAAATGAAAATATTTTGTTCTGATTGACCATATCTTATCAGAAACCGTTTGTCATCTCTATTTCTGTGTTTTGTTCTCAAACATGTACCCTAAAATTAAATTTACTGCCAAAAATTGTCATCTCTGTTTCTGTGTTTTGTTCTCAAACATGTACCCTAAAATTAAATTTACTGCCAAAAATTGGCCTGACCAATAAAATTTCTATAGTTTAGTGATCTTTTGGAATTTTTTTCTAAGAAAATATTCCTACTTTTCGTTGCTAAAATTATTGATGTTTTACAACAATATTGTGAAAATTTTAGAAAAATTAAACAAGCGGAACTTGTTGAAAATCTGCTTTCAAGTTACCTACCCTACAGATTTCTGCGCAATTTGCATTCATTTTTACTATGGGAAAAAGTGAAAATATTTGATTTTTTTAAAACCAAGGACTAGAATGAAACTTTTTTGTGCATAAGTAGTTACGACAAATGGTTTTGCATTAAATCATGACACGATTTTGCAAATTTACTTCTTCTATGTAAAGCGCCAAGCAAAAAACGACTTTCTGAAAGATGTCGAAAGCACAATAGATGCCGATGCGTTTGTCGTGAAAGGTTATGCATTTATATTGACCAGTGTGAGAGAAGGTTCCTCTTTTGAAATGACTTGTAGAACTTGTAGTGGAAGAAACCAAACGGGACGTCACAAAAGATGTCACCCTTGTAGATAATGGCAGCAAATGGTGGAATCTCTAACAAATGGATCGAATATCCATGGTTTAAACTTTGTTAGTATTGTGCTGTCATTATAATCTGTGTATAGCTGGTTTGCTTGTTTGTGTTTTAAAATAACTACACAGGCATGTCCTTGTGAACACAGCTAGAATATACAGTCTCTCATTATCTCAAACTCTAAGGAACAACACTGTTTAATTGTATACTTTGTAATAAAAGGAACATAAAAGGAAAGTAAAGAAAACTTAGCCAGTATGTCCTTTATTTATTTTGATTTTAGCAGAATTTTAAGTTAGCAGTGTTTGAGATAAAAAGATAACTGTACATGTATCTCCAATTAAAAACAAACAAATTCAAGTATTTGGTTTCAGTTTTTGTTTCTTAAAAATGAATATATCTCTGGATCATATAAGCAAAGTCGTCGCGATACAAAGACCTAAGTCGGAACAACCCCAAGTTTCTGTGTTTGTCCTAGTTGCTTCCTGCAAAGCAGTACATTTCTCTATGGGAAGGTCCCCATTACCTCTTCGCGGGTTATTGACGTACGCGGAGAGCGGAAGTTTGGCCGTTTCCTCTTACTTTATACCGTATTTGCATTAGTATTAGGGCAGCTTAACACCTTACCATACTTATCCTGATATAATTTAAGTAAGAACATTTACCTGTTGATGTGTCTACAACAGCAACATGATAAGAAAACAGTATAAACCTTGCTAACTCTGCATTCGGATTTGGGTCTACGCAGTTTACTCAGGCCTGTCTGTCCGTAGTCAGCCAGTCTAATCAGTCTTCGCATCCGCCTGCAGAAACCGTTGACCCTTGATTATCTAAAAGAGTGAAGCGAAGACTGACCAGACTGCAGGGATCAGCATGCTGATCTTAGATTTCGCTGTCGCACTTGTCCCAAGATACATTGACTCATATGGCATATAAGCCAAGGACTCTCTTCAACATAATAGAGAGTATTTGTAGACGGTTGTAGTTATTTGATGTTTAGGTATTTTGCTATTTTAATGTTGTAACGTAACTTCAACAATATTTAGTCATTGCGGTACGACGGAGAGGTGATGCCATGATAAAGGCTCTGTGCCATCAAACATATTTATCGTACAAGTCCATTCCGCTGCTAGCTTGGTTCGTACCCATGACAGCTAGAGTAAGATTACTGCGCTATGATTCTTTGTACTGTGCAGTTTATTGGTTCAGCCAGTAGGTTGAAAATTTACTTTTAGGAAGTAATTACAAATATATGGGTGGCCTTGGCTGTCGAACCATGCATCTGCTTGGTCTGATCTGGACCTTTGCTGTTCGTCTGTGCGCCTGGCCTTAAGTTAAGCATGTTTGGTATAAATTTCAGCGGATGACAATGTTTTATTTTTTTTTTTTTTTTTTATTTTTTTTTTTTTTTTTTACTTTTCCCAGAAAATAGTCCGACATTTCAGTGAATAGAGTGGCGTTTGTCTCGGACAATTATCATAAATTTCAAATACTATTTTCTGGGAAAATAAGAAAACATTAATTTGTTGTCTGCTGAATTTGTATAGAGAATCAGTTTAAGCCAATTCCTGCGAGGATGCGCCTATTAATCAGTGACTTCCCTGATCGAAAGGCCCTGTTCATTTGCACTATGTGCACTTTTACCTATTGTATATCAGCTTTCACAGCTTTCAATAAGCAATTGTGTTGTGTAACACGACAACGGACAGCTGTTATAATTCAAAGCTCAAGGTAAAAGCTTTTTACACCTATGTATTGATGTGTTTTTGTTTGTTTGTTTGTTGTTTTTTTTTTCTCTCTCTCTCTCTCTCTCTCTCTCTCTCTCTCTCTGTACAAATCGTCACCGTGTCGCTATTTATGCAATAAATGAGCTGTGGTACATTAAGGATACAGTATTGGTTAAAATATTATTTTTAAGCATTTTTTTAACATTTCTATAGAATTGTGTTCCTCATTAGAATGTGAAATACATACAAAAATTACAGATTTCTATCTTTAATAATGAAGCTATTATTTGGAAACAAAAGCCTTTTTAACGGTAGTCGCTAATTTTGTTTTCCTTACCAAAACTGACGGATATAAAGTTATCCACGGTGATAAATACTTCTGCTTTCTTTTGCCACTTGCTCTTCATCCATAATTACTGCAGAATGACCATAACATTTTATGGCCTTTGTAATGTAATACTGGCGTGCCTTTGGGTTTTAGTCTTCAGACTACTAATCAGTGCATCTTTAGTTTGGATTATTGTGGACTTATTTATAGCCCGTCAATGTTACTATCCGAAATGAAAAGCTTTGTTATTGATCCTTGGGCTCTAAGAAAATATCTTCCGTTGTTCTATTCTGTATAGTTCTTTGTGGCTATGATTGACCTGCATTATCGTTCGGCTTGTTAATTATATTTTAAGCTTAATCGTGACAGCGTTTGAAATATCTGCTAATTATGTTTGCATATATTATTCGTAACGTTGGTTTTGGTGGAACTAGCATAATTAATCCCTTAACTCTTCCATTATCATGTACATGGCTCGATAAGTTTGATTGACTAAAAGTGTTATGGAAGCCAAAAACATTTGCAAGGATCATCATAATTCTGAAACTATGAGTGGTCTGTAGCTCTAACTTCAAGAGAGAAGACGCCTGTCGTGGTTTCTTCTGACGGCGGGCTGCCGTGCAGAATTATGCTTAGATTCGTGATGTGTGTTGATGAATGGACGAGAGGATGTTACCAACGTTCAAGGCATTAATTTAGGGACTTGATTTTAATATAATATTTGAAACCTTAAAAGTTGTGAGATCTGCGTCATTATGGTAATTTAGACTCATACAGTATTATATCAGTAGACATTCATGAACTAATTTTATTTTGCGGACTTATGGCTGTTTAAGACTAGTAAGGCCAAGTACTAAAATCTGCTATGTTTTGGACAAGAGCTAACTATCTATTCTGAATTGACTAATGATGTCATGCTGAATAAAGCCAGATAAATATTATGTATTATTCCATGTGTTATATCTACTATTCGATCCCAGGTAGCACTATATAAACTGGGGCGGCTATGAGACAGCCTTGATGCTGCTGATATGAATAGCTTTATGGGTTTGGACCAAGGTGTTAATAGCTGTCTATCATTGTAGAAAGAACATAATGGTTCTTAGTTCTAGGCTTTCACTGGAAGCTGATTAGTTTTGCTCTCATAAAAGAAGCGTTTATGATTTGCTGTCCAGAAGTCATAGAAAAGTGGGGACAGTCTTGGAAGGCTGACCTTACTTTAATCCCGATTCCTGTCTGTAGTCATTAGAAAATGAATGTTAAATTGTGGATTATTCTTGCAAACTGGAAATCAATGATCTGAGAAATCTTAAATGGATTCAACTCTTTTATTTCTTGGCAAAACTTAATGAAAGTTTGACATATCTAAAATTTGGTATATAGTCTCAAGAAATGGCACTACACTTTCTTCGTAACTGCTTCCATTCAGAATTTGGTGTGGTCTTTTTGAAATGAAGGACTGAAAAATAACTGTGAATGATTGATTTAGCTGTAACTTTCCTTCTTAACATTTGAAAATTTTGTTCATCAACACCTCTTCAGTCTAATCCAAAATTTTGGGCTCTTTGTGGGATCTTTGCTTTGTTAGTGAATCAATAGTAATGTGGACAGGGCTATAATTGCATATTTAGTTTACCACCTTTTACTTACAGGATTTAGATTAAAAAAATTGAGTCATTTAAAAGTATAAAATCTGTTTTAAGACGATTTATTACATGATTCGATTACTGCTTAGGAAAGACTGAAAAGTGTATAAACATGGTTTGGGTCATCAGGGTGAACTGTATCCTTAAAACAATAAGTATAGGTTATTGCATATTTTTAAATTTCGAGTCGTCAGGCAAGAAATTTAAAACTATGCTATAAGCAATTTGTCGCAATAACCATTATGACCACATCTCACAGATGTCATAATGATTCTAACCACAGTGTACACTGATCATGTATTTAATCAAGGGTATCACATTTCATTTGATGGCTTATTGCGACAAAAAGTGGTAGGTCCCCATCACAAAAATGCAGACAACTAGAAACTGAGCCGGTTTAATTCCATTATAATCTACTACCTGCCGAGTTAAACCACACTCTTACAGAGCAAATATTTAGTCTGCTGAATTTTAAATTAAGCAGACATTTTAATAAATTCTTACTCTAAACATAAAACACGGCTTAGCGTTGTATTTTCATTTGCATTTGAAACCTTTTCTTCGAATACAGTAGTGTGCATCCCTTCTCCACCCCCTCCCCCTCAACAAACGTATTTACAAGAAGAAAAATGTATTTTATCGTCTGCTATTCTCTTTCAGCATTAAATATATTTAGATGACCCTGTGATCCCGAAACCAGCATAAGTATTGTATTAAGGTTACAGCCTAAAAAACTTCCTGGATCAAAAACAAAGCGGGTTACGTTAGCGACAATCTGTTTGTTAAATAGTTTTAAATTTCTCGCCTAAAGGCTCGAACTTACAACTATTTATCAACCTATACTCAGCGCAAAACGTCAATAACACCATTAAAGTAAATAAGTAGTTATTAAATGTTTTGCGCTAAGCTGACGAAATATCGTGTCGGTCATTAGTAGAATGAAGTCACTGAGACTCGGACCTACAGCATATTTTCTGTTAGCAATAAGGGTAATATTTTGGCTATACTTATCGTATTTGGATCTATGATAATGCTCAAAACGTCTGATTTTAAAGCAGAAAACAATGAAATAAAAATGCGAAAGAATACGTATGTTGTGTTTGGTATTCCCCGATATTTGAGTCAAAGTGAGAAGTACAACGGGAGTGGATAAACTTTCAGGCGGTGTAACTTTATCAGATGTTTGTTTTGCCTCACGTCTGCAAAGATTCTACTCTTAAGAACAGAATTTGCTCCTATTGGGAGCAAAATCTTTCCTTTTAGGGTATACTTCTTTTCAGAAGGAACTTACGTGTAAGAGAGAAAATACGACGGTGCAAACGTATCATCCTTTTAGTACAAAATGGCGAAATATCTTCCAGGTGTGTTAAGTCCTTTAGGATATGCGCTTGGTATGATTTCACGTCATAACAATCCTTTAGTCATATTACCCAGTGCTCTTATTATACCGTCTCACTAAAATCTCAGACACTGTATATACACCCAGTCACATTATTCTGAAATTGGATCGAAGTCTCAGTGCTGAGCGCCAAAAGAAACGGGGACTCCATGCCCTATTTTTGAAAAAAAAATGCAAATTTAAGTTACAATACATTTTAACATATTCAATCCAAACCGACTCTACACTACCCATAAAAAAATAATTATCATCATTGTAAATCTGCACAGTTATTTGATAAATTATCTAAAATGGTTCCATTTCTTATCTATAATATAAATCAAGAGAAAAGAAAGGCTACAATCACATCTTTGCCACCCGTCTAACATCATGTTTACAGCCAAACTATTACAGTATAACCTCAATGGCTCGAACCCGGATGGCTCATTTACCGTGGATGATTAGAACTCTTTTTTCAGTCCCTACAAAATCCGTCCAATAGCTCAAGAAAACAAATATTTAGGGATTTTTTTCTTATTTTATCATGGAAATTGTATGTTGTGTGTACACATTAGAATCGCCTCATCGAGGCGATTCTAATGAGTACACTCAACATACAATCATTGTGAAGAAAATCGAAAAGATTTCCTAAATTATCGCTATTTGCTTCCTGAACTGGTGCCATGATTAACCCTCAGTGGCTCGAACTACCCATGTCTCGAACGAATTTCCATGGTCCCAAAGATGTTCAAGCCATTGGGGTTCGACTGTATTTATCATGCCATAATTTGACTTCACTATTGATGGCAATGGAAAAATGTTATTTCACAACTTTCTTGTAAGGCTTCAGGGGAAGAAGTACACTTTCAGAGTGCAACTATGTCAAAATGTTTTACCTCCCTTATGAAAAGAGGTCCTCTCTAAAAGGAAAGATTTTTCCCTTTATTTTACACTATTTTAAATGACTTTTTTTACCGTATTTTGCATTAAACATTTGGATGCTGGAATTCCTTATCGTACTTGAAAAACTATTCTATTACCTATTGATATGTCTAATAACTGCTGGACTAGTTGCAGACAGTGTAGACCCTAATCAGACGCCACGTTCTGTGGCGTCTGATCTGAGTCAACACTAATTTGCTTGGGCCCGTTGGTTCGAATAATAAGGGGAAATTCGATATTCGTAAGTATTTTATTTTGAAAATATTGCACATTTATATTTTTGACAGGTGGAAACTATTGGTGACGCTTACATGGTAGTGTCTGGTTTACCTGTACGAAATGGTAATAGGCATGTAACAGAAATATGTAACATGTCCCTCATGTTGTTACATGTGGTCAGACACTTCAGACTCCGCCACATTCCTGATGAACAGCTTCGGATCAGAATAGGGATACATTCAGGTGTGTATGTCTCATAACTACACGATACTACTCAGGTCCATATGTGGCACAATAAAATAATATTTATTGACAACTAAAGTCAATTAACACATGGTCAGGCTGTCCACCACTTAAACAGTTTCTTTCGCAACTAAATGATATTCATTGGTTGCTGATGCTTCTTATTTAAACGATACCACATCTAAATGATATTCACTAGTTTCGTACGGCTCGTAATTCAGTTACAAATTCAGCTACATAATCTTATTAAATGATGTTCATTTAAGTCAAATAAAAATAATATATAAGACGTCCAGGAAGAGCCACAATCACAGAAAATAGCCTACCAGTGACAGCAAGAGGAAGAGAAACAAACTAAGACACACGAGTCACAAAGGAAAGAAAGCAAAGCAACCAGCTTCACTTCTCCAACAAGGTAATCACAATGGTAGACAAGATCCACTAAATATAACAATAAGAGAACTTACAGGACAAAACATGAAAAAAGCCCCGCAGTGAACAACCACAAGTCCACACAAAGAACCACCAACACCAGAATCACCGTCTTAGAACGACCAGTAGTAAAAACTACCGTGGATTTAAATCGACTTTTGCTGGTATCTGGTACCAAATCTTCGCTCTAGGTTCAAATGTTGTATGAAATACAAAATGATTTTTCGGCACACATACAACCGGACATTTTTCAGGGAAGAATAATAAGGGTATTTCTTCGGCGTCTTTGGAAATAATGTGAGGTGGTTGGGTGAGGCAAATGTGTCGTGTATCTTGCCTCACCAGGGTGTCCAACTGATTCTGGCTTACAGTTGGGCAAGGCCTGCTGTCCTTGCAGCAGGTAGGGGTAGAGGGGGAATGTTTTTATTTCTTCTGTTTCTTCACTTTCATTCGTTTTCCTCTTTCTTCCCTGTCCCTCTCTTTCATCTCCTCTGCTGTCTCTTCCATCTCTTTTCTACCTTTCTTTAGGAGACGACACAAAATGACCCACAAAGGTTGACGTGTCGTTAAACCCCAAAAGCAGTCAGATTGGAAATAATGCGATAAAGTGCAATGTATTAGCAGTATTGACCGGACACAATCTTTTATGGCTTTTGTGGCTGTTGTGACTTGTGAAACCCTAGTTAAGTCAATTGTCGCCTATCCTTTGAATGTTTTTTACAGGGCCTGTTGTCGCTGGCGTTGTTGGCCTCACTATGCCTCGGTATTGCTTGTTTGGTGATACTGTCAACACAGCATCTAGAATGGAATCAACGTCGGAACGTAAGGCTCTCTCGCTCTAGCTCTCTCTCTCTCTCTCTCTGAGTACATAATATAAATATGGGGATACCTAGGACAGGCCACAATCACGAAACACAGCCCTTCGAATGCACCGAATAAATTTAAAATACATTACAGACCAACAAATCAACAAAATCCAAGAGGAACTGCAACAGAAATATCGCTTTGGAACGGTTGACAGTAAACATTTTGTGGGCTAAAACATGGTTTTATGTGCGTCCAACCTTCGCCCTTATCTTGATACAGTTCCAGCCATATATAACTGTTCGTCCACTACCATAACCACGGTCTTGAATTTTAAGGCTAAAATCATAGATGCATAGACAGGTTTAAGTTTGAAAACGCCATGAACTCCTTTAAAATTTACACTAACTGTATAAGAAAATGAATCCAAGAAAGCATATATAGAGGTTTCGAAATTCTGCACCGTGACTTTACAAGACCAGGAAATTCTAAAAACATTGGTTTGATGTCGAATAAATTTCTAGGCAGTTTAACGTATAACTTGTTAAATTAGTAATCGGGTTTCATTACGAAAACACGCCTATTCAAATATACTGAAAATTTCACCACCAAAAACTGAAAGTTTTCAGATAAAAATTCTAATTTTTTTTCATATTTCTGTTCAATACATAGATTGTGGGTTATCGTTAGAACCGCCTCGGCGAGGCGGTTCTAACGAGTACCCACAATCTATGTTTTTGAGCAGAAATAAGAAAAATAATGTATATCCCTGCAAACCCCAGTTTTACTATATAAAAGTGGGGTTTAAGGGGGTCAAAATTATATAGGCGTGTTTTCGTGATGATATGCAATTTTTGTCGTCTGCTAAATTACTGTGTTATGCGCTGAATATCATTGTTCGCAGCAAACCTTTTAAAAAGAGGAGCAGAACTATGATGAAGTACGGGTAGACGTTTTACAACCGCCACATCTCACTTAATATCAGCTATAGGAAGTTAAATATATTTTATAAAGAGAGATCAATAGGCAACAATGAAAAGAAATAATGAAAACAACAATGGTTCGAAATTAGCAGAAAAAAGGTGTTTCTTTTTAACCGTTACCATTCTATGAGGCAACTAAGCGGACAACAAAGGTATGATGTTATTTTCTTATTTCTAGATTCTAGAACACTACTTTCTTGCAAAATAAGAAAACTATATCAAAATATCGTCTGTTGAAATGTTCACCCAGTATGTTAAATATGAAAGGGTTAAAAAATGAAAACTGCCATTTTACTGTTTCTCTGCATTTGTACCTGTATGTACATGAATTGTTGGGCTTATTTTCAGCTTTAAAAATCCATCTTTCTCGTGCTACCAAAGTGCTGTTAGAACAATATCCCGGATACTCGGTTGATGAAAGAGGAGAAATACAAATTAAGGTAACAGTAGCACTGATATTTTAACAAGGAGTGTTTCTTGTCAGCATAGGGTATGAACATTACCCGTTTATACTTTTTGTTGTTTAAATGATAGGTTTTAGGTCACTAAAGGATGATGTCCACTAAGCAATAGGGTTTCCTTTTTCCTTAATAATTCCATTATTTCTTTATATATTGTCATAATACAAATTGCGATGAAGGCTTAATTATATTTACTTTACTACAATTTATTTATTTATTTATTTTTATTTATACAATATTTAAAGAGGATACACAATTAGCTTCAAAAGCTAGTATACCTTGTGGTCCTCTATAACATACAAATATAAAATACATACAAATATATACATTAAAATGACACAGCATTGTAACACAGAAAGATACTAATATGCAAATAGATTTACAAACAATAAAACTAAAAGTATATAATAAATGTTTAGAACAAAATTAAAATTTAATTTCATAAGAGATATCCATGAGACTTTGCATCATGCAGGGCACATAAAACCATAAAACTGCGTCATGGGCATGTTAGCTGGTAAAAGGTAATATGTTCTTGTTTTTTTTTTTGTTTTTTTTTTTGTTTTGTTTTTTTGAAACGTATCACATAGTAAGATGTAGCCATAAAGAAGAACACGCACCACACGCACAATAGTATCGGAAGGTGCACCGGAACCTTACGTAGAGTCTCTCATCAACTTGATATGAGCCAACTCGGTTCCGACCGCGCCATTCATACAGGCACCGTACCGAAACCCGATGGTCGAGAGCATGCGGTGGAAACGAATGTCCAAACAGCATGCCGCTCACACCGGGACCCGCCACGGTGACATATTAGGCACAGCCGATACAGAGCAGGCCCTAAGTGTGCGTGAGGTGTGAGATGGAGCAGCATCTCACTATGTCTGATTAATGAACAGTGATAAAATACCATTAAAAGTAAAAATGTTTCGGAATAAATTATATTCCTTCTAAACCACTGTTTTAAGACTTTTCTTAAAAGCATTTAATGTATCACAGTTTCTGATTGGCTGAGGTAGTGAGTTCCACAGCTTAGGAGCTGAGTAGGAAAACGCTCCATTATAGAGCGTTGTACGTGATTTTGGTACATATAGGGTCCCGTTTACACTAGAGCGCAAGTTTAAACAATGAGTTTGAGAGACGGGCTTTAACATGCTTGAAATGTATGCTGGTGTCATATTATTCAGCGCCTTATATGTTAATACCGCTTTATTGTATTTAAGCCTCCTTTCGAGTGATAACCACCCGAGCTCTTTGAACATGCCTGCAGATGGTGTTCGGAAGTCTGTCTTAAGAATTGTTCTCGCAGCTCGCTTTGTAATTTTAGGAGTCTTTCAAGATTTGTCAGGGACGTCGAGCCCCAGACAACAGAACCATAATCCATCAAGGGCATTATGTAACTTTGGTAAAACTGTTTTTGAACTTCTACCGGTACATATTCAGATAATTGCCTTAATAGTGATATTTTAGATGAAACATTTGAACACAGGTAATCAATATGTGCAGACCAATTTAGGTTTTCATCAATATAAACGCCTAGGAGCTTTTGTTTAGAAACGTTCTGAATGCAAATATCGTCAGATTTCAGCTCTATTTCATGAGAGTCGCCGTCAATACCCGTCAATTGACACGACAATTAATTTTATGCAATTCCAGTTTTATACATCCCCATTGCAAACCATCTCAGGTGGTGGGCGATGATTGAACAAGAAAATCATATAATGTTTTGTTGTGCTCAGATCATAGCTATGTCTGTAAGTACTAATATTAAATCAGTGACTGTGTTATGTTTTCTGAGAATTCATACTGCTTAGAAAAAAATTTATAATATTTAGATGAAATACATAGCATTGCACTTCGCACAAAAACTAGTTATCTTTTCACTCTACATGTATTATGTTTCGAATTAATAAATGTTGTTGATGGGAAGTAATATTATAGCTCAGAATAAAAGGAGTATCCAGATAAACATTAGAAAAACACGCCTGTTCATATACACTGAAAATTTTACAACCAATAAAGGAAACTTTCAGATAAAAAGAATTCTGATGTTTTTCATATTTCTTCTCAAAACATAGAATGTGGGTACTCGTTTGAACCACCTCGGGAGGAATAAGAAAATAATATATACCCCTGTAAACCCCAGTTTTACTGTATAAAAGTGGGGTTTAAGGGGGTAAAATTATACAGGCGTGTTTTCGTGATGATATTGTTGATATATATGCTTTGTACTGCAGGGAAAAGGAAGTATGCTCACCTATTGGTTGAAGGAACAGTCTCCAAGAGAAAGTATTATTGTTCCCCCAGTTTTTATTGGTATACCCGGAACGTCATGCTGATATCACGTGACCTTATAAGACATATGGGCCGAGTCATAAATGTACTGGAGCCTGGTGCATGAACAATGAAATCATTTACTTATTATCTATACGAAATCTTATTAAGTCTTATTAAGTCTAAACATATGGACAAATAGGCAAGAGCAAACGATATAGTCTCTGATTGGATGCCGTGTTTTTACAGAGTCTAATCAGTGTCAACATTGCCTGCCTTCCATCCAGCAAGTTTAGATAAATCAAAAATAGGTATCTTCATTTTGGTGAGGAGTTAAAGACATAAAAATAAGATGTGTCTCCATCAGTAGTTATTACTGATAAAATTATTTGCACAACAAAACCTAGTGTACTGGCAATAAGCGATAGACAAGTAGAGGCCTAATTGGGGATATTAGTACTGGCTTATTTATCTGGTATATAGGTGATATCCCCTCCAAAGTATTTATTATCCCTCAGGCGGCCTCTTTACCACATCTTTATGACACGCCTTTGTTGTCGCTTTCATAGCGCCTAGGTAGAGGCAGTAAAATCATTAGTGAGTGGTACCACTTTTGGTGTCATTTTAGCTGTCTTTAAAATATCCCAATATTTAGGGTAAATACGATATTTGTCGAAAAAGTTTTAATGCCTAACATTTGAGACACGCCTGTAGGTATTCCAGCTAATAAAAGCATAGGTCAGCTTCGCGTCTACACAGTCTGATCCTGGCCTTTGCTGTTCGGCAATATTATTGAAATGAAATCCATTTTTGTGGAGTTTCTCGATGTATAAACGCGAGGGAATTATTCCCAAAAGGCCTTAGGACACTGGATACACTTGGTAGATCTTTTTACATTTCCGCCGTGAAACAACATTTTATGACGTTTTGTTTGCTTTACTGTGCGCCAAGACCCTTTTGAAAAAGGGGATTTGCTTTATAAGGAATGAATTTGGTCTCTCTGGGAGCAAATGCTTTCCTTATAGAGTAGGCCGCTTTTTAAAAGGGGACAAAAATTAGAGTTGTCTTCACTAAAAGTTTATCAGTTTCCCTAAATGTTAAACCACACGCATCCCCTAGTTTCACTTTGGTTGTATATATGTTAAGAAAAAAAGCATGTGGCTGGCGAGTTCAGTGGTGAAAAATCCCATTGAAATATTCCAAATACAGAAATTCTAAGTTTTTTTTGTTTTTTTTTCTCATTTGCATCTCATAAGTATTCATGAATAAATGACGTCATTGTTCTTATGAATGATTTTAAAATTGTTTTAAAATCTTTAATTTGAAAACAGTCTGGAAATGTATGCAGAGAGAAAGAGATATCCTCCATATTTACCTTTAGGCTTAGTGCATATACATTTTTATAATCAATTTGATTTTTAAATGAAATTTAACTTTAAAAATTTAAGTTTAGTAAAATTTTAACACTAATCTAAATTGCATTTGCTGAAGTTATTGTCTTTAATTTTTATATAATAATCTTTCGGAATGAAATTTATAATCATTCTCAGTAAGCATTATTCCAACATAGTGATCTGTATCTTTCATTTTCAATATTTTAGAAATCTTTTTAAACTTTACTTAAATCCCTTTTTATCATAATTTTCTCTTGGCGTGGCTCCGTTTGAAATTTGAAAGTCATATACACATCGTCGTCTCTATTTAAATAAAAAATCAAATAGATTGTCCTTGGAAACAAAGAACACACATCGGAGACTCGGTTTATTAAGTTTCTTCATATGCAGCTATATAGTTTGCGAGGCTGCATACGCCCCGGCTTAATGGGTATTCCATTTTCAAAGTAACCAGAATGGACTCAATGATCACAAATGTAACAAAAATATAATCTGCACTATAGTGAAGTAAGAGGAGACGTTTTACGGCCGCCACACGGCACTTAACACCATCTGCAAGTACGTAGAGTCAATATAGTTTTATAATTCTCGTTTCTGTAGCTGTCCCATAATCAGCTGATGCAAAGAACAACTACCAACCAAAAGAGCATATTTAAAGCAGGTCAGGTACAAAATCAAAATTGCGGCTTTCACTTTCTAATGTTTTTCTTTTGATAATTATGTAAGTTGATTATATATTCAGTTAAGTTTGGGTAACAGAGTTCCCACCTTTTTCGAAAAAAGTTGCCAACCGTGTTCATTTTGTGGCTGCATTGTTGTAATTTGTCTGTTTTTTCCCTTTGGTGTTGGGTGCTCGGTGTGGATCTGATTGTATCAGTTCCTGCGTTCTCTTATTTACTTAATGACAAAAATGAATCACTATCATCCATCTGTTAAAATATATAGCTTATATTGGGATCCTAACAAAATTTTTGTAGATGTTATAAATATGTGCCTCCTGCATTCAGTAGAGTTTTGAAGAGAGCATATCTTGAGGAAATAAAAATACAAACTACCCCTTTAAAAGCAAATGACAAAAACTACTGAATCAGGTTCGCTTTCAGTGCTCAATCTGCGATCTGAAATCTGCCACGGTCAGGGCAGACAACTCTGTCAAAATTGTTTGCCTCCCTTTTGAAAAGGGGTCGTCTTAATGGAAAAAAGTTGCTCCCATTGGGAATAAATTATTTCCGTTTAAGTAGATCCTTGGTGTGATTTTTTGTTTTTGTTTGTTGTTGTTTTTGTTATTTTTGTGATGTTTTGTTCTGTTTTGTTTTAAATATTGTTATGTAAATATCATGCTCAGGTAATGTTATTTATGGTAATGTCGTTACAATCTCAAAATATATTCCATACCATTATGTCTAGCAGTTAATATTTCATATGTAAGCTTTCAAGTTGATAAGTTATTTTCCTTCTCTTATCGTATTTACCCTAAGTATTTGGACACCTTAACTCATAAGCATTCTTGTCCTTAAATTTGAACAACGCCATTTTGTTTCTTGTTTATGTGGCTACAACCGCTGGATGAGTGACAATTAGTGTAGACTCTTATCAGACGTAATATAAGAATTCATCATGGGTGTGAGGGATAGATCGAAACATCCGTCCCGAATGCCCAATGAAAAAGACAAGACTTAATTTGGGAGCAAGTTCTATCATTTAGGGTAGACTTCTTTTCAGAAGGAACTTGGTGTGCAGGAAACCAAACAGGAAGTCATAAAAGTTACCTCTAGTGTTAAAAATGGCGAAAAGTCTGCCAGGTATATCAACACCCTATCAGGGTAGGAGTCTTTCTCAAAACTGTTTGCCTGCCTTCTTAATACCCCTAGGACTCTATCCTAAAAGCCAAGAACTTGCTTCCTGTGGGAGCACATTCTTTTCTTTAAGAGAAGACCCCCCTTCAAATAAAGTAAAAGGGAGTCACATAAGCGGCTTTAGTATGTATATGCATTTCAGTGCTGTGATGTTTAGGTTTACCTGTAAAAATAAAGATATAATTTTTAATTTCTAATCTATTGTTATGATATAGTTCATATCATTATTAAATACCCTAAACAAAATAATTGCTTTTGCCCATTAAATGTAATGTTATTATTTTAAAACCAATCTTATAAATCATTGTATTACCACAATCCCACAGCGAATGTTCAAAAGTTTGATATTTTGCACAGAACGTACATGTACGTTTAAGGCTCTTTATTAGTTTTAATATGTGCAAGTGTGTCAGTAGCTATTATGTTAATATTAATACCCATTTGAAACCACTGCACTGTAGTATTATAAGCAGAGTTAATATATCCGTGTGTATGAACCTGTTTTAAAAGGTCAGCTGTAATTTCCCAGTTTTCTTCACTGAGATTTAAAGAAAATATTCCGCTGTCTTGCCACTTTGGGCTTCATACATACGTTTATGGTAGACTGTTCAGTAATTGCATTAGGTTTGAGCTTTATATTTTTGTTCTGTGATATATTATGTTACTGTTGCAAGTTCATGTAGTTTCATGTTATATCAAACTCTTACCTTCTGACAGGTAAATACATTACTTGTGAAATTATTTGTAAGTTTCATTCCTGCATTATAACAGGAATGATAATGAAAGCTTATGTTTTCAACCTTATACAATCCAATTTCACTAATTCTCATTACTTATATCTATTAATTATTGTGTCACAATATCTATATTTCATTCAACTAACTGATTACCACTTACAGGGTATCCACTTTCTTAACATTAATTCATTTGCATACATGTTATGTTTTCTTCAAGCAACTGTTTATGTTCAAATGTCATTGGAGAATCTTTGTATAAATAATGGCATCGTCTAAGAATTATTATATTGCTATATGACCTGTCTGTTGAAATAAAATTTCATTCTAACCTGATTTGTTCAGTGTGATTACCTACCAAACTGATTTTGTCAGAGAGACAGAGAGAGAGAGAGAGAAATGACTCTCTCTCTCTCTCTCTCTCTCTCTCTCTCTCTCTCTCTCTCTCTCTATATATATATATATATATATATATATATATATATATATATATATATATATATATAGTCGAACCTCAATGGCTCGAACATCTTTAGGACTATGGAAATTCGTTCGAGACATGGGTAGTTCGAGCCATTGAGAGTTAATCATGGCACCAGTTCAGGAAGCAAATAGCGATAATTTAGGGAAATCTTTTCGATTTTTTACACAATGATTGTATGTTGAATGTACTCATTAGAATCGCCTCGATGAGGCGATTCTAATGAGTACGCACAACATACAATTTCATGATAAAATAAGAAAAATCCCTGAAAAATTGTTTTCTTGAGCTAGAGTTCGAATCATCCACGGTAAACGAGCCATTCGGGTTCGAGACATTGAGGTTATACTGTATATACCAATGATGATACTAGGGCGCGCGATTTGCGCCTATTTCTGGTGGTCTCGCAGTGTTTTATGACTTGATGAAGAAGTGCTCCCGCAAAAAAATGTAGATTCCCGCAAAATAAAATGCGTTCTTCGCAGTTGCTTTTTCGGGACCTAACAGTATTATAGATTTTTCCTTCTTTTTTTCCTCCGACGTGAAATAATTGTATTAAATTTACTGATAAAAATTCCATGATAGTGGATGGATCATAAGTTGCTTAAACATTACTACGGCTATACAAGTATAAGGGTTCATAAAAAGCTTGGCTTACGCTTTGCACACAATAAATCTTAAAGCAATCCGGAAAAATCTTGGGTTCTTTACATGCAAATTTTAATTAAACCCCTAAATTCCAAAATGCAAAAGGCGAATTCGAGAGGTCTAAATGAGATCTCGTCCCGTTAGCCTCTACAAGAATGACTCTCTCATTAAAAAAAAAAACAATTATAGCTAATTTCACATCGCTTTTTGGGCTTACCTCTTCAAAACTATAATAAGTAGTTAAGAATACCAATTTATGTCACACTGTCCCGGAAATGCTATACATTGCGCTAAGCAGTATCAATGTATCCACCCACTTTAAAAGTGAGATTGCGAAAATTAATGTATATCCCATAACCTTAGATATAGTGCTACAATGGTTACCTTTTAGAATAGGCTATCTACGTAAGTGTACCGTTACAACATTTCGCCTAAGTTCTGCTTCAGGACATGTAAACATTAATAAAGCAGTTATTAGAATACTTACTTTCTACGATTATTATCGAAATGATATAATTAAAGAATATAAATGACATTTCCTACCAGCATAACGATGAAAAATTCATGCTCAGAACGAAGCGCCGAAACATGAATTGTCTTGGAGCGAATGCTGCTATCTGGTGGTTGTGTTTGAGTTGTTTCCCTTAAACCACCAAGCGTCCCGTCCACATTACCGAGATTTATAGGTCAAATTGGTCAATTTTAGCAATACCTCACTAGATAGAGAAGACACACAGAAAATTTAATTGATAGGTGTTATAGTCTCACACCTTATGGGTTTTGACCCTCCCAAATCCCCACTTTGCGTGTCATTGGGAAAGCTTATCTCCAATGCTAATTCCTAAAATTATCTCTGCCTGTTACCAGGGCGTGAAAACTGATTTCAGGTGTTACCTAACGCTGCAGATTTGGCGTGTTTTACTGGAGTATTCATATTTGTCCGCCTATATTGTACTCGATGCTTAAAATCTTATTTCACCAAAAGTTTGAACTTTTCTTTATTGTTGTTATTTATTCGTTATTTATAAGCATCAAAGCCCATAAAGCTAATGTATTTGTATGCAGAATTTAGCGTCATTAGCGTTAGAGGGGACCTATTTTGGTGGGCAGATTTAGATAGTCATAAGGCAGGTTTTACAGAATAAACGGATTGTCGAAATGCGGTATGTTAAATCTGATGGCGGTTTTGACAACCACCCCCAAAAATCTAAAAATTTGCCTTTGGAAGCAAAGAACACATTAAAGAACGAAAATCGGAGATTCCGTCTTATTAAATCTCTTCGTGTATAGCTATATGGTTTGCGAGGCTGTATACATATTTTCACTATTTATCTTTTCAGCTCCACTTAGTATTTTTTGACAAAAAACCTTATAAAAAATATATAATATATGAATAATAAAAATATTTATTTAAAATAAAAGTCTGGGGAGTTTTTTGATATTTCTCTTTTAAATGTAACCCTCAGCTGCCAACCAGAAAGAGGTATAGAATATACTCACCTACTGCTATGACCAATGCTTATAAAACTGTCAGAGAAGATAACATGCCAGTATTAAGAGCATCAAAACAGTTTGGAGTCCCAGAAAACACTCCTCGAGACCGTGTATTGGGCAAGATTCATCTCGAAACTGTTTATATGGGGAGGGAACCTTTGTTTAGTAATATGGAAGAAGCTACTATAGTGGATTATATTTAAAAAATGGCAACTTGTGGTTGTGGCTATACCAGACATGAACTTGCAGATATAGCATCTGATTATGCTTTCCAGCTTGGCAAAAGGAGCAAGGAAAATTAATCCCATAACAATAGTGGGTGGTGGGACATTTGGGAAGATGGCCAGAGTTGCGAGTTCTTAAGCCACGTAGTTTGGAACAAATTAGGGCCAAAATGACATCTGAAATTGTTGTGTCTAATTACTTTGAGGAACTCAGACAGATCATAGTGAAATATGGCTTGTCTGATAAACCACACATGATTTTTAATGTAGATGAAAAGGGAATATCACAAGATCACACTCCACCTCATGTTATTTCCAGTACTTTGGTCCATCCTCCAGCTGTTACATCAGGGAAATCAAGTACTGTAACCATTCTAGGATGTGGTATGGCCGTTCCATCTTACTTTGTATTCCCAGGTAAACGCATGATGTCCGATTTGATGACTGATTCCACTCCAGGGGCTGATGACTGTGTAACTGATTCTGGGTGGTCTAATTCAGAGGTGTTCCGCAATTATCTTGAAAATCACTTCCTGAAATTTGTCCCTTGTCATATTGATCAGAAAATACTGTTATTATTAGATGGACATAAATTACATATATCAGTTGGATTAGTAGAATGGGCAAATGCACAGGGAATAATTCTCTATATATTACCAGCTCATACTAGCCATCGGCTTCAGCCTATGGATGTAGGGTGCTATGGACTACTTCAAAGAATTTATAATTCTCTTTGTCATAAATTCATTAGGGAAACATCCGGAGCCATAACACGGTACAATGTATGTGAACTAGCTTGTAAAGCATATATAAGGGCGCTGTCAGCAGAAAACCTCCAAGCTGCATTTCGTAGGACCGGGATCTTTTCTTTGAATAAGGATGCCATTGCCAAAGAATATTTCATTTCAGCACAGGTATTTGAACTAGAAAAATCAGTGGATTCGACTGAAAATGATAATGACAGTGATACAGTAGAAGGTGGAGTTGTTGTGGAAACAGAAAATGATAAGGACAAAACAGATTCCTACGTCAGTGGAAGTTTCTTTCAAAACAAAGAAAATGAACTGAGGAGAGCAAAATCAGAATTAGCTTCTAAAAAGTCAAGAAAACAATCAGTAAAATAGTGTCTTGGCATGCGATAACAGAAAAAAAGAATTGAAAGTCTTATGAGGGACCATGAAAATGAACAAAGAAAAACAAAAACTGAAAAGATAGTGTCAAGGAAGGGACAAAATAACACCAAAAATCTAAGGGAACATACAATTAAAAAAAAAAACAAAAAAAAAAACAGTTATTAAAATAAAAGTAAAAAAAAATCACAAAACCAAACGTGTCACCCGCTGCTGAACCAAAGCCAGGACCATCATGCATTGCAGTAGACTCAACTGATTCTGAATCAGATATGTCTGTAGACAGTGATGTATCCCCTGAGAAGTTGTGTTGTATTTGCAAAAGAAATACACCCAATGAGCTAAGGCATTGCACATTAATAGTTTTTCCCAAATGGGCTCAATGTGATGGCCTTAAAGTTAATGGGCTGCCATGCAATCACTGGACCCACTTAATTTACTGTAGTAAAGTTAGAGCTTTAAGGCTGAATGACAAGTTTTATTGTCCACATTGTGTTAGTTCAACTGATGAATAGATAGATCCCGATGTACAACAAAAATTCCATTGTTAAATAATTTAATTGATGCCAGATGAAGTTATTATTTTGAAACTGAGAAATATTAATTATAGTTACCTAGTATTTGCACATTTAGAATTGCCAAAAACTATTATTTGCTTTGCTTGGCCTAAAAGTCAGTAGGTCGCGACCTTTGGAATTTTCCATTAGCTGCCATGTGTTTATACCATGTGTGTTATGTTGGTGTTTCCATGAAATTTTAACGTTTGCTAAATATTTTGAAAGGATTTAAATGAAAGTTTGGTGAACACTTATTGCAAGGTAAGAACACAAATTATTTGTTCTGTGTTGTTATTGTTTTTATTCAAATAAACTATCTTAAGGTCACGACTTTTGGGCACTCGAGGATATAATCTGTAATATGGTGAAGTACGGGGAGACGTTTTACGGCCGCCACATGGCATTTATCACCAGCTGCGGTGAAGTAAAATAAAAATCTAAAAGGCTGTCTTTGGACACAAAGAATGCGCGAAAGAACGAAAATCGGAGACTAGGTTCTGTTAAGTATCTCCAAATAAGTCAGGCACAATTAAACAATCTTGAAAATTTTATGACTGGGCCGTCAATGGTCTGCGACACGGCCCTGCAATTAAAGAGGACAGCAAATCATTATCTTGATTGGGTAAAACAAAACTGTATATAGAGTCTGTCGCATCACATCTACATGATACAATATACTTTTTTATAATGGTTAATAACCTTTTTCAATTGTTCTGAAAATTTTCAGACTAACCGAGGCGGTACTTCTGTTGCAGTTCCTTTTCGTATGTCTGTTCTGTCCATTATGAAAACACGCCTATTCAAATATATTGAAAATTACATCACCAAAAAACTGAAAGTTCTCAGATAAAAATCCTGATATTTTTCATATTTCTACTCAAAACATAGATTGTTGGTACTCGTTAGAACCGCCTCGCCTAGGCGGTTCTAACGAGTACCCACAATCTATGTTTGAGCAGAAATAAGAAAAATAATGCATACCGCTGTAAACCCCAGTTTTACTATATAAAAGTGGGGTTTAAGGGGGTCAAAGTTTTATAGGTATGTTTTCGTGATGTCTTCGTTTATTGTCTGTTGTTGTTGATTGTTTGTTTGTTTTTTGTTGTTGTTGTTTTTTTTTTTTTTTTTTTTTTTGCTTGTTTGTTTGTTTCTACTTTTATTTATTTATTTATGTATTTTCATTGTGTTTTGTTGTTTGTTGTTGCGAGGTACTGCTGTTTCGTGTAATTAAGCCTTTGTCCGGTCCTGTATAGAGGACCACTATGCGGACCAAAAATATGTTTGTAATTTTAGAGCTGCATTATCACTAAGGGTAAGGTTTCGCGCGAGTAAAATTGGTTTAAGCCCCCAGTACTTTTTCTATTGCCCATTACAAGGTGGTTTGTCTTTTGCAGTTGTTCTTCATTGTTTTTGCGTCTGTGATTTCATATGTGGTGTTTGTTTTGTCATTATTTGTTCCTCATCTCTTCTTTTTTGATGCTTCGGGAGGGCTGTGCGTCGTGTTTGTGATATTCCCTGGGTATATTCATTTAATTTTTTGCTTCGAGTTTCTGACATTTCCTGGGTATCGTAACTCATATTTTGGGGGTGTTGTGTTCTGTAATTTTGGGCTTCTCCTCACTGTCTCAATATTAATTTAACAACAACTCTCCTAAGTTTGTAAAATAAGTCTCCATATTTTTTTACTTTTGACAGGTATTGTATTTTGTTTTTCAAACTAAAGTTATAATAGAAATATTTTTCATAGTGTTGACAATAAAATTTAGAAAATATTTTTCTATAATACAGAATAGCCTTGTTTTAAACATTTAGCAGGCAAATGCTTATTATAGCTGATAAAGTCACTAGCGTGACTAGACGCTCTGGTAAAACGAATAATCTCTCTAGAATTTGATAACTGATTCGAGTATGAAACCGGTTGGCCTAACAGAGAAATAAAATGATATTTGTGCATCCATTTTGTAATTTGTAACATTTTGAGGCTTTTCAGAGACCCTGTATGTATATCCCATATAACGTAGCCCGTGAGACATCGCCATCTAAAATCTCGTTTGTCATAAATATTTATGATTTGTAATGGAGCACAGGTGTAGAAAATAATTGCTTTATTTAGCTTAATTTCTTTTAGGGCGAATTTTATGAATCATTTACTCAAAATATGTACATTATTATCAATATTGAGCAAGTCATCTAAATATCTAAAACTTGAATTTAATGCCTCAGTATTGGCCAGCATTGTGTTTCTCTTTTGCTCTAGTTTCAGTTTGCGAACGATCGCTCTACATTGTACTTTGTTTCATTGCAGTTTCCTGACTATTTACTTTGATGTAAATAGAGTTTCTAATTTTTGTTCTTTGTGTGTTCTTTCTTTCCCAGGACAAACTTTAAAGATTTTTTTTGTAAACTTTCTGGTCTTGGGACTATTGAGCCCACTATTGAGTATTTAGCTCATACGTAACAAGACAGTTCCGCTTGACGTATTGCTAAAGGGCATGAGTAATGTTGAAGCTTTTCATTATTCCTCATAAACAGCCTCAGACAAACCGAGTCTGCTATTTTGTATCTTTTGTTTTGTTCTATATTTCCAGATGATCCCTCCTTAGAATATATTTGTCGCAGCAGCTTTCCTTAAGTACTTCTGCACAGACTGTAAAACGTTGCCCCTACCCTCCAGCGGGCACATGACATTTATACAACGTCGCATTATTGTCAATGCAACCTCATGTCGTTAAAAAAAACTTGAATTTAATGCCTCAATATTGGCCAGCATTGTGTTTCTCTTTTGCTCTGGTTTCAGTTTGCGAACGATCGCTCTACATTGTACTTTGTTTCATTGCAGTTTCCTGATTATTGCGTTTTACTTTGATGTAAATAGAGTTTCTAATTTTTGTTCTTTGTGTGTTCTTTCTTTCCCAGGACAAACTTTAAAGATTTTTTTTGTAATGTATTAGTCAACTTTCTGGTATTGGGATTATTGAGCCCACTATTGAGTATTCAGCTCATATGTAAAAAGACAGTTCCGCTGGACGTATTGCTAAAGGGCATGAGTAATGTTGAAGCTTTTCATTATTCCTTATGAACAGCCTCAGACAAACCGAGTCTGCTATTTTGTATCTTTTGTTTTGCTCTATATTTCCAGATGATCCCTCTTTAGAAAATTTTTGTCGCAGCAGCTTTCCTTAAGTACTTGTGTACAGACTGTAAAACGTTGCCCCTTCCCTCCAGCGGGCACATGACATTTTTACAATACCGCATTAACGTGGATGCAACGTCAAGATATACAACGTCGCATGAATCTCGATGCAACGTCCTGACTCTTATAGCGAGCACAGCTCGTGATGATGCGCGAAGCGTGTCGCGAACCAAGTGAGTTCTACGGTAGAGAATATGATCAAGGAAGAGTAACATACAACGATATATACTTTCAGCAGTAATCGCTCTGACCAATTTTCTTCCGTTTTTTCTTCCCGAAAGTTGTCACCGGAAGTTGGCGGACTTAATTATGGGTCTCACTAATAAGGTGTCACGAAGTGACCAGAAACGAGTGTCAATAAGTGTCACGAACATATTTTGCTGAATATTTTTATTATTTATTATTTATTTACATAATATTTTTATATACTGATATTCATTCTTTAATGATGCTGTGAAGAACTTTTGAAGAGTGCAGATAATAGGTCTGTGCTGTTTAGGCTAAGCTTATTTTCATATTACACTGTCGCATTAACGAAGAAACAACGTTTTGACGTTTATGCAGAGCCGCATTCATCTCCACAGAACGTCATGACGTTTATACAGCGTCGCATTAACGTCGACGCAACGTTATGGCGTTGCAGCGACGTGAACGCGACGTGGTATAAACGTCATGTGCCCGCTGGACCTGTGCTTCGATATAGTGCTTGAAGTGTTTACTTTCTGCTCCTGTGAGACTGTTGAGCTTATGCATTGCATGTAAAAAACAGAGTTCACGCAAGACGCTGTTAAGGGAGCGGGGCGGGAGCGAGGGCAAGGCGAGACAGGGGCGGTAGCAGTTTTGGTTCTGTTCAATATTTCCAAAAGATCTTCTTTTAGAATATTCGTAATCGTTGCAGCTGCTGTTAAGTAAATATGTGAAGGCCGTAAAACGTCGCCCCGTACTTCGTTATAGCGCTGGTAATGATCACTTTTCTGGTCCGTTGGGACTATCGAACTCGTACATTATATGTGAAAAAATAGAGTACCACTTATGGTTCTGATATGTGGGCTTGAGGATGTTTGCAGCCTTTCTTTATTCCTCATGAACAAGCTCGTCAGACTGAGTCTGCTATTTTCTATTTTAGTTTTGAATTTCCAAAGGATCCCTATTTCAGAATATCTAAACGATACCCGAAACAAAAGGTCTGTTTCACAAATTATGCCGAATAATCTACCTTAAATCTTTGGACAAATCCAGTTCCTATATAAGAAGTATCCGGTTAGTTTTTATTATTATCATGTTTTTTTTTTTTTAAATTTCTGAAGTTAATGCAAATAGTGTAGACCCTGATCAGACGCCGCATTCTGCGGCGTCTGATCTGGGTCTACACTGTTTGAAATTGTCCCATTTATGGGACGCTAGGCTTAAATGGGTTAAGGTAACATACAATGAAAAAAAAAACAAAAAAAAAAAAAAAAAAAAAAAAAAAAACATACAATTGAAGTTACACAAGAAAGATCACAACTACGATGTACAGTCTCTCCGAAGCACTGGGTGAAAAAGGAAGTAGTAACAAATTACGACAAAATAAAACAGCACATTTGTAATAACTGATGAATCAACAAGAATTGTAACAATAAACTTCACAAATATTTTTTTCTGATAATTACACTTAAAAGTTCTTGCCAGCCAAAGGTATCGGACACACGACAACACAAGCCAAAACTTGTAAGACTGGTATCAATCTTCAATCATCTTTTTCGGGGATAACTTGATAAAAGATATAAGTGAAGATACTCCGGAAATACCACAATAACAAAGCACAGCCCTCCCGAGGCATCAAAAGAAGGAGGTATTAGGTACTAATAAGGACAAAACAAACGCCACATATGAACCCACAGACGCAAAAACAAAGACGAACTGCAGCAGAGGAACCGCTTGGAACATATAAAGTGTATTGGAACATAAACGTGTATTGATACATAAAAGTGTATTCACTTTCTGGTCAAGAACATAGCTTTTAACGGTTAATTTAAGATGAAGTTCAACTCGGCCTTCTTAAAAAAGTTTAGTCCAGGTAAACTGTGTGCGAGTATCGATACACACATTATCTGAGGTCATACTTTAGTTGCAGCGCAACCATATACACTACAAACAGACGGGTGGATCCTTTGGAAATACGCACATATGGCAAAGGAGGAGTTGCACAGCGGAAAGTTGCGATACACTAGGAGCTGTAGTTGAGGCCATGCACACAGGTAGTCTATAAAAATAAGTCCAAAACTGTGAAAAAGTCACTAGTTTCTGCTTTCAATCATCATACCGTGAATGATAAAAAAGTAACTGAGATATATTGTTAAAATAGCAATAAAAGCCAAAGCAGCTAACATGTCTGGATTTTTGTTCAGACAGACAGACAGACAGACAGACAGAGAGAGATGTTCATTAATTATCAAACACCTTGTTCATCGGCATGGGCTAGGCGCCCTCTTGGCTTTGAATTGCACATAATATTACTTGATCTGTTTAAATGCCAGAGACCTTCCTAAAATATTTCATCATGCACACTACATGTAACCCAATTGAGTGCTTATTTCTTTTTATCATATCACTTAGTTACCTTAAGCAATTGTTGTACTCGATGTATAAATTGTGATGAGCTCTTGAGAAAAGAGATTAAGCTTAATCATTGTTTGCTTTCTTTTTCATCATTGCAATAAGAAGTAGGGAATAAATAGGGTAAACCACCTAAGTTTGAAGTTTCACGACTATATAACGTTTTAGGCGCCAAGTTGTTTGGTTAACATGTACAGAAAAATGTTGAAAGTAGGGGTATGTGTGTTGTTTAAAGAGAATTTCATTATATTAACAGCTAGAAATCAAACGTTTCTTCTCTTCTTTTTTTTTTTAACCAAATTTTCGACCGCACACTGTCTTATTCAACTGCCCTCTCTTTACTCGAATGATCAGCGTGTTACTGTCAAGTCGTATTTCTCAAGAAATATATATATCAACATATAACATCGTTTGCTACTGTAAAAGAATCAATAGATTTCCAATTACTTTTGTTTTCAACTTTGTGATTTGTTTCATAGTCTGGCCAGCTGTTATACAGAAAACACTGAGTATGCTAGGTTAAAAAAATCAGCAGCCCACATTTTGAAACTGTTTTCTTATATTTCCGAGAAAACAGGGTATGATGCAAATTATCTCATATGGAGACAATTTGCATGAAATGACAATCCTATTTAAGGAGAAATATTATCAATCTATCGGCTGCTCAGTATGCACATAGAGTTCTTAAAGGGGATGCATACACCTTTAGGGGAGACATTTCCGTCAAAGCTGTTTACCTCCCTTCTCAAAATTGGTCTACTATAAAAGAAAAGAATTTGCTTTTTGAGTAGACCTATTTTCAGATGCAGAAAAACAAACAGCAAGCTACAAAATTTGTCTCCCTTGTAAAAATGGCGGAAAATCTATCATGTGTATCGGGCCCCCTTAATGTTAATAGGGCGCTATAGATATATAATTAAACCTGTAGATTTATAATTAAAATTCATATAACAACAAGTTGTTTCATTTTATGATGGACAGATGAATGGAAACAGAATAGTGACAGACTTTTCACTTTAAGAAAAGAATACATAGCTGATAGTGAAGGAATATATTTTCTGCCTTATACAACGAAACAGTAAGTACGAGTAAGCCCACTGTGTATAAGGAGGCTGGATACACTCAGTGGATATTTGGCCACTTTTGCAGGGGAGGCAACTGTTGTGACCCTGTTTGCTTTCCTGCACAACAATCCCCTTCTGAAAAGGGGCCTACTCTAAAAGGAAAAATGTTCCAGGGAAGCAGACCCCCTTTTCAGAAGGAGGACAAGACTTTGCCTCCCATATACAATTGCCCTTAAACTATGAATGAATACAACATAAAACATATCCAAATGTTATATTTGTCGCTATTTGTTTGTTTGAGTAAGAGTTTTACGGCCCAGTCAACATATTTGTCACTATATAGCAGTTGTGCATAAAAAAACAAAAACAGGACGGTTAAAGCATAGTTAAAGCAATAGTTGACATATTGCAACATTGTAATACTATGTAAGACTATGAAACCGGGCAATTCGTGTAGATTAAACTGCATTTCGAACTTTTTGTCTCATTTACCAAAAAAGATGAAGTACGTCGAAGACAGTCATTACGTCTATGTAACATATAGCCGCATGTTCCAACATAATAAACAGTAACATATGGATATATAGGCGTTAACGCTAGTAAGGAATTTTCAATTGCTGCTGTTTTTATTTGTTGCTATTGTTGTTGTCGTTGTTGTTGTTTGGTTGGTTGGTTGGTTCGTTGGCTGGTTGGTTGGTTGTTTTTTTTTTGCTTTTGGGGGGTGGGGGGCGGGGGGGGGAGGTAGTGGGGGTAAACAAGAATTGTCAATAAGCAGTGCTTATTAGATACCCCCGCAGGGTAATGACTGCCTTGTGGGTACTGAAGAGCAATGTATTAAAATGCATACAGGTTGTATGTGATTGAGAAAACCAATACAGACAGACAGACATATGGATATACATGAATGATAAAATTAAAGTGGCAGTCATTTTGTCAAAAATGATTTCTTTTTTCCAGTAGCAAACCTCTTCATGCACATGTTGAATATATCTTTAATGAATCTGCAAAGTATCAGAATTTGTCATTTAATCAATATCAACGTTTATGCAAAATATGAAAAGATTCCTGAAATTATTTAGGAAGATAAGAAGAATAAGAAGCAGAAACCAAAACACTTTTTCAAGAATTACAAAGGGAAATAACTCTAAAGGAATTAACCCGTAGGCGGCCCTTTTTTTGTCAAACAGCAACACCTCATCAATATCTATGTTTATACAAAATATGAAAACAATCCTGAAATAATTTATGTAAAATATGAAAAGAATCCTGAAATTATTTAGTAAGATAACAAGCAGAAACCAAAACTCCTTTTCAAGAATTACAAAAGGAAAAAAAACTCTAAAGGAATTAAACCCTAGAACCTTTTTTGTCTATCAGCAACACCTTATCAGTATCAATATTTATGCAATATATAACAGAATTATATAAAGAATCCTGAAATTATTTAGCAGGATAAGAAGCAGAAACCCAAAAAATAGAATAGAATAGAATAATAAACCAAAACATCTTTTCAAGAAAGGGAAATCATTCTAAATGAATTAACCCCAAAGCCATTATTTTGTCTAACAGCAACAAGCCATCCATGTCAACGTTTATGCAAAATATGAAAAGATTCCTGACATTATTTTGCAAGATAAGAAACAGAAACCAAAATGCCTTTTCAAGAATTACAAAGTGAAATAACTCTAAAGGAATTAACTCCTAGGCCCTTATTTTTCGTGCAACAGCAACGTCTTAAGTACAGGGTAAGCATGGAAGCTGTCCATCAGACAATGACGCTTATACTACGGCGTATTAACGTCAATACAAGGCAATGACGTTGATTCGACGTTGTCAACGTGCCTGCTTGGATTAGAAGACTATTTATCTGCTATTCGTGACTGGGTAAAAAGGTTACAAATATGTGTTTCAGTAAAGGGGGAATACTTTGAAGGTTTGTAATAAAAAAAATATGTTTGATAAAACGTAGCACTGAAGTAATCCGAACCCAGTGACAAAACTTTTTGCAGGACCCTCGTACCGTACAAACTCCTGAAGATAAAGGTTAAGCTGCCCTTCAGGGCTCAGCTGTTCAAAGCGTCGTTAGCTTAACGAGCTCGTTAAGGGTCATTTCGTTAACTGTTTTAGCGGATTCAATATACAATATTCTGATATTTTTTGCTGAAAAAAATGTGAGTAGCTTTTGCACTGCAAAAGCTACTCACATTTTTTCAGCAAAAAATCTCAGCATATTTGCGTATCACTCGATGTAAATTTTAACGAATCGTTAACTAACGACATCGTTAGTTTTGAACAACTGGGCCCTGGTCTACAAACTTTTAAAGATAAAGGTTAATGCCCTCCTCGTGTTTAAAAAGTGTGATCTAACCCTTTCCTTTTGCTGTTTCCCGCAAAAGTACACGTTTATTGCTGGGTGAAAGAGATATTTTTTCAGCCGATGTTCTGAGCCATATTCGAATCCGCAACTTTCCACACCGCAGTCTAACGCTCTTACCGCTAGGGCGTCTCTTCATAAAAACCGTTATGTGTCGGCAGTAACACGACCAAAAGGCTTTGATTTCCCGTTTGTCCTTTATTTTTCACCAGCTGATAAAAACATCTGAGGTGAGTGGAAACGATTTCAGTGATGTAAATTCTGTCAAAATTGTTTGTACTCCGGCTGAAAAATTGTTTACATTAAACAGAAGGAAAATGAAGCGAATTCATTCCTTTTAGAATAGACTCGTTTTCAGAAGGTATTTGCGCACAGGAAATCAAACAGGAAGTCACAATAGGAAAAATGCTAAAAATTCTACTAATGAATATGTGAACATTTCTATGAACAGGTCTGCTTGTTTTACTTTTTGTATTGAATGCATGATTCCGCATTCAATTTGCAAATACCGTTTAGTCTGTTACTATAAATAGACGAACTGCAATGGCTCGAACATCTTTGGCAGTTCGAGCCACTGAGCGTAAATCATGGCGCCAGGTCAGGAAACGAATGGCGATTATTCAGGAAAATCTTTTCGATTTTCTACACAATAATGGTATGTTGAGTGTACTCCTTAGAATCGCCTCGATGAGGCGATTCTAATGAGTACACACAACATACAATTTCATGATAAAATAAGAAAATTTCCTGAAATATTTTTTTTCTGGAGCTTTCGGAAGTATTTCGTAGGGACTCAAAAACGAGTTCGAATTAGCGAGCCATCGGTGTTCGAGCTACTGAGGTTCGACTGTAGCTGTAACTAAATGAGTCGCGACGTGTGAAAACGTACCTTCTCACATATGCGTCCTGTGAAGACTCAGATCAGCCTGCGCATCTCGCAGTCTCATCAGCGTCTTCGTTATACGTATGAAGAGATTTTGCACCCTTGGCCATGCAAAATGCGACCAGTGAAGATTCTGATCAGATTATGCGAAAGCTGGACATACATGCCTGAAAGTACGTTTTCTGACGTTACTTTTCAAATATGACAACCGTAACGAAAGAAATAATAAAGACAAAAGCAACACGCCTATTAAAACATATTGAAAATTTTACAAACAAAAAAGGAAAATTTTCAGATAAAAAATCTGATATTTTTCATAGTTCCGCTCAAAACATAGATTGTGGGTACTCGTTTGAACCGCCTCGGTGAGGCGGTTCAAACGAGTACCCACAATCTATGTTTCTTAGCAGAATAAGAAAAATAATGTATACCCCTGTAAACCCCAGTTATACTATATAAAAGTGGGGTTTAAGGGGGTTAGGTATGTTTTCGTATTGAAATGTGTGCTTATATTTTAAATGAGCCAGGGCATGCGAAGATGTGCCTTCGGGGCATGTGCAAACACCGAATGCCCAGATCAGCCTGCACATCCGTGCAGTCTGACCATGGCCTTCGCTGTTTGTGGGCCCGAAAAAATATCATAGGATACTGAAGAATATATCGAAGTACAGTCCTTACCAGATTGTGTGATTTCACCGGCAGACCTGGACTGATGCCCAGAAGATATTTTTCCTCGTGACGAGGCTCAAATAAATATTACATACCAACATTATGTTTGCTTGTTAACGATGTGGTGAAACAGCTTGGGCAGATAGAATATGAATCGTTTTATTAAAGAGACCGAAAGACCGTGTAATAGTCTTAACGCGTGAAGTGATATCAGGGCAGATGGCTCTTTCAAAATCCATTTGTCTCTCTTTTTAAAAGGGGTCTGCTTTAAAAAGAAAGACTTTGCTCCAAGTAGACCCCTTTTCAGAAGGCGTTTGGTGTCCAAAGAGTAAATCGGTTTCAAAAGTTGCCCAGCCCCCGCCCCTTCCGACTTTGCTAAAATGGTGCCAAGTCAACTTAAACAGTGACTAGTATGTTTTCAAAAAGGAGATGCATTTATATATTTAACTTTTAATGTTGTTTTGTTGTTTTTACAATTCACTTACTGTTGTTGTTGTTTTGTTTTGTTTTGTTTTTGTTTTTATTTTGTTGTTTTTTAGGGAGGGCGGTCTTTTCTTTATGATAATATTTAGAATACATGTGGCTAGAAAACCGTTGTTTTTTTTTTTTTTTTTTTTTTTTTGTGTGTGTGTGTGTGTGTGTGTGTGTGTGTGTGTGTGTGTGTGTGTGTGTGTGTTTTACCATAATTTTGTTACACGACGTATGAGCATTTATTACGATAAAATGAAGTAAACTGTTCTCGCTATGTATGACATACATCTGATACGCTTATGACAGTAAAGTTGATGAATAAGGGGCTTACATGAATATTAACCCTTACAGCGCCAATCACAACAATTGTCGTCTGCTTTGTCTTCTGCCGGTTACTTTAAAAGTCATTGTTGCAAACAGTGTGGACCCAGATCAGACTGCTCCTTTAGGAGCAGTCTGATCTGGGTCCACACTGTTTGCCTATATGCAAAATGTAAGTTTGAAAAGTTTGCAAGAAGATGCAGCAGACGACATAAGCAGACGACATTTTCAGATGCAGATTTTCTTGGCGCTTTAAGGGTTAAAAGTGTTATTAATAAATCAATGTGTGTGAAATGGTTGATATTAGAGAGGGAAGGGGCACACTAATAATTCAAAAAGATTCCTCAAGCGTACAGCAATATGAAAATCGTTTATTTGGCCTCACAGGGATATACCCACTGGAGTACGAGTTTCTGTTTACCCAACCGTTTGTTAAAATGCCTTAAAATCATTAATGTAAACAGGTGTTAGTGTTATGTGTGTTTTTGTTAAATAAAGATAAATTGAGCTCCAGATTTGGAATTATAGACCCCATATAGGAACAATTAGTAGGACTCTTCATAAGGTAAGGAATAATTATTTTAACTCTTAATCTGCAAATTTTAAATACAGTCGACTCTCACTATCTCGGAGTCCAAGGGACTCTCTGAAATGCTTCGATATATCTGTACCTCGACATATCAGATTTGCAGAACTGAGGAAAAAAATAAACCGAACAACACATTTCACAACTGAAAATTTAACTTTATTCCTGAAATTAGCGAGATATTGAAAATGTTGTGAAAAAGAGAAATTTTTAGGAGCAATTTCTCCTCGGATTGGTATTTCACGCGAATTGTATCTTTAGAGACAATTAATCTTCGTGAAATGACAACCATATACACTGTAAAAATAAAAACATAAGAAAATATCTGTCGAACTTAGATATTAGCCGACGTAATTTAAATTTGGCTTCGCCGTGTGAAAATGGCCCAGAGGGCACACAATGTTAAAACGACGTCGTATCAACGTCGATGCGACGTGATCACGTCGCACCGACGTTGATACGACGTCATTTTGATGTTGTGTGCCTGCTGGGTGGGCCTCCGGTACATATGTACTAAGAAGAAAATGTGCATGAAATGTAAACTATTTTATGAGAAAAATAAAGAAAATATTATCAGTTTGTCGTCTGTTGAATTAGCCCTGATAGTGGTAAAGGCTGAGTCATTTGACAAGAATCTTACTGTTAGGTTTACCATAATATTTGGACCCTAAATATCTGGTGTGTGTGGGGTGTGTGTGTGTTGGGGGGGGGGGGGGGCGGGGGTGGGGGGGGGGGGTGGTGTTTAAATAATAGACTCGTCAAATTGCTCAGGATAGATGAGTCCACTAGGAATGATTGGGTTAGACAGCCGAGTTAGTGTAAATGCGTGCCAGTGTACAAGATGGTAGATAAATGGCGTTTTTTTTTTTTTTTTGTTTTTTGTTTTTTTTTTGGTTTTTTTTTTTTGTTTTTTTTTTTTTTGTTTTTTTTGTTTGTAAACATGTATGCAAACAGCGAAGAGCAGATTCTGTATGAATGGGTATAAAAATCAGAGGGCAGTGTATGAATAGGCAAACATGTTAGATGATCAAGAATGATTTTAGATGATTATGAATGGGTCTGTTTTTCAAAGGCCCGGTATATGAATGGGATAGGTTTCGAAATACAGGCTAGCACCTGTACTACGAACAATTACCTACCGTTATTCGCCCCCCCCCCCCCCCCCCCCACCCCTGCCCCCACCACCACACACACACACCCGAGCTAAACATAGGTTGTAATGTTCTAGTAAATGGATAAATTCATGGCACTGGTAAGATAACCAGAACTTTTATGTACATGTAACAAAATTGTTTTTGAAATTTGTATTTTTGCCACCTCAACTACATCATCTCAGTGGTGTCTAATGGCATCCTTTATGCATCATTTACTTGATGAAGAGAATAAAGTTTTGTCTGTCTGTCTGTCTGTCTGTCTGTTTGTTTTGTATAAAGTAACCTGATAATTATAAATTGATCATTGCAGCTATGGGTCACTAATAAGTAAGTAAGTAAGTAAGTATAAATAATTTATTCAGGATGGGTAACCCATTTGGCTAAACGCCAATCTTCTTCGGAACCCTCTGAAAGCAAATTCATAAACAATAAACAAAACAATCGTCAAAAACATTAGCATTATACAGTGCAATGGAAATGCAAATGTGAGATGATTATCATATATAATGTACAATTAAGTGAATAAAGATGGTAAGATCATTTGTTGAACAAATACGTGCAATCATGGTAAAAACAAAAACAAAAACAAAAAAAAAAAAAAACGACAAATACAGCTAGCTGAGAGAGAGAGAGAGAGAGAGAGAGAGAGAGAGAGAGAGAGAGAGTACATAATAATAAAAGATCAGCGTATAACATTATTTGTGGCGGTGGCGGTTTATATTCATCACGAAAAATATGCTTATATAATTTTGCCCCCTTAAACCCCACTTTTACAAAGTAAAACTGGGGTTTACAGTGGCATACATTATTTTCTGACTTATGCTCAAAAAACATAGATTCTGGATACTCGTTACAACCGTCTCGGCAAGGCGGTTTTAACGGGTACCCACAATCTATATTTTGATGAGAAATATTAAAAATATCAGAATTTTTATCTGAAAACTTTCAGTTATTCGGTGGTGAAATTTAATTTTTAATATATTTATGTAGGCATGTTTTCGTAATGTATATGAACGTTATAAACTGTATAACTACTGATGTCAATTATATAACAATACAATATTAATGTTTTATACGCTGAGTACAATTTTTCACAAAACTTTCTTATGAAGGCGAGCTCTTAATACTAACTGGAATGCTGTTCCACACAACTATACCTGAAAACGAAAGACTTCCCTTGAAATAAGTTGCATTTAGCTTGTGGTAATATGCAATTCTACCAAGACACTGATCTGACACAGTACTTTCAAGGGTTACATCTCTCATTTGTAAAAGCTCTTGTAAGCAAGCGGGAGCTAGATTGTTATAAACTTTAAACATAATTTTTATACATAATAGAATCATCCCAAAGGACACATAGAATAGAACAGAATAGAATAGAATGGTATTTATTGCACTAATAGAATAGAACAGAATAGAACAGTATTTATTGCACTTATATACCCATAATTTGGAGTGAAAATATAAAACTTATATTTTCACTTCTCTGAGCAGTGAAAAATATAAGATCTGGAACTACTTTTTTCTTATTTACATTAATGGTCATTATGCACGAGTGAAAATTTGAATGTTTTCATTACACGAGATGAAAATTTTTATGGTATTCACTGAAAAAAGAGTAAATTTTCTTTTTATTTTATTGTTTACACGCCAATGCGCGTTTCTGACGTCATAACTAACGTCACCAAACAAAACATGAACGTCATGGCGTCGACGCTCAGTGCTTAACATGTAAAACGCTGGAGAAAACAAAAACCAAAAAGTTTCGGCAAATCAAAATAATTTTGATACCAACATGTTCCTTACATTCTAGCTAATGTTATCCGGTTCTTATATATCACCGCCAAGGAACAAAACTGTGTGTCAGACTTCCCCTTGCAAATGTAAGATTTACATCTTTTTCTATCGAAAGTGATGTATATAATAAAAAGAAAATTCAAATGTTTGGAGTGAATATGACTTTTATTTCATCGAGTGAAGTGAAAAAATGTATATTACATGAGTGCCGAAGGCACGAATAAAATATACATTTTTTTCACTTCACGAGATGAAATAAAAGTCATATTCACGACAAACATTTGAATATCCTCTATAAATTTACATTTCCATTGCAATCGCTTTACATGAAGCAGACATTCTTCTTGCACTTCATTTCTCGATTCAAAACATTAAGATGTCAATTGATATAAGCCGTGCCTTAGGGCGGAGCAACGTCAAAGTCGACCAATAATGCTGTTTGTTTACTGACGTTTGTGTGACGTTAGTCGCGTCTGCCTTAGGGCTGTTCCAAGACCTCCGCTTTCTGGCAATGAAATGTTAATATAAGAAATGAAACCACAATTTTGAGGATTTATCGAGTAATGAAAAACATAAGCTCAGTTTCATGTACATTAAGCAAAGCTTTCCTTTTTTTTTTTTTTTTTTTTTTTCCAATACTCAATGAAACCTCAAAATGGCAATTTCAGTTCTTAAGTATAAACCTCATGTTCCACATGGATAATAGTTTAAATTTGTACAATCAAGTTTTATGATTCGGCAGCGATTCATTTATTTTACATATGAGTTGGGGCACAGCATTCCCAACAAAATTGCGTGTGCACCCAGCGGAGACTTCAGACAGCCTTTGCGTCCGCCCAGTCTGATCAGAGTCTTTGCAGGGCCCTTTGCCGATAGCTAAGGTTTAAAATCATGCGGCCAGCGAAGATTGATCAGCCTGCGCGGATGCGAAGGTTGATCTGAGTCTTCAGTGGGACTGCACATACTATCTTACATGAAATGTTATGCCCTGGCTCACTTTTTCTTGTCTTATATGAGAAATTTCATAAGATTCTTCCCAAAACTACCACTACAGCTACACTATTATAGATTAATGAATTAAGAAAATCTTCAAAAACTTCAAACTGACCAAACCCCAGGTCGTAAACTGATGTTAACGTAGCATATCCAAACTTCTGTCGGCTACCCTCTTAGATCCTCTGACGCCTACTCAGCGGATACATGACGTTTATACAACGACGCCTCAACGTCGATGCAACGTTGACATTGCATCGACGTTGAGGCGACGTTGTATAAATGAACATGACATATCTACAACTTCGTTTCAACGTCCATGCAACGTCATGGCGTTGCATCGACGTTGAGGCGACGTTATAAAAAACGTCATGTGTTGGTTGGGTAATTGCCCTCCACATGTTTTACAATGAGTTTTTATTAATGACTAACAGTGAAAATATGTGTAGTATTTGCATTGGTTTCACGAACGACAGTCTTTCTTCAAAGCGCCAGTTATGTTCTCATATCCTACATCAGACCTTAACAATTTGGATGACAGCACTCATCTACTTAAGCGGAAGGGCTACGTCTTCAAGGGAAATAACGTTAACATGGAAACATTTGCCTCCCTTCTCTTTGGCACTGTTCTTATAGGAAAGAGTTTGTTTCCTCTGGGAGTCAACGCTTCCTTTAGGCCCATTTTTAACTTTCTAAATATCTGCATTCTGTGCTTTCAACAGCTTTAAGAAAGTCGTTTTTGCTTGCTGCTTTACACAGAAGAAGTAAATTTGCAAAATTCTGTCATGCAAAACCATTTGTAGTAACTACCTATGCATAAATAGTTTTATTCTAGTCATTGTTTTGTTGTGGGGTTTTTTAAAATCTCATTTCCCCAATAGTAAAAATGAATGCAAATTATGGAGAAATCGGTAGGGAAGGTAACTTGGAGGCAATTTTTCAACCAGAATTTCGCGGAAGGCGGCGTCGCACCTGCTGGAGCAAAAGTACAAGAACCACAATCAGAAATTAAATAAGTTTATTTCATTCTTAGCAGTGCTATGTTGGAAAAGTGACAAAAATTGACAAGGATTATATGAAAAGCAGAAGCACATCTTCAGACTATGGAGAAAACATGTCCAAAGTTTTAAATAGATTGGTATAAAATTGTATGAGGAGTTGTGCTCACGATGTACCCACTGTCTATATATTGAGGGTGAAAAATGACAGTAGTATAGGGTGGCACTATGGCACCCTATACTACTAATGACTAAGTTCACAATGTGAAAAAAAATCTGAGGTTAAGAAAATGACAAAGTTAAAGTAGAAAAAGTGACAAAAATAAAAATAATTTTCCGCAGACCCGGGAGAAAACATGTGCAAAGTTTCAAAAAGACCGGTTTAAAATTGTATTAGAACATTACGAAAACACGCCTATTCAAATATATAGAAAATTTCATCTCCAAAAACTGAAAATTTTCAGATAAAAAACTCCGATATTTTCCCTATTTCTGCTCAAAACATAGAATGTGGGTACTCGTTAGAACCGCCTCGACGAGGCGGTTATAACGAGTACCCACAATCTATGTTTTGAGCAGAAATAAGAAAAATAATGTATACCCCTGTAAACCCCAGTTTTACTATATAAAAGTGGGGTTTAAGGGGGTCAAAATTATATAGGCATGTTTTCGTGATGAGTTGCAATGACATGGTACCCACTGTCTATACATCTGAGGTCAGTAAATGACAAAGTTCAAAAAGAACATAAAAGTGACAAAAAATATGGCAAGGATTATATGAAAAGCACGTGCACATTTTCAGAATATGGAGAAAACATGTGCAAAGTTCCAAAAAAATTAGTATAAAATTGTATGAGGAGATGTGCTCACGAGGTACCCATTGTCTATATATTGAGGGTGAAAAAATGACTAAGTTCACAATGTGGAAAAAATGAAAAAAAAATCTAACAATTACATCCAAATCACGTGCATATCCTCATACCATGAAGAAAACACATGCAAAGTTTCATAATAATCGGTCTCAAAACTGTAAGAGGAGTTGCACTCACAAGAGGTACTAAGTGTTTATGTATAAAGTGTGAAAAAAATGAATAAGTTCACAATGTGGAAAAAGTGTCAAAAAATAGTATAACAATTATATACAAACCACACGCACATCCTCATACCATGAAGAAAACATATGCAAAGTTTCAAATTAATCGGTACAAAACTGTAAGAGGAATTGCGCTGACAAGAGGTACCCATTGCCTATATATTGAGGGTGAAAAATTACAAAGTACACAATGTGGAAAAAGTGACAAAAATAATCTGACAATTATATCCAAACCACATGCACATCTTCATACCATGAAGAAAACATATGCAAAGTTTCAAAAACGACCGGTACAAAACTGTAAGAGGGATTGCGATCACAAGAGGTGTCCATTGTCTATATATTGAGGGTGAAAAATGACTAAGTTCACAATGTGGAAAAAGTGACAAAAATGTTCTAACAATTTTACCCAAACCACATGCACATCCTCATACCATGAAGAAAACACATGCAAAGTTTCAAAACAATCAGTGTAAATCTGTAAGAGGAGTTGCGCTTACAAGCGGTACCTATTGTCTATATGTTGAGGTGAAAAATGACTAAGTTCACAGTGAAGAAAAAGTGACAAAAAATAATCTGACTATTATATCCAAACCACATGCACATCTTCATATCATGACGAAAACACATGCAAAGTTTCATAATGATCGGTAAAAAACTGTAAGAGAAGTTGCGCTCCCAAGACACCCAGGGTAAATGTTGACGGAAAGACGAACGGACGGACAAACGGACGGACGGACAGAAACTTGCACGCCTAAGTCGCCCATGCTATAGAAGGTGCGACAACAAGTTCCGCCGGGTTATTTTTTTCTGAAATTTTCACAATAAAGTTGCGAAACATTTGTAATTCAAATTCAGCAAAGAAAAGTAAAAATATTTTCTTATACAAAAAATCCAAAAAGAAAAAAAAAATCACTTTACTATAGAAATTACATAGATCAGACCAATGTTTGGCCGTAAATTTAATTTTAGGGTAAATTTTCGAGAACAAAACACAGAAACAAAAAAAAAAAAAAAAAAAAAAAAAAAAGACAAATGGTTTCTGATAAGATATGGTCAACTAGAACAAAATATTTTCATTTAAAATAAAATGCCAATGCCAAGCGAAAAAACGTCTTTCCGAGTGATGTCGAAAGGATAGTAGTTTTTTTTGTTTTTTTTTTTTTGTTTTTTTTTTTTGTTTTGTTTTTTTTTTTATTGTAACAGTTGTTTTTTTCTTTGCAAATGGCGACAAAACATTTTCAGATGCATCCAATTTCCTTGTTTTGTGTTTGTGAAATCCGATCAATTTGAGTCGTCGACTAAACGACACAAAACTTGCAGCTGAAATGAACAGAGGAACACAGTGTTTCAAAAACACGTCTTTATTGTTGTAGCTTCTTCCAGAAAGTGAAGACCGCACCAACAAAGTTGTTCCTCGCTCCATTTCGCCAAGGTCACATGGTCTTTTCAGCCAATCAAATTTTCCATTATAAAAAAAGGACACAATTACATTTGGGCCACGCCTCCAAGATGTTCGCGCCACACACTTACGCAATGGCTTAAGGCTTTGTTGAAACATGACTTGTGAAAAAGACTCAGTCCTTTGTTCTTAGATCTATATCTGGCAAGAGGCATGCAACAATTGTAAGTGCCTATGCACCCACAATGACCAACCCAGATGAGGTTAAAGACAAGTTCTATGATGATTTGGATTCTGTGATTTCTGCAGCCAAACTCATCCTCCTCGGGGACTTCAATGCCAGAGTGGGCACAGACCACCAGACCTGAGAAGGAGTGATTGGATCTGAAGGTGTAGGGAAGTGCAACAGCAATGGACTCCTCCTTTTAAGGAAGTGTGCAGAGCATAAATTACTGATCACCAATACAGTCTTCCCTCTACCAACTCGCAGAAAGAAACCCTCGCTTCAAACACTGGCATCTCATTGACTATGTCATAGTGCGAAGGAAGGACAGACTGTTGGACAGATCACAGGCTTGTTGTCAGCAAACTCAACCTGTGCATTCAGCCTGTACGACGACCACAAGGCAAGAAGATGCCAAAGAAATTAGATGTCTCCAAGCTGAAACAGAACAGCAAGAGGCAAGCATTCGTCAACGATCTCTGCAGCCGTTTAGACGCACTGGAACACAGTTCAGAAGATGTAGATGAGAGCTGGACAGTCTTCAGAGACACCGTTCACTCTTCAGCAATGGATTCCCTAGGACCAGTATCTCGCAAACACCAAGATTGGTTTGATGAGAATGACAATGAAATTCAGGGACTCCTTGAAGAGAAACACCAAAAACACAAGGCTTACCTCAGAAATACCAGCTCAGTATCTAATAAGACTGCCTATTCAAACATATGCAAGACAGTTCGGATGAGGCTCAGAGACATGCAAGACTCCTGGCTGAGAAAAAAGGCTGATGAAATCCAGTCCTTTGCAGACAGAAAGGACATGAACTCAAGATGCACTCAAGACAGTATATGGTCCCCAGAGCTCAGGAACCACCCCACTCCTTAGTGCAGATAGAACTAGTCTTCTGACTGACAAAGAAGCTATCTTGGAAAGATGGACTGAACACTTTGATGGTGTCCTTAATCGGCCATCATCTATCAATGATGAAGCTATCAACAGACTACCACAGGTGGAATGTAATCCGCTGCTTGATGAGCTCCCAACCGTCTCTGAAACAGTGAAAGCAATACAACTCCTGTCATCTGGCAAGGCTCCAGGATCAGATGCAATACCTGCAGAGATCTACAAAGCAGGAGGTACTCCAGTTGCAGAGAAACTGACAGATTATGTGGAGAAAAGAAGCTATCCCTCAAGAATTCAAGGATGCAACAATTATCCACCTATTCAAAAGGAAAGGGAATCCTCGTCTGTGACAATCATCGAGGCATCTCTTTATTGTCAATTGCTGGGAAGAGTCTTGCTAGGGTCCTACTGAACCGATTGAATGAACACATGGAACGGTCAGGGCTTCTACCAGAAAGCCAATGTGGATTCAGGAAAAACAGAGGAACAATAGACATGATCTTCACAGCACGACAGCTTCAAGAAAAATGCCAGGAACAGAATGTGGACCTCTACATGACCTTTGTCGACCTTACCAAAGCATTTGACACAGTCAGCCGTGAGGGACTTTGGAAAATTATGGCAAAGTTTGGTTGTCCTGCCAAATTCATAGCAATGGTGCGGCAGTTCCATGATGGTATGCTTGCAAGGGTCCAAAATGATGGCGAGTTTTCTGATCCATTTCCTGTGACAAATGGAGTTAAGCAAGGCTGTGTACTAGCTTCAACACTGTTCAGCATGATGTTTTCTGCCATGCATACAGATGCTTTCCAGGATGGTGACAATGGTATACCTAGTAGGTATCGCTTTGATGGGAAACTTTTCAACCTAAGAAGGTTGCAAGCTAAATCTAAGGTGCAAACAGAGGTGCTAGACGAGTTCCTCTTTGCTGATGACATGGCAAAGGATGCTCCAACAGAAGAAAAAATGCAAAAAGGTGTGGATAAAGTATCTGAGTCATGTGACAGCTATGATCTCACAATCAGCATAAAAAAAACTGAGGTAATATATCAGCCAGCACCTGGAAAGCCTTACAAGGAGCCTACCATCACGGTGAAAGGTCAACGACTGCAAGTGGTAGACAAGTTCACCTACCTTGGAAGCACATTGTCTAGAGTTGTGCACATTGATGATGAAGTCAATGCTAGAATTGCCAAAGCTAGTGCAGCATTTGGCTGGCTACGTGGAAGTATTTGGGACCGAAGTGGAATCAGACTTGACACAAAGCTGAAAGTATATAGATCGGTAGTGCTGCCAACACTATTATACGCATGCGAAACTTGGACAGTTTACCAACGGCATGCCAAAAGACTGAACCACTTCCATACAAGCTGTCTTAGAAAATTTCTAAAGAGCAAGACAGGATTCCAGACACAGAAGTCCTGAAAAGGGCAGGGATGCAGAGTATACATACTCTTCTGAAATTGGCACAGTTAAGATGGACAGGCCATATTACCAGAATGCCTGATGAACGTTTGCCAAAGAAAATCCTCTATGGAGAACTTCAAGTAGGAAAACGCTCCCATGGTGCTCAGAAGAAGCGATACAAGGACACCCTCAAAGCCTCCCTTAAAGACTTCAACATACTAACAGAGTCATGGGAACAGATTGCACAAGATCGTACAAAGTGGCGAGGCCTCATAAAAAGGGGAGCTGGTGAATACGAAGCAAAATGAATCAGCGAAGCCGAGCAGAAACGTCCACAGCGGAAAGCCAGAGCTAAGACATCACCAACAGAGCTTTCTTCCTCAGACCTCTCTTGTTCTATCTGCAACAGGCAGTTTAGAGCTAAGATTGGTCTCATCAGCCATCTTAGAATAAATATATAACAAATAATAACACATCACACAGTTGATTAGGAATGGTCATTGTCAGTAATGACAGACGAACAAGAAGATCTGGCTTGTCGCCTTAAGACAGAATGCTTTCATCTAAAATTCCAGCAGGGATTTGAGGTCATAAAACTGTCTTAAGTAAGTTTAGAAATAAGATTTAGCATCCCTGTTGATAATTTTGCAAACAAAATATTTCAGAATTTCTAAATGTATAATTTTAATTTAGTTCCTTAAATAGTGATTTAAATGGAAATATAAGACACGGTTTTAGAATCTTCTTTCTGAGACAAATATTTTGATATCAAACTTGACACTGGTAATGAAAAATATAGAAAAAATCAGTACTTGATCAATTTAAAGTAGTTGCGGTCATGGTACCAAAGCCGTAATCCAAACTCATAAATCCATAAACGAATGACGAATCAGAATGTTCAGACCAACAGACATGGACCCCAGAACAAAGGGTGTAATCAGGCGTCCGCAGATAGTAAGCATTACTTGGTAAGCAAGCTTCGCCCACCATGCCCATAGGCCTGATTGAAGGAAATATCGGTAGAAGCGTATGTCCGGGATTTAGGAAGTCTACTTATGGCGCGTCACTGGCAAAAACATCAGAAACAATTCTGGAAAACATTAAACATTTTCCTGTAATAACTTACAAACTTGGCCATATTGGAAACATACATATAAATATTCATATCCAGCACAGAAAAACAATTAAAATGATATAAAAGTTTTAACTTTTTGAAAAATAATAATATAAAAATATTGCTTTTGAACAACAAAAATTTGGATGGTGAACGTCCAATATTAAAGGACAGTTCATGTCTGCTAGACACTAGACACAAGTCATGTATTTGAGATATTGTTATATACTGAAAATTTCCTGAAAATTTTAATTCTGATATTATATAGTGAAAGTTTTAATTCCACTATTACATAGTGAAAATTCTTAATACATGTACATATACATGTATATATAGTTTAACCATCCAGAGTAATGCAATATATACATGTATATATATTCTAACTACCCAAAGTTACGCAATGAAAATACACCCATAACACTTGAATGAAAAAAAAGTGGTAATCTCGCTTATCTAAATATCATCACATGAACAGTCGAACTTCAATGACTCGAACATCGTTGAGACCAATGAAATTTGTTCGAGACATGGGTAGTTCAATGAGGGTTCAAGATGTCAGATCAGGAAGCAAATGGCGATAATTTAGAGAAATCTTTTCGATTTTTTATACAATCATGGTATGTTGACTGTATTCGTTAGAATCGCCTCGATGAGGCGATTCTAATGAGTACACCCAACATACAATTTCATGACTAACTATATGTTTTCTGAAGCAATCGGAAGAATTTCGTAGGGACTAAAAAACAAGTTCGCATCAGCCATGGTAAACAAGCCATCCGGGTTCGAGCTATTGAGGTTCGACTCTAAATGCAAACTGACAATCTGATCAATTCTTGCTTTCGTTGTATCTACATATAAGACAGTATCAAACAATAATTGAGGTTTGAAAAAATATGTACTGGGTCATGTTTCTCTAATCATGTTTTTCTTTCTTTCTTTCTTTTTTTTTTTTTTTTTTTTTTTTTTTTTTTGCTTTATTGCTTGAATCTTTTGATGTTGATTGCTTAAAAAAACCTGAAAGTGAACCACATATATATATATATATATATATATATATATATATATATATATATATATATATATATATATATATATATATATATATATATATATATAGTGACATATTTATTGCTGTAGAAAGATAGAGCAGATGAGTATCTTCCTAAGTTAACAGGTTTTCTTGCAATTGTAATAACCATTTGATCCGCAAAGTGAGAAAACGTACCTTCGGACATGTGCGCCCAGCGAAGATTCAGATCAGCCTACGCATTCGGGCAGTCTAATCAGCATCTTCATAGGGCGCATTTTGGATAGCCAAGGGTGCAAAGTTTCTTCGTGTAGATAACGAAAACTCAGGATATAATGCGCGACAGCGCAGGCTGATCTGAATCTTCGCCGGGCGCACATCTCTAAAGAAAAGTTTTCTGGCTCAGATAGTCACTATGACTTAACGCTTTTCCAGAAGAACTTTCCGTGTTCTCAGTTTCTCAAAGACAGACACCCCTTACGGATGAGACGACGACATGTTCAACGTTCTTAGCAACGTTTTCCCAAGACTCGGAAGATATACTAACATATATCATATATACAGTATTGATACTGTTTACTAGATTCTGAAGTACTTGGCTATACGTGTTCTCTGTTCCTCAAAAGTAAATGCACCTTTCTCTAGTGAGGCCATCGTTTTTTATCATAAAAGTTTCCACCAGCCTCACTTTAAACCGAACTCGCTTTCACATTCAACCTCAGCGGGTCATATTTATGCATGTACGTAGATATTTTACTTACTTGCCAACGGCTAACAAAAGTGAAAATGACGTGAAATGAAAAATATATAAATAACAAATGTATATGAACGTATATTAAACGACCAATATAATAAATATTGTCTATTGTGTAGCAAAGTTACGACGATCCATTTCACTAAATTTTAGTTTTAAAAACGCATCGAAGTTTGTTCTTTTTTTTTTTTTAGCTCACAGTTTGTTTGATTCCTGTTATTTTGTGTTTGTATGCTCTCTCTCTCTCTCTCTCTCTCTCTCTCTCTCTGCGCGCACGTTTGTGTGTGTGTGTGTGTGTGTGTGTGTGTGTGTGTGTGTGTGTGTGTGTGTGTGTGTGTGTGTGTGTGTGTGTTTTGAAAATTTTTAATTCAGATTCTCGTGACTCATTAAATATGGCTGCGTCCTAACAACCATTTTGAAATGATGAATAGCACTTATACTTTCCACTGTCAGTCCGACGAAAGCAATTGTTTGCAGAGCTTTTTTAGTTTACGCTCTAAATTTGTGTTTCCTTTACATGTCAATGAACCAGGATATTAAAAAATCTAAGAGGGGATTAGCATTGTATATGACTTATAGGTTCAGTGATATTCAATTCGCCAAGTTAAACCATTTATGCCTAGCGTCCCGTAAAAGGGACATTGGCAAACAATGTAGACGCAGATCAGACGCCGCAAAACGCGGCGTCTGATCAGTGTCTACACTGTTTGCATTGCATACAGTAATTTCCATATAACATGGTAACAATAAAAACTAACCAGATACCCCTAAAAAGGATATGGACATGTCCAAAGAAGAATCCTCTCGGCATAAATAGGTTAAAGCCAATGAACCGCAGTTATGCGGAAGAAAATAAAAGTTATACTAGTCAAATAAAAAGAGAAAGCGAAGAGAAGCATTCATGCACTAACCTTTATTTGCTCAAACGAGGCCGTGTTTATGCAAGGCTACTCAAGTCGGGGCAAGAAAAAACTTGCTCAGATTTTCAGTTTTATATATACTTACAGATATACATATAGGTAACGTCTTTTCTTTGAATAATCCCAAATGTTCATATTTTAGATTTCGTCCGCTTGCAACCTTGTAAAGTTTTTACTCTGTACTATTGCTTTGCCTTTTAACTCGATTCTCTATTTGAAATATGACGATGTGTTAACTTCCATGTTGTTTGTAGTAACATTCTGTCCTCTCCTACATGTCGGGCCTTTATTTTAAAAGTTGATACGATGCGTTTAGTGTGTTAAGACTGTATCTCGACCGAGAAGTCGAATGCTTGCTTCAGTCCACGGCGCATTGCTATAGTAAACTTAACTCTTTCCCCGCTAGTGGCGACTTTTGTTGTCTGATGATAAGCTTTGCAAATAATTTGGACTCTGGATCCAAACTGTTTGACACTCTGTGGTATTCCTGAAAGATTTTTTATTTATTTATTTATTTATTTTTTTTTTTTTTTTTTTTTTTTTTTGAAAAAAAAAAAAATAATAATAATAATAATAATAATCTAAAAAAAATCCACAAAAAAAAAAAAAAAAAAAAACATGCAAAATTTCCCAACATGCAAAGAGTTAAAATCAAAACTATCGCATGTCCTAAAGAAGTTCTGTGGTTGACGTAATCAGCTATATTCACTGCATAGAGTGTGTTTGGTTGCTTTGGTCCGTTACAGAAAAAAAAAATCACCAAAATTCTAAGAGGGATAGTTTAGGAGTGATAAACGAATTATAATGTGTCATGTCGTGAAAACATAGTCTGATTAAGCTGAATGAATACACTCTCAAGAGGCTAACTGTCAAAATTCTTTTGCCTCCGTATTCAGCAATTCTGAAAAGAAAGCATCTGTTCCCTTGGGAGCAAAATCCTTTTAGAATAAACCCCTTTTCAGAAGGGAATTGATGTTCAGCAGGAAAGCAAAGAGGACGTCACAAAAGCTGTCTCCTTTGTAAAAATGGCAGAGGATCTGCCAAGTGTACCCATTCATCTTAAATGATTTTTTGTACAGCTCAGTCTAAAATGAGGTTATCAATAGGGATGCTTGATATATGAAGATAATATCTCATCTTATTCATTTTGCAAGCGTATTTTCTCATGTAATTGATTTTAGCAGTCGGAATGAAGTCCAGGGCCCAGTTGTCAAAGCACCGTTAGCTTAACGAGCTCGTTAGTGGTAAAAATGATAACTGTTCTAGTAAGTATATTATCTAATTCACAGGTATTTTTGCTGAAAAAAAATGTGAGTAGCTTTTGCAAATGCAAATATGCCAAATTTAATGATCAAAGTTTTAACGAGACGTTAACTAGAGATCGTTAGTTTTGAACGTGGGCCCTGACTGCTAAGCTCTTTACACACAGCTATCGGTATCATAAACTCCGTAAATCTTTTACAGAATTTTATTGCCGAGACTCCGAATCGATGGATAAATATGAAGTTAGCTTAAAAACACTTCTGCGGCAAGGGAATAGCGGAATCAGAAATTTACGATGACCAAGTTTATAAATTTAGGAAAACTTGTTGGAATATCCAATCTTTTAGAAGAATTCAAAGAGAACATTACCCGTTATAAAATGATAAGATATAAAAAGAATGTTTTCCGGCAGACTGTTGGTTACGTAGTTATGGTTAACAGCTATGGTTATCTCTTTAAATGTATGACAATGGGTTGGTCTCGGTCCCTATGACGGCACCGACTACACCTTTAATTTGAGGATTGACACCTGATGATATGGCTTGGTTCGGGTCCCCACCCCTGTCACCCCCGTGGTTCAACAAGTGGTTTCCTTAAAAAAAACTCTGGCTGCCATGGTCTATGGTGTTTGCCACAGTACTTGTTCTTGTCGCATCACAGTGATTCAATTTGATTTACCTGTGTTTTTGTGGTGTTTAACGACTGAGTTAGGGAGTCGAACAATTATTTTGTAATACTTGGCCATAGGGTTGGGGTTTGGTACCCATAAAATCGATTTAAACCCTCGGTTATTTTCGCTACTGAACCTTCTAAGGCAGTGTTTCTTCTTTACAGCGCATTGTAGCTGCTCGCTCTGGAGCTTTTCTAACATGAGCCAGCTAGCGCACGACAAACCTACAAAATGGTATGTGCGCCCAGAGAAGACGCAGATCAGCCTGGGCACCCGCCCAGTCTGATCAGAGTCTTCACTGTCCGCATGAAGAAAGCTTGGGTCCTTAGCTACACATTGAGCGCAAAGCGAGGTCTCTAATCAGACTAGACGGATGCCCAGGCTGATCTGAGTCTCCGCTGGGCGCACATGTCATTTTGCTGAATTTGCCGTGCGCTGGCTCAAATGTGTTACTATTTGGTGTCTTATTTATATGTTTGCTGCCTTCTGTCTGGCATTGTATGAAGCGGGAGCTTATTGCTTTGCGTTTCGTTGGTTTTTAACGTATAAACTCGACGTCGAAGTTTGTTTATTCTTCCTCTTGATGTCATTGGTTGATTATGTTCTATGATTGTGGCTCTTCCTGGATATTGTCTTTTTTATTAATTTTCATCCAGGAAAGGCCCCATGCACGAACTTCCCGATTACAGCCTTCCCAATTAAGATAGGAAAAAGGAGACCAGGAACAATCACAAAACACGACGGTATATTTAAGATAACCGAAGTACAGACAAAGAAGAGCTATAACGGAATGACCGCCTTAGAACGGGCAGCGGAAAACTACTACATAGTGTTTAAGCTATTTTTACTGGCGAGAAACCTCTGCTGCTACTCCAAACTTCAAATATGTTAATCCGCGTAGTGGTCCTCTAACTCACTAATGAAACATGACAGTGAAACACATATAATCACAAACATTAATTGTGTTGAAACGAAGCAGTGAGCTCAATGGTGATCGGAGGCCAGAGCACGAGAGAAAAAAAAAAAAAAAAAAAAAAAAAAAAAACAAGAATCACGATAGACCGGACCACAGGTAGCCTTCTCAAACACATTGTGGAAGTAGCAGTCATTTCTCACCGCCGTGCAATTTAAGAGGGGTGTTATATTATGCACTGATATATAATGCAGTGATAATAACTAATTGTTAATGAAGAACGACAATGTGTTCAAACTATTATTTAATAAGGTGACTGTGTCTAGCATACAACATACATAATCATAGCTACAAGAGAAGTAAAGTATTTTAGAGGCTGACAGTATTTATATTCAGTGAGGTACATCAGTGGGGTTTATCAACAGCTTACATAGAGGATTGACTAATAATGTAACAAGGGGAAAAATTATTAACCACAACTTGGTTACTGGAGTGGGCGGATAGTGCGAAGGTGTCGTGCATTTTACGTCACCGGGTGCCAAACTGATAATATTGGCTTAATTACAGTTGGGTAACTTTGTAGCAGGTAAGGGTTGAGGGAATGTTTTTTTTTTCTTCACTTTCATTCCTGTTCCTCTTTATTCCTTGTCCGTCTCTTTGCCACAGAACATTTATGCTGAAACCTTTTCGTAACAATACGTTCGAATTGTTCCGAAAAAAAAAAACAAACTTACCAACAATCCTTCTCAATTTCTAGGCTGTCACCATGAATTTCGGCTCCTTTCTTTTTTCTGTTCGATATTATCTCAACAAAGTCGTTTTGGAAAGAGAACGTATCTAGCGGACACGTACACGTTCAGTGATCTAACGTCTACGACAAATTAACATTGAATAGATGTTATTTCAACGTTGTGTATCTGTTGAGTATATTTCTGTGCGCCCTTTTATATATAGCTTGCAGTATCTGGTTTTGCTTTCATAAAATTCTTTTTAAAATGTCAATGAGTGTAGAACTTACGTCTTGTAATACTCAGATTACTTTTTCGCGATGTTAGCCTAGTTTGTTGTTTAAAGAAGAAGAAAAAAAAATTGGAGCTATTGTAGACGTGTAAGACATGCTGTATCTACATATAAGTGACTAGGAATATTTTATCAGACTTGTGCTCAGAATGTCGATAAATGTTTACTCTTGGATATGTCGTGTTTCGTTTGATTCAGTTTACCAAAGAATAAGTGTTCCTTTCGCACTTTAGCTGTACTTGTATGCTGTTACTTCCCTTTGCCAATCTTTTATTAAAGTAGGAGAGGCAGGTTTGTTTACAAACACAAAATCTTCCAATTTTACTTCCTGATATTAAATACAATATTGAAAGCGAAGTAAATGTCAAAAACATGAAATAAATACCACATGTAAATACATATTGACCTACATATGAAGACAATATAAAGCTGGTTTGCAACAATCAACATATCGGATTTCTCATGTCGTCACGCATGTGTCACATACGGTTCCAATTAGCGATGCAATTAATGTTAGTTGTAAAGGAAACGTAACCATACGCTGTGGAGCAATATCTGGATGCTTGATTTATTCATGTACGTAGACATTGGTGTGTTATTATTGATACTGAATACTGCTCAGAATAGATGATTATAAATGGAATTATTCTATAACTGGACATTGTATGACTGTAATGGTGTTAGGACTGAAGTGGACATGATATATAGGAAAAAAAAAATATACAAGCGGCAATGTGAGGCCTTACACCTATGCACCCAATGAAGACTCAGATTAGCCTACACATCTAATCAGAGTCTTAATTGTCCACGTGAAGAAACTTAGCATCATTGGCTTGCATATGTGCACATTGCTTCCATTATTAAGACTGAGTTAAAAATTACTTACTAAACATTTAATATTTTGTCTTTATGTATAGAAATAGTGCTTGGTCTGATAAGGATCTTTGCTGTTCTTAACATTTTATAAGATTCCAATACTTTCTTTGTGAACATAGCTGAAAATAAGGTATTTTTAACCAGAGAGTACTGATATAATAGCTGAAAATAAGGTATTTTTCAGGGGTCAAGCTACAGGGCGACTGGGGCGAAATAGTCACACCTAGAAGGCTCTAAATCGCCCTGGGAAGCCCAGAGGGTGACAAAAACTTCGCCCTCCATTTTTGCAACTTTTGAAAAAGCTAGTACTTGTGCAAAACAAACTTTTTGTTTGTAGAAATGCAGTAAAAATTGAGCAAACATGCAAAGGTAACATTCTGTTGAAAAAAGTTGTAAGATGTATCAGAAATGCTAATGAATAAAAGTCTTATGTGATTTAACAAGTTTTGGAGGAAAACTGTTTGCCTATAATATTAAGTGACCAAAAGATCATTTTCATCAATGTCATAAGTTTTCGTGGGTGTCCTTTTTTTCATAAGTGAACCATTTACATGGAGAAAATTGGTCAGAAATAGCATTAAAAGTGCTAAAAACTAACTTTAGAAGTTGACATACACTTTAGTTAACAAATTTCTTTTTATCATTGTGTTTATTGCTTACTTATTAAGCCACAGATCTTGATGTTTTGACTGGATCTTCTGAAAAGGATTGTCAGTTTCAAAAAAAAAAAAAAAAAAATGAATGAACTTGTGGTCAGATATAATGCATTTGCCCTACTTACATCTGTTACTTTGCATACTTTGCATCATTTAATTGGTTTAGAAGTAAGAAAGAACAGGTCTACAGTAAATTTAGTTTCCTTCTTTGTTAATTCCCCAAGACATTGCGGTAAAGTGAGTCGAGAGTCCTAAATGTCGCGCTTTCAGTAAGGTGATAGGTAAACCAAGTCTTGACTTCTCCCTCATCCTATAAAACTTCTCCCTGTTATGTCTGGAGGGAGAAGTCACTTCTCCCTAAATTTCTGAGCCAGCTTGAACCCTGTTTTTAACCAGAGAGAATATATTTCTCTACAAAACATGTGGTAATTATTAAAAACCCTGATACCGGCACAGTGGCTCAGTGGTAGAGCGTCCGCTTTGTGACCGGGAGGTTGCGGGTTCGATCCCCGGCCGGGTCATACCAAAGACTTTAAAAATGGTACTAGCTGCTCTTTCGCTTGGCGCTCAGCATTAAGAAAGTAGAGCTAGAACTGGTCAGCTCAGTGTCAGTATAATGTGACTGGGTGGAATATCATGTCAAAGTGTCTGGGGTGTGATATTTCAGTGAGGCAGCACTCTAAAAGTGAGCATTGAGCTCCCTGCCACATCCAGACACCGTCGCGATATGACTGAAAAAGGTTGAAAGCGACGTTAAGCCCAAATCAAACAAACAAAATTAAAAACCCTGCAGTGATGTGCTTCTAATGAGTACCACATGTAAACCTTTAACTGTATGATTTCCTGGAGATGTAAGAAAAATATTCATCTGAAATCACATTCATGTAAAGCAAGTACTCATTAGAAGTGCTGTCCTGAGGTACTTATTTGCAGACCCTAACATTCATTTTCATGGAGAAAAAGTGTTTATCTGAATTCCTCTTTTAAGGAGGTTTCATAAATTTTCTGCCATTTTTACAATGCATACAACTTTTATAACTTGCTGTTTGCATTCCTGCACACTGAGACACTCATGAACAGGGGTCTCTTCTAAAACAAAAGAATTTGATCCCATAGGGAGCAAATTCTTTCCATTTAGAGTATGTATATATCTTATTGGAAGGGCTGCAAAATAATTTTGACAGACTTGTCTCCACCTTAGTGTATATATTCCCAGTAATTTCTCCTACATGGCCAGAATACACAGACGTCCAGTCTGGACTGGTTAGAGTCTTTACTGGCATTGTTTGGGTATGATGTGTTACTTTATTTAACCCTGTTTTTACTTTGTTGGCTTTATGCTTTTTCAGTGAGTGTGTAGAGAAATATGGAAGAAGAAAGCAAGAATAAAGTACATTGGACAGCCATTGTGTTGACCTGCACCAAGAAGGAATGGGCCTCTATCCTTCAAGAGGGTATGTACACATGTATCATAGCTCTACACAGCTCCAGATAAGGTGCTTTTTCCAACTGAAAAGTACTGTGATAGTTTTCTTATTTTTCCATGAAATCATATGTTGTGGGTACTCATTAGGAGCACTTCACTGAGGTGCTTCTAATGAGTACCCACAATATATATTTTGTAGAGAAGTAAGAAAAAAATTATGTGGCTACCCCTCTTATCTGGAGCTATGGCTCTTGATAAGGTGATTTGCCTTTGTAATTCTTGTACCAAACATGCTGATAGTTCAGGGTTTTTCTTGTCCCTCAAAAACACAAGACTTGGTCCCTTTTTGTCCCCCGCCTTTTCGAAGAAAAGTGGAGGGACACTGTTTTTGGTTTTCCGTGGGGCGTGGCGCGTGGTGCGTGGTTCCGAGTTTTTAGTAGGTACTTTGTCCCCTTAACTCCTCCCACAGTTTTTGTCCGATCCTTTTGAAACTTTACAGGTGTTTTAAGGATGGTCTGAAGATTTGCATGTGTTTTTTTTTTCAAAATCCTGAAATAATTTTTTATCACTTTTTCCGCATTTTTAACTTAGACATTTTTTGAGTTCTAATATTACAGAAGTCTATAGGGAGTAGGTACCTTGTCCCCTTAACTCCTCCCACAGTTTTTGTCCAATCCTTTTGAAACTTTACAGGTGATTTAAGGATGGTCTGAAAATTTGCATGTGGTTTTTTCAGAATCCTGAAATAATTTTTTATTACTTTTTCTGCATTTTTAACTTAGACATTTTTTGAGTTCTAATATTACAGAAGTCTATAGGGAGTAGGTACCTTGTCCCCTTAACTCCTCCCACAGTTTTTGGCCAATCCTTTTGAAACTTTACATAGGTTTTTAGGATAGCCTGAAGATATGCATGTGGTTTTTTCAGAATCCTGAAATAATTTTTTACTACTTTTTCTGCATTTTTAACTTAGACATTTTTTGAGTTCTAATACTACAGAAGCGTATAGGGAGTAGGTACCTTGACCCCGTAACTCCTACCACAGTTTTAAGCCGATCCTTTGAAACTTTACAGGTGCTTTAAGGATGGTCTGAAGATATGCATGTGGTTTTTTTCAGAATCTTGAAATTATTTTTTATCACTGGTTTCCTGCTTCAATACTTAGGTAATTGATACAGGACCAATGGTCCTCTGGTTATCTTTATCATTTTTAACACCTCAAATAAAAATAAGGCGGGGGACATAAATTCCCCATGGAATTTGCTTGTTGACTCTGATGTCTCTGCAGTGCTTCCATTAACTTCCAGACTCAGGAAATCCCAGACTTCCTACCCCTCAAATTTGGAAGTCCCGCAGGAAAATCTAGGAAGTCCCACTTTTTTCCATGCTGCGACTGTCTGCCCTTTGTTTAGCAGAACATGGGTTCTTATTTCAGTGTCACACAGAATCATCATGATCTATACTTCTGTCAGATCTGTGTGTTTTAAAAAAAGTCCTTATCGCTTATTAAAATTCGATCGCATCTTTTTGGAAAGCCTGTACTTGTATGTCGGACCTTAGAGAAAGCATTAACATTGGTACAATTTCGCATTAGTTTCAAAGCCCAGAGAAAGAAAAAAGAAACACGAGCGAACGAGCTGCGTCCTTCACAAAATTGCGGGAAAACGACGCCGACTCGTGCAACAACAAACAGTTAAAAGGCAGCCCTCGATGAACTACCAACAGCATTACTTTTGTTCGCGGAGAAGAGTAAGCAAAACCATCACAAATCGCCTAAATTTAGACTTAAGTTGCGCCTTTTCCACGCTGGTAAACAGCGCAACCGGAAAAGGCTACGCATTTAGAAACAAGTTTTCCGAAAATTTTGACGAAAAATATGTTTTCTGTCAGAAAAATTGCTTTTTATTTGTCATAGCATCATAGGAAAGACAAACACAAGCTTCTAAATTCGAATAGATTTCAATTTGCGTTCTGTGCATGATTGTTATTTAGTCATAGAATTTCACTCGATAACTCACAGAAGTGTTGAGGTGTTTTCAGGCGACACACATTCTTAGCAAAATAATAACTTAAGATTTTAAGACCTGAATACTAAAAATAAATAAATAAATAAATAAATAAAAATAAAATAATAATGACTTTAAATAATTTCATTATTTTCTTCCAACGATCATTTGTGTCAACGCTTTTTTGATGTTTATTTCTGGTTCTTAATTTATCTATTTCTAGAGAAGGAAAATCCACTCGTCTAAATTCAGTTTATTAGTGCTTACTGTCTTTGTTTCATAAAAATAATATGTTGAACGCGTCTTATTGCTAAAATGATGCGCTGGAAATATTAGTTATTTTATTTGTCATGCATTCTTTGTGTATTCATTAGGTTTTGGAACTGATAAGGCTGCCATGACGTTTTAGAATATGTAGTGCAACCTGGACAATTCCCATAGACCGAAAATTTTCGAGTTCAATAGTCAACGTTTTGAACGTGCTCGCCCGAATATTTTGGGTGTTGCAGGAGAAAGTTTGATTATACAAACATCAATTAATCAACTCAACACGCTTGACAAATACAGGCAGTGATCGCACGGCCAAGGACTGCGACACGTGACAAGGCTGTCAATAAAACTCCCGGAAGAGGAAAGTGGGCCCTCCTTTAAGTTCATTCAACACAGGTAGCGAATTTCCGATAAGTAGGCGGGGCAAACATCATACAACTCGTTAAAAGTGAGCGGGCTGAACTCTTTGACAGTTTCGGACATCTCAGGTATCACTTTCTGACGGACAAAAGAAATTTCAGAAGTCCGTGGTACGTCTTTGAAGCTCAATTTCGCCATCCAGTGGCAATCTCAGGGCGTAATTTACGTTGTACGTCCGCTTAGCGGAAGCCCTGACTCCCAAACCTTCACCTTGGAAAGACATTGATGTTCCTTAAAATTTGCAGTATTTTCTGTAAAATCCCAACAATTAACCCCTGAAATTACCCCATATGTCCCTTAAAATATGGGTCAATAGAGACATATGTCCCCTTAAATTTCTGGTATCTGGTAAATATTTTTCTTATTTCTCCACGAAAACATGTGATGTGGGTACTCATTAGAAGCACCTCGGCAAGAAGCTTCTAATGAGTACCCACATCATATGTTTTCGTTGAGAAATAAGAAAAATATCAATACTTTCGGATTGAAAAAAAACACCTTAACTAGTGCTGTGGAAAAGCCTGTAGTCTAAGTAAAGTGTAGTCTTCTACTTATCATTCAAACTTTTACCAGACATCATTCGTTGTAAATGTTGTTTTGGTTTTTCTGAGAAAATAAGGTTTGACCTTAAACAGAAATTATCTGCTAGGGCAGCTGATTCATGTGTCTAGCAGATGGTCTACGTTAAATGTCAAGCATTGTTTTCACACAAACACATTTTTGCTTTTCTGACTGGCACTTGAAAAGTTAATGTATCTTGCAATTAAACATACTGTATTAGACCTAATTACCACACATACCCCTATAAGCACACAGTCAAGCAAATCAGTAGTCTTCAGATTTCAGCCAGTGTACTTTTTGTCTGCTTTATAAAGGCTTATGTTGTGGGTACCCATTTGAATGACATCAACTTGTCACTGCAATTCAAACTGAGTACCCACAACATAATGATTTTATAAAGAAAATCAGAAGAAGAAAAAACACACAAAAACATCACATAAGCATCATTTGATGAGTCCTTCACTGATCTTTTTTTTTTTTTTTTTTTTTTTTAGTGTACCTTTAGTATAGGTAGGTACATATTTCTCCACAAGTTTTCTGAGTATTTCAGTGTTAGAAATTAACTTTTTTCGCAAGTAGCAAGTAGTTGCTACCTGGTCTGAAAGTAGGTAGCAAAATGCATCTACGTGGCAGCAAAAGGTGTACATGTAACAATGTCCCCGTGCCATGGGTTAACCCTTAAAATGCCAAGAAAACCTGCATCTTAAAATGTTGTCTGTTTATGTCATCTGCTGAATATTCTTGCACACTTCTCTAACCTATATTTGCATACAGCAAACAGCGTGGACCAAGATCAGATTGCTCCTAAAGGAGCCTAAAGGAGCAGTCTGACCTGGGTCCAGACTGTTTTCAGAAATGACTTTTAAAATCACAAGCAGATGACAAAGCAGACGACAATTGTTGTGATTGGCAGTTTAAGGGTTAAACCTTCAAGCACTAAGCATATTTAGCAGACAGCATTTTCAAAGTATTTCAGCAAAAATGAGGCTTGACATTACATGTGAATCGTCTGCTTGGCAGATGATTCATATGAAATGTCAAGTCTAATTTGCACTGAAGACATTCACAACACAAAGTTGATAGTGTTCGGGGCACTATAGCAGGTAGCACCTTTTTGCTACTAACAGTCTGACCAGGTAGCAAACTGAATTTTCAGGTAGCAAATTTGCTACTTGCTACAGTTAATTTCGAACCCTGGTATTTTTAGCTTGCTGAGACTATGACCCTGGAAAGCTTATTTGTCACCCAGTCATTGGCATTGGCATCTGTCCACGTCTGCTTCCGCGTTAGCACAATGTTAAAGTTTTCAAAGGTGTGCATAGTTTTTTAATTATTTATGTTACTAAGCATACACCCCCATTCCCAAGTTAGACCCTCTATATAGGTCAAGGTCAGGTCATACTTTGTCATTTACACCCATGTTTAAGTTCTGTGTTTAAGTTTTGAAAAGTGTATTTAACTTCTGAAGTATTCAAGATACTGCTTTAATAGTTGGCCCACACCTACCTTAGGGTAAGACCTTTCAATAGCAACACCCTTCTTCAGTTTGACCTTCTGCCTAAGTCAAGGTCAGGTCATACCTTGTCATTTAAACCCATGTTCAAGTTCTGTGTTTAAGTTTTGAAAAGTGTATTTAACTTCTGAAGTATTCAAGATACTGCTTTAATAGTTGGCCCACACCTACCTTAGGGTAAGACCTTTTGATAGCACACACCCCTTCCTCAGTTTGACCTTCTGCCTAAGTCAAGGTCAGGTCATACTTTGTCATTTACAGCTGTGTTTAAGTTTTGAAAAGTGTGCATGACTGCTGAAGTATGTAAGATATAGCTTTCATATTTCATCCACACCAACCTAAGGGATTCATCATGTAAGATATAGCTTTCATATTTCGTCCACACCAACCTAAGGGAGGATGTTTCAATGGTATATACCCCATCCCTCAGTTTAACATTCTTCCGACATCAAAGTCAGGTCATACTCTGTCATTTACAACTATGTTTAAATTTTAGCTCTGCATTTTATCTTTAATATTTAATGATTGTTTTCATATTGGATCACCCCTTTCTAGCGAGCTGTGTTGTCTTCTGACAGCTCTTGCGCACATTGCAGTAATAATGACCCTGCCATTTTCAACGGGTGAGGTGGGTTGGGCTGGTGGGGGGGGGGGGGAGCATATAGTATCACCACTGTCAGTACTTCCATCCCCTGCGCTCTGTCCATCTGGTCCATATGTAACAAAAATGGTTTCCGTTCAATACATGTATCTTTTGAAAAGATCAGTGTATTGGATTCAAATTTTATACACAATTTTATAATCATAAAATGTAGGTCAAGTTTGATTTAGGATGAAATCCACCAATTATTAGCTCACCTGAGCTCTGCTCAGGATGAGCTATTGTAATCACTTTTCGTCCGTCGTCCGTGCGTCCGTCTGTTAACATTTTCAAACAACTTCTCCTCTGAAGCCGCTGAGCCAATTTTGCTCAAATTTCATATGGAGCCTCCTTAGGGTGGGGGAACGAAAAATTGCTAAAATGGTCGCGGTCTGTTGACCAAGATGGCCGCCACGCCCATATATGGTAAAAACCTTTAAAAATCTTCTCCTCCAGAACCGAGAATGCCTTGGGGCTGAACCTTTGCAGGAATCATCGGGGATGGGAGGTCTACCAAAATTGCTAAAAGAATTGCCGTACGTTGACGTTTGACCTTTTTACGTCAAGGTCAAGTTTGCTTCCCTATGCATTTGTATGGGAAAAACCTTTAAAAATCTTCTCCTTCAAAACCGTACATGCCTTATGGCTGAATCTTTGCATATATCTTCGGGAACAGGAGGGCTACCAAAATTGCTAAAATAATGGTCCATATTGACATTTGACCTTTTTACGGTAAGGTCAATTTTGCTTCCTTATGCATTTATATGGGAAAAAAGTTCAGAATTTCAAACAACTTCTCCTCTGGAGCCTCTGGGCCAATTTTGTTCAAATTTCATATTGAGCCTCCTTAGGTAGGGGAAACAAAAGATTGCTAAAATGGTCACAGTTCGTTGACCAAGATGGCCGCCATGCCCATATATGGTAAAAACCTTTAAAAATCTTCTTCTCTAGAACCGAGGATGCTTTGGGGCTGAATGTTTGCATAAATCATCGGGGATAGGGGTCTTCCAAAGTTGCTAAAATAATGGTCATACATTGACATTTGACCTTTTTACGGCAAGATCAAGTTTGCTTCCTTATGCATTTGTATGGGAAAAAATATTTAAAAATCTTATTCTCCAAAACCGAGGATGGCTTATGGCTAAAAAATCTTTGCATATATCATCTGGAACAGGCAGTCTACCAAAGTTGCTAAAATAATTGTCATACATTGACATTTAACCTTTTTATGGCGAGGTCAAGTTTGCTTCTGTATGCATTTGTATGGGCCCCATACATTTGTATGGAAAAAATGTTGATAATTTCAAATGGCTTTTCCTCTGAAGCCTCCGGGCCAGTGTTGCTCAAATTTCATGCGGAGCCTCCATGGGCAGGAGAATGAAAGATTGCTAAAATGGGTATGGTCCATTGATCAAAATGGCTGCCATGCCCATATATGGTAAAAACCTTTAAAAATCTTCTTCTCCATAACCAAATAAGCCCTGGGTCCTAATCTTTGCACAAATTATGGGGGACAGGAGATCTACCAAAAATTGCTAAAATGATGGTTCTATGTTGACATTTGACCTTTTTACCTCCAAGGTCAAATTTGTTTCCCCATTTGTATGGGCCATATACATTTATATTGAAAGTATCCAAGTGACTTGTAGATCAACAGCAGTTAAAATTGTTCTGATTGGAAATCTAAGATGGCCATCATCTGGTTTATATTTATAATATTTCCCTGCAGCCACTGTGCTGTTTACATGTATAAAATCATGATTCTTCAGAAACCACTTAGCCAATTTCCACCAAATTTCACATTGATCCTTCTGTTGAAATGTGATTGATAGTTTATTCAAATGATCATGCTCCATTGACTGTCAGGCCCATATATTCTTCTTCAAAACTAAGAACTGCTCAAATGATGATATTTTCATTAGTTGTGATGATAGGATTGGAAAAATGTTGCATAACATCTGCATGTCTGCAGTGGTTATGTCACTCAGGTGAGCGAACCGTGGCCCGTGGGCCTCTTGTTTTGGGAGTTACGACCCTTTTTCAACTTTGAAAATGTTTTTTTTTTTTTTGATATCTTTTGAAAAGATTAGTATATTTGATTCATATTTTATACATAGGTATATAATTATAAAATATAGGTCAAGTTTGATTTAGGGTAAAATCCACCAATTAATTTGGGAGTTACGGCCCTTTTTCAACATTGAAAAGTACATGTAGTTTCCGTTTTATATCTTTTGAAAACATTAGTGTATTGGATTTGTATTTAATACACAGGTATATAATCATAAAATAGTGGTCAAGTTCGATTTAAGATAAAATCCACCCATTATTAACCCTTGTCCTGCTGATCCCGGATATATCCTGCCTTTGCAAACAGTGTAGATCCAGATCAGTTGGCATCTGAAGAAGCCAACTGATCTGGATCTGCACTGTTTGCCATTAAGTATGTGAATAAATATTAACAATCTGTATCAAATAATCTGATTAGCTGAAAATTAGAAGTGGGTGTGGCATCTTAATTTATTCAGCAGGACAAGGGTTAAGGGAGTTATGGCCCTTTTTCATCTTTGAAAATTGTTTTCCTTTCGATATTTTTTGAAAAGATTAGTGTATTGGATTCATATTTTATACATAGGTATATAAGCATAAAATATAGGTCAAGTTCAATTAAGGGTAAAATCTGTCAATTATTATTGAGTTATGGGCCTTTTTCAACCATTTTTTTGCAAAATGCCTGTATGCTTGTGAGGATGGCCCCTGGGCGGGCATCTCGGTCATATTGACATATTTCTAGTTAGTTCGAATACGGCACATTACCAGTCTCATGAGAGAATTGCCTCATGAAGAATAAGTTCTATTGTATGACTGCATATCTTGCATAAACAACAACTGACCATCGGTGGAACATAATTTACTGAAAACTTATAAGATTGATACATACTTGGTAGATTTTTTGACATTTTTTACCAGGGAGACAACTTTTGTGATTTCCTGTTTGGTTTCCTGCAGACCAAGTCCATTCTGAAAACAGGTTTACTCTCAAAATGACAGAGTAGACCCTGGTCAGAGTCTATGGTTGTACAAGATAATTTTGTTTTTCTGTTTCCGTACAAAGATCTTCGTTAACCCATTTTACTCTTACCCCCAAAAGGTAATTGTCAAACAGTGCAGATTCAGATCAGATGCTGCAGAATGCAGTGTCTGATCTGGGTCTCCACTGTTTGACAATTACCTACAAAATTGAAATTGGACTCTTCCAATACATTTTGTGGGGGGAGTTTTTTCAGTCTAAAATGGGTTAAGATGCAGATTATATGAGCTGCAACTTAACCTTTTAAATGCCAATTACAACTTCAGCTGATGACATTTTGATTTGTTTTTCTGATAAAGTTAGGTTTGATATTTCATGTGAATCACCTGTCTAGCTGTCTAGTAGATGATTCAAACAGAATACTAACCCTGATTGTCTCGGAAAATAACACCAGAAATAATAATAATAGTAAAAAAATAAAATGCCATCTGCTAAAATTTTGCTTGGCCCTTCAAGGGGAAAAGAAATGTACCCATGGACATGTGTCTTTATTTTCTGTGAATCATCTGTCATTTAGATTACTTGCCATGATTATAAATATTATGTTTCCTTTTCGTTATATGTATGCTTCTCTGTATGTGCTCCTGTGTTGGCCAAAAATTCAAAATAAAGATTCTTACATCTTGATTTCTGCCTGAAGATAAATAAAGTGTCAAAAACTGATGTGGTGTACCGTATTTACCATATGTATTAGGACAAACAGGCCTGAGCAAACAGTGTAGACCCAGATGAGATGCCACAGAATGCAGCATCTCATCAGTGTCTACAATATTACCACTCATCCAGCATTTTTAGACACAATATGGGGTAGTAAATTGTACTTGTTCAAATTTTAGAACAATTATGGTAAGGAGTCCAGGTGTCTGAATACTTAGGCTAAATACGGTATTTTATTACATAAGCATATATTACAATGTCCTGCACCTTATGGTATTTATCCTAATTATTAGAACAGTTTACTCTTTACCATGTTTATCATGAAGTTTAAACCTGTTCATTTGGTTACCTACCTGGTGATGTCTCTAAATTGTTCTATCAGAATAACAAACAGTGTACTGTACATAGCTCCAGATAAAACACTTCTTTTAAGGCTGGCTGAAAAGATAATTGATTATCAGTCCTGCCATTGTGATTGATAATCCATTAGTAATCACTGAAGATTTGGTCATAATTGTACCTGTCTGAGCATGGCTCTTACCATATGTTATACTTTACCGACATATTTGGCAAGACAGGCCTGAGCAAACAGTGTAGACCCAGATAAGACACCACACTGCAGCATCTCATCAGGGGCTACAATGTTTGCCACTCATCCAGCTATTTTTAGACACAACATTGGGTAGTAAATTGTACTTCAGAGTTCATACATGTCAGGGAAAAGTCAGGGAAAAATCATTTTTTTAAGGTCAGGGAATTTTGGAAAGTGTCAGGGAATTTTTTAAATTTGTCAGAATGTCATGGATTTGTCAGGGAATATTCTAATCTGGTTGTCAGGCAGTTCATTTTTTTTTTTTTTTTTTTTTCCAAAGGCTAAGGCAGTCCCTTCACTTTTGACAAAAGTGTAATTGTTCTTTTTTCACTAACATTAAAGGTACATGTACATGTATATGTACTTAATACCTCTAATCCTTAATTTACATAATATAGTTCTAAAGAGCAATCTGATTGGCGCTGCCTCTATGTGACTCAGTTGCCTGGCAGCGTTAAAAATCTGAAAACTGAAACTCAGTCTGATTTTAGTACACACTGCCCACTGCTAGATTTAGTACTTTAGATCATTTGATCTTAATAATCTGATATGAGGAAAATTCTATTATATTTTATTCACCAGGATAAGTGTTAATAGATGCAAGTTTACAACTAGCTGTTTTAACTCTATTACTTCATTTCATTTTATCTGTAAAAGTAGACTTTGGTGGTTTGTTGATTTTAGTTGTTCTGGATGTGGTGCTTTAAATTAAAATATTGCTAGTACATACAAGTGAAAAGCATTTTTGTCACATGAAGAAAAGATTTTACTTTTACATGTATATGTGAATTACAAGGTAGTATGTGTGCATTCAGATAGGTTTAAAGAATATTACTGTGCTTATTTTACTTTGCTTTGTAGAATGTGCTTTAAAGGTTAATGCTTTTTAATACATTGGAACCCATAATGACCATACTTAAATTAGATTGTATTATGTTTAAGTAGAGAAATTTGGATTATCTAAAGTCTAAATTTTGCTTAAAGTTTGGCTATTGCACAACATTTGATACAGTTTTCTGTAAAATGAGGAACTGACTTGGGAAATTATTACATGTAATGGCTTATATACCTCATTTTGAATGCCAATATATATATGATTAATAAAAGGAGGTAAGGGTTGGCTGTAGGGGTGGAAGGAGGCCAACATTCTTAAACTTTTTAGTGACTACTCAGCATTCCATAATGAACCACTGTATGTCTCAGTTAAATTAAGATTGTCAACAAAAGGAGTAGTATATATCATAAAAATGATTTACTCTCGGATTTGCTGGAAATAGGTCTCTTCAGAAGAAATGTAAAAGTAAAGGTCAACAATCAGGAACCAATACAGTTGAGTTCCATATACAATCCAGAAGACTAGATGGGAAAGAAATGAAACAATGACTAAAAATAGAATGTCAGGGCAAAATTGCTGTGCATCAAGGAAATGTCAGGGAATTTCTTGTCAAAGACTTTGTATGAACCATGTTCTTGTTCAAATTTTAGATAAAGTATGGCAAGGAGTTGAGGCATCTGGATACTAATAGTAAATATGGTAAAGTAACAGACACAGAAATCAAATGATCAATTAAAGAGCACATCTGTAACGATAATCATTTTTGTGGAATTTGTCGATAAATTAATCGATTATTTGATTAATTGTGCCAGCCTTTTCAACCTAAAAGTATGGTAAATGTCCTAAAAAATTGTATACCAAAGTTTCCAACAAACAGGCAAACAGTGCAGACCCAGATCAGACTGCTCTTGAATAAACATGCAAACAATGCAGACCCAAATCAGACTGCTCCTGAAGGAGCAGGCTGATCAGAGTCTTCACTATTTGCCATTCCACAAAATATTTAAGAAGCAAATGCATTAGAAGCAAAATTTGGCCAAAAATAGGATTGAATAATGTGTTCAAAATTTTAGGACATTTACTGTATTGGTTTTATTTCTTATTTCTCCATGAAAATATATGTTGTTGGTACTCAAAAGAAGTGCCTCTCAGCTCACTTCTAACATATATTTTCATGGAGAAATATGAAAAATATAATTCTGAATATTCTATTACCTGGAGCTATGAATGCGGAGCCTAATCAGACTGTTCATTTAGGAGCAGTTTGATCTGAGTCTTCACTCTTTGCTCTTGTCTTTTTATCTGAACATTTAGGATAAATATGGTACCTTTAAATTACTTAAACAGAATTGGAAATTCGTCAGAAGAAGGGTTACATTGACAAGGATGTGTTCCTGCTGGCAGTAGAAGACCCTAAAGAGGGATCAGGAAGTGGAGGGGCCACTATCAATGCTCTTCTAACAGTTGCTGAGTACATCAGTGCACAAAGGGGCTATTCAGTAAGTCATATGGAGCGCTGTGGTGCAGTGGTAAAGCGTCGGACTCGAGATCGATTCCCACTACCGGGTTCGATCCCCACTAACAGCAAGTGTTGTTTCCTTGAGCAAGAGACTTTATCCACATTGCTTAGTACTGGTTTCTATCCAGGAAAAAGAGGGCCACATGGAAGATTAGTACTAGATTACTAAATGTGTTACCCTCTATAAATAAGGTCGATTATTATTATTATTATTATTATTATTATTATTGCATCTTGAAAGGACACTACAATGTGGACTTTGATTTTTTATGTTTAATCCTTTCTATACAAAAAATAGCAGTCACTTCTTTATTAACAGAAATGTTATACACTACAACCTCTTTATAACATGGTTCATTATAACACGGTTTTGGATATAACACGGTTCAAACATGGATCCCAAAAATGTATAGAGTATATTGAAAAATGACCATATATGGTCATTTTTCAATATAATCTATACATTTTTGTTTGGATATAACACGGTTGTTTAACTGACACGGTTTATGCTATGGACCCCAACAATAGTGTTATGAAGAGGTTGTGGTGTACCATCCCACAAATTGTGTTTGTGGGATGGTTATTGTTTTCGCTGTCCATCTGTCTTTCTGTACCAACAAGTGGTACATTTGGAGACTCAGTTGGACACATAATTGTCCAGAGAAGCAAAGAAATAATACATTAGGACATACTATTTAGGTTTATTCTGTGACATTTCGTCACTATTGGACTTGCATTCTGGGACTACATTATAGGACTAAAATTGTTGTTTTAGTCAGCTTATGTACCACTTGTAGAAACATCCATCTGTCGGTGGTGTTGTGCTTTCTACTTTACATCTAATAAACATGCTTATTGACTTGTCCTTGCTGTGACAGATTTACCAAAATGTTTCCCTTTATATATTTTTAGGTTCTGAATGATGATGTCCTGCTAGATTCCAAAATTCTTATATTGCACCATGTAAGTATAGTATGAAGTGTAACATATATTTTATAATATATGATGCCCAACCTAGGAAAAGGACCCATCTGCCATATCAGAGCTATAGATATTTTCATCAAAAAAGTACTGATCCACAAAAACATACTTTGTGGGTACTCATTAGAAGTGTCTCATTGAGGCATATCTAATCATACCAACTACATATAAATTTTTGGAAGAAATTAGAAAAAAACAAAACCTTAATACCTGAATGGCTTTTATCTTGAGCACTGATATGCAAAGAGCCATATGCACCAACAGATTTTGTTAGTTAGATAAGGCCTATCTTGGTCATCAATTTGTTTTATCTAGTGATACTGTGATACTAGTAAGTGATAATAGTAGTGATACTGTAAGCAGGCACACACTGTGTAGGCAGATCTGGCCAAGAGGTTATAAAACTTTTCTCGTGCTCAACTCAGCTGAGCATGAAATTTGTCCTGCTAATAAATCTCAAGTTACTAACAATTGCAAATTCTTTCTTTCTAAACATAGCTGAGCATGAAAATTTCTCTGCTAGTAAATATGAAAATGCCAATTATTGTTGGCATTTTCATTAGTAAATATGAAAATGCCAATTATTGTTGGCATTTTCATATTTATTAGCTGAGAAAATTTCATGCTCAGCTGAGTTTAGCATGAAAAAAGGTTATAACCTCGGGGCCTGGGCCTTTGTTGACTGCTGATGTGCAAAAGGCCTTTTTTTTCCATGTTATATGTTATGTGTCCATCATAGGTATTATGATCTATGCCATTGGACTTGTTATGTGTCCCCCTTCAGGGTTGGGAGACATATTGATTTTGCCATGGATGTCTGTCTGTCTCACATAATCATGTCCACCCTGTTTCTTGATACCCATTTGAGATAATGTTACAAAACTTTATAGAAATGTTGACAATGCAGAACACAAGAACCATAACTGTGGTTACTAACTTTTGGAGTTACGGCCCTTTGAACATTGTAAGTAGTTAAGAAGGAGCTTGATGTGCTGAAAAAAAAAACAACAGGAAGTCACAAAACTTGTCTCCCTTGAAAAAAATGACAAAATATATTCCAGGTTTATCCAGTCTCCTCAGTCAGCACATTTTTATATGTTCAGTGAAACATTTTTTTTACTGGACATGCCTCATACAATTGCACTTTACAGACTACTTTGAACTTCAAAGAGCTTTTACAGCCTGGCCAGATAAACAGTCTACCAAGTCTCTATTGCTCATATTTATTATATGAGCCACATTTGTAAATATCTGAACTGCAAATGCTGTCACCAGTCTCTGAATATGCACAGTCTTGTCGAAGTATGTGTAGTTCATCCAGGAAATATTTGGACTATTTTGAAAGGAAACCATACATGTATGTTTGTAAATTTTCTGGTCTGTGCATGCCTAATTCAAATAACATAAAAGCAGGTTTTGTAATGATTTTGTCTCTCGGTGTGCTTGGAAGCATAGGTCTAGAAACAATATGTTTTGCAGGATTGTGGAATTATCAAATTTTATTACTTGTCCAACCAAGATTTACTTGCACGAAAATTGACATTTTTCTTATTTCTCAAAGAAAACATATTTTGTAGGTACTCATTAGAAGTGCCTCGGTGAGGCACTTGTAGTGAGTACCTACAACATATATTTTCTTTGAGAATATAATTATGTCATAATCCGGATACTCTTATGAGCTAGAGCTATGAAGTCCTTGTCCCAGGATAATTAAATTGAAATTTTTTACGTGCCCTCAGGGAAATGGGAGAAGTTGGACAAACCTGGCATGGTACACATGGTATTTCCACAGCTCTGTGTTTCGCAACCAAAAAGTTAGTTTTCTTGTCTTTCTGCATAATCTTATGTTGTTGAGTTCTGATGGCTGGGTTGAGTCTCTATATTACTCTAGTCAAAATTTCAGACATGAAGCTATAAAAAAATGACAGTAAACTTGGAGTAGAAGAGTTAAACATGGTATATGTTCTGACATAGCCTTGTTAATCATGACCACTGAATGTTGCTCTTTGTTTACACATCATCATTTCTGTGTTATGGAGCAGGAAGGCAAGCTATTCATATAGATACCTTGCTTATCTAGAGCTATGAACTATACAGTGTAGTGATAAAAGTTCTCACTTCAGGGTCGGTCCTATGCGTATGATGCATGTGGGAGAGGATTCACTACCTTACCAGCCAAGTACAACTCACCAGAATATGATGGACTTGTTACCATGCTAGATATAATCATACAACTCATCACTGAAAAGGTAAGATTGAAAGAAAGCAGATTTCAGTCATTGAATAGTGGAAGTGCTAACCAGGCTGCATATGTGCAAGATGGTCCCTGACCAGCATAGCTCCAAGTAAGGCATGTTTTTCTTCTGAAAATTGTTGCTATTTTTCTTAATTTTCCCCAAAAGAAATATTGTGGTACTCATTAGAAGCACCTCACCAAGATGCTTCTAATAAGTACCCACAACATACGTTTTAATGGAGAAATAAGAAAAATATTTCCTGGATATCCCCTTACCTAGAGCTGTGCAGACTAGCTTGTGTATATGCAAGATTTTCTGGTTGTCATGTCAGGTAAAATAAATGGGCTGTAGCGCATATATGAATAGGCTAAGATCAACCTGCACATCCATTCAGTTTGATCGTTGCTGTTGGAGGAAGCAATTCATTGCTCCATATAAAAAACTTTTTTCCGCCAAAAACTACTGGACCAAGTTTTTCAAAGCATCATTAGCTTAACAAACTCATTAGTGGTAAAAATGTTAACTGTTCTAGTAAGTACAATATCTAATTCACAGGTATTTTTGCTGAAAAAATGGGAGTAGCTTTTGCAAGCTACTCACATTTTTTCAGCAAAAATATTAGCATATATACCATATTCAATGATCAAAGTTTAAACGATACGTTACTAGCAACGTTAGTTAGTTTTGAACAACTGCGCCCTGATATTTCTCATGTTGCTCCACAAAAAACATATGAGCCAGCGCATGGCAAAACCTACAGTTAGACCTGTGTGACCAGCAAGGACTCAGATCAGCCTGAACATCCACCCAGTATGGCAAGGGTTCTCATTTATCCCTCTTTGGCCTCGGTGGCTCAGTTAGATGCATGTGCGACTGGTGATTAGGAGGTTGTGGGTTCGGCTCCCACTGTGTCAGCAACATTCATTCGTGCAAGTTGACCATGAAATAATTTCTGCGGTCATTCTCTCCCTTCAAGAAGGGCAGTTGTCAGTTTCTGGCAAAAGATGTGCACTCTACAGGTTAACAGCTTAGAGAACCAAGCCTGCCCAGAAAAAGTGTGGTGAGGTAAGCTGACTACACTTGACATGATCCCAATGGGTTGAATGGGCCGTAAAACCTCAACACAAAATTATCTCTCTTTGGATAGCCAAGAGGCTGTAGAAGGCACATGAGATCAGCAAAGACTCTGATCAGACTGTACAGATGTGTTGGCTGATCTGAGTCTTCACTGGTCACACGTCTTATTGTAAGCCATGATGACCTTATCATGAGCTATGATGTCATATAATTTCAGGTGGCAGTAAAAGCTGCCCCAGGGATCTGGGTGAGCAGTACAGACATGATTCTTACCATACCACAGGATACAGGTAAACTTTATATCACAACTTTAGTTCATTTGCCTACCTATGATTTATCAAAAAAGTGTTGTTCATGGCAAACAGTGCAAACAGTGTAGTCCCTGATCAGATGCTGCAGAATGCAGCATCTGATCATAGTCTACACTGTTTGCTCAGGCCTGTCCATCCAACTACCTAATGTAAATATTGTATCTCTAAAGCTAAAGTGTAGGGAAACAGGGAATTTTAGAACCCAGCTTTTCAAATACAAAATGATTTAAGTTTTTTGGGACAGAGGATTGGGAGCTACGCACCCCAGACCTCCTGTTATACTCTTGTATGTGTTTCTGGTATTACAAAATGAATGTTAATCTTTAAACAGTTTAAAAACCAAAGTAAATCATCTCCCTGAGAGTATGGCAAAAGATACAGATGGCAGTGTTTGTAGGGGAATTTTGAAACCCGAATTCTGTTAGAAATCTGGCTTCAGAATGCTATTGGCCAAATTTGGCAATTTCTTAAGGGTTATATGATAGCCCTTTTTGGGATGAAAATTTTACAGGTGTGCTGCTTTTTTATACCCCGCTACATGATAGTGGCGGGACATTATGGTTTCACGTTGTCCATCCATCCGTTAGCGGTACGTCTGTTCGTCCGTTTTTCATTTCCAGATGATAACTTGAGTAAACATCAATGGATTTTCACCAAACTTGGTATGTGCATTGATATTGTAGAGATCTGGTTTGGGATTGCTTATGGGAATTTACGGCATTATCTGCCTGAGACATGCCCATATTTTCGTTTCCAGATGATAACTTGATTGAACATCTATGGATTTTTACCAAACTTGGTATGTGCATTGATATTGTGGAGATCTGGTTTGGGATTGCTAATGGGCAAATTTCGTCAAATTTTGACGGAGTTATCTGCCAGAGACATGTCCATATTTTCGTTTTTCGGACGATAACTTGAGTAAATGTAAAGGGATTTTAACCAAACTTGGTACATGCATTGATATGAAGGAGATCTGGTTTGGGATTGCTTATGGGCAAATTTCATCAATGTTTGACAGAGTGATCTGCCCGCAACACAATAATGGTGGGTATTATAGTTTAACTTTTTTTTTTATTTATTTATTTTTGTTTAGAAGTTTTCCCCTAAAAATCACCTCGGCCTGTCTCTAACGATGTAGATAGAGATAAACTGGGGCAACTTGGAGGGAGAAGAAGATGGGTTTCAAATTTACTCCCAGAGAATATACAGATCAGCCCGACCATTGCACAGAACTTTTCTAAGTGTTTGTTGGATGCACATATCTAAAGGTACAATTTCTTACGTGGCAGCTTACATGTAACAGCGTATTAATTAGAATGATATAAAGGAGTAGTTTTATGAATCTGAACTCCTTAATTATCTCCTGTATCTTGTTTCTTGTATTGTATGGTAAATGTCCTAAACTCTCGGACAACAAAGTTTCTGACAAAATGCCATATGCAAACAGTGCAGACCCAGATCAGACTGCTCCTGAAGGAGCAGTCTGATCAGGGTCTTCACTGTTTGCCATTCAGCTAAGCATTTTATGAGACAAATGCATCAAAAACAAAATTTAAGCCAGAAAAGTATGGGATAAAGTGTTTGAAATTTTAGGACATATACCATATATCTTTTGTTATTTCCAGAGATCCCCTGGATAGCTTGTGATGCTTGTGCCATAACTGTTCCAGCAATGCCAGGTTATTGTAGACAACATGGTGTTTATAAACTTGATGACCAGGTATGACGCAAAGTTACTACCATATTTGCCTTAATTGTGCCAACACTGCTAGATGACGGAAAAATAGTGTAGACCTTATCACATGCCATGTTGTGAGGTGTCTGAACTGGATCTACACTGTTTGGTCAGACCTGTCTGTCTGAATAGCTAGGCTAAATATGGTACACATACAGCTCAAAGCGAACTGGAATGCACAGTCGATGGCATGCCATCGTAAATTCCCAGGCGCTGTGCTAATGTTGCGAACAGCATGATGTACAGAGGGACAGAATGACTCGCTTTCACACACACTTACCATGTGAGGAAGTCATGTAGCAAGTTTGCCCAGTGGCTTAGGAAGAGATAGCATGACAGACAGTCAGATGAACAGACGGACAGAGGCATTCACAATATCCCCATTGCTTTATAAAAAAAAGCATGTGGATAATTAATGATTAGCTGGGTAAAACTTCCAGTAGATGGCATTTGAATTATTTTTTTTTTATGCCCCCGCCATTTTCAATGGGGGCGGCGGGGCATATAGTATCACTGCTGTCCATACGTACATCTGTCCTGTACGTAACACTTTTGGTTTCTGTGCGATATCTTTTGAAAGGATTGGTGTATTGGATTGAAGTTTTATACACAGGTATATAATCATAAAATGTAGGCCAGGTTAGATTTAGGGTAAAATCCACCAATTATTTTGGGAGTTATGGCCCATTTCAACTTTGAAAAATTTTCAACTTTGAAAAATGGTTTCCCTGCGATATCTTTTGAAAGGATTGGTGTATTGGATTGAAATTTTGTACACAGGTATATAATCATAAAATGTAGGTCAAGTACAATTTAGGGTAAAATCCACCAATTATTTTTTGGAGTTATGGCCCTTTTTCACCTTTGAAAAATGGTTTCCATTCATAACATTTGAAAAGATTAGTGAATTGGATTCATATTTTATACACAAGCATATAATTATGAAATATAGGTCAAGTTTGATTTAGGGTAACATCCACCAATTAATTTTGGAGTTACGGCCCTTTATCAATGTTGTAAAATAGTTGAAAAATGGTTTCTGTTCGATATCTTTTGAAAAGATTAGTGTATTGGATTCAAATTTTATACACAGGTATATAATCATAAAATGTATGTCAAGTTGGATTTAGCATAAAATCCACCAATTATTTTTGGAGTTATGGCCCTTTTTCAACTTCGAAAAATGGTTTCAGTTCCATAACCTTTGAAAAGATTAGTGAATTGGATTCATATTTTTTATACACAAGCATATAATTATAAAATATAGGTCAATTTTGATTTAGGGTAAAATCAACCAATTATATTTGGAGTTACAGCCCTTTTTCAACATTGAAAAATACGAGGGATGTTCGAAATGAATTGCTTATTGTCCTCTAGCTCGATATCCACGTGGGGCACGATAAAAACCAATACATACCTGTATAGGGCTATTCAATATCTACACAATGGTGTATAAATGTACATGTTAGACTAAGTGTAAGACATAAAATTTGCCATTTGAATACACGCAGTCATTGACCACTGCAGTAAAAATGGTTGGTAGAAGCGTCGACAAAAAAGATGAAATACGGGCTTACATCAAAGCTCGCTCAAAACTTGGTTGTTCTTTGAAGAAGCTGATGACTGAAATTTCTACTGCTTTTGGACCTTCTTGTGTGTCTTATGACACAGTTCGGCAGTGGAAAAAGAAATTTGAGTCTGGTGTAGAGTCCATCAAAAATGCACCGAAATCAGGTAGGCCAAAATCTGCATCTTGTAAAGAAATCGTTTCCAAATTAAGGAAATCATTGAAGGAGATGCCAGATTTACAGTTCGTGATATTGCACAAAAGGTAGGCATATCACTATCAACGGTTCACCTTATTTTGAAGAAGCATTTGAAAGTCAGAAAGATTTCTGCTAGATGGGTGCCACATCTGTTGACTGACGAGCAAAAGAGGCAACGGGTTAAAGTGGCCAAAAAGCTGCTTCAAATGTTTCCAAAATATGATAAAAAGCAGTTTGCCAATGTCGTCACAGGTGATGAAACCTGGGTCCATTATTTTGAGCCCGTCAGAAAGGTTAGCAATAAGATCTGGGCCACTAAACACAGCAAACGCCCAATAATTGCCAAACATTCTTTGAGTACAAAGGTTTTGTATGCAATCTTCTTCTCTGGTGAAGGAGTTGCAATAAAAGTGCCAGTGAAAAAGGCCAAAAGCATCACCGGAAAGTACATGTACTACAAAGACGTAGTACTGAAGAAACTGAAAAAGTATTATCAGAAACGACGCCCTGCCACTGGTTTTAAACATGTCCGTCTTCTACATGACAATGCCCCAGCTCATACCTCCGCAATAGTTACGGCGATTTTGAAGAAAGAAAAAGTAACTGTTTTGCCTCACCCCCCGTATTCCCCAGACCTTGGCCCATGTGATTTCTTTTTGTTTCCGAAATTGAAAGCATTCCTTGCTGGGCAGAAATACCAGTCCTGACAGGCACTTGGATCTGCCATTCATCAGTACCTTGTTACTGTGCCCAAATCAGCGTACCGTGACGCCTTCAAGAAGTGGATACAGCGGCTGAAACTTTGCATTTCTAGCTACGGGGAGTACTTCGAGGGCATGAAATGAGTACTTTTGGGCTAACTTGAAATTTGATGTCTCCAGATAGAAATAAGCAATTCATTTCGAACATCCCTCGTAGTTTCAGTTTGATATCTTTTGAAAACATTAGTGTATTGAATTCAAATTTAACACACAGGTATATAATCATGAAATAGAGGTCAAGTTCCAAGTAGGGTAAAATTAACCCATTATTATGGGAGTTACGGTCCTTTTTCACCTTCAAAAGATGTTTTCCTTTTGATATTTTTTTTTAAAAAGATTGATTTGTCCCTTTTTTCAACTTCATTTTTTGCAAAATACCTGTGTGTGTTTGAGGATGGTCCTGGGCGGGGGCATCTGTGTCATACTGACACATTTCTAGCCTTTTTTTTTTTTTTTTTTGTTTGATTTTTCACAGAACTTAGTTTTTTTTTACTTTCTTGAACATACAAATGGTCATTTGTACATGAAATGTCAAGGCCTGCTTTCTGGGACAAATGAGATAAATGCCATCAAATTGTCATCTTCTGATTTGCCGATAAGATAGTGAAGGTGATAGGTAAATGAGCACAATCTTTATTGAAAAAAGGTTCTGTAGTTTTGATACTGTTACAACTCTTGCAACAAACCTGTTTGATTGAATAAAAACATATTAACCCTTGTCATGCTGAATAAATTAAGATGCCAAGCTCACTTCTAATTTTCAGCCAATCAGATTACTTGATCCAGGTTTTTGATAGAAATTCACATATTTAAAGACTAACAGTGCAGATCCAGATCAGTTGGCTTCTTCAGAAGCCAACTGATCTGGATCTACACTGTTTCCTAAGACAGGGCATGTCGTGTTCAGCAAGAGAAGGGTTAAAGGGTGTCTGTCAAACATATATTTCAGTAAAATACCCTGGTGTGCACTGTTTAGAATATGTGTGCTAATGAATTTGAATATGGTAAATATTAAAAAAATCTGGAAATCTGGTGATATTTATAGCATGAAAATCATGATTTCATCATCGAAGACTTACTTGCAATGGTTTTGATATAGTTCCAAATGCATAAACTTGCATTTATATGATTTGGCAAAAATATTATTGCCACAAATAGTTCAGAGCTGGAACCGACACTTTTGTTTCCTTATACAGGGCTATGTAGAAGACATTTTATTCAGAGAAAGTATCGAGAACTTGACAGCATGTGAAAGACCTGATGGGACAGTTCCTGTTGTAAGTACATATGTGTTTTATAGATTTAAATCTTAATTAATGTAAAATAATCAGACACTTGCAGAAGCAACCAGCATCTTCTCTTAAGGAATAGTCTGGTCTGAGTTATACTAGCTCAAAGTGTGCTAGCACTTTTGTGACACATCAGCCGATTGTCAGATCAGCTTGATTTAAATAAAGGAGATACACTTTCAAGGAGTGTGTAGTTGAGGAGGTCTTGTAGAGAGCATGTCTGTCAAAATTTTTGCTCCATTCTGAATAGGTCTACTTTAAAAGGAAAGAATTTGTCCATCTTGATAGAATCTTCATTTTCAAATAACCTTCGCTAACCTGTTCATTCAATTGATTGATAGCTCTTTTCCTTAAAAGGATATTATTTTGGTTCACTGGCCTGATTGTCTGTACCCACCAGTATGGTAACCAAGGTATAAGGAACACATTGCATACATGTATATTAAAGGTAAGTTGCCATGCAAAATACATGATGACTGATAATAAGTACAGTGAACCCTTGTTACAATGACAGCAATCGTTCCCAAAGATTTTGCCATAAGAACGAATTTACTGATGTAAAGAAACCATATGTATATGTAAGAAAGGCATTGCTTTATTCTTATTCCTTTTTAGACCATATGTTTTGGATATTTGTTAGAATTGCCTCATGTTTCTTGAATTATTAAATACACTGTTCTTGCATAATTTTTTATCAACTGTCATCACTTGAGCAAAATTTTGTATGAGTCAAGTTATATTATAATGCATTTTGTCATTGTATCCATTGTCACTGTAAAGAGGGTGACTGTATTACATTGCAGTTCCTGTGTAGTTGTTCTAAAAAACATTTATCGGACAATTAGCTTTACTGGAGTATTTGAACACTTAACAGTACATTTTCAGCTCATCACATTTTAAGAATTGAAAATCAGGGCCCCATTGTTCAAAACTAACGATGTCGTTAGTTAACGATTCGTTAAAATTTACATAGAGTGATACGCAAATATGCTGAAATTTTTTTGCTAAAAAAATGTGAGTAGCTTTTGCAGTGCAAAAGCTACTCACATTTTTTCAGCAAAAAATATCGGAATATTGTATAGTGAATCTGCTAAAACAGTTACGAAATGACCCTTAATGAGCTCGTTAAGCTAATGACGCGTTGAACAACTAGGCCCAGATTTTGAGCTGGCACTGGATGGTGAAAACATGAAGCTATTTTAATGTCTCTGAAGCCGGAAGGGCTGCTTGGAGACATAAAATAGCCAATGTTTTTCATCATCTAGTGAAACCTCAAATCTGAATTTCAGTTTTGATATTTATATTTTATATTACTAATTTATTATCAGCTCTTACCTTACAATTAAATTTGGTTGATTTCCTAATAAAATTTCACCTGATTGAGGTCTTCGAACAGCCTTGCAGCAGATTCCCCACGTTTAACTTCATGGAGATACGTGACTGACGTCATGCAAAATGTTACCGACATCACACAAACGTATGGAAACAAGGAGCATTACAGGCAGACGCTCTCATAGCCCTGCCCTAATGAGCAGCCTAGATCGCATGATAGCTCAATGTTTTGCATTGAGAAATGAACAAGAAGAAGAATGGCTGCTTTATGTAGACAATTACATTTAAAATGTAAATATTTTGAATAGTTTTATAATGTTTTTCCCCAGAAGGTAGATTTTGACTTTTCATGCAATTTGCTTGAAATATTAAACCCTGTTTTCCAGGGAAAATTGTCATCAATTCGTCACATGTTGAATGTGCCCAGAGAGTGCTAAGGATTTATTTACATGCCTTTGTATGTCTTCCTAGGTGTGTGGTCTGGTATGTTCCTCCAGGTTTGTACCAGAGAAATTACTGTCTTTCTATTCTATACCACCTCTGGTCTGGAGTTATTTATCTTACATGCCTTTATATATTTTCCTAGATCTGTGGTCTACCGTCTAGAATATACTTCTTCACATTTGTAACAGCGAAATTACTGTCTTTTTATTCTAAACCACCTCTGGTCTGGAGTAATTTATCTTGTATGCCTTTATATATTTTCCTAGGTCTGTGGTCTGGTATACTTCTCCAGGTTTGTAGCAGAGAAATTACTATCTTTCTATTCCAAACCACCATTGGATGCCAGTACATATTTTGGTCTGGATAGTGGTCAGCCTCCAATACAGGTTAGTATTGGGTTGTATTGTTGGACAAATATGACATGAATCATAATAATACAAATTTTATTTTGAGTTGGAGAGTCTGCAATCTAACATAAGCTGTGAATAGCTATTAACAGACTGACAATAAAACATATTATATTGATCTATGACATAACATGCAATGTGCTGATATATGCAATTTAATGTATGTAGCATATGGAGTAATTATCTTGAATTTGCAGTGCCAGTCCTTTCATGCATATTGATGTTTACCGGGATTCAATCTTTTTTTTTTTTTTTGTTGTTGTTGTTGGTGGTGGTGGTGTTTTTTTTTTTGTTTGTTTTTTTTTTGTTTTTTTTTAAGGGGACTGGATACACTTGGTAAAAAGGGAGACAATTTTTAGCTCAGCTGAGCCTTTAGGCTCATAGATGAGCTTATAGTATAGCCAGGCTCGATTATCCATCCGTCTTCTGTCTATCCATTGTCTGTCTTCCACTCACTTCAAACATCTCCTCAGAAACCACTGGAATTAAAAGCCAAATTTCATGTGGCGCCTCCATAGGTCAGGTAAATGAAAATTTGTCAGCGGCATCCAGGTCCTATGACCAAGATGGCTGCACACCCATATATGGTAAAAACCCTTTAAAATCTATTTCTCCGAAACTAAAGGGCTATTGGCCCTGGGGCTAGGTATGCAGCTTTTGGGACATGGGCCTAATGAAATTTTAAAAAAATGATGACCTTGTGTTGACCTTGATCTTTTTTATAGAAAGATCAATATTTTTTTTTTTTGCATAGACTCCTATCTCAAAACTTTAAAAATCTTTTTGTCTGAAACAAGAAGGCAGTGGCCCTTGATACTTGGTGTGTAGCTTTATCGTACTGACCTCTACCAAGATTATTCAAATTATAGCCCTTGAGTCAAAAATGGCCCCGCCCCAGGGGTCACTTGTTTTACATAATGTAAGACTCATATAGAGAAAACTCTTCAAACATCTTCTCTTCAGAAACCACTGGGCCAATCAAAGCCAAATTTCATATGGAGCCTCAATGGATGGGGGAAACCAAAGGTTGTTTGCTGCATCTAGGTCATGACCAAGGTGGCTGCCATGCCCATATATGGTAAAAATAATTTAAAAAATCTTCTCCAGAATCAAAGGGCTAATGGCCCTTCAGCCTTGGGGACATGTGCCCAATAAAGTTTGAAAAAATGATAATTATAGATTGACCTTGAGCTTTTTTACAGAAAGGTCAATTTAAAACTTTTAAAAAATCTTCTTGTCTGACCTAGAAGACCCAAGCCTTTGATATTTGGTAGGTAGCTTTATCTTATGGACCTCTACCAAGATTGCTCAAATTATAGCCCATAGGTCAAAAATGGCCTCGCCCTGGGGTCACTTGTTTTACATAGATTCATACAGGGAAAAACTTTAAAAATCTTCTTGTCTGAAACTAGAAGGCCCAGGCCTTTGATATTTGATATGTAGCTTAATCTAGTAGACCTGTGCCAAAATTGTTCAAAATGTAGCCCTGCTGTCAAAAATGGCCCCACCCAAAGGGTCACTTGTTTTTTCACTTAAAAAAAAAAACTTTAAAAATCTTCTTTTTTGAAAACAAGAAAGACCCAGACTTTTTATATTTGGTATGTAGCTTTAGCTAGAGGGCCTTTACCGAAATTGGTCAAATTATGGCCCTGGGGTCAAAATGGAGGTCATTTGTCTTACATAGACTCTTATGGGGAAAAAACTTTAAAGACCGTCTTGTGTAAAGCTAGAAGACCTAGGCATTTGCCATTTGGTACTTAGTTTTATCTAGTTGACCTTTACCAAGATTGTTAACATTATAGCCATGGGATCAAAAATGGCCCTGCCGGCCTCGGTGGCTCAGTTGGATGCGCCGTCCGACTGGAGACCAGGAGGTCGCAGGTTCAACCCCCGCCGAGGTCGGCAACATTCTTTCGTGGAGATTGATCATGAAATATTTTCTACGGTCATTCTCTCCCTTCCGCTGATTCAAGAAGGGCAGTTGTCAGTTTCTGGCGAAAGAATGTGCACAATACTGGTTAACCGCTTAGAGGACTAAGCCTGCCCAGTAAACGTGTGGTTAGGTAAACTGACCACGCTCGACATGACCCCATTGGGTTGACTGGGCCATAAAACCTCAACACAAACAAACAAAAATGGCCCTGCCCCAGGTGTCACTTGTTTTACACAGACTCATATGAGGGAGCAAATTCTTTCCTTTTAGAGCAGACTTCTTTTCAGAGGGGAGACAAAGCAATTTTGACAGATTAACCTCCTCCAAAAGTATGTCAGGTCTCCTTAATGTGTCTGGATATGCCTAAGAAAGAGAGCTTTCTATGTTGAACATTTGGCCTCCTTTTCAAAGATAGGCTACTCCAGCTGGGAATTGATTGCTTCCCTGTACAATGAATCCCTTCTTAAATTTGGTTACCCCAAAAGTAAAGAATTTGCCAGAAGAAGGATTGTATCCATTAAGAGTAGCCCCCTTAAATAAGGGAAGCAAATGCTTTTCTCACTAAGTGATCTCCCTTAAAGGAGTATCCATTCACCATATTATGGTGTTCTTGTTTCAGCTGTCTTTGTTCTTTGATCTGATGTTAGCTATGTGTCCCGGCGTCAATGAGAGAGATTTTCGGTCAGGTCAGCGGAGTGGTAGCTATGGCAAGAATGTTTACACATTGGGTGATATCAAGATGATGAGACATGCTAGGACCATATTGTGGAAAGACCTACACACATTTAGAATCAAAGCATGTAAGTTGAAAACTTCCACTGTAACTCCGTGCTACCTTCAAAAATAATTTGTTAGCCCTCAACTGGTCCTAACAGTATAATCTGGATGGGTAGATATGTAAATTATATTTAATATGCCGGCATTACAAAAAAGAGCAAGAAACTCATAGTGGTGCCTCTAGATAATTTTTTTTCATTGACTAACCTTTTTTCATCCAAAATGTGTCATCATTTTTTTCCACAAAATACTCATTAGAAGCATCTCTGTGTGGCACTTCTGCTGAGTTCCTATAGCTTGTGTTTTTGTGGAAGTGGAAGAGGGTGATAGGGGCTCCCCAGTAAGCATTCTATATAAATCTATAGCGGGCCGTTATCGGCCTGTCAGGGTAGCTGATGGGCCGATAATGGCTCGCTATTGATTTATAAAGAATGCTAGCTGGGTCCATTCTTACTGTCCAGGTCTGACATGCTGTTTCAGTCAAGGGGAGAAATCTTTCCCATTTCATACATTTTTCATTGATATCAGTAGTACATGTACACAAGAAAGTCTAATTAAAGTATTGCATATAGTTTACCAAGTGATCAGCTTATTAGCTCGCCTAAGGTGAGCTATTGTGATTAGTCAATGTTCATCATCAGTCGTGCGGCATCAACAATCTGCTTGAAATGACTACTCCTCCGACACCTCTTGGCCAAATGACTTGAAACTTGGAAGGAAGTATCGGGATGACTTGTAGATCAAAAATGGCTAAATTTGTTCTGATCAAAAATTGAAGATGGCCGCCATCATGAAAATATATTTTGAACTTCTTCTCTTGAACTGAAAAGCCAGTTGTCTCAAAACTTGGTAGGAAGTGTCGAGGTGACTTGTTGATCAAAAATAGCTAATATCATTCCAATCAGAAATCAAAGATTGCTGCCTGAAAACTAAATTTGAACTTCTTCTCCTTAACTGAAAGGCCGTTAACTCGAAACTTGGTAGGTAGTATCTGGGTGACTTGTAGATCAAAAATAGCTAAAATCATTCAGATCAGAAATCCAGGATGGCCATCACTGCAGCCATCTTGTAAATCTTTTTTGAACTACTTCTCCAGGACAGAAAGGCCAACTGACGCGAAACTTGGTAGGAAGTATCAGGAAGACTTGCAAATCAAAAATAGCTAAAATTATTTAGATTGGAAATCCAAGATAGCTGTCATCTTGCAAATCTATTTTGAACCTCTTCTTCTGAATCAAAAGGCCACTTGACTGGATACTTAGTAGGAAGTATCAGGGTAACTTGTAATCAAAATTAGCTAAAATTGTTACGATCAGAAATCCAAGATGGCCACCACAGCCATTATCTTGAAAATGTATTTTGAACGGCTTTTCCTGATCTGAAAGTCCAAACTTGACTGGTACTCAGGTGAGTGATACAGGGTCATCTTGATCCGCTTGTATTATTGAAAAGCCATCAACATGTTCATTATATAATACATGTATGTAAAAAGTTTATGTGTTTGCTTACCTATTTTCCCTAAATATTCAGACATCTTATCTCCTTACCAATGGGTGGTTGGGTGGTGCGAAGGTGTCATGTATCTTTTGTCACCGGGGCGTCCAGCTGATATTGGCTTATAGTTGGGCAAGGCCTGCTATCCTTGTAGCAGGTAAGGGTAGGGAGGTGATGTTTTTATTTCTTCTGTTTCTTCACTTTCATTCCTGTTCCTCTTTCTTCCCTGTCCCTCTCTTTCATCTCTTCTGCTATCTCTTCTGTCTCTTTTCTCCCTTTCTCTGGGAGACGACACAAAATGACCCACAAGGGTTGACGTGTCGTTAAACCCCAACTCAATAAAAAAAACAATCTCCTTACCATACTTGTTCTAAAATTCGAATGTCCAATTTACTAATTGTTGATGTGACTAAAAGATGCTGGGTGCGTTGGGGCAACAGTTTAGATCTGATCATGCAAATACAGCAGGGCCCAGTTGTTCAAAACTAACGATGTCGTTAGTTAGCAATTCGTTAAAATTTACATCGAGTGATATGCAAATATGCTGAAATTTTTTGCTGAAAAAATGTGAGTAGCTTTTGCAGTGCAAAAGCTACTCACATTTTTCCAGCAAAAAATATCAGAATATTGTATATTGAATCCACTAAAATAGTTAATGAAATGACCCTTAATGAGCTTGTTAAGCTAACGACGCTTTGAACAACTGGGCCCAGATTAAAAGGATCTCTCATTGGTGTTGGAGGTAGATAGAAAAATTAGTCACTGTCTGGCGTCATGAGGCTTGCCGAATGATGCCAGACTGTGATCACAAGGGACGAATTTTTCTGTCTAACCCTCACACCCATGATAGATTCTTTTTCCTGCACTCCTTGTATTTCTAAATGTAGATATTTTAATAATGCAGTCACTTCAGTTGCTGACGTCCGCCATATTGCGCTGGCATTACTGTGGCATTTAATGATGTCATTAAGTTGAGTGACGTAAACCTTAACAATGGCTTATGTGACGTCCATTACAACCAGTGCATAACAAACACGTGAGAATTCTCAATTTTTAACTTACCCTGGGTAGGATAAGAATTTCTATCCCCGGTTAAATCTAGGATTTTCTTATCTGGTGTGCAAGATAAAATTCTATTTGATTTCAGTGATGATTGAGAATGGCAGTTTTCTATATCCTTACACTATTCAAGAACACAGAAAAAATCTACAGCAGAACCTCATGGAACCATGTTTACCCACTGGTGAACTTGTCTGGAAAAATATTACGCATTCATTTGTACAGGTATGTGAACATTTGAGCCGCATCACGAGCTACCTTCATCTGAACCTTTGCTGTTCCCATATGTTATAGTGGCTCTTTTTCACTGACAGGGCTCATTCTATTTCTTTCAGTAATTCTTACATTTTCATTTCTTATAAGCAAAAGGAGTGTGAGTGGGTAAGCACAAATGTTTAATTCTCTGCTAATTTAAACAGACTGACTAAAAATGAGCCAGCACATGACAAAACCAACAAAATGGCATGTGCACCCAGTGAAGACTCAGATCAGCCTGGGCATCCATCCAGTCTGATCAGAGTTCTCACTGTCCACATGAAGAAAGCTTTGGTCCTTAGTTACCTATTGAGCACACAGCAAAGACTCTGATCAGACTTGGCAGATGCCCTGGCTGATCTGAGTTTTCGCCGGATGCACATGCCATTTTTGTTGCTGCGATATAGGCGTGCCGTGACCCGTCCGTTCTTCCGTTTGTCTGTTCGTCCGTTTGCCTGTTCGTCCGTTCGTCAACAATTGACTTGTGAGCGCAACTCCTCCTACAGTTTTTGGCCAGTCATTTTGAAACTTCACAGATGTTTTGGCCATGGTGTGTAGATGTGCATATTATTTGCTCATAATTCTCAGATTTTTTTTTTCAACTTTTTCCGCTTTGTTAACTTAGTCAGTTTTTACCTAAAACCCTTATAGTCAGTGGGTGTCTTCGTGAGCGCAACTCCTCCTACAGTTTTTGGCGAATCATTTTGAAACTTCACAAATGTTTTGGCCATGGTGTGTAGATGTGCATATTATTTGCTCATAATTCTCAGATTTTTTTTTTTTCAACTTTTTCCGCTTTGTTAACTTAGTCAGTTTTTACCTAAAACCCTTATAGCCAGTGGGTGTCTCGTGAGCGCAACTCCTCCTACAGTTTTTGGGGAATCATTTTGAAACTTCACAAATGTTTTGGCCATGGTGTGTAGATGTGCATATTATTTGCTCATAATTCTCAGATTTTTTTTTTTTTCAACTTTTTCCGCTTTGTTAACTTAGTCAGTTTTTACCTAAAACCCTTATAGTCAGTGGGTGTCTCGTGAGCGCAACTCCTCCTGCAGTTTTAGGCCAATAGTTTTGAAACTTCACAGTTGATTAGGTCAGGGTCTGAAGATTTGCATATTGTTTGCACATAAATCTCAGATTTTTTTTTTCAACTTTTTCCGCTTTGTTAACTTAGTCAGTTTTTACCTAAAACCCTTATAGTCAGTGGGTGTTTCGTGAGCGCAACTCCTCCTGCAGTTTTAGGCCAGTAGTTTTGAAACTTCACAGATGATTAGGTCATGGTCTGAAGATGTGCATATTGTTTGCACATAAATCTCAGATTCATTTCAGCAGAGTAAGGGGCCCTTGATTTATGCCCAAAATTGGTTTCCGCTCAATATCCAATGAAAGAATTGATGGATTAGGATCATATTTTGCATACATATTGTTGTTAACAATACCTAGCTCGGGATTGTCACATGACATTTTTCGTCAATTTTCAGCTGAGTTACTGGCCTTGATTAATGGGCAAAAATGATATCTGCTCAATATCAATATCTTGTGAAATAATGGACAGGTTTAGATCAAATTTTGCAAGCCAATATTCCAAATTTTCTACTTTGTCCATTTTTCTTACAAACTAACCCATCAATTTCTTGAATACTGCAAAATAGATTTTTTTCAAGTCAAATAGGAACTTGTATGACTTAATCCCCGCAGGTGCGACATCGCTTTCCGCGGATTTCTTGTGTTGGTTTTGTCATGCGCTGTCTCAAATTATTTTTGCATTAAACTTAAGGGAAAATTAACATTTCCAGATATTTCTGTACAAACTGACTGTGTCTACTGCTGAAAAGGGACCTACTGTAAAGGAAAGAAACTGGTCCCAACATTGTTAAGCTTATACATAATTATATGATTGGTATAATTGATTATAATTTTATTAAACAGAATTCTGTGTAATGTATGTAAATGATATACTGTAATATGGCCTTTCCTGACCCTCTGTGCATCATGTAATGAGGAAATTAAATGAGAAAAAAATGTTTCTTTAATGGTAGATCCTTTCTCAGAAGGCAGTTGGTATGCAGGAAAGTAAACAGGAAGTCACAAAAGTTGTCTATCTTGTAAAAAAGGGTGGAAACTCATCGGTTTGTCCAATCCCTGTAATACCTATGTTGTGAGAAAAATGGAATTTTACAAGGTACAGTTGATTCTCATTATCTCGAAGTCCAAGGGACTCTCTGAAATAGTTTGAGATATCTGTATCTTGACATATCAGATTTGCAGAATTGAGGAGAAAAATGAATCAAACAGCCACATTTTACAAATGAATATGTAATTTGACTCTTCAAGTTAGAGATATATTGAAAATATTGTGGAAAAGAGGAGAAATTGCTCCATAGGAGCAATTTCTCCTCTTTTCCACAATGTTTTATTACCTGTTATTAGAATTCCATATGAAAACAGGGACCAGATGTTCACTTCCAGATAAGTGGTTATTCAAAATAAGCTGAATCGAGATAACGAGAGTGGACTGTGTATGTAAATTTGTGCGGTGATAAATGGCCTCTTTATAAAGACAATGTCCCTTGCTATTTGTTTATACACTGACAGCATCCTATATTAACATGCCATAGAATTGTAACAGATAATATTATTTTTTTTTTTAATTTTTTGAGATAATAGAGCTGAACATTTGATGTTTGAATAGTCTGCCTAGCAGACAATATACTCTAGGCAGACTATTCATTTGAAATGGCAAGCCTTATTTTCTCACAAAAAGCTAAAACAACAGTTTCATTTGCTGCTGTTAGCCAGCCTCTGTGGCTCAATCAGATGCTTGTGACTTGTTATCAGGAGAGTGTGGGTTTGACTCCGGCTGGGTCGGCAACATTCTTTCGTGGAGATTTGATTTGAAATATTTTCTACAGTCATTCTCTACCATCTGCTGATTCAAGAAGGGCATTTATCAGTTTTTGGCAAAAATAAAATGTGCACCACACTGTTTAACTACTTAGAGGACTAAGCCTGCCCAGTAAAAGTATGGTTCAACATAATGTGCTGATTGTGACTGACTGGCTCTTTAAGGGTTAAATGGTGCAGAATAGCATATGTATGCAGGCTTAGCAGGGCCTTCACTGTTCAAATGGGCCATACTCTCCCCTGTTACTTAACCTGTTTTATTATCAGATGTGGACAGTCAACAGTGCAAATGGGCTAGTCAGTTTATGTCAGCTTCTCTTTTCTTGGTACATTTGTAAATTATTTCACTGTCTTTGGCATAAACTGGAGAATATTTTTTACATACTGTTATAATGAAAAAAATAGCTGGAGAATAGTCAAATTCTCTGAGTCCTAGTTGGAATAATAAGGTGAAATACTGATCACACATAGGTCTAGATAAGAGTGTTTATCAGGTTAAATATTTTCTTATTTTACTACAAAAAACATATGTTGTGGGTACTCAGTGAGGCACTTCTGATGAGTACCACAACATATGTTTTCATGGGGAATTAAAAAAATATCAACTCTTTCGGATTAAAAAAAGCATCTTATCAAGAGCTATGGGTCACATATCATTTCAAAACTCCAGATAAAATGGGGTATCAGGTTAATACTTTTCTTACTTCCACACAAAAACATATGTTGTAGTTACTATTTAGAAGCAGCTTATGAAGAAATAAAACAATGTCAGTTCTTTGTCAAGGCACTTCTAATGAGAGCCTGCAACATATTGTTTTGTTGAGAAATAAGAAAAATGTCAATGCTCCTGGTTGAAAAAAAAGTGCCCTATCTGAAGCTCAGTATTATGTTTGTTTTTTGTTTGTTTGTGTTGAGGTTTTACGACCCAGTCAACCCAATGGGGTCATGTTGAGCATGGTCAGTTACCTAACCACATGTTTACTCAGCAGGCTTAGTCCTCTAAGCAGCTAACCAGTAGGGGGCGGTGGGGTGGTGTGAAGGTGTCGTGTATCTTACATCACCAGGGCATCCAACTGATATTGGCTTACTGTTGGACAAGGCCTGCTATCCTTGTAGCAGGTGAGGGTAGAGGGGGAATGTTTTTATTTCTTCTGTTTCTTCTCTTTTATTACTGTTCCTCTTTCTTCCCTGTCCCTCTCTTTCATCTCTTCTACTATCTCTTCTATCTCTTTTCTCCCTTTCTGTGGGAGACGACACAAAATGATCCACAAGGGTTGACGTGTCGTTAAACCCCAACACAATCAAAAGTTAACCAGTATTGTGCACATTCATGATCAGTCTCCACGAAAGAATGTTGCCGACCTCGGCCGGGTTCGAACCCACAACCTTCTGGTCTCCAGTCGGACGTGCATCCAACTGAGCCACCGAAGCCCAGTATTATGTTAAACGTGACTATAAGTAATAATTGTATTTTGTATTGTAGAATCATTCAGAAGTGGACTCATCAGCCTGTATTATCAACAGTGTTTTGGAGGGCAATGTTTCTGTAGGCTCCAAATCCCTGGTGGCAAACTGTTGTATAGATGGTGATCTTCAGATCAAGAATGAGTCATTTGTCTCCAGTCTTATTATAAGTGAACCAGATCAGGTGAGAATGCTCTTTATGGAAGGGGAATTTAATAGATAGTTAATAAATATCTTTTTTTTTCTTAGACAATATAGCTGGACATCTCTTGTGAATTGTCACCTTAACCCTTGTCATGCTGAATACATTAAGATGCCGAGTCCACTTATAATTTTCAGCCAATCAGATTACTTGATCTATGCTGTTGATACAAATTTGCATAAATAACAACAAACAGAGCAGATCCAGATCACTTGTCTTCTTCAGAAGCCAACTGATCTGGATCTCCACTGTTTGTAAAGGTAGGGCATATCCCAGTTCAGCAGGACTAGGGTTAAGACTCAAGGTAAATTTAACAGACAGCAAAAGAATATTTTCTTCTTTTTATTTATTTATTTATTTATATTTGGATGATAGAGCTTGATATTTCTTGTGAATTGTCTCCTAAGCTTGAAAATACTTAGGATCCATGGCAACCCATAGTTTGCTCTGCTTTTTTCTGATCAGACTGTAGGTGCACAGGGGGTATTATGGTATACTTTCCGGTGTCTGTCTGTCTTTGTTTCCAGATAACTTCTACAGTTTTCATCAGATTGCATTGAAACTTGGTGGACAGTTGACCATGAGGTGGTACAGAGGTTACACTGCATCAAATTTTGAGAGTTATAGCTCTTTAAAGATTATCCATCAGGGTTTCATTTCCAGCACACTCCTATAGTTTTCATCTGATCAAGTTGTTATTTGTTTGTGTTGGGTGGAAAGAAGATGTTGAGAATTGCAGCCAGGTTACAGTACGCCAGATAACTTCTTTAATAGAGTTATAGCTCTTTAAATATTGTTCAAGCATGATTTCATTTCAAGGGCCCTCCTCCTATAGTATTCCTCTGATCAAGCTGTTATTTGCATGTTGTTGGATAGAAAGAAGATGTGAAGAATTGCAGCAAGGTTACAGTACACCAAATTTTCATAGTCTTTCAAGGTTACAGTACACCAACTTTTCATAAGGGAGTAATTACTTATTAAAGCATTCTCACTTGCTTTGAGGCTAACTCTTCCTACAGTTTTTACCAGTACCAGTTATGTTTCGAGGTTACAGTACACTAACCTTTTGGTAGCTTGATTACACATTAAACAAAGCCATCTTCTCTACATGTTTTGTTATCATGCAGTGTCTGTAATGGATGCGCCATCCGACTGGAGACCAGGAGGTCGCAGGTTCAACCCCCGCCGAGGTCGGCAACATTCTTTCGTGGAGATTGATCATGAAATATTTTCTACGGTCATTCTCTCCCTTCCGCTGATTCAAGACGGGCAGTTGTCAGTTTCTGGCGAAAGAATGTGCACAATACTGGTTAACCGCTTAGAGGACTAACCCTGCCCAGTAAACGTGTGGTTAGGTAAACTGACCGCGCTCGAAATGACCCCATTGGGTTGACTGGGCCGTAAAACCTCAACACAAACAATAATGCTTTTATTAATGAGTTCAAATACTAAGAGGCAATTCTCTGCATACTAGTTTGTGGAAAAGCAGGCTACAAGTTGATGATTTTCTTATTTTTTATCAGGAAACAGGATTGGAGCCATTTTGCATGAAATGTCAAAATCTGTTTTCTGGGAAAAATAAGAAAAATATTTAAAAGTGTTGCTGCTGAAATTTTACCCAGAGTGCTAAGCATTAATCATCAATTTAAAATTTAAACAGTTGCTCAAGCTTTATGTTGCTTTTTAATTTCACTTGGTGTGGAAAAGAAAATAATATTCCAGCTGTAATATGAGAAAAAGGTACTTACTGCAAATGTGGACAGCAAAGACCAAGATCATGGATGGTAGATTGGGGAATCCCCAAAACTTTTGAAGATTTAGCCTTGACATTGCTGATTCTTTGCAGTACTTGAAACAAATTCAGGGTTTAAGGCTTTTTAGCTCACCTGAGCTATGCTCAGGATGAGCTATAGTGATCACTTTTTGTCTGTCGTTCATTTGTCCGTCCACTTGTCCGTCAATTCATTAACGCTTTCAAAAAGACAGTTCCTCCAAAGCCATCAAAATGATTTGTCCCTAACTTGGTAAGAATGTTGCTTGAGTAGGGACCTTTAAAAATAGCCAAAATCATGGTGATCTGCCTTTTGGTTTGGTTGCCATGCAACAGAAAGTTCCCATAGACTTATAACGGGAAAATGGTTAAATTGCATTTTCTCCATAACCAGTGAAGTGATGTAAACCATATTTGGCAGTTATGATAACTGGATGATTGTCTACCCTGTTGCCATTTTGTTTGTTTGCCATGGCAACATTAAATTTTTAACAAGGAATTTTTTAAGTGACATCTCCTCCTAAACCACTGAAACAGTTTGACTTTAATTTTGTACAAATGTTGCTTGGGTAAGGACAATTCAAAATAGCTAAAATTATAGTGATCTGCATTTTGGTTTGGTTGCCATGGCAACAGAAAGTTCCCCGAGACTTATAATGGGAAAATGGTTAAATTGCATTTTCTCCATAACCAGTGAAGTGATGTGAACATATTTTGCATTTATGATCATTTGATGATAGTCTACCCAGTTCATATGTTTTATGACCAGTGGCCATTTTGTTTGGTTGCCATGGCAACTTTAAATTTTAAAAAAGGACATTTTTAAATGTCATCTCCTCCAAAATCACTGAAGCAGTATGACTCTAATTTTGTACAAATGTTGCTTGGATAAGGACAATTCAAAATAGCTAAAATTATGGTGAGCTGCCTCTTTGTTTGGTTGCCATGACAACAGAAAGCTCCCATAGACTTATAATGGAAAAATGGTTAAATTGCATTTTCTTCATAACCATTGAAGTGATGTGAGTCATATTTGGCAGTTATGATCATTTGATGATTTTCTTCCCAGTGCATTTGATGGCCATTTTGTTAGATTTCCATATTAACACTGAATTTAAATAAATAAATAAATAAATTAAATAAATAAATAAAATAAATATTTCATTTTTAATGACTACTCTTCCAAAACCACTGAAGCAGTAGGACTCTTATTTGGTACAAATGTTAAATGGGTAAGGGCAGTTGAAAATAGCTATAAGTCTGCCAGTCTGCAGAAAAACTTCCATAGACTTATAATGAGAAAATGGTTAAATTGCATTTTCTCCATAACCAGTGAAGTGATGTGAACCATATTTGGCAGATGATCATTGGATGATTGTCTACCCAGTTTATGTCTTTTATGACCAGTTACGGTTTTGTTTGGTTGCCATGGCAACATTAAATTAAAAAAACAAACAAAAACAAACAAAAAAACGAATTTTTAAAATGACAGCTCCACCAAAACCACAGTAAGCAGTATTGCAAATTTCATTAGTGCTTATAAAGAATCAATAAAACTGAGACTCCCATTTTCTAATCTGTTGTTTCTCAAGGCAATCTTTTTGATGTTTATTATATTTCCCTGCCCCTGTGCTGTTTACATGTATAAAAATCATGATATTGTTGAACAACTCTTCAGAACAGAACAGAACATATTTTTATTTGACTTGTTCATAGTACATCATCACACAAAATAGCAAAATATCAAATGCATATAACGTCAGTATACATTTTATCAGAGTCTACCAGAGTTTCATTACGAAATGCAACTATTCAAATATATCAAAAATTACAGCCAAAACCACTTAGCCAATTTCCATCAAATTTCACATTGATCCTACCATTGAAATGTGATTTAGAGTTGGTTCAAATCAGCACGCTCCATTGACTTACCTGCCCATATATTCTTCTTCAAAACCAAGAACTACTTAAATGATGATCCTTTCATTAGTTGCAATGATAGGATTGGAAAAATGTTACATAAACTCAGGTGAGCGAGCCATGGCCCGTGGGCCGCTTGTTTCTCATTTATCACATTCTTCTTTTGTTTTGCACTGTCTCTGGGAGATGTCTTGAAATGACTGAAATACTTTGGATAGGATGTCAGGTTTAATAGTGTATTTAGTTGAGCACATCACGAAAACATGCCTATATAATTTTGACCCCCTTAAACCCCACTTTTGTATAGTAAAACTGGGGTTTACAGGGGTATTCATTATTTTTCTTATTTCTGCTCAAAAACATAGATTGTGGGTACTCGTTAGAACTGCCTTGCCGAGGCGGTTCTAACAAGTACCCACAATCTATGTTTTGAGCAGAAATATGAAAAATATCAGAATTTTTTATCTGAAAATTTTCATTTTTCGATGGTAAAATTTTCAGTATATTTGAATAGGCGTGTTTTTGTAATGATCTGACTGTAAGTCCTGGGGTCAGAAGTTTGAATGCCAGCTCGGCCACATAAATGTCTTGGAGATTAATCATGAAATTATTTTTAAGGTCATTTGCTTGCTTCTGCTAATTCAAGAAGGGCATTTGTTAGTTACTGACAAAAGTATGTACACAAGTACTGGTTAACCTCTTAGAAGAATAAACCAGCCCAGGAAAAGTGTGAGAAGATTAACTGACTAGCTCAACTTGACCTTAACAGTGTTGACTCGGCTGTAAAACTTCAGCCCAACCCAACATGCTAGGGTAGTTAAACCTTATGTCAAACCAACCAACAAACAAAGACCAAGATCAGTTTGTGTAGCTGTGATTATTATTTTCAATCTCTGCTTACAAAGTCTTTGCCTAGTTTAGAAAATAGCCCTAAGTAGACCAAATGGATGCTGGAACTGATCTGGACCAGCTCTGTTCACATATAGCACTAACAGGCATTTTCTCATGTTGTGGTTCAAAAAATGGTTGCACCAAAGCATGCTATAGGGTTTTTTAGCTCACCTGAGCTCTGCTCAGGATGAGCTATTGTGATCACTTTTCGTCCGTCGTCCGTCCGTCCGTCCGTCCGTCCGTCCGTCCGTGCGTCCGTCCGTCCGTGCGTCCGTCCGTTAACATTTTCAAACGACTTCTCCTCTGAAACTGCTGAGCCAATTTTGCTCAAATTTCATATGGAGCCTCCTTAGGGTGGGGGAACGAAAAATTGCTAAAATGGTCGCGGTCCGTTGACCAAGATGGCCGCCACGCCCATATATGGTAAAAACCTTTAAAAATCTTCTTCTCCAGAACCGAGAATGCCTTGGGGCTGAACCTTTGCAGGAATCATCGGGGACGGGAGGTCTACCAAAATTGCTAAAAGAATTGTCGTACGTTGACGTTTGACCTTTTTACGGCAAGGTCAAGTTTGCTTCCCTATGCATTTGTATGGGAAAAACCTTTAAAAATCTTCTTCTCCAAAACCGAGCATGCCTTATGGCTGAATCTTTGCATATATCTTTGGGAACAGGAGAGCTACCAAAATTGCTAAAATAATGGTCGTACATTGACATTTGACCTTTTTACGGTAAGGTCAATTTTGCTTCCTTATGCATTTTTATGGGAAAAATGACCAGAATTTCAAACAACTTCTCCTCTGGAGCCTCTGGGCCAATTTTGCTCAAATTTCATATGGAGCCTCCTTAGGGTGGGGGAACGAAAAATTGCTAAAATGGTCACGGTCCGTTGACCAAGATGGCCGCCACGCCCATATATGGTAAAAACCTTTAAAAATCTTCTCCTTCAGAACCGAGAATGCCTTTGGGCTGAACCTTGGCAGGAATCATCGAGGACGGGAGGTCTACCAAGATTGCTAAAAGAATTGTCGTACGTTGACGTTTGATCTTTTTACGGCAAGGTCAAGTTTGCTTCCCTGTGCATTTGTATGGGAAAAACCTTTAAAAATCTTCTTCTCCAAAACCGAGCATGCCTTATGGCTGAATCTTTGCATATATCTTCGGGAACAAGAGGGCTACCAAAATTGCTAAAATAATGGTCGTACATTGACATTTGACCTTTTTACGTTAAGGTCAATTTTGCTTCCTTATGCATTTGTATGGGAAAAATGTTCAGAATTTCAAACAACTTCTTCTCTGGAGCCTCTGGGCCAATTTTGCTCAAATTTCATATGGAGCCTCCTTAGGTAGGGGGAACAAAAGATTGCTAAAATGGTCACGGTTCATTGACCAAGATGGGCGCCATGCCCATATATGGTAAAAACCTTTATAAATCATCTTCTCTAGAACAGAGGATGCTTTGGGGCTGAATATTTGCATAAATCATCGGGGACAGGGGGTCTACCAAAGTTGCTAAAATAATGGTCATACATTGACATTTGACCTTTTTACGGCAAGGTCAAGTTGCTTCCTTATCAATTTGCATGGGAAAAAACATTTAAAAATCTTATTCTCCAAAACCGAGGATGGCTTGTGGCTGAATCTTTGCATATATCATCTGGAACGGGCGGTCTACCAAAGTAGCTAAAATAATTGTCATACATTGACATTTAACCTTTTTACGGCGAGGTCAAGTTTGCTTCTGTATGCATTTGTATGGGCGCCATACATTTGTATGGAAAAAATGTTGATAATTTCAAATGGCTTTTCCTCTGAAGCCTCCGGGCCAGTGTTGCTCAAATTTCATGCGGAGCCTCCGTGGGCAGGAGAATGAAAGATTGCTAAAATGGGTATGGTCCATTGATCAAAATGGCTGCCATGCCAATATATGGTAAAAACCTTTAAAAATCTTCTTCTCCATAACCAAATAAGCCCTGGGTCCTAATCTTTGCACAAATTATAGGGGACAGGAGATCTACCAAAATTGCTCAATGATGGTTTATGTTGACATTTGACCTTTTTACCTCCAAGGTCAAATTTGCTTCCCTATTTGTGTGGGCCATATACATTTATATTGAAAGTATCGAAGTGACTTGTAGATCAACAGTAGTTAAAATTGTTCTGATTGGAAATCTAAGATGGCCATCATCTGGTTTATATTTATAATATGTCCGTGCCACTGTGCTGTTTACATGTATAAAATCACGATTCTTCAGAAACCACTTAGCCAATTTCCACCAAATTTCACATTGATCCTTCTGTTGAAATGTGATTGATAGTTTATTCATGATCATGCTCCATTGACTGTCAGGCCCATATATTCTTCTTCAAAACTAAGAACTGCTCAAATGATGATATTTTCATTAGTTGCGATGATAGGATTGGATAAATGTTGCATAACATCTGCATGTCTGCAGTGGCTATGTCACTCAGGTGAGCGAATCGTGGCCCGTGGGCCTCTTGTTTAAATTTCCCATATACCATAATAATCCTAAGTATTGGGATGGATAGGCCTTTGCAAATAGAGTAGACCCAGATCAGATGCCAGAGAATGTGGCATCTGATCAGGATCTACACTGTTTGCCATACATACAGCAATATTTTAGACACATCAACAGGTAGCAGAATGGACTAATTCAAATTTTAGGACAATTATTGTAAGTAGATAAGGTGTCCCAATATTTAGGGTAAATATGGTAACAGTGTCCTGCGAAAGTTTCTCATATTGGTTTTGTGCGGGAATATGTAGTAGGATAGTCTATAGTTAGCCCTTAACCCAACAGCTAAATTTGTAGCAGATGACATTCTATTTTTTTAAATTATTTTTCAGAGAAAATATTTCCTAGCATTTCATGTAAATCATTTGCTAGGCAGACAATTCAAACGAAATGTCAAGCCATATTTTCTCTGAAAAAATACAAAAAATAATAATAAAAAAACTAATAATGAAATAAAATGTTTTCAGCCACAGATGGGCTTTGCTTTTTAATGGCAAAGACACACTTTTTGGACGGGTTTTTAAAAAATCCGTCCTTTAAAATAGTGATGTCCGGGCGGGTGTCGGGCATCATCCCAGGTTTACCTTTTGGTTAACCTTTTTAAAAACCTGTCCATAATACCGTTAGGCATTTTTCTAGTATTTCAACCTATTGATAATTTCCTTATTTCTTTACAAAACAACTTCGTGAAAACTCAGTAAAAATTGCCCCAGAAAATGGGTCCGAGTACAAGATGGTGTATGCTAACCTTTAAAGTGTGGTTCAAAATAGTAGCGGATGACTGTCTAAAATGAGATTATCACTTGCAGCAATGTTCCATGGTGTTTTAAGGGTTATTCCTACATCATTATTCTATTACCACTTTTTAGCTCACCTGAGCCAAAGGCTCAAGGTGAGGTATTGTGATCACTCACCGTCCGTCGTAGTCGTCGGCGGCGGCGTCATCCGTCTGATCCTCTACCAAAATTGTTCAAGCCGTTTGGATTCGTCAAAAAAAACAAGGCCGCCAGGGGGCGGGGCCTATTTTCCCTATATACGTATCTATATAGAAAACTTTAAAAATCTTCTTGTCAGAAACCACTGGACCGATTTCAATATAATTTTGCAGAAATGTTCCTTTGGTGATCCTCTACCAAGATTGTTCAAGCCATTTGGATTCGTCAAAAAACATGGCCGCCAGGAGGCGTGGCTAATTTTTGCTATATATCTATATAGAAAACTTTAAAAATCTTCTTGTCTGAAACCACTGGACCGATTTCAATATAATTTTGCAGAAATGTTCCTTTTGTGATCCTCTACCAAGATTGTTCAAGCCATTTGGATTCGTCAAAAAACAAGGCCGCCAGGGGGCGGGGCTTATTTTCCCTATATATCTATTTAGAAAACTTTAAAAATCTTCTTGTCAGAAACCACTGGACCGAATTCAATATAATTTTGCAGAAATGTTCCTTTGATGCTCCTTTACTAAGATTGTTCAAGCCATTTGGATTTTTCAAAAAACATGACCGCCAGGGGGCGGGGCTTATTTTCCCTATATATCTATATAGAAAACTTTAAAAATCTTCTTGTCAGAAACCAATGGACCAATTTCAATATAATTTTGCAGAAGTGTACCTTTGGAGATCCTCTACCAAGATTGTTCAAGCCATTAAGATTCATCAAAAAACACGGCCGCCAGGGAGCGGGGCTTATTTTCCCTATATATCTATATAGAAAACTTTAAAAATCTTCTTATCAGAAACCACTGGACCAATTTCAATATAATTTTGCGGAAATGTTCCTTTGGTGATCCTCTACCAAGATTGTTCACCATTTGGATTTGTCAAAAAACATGGCCACCAGAGGCGGGGCTTATTTTCCCTATATATCTATATAGAAAACTTTAAAAATCTTTTTGTCAGAAACCACTTGACCAATTTCAATATAATTTTGCAGAAATGTTCCTTTGGTGATCCTTTACCAAGATTGTTCAAGCCATTCGGATTCATCAAAAAACATGGCCGCCAGGGGGCGGGGCTTATTTTCCCTATATATCTATATAGAAAACTTTAAAAATCTTCTTGTCAGAAACCACTGGACTGATTTCAATACAATTTTGCAGAAATGTTCCTTTGGTGATCCTCTACCAAGATTGTTCAAGCCATTTGGATTCGTCAAAAAACATGGCCGCCAGGGGGCGGGGCTTGTTTTCCCTATATATCTATATAGAAAACTTTAAAAATCTTCTTGTCAGAAACCACTGGACAGATTTCAATGTACTTTTGAAGAAATGTTCCTTTGGTGATCCTCTACCAAGATTATTCAAGCCATTTGGATTCAAAAACATGACCGCCAAGGGGGCGTGGCTTATTTTCCCTATATATCTATATAGAAAACTTTAAAAATTTTCTTGTCAGAAACCACTGGACCGATTTCAATATAATTTTGCGGAAATGTTCCTTTGGTGATCCTCTACCAAGATTGTTCAAGCCATTTAGATTAGTCAAAATCAACGGCTACCAGGGGGCAGGGCTGATTTTCCCTATATATCTATATAGAATCCTTTAAAAATCTTCTCAGAACCACTAGACTGATTTCTATATAACTTGGCGAAAATGTTTCCTTGGTGATCCTCTACCAAGATTGTTCAAGCCGTCATGATTTGTCAAAAAACATGGCCGCTAGGGGGCGGGGCTTCTTTTCCCTATATATCTATATAGAAAATTTTAATGATCTTCTTGTCAGAAACCACTGGACCGATTTCAGTATAACATTGCAGGAATGTTTCTTTTGTAACCCAAGATTGTTCAGGTCATCATGATTCATCAAAAAACGTGGCTGCCAGGGGGTGGGGCTATATTTCCCTATATATATATATAGTAAACTTTAAAAATCTTCTTATCAGAAACCACTGGACCGATTTCATTATAACTTAGCAGAACTGTTCCCTTGTTTACCCTCTACCAGGATTGTTCAAGTTGTCATGATTCGTCAAAAAACATGTCCGCCAGGGGGTGGGCCTTATTTTCCCTATATATCTATATAGAAAAGTTTAAAAATCTTCTTGTCAGAAACCACTCGACCGATTTCAATATCACTTGGCAGGAATGTTTCTTTGGTGACCCTCTACCAAGATTGTTCATGCCGTCATGATACATCAAAAAACATGGCCGCCAGGGGGCGGGGCTTATTTTCCCTATATATCTGTGTAGAAAACGTTAAAATTCTTCTTGTCAGAAACCACCTGACTGATTTCAATATTACTTGGCAGGAATGTTTCCTTGGTGACCCTCTACCAAGATTGTTCAAGCAATCATCATTCGTCAAAAAACATGGCTGCTAGGGAGCGGGGGCTTCTTTTCCCTATATATCTATATAGAAAATTTTAATGATCTTCTTGTCAGAAACCACCTGACTGATTTCAATATTACTTGGCAGGAATGTTTCTTTTGTAACCCTCTACCAAGATTGTTCAGGTCATCATGATTCATCAAAAAACGTGGCTGCCAGGGGGTGGGGCTATATTTCCCTATATATATATATAGTAAACTTTAAAAATCTTCTTATCAGAAACCACTGGACCGATTTCATTATAACTTAGCAGAACTGTTCCCTTGTTTACCCTCTACCAGGATTGTTCAAGTTGTCATGATTCGTCAAAAAACATGTCCGCCAGGGGGTGGGCCTTATTTTCCCTATATATCTATATAGAAAAGTTTAAAAATCTTCTTGTCAGAAACCACTCGACCGATTTCAATATCACTTGGCAGGAATGTTTCTTTGGTGACCCTCTACCAAGATTGTTCATGCCGTCATGATACATCAAAAAACATGGCCGCCAGGGGGCGGGGCTTATTTTCCCTATATATCTGTGTAGAAAACGTTAAAATTCTTCTTGTCAGAAACCACCTGACTGATTTCAATATTACTTGGCAGGAATGTTTCCTTGGTGACCCTCTACCAAGATTGTTCAAGCAATCATCATTCGTCAAAAAACATGGCTGCTAGGGAGCGGGGCTTATTTTCCCTATATATCAAAGTAGAAAACTTTAAAAATCTTCTTGTCAGAAACCACTGAACCGATTTCGATATAACTTGGCAGGAATGTTCCTATGGTGACCCTCTACCAAGTTTGTTCAAGCTGTCATGATTCGTCAAAAAACATGGCTGTTAGGGTGTGGGGCTTATTTTCCCTATATAGCTATATAAAACATTTTAAAAATCTTTTTGTTAGAAACCACTGGACCGATTTCAATATAACTTGGCAGAATTGTTCCTTTGGTGACCCTCTTTCAAGATTCAGTTCAAACCATCATGATGCTTGAAAAAACATGGCTGCTGGGGAGCAGGGCTATAAAATTTATACAAAAATCTTAGAGCAGTGAACTTGGCTGAAACTTCAGCAGTAAGTATGCAAAGCTGTTTGCTCAGGTGAGCGATATAGGACCATCATGGTCCTCTTGTATTTGTATAGTACTGCAATGTATATATATGGAAAATGGGGGTTCTGCGGTAAAAATGTATACTAACACTCCACAGGCCCTGAGATTAATTTTTTTTGACAAAAAAAAATTAAGCTATTATCTCTCCATAGGCTCTCAGGTTGGTATTTTTTTATTTTTTCTACGAATGTATTTTTTAGTCTTTATAGTCATGGTTATTTAGAAAAATCATACATTTTTCATCGCACAGTCAATTTTATAAAAATCGTTCTATTGAAAAAAATTATATTAAATAAATATAATTTAGTCAATATAAAAAGGAAAAACAACAATGGCACAAACGGAAAAAGAGATCCAATTTGATCCACCCACATCTGCAGAATTTGATAGATTGCTCAAGGAACAGACACCAGAATATAGTAAATAGACTGATTTAGAAATTAATATAATATACACAGTCACAAATACAACTATGGTTAATACTAAAAAAGGTGAAACGATGGTTTTATCTTTATATAACTATGGTGACGTATGGGCACCAGGTTATTTAAAAACTAGAATTACAGAAAATAACCTTAGTCCACCGTTATACATAAGACCTCTTGCTTTGAAACCTTGTAAAAGCAATCCAGCGAATAAGTATCATGCATATGATTTGGTAGTTGGAAAAATAGGTGAAAAAACACATATGTAAAAAAATATAATGGTTTTTAGATGTATAATTTTTTTTTTTAGAAAATATACTAATCTATATTTATATTCCTTAACCGTTTACATTCAGATCTAAATGGTTTAATAACATTATAGTATCTAAGTCTAATGCTTAATTTATTACCATCACATTTATTACAAATTTGTACTTTAGAATATGTTCTCTTACCACAGCGTAAACAAGCTTTCACGTTACTATTCTTCATCAAAAACTTATGCATTGCACAATATTGTGAATCCTTTACAGGTTTCTTATGGTAAGGATCATTGCTACCAACTTTCAGGAATGCACATTCCATTTTTGAGTCTGCTAGCGACAGCTAGCAGGCTCTATGCAATCGCGTGGGGTTTTTTACTACGTCACAAGCGGATTTTCATCACCGCTATATTCATACGCGCACTACTTCTTAATCAGACGCAATGCGGCACTATTACGGCGAACTGAATGTGAAGCAGGGGAATTTTTTATAGCTTTTCTATTTCGCTAACATAACTGTAACTGAAATCGATTTAGATAGTGCAATTTGAAACATAGACTTCAAAATTCGGTGTAGTAATACACGCGCTACTTTTGTCAATCACCCCACGCCATCTTTGATGTTGTGCTTAGCAACGGAAGCTGAACGAAAAGAAAGTATCAGAATCTACTTATTCGATATTGAATATAGCAAGACATCAGGCATTTAATTCATTCCTCCTACATGAAATTACTTTATTCACACCTCAGTGACACGGAGTTGTCTGACGACTGCTGGCCCATTTATACGTTATGACCCTTCTTTTGTGGACATCGGAAAATCTCTTGAAAACAGAAAAGGGTAGGCATAGCTGGTCGGGCTAATCTGTTGATGCTTAGGTGAAGCACTATCAAATGACAATCAGTTATTAAAGCTAATCTGGATTGAACATAGCCATTTCAAATTTATTTAATCTGCTCGTATTCATAATAAGTTGATAAAGATAAATTTATAAAATTGCACCAGAATAATCGTGGAGCTACATCAGGTGTTGAATATGTATGAACTGGAGCATATCTAGACTTGAACTTTGATAATTCTAGAAATTGGAAATTGCTGCTGGAGATACACTCATTTGGAATAATCAGGTGGTAAACTTCATTGGAAAATAAAGAGGTTCATTACTCCAATCACTGCATTGGCTTATATATGCAGATAATAAAATGGATTTTTTTTTGTGAAGAAAGAAACAAAACAGAAGAGAAATAATTGTATTTAGTTTTTCAGTACATGGTTAGATTATTTATGTATATCTGTTTTACACAGATGCCTCAGTAAAGACCCATTCTTATTTATACATTAAAAGAAGTAGAATGCATTTCCATCTGACTGATTTTGAGAAATTAAATTGATAGTGAAAGCATGTAGTACAAAGTGTTCATGTTGGTTGTTTTTCAAGGAATAGTAAATTTTCTCACAAAGCCTTGTCTCTGAATGTAAATTTAATATTGGATGAAGCCACTGGTTGTAAGAAAGTGTGAAAATATGGATATAGAGCAAAATCCAGGTCCATCAAATCATATAAATCTAATTATGTAATTAAGTTAATGCCTTTTTTCGCGACACCGCCTTCTGAACAATTCAGAGTACCGGTAACTACAGTTGCTATACTGGATGTACATTACTCTGTGGTGGTTCTGAATCTCTTAACTACACTTTTATTTAACTTTAACATGCGTAAAGTAACGTTATTATTTACCTGTATTATCAGTTAGATAACACACTTTTTGAATAAAAATTACTGGCATGTTTCTTATTTTTCTTAAGGAATATATGTTGTGGATATTCATTAAAAGAGCCCTACCAATGAATGACTTTCTAATAAGTTCCAACATGTTTTTGTGTTGAAATTATAATGAACTAGAACATGTGTTTGAACAACACTATGACCCCAACTATATGGTTTCCCTTAAACATGCATTGTCCATAATACTGAAACACTAAAAATGGCTAACTTCAAAAGTAAGAATAGGATGGCCGAAACATTCCCATACAGAACTAGTATTTTTACCGCTGGGCGGCGAATAAATTCCAACCACAGTTTCGTCTGCCATCATAATGAGAGTAAAGCAAAATGCAATTGGCTATCAGTCAAGCGTCATCCAATCAAAATCGCGCTCTGAAAATGTCACTAAAGAATGTAACGAACACAAATAAGCGAATCTGATTAGAAGCGTTCATCATATCGATACTCCATCATGTGTATCGATACATGAAGCGTATCGGGATGCACCAATGCATCGATGAATCGTCCCACCACTAGGCGTAACTCAGCTAATATTTGGTGGACTGTAACCTCAAAACAATACGCCCTTCTCTACATCTTGGTCTAACTATAGCATAAATGAAGTTTCAGCTTGATCGGATATAAATTGTAGGAGGAGTTAACCAGAAACTAGAAGTTTAAAGAAATTTTCAATGGGGTTTAACTCTGCTAATATTTAGTGGACTGTAACCGGACTGTAACCTTGAAACAATATGTGCTGCTCCACATCATGGTCTAGCTATAAATGAAGTTTCAGCTTGATCGGATGTAAATTGTAGGAGGAGTTAGCCGGAAACGAAAAGTTTAATGAAATTGTAAAAGGGACATAACTCTGCTAATATTTGGTGGACTGTGACCTAGAAACAATATGCACTGCCCCCACATCTTGGTCTAACTATAAATGAAGTTTCTGCTTGATCAGATGTAAATTGTAGGAGCAGTTATCCGGAAACGAAAAGTTTAAAGGAATTTTCAAAGGGCTATAACTCTGCTGATATTAAGTGGGCTGTAACCTCAAAACAATATGCACTGTTCCACATCATGGTCTAACTATAAATGAAGTTTCAGCTTGATCAGATGTAAAGTGTAGGAGTTAACCAGAAACAAAATGTTTTCTGAAATTTTCGAAGGGGCATAGCTCTGCTAATAATTGGTGGTCTGTAGCCCAAAAACAATATGTGCTGCTTCACATCATGGTCTAGCTATATACCAAGTTTCATTTTAATCGGATGTAAACTGTAGGAGGCGTTAGCCGGAAACGAAAAAGTTTTCTGACGGACGTCATACCCCGTAAAATAATATGTCCCGTTTTTCAAACAGGTGTATAATAATTCAAAAAAGTATAAATGCAAGAGTTATGGTTCTTGCGCGCTGCATGTTGTCTAATGCTGATTGATATTTACATGACCTTTCTTGAAGATATCTTGAACAGGTTTCAAGTTACAGAGCGGACACAATTTTGTGACGCATAAAGTTCCAAGTGAAATAACTCAAAAAGTATAAATGCAAGACTAATGGTTCTTGTGCTCTGCATGTAAGATAATGTTGATTGATATTTATATGAAGTTATGTGGAGACAGCTTGAACCATTTTCAAGTTACAGAGTGGACAAGATTTTGTGACAGACGCCCGAGGGAAAAAACAATACACATCTCCCTACCCTAAAGGGAGGAGACATAAATATCAGAATCCTAGCTCAAGCGGGAGGGGGTATATTGCTTTTGGTGCAGATCTTATCAGCACTGGCGTCCCCATCCAAGGGTGTGTGTGTGTGGGGGGGGGGGTGAATATGTAGAACAGAATAGATTCAAAAACAGGCATAACTGGCATGCTAGGTCCAATGGGGGAAAAAAAAAAAAAGCAAGAGGACCATGATGGTCCTATATCGCTCACCTGAGCAAACAGCTTTGCATACTTACTGTTGAAGTTTCAGCCAAGTTTACTGCTCTAAAATTTTTGTATAAATTTTATAACCCTGCACCCCAGTGGCCATGTTTTTTTCATCCATCATGATGGCTTGAACTGAATAGCGAAAGAGGATCACCAAAGGAACAATTCTGCTGTTATATTGAAATTGGTCCAGTGGTTTCTGACAAATAGATTTTTAAAATGTCTTATATAGATATATAGGGAAATTAAGCCCCACCCCCTAACGGCCATGTTTTTTGATAAATCATGACAGCTTGAACAAACTTGGTAGAGGGTCACCAAAGGAAAAATCCTGCCAAGTTATATTGAAATCAGTTCAGTGGTTTCTGACAAGAAGATTTTTAAAGTTTTCTATTTAGATATATAGGGAAAATAAGCCCCATCCCTAGCAACCATGTTTTTTGACGAATCATGATTGCTTGAACAATCTTGATATGGGGTCACCAAAGCAACATTCCTGGCAAGTAATATTAAAATCAGTCAGGTGGTTTCTGACAAGATGAATTTTAAAGTTTTCTATACAGATATATACGGAAAATAAGCCCCGCCCCATGAAGGCCATGTTTTTTGACGTATCATGAGGGCACAATCTTAGTAGAAGGTCACCAAAGCACATTCCTGTCAAGTTACATTGAACTCAATCCAACGGTTTCTTACGAGAAGATTTTTAAAGTTTTCTATATAGGGAAAATATGCTCCGCCCCCTAGCCGCCATGTTTTTTGATGAATCATAACGGCTTGAACAATCTTGGTAGAGGGTCACCAAAGAAACATTCCTGCCAAGTTATATTGAAATCGGTCCATTGGTTTCTGAGAAGAAGATTTTTAAACTTTTCTATATAGATATATTTGGAAAATAAGCCCCTCCCAGTGGCGGCCATTGTTTTTTGACGAATCATGATAACTTGAACAATCTTGGTAGAGGGTCAACAAGGAAAGATTTCTACCAAGTTATAATGAAATCGGTCCAGTGGTTTCTGACAAGAAGATTTTTAAAGTTTTCTATAGAGATATATAGGGAAAATAAGCCCCACCCCCTGGCAGAATTTTTTTTAGACGAATCATGACTGCTTGAACAATCTTGGTAGCAGGTCACCAAAGCAACATTCCTGCCAAGCTATATTGAAATTGGTCCATTGGTTTCTGACAAGAAGATTTTTAAACTTTTCTATATAGATATATAGGGAAATTAAGCCTCCCTCCCCACCCACCACCCGGCGGCAATGTTTTTTTGACAAATCATGATAACTTGAACAATCTTGGTTAAGGGTCAAAAGGAAAGATTTCTGCCAAGTATTAATGAAATCGGTCCAGTGGTTTCTGACAAGAAGATTTTTAAAGTTTTCTATATATATAGGGAAAATAATCCCCGCCCCCTAGCTGCTATGTTTTTTGACAAATCATGACGGCTTGGACAATCTTGGTAGAGGATCACCAAGGAAACATTTTTGCCTAGTTATATAGAAATCGGTCCAGTGCTTTCTAACATGAAGATTTTTAAAGTTTTCTATATATATATATAGGGAAACAAGAGGCCCACGGGCCACGGCTCGCTCACCTGAGTCACTGCAGACATGCAGATGTTATGCAACATTTTTCCAATCCTATCATCACAACTAATGAAAAGATCATCATTTGAGCAGTTCTTAGTTTTGAAGAAGAATATATGGGCCTGACAGTCAATGGAGCATGATCATTTGAATAAACCATCAATCACATTTCAACAGTAGGATCAATGTGAAATTTGGTGGAAATTGGCTAAGTGGATTCTGAAGAATCATGATTTTATACATGTAAACAGCACAGTGGCAGAGAAATATAATAAATATAAACAAGATGATGGCCATCTAAGATTTCCAATCAGAACAATTTTAACTACTGTTGATCTACAATTCACTTGAATACTTTCAATATAAATGTATATGGCCCATACAAATGCATGGGGAAGCAAATTTGACCTTGGAGGTAAAAAGGTCAAACGTCAACATAGAACCATCATTTTAGCAATTTTGGTAGCTCTCCTGTCCCTCATAATTTGTGCAAAGATAAGGGCCCAGGGCTTATTTGGTTATGGAGAAGAAGATTTGTAAATTTTTTTTTACCATTATATGGGCATGGCAGCCATTTTGATCAATGGACCATGCCCATTTTAGCAATCTTTCATTCTCCTGCCCAAGGAGGCTCTGCATGAAATTTGAGCAACACTGGCCCGGAGGCTTCAGAGGAAAAGTCATTTGAAATTATCAACATTTTTTCCATACAAATGTATGGGGCCCATACAAATGCATACAGAAGCAAACTTGACCTCGCCGTAAAAAGGTTAAATGTCAATGTATGACAATTATTTTAGCAACCTTGGTAGACCGCCCGTTCCCGATGATATATGCAAACATTCAGCCACATGCCATCCTCGATTTTGGAGAATAACATTTTTAAATGTTTTTTTCCCATATAAATGCATAGGGAAGCAAACGACCTTGCCGTAAAAAGGTCAAATTTTAGCAACTTTGGTAGACCCTCCGTCCCCGATGAATTATGCAAAGATTCAGCCCCAAAGCATCCTCGGTTCTGGAGAAAAAGATTTTTAAATGTTTTTACCATATATGGGCATGGCGGCCATCTTGGTTAATGAACTGCGACCATTTTAGCAATCTTTTGTTCCCCCCAACCTAAAGAGGCTCAATATGAAATTTGAGCAAATTTGGCCCAGAGGCTCCAGAGGAGATGTTATTTGAAATTCTGAACATTTTTCCCATATAAATGCATAAGGAAGCAATATTGATCTTACCGCAAAAAGGTCAATGTCAATGTACAACCATTATTTTAGCAACTTTGGTAGCCCTCCCATTCCCGATGATATATGCAAAGATTCAGCCACAAGGCATGCTCGGTTTTGGAGAAGAAGATTTTTAAAGGTTTTTCCCATACAAAAGCATAGGGAAGCAAACTTGACCTTGCCGTAAAAAGGTCAAATGCCAACGTACGACAAATCTTATAACAACTTTGGTAGACCTCTTGTCCCTGATGATTCTTGCAAAGGTTCAGCCCCAAGGCATCCTCGGTTATGGAGAAGATTTTTAAAGGTTTTTACCATATATGTGCATGGAGGCCATCTTGGGTCAACGGACCATGACCATTTTAGCAATCTTTCGTTCCCCCACCCTAAGGAGGCTCCACATGAAATCTGAGCAAAATTGGCTCAGCGGCTTCAGAGGAGAAAATGTTAATGGACAGAGGAAAAGTGATCACTATAGCTCATCCTGAGCAGAGGTCAGGTGGGTTAAAAAAAAAAAGTCCCACCCCCCTGGCGGCCATGGTTTTTGACGTATCATGACGGCTTGAACAATCTTGGTAGAAAGTTACAAAAGAAACATTCCTGCCGTGTTATATTGAAATCGGTCCAGTGGTTTCTGACAAGAAGATTTTTAAACTTTTCTGTATAGATATATAGGGAAAATAAGCCCCGCCCTCTGGTGGCCATGTTTTTTGAGGAATCCAAATGGCTTGGAAAATCTTGGTAGAGGATTACTAAAGGAACCTTTCTGTAAAATTATATTGAAATTGGCCCAGTGTTTCTGACAAGAAGCTTTTTAAAGTTTTCCATATAGATATATACATGTAGGAAAAATAAGCTCCGCCCCCTGGCAGCCATGTTTTTTGACGAATCCAGATGGCTTGAACAATCTTGGTACAGGATCACCAAACAAACATTCCTGCAAAATTATATTGAAATCGGTCCAGTGGTTTCTGACAAGAAGATTTTTAAAGTTTTCTATATAGATATAAAGGGAAAATAAGCCCCGCCCCCTGGCGGCCATGTTTTTTGACGAATCCAAATGGCTTGAACAATCTTGGTAGAGGATCATCAAAGTAACACTCCTGCAAATTTATATTGAAATTGGTCATACTTTACTGGATGTATTTGGCCAGACAGTCCCGAGCAAACATTGTAAACCCCCATGAGATGCTACAAAATGCGGTGTCACATCAGGGGCTTAACTGTTTGCCACCCATTGAGCTATTTTTAGACAAAACATTCGGTAGTAAATTGTACTTGTTAGCTCACCTGAGCGCAAAGTGCTCATGGTGAACTATTGTGGTCAGTCAATGTCCGTCGTCCGTCATGCGACGTCAACAATTGATTTAAAAGCCTACTCCTACACCCCTGGGCAAATTGACTCGATACTTGGTAGGAAGCATCGGGGTGACTTGTACATCAAAAATAGCTAAAATCATGCCGATCGGAAATCCAAGATGGCCACCATGGCCGCCATCTTGAAAATCTATTTTTCGCTTCTTCTCCTGAACCGAAAGGCCAATTGACTCCAAACTTTCTAGGAAGCACTGGGGTGACTTGTAGATCAAAAATAGTTAAAATCTTGCCAATCGAAAATCCAAGATGGCCGCCATGGCAGCCATCTTAAATCTATTTTTAGCTTCTTCTCCTGAACCGAAAGGCCAATTGACTCCAAACTTGCTAGGAAGCATCGGGGTGACTTGTAGATCAAAACCAGCTAAAATCGTGTTGATCAGAAATCCAAGATGGCCACCATCTTGAAAATCTATTTTTCGCTTCTTCTCCTGAACGGAAAGGCCAACTGACTCCAAACATGCTAAGAAGCATGGGGGTGACTTGTAGATCAAAAATAGCTAAAATCATGCTGATCGGAAATCCAAGATGGCCGCCATGGCAGCCATCTTGAAAATCTATTTTTCGCTTCTTCTCCTGAACCGAAAGGCCAACTGACTCCAAACTTGCTAGGAAGCATAGGGGTGACTTATAGATCGAAAGACGCTAAAATCATTCCAAACGGAAATCCAAGATGGCCACCATGGCGGCCATTTTGAAAATCTATTTTTCGCTTCTTCTCCTGAGCCGAAAGGCCAACTGACTCCAAACTTGGTAGGAAGCATCAGGGTGACTTGTAGATCAAAAATAGCTAAAACCATGCTGATCGGAAGTCCAAGAGGGCCACCCTGGTGGCCATCTTGAAAATCTTTTTTTCGCTTCTTCTCCTAAACCCAAAAGCTAGTTGACTTGAAACTTGGTAGGAAGCATCGGGGTGACTTATAGATTAAAAATGGCTAAAATCGTTCTGATTGGAAATCCAAGATGGCTGCCATGGTGGCCATTTTGAAAATGTAGATTTTTCACTTCTTCTCCTGAATCAAAAGGCTTATTGGCTTTAAACTAGGTAGGAAGCATCAGGGTGACCTGTAGATCAAAAATAGATAAAATCATCCCTATCAGAAATCCAAGATGGCCGCTATGACAGCCATCTTTAAAATCTATTTTTCGCTTCTTCTCCTGAATTGAAAAACCCTTTTGACTCAAAACTTGGTAGGAAGCATTTAGGTGACTTGTAGATCTAAAATAGCTTAAATTGTTTGGATAGGAAATCCAAGATGGCTGTCATGGCGGCCATCTTGAAACTCTTTTCCTTTCACTTATTTTCCTGAACCAAAGGGCCAGTTAATTTGAAAATTGGTAGGAAGCATCAGGATGACATGTTGATATAAAAATAGCTAAAATCCTTCCGATTGGAAATCCAAGATGGCGGCCATCTTGAAAATCTATTTTTCTTTACTTCTGAACTGAAAGACCATTTATTGACTCGAAACTTGGTAGGAAGCATCAGGGTGACTTGTAGATCAAAAAACGCTCAAATGGTTGCGATAAGAAATCTCAAATTGCGGCTATGGTGGCCATCTTGAAAATCTGTTTTGAACTTTTTCCCCTGAACCGAAAGGGCAATTGACTTAAAGTTCATTGGAAGTATCGAAGTGACTTGTAGATCAACGGTAGCTAAAAGTCATTCTGATTGGAAATCCAAGATGGCTACCATCTTGTTTATGTTTATTATATTTCCCTGCCACTGTGCTGTTTACATGTATAAAATCATGATTCTTCAGAAACCACTTAGGCAATAGCAATCAAATTTCACATTGATCCTACTGTTGAAATGTGATTGAGAGTTTGTTCAAATGATCACGCTCCATTGACTGTCTTGCCATATATAATATTCATCTTAAAAATTAAGAACTGCTTAAAGGATGATCTTTTCATTAGTTGCGATGACAGGATTGGAAAAATGTTACATAACATCTGCATATCTGCACTCACAATGCTACTCAGGTGAGTGGCCCGTGGGCCTCTTGTTCAGTTTTAAATAAAGTAAGGTAATGTGTTGAGGTGAGTAACCGACCCAGAAATCAAATTTCGGGTAAGGTGTTCACATGCTGTGTTTAAAGGAGTGTAGATATTGATGTAGTGTATGTACAAGAATCTCAGACATGTGACAGACTATTGAAGCGATATAATTATGAGCCTCTTCATGGGATAAAAATCTTATGCCATATACGAACAACAAAGACACGTGGTTTTTGCTATGCGCAGTCTGATCAGCACCGTTGTTGTTCGCTGTCTAGACAGTAAACAACCTATCAAAACTTTCAAGACTAGCTAATCTGGCACAATGGCCGAGTTAGCCAGTCTATGGCTGAGTAAGCAGGTCTGAGTCTTATTTGGTCGAAAACCTCGAAGACAGGTTTTTCATGTCGTTGCTTATATATTATCTGTACTTTGACAAAGTGCAGGGAGACTTTGTAGCGGCATCACACAGTGCTAAACACAAGCTACAATTGGATTAATTAACGCATAATTTTACTGCAAGCATATTTTATTTTCGGGCTTCAGAAGGGGGAAAATAGGACCTTATGCACATACTCCTTTCAACTTCTTAAACCTCATCGAAATATATTTATATCGGAAAGATTATTAAATCCAGAAAATAGGAGCTAAATTTTGCAGTAAGGAGGGTGTACATGCCGAAAAATTGTTATGCCATGAATTATACGATTTTTGCTTAAAGGATCTGTTTTAAGGTCTTTGTGAACATGTCGCTTTGCGACAAATGTCTTATATTGAATTAATTTTCTCCGTAACACATTATCCAAGTTGATAAAATAATATATAGAGGCTGTTGCATTATGTGAGGGATTTTTACAGATCCCTCATTTATTATTCGGAACTAGCGAAACTATTTGGAACTAGCCAAATCAGTGGAGAACTTCACATTCATCACAAGGGCAGATAACCTAAGGCGAAGGACTAAGTCTTTGGTGTGATATTTCAAGGAAGGCTAGTACTCTGTATCAGCCAATAAAGTCCAAATTTTGATCAGCCACTTATTTGGAAATTGTTATGAAGCATAACTTTACCTGGTTCTAGCCAAATGACTGTATCTGATCAATTGTGCCAGCTTTAGTGTTCAGACAACAAAATTCACTTGCCTACACCTATATGCTTATGTGTGTGCAGAGTTGGAGCATGGGCATGTCACTATGACTTTGAGGATTCAAAATGTTCTTGGTATTTTTGCAGCTAATAAAAATTGTCCAGATAATTGAGGAGTGTGGGTAAAAAATATTTCAGTTATTATAAATAAAGATAAAGAGCCTTAAATAAAAGGTTGCATATAAGAATTTAAGAAATAGACAACATAAGCTGTGTAGAGCTTTTAATGCTTATAAGTTCTTTCAACAGCTAGCCCTACTGGGATGTCCAACAGAACCATGATCAAAATCAAGATTTGTGATCTAGTTTGCTAAGTTTTTACTAAACATATGTGTACAGTATAATAATTACTGTATTTTTTAAGTCTAGTCCCATATAATTCACATCTTAGAATTTTTTGCTGTTATTATTTAGCCCGGTTTCATGTATTTTCACGTTACTAATGGTAAAACGTTTCATCATAACTACTTACAGAGACAAATGCGGAAAATAATTCTGAAGTCATCTAAATTATTATCTGAGCATTTATTTTATGTACAAATAATGCAGTTCTTTGGATTTGATTTGTGAAAGCATTTGTGTAAACAAGCCAACCATGTTGCCGCCATTTTGAACCAAAAGCCATGTAACTTCGCGTTAATTAAATTTTTGGCAGAAAATCATCATGTAATTGTAATGTGATTTTTGCAAATTTTGGCCATTTTCAAAATAAAGTACGGATACCGTATTAATCCGCCTATAAGACGATTTGTTTATAAGACGGGGGCTGTTTTTGGGCCCTTCCCAGGCAGGATTTTGCTTTTAATTAATTATAGGATGGGTTAAAATAGTCGCCTGTCGGAGACATTCCCTGCCACTCAGAAATTCCTAAAGTACATGAAGACATCGGCGATGATTGGTCAGATTTGTAAGTGAATTTATCACAGAGCAGGAATTAAAAAAAACTCCCACCACCACTTACAAGCATGCATACCGTATTTAACTGTGTATAACACGCACCTTATTTACCCAGAAAACGTTTATAAAAATCCGATGTGTATTATTTATAGGAACACCAAAATCGGGACAGAAATCACCAAGATAATCGGTCGTGAAAACTCATGACATTCACGATCGCCCGTTAAAAATGCGAAGTAGAATGATTGCTATAAGATATTCATGATTTTTTTATACCTATCTCGCCCATACCAGGGTTCTGGGAGCTCAAAACAAGCAACTCGATCTGATTTGTAGTAATTTGATATCCTTTTCATGTCCATGCTTTTTTTGTTTACGCTTTTTTATTTTGCTGATCATGTGATCTCTTCAAAGGGAAACTACTCAAACAGGCATATGCATATGAATCTGTATTGATTACCGGACTTTGACAACCTTAACTTGAATAAATCAGCCTGCACAACTGATTTATTGTAGTTCAAAATAGGAAATAAATTTGGTAGAACATAAATATTGGCACGAACGATCATACATTGAAAAAATAAAAAAGTATGTAAGTTTATGCAATTATTAAAATTATTGATAATAAACAAAACCAACTGGGCTTTTAAGGTAGGTAGATCGGTCATTTGCATTTTATCTTTTATTTTCTTACCACCTAGCTAGCATTCTACGTAAATCTACATCGGGCCGTCATCGGCCCGTCAGCTACCCTGACGGGCCGATGACGGCCCGATTTTGATTTACGTAGAATGCTGACTGGGCATATGTTTATCTTTTTTTTTATTTTTTTTTTTTTTTATTTAAACTTTTCTTCCAACTTACCAAAAAAATTGTTTGAAATAAACAATGTTTATGATAAAGAAAATCAAACTACCAGCATACATCTGTGCACTTAATTGGTTAATTGGCAGTCAGAATGACAACTAGTCGACTTTAGTTGTTGTTTGCATTGCCCTGAGGCACTGAGTTGATAATTTCACGTCTCAGTTAAGAAAGTGACACAAAGAAGGTGTTAATTATGAGAACACAAAATAACTACATTTTTATTATCATAGCGTCTGCAGTGGGGAAGCAAAGAACTGCCTACACTACATCAAGTTGCCTGAGGCCCATGGTAACAGAGCTGCACAACGAAAATTCAGTTAGCATTATCGTAAATTCGGCCTGTTTCTACTCTAAACCTTCCGAGTTTGGCCATTTTCAACTCAATCCTAGTGAAATTTGACACTTAGTATCTGGTGACTTAGTAAATAACGCACAGATAAATTCTTCATGTTTTACATAGAACATCTCTTTTTTTTATTTCAAAACTATTTAGCAAATATTCAGTGCGTGTTATACACGGGTGCGAGTAATACACAGAAAAATTCGGTCCTTCACCTACAAAATTACCTTGCTACTATTTCTGTCAAGGGACGAAGGTAAACATTATATCCTTCTACCGGTTTCGAAGATCGGCATTTTCCGTGACCACGTGGCACCTTTGGAGTTTGCCGAAAATACCGATATGGCCAAAGATCTTGATTATAAGATGGGTCTGGATTTTTGGGGGCTTTTTTTTTTTTTGGAAAAATCCCCGTCTCATAGATGGATTAATACGGTACCTTAGATTTGATATTTTCTTAGAAAAAATAAGTTAGTCTTAGCTGTAAAAATTGATTTAATAGATATAGGTGTAAATGTCATTAAGGACTGTTATCACCACGATCAATATATTTCTTTTCTAAGCGGAAATCACAAAACAACAGTGTATTTCTGAAAACAAACCTTGCCCACTAAAGCGTGACTTTGTATTTAAAACATCCAGCAGGTAGGTGGCGCTGCCGTTTATTTTCATTGAGAAATCAGTTTAACGCAATATTGAATTTAACGCGAAAATACATGGAGTATATTACTTTTATTCACACAGACTATTTAGGCTGACAAAATTAATCAGATAATTGATTAACTGATCTATAAATTCCACAAAAATGATTATCATTACAGATGTCTTATAATCAATGAGACGCCACATTTTGCGGCATCCCATCTGGGTCTACACTGTTTGCTCAGGCCTATTTGACCAAATACATACAGTAAAGTATAACATGGGAAGAGTCCTGCTCAGACAGACAAGTAAATTGACCAAATCTTTTGTGATAAATAATCGATCACAATGACAGGAGTGATAATCGACCAGATTAGCCAGCCTTAGAGTCTATTTATACATTGTATTTGCTGTATGATGATTCTAGCGAATAAAAAGAAAAGAAAAAAAATGCAACAATGTATCCATTTAAAGATACTGCCTCCAGATTTGTGGGACTTTTACCCAACCCGATCACATGATGAACAGGCCCTGCCTAAGGCAACTCTGCCCTGGAGACTATAGGCAGCCCAACTACTTCGCTGGCCCCGATGGGCGGGGGCCGTGGTCTGTGGGTCGTGATTTCTGAATACCCGATAATCAGTGCACGCCGGTAAACGGTAGCAAGTTACGCTACACTACTGGTCACAGGAGCTTGACATTGGATAATTTCTACTTATAGGGCCTGTCCTTCGAACCTTCGATTATTTCATAATCGTAGGGACAGGCCCTATAAGTAGAAATTAGCAAACGCCAAGCTCCTGTGCTACCGGTTGCCTACATGAAATGCACTTTACGGCATCAGGAATTTTGCTGAAGAACTGAACAAGTATCTGTTGTTGTTTTTCGCGTGCGACACACCATGAATTTAAAAAAATGCAGGTAAAAGAAGCTTTCATGTCTGTAGCCTCGCGAAAAATAAACTGTTCGACAGCCGGTAGATTCTAGTAAACAAGCTGGTTGTCATACGACAACACACACAGTTGTCGCAACACCCAGAAGGTCGGAAACCAGACACGATACGTATCGCTGAGCACTTTCATTGGCTGACTGACATCACATGTCTCAGTCGAAACACTCGGTGTTATTCGCTTTAATCATTGCGACTTTTCAGGCCACGGCAAGGGTCCGTACACACAATTCTGTTCTATTCCATACGTGTTATCATTTGACGCCACCCTCATGGCTGCTTCTTCGCGGCTGCTCCTTCGCAGCCACGAGGCGGTGTCGCTACAAGAAAATGCATCTGTATTATTGCAAGGAAGTATCCATCAAAGAGATGGGATATTTAGTCCTGATTCAAGAGGGCGTCAATGCCTACCATGTTGTTTAGTATTATTGGTGAAAGCTGTACAGAAAAGGATCTGTACCAACAAGTTGAATGTCAACAGCATGAATGAAATTCTGTTTGCAGGAGATAAATTATACAAGTATGCAAAAAAGAATGCCAAGACATATCATGACTATTTAGAGCCATGTGATTTGCCATCTTATTTTTCACTTGACAACCAGCATTATCCCTGGAAAGTGAAAAAAAAAAAAAAAAAAAAAAAAAAAAAACATTTTCAGGAAATTTAAATATCTTATCCTTAGTGGAGTATCCTTTCCTTGATTTAGAGACAGGACTCGCTATGACTTTCTCATTCAACCCATATGCAGTCTTCATTTGCAACGGCTTTTCTATTGCATTATTGGAACAAGGTGACTGTTTCTACCTTTTTGAGTCACATGCAAGAGCTTCAGATGGAATGCCAAATTTAATGGCAAAAACATTTTGTTAAAGAAAACAAATATAACTGGCATTTTCCTTACATTTGCGTAGATTGTTTAGTTTTGATAATTCCTTTACTACAACAGCGGTGAGTCAGTTTGATTTGCATTCGCTCTGTATATCTCATGTTTGCAGGGAGACCATAAAATGATACCAATGAGCTGGGTTTCAAATTTGTGACATAACTACCTATCCTCCTTTACAAGAATGTATTTCATTTGAGTTGTGTCCATCACAGCCTTATGCTTCCTCCCAGCTTGCTGACAGCTTAAATGAACACGGTTCCGCATTACTTGATTCACCCCTTATATGTGAAGAATTGCAAACCTCCCTGAATAAGAAACTTAAGTTAAGTGACACATCAAAAGATGGTTTGAGCAGTAAGAAATTTAAAAACAAAGAAAGTGCTATAGTCACACAGTTTCACAAGTTGGTGTCTTGTGGTCCCCAGTACATATGTACAAGTTGTTGTCAAACATTTTTCAGACATTCTGATGTTAAATTTGATATTCAGGGTCTAAAGCCCGAGATGAAAAGACTCTGTACATTAGGACATAAAAGTGTGGAGGATAAGGAATGGATCTGTCAACAATGTGCTAATAGTTTGAAGAAAAATAACTTGAACAAATATCTTCCTTTTTGTCAAGCCCGCTTGCGCTGAGCAAGACATAGTCACCATAGCTGCATTTAAGTGTATATTAGTGAGTCCATCCGTATTTGTCCGTCCTAGCTAGAAATTTTGCATGCAGAATCATCTTTCAGTGTAGTTTGAAATTTCTCCAAGACTTGGCCTTGAGGTCAGATTTGTCAAGGACATGCACTTACCAGCAGAATTTAAGAGTTTTTAAAGAAAGTCTTCTATTCAGGAAGTGCAATGCCCAGATGCTTGATATATTCCATAGAGCTCCATCTTATCGTATAGTATTGGTAGCATTGGAATGTCGTCTATCTTCTTTGCATGTATTGTGTAAAATTGCATAGAAGATACACAGCACTCCATTAGTACTTTACAAGCTAGCAGACTCTTAGGACTATCAGTCCTTTGATTTTTTATTATATTTAACAAGTATTTAAAATAAAATACAAAAAATGAGTACGAATTTAGAATATCTTTTACAATTGCATCGCAATGGTGTTATTACTGACGATGATTTACGAAAAGGAATAAGAACATTGAAAGAACAGTCAGAAGCACCGACGGAAGTACTGTCACCACCAAAGACGGAAGTACCATCAATTCAAACAGAAAATAAACGTGCCAAACGTAATAAAAAGAAGAAAGAAAAGCGGTTGAAAAAGAAATATGAACTGAAACAGGTTTTATCTCAAAGAGAGAAAAGAAAGTCTGTTTCAGAGTTAAAACTGGTTGACAAACCATTGTGTAATTATTTCAAAACATATGAAATTGATGCACACACATATAAAGATCCTTCTGCTTTGTTTAGTGATAAAAAATCTATGCTCGTTAATCAAATCAGTCAAGATATTAGCAGTGATTTATTTACAGTTTGGATCTATTGAGTCCCAAGGACTCGCATAATTGGAATTCATTGAGTCCTATGATAAAATCACGAGTCTGTAATTTATTTGAGAGCAGATTTCTGCTGTTTTTCTGTGAGTTCAGGGACTCACTTATATAAAATTTGTGAGTCCCAGAGAAAAATTATGAGTATATGAAGCAGGACTCGCAGGTAAAAAAATCATTGTATTAGAGAGTACAATGGTATCAAATTCTCAATTGGTCTCTCTGTACAGTTTTATCATGATGAAGGTGATGGAGAACGAAAGCTTGTTGTTGGCCAAAATCATGGAGAACAAAGTGCTGTTCTTGATGAAAATAATGTAGATGAATTCTATGACAAGCAAACCGCTTATTTACAAACATGGATTGAAAAATTTACAAACTCTGCTTCTGGTTTAGAAATAGACCATTGCATCAAATTATATTTGAATATAGTAAAATATGAACCACTTAAAGGCTCATCATATATTCCTTTGCCTGAAGCATTAGCAAACAAAAAGGCAATAATTAATTTACCAAATGAAGATAATAGATGTTCGGAATGGGCTTTGTTGTCTATTTTATACTACAATGAAAATAATCCAAGTAAATTATCAAGCTATAGAAAATACCTAGGCACGTTGAACTTTGATGGTATTGAATTTCCAACACCAATCTCGCAAATACCAAAACTGGAGAAACAAAATCCTAATCTTGCAATCAATGTTTACGGATATACAATATCATCAAAGATGAAAAAGATAAACATATTCCCATACTACATATCTGATCAACCCAAAGAAAAAAAAAAGATCTAACTTACTCTTGATATCAGAAGATGTAGAAGTTGGTGCAGATGATAACAATGATGAAGACATAATAGATGAAAACTATGATCCTGCAGACTATGAAGATTATCAAGAGCAAAAAAAGAAAGAAACAAAATATCATTATTGTGGGATTACAAAACTTGATAGACTACTCTTTGATCAAAACAAACATAAAACTAAAACCTATTTCTGTGATCGATGTCTATACGGTTTCACCAAAGAAGACCTGCTTGTCAAACACAAAGAAGACTGCTATGGCATCAACAAAAACTCAACAAGAATAGATATGTCTCTCGAAGGTAGTTACATCAGATTCAAAAACGATCAAAACCAAATGCCTGTTCCATATGTTATTTATGCCGACTTTGAAAGTATAATCAAACCAAAAACAGAAAAAGCAGGTGATAAATCAGAAATCAATAGTGAACATGAAGCTTGCGGATTTGGTTATCAAGTTGCCAGATATGATGGTCAAACTGAAAAACCTGTAATCTACAGAAGTATTTCTGAACCATATAGAATGTGAGGTTAGCAATATCAATAACATCTTAGCTCACCCTAAACCATTGGTTATGACAGAGAAAAACAAGATAGATTATGAGAATGCCACACATTGTTGGATATGCGAACAAGAAATAGCAAAAAACAATCCAAAAGTTAGAGACCACTGTCATTTCACAGGTGAATACAGAGGTGCAGCACACAAATCCTGCAACCTTAAACTCGAAATCAATCCAGGCAAGACAAAAATCCCAGTGGTATTCCACAATCTTAAAGGATATGACAGCCATCTCATAATGCAAAAAATACACAAAGCAAAAGGCAACATCACCTGTATTCCAAACAATGCAGAAAAGTACATTTCATTCAGTATTGCACAACTCAAATTCTTAGACAGTTTCCAGTTTATGGCATCTTCACTGGAAAATTTAGTGAAAGCCACTAACAAATCAGATTTCAAAATAACAAAAAGTAAGTTTGGTGATAAAACAGATATAATTCTACGTAAAGGTGTTTACCCATATGAATACATAGACAGTCTAGACAGGTTTAATGAAACACAACTGCCATCTATAGATAAATTTTATAGCAAACTTTCAGATGAAAAGATCAAAGATGTAGATTATGAACATGCGCAAAAAGTATGGAATGAATTCAACTGTAAAACTATTGGTGATTATCATGATTTATACTTAAAAACTGATGTGGTTCTACTCGCTGACGTATTTCAAACTTTCAGAAAAACATGCATGGATTCATATAAACTCGATCCTTTACACTATTACACTGCACCTGGCTTATCTTGGGATGCTTTACTCAAACACACAAATATAGATTTAGAACTTTTGACAGACATGGATATGCATTTGTTCATAGAAAAAGGGGTATGCATGGTGGTATAAGTATGGTATCCAAAAGACACGCCAAAGCAAACAATCCTCATACTGCAGATTATAATCCTGAAAAAGAAAATAACTACATCATGTATTATGATGCAAATAACCTATATGGGTGGGCAATGAGCCAATCACTTCCATACTCTGATTTCAAATGGAAGGCAAGAAATAAAGATGGGAAATTTGATAAAAAAAACAAAAAGGAAAAGGTTGGATACTCGAAGTGGATTTAGAATATCCAAAACACCTACATAAACTACACAATGACTATCCACTTGCACCTGAAAAACTATCAGTAAAAGAAGAATGGCTCTCATTTTATCAAACAGATCTGCTAGAAAATAAAAGCATGTTAAACTGCTCCAAGCTTGTGCCCAACCTCATGAACAAAGAAAAGTATGTTAATGAAAAACCTTATATCCGTCTAAACACTGAACTCCGCAAAAAAGCAAAGTCTGCATTTGAAAAAGATTTCTACAAACTTATGAACAACTCTGTCTTTGGCAAAACAACGGAGAACCTCCATAAATGAGTAGACATAAAATTAGTCGGAACAGATGGCACTGAAAATGAAAAGATAAGAAAAATCATAGCCAAAACAAACTTCAACAGACGTGTAAAATTCTCTGGTGAACTATCTGCAATACATGTCAACAAAACAAAGCTAACACTAAACAAACCAATCTACGTTGGTTTCTCTGTCCTTGATCTGTCAAAACATTTGATGTATGACTGGTATTACAACAAACTGAAAAAGAAGTATGGTGAAAACTGCACCCTGTTGTACACCAATACAGATTCCTTACTAGTAGACATCAAAACTAACGACATATACAAGGACATGTCTGAAACAAAAGAAGACTATGACTTCTCTGATTATCCTCAAGACCACCAACTTCATGATGAATCAAACAACAAAGTAATAGGCAAAATGAAAGATGAGTGTGCTGGTACTCCCATAGCAGAATACATCGGTTTGTGTCCGAAGTTATATTCTATACTAAGATCAGATGAACAAGTCATCAAGAAAGCTAAAGGAGTAAAAAAATACGTAATCAAAAAACAGATAAACTTTGAAAACTACAAAGATGCACTCTTCCACAAAAAGAAGTACACACATAGTATGAACATGCTACGTTCAATACATCACAACATATATGGACTAACAGTAAACAAAACAACACTCTCACCTCTTGACACTAAAAGATGCACAGCACCAGATGGTATTACGACATATGCATTTGGGTATAAGTATCAGCCGGGACAATAAGTAGTTCCTCTTTAACAAAACCTCTCTTTGGTGCTGGTGCCTTCAAATAATATACTCTTATGCCTTGCGTTATAATATGATAATCAATTTTGTGTATATCCACAGACCATATAGGATCTGTTGCCCGTCTTCTACCACCACCTTCTAATTCACCTGGTTGATACAAATACCTAACATTTGCATATGGACAAATAGGAGCATCAACTTTTCTTGTTACAATAGGAGGGGCTTTTTTCGTCTCCGCATTTAGTGCTTTTATAACTTAGGCAATCTCTTAACCCATTCTCTGTTACGCTTGTGTGGATTTTCCAGCTCTTTTGCATATTGATAGCCAAAGAGTCTTTCAGCTAAAGTCCTGTTGAATCTCTCCACTACACCTTGGTCTCTATGTATTTCTGTTCTACCTCTTCTAATTTTAACACTATGTTTCTCCATCAGTTGTGACACAGCACCCATAAATTCTCTCCCTGGGTCTACCTGTAATAACCTTGGATATTTCAAATGTCTACTGAATATTTCCTCAAAAGCTTTAGCAACTTCTTTGCTGTCTTTTGAAGTTAAGGGTTCAGCTTCTTTGTATCTTGTCCCCACGTCAACCAATGTCAAAACATATCTTTATGTTTTGTTTACTCTACCAACCTTGACAGTGTCATGTGGCAAAAACAACAAATCTGCTTGATGTACTTCATCTTTAGCAGACATATCAAACCTTGTCCTAATTATTTTCTTAGGTGCAGGTAAATAAATCTGCCACACAGCTTGTTTCTTTAAGAATTCAAGTGCCTGTTTTTCACTGATCTTTGCTTCTTTGGCTAACTTTTGTATTGCTGAATGACCTTTCCAAAATCCTTTAGGGCTGTAGTATATTTTTTCCATGTCCTTTTTTTTATTTAAGAAAAAAATATTAAGTATAAAAAGAGATAAAATCATAAAAAGATGTCAAACCCAGCAAATGATACACAAACCATCACAGCTGCTGAATTCGACAACTTGCTTAAAGAGCAAACATACCAAAAGTGGAGTGACCTCGAAATAAACAAAATATACACAGTTATAAATACAAGGATGGTTGGCACACAATATGGTACGTCTATGGTTTTGACCCTATCGATAATGGTGAAGTGTGGGCACCTGAGTCTCTAAAAAATAAAATAGTGAACAGCGATACCTATTTCAATCCACCGTTTTATGTAAGGCCACTCGGTTTGAAACCATGCAAAAAAAAAATCGAAAAAACAAGTATCACGCATATAATGCGGTCATTCTAAATCCACAGTAGCATTGCAAATTAGTCTATGATTTATTTTTTGCCTACAAAAACTTATAAGCAATAAACCCAGTCACTGTCATGCCTAATACAACAAATGTAATCTCTCTATTTTGCTGGTCAGATGAAGGTGTATAAAAATCACTTAGTTTAGGCTCAGGTGGTAATGAGTTAAGAGACTTGCCAGTTATGTAATAATATTGTTTCATAGCCTGATCTACATCATCAAAAGTCTGTACTGCCTGGTGTTCTTTTTTTATTTGATCGTTGATAAAATCTAATCTCTGCATCCTTTTTTTATTCCATTGAGTCTGTGCCACTTCTAATTGTTCCACAGCTTTGTCATGTCTCTCTCTTTCTTTTTCAGCATCATCACTTTTTCCCATATGAGAAAACAAATAATTACTACCAGAGAATGCCAATGCATTCACAACTGCACCGCCTATCATCATTGCTACTGCACTTGCCATTTTTTACATGTAAACAAAACAATATAATTTAAAATTTATTTCATAATATCAGCTGGAATAATACCCTGTTTAATCAGCATATCTCTGGTAGCCATAGCTTACAATATATCTAAAGACAACATTCCAACATCACCCATGTTGAAATCAACTTTGGGTGGTGGCCTTCTTAATAGTTTTCTAGCAATCTCTGCATATCCAATAGTTAACACTGTTTCAACACCAGCATGATATAACATGTTTACAATTTGTTTTCCATCAATAGTGTCCATTTTTTATATGAAAAAAAAAAAAAAAATCTCAAATTAAAATTAATTCATTTCAAAAGGATCAGGTGTTGATTGTTGTGGTGGAGGCTGTGTAACTTGCTTTGCTTGTATTGGCACTGGCTTATTATACGACATGTAAATGCCTATACCAACCACCAGCACAGCACAAAGTGGAATGTAGTTTTTATAAACATTCACTTTTAATGTAGATTCTGTCTCTTGTGGTACTCTTGTTACTTTTGTGACTGTTTCTTGCTCCACAGGAGCTTCATTTTGCTCCGCAGGAACTTGCTGTGCTTGCATCCGTTTCCATCTTGCTTCAGCACCTTTTTTTCCAGCTGCTATTCTTTTTGGGTTCTTTGGTTTTAGATCCTGATTATTGGTCTGATTTTCCTGGTTCTGATTCTCCGGATTCAGATTCTGATTTTCCATTTTTATTATCCATGATATTTTTATTTTTATTAAAATCAATATGCCTTGCAGTTGTTAACATTGCTGTGAATGGTGCCAGGTACATACCATACTTATAATACAACTCACAACAAACACTTGTCAAGGCATGATTAACAAAAGGATCTTCTTCTAAATCTTCTATTAGCTTAGGTGGGTTGGTTACATTGAAATATCTTGACACAGCCATAACATACAAATTTATAAAAGAGTTACCCAATGTCTTAGTCATACTTGCACCAAGTCTGGCTTCATATCTGCAGTAAAGTTTATCAATTTCTTGAGGAGTCATTTTATCCAGATCTGTTAATTGAACATCACGTCCAAAGTAATGACGACTTCCGCCTCCAACGATAATAGCTGATAATTTTTCTCGTTTTGTGTCTTGTACAGCTTCTTGTGATGTTGCATCTTGCGGTATAGCTTGTGAAATATCTAATAGTTCTTCAGCGTTCATTTTTATTAAGTTGATCATTATTTTTTTAAAATTAAAATAATTGTAAAATACCAAACATCCAACTGATATATTCACACAAGCAGAGGCAATTGCTACTAGTTCAAGTAGCATTTTTGTTTTTTATTACTATCATTTTATTAGCAATGTTATTTTTGCTAATAGCAATGCTATTTTGCTATTAACAATGCTATTTTTGCTATGAGCAATGCTAGTAGCAAAGATAAAAAATAAGGAATCAATCAACCAACCAATAACCAGTAGGTTGGTCAGTTTTTAATATTAGTTTACGGTGCTTAACTTGGGCAAATTCTTTTTTTATTCTTTGTCGTTCTTTTCTGTTGGGATAACATCATTTTCTCTTAAACAATTGTCAAAGCTATCTCTATCTTTAGTATAAAACATGCAAACCCATTTTGTTTGCTCACGTAAATCTTTCAAAACAGAAATATATCTCTGTGAAATAACCCACACTGATTGGTCTGCATGTCTGCCAGAGAATGCCAACTCTGACAACATGTCTTTTTAATGCCCCCAACTTCAAAGAAGTTGGAGGGGCATATTGCTTCTGGGTTGTTCGTCCGTCCGTCCGTCTGTCCGTCCGTTCGTCCGTTCGTCACGCTTTTTGATGCATAGCATAACTTTAAAACCGTGAATGCTACTGTTTTGAAATTTCATATATGGATTCCTCATGAAAAAATAGCTGACACGTATTTTTTTTCTTGACAGGATTATGCCCCTTTTCTGAGTTATGGCCCTTTGAAAAAATATGGATGCAATCTTGTCAGCAAAATATCTCAAAAACTATTAAAGCTAGAGCCTTGAAACTTGATGAATAGACTGGTAGTGATGAGTAGACAACCTGATTAACTTTTGAAGAAATTTTGAAAAATACTTCTTGAGTTATGGCCCTTTGTAATTTTGGGCAATTTTACCTTGTCAGCAAAATATCTCAAAAACTGTTAGAGCTAGAGCCTTGAAACTTAGTAAATGGATTTGTAGTGATGAGTAGATGACCTGATTAACTTTTGAAGAAATTCTGAAAAATACTTCATGAGTTATGGCCCTTTGTAATTTTGGGCATTTTTATCTTGTCAGCCGTTGGAGCTAGAGCCTTGAAACTTAATGAATAGACTGGTAGTGATGAGTAGACAACCTGATTAACTTTTGAAGAAATTTTGAAAAATGTCTTTTGAGTTATGGCCCTTTGTAATTTTGGGCATTTTTACCTTGTCAGCAAAATATCTCAAAAACTGTTAGAGCTTAAGCCTTGAAACTTAGTAAATGGATTTGTAGTGATGTGTAGATGACCTGATTCACTTTTGAAGAAATTCTGAAAAACACTTCATGAGTTATGGCCCTTTGTAATTTAGGGCATTTTTAACTTGTCAGCAAAATATCTCAAAAACTATTGAAGCTAGAGCCTTGAAACTTGATGAATAGACTGGTAGTGATGAGTAGACAACCTGATAAACTTTTGAAGAAATTTTGAAATATACTTCTTGAGTTAAGCCCCTTTGTAATTTTAGGCATTTTTATCTTGTCAGCAAAATATTTCAAAAACTGTTAGAGCTAGAGCCTTGAAACTTAGTAAATGGATTTGTAGTGATGAGTAGATGACCTGATTAATTTTTTAAGAAATTCTGAAAAATACTTCATGAGTTATGGCCCTTTGTAATTTTGGGCAATTTTACCTTGTCAGCAAAATATCTCAAAAACTGTTGGAACTAGAGCCTTGACACTTGATGAATAGACTGGTAGTGATGAGTAGACAACCTGATTAACTTTTGAAGAAATTTTGAAATATACTTCTTGAGTTATGCCCCTTTGTTATTTGGGCATTTTTATCTTGTCACCAAAATATCTCAAAAACTATTAGAGCTAGAGACTTGAAACTTGGTGAATTGATTGGTAATGATGAGTAGATGACCTGATTAATTTTTTTGTAAATTCTGAAAAATATTTCATAAGTAATGGCCCTTTGTAAATTTGGGCATGTTTCCCTTGTGAACAAAATATCTCAAAAACTATTGAAGCTGGAGCCTTGAAACTTGATGAATAGATTGGTAGCGATGAGTAGATGACCTGATTATGCCCCCAGTTTCGATTGAAATTGATAGGGCATATTATTTTGCCTTCATTTGTCCATCCGACTGTTTGTCCGTTCATCAAGCTTTTTTTGTGCATGCCATATCTTAAGAACCCTGTACGCTAGGGTTTTGAAATTTTATATTTGGGTTCCCAATGAAAAAATAGCCGACCCGTATTTTTTTTCTTGTCTAGCATGTTTATTTAAAGTTATGCCCCTTTGAAAAAAATCAGAATTAAATCTTGTGAGCAAGATATCTTGAAAAGTATTTCAGCTGGGTTCTTGAAATTCGATACAGTGAGTGGGAATGATGTGTACATTACCCGATTATATTTTGAGAGAATTCCATGAAAATATTGATAAAGTTACGGCCCTTTGCAGTTCTGCTCATTTTGACCTTGTCAGCAAGATTTCTCGAAAAGCACTTATGCTAGGGTCTTGAAATATTATATGCTGATTGGGGATGATGTGGAGATTACCTGGTTTGTTTTTTAGGGAATTCCATGAAAAATTGATGTAGTTATGGCCCTTTGTAGTTCTAGGCATTTTGACTTTTTCAGCAAGATATCTCAAAAAGTATTTAAGCTAGAGCCATGATATTTGGTATACTGATTGGGATTGAGGAGGAGATCACCTGAATAAATTTTGAACCAATTAAATGAAATGTTGGAGTTATGGCCCTTCACAATTTCGGGCCATTTAATGTCGTTGCTTTATTGTGTATAGCATAAGTTTAGAACCATGTATGCTAATGTTTTGAAATTTCATGTTTTGATTCCTCATGAAAAAATAGGTGATCCATATTTTTTTCTTATCCCAATCATCTCCTATTTTAGAGTTATTTCCCTTTGATAAAATAACATTGAAATCATATATTTGTACTGTTGTTACCGTCATGGCTAAGCAGTGTTGGAGTCAAACAGTGTTAAGAGTCAGGCAGTTGGGGGCATAGTGTTTTACAAACACCAGCTCTAGTTCTTGGTTAATTCTTTTGTGGCAGCTAAGTCATCAATGATGTATGTTGTTGGTTTACCAGCCAATTTATCAAAAAACAACCGTAACAGTTCCTGAAGTCTTTCTGTTCCATCTGGCATCACAGGATTCACTATTGTTATGTTTTTGTCTTTTGGTTTTCGAACATCGCCAATCCAACATCTGTTTTTGTATGCTTTGTTCCAATTTATTGTTGGGCAAAGTATGACTATATTATCAAACACCCCAGCATACTCTGATTCAAGCAAATCTAGCACAAATTCTGTTTTTCCACAGCCTATCTGACCACAGATAATTGCACTATGTGGATATTTTGGCAATTCACTTAAAGAATCAATAGACAACTTCTTTGAATCTTCCATCTTCGAAATTGATTTGGGCATCTTGTATTATAAAAAGGTAGATATTTAAATTTTCATCTGATTCTTGTTCTTTTTCAATTTGTATGGTGATCCCTTCACTGGCATTCTCGATTCTTCTACCGCTGTCGTGTAATGTATTGTCATCTGTAGAACCCAAGTCAAGCCACAGATCAAATCTAGTAGTAAAATACTTTTTGATGTTAGTATCGCTGAAATTCAAGTCTTTTGCAACTTTGTCTGTCTCTTTGTCTCTTTTTGATGTTAGTGCAAAGTATTTATTAATTTCATCCCACTGTTGGTATGTTTGCATACCTTTGCTATACAATTGATTAGGCACACCTTCTATGGTCATTTCTACTTTTGTGATTTTGGGGTTATAATAATCTTCAGTGCTTGTCCTGTTTGGGTCTTCAAAAAACATCAGAATACCCTTCATGCTTCTTGCTGGAACATTCAGGTTGATGTTCCATAGTGTGTCAGAGTTGTTTTTTGTTATTTGTCTGTGTCGCAAAATGCGGTCATATAAAATTGCTATTCTACCGTTGTACTGTTGTCTTATCTGCCGTGCAAGTTCGATGTCAGTAACTTTGTCAAATTCTAAGCAGATATTTTTTATCATATAACTGCTATCAGCATCTGAAGAATTAATTACTTTATCATAGTCATTAAATGTCAGCTCATATTCCAGTCTATCACCAAGTCCTGCTTGATAAAAAGGCATGTGAGTTTCAAGTAATTCGAAGTCTAGTGGTATGCAAAATCTGTTACTATATGCCTTTGAAACAGCTTCCTCTTCAGCATTAGCAGTGGCATTACCAGCGCCGACTCTGTGTTTTAACATGTTTGATTCGCCAAGACCTTGATATACCATGTTCATTCGCTCTGTGGAAGATTTCCACAAGTCAACATAGCAATGGTAAATGTCACTGTTGTCAGTAGACATGACTTCATTGCCACTTATTCTTATAGTGGTTTTCTTGATAATGGCTCTGCCGAGATTTTGGAAAACTGTAGCATTGGCATCTTTACTTGTTAGTTCAATAGTAAAAGCGAGACATGCACTTCTGGGGACAATAACATCGTTATCACTCAGGTTGGGGAACCTCACCAAAAGTTGTTGGTTTTGATCAATGGTGCTGGGATTGTTAGTGATTACAACGCTTTGGCGAATTCCTTTGATGCCGCGGGGTTCTCTCATTTTTCTGTAAGGATCAAGTTTGTTTCCATATGAAGACATTTTTATTTTTTAGTCTAATTATATTTTTAAAAATAAACAAATAATTCAAAATGGCTGAAGGTGGATTTGATGAGTTTGAGAATCCTGCGTTTGACAAAGATTATGAAGAGGGCGACGTTGATGATGCTGATGTAAATACATATCTTGCAGACGTTTTTGGAGAAAATCAAGAGACACAAAGAATAGCAGAACAGCAATGGAAAGTATGGAACATCTGTCAGGAGAAAAATTAGAAGATACAAGAAAAAAAGTAATAAAAGAGAAAGTAGACAACTTTACCCTGGTTAATAAAAAAAGAGGTGGTACGCCTGCTATAGTAAACTATGGCAATTTTGATATAAAGGATGAAATATTGTATGTTCAACCATTCGGTACTTCTGATGAGATTCCATTAGAATTTAAGAAAGGTGGCATCACACGACCTTTTAGTTTGAGTTATTTAGCAAGAAAATATGGCACAGCATTCATCTGAGAAACTTTAGGGTTTCAAGACATTGTGCAAAAACCGAAGAGTGCACAGCACCAAGCAGCAAAACAAACACTGCAAGAGTTGTCAACAGTAGAAAAAAACATACAACCAAAAGATGTAACAGATACCATTGAACTACAAGAGTTAACAAATACAGCTGCCAAGGCAGATGCAACAGTAGAGACAATGTTGACTGACTGGAATTTAGAACTGCCAGATGTTGCAAATAAACGTACACAAACAGTAGGACTGACATTGCATGAGTTGCAAGGACTAGACAAGGCGCTGCAAAGTATCCGTGGTGAACTTACTAATAACTTGGCAAAGCTAAATGACATCGATAAAGACATAGCAAAAGAAAAACGTAAATTACAAGAAGCGGAAGATGAAATCAGCAAAAGTGATATAACTGCATGTTTAAAAAATCTTGAAGATGAAAGAAGTGCGAGACTTGAAGCAGCTACTGCAAACAAAGAAGCATTGCGTGGCCAAATAAACAGGATAAAAGAAACTATAAATAAAGTTTTGAAAGAAGATTCTACTCTTGGTGAGAGACTGAAGACATTATTCAAAGAACAAGGCATCACCATAGTTAGTGTTTTGACTGCCATTGGTATGATTATAGGGGTGATCGTTGAGGCTGTTATTCCAACAAGTGGGGGATCAGCCACACTATCAAAGCCACCATCACAGGATGGTGCCAAAGAATGGGTTAAGAAACAACTACATAATCTTGCTAAATTACTTGCAAACCTAGCTGGTAAAGCAGCTGCTGCCTTGCCTGGTGTAATTGGGTCAATAGTATCATGGCTTCTTTCTGCAACAGGTAAGGTTGTTAATTGGTTTGGGAACAATTTGTGGACTGTTGTTGTTCTTGTTGCAGGGTTGTTGTATGCGGCAGCCAAGGAATACATTAGTAAATCTCGTAAATGATTAAAGCAGTAAGACCTAAAACAATACCACCTACAATCAGTGTAGTTTTTTTGTTTTCGTGTTGTTCACTGCTGGTGTATTTATCTGGCAATGGTTGATATGGGTGCTGTTCTTTATCGCGTGCTGCTAGCCATCTTTTAAATCTGGCTGGGTCAGAACTAATTCCATCAACCCAGCTTTGGGGGAGATTGTGAGTGTTGGCGTAGCTTTGAACTTGCTTGCGGTATTCAGGGGTTAGAGATACCACAACAGCTTGTGCAGCTGGCTTAACAGGCTTAACAGCATGCGCAGCATGCCCAGCAGGCTTAGCAGCAGGCTTGACAGGTGTTAGTTTTGTTTTGGTTCCTTCAGCTGTGGCAGTTGATCTTGGTGGAATTGGTACTGTATTGGCTTCATCATTCAATCCGAGTGTTAGACCTTCTCCTTCATTAGCAATTACGATTTTGTTGTTGTAATCTTGGATTGTACCTGTTCGCAGCTTCATATTGCTCGGTGACATATACAGCCCAGTACCATAAACAAAATCAACTTTGCTTCTTGCATATTTTAGTGTGCTTTGATATCTTGCTATTTGGCTGGGTAAATCTACAGGGCTGTTTATTGCATCTTCAATGTTGGCGAGAAACTGTTTTTGTGCATCAAATGCAGTGCCAGTTCCCAATATGTCAGTCCTCGTTTCAGACTGTGAACCAAGAATAGCCCAGCAGTATGTTCGGATGCTGTCATTGATACGTTCAGCGCCTGCTCTCGTGAAGCCATTTGAATTATCCAGGATGAAAGTTGCCCAGGCTTTGGTGGCTTCGCTGCTCTGTGCAATATAATCTATGTGGAGTATATCATTGGTTGTGGCGTGTGTGAATGAATACTTCTTTTTGTCGTATTCGACTCCTTTATCAAATGGGTGGTATCCGGCACCAGTCCAGTAGTTGTATATTCTTCCAAGGCCTTGATTGTCACTCTGTTTTTGCCTCCAATCAGCATTAATGTCAACGTAGAATTCTTTACATATTCTTTCATAGGCACTGCAGTGAGCATAATGTGCCAGCTCGCTATATGCAAATTCTTTTGGAATCATTTTATTTTTGTTTTATATATTTTTATAATTTATTTAAATTCTGCCTTCCCTAAGTTTTTCAATTTCATCTGTAAGTGCCTGTGTACGCGTGGCAACATACTGTAACGGGACTGCATCGTTGTGTTTCAAAGGAAGACCTAAGCCTTTTATTCGGTGCCCTTCCATGTCGATGTCTTCATTTGTTTTCATGTATTTTTTGTCGGTGATTTTAGCATAGTCGTAAATAAATTTGGCTGTGACTGCATCATTCTCATGCTCGATATTATGTTCTGGGTTTCTGTGGTGGCCAACGTTTATTATTCGGTTATTACCCATGTCCAGATCCGAGGTAAAGGGTTTGGTGCCATCAAGTTGTTGCTGTATGTTAGTTATTTGTGTTTGAATTGCAGTAAGTTTATTTTCTAGATGCTTTGTTTTATATTCGATCCATTTGTTCATATATCTTTTATTGACGGCATCATTTGCATCCCGCGGATTTCTCAGGTCTTTAATTCTATTTTCATTCATATCAAGATCTTCCATTATTTCAAGCAAGTCTACAAATTCGTAATCTGCTCCAAATATGCTTATTGTACCAACACTTCTATTATAATTGGTAAATTATTATTATCCAAAACAATATTATTTTGATCTGTTATGCACACAGATAGTTCAGTTCTACATCCATTTATTAGCTTCTTGAAGATTGGAAATTCAAATTGACAAGAAGCAACTTTCCCAAAGGGTTTGTTAGAAACTGGTATTGTTCCTAGTAATGTGCTTGGTTCACCATCTAGAAAATTATTTGTTGTATTTATTTGATCAAGAAAGACACGAAGCTCTTTAGTTTTGGCGATGTCAATCATTTTGTGTCCTGTGTGTTTGCCAGCTGTGAGCCGTCTATGTTTGAAACCAAGTAAAGACGAAATTCCACTGGACAATTCGATTTCTTTGTTCGGTGGTATTTCTAATGTAACAAACCCGTTGGTGTAATTTGCAGACAAGGTAATATCTTCATCAGAAAAAATCTGTCTTAGGTCATTAAAATTATATAAGCCAGGTTCGAGGACAATCTTTTTGTTTTTGATTGCTAGATATTGTTTGCCTGTGACATTATACCAGCCAACCCAGTATGTGATAGATTTTAATCCTATCATTTTGGTGTTGTCTCTGTTATCTATGTAATTTTGCAGCTGGCATGGCTTTTGAACGTTTGTTAAAGTATGAGATATCATTTTTATTTTATTTTAAAATATTTTTAAAAACATTAAAAAATGCCAAAGCCAATGCACCGTTATATCCAGAGTTGCCTACTGAAGATGGACAGAATTATAGATTACAAAAGATTTCTGAAATAGAGAAACAATTAATAACAGAGAGAGATGCAAGAAAAGCATTGTATAAGAAGTATAAAAGAGGAATTAATACTACAGATGTAGTTGATACTGTATTTATTTCTGCAAGCATTATTATGGCTGGTGTTGGGTTAGCTGTGCCAGCCCTGTTACCAATAGAGATTATTGCGATTGTGTGTGGATGTATGGGTGTTTGCATTAAGTTAGTGAGACGTAAATGTATGTCAAAGGCACAAAAACATTATGAAATAAAAACTCTTGGGGAGAGTAAGTTAAATTCCATAAAGAATGTAATTTCAAAAGTCTTAAACGATGGACAAATATCAGAACAGGAATTTAAAATGGTTCTTGATGAATTAGACAAATATAATGATTTGAAAGATAAAACGCACACTAAACAGTCTGGTCTGAGTGAGCAAGAAAAAAAGAAATTAATAGAACAGGGAAAGGCTCAGGCGCTCAGCGTCATTCAAAAAAATATAAACGACCCATAATGTTGTTCACCAAGTTTGTGTTCGTCAATGATCCGCCTCCAGTGTATCAAGAATAGTATATATTTCTGCATATAAAGACTAAAAAATACATTCGTAGAAAAAATAAAAAAATACCAACCTGAGAGCCTGTGGAGAGATAATAGCTTAATTTTTTTTGTCAAAAAAAATTAATCTCAGGGCCTGAGTGTTAGTATACATTTTTACCGCAGAACCCCCATTTTCCATATATATAATGTATTTTCTTCCCATATTTAAAGATAAATGATTTTGTTTCTTTCAAACATTATTACTGCTATATAGATATCATAGAACCGCCATAATATTAGTCTGTTTACATGCTTTAAATACAGGCTCAAGACAATTCTTAAAGACTAGTTTTTGGGCCCAGTTGTTCAAAGTTTTGTTAGCTTAATATAATAATGGAGCCAACATTTTTATCAATTTTCTTGCACTTGAAATGCTACTCAGCTTTTTTTTTTTCACCCCTACATGTTTGTGGATGGTATATGGTTTCACATTGCCCGTCTGTCATTTTTATTGATATTTTTTCTTGTTTTTATCAAAATAGACTGGTATCCAAAATTGTATCCAAAAATGTTGTATGTCAACAGAAAACATCTTATTCAGATTAATGGCTTTGTTCACCTAATGATGCTCAAACAACTGGGCCCAGATGGGTTGGTACCCTGCTGTTTGCAGTTTGCTTTGTTTCTTTTGTAGGGAATAACATTTGATTGAGTTGCACAATGAGGAAAAGGATCTTTAGGCATAGTGGTTGGTGAATGTCCACATCAGCATTGGCATTGTCAACCAGAAAATATTGATTTTCTTCCCCAAAACATATGTTGTGATACTGATTTGAAGTGCCTCATTGAGGCACTTCTAATGAGTTCCCACAACATAAGTTTTTATGGAGAAATAATAGAACTATTATCTAGAGTTATACCTAGAGAATGGTTGGACACAGTAGAATATATTTGAAATAAAAAGGCTTTGAACTGACAGCGGGGTGCAATCTTGGCCTTTATTAATTGTCACAAAGATCCTTTTCTCATGATGCTTGTTGGTTTATTTTCTAGATATAATTCTTTATTTCTTTGCAGAAGTCTTTCAAGAGAAAGGTAAGAGAAAGGTGTTCATGTGAGGTAAAGCAAACAAAAATGAACTCTAATGGGTGCTCCCTGTTTTGACCCTCTTAAACCCCACTTTTATACAGTAAACCTGGGGTTTACAGGGGTATACATTAATTTTCTTATTTCTGCTCAAAAACATAGGTTGTGGGTACTCATTAGAATCACCTTGCTGAGGCAGTTCTAACAAGTACCCACAATCTATGTATTTAGCAGAAATAAGAAAACTACGAGGAAATTTCGTCTGAAATTTATGTTTTTTGGTGGTAAAATTTTCAATTTACTTGAATAGGCGTGTTTTCATTATGTCATAGCTTATTATAGCTCCAGATTAACTCTTTCACTGCCACATGCGATAATAATAGCTTTTGCAAACAGCATAGATCCAGATGAGATGGCTCAATGACCCTTCTTATCTGGATCTACACTGTTTTACATTCAGTCTTTCAACTTTACATATAAACGTCTTTCCAAATGATCATTTGTTAAAATAAAAAAGCAGACGACATTTGTCGTCTGAAATTTAGCGCCAAAAGAGTTAAAGGAGTATCCAGCAAAATATGTTTCTTGTTTCTCCATGAAAAGGTATGTTGAGGGTACTCAGAAAGGCACTGCTAATGGTTGAGGTGCATTTAATGAGTACTGCATCATATGTTTTCATGGAGAAATAAGAAAAATTATCTATACTTTGTGGTTGGAAAGAGCCCCTTATCTAAAGCCAGGACATGTCCTAAAGACACTTTTTCTTATGGTGCATCTTAGATGGAATATTTTCTCTTTTTACAGAAGTCTTTTAATGAAAAGGTAAGGAATAAATGAAGAAGTGAGACCCTGGTCAGTCTGTGAATCCATGTAATCTGATCAGCACCTCTAATAGTAGGGATGTAACAATACATTGAACTATCGATGCATCGCAATAGTGCCATCATGATAATAAAGTGGCAATAGTAATAGTATTGGCAATAGATTTTTCGCTATTTTAATAGTTTCAAAAATTCTATAAATAGAAATATTGGATGTAGAAAAAGAAGTTATGGGTCTATAAATTTTACATACCAGAACTCTAAAATGTACATTTTTTTTGTGTCAGCATGTTCCCAGCTCATAGAATTAATAGCAGTAGTGCGACTTTCAAATGGAATTTCAACACGGAGAGTCATAAAAACTAAAGCGTTATGGAAGTCTTTGGTCTTTTTTAAGCAAATAATGTTCACAATAGTTATCGCAACAGTATTGCAATAGGAACCTGCAACAGTAATAGTATTGCAAAAGTGCTTTTGGCAATAGTAATAGTATTGCAGTTGTCATTTTGGCCTGCAATAGTCAACCCTATCTAATAGGTCATAGAAATACTTAAGAGGGTGTCCACATAATATTTTTCTTACTGAATTTGACCTAATTACCATACTGTGTGCTTAGATTTTTCAAAATTACTGGGAAAATTTGCGGTGACATATGCATCTACCTACTCAGGGTACACTTTGAAAAAAGCTTAGCAAAGGACTTATTTGATAATTATTTATGCCATTTTTTTTATTTTCTGTATAAAAACCATATGTTGTGGATACTCATTTGAATTGCATCTACAAGTCGCTGCAATTCAAATAAGTACCCAAAACATATGCCTTAATAAGTACACTGACTATAATCTGAGGACAACGGAATTACTTGACTGTGCCCTTATATAAGAGTATGTGTGGTAATTAGGTCGAATACAGTATTTCTCCACAAAAACATATGTTATAGGTGGTCATTGGAGTCACCTCAGTGAGGTGATTCCAATAAGTACCACAACATATGTTTTCTGTGGAGAAACAAGAAAAACATTAACACTTTTTGGTTGGAAAAGCATCTAATCCAGAGTTATGGGTGTAGGAAATTGTAAAATACATTGAACAAAGACAGCTCTGAACTGACTGCATGAATGTACAGACTGATCTATATCTGGGCTTTCGCTGTTCACATATGTTAGACTGTTTTCTTTGTTCCTCTAAAGACATGAGGCCAGAACACATTTTTATCCTCACCACACAATAGTGGCGGGGTATTATGGTTTCAAGTTGGCCGTCTGTGTGGCTGTCCGTCCGGTAGTCGTATGTCCGTCCATCCGTTTTTTGTTCCCGGAATATAACTTAAAAAAGTAAACATCAATGGATTTTCACCAAATTTGGTATGTGCATTGTATTATGGAGATCTGGGATTGCTAATGGACAAATTTTATCAAATTTTGATGGAGTTATCTGCCCGAGACGTGCCCATATTTTCGTTTCCGGATGATAACTTGTAAATGTCAATGGATTTTCACCAAACTTGGTATGTGCATTGATATTGTGGAGATCTGGATTGAGATTGCTAATGGGCAAATTTTGTCAAATCTTGATGGAGTTATCTGCCTAAGACACACCCATATTTTCGTTTCCAGACAATAACTTGAGTAAATGTCAAAGGATTTTAACCAGACTTGGTACATGCATTGATACGAAGAAGATTTGGTTTGGGATTGCTAATGGGCAAATTTCGTCAATGATTGACATAGTTATCTGCCTGCAACACGATAATGGCGGGGTATTATAGTTTGATGTGTATATCTACTTTTTAGTATTAATCAGATTTTAATGGAAGTTTCATGTATTTGTGTGTATAATAGAAGTCTGTATTTGTGTGCATTTTATATTGCACTTAGTAACTTAATCATTTCTCTCTCTGAGAAACATTGCATATTACTAAAACTTCGGTATGTCATTAGTAAGTGTCTTATACCAAGATACTTTGTGTTTATATTTTTATATAAATTATCCAAAACAGGCCCACCAGTAGTGCTCTCCACAAAGTACATCTTCCATGTAAATAGTTTCTATTATGACAATTTTGTACCTTTACAGGAGGCACCCACTGTTTCTACATTTTTACTAGATAGATTTTTACTAGATAGATAGGAAATATGGAGCATGCTTTCTATGGAGAAGTCCCATAATGCACTTGACTGCATTCTATAGTTTTGCCCCCAACTTCCAAGAAATTGGAGATGCATATTGTTTTGTGTTGTTCGTCCATTTGTTACACTTCGCATACAGTCAAGAATGTTAGAGATAGGATCTTGAAATTTATATGTGGAATAAGGATGGAAAATAGTGGACATGTATTTTTTTATACCCCGCCACACAATAGTGGCAGGGTATTATGGTTTCATGTTGGAAGTCCATGTGTCTGTCCATCCGTTTTTTGTTTCTGGATGATAACTTGAGTAAACATCAATGGATTTTCACCAAACTTGGTATGTGCATTGATATTTTGAAGATCTGGTTTGGGATTGCTAATGGGCAAATTTCGTCAAATTTTTACGGAGTTATCTGCCCGAGACACGCCCATATTTTCGTTTCCAGACAATAACTTGAGTAAATGACAAGGGATATTCACCAAACTTGCTATATGCATTGACATTAAGGAGATCTGGTTCGGATTGCTAATGGGCACAAATTTCGTTAAATTTTTAGGGAGTTATCTGCCCGAGATACGCCCATATTTTTGTTTCCTGATGATAACTTGAGTAAATAACAAGGGATTTTAACCAAACTTGCTATATGTATTGACATTAAGGAGTTCTGTTTTGGAATTGCTAATGGGCAAATTTCGTCAAATTTTTACGGAGTTATCTGCCTGAGACACACCCATATTTTCATTTCCAGACGATAACGGATAAATAACAAGGGATTTTAGCCAAACTTGCTATATGCATTGACCTTAAGGAGATCTGTTTTGGAATTGCTAATGGGCAAATTTCGTCAAATTTTTACGGAGTTATCTGCCCGAGACACGCCCATATTTTATTTCCGCACGATAACTTGAGTAAATAACAAGGCCTTTTTAACCAAACTTGCTATATGCATTGATATTATCAAGATCTGATTTAGGATTGTTATCTGTCCCTTGATATTATTAAGATCTGGTTCAGGATTGTTATCTGTGCCTCCGTCATTTTCTTTCCAGACATTTTTGCAACGACAACTTTAATACATAAACAAATATTTGCTATGGCGGGGTATAATGCTTGCAGTGCTTTTATTTTTCTTTTTCTGTTGGACTTGTATGCCCCTTTTTGGACTCATTAATTGCAAGCCTGTAGGATATAATAAAATGTTATGACCAAGGTATCTCAATAACTATTTGAGCTAGGGATTTGAAACTTGGTGAGCTTATTGGGGATGATGAGTAGATTACCTGATAAACTTTGAAAAAAATCTGGATAATGTAGTTTTGTCAGGGTTATACCCCTTTTCAGCTTTGGCATTCTGTATCAACAAGAGTATACTTGGGTGCATAGTGTTTTACAACCTCCTTTCTAGTTTAAGCATTAAGCTGAGATGAGCATTGGGTCAGAGAGGGCTATGCACTTATATTCCATGTACATGTACATTTTGTTTACAAAAATATAGCAAAAAAACTAGAGCAAGTCAATGGCACACCATAGCATATCCCCACACCAGGGCCATCGCATATCATTGTGCACATCAAAATTCCAAATGCGTTCCTACAGTCTTTGTTCTAGCTCAAAATGCTTAAGAGGAGTTGTGTGACAACTGAAAACAAAGGATCCAGAATCCTACTTTTTGACGTTTGGGTGTGAGGTTGGGGGTAGTGGGGTGGCCTGCCCCCAGGGGTTACATCAAAATTCTAAATGTGTTCCTCCAGTCCTCATCCATAGGGCTATTACCTGTGACAGTTTCAAGGTTCTAGCTCAAAAAGGATTAAGAGGAGTTGTGTTTGAATAAAAAAAAGGATCCAAACTCCTACTTTTTGACCCCCAGACATGCCCCCAGGGCAAAATTTTTGCACCACTATATTCTACTCCTCATTACCTTTGATTTGATATGCAACATGACCAGGTTTGTACAAAATGGATTCTGGATTTTGGACCCTTTGAGGCCACACCCCCTGGCCTTGCCCCCAGGGTTACATCAAAATTCCGAATGTATTCCTCCAGTCCTCATCCATAAGGCTATAGCATTGAAAGTTTCGAGGTTCTAGGTTTAATGATCTAGCAGCAATAGTGTGACATTACAGGCAGACAGACGGATGGATGGGGGTATCGCAATATCCTCCTTTTTCTTCAAAAAGCATGGGGATGAAAAGGAAGGAAATAAAGCTCCTGTAGTATGTTCAAATGTACATACATACATACATGTATATCATATCAAAATTTGAAAAACAAACAAGAATTCTCTTCATTATACCAGTATACACGCCTACCAAACGAATGAATGCGTAACCACCAGTTAAGAACGTGAAACAATTAGATTGACATCCGATTAGGGATAAGATTACTCAAAAAGGTACAAACTTTGCATTTTCTGTGTTTCATGAGCGATGTAAATGTATAGAGGAAATTATTTAAAAAACAGGGAATTACATTCAACTGCCCATTGATAATGGCGTTTGTGGAGTAAATCTCAGACCACCTACTTCATGCATATTGGCTGAATTATTTTTCACATGCTGGAGGTGTACCGAAAGGCTTAGAAAACACGTGGTAATTCAGGTGTTTTTGTCCTTTATTTAATTTTGCGCTTTGCTAGAAGGTCAACATATCATCACGCACTCAAGATAGACACATGTGGTTATTTGTGTTATGGATATTTTGGTTGTTAATGAAGCATTGTCTAAAAAAAACGCCATGGGAAGGGTCGTAAATGGCTGGTTACGCATAAGATCTATATAAATAATAACAAAACTTACAGCTATAAAGCGGGTCTGATTTCACCTCCACGTCTCTAGGAACACACAAGCTTGTTCTACAGAACCATTTTAGCCAACCTGATAAGCAGTGCACTTTTGATTCAGAAATAACATAGTATTTAATGCAAGCATCTTCAGTCTCCAGAATCATAGTGTATAATGACTTTGTGTTTTCACACCAATTCAGTGGCCCTGCAATTGTCTGAAATGAAATTTAACAGGTTTTGGATTTTTTCTGCGAAGAAGTGCTGATCTACCTATTTTTTCCTGGTTAGGCATAGATTGTCTGGTTAAGAATTAGATGACCAAAGGAGAAAAAACACACTGTTTGTTCCCTTTGTAAGTGCCAGCGATTTACTACAATAAAGATGGCCTACCTATGATTTGTAAGTTGTCGTGAAATCATCAGATGCAGAAAGTCATGGTGAAAAAAAAAAAAAAAAAAAAAAAAAGGTTTTCTGGACAAGGGCATTGAAATACTGGATTTTAAGCTTATTTGACCAAATGGAGCATCAATTCATATATCAGAGGTCATTATTTGCTTCTGTAGAAAATAAAAAGGCCAGTTTGCATTTCATAAAGGCGCATAACCTTATATCATTTTTCTATGGTTAAGCATTGGAGAACCCAGTTAAGCATTAGAAAATGGATGAACGTGTAGAAAAGCGGCAAAGTGAAGTACAAATGATAATATATTTGCAAGATCATAGCATGCCTGTTTGACAAGTCTAGCTTGTTCTGACATTTTGGCATGTGATGAAATGCTAGATTTGAGGTTCAAGGGTTTCTGGTTCGATTGCCGGTCAGGGCAGTCAGCAGGAATACTTTCTTAGCAGGTCTAAGTCACTCCATACTACACATGAAAACAAATTATTTGTATTGCTGTCTGTAAAAGTGACGGTTTATTTAGCCTCAAATGTTGTAATAGTTTTGATCTATGCATATTATGATTATTTTGTACCGAGTTCAGGCTTACTGTTATTCGTTGCCTATTACGGTTAGTTGATGAGCTAGAAGACTTTCAAGCAAACTCAACAACTAATTAAGAAATGTTTTATCCATTATCACCACTGAGAGTTTGCTTTGGGTTCCTGCAATTGCAATGTTGTTGTTCACTGTTACATAGATATGCTTTTTTATAATCTATATTTGTCTTTCCAGATTATTGTTGGAGGGCAGAGCTAAGATGGTATCTGCAATTTTTTTTTTCGAATCACATTTGAAGTTTTATTGACCTCATTATCCAGGGGCGTGGATGGAATTATCTGAATTTGCTGGCTACATAGGCTGGAGGCTAGCATCTCAGTGTTCACGCCACCTAAAAACAAGGTTGCCCTCTCCCACCCAAAATACCCAGTGTATCCGCAGACCCCCACAAAAGTTTTATACTTTAGCTTACCCACAAATATTACCGATGTTTATCTTTAGCTTACCTCTAAGATATTACCACTGTTTATCTTCACTTCTGGTTACCGTTTTAGTGATCTAGTGTTCATCGTATCTAAAAAACAAGATTGCACTCCATAAATACCCGGTGAATTTAACTATGTTTTAGATTTCCGAGAAAAACTAAAATTTGGATGTAGAGCCATTTAAAAATATTTTTGGATCACTTCTAAAACTGACTATTTTTAGAGACTACCATAAATTCTTTTTTTGAAGTGTTGTTAGAATCTGCTAGAACTCATATCAGAAGCTATTCCACTCAGTTTAATGATGATATTTTGCTGTGTAATGGTTTAGTGCCATTATAGTAAAACAGAATTACTGTTATAAACTGTTCAAAGCATATTACAAATACTATCAGTACAAAGGTAATCTAAACCAGAAATGAAAGTAAACATTGGGAATATTTGGATGTAAGCTAAAGAGTACAACTTTTTTGTGGGGGTTTTGCAAGTACACCATGTATTTATGGGGTGCAATCTTGTTTTTAGATGGGGTGAACACTAGATGCATTTCAAAGCATATTACTAATACTATCACTAAATAGGTGAAATAAACTAAACCAGAAGTGAAGATAAAAATTGGTAATATCTTAGATGTAAGCTAAAGATTAACATTGGTAATATTTGGGGGTTAGCTAAAGTATAAAACTTTTTGTGGGGGTTTGGGGATACATCGGGTATTTTGGGTGGAGATGGGCAGTCTTATTTTTAGGTGGTGTGAACACTAAATGCTAGCCTCCAGGCTATGTAGCCGGCAAATTCAGATAATCCCATCCCCACCCCTGGATAATGAGTTAAATAAAACTTTAATTGTGATTCGAAAAAAACAACAAAAAAACAATGAATAGATACCATCTTAGTTCTGCCTTCCAACAACAATCTGGAAAGACAAATATAGATTTAAAAAAAAGCATATGTATGTAACAATGAACAACAACATTGCAATTGCGGGAACCCAGAGCAAACTCTCAGTGGACATAATGGATAAAACATTTCTTAACTAGTTGTTGAGTTTGCTTGAAAGTCTTCTAGCTCATCAACCAACCGTAATAGGCAACGAATAACAGTAAGCCTGAACTCAGTACAAAATAATCATAATAAACGAATTATGACATCTGAGGCTAAATAAACCTTCACTTTTACAGACAGTGATACAAATAATTTGTTTTCAAATCATATCATCATATCATAATCGGATTTTTGATTAACGTGCAGGTACAGGGGCAACATCCACATCAGTGGGCCCCCTTCCAGATAGCTGGCTTGCTGCACGCATGCAGATCTCACACCAGGTCTCCAGGTACATCTATCATGAGGGTTGATAGCCGAGAGCTTCCACTCTCTGCAATCTCTCTCTGTCAGCTGCTTCCATGTCATTTTGGGCCGCCGAGGCCCATGCTTTCCATCAACCTGTATGTCAAAGGCTGTCTTGACTGCACCATTGGAGTGTTCCACATGTCCATAACATCGGAGTCTTCTCTCCTTCAGAATGAGGTCCAGATCCTCAATGCCAAGCCACAAAAGTAGCTCACTGGACCTGGTGGTGACAATGTCTTGCGGCTTGACATTGCAGATCTGTCTGATCATTGCCCTGTCATTTCGCTGCAGACTCTGGAGGTTTGGCTTTGTCAATGGCCAAGTCTTGCTGGCATGGAGCATTGCACTCCGCACACAAGAGCTGTACACATGGCCTCATGTTTTGAAAGAGAGGTGATGTGAAGAGAGAACTGGTAGCAGATCCTTGAACTTCTTCCAGGCGGTTTTCTCATGTGTTGTGGTTGTGAGTTCACAGCCACCTGCTGCTGAGAGCATGTCCCCTAGGTAGCAAAAGGAAGCTACCAGCTCAAGCTTGTCAGGTCCAACCTGGACTTCCTTCTGTGGCTGCCTTCCAAGGGGCGTCTAATTCCCTGGCACCATGTACATTTGTAGTCAGGGTCCTTTTTCAAGCACTTGAGCCCACTGCATTTCTTGTGCACCCAGTGCTTGCAGCCATTGCAGACGATGCTGTTGCTGCCCACTCCAGTGCGACAGACGGCGCATGGAATCTCACCTGAACTCTGCAGGAGATTCAGTCCCGTACCACAGATCATGATCTTTGTCTTTCCTGCATTTACTCTCAGTTCTTTCTTCTCCATTGCTTCTTTCCAAGTCAAGAGCCTCCTGACACATTCCTCAAGCGATTCAGCGATGATAACAAGGTCATCGGCATAGAGGTCCTCCCAGGGGACTCAAGAGCAGAACTCTCGTGATAAGGCTTCAAGCACAATGATCAAGAGCAGGGGGCTGAGTACTGATCCTTGGTGAACACCAACCTTCACTTCGAACTCTTTACTGTACCCCTCACCAACACGGACAAGACTCCGTGCATTTGCATACATCCCCTGCACCAGTCGCACAATCCACTCCTCCACACCAAGTTTTCTCAGTGCCCACCAGATGAGGTACTCGATCAAACGCCTTCTCCAGGTCTACGAAAGCCATGTAGAGTCTCTTATTGGCAGCCAGATACTTCTCTTGCAGCTGCCTGACAACAAAGATTGCGTCTATAGTGCCTCTACCTGGAACAAAGCCAAACTGGGAATTGTCGATTGACACCTACTATCTGATGAGGCCGTCCACAATCCTCTCCAGGATTTTCATAACCTGCTCTGTCAGCTTGAGACCGCGGTAGTTGCCTCTTTCCAATGGGTCCCCTTGTAGAGGCAGACAATGAAACTCTGCTCCCAGTCAGAGGGTACCTTACCATCACGAATGATTGCAACTGCAAGGTCGCGGATCATGGAGGCGCCCATGTCACTGGCGGATCGTATCATCTCCACCACTATGCCTGATGGGCCCAGTGCTTTGCCAGCCTTCATCTATGAGATAGTCTTCTTAACCATATCAGTGGTGATTGGGATGGGCGGGCCTTCCACGGGTGGTTGATATGACAGGTGGTCTGGGTCCCAGTCAAACTCAGCGTTGAGAAGCCTTTGGTAGTGCTCTAGCCAGGCCTTCTGGTTTGAGTCTTCGCTCATTGACATCTCTCCTGCATCATTCTTCACAGGTTTGTCACCAACAACATCAGTGTTCTCTCTTCTAAACTGGTTAGCAAGGTGGTAGACTTCTGAAGACTTGGGATCAATATTCTCGTAGACCTTCTTGTCGGCTTCTTGATGAGCATGGTGCACTGCATGTCTGGCATTTCATTTGGCTGCATCGTATGATGCCCTAGTGCCTTTACCAGCCTTCCAGGCCTTGAAAGCTGTCTGCTTGGCAGCAATGGCCTTTTCCACATGTTCATTCCACCACCAGGTTTCACGACGCCAGCGGTGTGGCCGAGTTGTGTCACATACCTCCTCAGTTGTCTTGAGCAGTCCAGTCTTGATGTTGTTCCAGATATCCTCAGTGGCCCCATCAGCTACACCTGCAGATGTGCTCACATGCAAGTTGAAGACCTCCTGGAAATGATGCTTGTCTGAGGGTCTTTAAGCTTCCAAACTTTGAGGCGAGGGGTGAACTTGGGCTTGGATTTTGGAGGCACATCAATCCTCATGTCACATACAAGAAACTGATGTTACAGAGCTACTTCCTCGCCAGGGATCACTTTGACATCTGTGACAAGTTTGCGCATGGTCCTATGGAAAAGGATGATGTCTATCTGCGTGGCTATGTTTCCTGACTTGTACGTGATGAGATGCCTGTCACGTTTGTTGAAACATGTGTTCCCAAGAAGCAGGTCAAATGCTAGGGCATACTCTAGGATTCTCTCACCCTCAACAACTGGTTCCGGCCTGCCATACCCCATCCCATCATGTACTTCCCTGTATCCAGTGCCTACACAGCCCACATGGCAGTTCCAATCTCCACATGGGATCAGAAATTCGGATGCTGGGATCCTGGCATTCACAGCATGCAGCTGATCAAAGAACAGGTCCTTAACCTCATCACTTAGACCACTCTGTGGGGCATACACAGACAGAAAGGTAACCACATGCTGGCCGACTATGAGTTTCACTAAAATGATCCTGTTGGAGACTCTCTGAACCTCAAAAACTTTCTCTATCCAATTGTCTGCCACAAACACTCCTATACCAGCAGTGCCTTTGTCGTTTCCTGACCAGGTGAGCTTGTACCTGGTGTCCTTGCCCTTGATTGTGCGGCAGTTACCACCACGGTATCTGGTCTCCTGAATGCAGCAGACATCCACTTTCCTGCGGGATAGTGTTTCAAGTGTAGTATGGAGAGACTTAGACCTGCTAAGAAAGTATTCCCATCGAGTACCCTGACCGGCGATCGAACCAGAAACCCTTGAACCTCAAATCTGGCATTTTCATCACATGCCAAAAATGTCAGAACAAACTAGACTTGTCAAATAGGCACGCTATGATCTTGCAAATATATTATCATTTGTACTTCACTTTGCCGCATTTCTACACTTTCATCGAGTTTCTAATGCTTAACCAGGTTCTCCAATGTTTAACCATAGAAAAATGATATAAGGTTGTGTGCCATTATGAAATGCAAACTGGCCTTTTTGTTTTCTACAGAAGCAAATAATGATCTCTGATATATGAATTGATGCTCTATTTGGTCAAATAAGCTTGAAGTCCAGTATTTTAACTTCGTAATACATTAACCTATAGATAATGTGCTATTCTATTCTGTTATTCACCCCCTCCACAGAAAAACGATTTTTCAGTCATGATAAAGTCTTAATTCAGAAGGTCCCTTTAAACAGTTACCTGTACGACGTAGTTCCTCCCGCTCAAATGATCACGTGTCAGTTTCTTTTCTGTGGACTGTGAATTGTTCAAAGATTATTATCTGTGTTAGAAAATTGGATTAAAATTAATTCTACACGGTTAAAATTTTTATATCCTTGCTTTCCTCTGGTTCTATATTCACTCCTTCTACTATCTATGTACTTATTTTTGAAATATCGATTTTAGATTTCTTGTTTTCTCAATGATAAATTTCTTCCATTGTTTCTGCGTCAGTTGATGCATTTCGCCCGCGGCAACTGTGGTCATTTAAAAGCAAAATGGGATACACATCCATCTTGTTTATCTTGTAATTCTTGCACACGTATCTCTCCTTGTTCCATTTGCAGTTTCTGGACAGCCAAAGTTTGGAATCTAGCTGAAAGGAGATGTCTTTATGCTACTAGAAAGTCAGTAATGACGCAGAGAAGAACACAGAAGAAATCAAAGAAAACCAAAAAGTCCAAGTCAGACATGTCTGACAGCGGGACAGTTGATGGGAGCACCGCCCCTAATAGCTATACTGCTCGGGGAAGGACCCATCAAGGTGGCAGCCCGGCGGAAGAGTCTGACTGGGCATCAAGCCAACCAGTCACCGGTCAACCAGTCACCAGTCAACCGGTCACCAGTCATCCAGTCACCGGGCAACTTATCACCGGTCAATCTTTCACCGGTCATCCAGTCACTGGTCATCCAGTCACTGGTCATCCAGTCACCAGTCAACCAGTCACCAGTCAACCAGGCACCAGTCAACTAGGCTCCAGTCAACCAGGCATTGGTTTACAATCATTCGCATATGACTTACAAACACAAATTCCGCCTGGTTACATACCTATAAATGTGCCTATACAAAGTTACGCTCCGTCCATAAGTAGCCATATTTCACATGGTAGTGTCCGCAGACTATCGAATGTTTTAATTCCTGGATATGAAAGTTCTGAAAGATTAGAACTTCCTAATCCAGCTTCTTCCTCTAAACAGATAATTCCACTCGAACCTGATTTTTCGCAGATCTCAGATCGGAGTGTAATGATTGAGCCTCCTAATTCAACTGATTTATCTATCTCCAGACCTTCAAGGAAGGATCAGTCAAAAAGAGAGCATAAATCTAAAAAGAGAAGAAGACATCGATCGTCCTCTTCTTTTATTTCTACTTCTAGATCAGACTCTTTGAGTTCTTCTCGGCAAAAGAAAAATTCAAAGAGATCTAAGCACTCTCACAAAAAGAGAAGAAGACGATCGATGACGCCTTCGTCTTCATCAAATACCTCCCAATCTCAACTTGACATTGGTAGATATACAAGGGCTCATAAATCTCCTCAGGTTGTTCAAACGCCAACTCCAATACAACCTGAGGAGACTAATTTTAGACCAGTCACTAATCAACCTATTAATTATGATCAGTTTCAACCGAATCTCACTCAACAGAACAAGGAGTCAGATTCTGAAACTGAATCTGAAGTCTGGTCCTTCAATCGTGCGATTAACGAGGTCTTCCGGCTTCTTCCTCCTGAGTTATGCCCAAAAACTCAGCAGGATCAAGCACCATTAAAACCTCTCTCTGGGATCGAACAATTAATGAAGTCTCGTTCCACTCCATTACTTGTCCTTCTGCAATCCAAATTAGTAGAAAATACAACAAAATACATTCAAAATAGACTAGACTCAGACAAATGTTCAAGAGATTGGATATGCCTGCAAAGCTTGGTTTTGGCTCTTGCTCCAACTAAATTCTACAAGAGCCAAAACCAATATTTGCCAACTGACAATATCCCTCAGTTAGAAGCGGGTGCGTCTCTCCTAGACATTTCTAATAAAGGAAGAGCTTCCATTCCACTGAAGAATCTGGAAGCATGGGAAAGGAAGGCTAGAAAACTAGTCTCCATTAATTCTCATGCTGATCTATTTTCTTCAGCTGCTTTCCTTTCATTACAACAGGAATCGATGTCGGTTGCGGCCCTTTCCAGACTTCTGGAGGCCGTAGCCAAATCAATTAAACATGCTACTGCCATGTCTACACTTTTTACTACTGAATTATTCCAAGCTAGGAGGGACGCAGCCCTAGCTTCGTCTAAACTACTTCTCGACAATTCCACATACAAGTTAAGGAACGCTCCTATTAACTCAAAATCCTTATTTGACAGCAGGATAAAAGAAATAGCTAAATCAAATTTTGAAGCTCAACAGCAAAGGTTTCTAGCTTCTACATCCATTCAATCACAATCTCATTCTTTTAAGCCTTCTTCTCAGAGTAGAGCTTTCAAGATACCTAAATATCCTGCTAAACAAACAACATCCAGACCTAAACCTACGCAATCGTATAGGTCCAAAAATATTCCTCAAAGCTCATCTTCTCATACTAAAAAAGATAATATCAAGAGGACTGGTAGCATCCGTCAGTTCCCCTCCTCTAAACTATCCTCTTCCTCGGCAAGATTATGAAGGCCCGCCCTTTCCACTGCCTGCTCTTCTTGCGGACATTCCAGTGGGAGGACGATTGGCCCATTTTGCGGAAAAATGGGAGGAAATAACAGACAACAAATGGGTCCTCTCTATCGTACGAAACAGATTCAGGATACCATTCATCAAAATTCCTCCTTTGTCATCTGTTCCGATCAGAGTGAGTCAATCCTCCCCATTTCTCAGAGGAGAGATCGAAAACCTTCTCAATGGGCAGTGGAAAGGGTACAGAATCCGGGAACTCCCGGCTTTTATTCCCGGATCTTCCTTGTTCCAAAAAAGAACGGAAAGTTACGTTTGATAATAGACCTTCCTTTATTAAACCGATACATAAAGAAACGAGCATTCAAAATGGAAACAGTCAAATCGGTGAGACAAGCGATGAGACTCAACGATTGGGCTGTCTACATAGACTTAACAGATGCATACCTACACGTTCCGATACATCATCAATCCAGGAAGTATCTTTGCTTCGTACACGAAGATCAAGTCTATCACTTCCCGGCCCTTCTGTTCGGAATGTCCCTAAGTCCGTTAATTTTTTCCAAACTGATGGACGTTATTGCAGCGTTTCTACTCCAACGTGCCATATCAGTTTTTCCATACCTAGACAATTGGCTGATCAAAAATCTGATTTGCAACCGACTAATTACTCAGACAAGCTTTTGCATTCAAACTATTCAAAGCCTAGGTTTTCTGCCAAGTCTCAAAAAGTCAGATCTCTTTCCTGCTCAGAAATTCACCTTCATAGGTATGGAATTTCTGACGCAACAAAATTTAGTCAGGGTTCCAACGGATCGTGTACAGAACCTAATTCTGACAATCAAGAAAATAATGTCAGCCAAACATGTATCGGCACGAACTTTCCTTTCCCTTTTGGGCAAACTCAGTGCTGCAGCAGACCTTGTTCTCCTAGGCAGACTGCACTTACGTTCTCTTCAGATGTGCCTGCTGTCTGTCTGGAAACCTCATATTCTTCCTCTTGATCACCCAATCTCGATTAAATTATACCTTTATTATATATATATCTTAACCCTGGATTACTTTATCCTTGGTTAAAGGACTTTATTATTGCCTTAAGCACTAATTATATCCTTATTATATATATAAAAATAAATTTTTTTACTAAGTCTTAATTCAGAAGTTGGGACTAACTTATTAGGAGAAATCCTCCCTCCTATTCTGCAAATTCTAGCACATTATCTATAGGTTAATGTATTACAAAGTTAAAATGAAGTTTTTTAAAAGTAAAACATATTTTAACGAGTAATACTTAACCTATAGATAAGTATTTATCGTCCCACCTCCCTTCCCTCGCTCTTTTCTCCTAATTGTGTATTGTTTTACACATAAAAGAAACTGATACGTGATCATTTGAGTGGGAGGAACTACGTCATACAGGTAACTGTTTAAAGGGACCTTCTGAATAAAGACTTTATCACGACTGAAAGGTCGTTTTTCTGTGGAGGGGGTGAATAACAGAATAGAATAGCACATTATCTATAGGTTAAGTATTACTTGTTAAAATATGTTTTACTTTTAAAAAACTTCATTTCAATGGCCTTGTCTGGAAAACCTTTTTTTCACCATGCATCTGATGATTTCAGGACAACTTACAAATCATAGGTTTCTCCATCTGTTATTGTAGTAAATCCCTGGCATTTACAAAGGGAACAAACGGTGTGTTTTTCTCCTTTGGTCATTGAATTCTTAACCAGACAGTCTAATGCTTAACCAGTAAAAATAGTTAGATCAGCACTTCTTCGCAGAAAAAAAGAAATCCAAAACCAGATATATTTCATTTTAGACAATTGCAGGGCCATTGAATTGGTGTGAAAACACAGTCATTATACACTATGATTCTGGAGATTAAAGATGTTTGAATCTAATACTATGTCATTTCCGAATCAACAGTGCACTGCTTATCAGGTTGGCTAAAAATGGTTCCTTAGAATAAGCTTCGTGTGTTCCTGGAGACGTAGAGGTGAAATTAGACCTGCTTTATAGCTGTAAATTTTGTTATTATTATGCCCCCGCCATTTTCAATGGGGGAGGGGGTGGGGTGGGGGCATATAGTATCACTACTGTCCATACGTACGTTCGTCCCGTACGTCCGTCCCATCCGTCCGTCCTGTACGTGACACTTTTGGTTTCCGTGCAATATCTTTTGAAAGGACTGGTATTTTGGATTGAAATTTTATACACAGGTATATAATCATAAAATGTAGGCCAAGTTTTATTTAGGGTAAAATCCACCAATTATTTTGAGAGTTATGGCCCTTTTCAACTTTGAAAAATTTTCAACTTTGAAAAATGGTTTCCATGCGATATCTTTTGAAAGGATTGGTGTATTGGATTGAAATTTTATACACAGGTATATAATCATAAAATGTAGGTCAAGTTCGATTTAGAGTAAAATCCACCAATTATTTTGGGAGTTATGGCCCTTTTTCAACTTTGAAAAATGGTTTCCGTTCCATAACTTTTGAAAAGATTAGTGTATTGGATTCATATAATATACACAAGCATATAATTATAAAGTATAGGTCAAGTTGGATTTAAGGTAAAATCCACCAATTTTGAAGTTACGGCCCTTTATCAATGTTGAAAAATAGTTGAAAAATGGTTTCCTTTCAATATCTTTTGAAAAGATTAGTGTATTGGATTCAAATTTATACACAGGTATATAATCATAAAATGTAGGTCAAGTACCATTTAGGGTAAAATCCCCCAGTTATTTTTGGAGTTATGGCCCTTTTTCAAAAATGGTTTCCTTTCCGTAACATTTGAAAAGATTAATGACTTGGATTCATTTTATACACAAGCATATAATTATAAAATATAGGTCAAGTTTGATTAAGGGTAACATCCACCAATTATTTTTGGAGTTATGGCTCTTTTTCAACGTTGAAAAATAGTTATAGTTTGATATCTTTTGAAAACATTAGTGTATTGAATTCATATTTAAACACACAGGTATATAATTATAAAATAGAGGTCAAGTTCCAATTAGGGTAAAATCAACCCATTATTATGGGAGTTATGGCCCTTTTTCACCTTCAAAAGATGTTTTCCTTCTGATATTTTTTTAAAAAAGATTGATTTGTATATTGGATTCATATTTTATATCCAGGTATATAATCATAAAATATGGTCAAGTTCGATTTAGGGTAAAATCTGCCAATTATTATGAGAGTTACAGCCCTTTTTTCAACTTCATTTTTTGCAAAATGCCTGCATGTGGGTGAGGATGGCCCTGGGCGGGGGCATCTGTGTCATACTGACACATTTGTAGTTCACTTCTTCTCCAAAACTGAAAGGCCAGTTGACTCGAACCTGGGTAGGAAGCTTTGGAGTGACTTGTAGATCAAAAATAGTTAAAATTGTTCTGATCAGCAATCCAAGATGGGTTGGTGGCCATCTTGAAAATCTATTTTTTCGCTTCTTCTCCTGAACCGACAGGCCATTTGACTCAAAACTTGGTAAGAACCATAGGGGTGATTGGTAGATCAAAAATAGCTAAAAATAGTGCCGATCAGAAATCAGATATGGCAGCCATGGCCTCTATCTTGAAAATTTATTTTACACTTCTCTGAAACTGAAAGGCCATTTGACTTGAAACTTGGTAAGAAACATCAAGTGATGTGTGGATCAAAAATAGCTAAAATCATTTCAATCTGAAATATAAGATGGCAGCCACATTTGTCATCTTGAATATCTATTTTTCACTTCTTCTCTTGAACCTAAAGCTCCATTGACTCAAAATTTGATAGGAAGTGTCTGGATGACTTGTAGATCAAAAATAGCTAAAATCATTCTGATTGGAAATCCAAGTTGGTCGTCCTAGCAGCCATGTTGAAAATCTGTTTTGAACATTTTCTCCTGAATCAAAAGGGCCAATTTGCCTCAAACTTCATTGGAAGTAACGAAGTGACTTGTAGAGCAAAAGTAGCTAAAATTGTTCTGATTGGAAATCCAAGATGGTCACCATCTTGAAAATCAATATTGAACTTCTTTTGAACCAAAAAGCCAGCTGACTCAAACTTGTCTGGTAAACAGGGGTTTTTTTTGTTTTGTTTTGTTTTGTTTTTTTTAATTTTTCTCTAAATGCTCTGTTTTTTTGTTTTTTTTTCTCATAATTTGATTCACTTATAGCAAGTGGCATATATATACCACTTGCTTATAGCTATAACAGAGCTTATCCGGCAATGCTACTTACACAGGTATCAGATACTAAACACAGCATGATTGGGTACAAATATCTGCTAGCTGCTGTATGAACCTAATGGATTTTCTTTGGAAGTAGACTGAGCTTGATATGCTTAGTTTATTTGACTAATAAATGATATTTAGAAGAAAATCATTTCGTCAAATTTAAAGACAAAGTCTAGCTGTCAAAGAGTTACAACAGTTTCTGGAGAATTGATTAATTTTTTTCAGTAACTTTGTAATGATTTACTAATGGGGATCAATGGTAATGATATGATCGGTGTTCATTTGTTCATGGGGTCTTGTGCAGGCTTTGAGCCATGATCTACAGCTATCAAGGTTCATCCATGGTTTGGAAATAGGGAAAAAATTTTTACTCTTCCATGTGTGGATTGTGACTGTAGTGACTGTCACTTCTACATTTTCCCCACGCACACCTCTTAGTTGGCCTTGTATTATATTAGATATGCACGTCAAAGAAAGAAATAGCTACTGTGCATTCAACATCTTTCAGAAAGTAATTTTTTTTTTTTTTTTTTTTTTACTTAGCAATTTACACATAAGAAGTAAATTTACAAATATGTGCCATGATTTAATGCAAAACCTTTTGTCGTAACTACCTGTGCACAAAAAAGTTTTATTCTAGTCATTGGTTTTTAAAAAAATCAAATAATTTCACTTGTTTCCACATGCAAAAAAAAAAAAAAATGCAAATTATGCAGAAATCTGTAGGGCAGGTAGCTTCAAGGCAGAATTTCAACAAATTCTGCTTGGTCTTTTTTTTTTTTTTTTTTTTTTTTCCCAAAATTTTCTCAATTATATTGTTGTGAAACGTCAATAATTCAAATTCAACAAAGAAAAGTAAAAATATTCTCCTGGACAAAAAATCCAAAAAATCACTCAAGAACAGTAATTGCCATTTTTTTTTTTTTTTTTTTTTGCCATAAATTTAATTAAAGGATAAATATACTGAAAGGGAAAAAAAACGCAGGGTAAATTTTATTCCTAAATTTCATTCAAGTTTGAAAAAGTTTGTTAAATATTTTACTATGATTACAAAACGGTACATGTATGGAACAAAAGTTCCAAATTTCATTGGTTTGTGATCAACAAGTCTCGAGTTATTGAAGTTCATTGGTAGCTACCCCCCAAATCTTGAAATCAAAATAAAACTGAAAATCAATATTGGACAATACGGAAAGCCAAAATTTCGTGCTAAACAAGCATGTTTAAACCTTCAGCACAAGATTTCCTCACACCATTTGGTACACTTCAACGATACACAACGCTCTTCGATTCTTTTACCGATGTTTCTTTTCATTTTTACGCTACTTTGAACTTTCTTTCAATCATGGTATGATTGACTGATGTTCAGAGGAGTAGGGCAATTGTGTTGCTGATGCAGGGTCAGAGGCAACAGCAAGTTGCCAATCATTTTGGGTTAACGTCTCAACAATTGAACGTCTTGTTAGACGTTTAAGGGAGACGTGACGTCGCGACGTCAAGACAGGACAATCCGTCTGGCACATTTGCGGAATCGTCATCTCACTGCTACCGAAACTGCCCTTAATACAGTAGGTACGCATAATCGACAAATTTCTCCGAAGACTGTTGGAAGTCGATTGCGTGAGATTGGTCTTCGAGCTCGTCGTCCATACGTTGGTCTGCCTCTGACCCAGGCACGTAGGTTGCATCGTATGGTGTGGTTGACAGCGCATGCGCCCAGGCTATTTCCGATGAGGCAGTGGAGACGAGTTCTTTTTACGGACGAGTGTAGGTTCACTCTCTATCGCGCAGATGGTCGACGTCGTGTGTACCGACATCGCGAAGAACGCTTTGCCGACGCCTGTATTGTCGAACGGTTTGGAGTGGCTCCGTTATGGTGGATGGAGGCATTGCTCACGGGATAAAATCACAGTTGATTATTGTTGCGGGCAATATGACCGCAGTAAGGTATAGGGATGAGATCTTGCGTCCTGTTGCAGTCCCGCTTGTGCAACAACGTAATCTGATTCTGCAGCAGGACAATGCCCGACCACATGTTGCCCGAGTTTGTCAGGATTTCCTGGCAAACAATAACATCGCACCACTAGCATGGCCACCGTAAAGTCCAGATTTGACCCCAATAGAGCACATGTGGGATGAGCTGGACAGAAGGGTTAGGAAGCACCGAAATCCTCCCGCAACTCTCGCACAACTAAGGAATGCAATGATCGATGAATGGAATAACATCCCGATGCGAACTGTCAATGCTTTGGTTAACTCTATCCAAAGGAGAATTAGGGCAGCAACGGCAACAAGAGCGGGGCACACCCGATATTGATTTTCAGTTTGATTTTGATTTCAAGATTTGGGGGGTAGCTACCAATGAACTTCAATAACTCGAGACTTGTTGATCACAAACCAATGAAATTTGGAACTTTTGTTCCATACATGTACTGTTTTGTAATTTTTATCGCACCTGCTTGTAGCAGGGTGCGATATAGGCGTCCGATTTTCCGTCCGTCCATCCGTCCGTCCGTCAGTCCGTCCGTCCGTCCGTCTGTCAACATTTATGTCGACGTTCGACATTTATGTCAAAGTTAGTATTCTAATCAACTACAAGACTAAACAACCATCAAACCTTGCATGAAACATCTCCCTGACCTCCTGACTTTGCGACATAGGCGTCCGCTTTTCCGTATGTCTGTCCATTCGTCTGTCCGTCTGTCAACATTTATGTCGAAGTTCGACATTTATGTCAAAGTTAGTATTTTAATCAACTACAAGACTAAACAACCATCAAACCTTGCATGAAACATCTCCCTGACCTCCTGACTTTGCGACATAGGTGCCCACTTTTCCATTTGTCTGTCTGTTCGTCCGTCCGTCCGTCTGTCTGTTAACAGTTCTGTTATGTCGAACTTCGACATTTATGTCAAAGTTAGTATTCTAATCAACTACAAAACTAAACAACCATCAAACCTTGTATGAAACATCTCCCTGACCTCCGGACTTTGCGACATAGGTGCCCGCTTTTCCATTCGTCTGTCCGTTCATCCGTCCGTCTGTCTGTTAACAGTTCTGTTATGTCGAAGTTCGACATTTACGTCGAAGTTAGTATTCTAATCAACTACAATTCTATAACAACCATCATACCTTGCATGACACATCTCCCTGACCTCCTGACTTGGCAGGTATGTTGACCCAGTGACCTTGACCTATATTTTGCGCTCCATTGACTTTGACACAATTTACGTTGACGTTCCATATCTTCTCAACTATAAGGCGTACAACTACCAAACCTTGCATAGTGCTTCTTCTAGATGTACTGACTTGGCAGGTACCTTGACCCGATGACCTTGACCTATATTTTGCGCTCCAGTGACTTTGACATATTTTGCATCGACGTTCGATATCTCCTCGACTATAAGGCCTACAACCATCAAACCTTGCAAAGTGCTTCTTCTCAATGTACTGACTTGGCAGATACCTTGACCTGGTGACCTTGACCTATATTTTGGCTGCAGTGACTTTGACATAATTTACGTCAATGTTCCAGATCTCCTCAAGTGTAAGACCTCTAGCCACCAAACTTTGCATAGTGCTTCTCCTAGATGTGCTGACTCGGCAGGTATCTTGACCCGGTGACCTTGACCTATATTTTGCGCTCCAGTGCCTTTTACACATTTTATGCCAATGTTCAATATCTCCTCAACTGTAAGGCCTACAACCATCAAACCTTGCATAGTGCTTCTCCTCAATGTACGGACTCCGCAGGTACCTTCACTGGGTGACCTTGACCTATATTTTGCGCTCCATTGACTTTTACACCTTTTATGTCACCCTTCCATATGTCCTCAACTGTCCCGAAGGCCTTCAACCACCAAACCTTACATAGCACTTCTTGATGTATTGACTCGGCAGGTACCTTGACCTGGTGACCTTGACCTATATTGTGCACTCCAGTGACTTTGACACATTTTATGTTAATGTTCGGTATCTCCTCAAATATAAGACTTACAACCACTAAACCTTGCATAGTGCTTCACCTCATTGCACTGGCTTGGCAGGTACCTTGACCCGATGACCTTGACCTATATTTGACACATTTTACGTTGATGTTTGATAACTCCTCAACTATAAGGCCTACAACCACCATACCTTGCACTGTGCTTCTCCTTGATGTACTGAATTAGCAGGTACCTTGACCCGGTGACGTTGACCTATATTTCACGCTCCAGTGACTTTTACACATTTTACGTCAACGTTCCATTATCATTGGGCTGTATGATACGAAAAGTCAGTGCTGAAGATATAGCCATTAGAGGGAATGGGACTGGCATGGAATATATGTGCCCCATTAGGCACTTTGTCTACATTTTTTTCAACCCAGTTTTCCAAGTAAGCACTGCTAAGAATGAAATAAACTTATTTAATAACCACGTTCTGATTGTGGCTCCTGTGACTTTTGCCCCAGCAGGTGCAATGACGCCTTCCCCGGAATTCTTGTAATAAAATATTTAACAAACTTTTTCAACCCTGAATGAAATTTAGGAATAAAATTTACCCTGCATTTCTTTTTCCTTTCAGTATATTTGAGAATAAAACAGAAACAGAAAAGACAAATAGTGTCTGATAAGATATGATCAATCAGACCAAAACCTTTTCATTTAAAATAATACACCAAGCAAAAAAAAAAAAAAAGAAAAAAAAAGTACGTCTGATATTGAAAGGACAGTGGGTACTAAATCTAAATCTTAAATCCATCTGATACTATCAAATCACACTTTCATAAATGTTGGTTCAATTAACATACAAAAATAAACAAAGAAAGGAATTTGATTGACTTCTCCTAGAGCAGAGATATGTTATTTTAACTGCAGCTTAAAATGTTTGTACCCAACCATGTAAAGTTTACACACAGCCTATGCTTATCAGTTACTGCCGGTGTAGGTCTGTTATACCCCCGCAAACTTTGTTTGTTGTCGGGGTGGTATACTGTTTTCACATTGTCTGTCCATCTGTCTGTCTGTACCCACAGGAGAGACAATAAGTGGCTAGAAATTTGGACAGTTTGCCACTTAAGTAGTCAGTCGTGAGTAAAAATGTGGACATTGTCACGGATGGACATTTATATGGCTAATCATTGGCATAATAGACACTTATGTGGCAAAATTCTCTTAAACGGTTACCCATGTAAGAGGCAATTTTTTTTGCCGGCCTCGGTGGCTCAGTTGGATGCACCGTCTGACTGGAGACCAGGAGGTCATGGGTTCAACCCCGGCCGAGGTCGGCAACATTCTTTCGTGGAGATTGATCATGAAATATTTTCTACGGTCATTCTCTCCCTTCCGCTGATTCAAGAAGGGCAGTTGTCAGTTTCTGGCGAAAGAATGTGCACAATACTGGTTAACTGCTTAGAGGACTAAGCCAGCCCAGTAAACATGTGGTTAGGTAAATTGACCGCGCTCGACATGACCCCATTGGGTTGACTGGGCCATAAAACCTTAACACAACTAAGAGGCAATTTTAGCCACTAAAATGTCAATTATACGGATTAAACCGTCTGTCCGTCCGACCGTGCATATGTCCTTGTGTCCGTCCGAGACGCTGGTTTTTTTCCTAATATCTTGAAAACACAGCGATGGATATTCATCAGTTTCTGCAGACACATTGATATCAATAAGGTGTCCCTACATAAGAGAAAGTAAGGGTTAGGGGCCAATTTTCTTGGAGTTACTGCCCCCTCTGTAAAATTTTTTCTTAATGTATTAAAAAGTTTGTGTGCACACTATCTCTTTAACCAGTGGCTGGAATTTGACCAAACTAGCATAGATACATCATCAGGGCGGGGGAAAGAAGTCATTAGATTTTGGTGACCTTGACCTTATTTTCAAGGTCACTACATTATAAATACTCAAAAAGTGAGCCTTATTAATGCAGAAAAAGTTTGTGTGCACACTATATCTTTAACCAATGGCTGGAAATTGATCAAACTAGCAAAGATACATCATAAGGATGGGGGAAAGAAGTGATTAGATTTTGGTGACCTTGACCTTATTTTCAAGGTCACTACATTATAAATACTCAAAATGTGAGCCTTGTTAATGAAGTAAAAAGTTTGTGAGCACATTATCTTTTTAACCAATGGCTGGAATTTGACCAAACTAGCACAGATACATTCTAAGGATGGGGAAAGAACTGATTAGATTTTGATGACCTTGACCTTATTTTCAAGGTCACTACACTATAAATACTCAAAATGTGAGCCTTGTTAATGAAGTAAAAAGTTTGTGTGCACATTATCTTTTTAACCAATGGCTGGAATTTGACCAAACTAGCACAGATACATTCTAAGGATGAGGAAAGAACTGATTAGATTTTGGTGACCTTGACCTTATTTTCAAGGTCACTACACTATAAATACTCAAAAAGTAATCCCTGTGTGCACTCTATTTCATGAATCAACAGATGGAATTTGACCAAATTAGTACAGATGCATCATTGGGATTGGGGAAAGAAGAGATTAGATTTCAGTGATCTTTATCTCGTTTTCAAGGTCACACTGGCACTTTGAAACTCATATTTTGATAGCTTGTGTGCACACTATATCTTGAACCAATGGCTGGAATTTTAACAAACTAGCACCGATACAGTGTTAGGACATGGGAAAGAAGTGATTAGATTTTTGTGATCTTGAACTCATTTTCAAGGTCGCTACATTATAAAGACTCCAAAAATGAGCCTTGTAAAAGGTTTGTGTGAACACTATTTCTTTAACTAATGGCTGGAATTGGACCAAACTAGTACAGATACATCATCAGGATGGGGGAAAGAGGTGATTAGATTTTGGTGACCTTTTCAAGGTCACTACATTATAAATACTCAATAAGTGAGCCTTGTGTGCACTCTGTAACATGAATCAATAGATGGAATTTGACCAAATTAGCACAGATATATTTCTGGGATTGGGGAAAGAAGTGATTAAATTTTGATGACCTTTATCTCATTTTCAAGGTCTCACCAGCACTTTGAAACACAAATTTTGATTGAAAAAAGCTTGTGTGCACACTATATCTTGAACCAATGGCTGGAATTTTACCAAACTAGCGCAGATACATCTTAAGGACATGGGGAAGAAGTGTGTTAGATTTTTGTGACCTTGATCCCATTTTCAAGGTCACTACATTATAAAGACTCTAATAATGACCCTTGTGTGTACCCTATCTCATGAATCATTAGATGGAATTTGTTCAAGCTAGCACAGATACTTCATGGGGATGAGGGAAAGAAGTGATTAGATTTTGGTGACCTGGACCTCATTTTCAAGGTCACAATGACACTTTGAAACTCAAATTTTAATAGAAAAAAGCTTATGTGACACATTGATATCAGTAAGGTGTACTTACATAAGAGAAAGTAAGGGCTAGGGGCCCATTGTCTTGGATTTATTGCCTTTGTAAAATTTCTTAATGCAGTAAAAAGCTTGTGTGCACACTTTCTCTTTAACCAATGGCTGGAATTTGACCAAACTAGCACAGATACATCAACAGGATGGGGAAAAGAAGTGATTAGATTTTGGTGACCTTGAACTTATTTTCAAGGTCACTACATTGTAAAAACTCAAAAAGTGAGCCTTGTAACTCAAAAAATGAGCCTTGTATGCACTCTTTCTTTTTTCCTGCAAATCTTGATTAGTATTATTAGGAATCTTAACTCATTTTGCATAAATGATCATATTCATGAGATGCTGCTGCTACAGAAAAAAAAGGGTCAGGGGATCAGTACTGTTATAGTTATTCCCCTTTGCAATTTTTTTAATGTTCGTAACACTTTTGTTTTTCCTATGTGCCTTGCTTAATAATTTTAGGAATCTTGTTTTATTAGAGTTTGGTGACCTTGACTTTATTTTCAAGGTCATGTCATCACTTTGAAACTTAAATTTTGATAGAAAAAAGTTTTATGATTTATGCAGGGGTATCGAATAAGTGTTGCTTATTGACAATTTTCATTCTGTTTGCATATGTTCTGCAGATGCCTTTTCTTATGACGTGACTCAGCTAGGTCTTTCATTTAAATGATAACTAACAATGAATCCCATGTGGTCTACCAATATCCAGTAATATTACTGGTTCAAAATACATTGATTTGGGATTTCATACAAATACAAGCTAATGATGTGATATTGTATGAAACAGACTGCATCGTAGCACCACCTACTAAGTAGACAAACATCAATTTTCAATAGAATAGCTATGCTAAGGCAAAAAATGTGAAAATTTGAAATTGGTCATAACACTCAAACCATTAGGATGACTTTGCAATAAAAGCGAAATTTGAAAATGGTTATAACACTCAAACCGTTAGGACTTGCCTCTAGGGATGACAACTAACTTGTGGGTTAGCCTGGTACCTGTGTCTGTTTCATCGTTCCTTATATACAACAACCATAGTAATCTAGACGGGCTATCAGCCTAATGTGGGGTATCCATATTCCTAACATGATGTTAATGTCCCAGTCTCTCCATTACAAGAGAAGTGTTTTTACTGAAAGCTGCCTTTCAATGGAGCAGTCATGCACTTTACCCAAAGGTTAATCATTTCTTTGTTATCTATCAGAGCAACAAAATAAACTCTCTTTAACATTATATTAGAGTACATATGTGTATCATAGTAGGTATATTTACCCAAAATATTCTGATAGACAGGATTAACCTTTAAAACACCAAGAAAACCTGCATCTGAAAATGTTATCTGTTTATGTCGTCTGCTGAATATTCTTTCAAACTTTTCTAACCTACTTTTGCATACCGACAAACACTGTGGACCCTGATCAGACTGCTCTAAGGAGCAGTCTGATCTGGGTCCGAACTGTTTGCAAAAATGACTTTTAAAATCACAAGCAGATGACAAAGCAGATGACAGTTGTTGTGATTGGCAGTTTAAGGTTAACATATTCTGATAGACAGGATTCGGCAATGAAAGAAAGCAGAATAATCAGAGTCTGCTCTGTTTACTGTTCAGCCTGCTCATTCTAGACACGTCACCATGTAGAAAAGAAATAGTTTAAATTTAAGATAAGTACGGCAAGAAGTTATGATGTCCAAATATTTAGGGTAATTATGATATACATGTATTCGGAACTTGCATGTCCTCTTTACATTATTACCTCATTGATTTTAATTCTGATGTCACTCTTTGTCAAGGTTCCAGGTATGAGGGGATAACTCGGAAAATCCTTATTTATCCATGATAACATATGTTGTGGGTACTCATAACGATTTCTGAATAATCAATTACAGTTTCAAAACAGTTTAGCATGACTATATATATTTAGTATTTTAAGTACATGATCATTTCTTTTTTGGAGAAAATGGCAACTAGTTTTACTTAAAATGAGTATCCGACATATATGTTTTCATGAAAAAATAAGAAAAATACAAAAAAGAAAAAAAAAAAATTATCCCTTGCCCTTCTAAACTCAGATATACCTTGCCTTTGCAAACAGTTTAGATCCAGATCAGTTGGCTTCTGAAGAGGCCAATTGATCTCGTACTGCACTGTTTGACATTCAGTATGTGAATTTATATCAACAATCTGGATTAAGTAATCTTATTGGCTGACAATTAGAAATGGGTGGGCCATCTTAAATTTATTATTCACCATGACGAGGGTCAATTAGAAAAAAAAAAAAAAAAAAAAACCCTGTCCTGAACTATGCATTGTTGCACACAGCAAAATACAAATTAGCTTGATTATTTTTACTGCTTTACCCCCTATTAGAGTCCAAATGTTTTGTTCCACTACTGTTAACAATTCGCTTATTTTTCCACGAAAGCATTTTATGGGTACTCACTAGTAGTGCCTTGGCGAGGCACTTCTGATAAGTATTACTACATACTTTTATAGAAAAAATGACAAAATTTTCAGTATTTTTTGGTTGAAAAAAAGTCTTATCTTGAGCTAATAACAGATCACTGACATACATTTACCCTTGTCATGCTGAATAAATTAAGATGCCACACCCACTTCCAGTTTTCAGCCAGTAGTATTTGATCCAGGTTTTTTTTATATAAATTCACATACTCAGGGGTCATCCTAGAGCTTTCAGAGAGGGAGAAGTTTTGCTACAATTTCAGGATTTCAGGGAGGTTTTGGTCCAAATTTTGGATTTCCATATATATTCTATACATTTTCACTTCTCCCTCAGCTCAAGATAGGGAGAAGTCAGCCAGCTTAGGCAGACTTTTTCTCCCAAATCGCCCTCTAGGATGACCCCTGCATACTGAATGACAAACAGTGCAGATCCAGATCAGTTGGCTTCTTCAGAAGCCAACTGATCTGTATCTACACTGTTTGCAAAGGCAAAGTATATCCTGGTTCAGCAGGACAAGGGTTAAAATTACGAAAGCTTTCTGTCTGGAAATATAAGGAAACTTGCAGTTGTCACACCTTGTACACAAGTTGGGCTACATTGCACAGTCGGTAGCCTGTCTGACTGCAGATCCAGAGATTGCAGGTTCGAATCCTAACTCTACTACATGTACATATAATAACTGTCATAGAGGTTGATCACGAAATCATTTCTGCGATCATTATTCTTCTACTGATTCAAGAAGGGGAGTTGTCGTTACTCTTTTGGAAGTATGCATGAAAGTACTTGTTCATTGCTGAGAAGACTAAACCTGCTCAGGAAAAATACAAGTAGGTTAAATGACCAGCTTGCCATGACCATAACAGTGTTGACTTGGCTGTAAAATTCCAGCTCAGACAAACAACTTGTACATGACTATGGCTTTTGCTTTCTTGTATTTACAGTTTACTATCTTTCTATGTGATGTCTTTTTCCACCAATCAGATGCCTACTTTTTCCACAAATCAAATGCTTGGTTTTTCATTTAAAATTCAGGGCCCAATTGTTCAAAGCATCGTTAGCTTAACGAGCTCATTGAGGGTCATTTCATTAACTGTTTTAGTGGATTCAATATACAATATTCTGATATTTTTTGCTGAAAAAATGTGAGTAGCTTTTGCAATCACATTTTTTTTCAGCAAAAAATTTCATTATATTTGTGTATCACGTGATGTAAATTTTAACTAATCGTTAACTAACGACGTCGTTAGTTTTGAACAACTGGGCCCTGACATTTAACTGCATAAATATTCTGCTGAACCTTGTGTATTAATTCTGTCATATATACATGTAATTTAGATTACACAGTAAAAAATTATCTCATCTGAGAACAGGAAGAATGATGCAACTTCTGATTAATTTTGGTAATTTACTGATTAAATAAGCTGGCTTAGCTGTAAGTAATTTAGTGTTTACCTGAAGAAATTAAACAACATAATTTAGCTCTCCCTTCAGTCACTTAACCCATTAAAGATTGAATAAACTCTCCCACACAATGTACTGGAAGAGTCCATTTTCAAATTTTAGTATGTCAGGCTACATCATATAGATATTCCTAAAGAAAAATGGTAGAATAATTTGCAAACAGTGGAGACCCTGATCAGATGCCGCATTATGCCAGGCATTGTCCGAGTTAACCTTCTGATTAACCTTTTTAAAAACACATCCATAATGCTGTTAGGCGTTTTTCTTGTTGTTTTTTTTTTCCTTTTTTTTTTTTTTTTTTTGCTTAAAGTTAGAACTTTTTCGTATATGCTTGTATCATAAAATAGTAGATGGAATGCCAAACAGTTGAGTAGCTTGATATGATATCAAAATCAAATTATGTCAATAAAGGTGGTGTGCAAAGTTTTTGGACACTACTCTGTTACTCTAGGGTTTTCAAATATACAGGGTAAGTATAGTCACCACATTCTAAAGGAATCATGTTTTTATTCTTCCAGCACCAACTGTCCACAATCAGTTTTGCTGAATCCATTATAGTACAAGGCTTCCATATTTACATTCCAACACTGGACAAAACAACCTATGTGCTGACAACACATGGACGATTTGATGATGTGATGGTAAGACTTTATTTAGTTAAACATTTAACATCATTAAAAATTTCAGCAGATTATATTTTGAAATATTTTTTCCCAGAAAAAATGATTGGACATAGCATAAAAACTGTCTCCTTAGGAGATAGTTTGCATGAAATGTCAGATCCTGTTCCCTGGGAAAAATAACAAAAATATCAATTTGTTGTCTGCTGAATTTGCCCATAGCATGGTAGGTGTTACTCTATTTTTTTTTTTTTTTTGTTTTTTTTTTGTTTTTTTAGCTCACCTGAGCTCTGCTCAGGATGAGCTATTGTGATCACTTTTCGTCCGTTGCCCGTCCTTCCGTGCATCCATCCGTTAACATTTTCGAACGACTTCTCCTCTGAAGCCGCTGAGCCAATTTTGCTCAAATCTTATATGGAGCCTCCTTAGGGTGGGAGAACAAAAAATTGCTAAAATGGTCACGGTCTGTTGACCAAGATGGCCGCCACGCCCATATATGGTAAAAACCTTTAAAAATCTTCTCCTCCAGAACCGAGAATGCCTTGGGGCTGAACCTTTGCAGGAATCATTGGGGATGGGAAGTCTACCAAAATTGCTAAAAGAATTGTCGTACGTTGACGTTTGACCTTTTTACGGCAAGGTCAAGTTTGCTTCCCTATGCATTTGTATGGGAAAAACCATTAAAAATCTTCTCCAAAACCGAGCATGCCTTATGGCTGAATCTTTGCATATATCTTCGGGAACAGGAGGGCTACCAAAATTACTAAAATAATGATCGTACATTGATTTTGACCTTTTTACGGTAAGGTCAATTTTGCTTTCTTATGCATTTGTATGGGAAAACTGTTCAGAATTTCAAACAACTTCTCCTCTGGAGCCTCTGGGCCAATTTTGCTCAAATTTCATATGGAGCCTCCTTAGATAGGGGGAACAAAAGATTGCTAAAATGGTCACCGTTTGTTGACCAAGATGGCCGCCATGCCCATATATGGTAAAAACCTTTAAAAATCTTCTTCTCTAGAACCGAGGATGCTTTGGGGCTGAATGTTTGCGTAAATCATCGGGGACAGGGGGTCTACCAAAATTGCTAAAATAATGATCATACATTGACATTTGACCTTTTTACGGCAAGGTCAAGTTTGCTTCCTTATGCATTTGTATGGGAAAAAACATTTAAAAATCTTATTCTCCAAAACCGAGGATGGCTTGTGGCTGAATCTTTGCATATATCATCTGGAACGGGCGGTCTACCAAAGTTGCTAAAATAGTTGTCATACATTGACATTTAACCTTTTTACGGCGCGGTCAAGTTTGCTTCTGTATGCATTTGTATGGGCCCCATACATTTGTATGGAAAAAATGTTGATAATTTCAAATGGCTTTTCCTCTGAAGCCTCCGGGCTAGTGTTGCTCAAATTTCATGCGGAGCCTCCGTGGGCAGGAGAATGAAAGATTGCTAAAATGGGTATGGTCCATTGATCAAAATGGCTGCCATGCCCATATATGGTAAAAACCTTTAAAAATCTTCTTCTCCATAACCAAATAAGCCCTGGGTCCTAATCTTTGCACAAATTATGGGGGACAGGAGATCTACCAAAATTGCTAAAATGATGGTTCTGTGTTGACATTTGACCTTTTTACCTCCAAGGTCAAATTTGCTTCCCCATTTGTATGGGCCATATACATTTATATTGAAAGTATCAAAGTGACTTGTAGATCAACAGTAGTTAAAATTGTTCTGATTGGAAATCTAAGATGGCCATCATCTGGTTTATAATTTATAATATTTCCCTGCCACTGCACTGTTTACATGTATAAAATCATGATTCTTCAGAAACCACTTAGCCAATTTCCACCAAATTTCACATTGATCCTTCTGTTGAAATGTGGTTGATAGTTTATTCAAATGATCATGCTCCATTGACTGTCAGGCCCATATATTCTTCTTCAAAACTAAGAACTGCTCAACTGATGATATTTTCATTAGTTGCAATGATAGGATTGGAAAAATGTTGCATAACATCTGCATGTCTGCAGTGGCTATGTCGCTCAGGTGAGCGAATCGTGGCCATCTTGTTTTTGCTTTTGTTGTTTTTATCTCAAGGGAGCATGAAGTGCTCATGGGCAGTAATGTGATCACTCAATTACCATTTTGCAATCAACAATTTGCTTTTAATGACTTCTCTCCTACACCCCTGGGGCAATTAACTCCAAACTTGGTGGGAAATATCGGGGCAACCTATAGATCAAAATCAGCTAAAATCATTTCCATCCAAAATACAAGATAGCAAACAATGGCCACCATCTTGAAAATCTTTTTTGAACTTCTCCTGAACCAAAAGGCCAGTTGACTCCAAACTGGGTAGAAAGCATTAGGGTGACTTTCAAATCAAAATTAGTAAAATCATTCCAATCGGAAATTCAGGATGGCCACCATGGTGGCCATCTTAAAAATCTTTTGAACTTCTCCTGAACAGAAAGACCAATTAACTAGAAACTTGGTAGGAAGTATCAGGGTGATTTGTTGATCAAAAATAGCTAAAATTAGTCCGATCAGAATTCCAGAATGGCAGCCACATTGGCCATCTTGTGATAATCTATTTTGAACTTCTTCTCCTGAATCAAAAGACCAATTGACTCGAAACTTGGTTGGAAGTGTCTTGGTGACCGAAATAAAGATTAGCTAAAATTGTTCTGATCTGGGCCCAGTTGTTCAAAGCATCGTTAGCTTAACAAGCTCATTAAGGGTCATTTCTTTAACTGTTTTAGCAGATTCAATGTACAATATTCTGATATTTTTTGCTGAAAAAATTTGAGTAGCTTTTGCACTGCAAAAGCTACACACATTTTTTTCAGCAAAAAATTTCAGCATATTTGCGTATCACTCGATGTAAATTTTAACAAATCGTTAGCTAACGATGTCCTTAGCTTTGAATAACTGGGCCCTAAATTCGCCATTTTTTGAAAATCTGTTTTGAATGGAAACTCCTGAATGGAAAGGCCGATTGACTCAAAACTTGATAGGAAGTATCAGAAATCCAAGATGGCCTTCATTTTGAAAATCTGTTTTGAACTTTTTTCCTGAACAGAAAGGCTAATTAACTCGAAACTTGATAGTAAGTATTAGGGCGGCTTGTAGATCAAAAATAGCTAAAATTATTTCGATCGGAAATCAAAGATGGCCACCATGGCTGCCATCTTGAAAATCTGTTTGGAATTTCTTCTCCTGAACAGAAAGGCCAGTTGACCTGAAACTCTGTTTTGTACTTTTTTCCTGAACAGAAAGGCTAATTAACTCGAAACTTGATAGTAAGTATTGGGGCCGCTTGTAGATCAAAAAAAGCTAAAATTATTTCGAATGGAAATCAAAGATGTTCACCATGGCTGCCATCTTGAAAATCTATTTTGAATTTCTACACCTGAACAGAAAGGCCAGTTGACCTGAAACTCTGTTTTGTACTTTTTTCCTGAACAGAAAGGCTAATTAACTCGAAACTTGATAGTAAGTATTGGGGCCGCTTGTAGATCAAAAATAGCTAAAATTATTTCGAACGGAAATCAAAGATGTTCACCATGGCTGCCATCTTGAAAATCTATTTTGAATTTCTACTCCTGAACAGAAAGGCCAGTTGACCTGAAACTCTGTTTTGTACTTTTTTCCTGAACAGAAAGGCTAATTAACTCGAAACTTGATAGTAAGTATTGGGGCGGCTTGTAGATCAAAAAAAGCTATAATTATTTCGAACGGAAATCAAAGATGTCCACCATGGCTGCCATCTTGAAAATCTATTTTGAATTTCTACTCCTGAACAGAAAGGCCAGTTGACCTGAAACTCTGTTTTGTACTTTTTTCCTGAACAGAAAGGCTAATTAACTCGAAACTTGATAGTAAGTATTGGGGCGGCTTGTAGATCAAAAATAGCTAAAATTATTTCGAACGGAAATCAAAGATGTTCACCATGGCTGCCATCTTGAAAATCTATTTTGAATTTCTACTCCTGAACAGAAAGGCCAGTTGACCTGAAACTCTGTTTTGTACTTTTTTCCTGAACAGAAAGGCTAATTAACTCGAAACTTGATAGTAAGTATTGGGGCGGCTTGTAGATCAAAAATAGCTAAAATTATTTCGATCGGAAATCAAAGATGTCCACCATGGCTGCCATCTTGAAAATCTATTTTGAATTTCTACTCCTGAACAGAAAGGCCAGTTGACCTGAAACTCTGTTTTGTACTTTTTTCCTGAACAGAAAGGCTAATTAACTCGAAACTTGATAGTAAGTATTGGGGCGGCTTGTAGATCAAAAATAGCTAAAATTATTTCGAATGGAAATCAAAGATGTCCACCATGGCTGCCATCTTGAAAATCTATTTTGAATTTCTACTCCTGAACAGAAAGGCCAGTTGACCTGAAACTTTGGTAGGAAGTATTGGGGTGAACTGTAGATCAAAAGTGTAGACCCTGATCAGAGATCACAGAACAAGGCATCTAATCAGGGATTGTTCTTTCTAGATCAAAAATGCTAAAAGGTTTTGATCAGGGATTGTGCTGTCTGTCACTAATCTGGCAGTTTTTTTTTTTTTTTTTTTTTTTTTTTGTTTGTTTTTTTTTAAGCACATCTCCAGGTAGTCAAATGAACATTTAGAACAAGTATGGACAAGATTTAAGTATTTATGGTCATTACTGATATCTTATTTCAGTTAAGGAGAATGGATACACTTTGTAAATTTTCTGCCATTTCTTACAAGGGAGACAACTTTTATGGCTTCCTGTTTTTCTGCATGTCTGTCCCCTTGCTACTCAAGGGTCATTTGTTTTAGAAACTGTTTACCTCTCATGAAATATATATATATATATATATATCAGGGCTCCGGAAAACCGAAAAATAGCCGGTCTGGACCGAAAAAAAGAATTCTGGACAGGTTTCAAACACCCCAAAATGCTAATAATTCGGTCCATTAGGTTTCTGCCTTGAAACCCATTTTTTTACCCAACCAACCAGTTTTCACTAATCAATGATGTCTAAAAAATCACAAATGGTCAAGTCTTTCCAAATTGACAATGTCCGCACACCTTTTAAATGTGATATTATGGTAGTTAAAAGGCTCTAAACGGTCATTTGACATGTATAATGGAGAGACAGATGAATAACGGCAACCTACAGCAGCACAAATTAATTACGTCATTATCCAAACATTGTCAAAAACTCAACACTTCACTGTCTTTTGTGCGGTAAACAAGCGATTAACACGAATCATCAGTAACAGAAGTCTGATAATTAATCCGTTTGTGTGACACATGTGAATACACTGAGATTTCAAAATGTCAGGTGCAGTCGGCATGTCCAAAAGATCAAAGGTCGCTTTAACTGAGAGTGGTAAAAGAATGCACCGCTTGAACGCACCTGTTTTCTTCCTCTTCTTTTTTTGTTTTGATCAACACGGTTTGTCGGTCCCAGATTTGATAAATTAATTCCCAAATTTAGTACGTCCTGATCAGATGTCGCATACAACGGCATCTGATCTGGGTCATTGTTGCTTCTTTTTATGCCCCCAACTTCAAAGAAGTTGGAGGGCCATATTGCTTCTGGGTTGTTTGTCTGTCCGTCTATCCATTCGTCATGCTTTTTGATGCATAGCATAACTTTAGAACAGTGAAAGCTACTGTTTTGAAATTTCTTATATGGATTCCTCATGAAAAAATAGCTGACACATGTTTTTTTTCTTAACAGGATTATGCCCTTTTTCGGAGTTATGGCCCTTTGAAAAACTATGGATGCAATCTTGTCAGCAAAATATCTCAAAACTATTGAAGCTAGAGCCTTGAAACTTGGTGAATAGACTGGTAGTGATGAGTAGACAACCTGATTAACTTTTGAAGAAATTTTGAAAAATTCTTCTTGAGTTATGGCCCTTTGTAATTTTGGGCATTTTTATCTTGTCAGCAAAATATCTTAAAAATTAATAGAGCTAGAGCCTTGAAACTTAGTAAATGGATTTGTAGTGATGAGTAGATGGCCTGATTAACTTTTGAAGAAATTCTGAAAAATACTTCATGAGTTAATGGCCCTTTGTAATTTTGGGCATTTTTACCTTGTCAGCAAAATATCTCAAAAATATTTCAGGGTGAGCTGTTGTCATCACCCTCTGTCCGTCGTCCATCTTCCGTCATCCGTCGTTTGTCGTCAACAATTAGTTTGTTGACACTCTAGAGGTCACAGTTTTGACCCAATCTTGATGAAACTTGGTCAGAATGTTTGCCTCTATGAAATCTAGGTCAAATTCGATACTGGGTTACTTGGGGTCAAAAACTAGGTCACCAGGTCAAATCAAAGGTGAAAACTTGTTAACACTCTAGAGGTCATAGTTTTGACCCAATCTTGATGAAACTTGCTCAAAATGTTTGCCTCTATTAAATCTAGGTCAAGTTTGAAACGTACTTGGGGTCAAAAACTAGGTCACCAGGCCAGATCAGCAGAAAACCTTGTTAACACTCTAGCGGTCACATTTTTTAAGTAATCATCATGAATCTTGCTTAATATGTTTATGTTGATGATTTCTAGGTCAAATTCGAAACTGGATCACTTGGGGTCAAAAACTAGGTCACCGGGCCAAATCAGCAGAAAACCTTGTTAACACTCTAGCGGTCACATTTTTGAAGCAACCATCATGAATCTTGCACAAAATGTTTGTCTTGATGATTTCTAGGTCAAGTTTGAAACTGGGTTACTTGGAGTCAAAAACTAGGTCACCGGGCCAAATCAGCAAAAAACCTTGTTAACACTCTAGCGGTCACATTTTTGAAGCAATCATCATGAATCTTGCTCAAAATGTTTGTCTTGATGATTTCTAAATCAAGTTTGAAACTGGGTCACGTGGGGTCAAAAACTAGGTCACCAGGCCAAACCAGCAGAAAACCTTGTTGACACTCTAGCCGTCACATTTTTGAAGCAATCATGAATCTTGCTCAAAATATTTGACTTGATGAGTTCTAGGATATGTTTGAAACTGGGTCACGTGGGTTCAAAAACTAGGTCACCAGGTCAAATCAGCAGAAAACCTTGTTAACACTCTAGCGGTCTTATTTTTGAAGCAATCATCATGAATCTTGCTCAAAATGTTTGTCTTGATGAATTCTAGGTCAAGTTCAAAACTGGAACACCTGGGGTCAAAAACTAGGTCACCTGGCCAAATCAGCATAAAATCTTGTTATCACTCTAGCGGTCCCATTTTTCAAGCAGTCATCATGAATCTTGCTCAAAATGTTTGTCTTGATGATTTCTAGGTCAGGTTCAAAACTGGGTCACTTGGGGTCAAAAACTAGGTCACCAGGCCAAATGAGCAGAAAACCTTGTTAACACTCTAGCTGTCACATTTTTAAAGCAGTCATCATGAATCTTGCTCAAAATGTTTGTTTTAATGATTTCTAGGTCAAGTTCAAAACTTGGTCACCTGGGGTCAAAAACTAGGTCACCTGGCCAAATCAGTGGAAAATCTGGTTATCACTCTAGCGGTCACATTTTTTAAGTAATCATCATAAATCTTGCTCAAAATGTTTCTCTTGATGATTTTTAGGTCAAGTTCGAAACTGGGTCACTTGGAGTCAAAAACTAGGTCACCGGGCCAAATCAGCAGAAAACTTTGTTAACACTCTAGCGGTCACATTTTTTAAGCAATCATCATGAATCTTGCTCAAAATGTTTGTCTTGATGACTTTTAGGTCAGGTTGGAAACTGGGTCACCTGGGATCAAAAACTAGGTCACCTAGCCAGATTAGCGGAAAGCCTTGTTAACACTCTAGTGGTCACATTTTTCAAGCAATCATCATGAATCTTGCTCAACATGTTTGTCTTGGTGATTTCTAGGTCAAGTTTGAAACTGGGTCATATCGGGTCAAAAACTAGGTCACCTGGCCAAATCTGCAGAAAACCTTGTTAACACTCTAGCCATCACATTTTTGAAACAATCATCATGAATCTTGCTCCAAATATTTGTCTTGATGATTTCTAGGTCAAGTTTGAAACTGGGTCACGTGGGTTAAAAACTAGGTCACCAGTCCAAATCAGCAGAAAACTGTTAACATTCCAGAGGTCACATTTTTGAAATAATCATCATAAATATTGCTAAAAAATGTTTGTCTTGATGATTTCTAGGTCTAGTTTAAAACTGGGTCACTTGATATCAGAAACTAGTTCACCTGGCCAAATCAAAGGAAAACCTTGTTGATCTCTAGAGGTCACATTTTTGAAGTGATCATCATGAATCTTGCTCAAAATGTTTGTCTTGATGATTTCTAGGTCTAGTTTAAAACTGGGTCACTTGATATCAGAAACTAGTTCATCTGGCCAAAACAAACCTTGTTGATGCTCTAGAGGTCATATTTTTGAAGTGATCATCATGAATCTTGCTCAAAATGTTTGTCTTGATGATTTCAAGGTGATGTATAGTTTTCTGTCAAGTGACTCTCTTAAGTTTTTCTGTTTAGGTCAGTTTCTCAGAGTGATATTTGGTACTTGTGAAGTGTTTGTGTTTAGGTCAGTTTCTCAGTAACTATTGCTCCTACAGCCAGTGATACTTAGTAGATGCATACATCTTAGCATGGCTTCTTGAGTGCAGTCATCCATATTTGACCTTGGCCTTTATTTCACAGTCCATTAGACATGCTACATTGTCTTACTTGTTAATATTATCATTTTAAACTTTGATCAGAATGTTTGCCTTGATCAGTTCTAGATCAGGTTCTCAAAGTGCTATGTTGCTCAGGTGAGCGTTACAGGACCATCTTGGCCCTCATGTTTACCTTGTCAGCAAAATATCTCAAAAAACTGTTAGAGCTAGAGCCTTGAAACTTAGTAAATGGATTTGTAGTGATGAGTAGATGACCTGATTAACTTTAGAAGAAATTCTGAAAAATACTTCATGAGTTATTGCCCTTTGTAATTTTGGGCAATTTTACCCTGTCAGCAAAATATCTCAAAAACCGTTGGAACTGGAGCCTTGAAACTTGATGAATAGACTGGTAGTGATGAGTAGACAACCTGATTAACTTTTGAAGAAATTTTGAAAATACTTCTTGAGTTATGGCCTTTTGTAATTTGGGCATTTTTTACCTTGTCAGCAAAATATCTCAAAATCTGTTAGAGCTTGAGCCTTGAAACTTAGTAAATGGATTTGTAGTGATGAGTAGATATCCTGATTAACTTTTGAAGGAATTCTGAAAAATACTTCATGAGTTATTGCCCTTTGTAATTTTGGGCATTTTTACCTTGTCAGCAAAATCTCAAAAACAGTTGGAGCTAAAGCCTTGAAACTTGATGAATAGACTGGTAGTGATGAGTAGACAACCTGATTAGATTTTGAAGAAATTTTGAAAAATACTTCTTGAGTTCTGGCCCTTTGTGATTTTGGGCATTTATACCTTGTCAGCAAAATATCTCAAAAACTGTTAGAGCTAGAGCCATGAAATTTGGTGAATGGATTTGTAATGATGAGTAGACAACCTGATTAACTTTTGAATAAATTTTGAAAAATACTTATTGAGTTATGGTCCTTTGTTATTTTGGGCATTTTTATCTTGTCAGCAAAATGTCTCAAAAACTGTTTGAGCTAGAGACTTGAAACTTGGTGAATTGATTGGTAATGATGAGTAGATGACCTGATTAACTTTTTTGTATATTCTGAAAAATATTTCGTAAGTAATGGCCCTTTGTAAATTTGGGCATGTTTCCCTTGTCAGCAAAATATCTAAAAAACTATTGAAGCTGGAGCCTTGAAACTTGATGAATAGATTGGTAGCGATGAGTAGATGACCTGATTATGCCTCCAGTTTCGAATGAAATTGATGGGGCATATTATTTTGCCTTCATTTGTCCATCCGTCTGTTTGTCCGTTCGTCAAGCTTTTTTGTGCATGCTATATCTTAAGAACCCTGCATGCTTGTGTGTTGAAATTTTATATTTGGGTTCCCAATGAAAAAATAGCTGACCCGTATTTTTTTTTTTCTTGTCTAGCATGTTTGTTTAGAGTTATGCCCCTTTGAAAAAAAATCAGAATTAAATCTTCAGAGCAAGATATCTTGAAAACTATTTAAGCTGGGTTCTTGAAATTTGATATAGTGAGTAGGAATGATGTGTAAATTACCTGATTATATTTTGAGAGAATTACCGGATTTATTTTTTAGGGAATTCCATGAAAAATTGACATAGTTTTGGCCCTTTGTAGTTCTAGGCATTTTGACCTTGTCAGCAAGATATCTCAAAAAGTATTTAAGCCAGAGCCATGATATTTGGGATACTGATTGGGGTTGAGGAGGAGAATACTTGATTAAATTTTGAACCAATTAAATTAAATGTTGGAGTTATGGCCCTTCGCAATTTCTGGCCATTTAATGTTGTTGCTTTATTGTGTATAGCATAAGTTTAGAATCATGTTTGCTAATATTTTGAAATTTCATATTTTGATTCCTCATGAAAAAATAGGTGACCCATATTTTTTCTTATCCCAGTTATCTCCTATTTTAGAGTTATTTCCCTTTGATAAAATAACATTGAAATCTCATATATTTGTACTGTTGTTACCATCAGGGGCAAGCAGTGTTGGAGTCAAGCAGTGTTAAAGTCAGGCAGTTGGGGGCATAGTGTTTTACAAAAACCAACTCTAGTTTTTTTTTGTTTTTTTTTTTTTTGTTGACGGCCGTAACACGCGAGTATAATTCAAGGTAGATTTCGTGGTAAAAATAAGTAATGCACCACTTGCGCTAGACAAGATTGGTCAGTGCTTAAAAGTTAAGCAGGCTGGCCAGATCTTGAAATATTGAAAACTGCAAAAACGCCCGTGGTGCAGCCCTTTTTTTATTAGACCTAATTAGGTCCATGAAATTTGTTTCGTTCCGTCTCTCCTGTTTCCCACTGTTTTTGCACTTACACAAGACAGGAATCAGTTGTTTATAAATGGTTATTTAGGAAAACCCTGCGGAGGTGGAAATAACAACAAAATCATGCCTTTTTTTTTTTCTTTCTTTTTACATACCTGACTATATTTATTGATGACGCCAGTTTTGATCATGCTCGTAATACCCGGACTTCAGTCATATAACAGAGTTGAGGTGTATTATTTAAAAGGAGTTATAGGACTGCCAATTGTCATTAGTTTTTTTCAGAATTTCCAGAGCCCTGATATATAACAACAGCCGCACATGTGAATGAATCGGGTTACTTAGCCCTGGCTCGTTTTATCATTATTTGATCTGTTTGCAGACTGCAACAGCTGTAAGACACGGGATTTATATAGTTATTAAGTGATTAAACTTTATATGAGCTGCGACATGGGGTTTCCAAGGATGTGGCATTGGGGACATGCAAAGGTTGGATCAGACTGCATTTATGTTGAAGCCATGCCATCCATGGAGCCGGAGTTGTAGACTCAAATTGCAATAAGCAGACCAGGGGATGTAGGGGTTGAGGGGTGGGGGTGGAAGATGGGAAAGGTGGTGGGGGTGGGGGTGTGCTGGTCTGGGTCTCAAAAGTTAAAAATTGTTGGAAATCACATGATGGCATCAGAGTCCCTGCGATTCCTGTATGTTTCTTGGTCTGCATCTGATGAGCACTCGGACTGGCCTAGGCATCCATGAGCCCCAATCAATTTTTTGGTTATGCACTGCATAGACTGCCAATGACCCGGTGTGGGGGTTAGGTCTCTGATAGGGCTGCGCCGATGCAGGGGCTGATGGAGGTCTTTGTTATTAGATCAGACAGGGTGAGTCGGGCAAACACTCAGATCTCACTGCATATACTCACATTCTGATTGGTGTCTTTGCAGAGGGCTCCATGTGTTATTGGGGACCTGGCGTGAATAAGTCTAATAGGCTGCATGGCTGCACAATCTGATCAGAGCCTTTTTATGCACTTATTTATGTGAAAGTCTTGCAGGATTTAATAAAATCACAGAATGCTGTAACTTTGTTATTTATCTGTTATCTGTTATGTAATTTATCTGTTTGGTCCTCCATTATTAACTTACATTAAAAAAAAAAAGTTTCATTATATATATAAACTATATATATTTTCCAGATGCCAATGTGGAAGAGTACTAGTAGTTTCTGCAATGATCCTTGGTTGTTCATGTTTAACAGGACTGGAATCATCAAAGAAGATTTATGGGGCCAAGATATTGTAAGAAAATGCTTCATTTTAACTAAATATTGTAGCCAATGTCATCCTCGTTTTTTTATTTATTTATTTTTTTTTATGCAAAATGTCTGATTAACAGATAATTCACATGAAATGTCAAGGTTAATTTTCTTAGAAAAAAAAAGTATTTGAGTTATCTGCTACAATTTACATGGCACTTTATGGCTTAACCACCTACTACCTTATCTTTCTTGGGTCTGTCCTTTCTCCTTGCTGTTTTTCTATATAGCATTGCTTGTGCATAATTTCAGTGCTTAAAAGGAAAAAAAAATCATTGCGTACTCATTATATAGACATTTTCACCAAATACATTATATATAAAATTTTGAAAAAAAAAAAAATGAAAAAAAAAGTAGGCACTGTTGTTAAGTACTGTATTGTAAGTATTTGGATGACAGGCCTAAGCAAAGAATATAGACCAAGATCAGATTCACAGAATATGGCATCTGATCAGAGTCTACTCTGTTTGCCACTCATAAAATAGACCATTTCAAACTTTAGAAAAAGTATATTACAGAGTTATGGAGTCAGAATATATAATGTAATGGAAGTATTGATATATATATATATATATATATAAATAAAATGGAAGTTACATTCCAAATCCTTGAGTGACTCAAGATCAATGAAAGACAGTTAGAATTTTATGTTAATTATGTTCATTTTTGAAATCTAATATTTCTCAAATAAAAGTAGTTTATTGCTCAAATATGCCACAGCCTCTTTATAATACTAGTGCTGTTTTCAAAGCAAAACCTATGTTAGCTAAACAACTTGTTTTTTTAGGCAAAACTGTACAGACTATAGAAAAATGACCATACAAGGTCATTTTTGTCTCACCTGCTTGTAGCAGGGTGAGATATAGGCATCCGCTTTTCCGTCCATCCATCAGTCCATCTGTCCATCCATCCGTCCATCTGTCAACATTTATGTCGACATTTATGTCAAAGTTAGTATTCTAATCAACTACAAGACTAAACAACCATCAAATCTTGCATGAAACATCTCCCTGACCTCCTGACTTTCCGACATAGGTGCCTGCTTTTCCGTTCATCTGTCGGTTCGTCCGTCCATCTGTCTGTCCATCTGTTAACAGTTCTGTTATGTCCAAGTTCCACATTTATGTCAAAGTTAGTATTCTAATCAACTACAAGACTAAACAACAATCAGACCTTGCATGAAACATCTCTCTGACCTCCTGAATTTGCGACATAGGCATCCGCTTTTCCGTTTGTCTGTCCGTCTGTCAACATTTATGTCGAAGTTCGACATTTATGTCAAAGTTAGTATACTTATCAATTACAAGACTGAACAACCATCTAACCTTACATGAAACATCTCCCTGACCGCCTGACTTGCGACATAGGCGTCCGCTTTTCCGTTCGTCTGTCTGTTCATCCGTCCGTCCATCCGTCTGTCAATGTTTATGTCGAAGTTCGACATTTATGTCAAAGTTAGTATTCTAATCAACTACAAGACTAAACAACCATCAAACCTTGCATGAAACATCTCCCTGAACTCCTGACTTTGCGACATAGGCATGCCCTTTTCAGTTCGTCTGTCCGTTTGTCCGTCTGTCCATCTCAATATTTATCTCGAAGTTCGACATTTACGTCAAAGTTAGTAGTCTAATCAACTACAATTCTACAACAACCATCATACCTTGCATGACACATCTCCCTGACCTCCTGACTTGGCAGGTATATTGAACCTGTGACCTTGACCTATATTTTGCACTCCAGTGACTTCGACACAGTTTACGTTGACGTAACATATCTTCTCAACTATAAGACGTACAACTACCAAACCTTGCATAGTGCTTCTCCTAGATGTACTGACTCGGCAGGTACCTTGACCCGGTGACCTTGACCTATATTTGCGCTCCAGTGACTTTGACCCATTTTGCGCCGACGTTCGATATCTCCTCAACTATAAGGCCTATAGCCGTCAAACCTTGCAAAGTGCTTCTTCTCAATATACTGATTCAGCAGATACCTTAGCTTGGTGACCTTGACCTATATTATGGCTGCAGTGACTTTGACATAATTCACGTTAATGTTCCAGATCTACGCAGGTGTAAGATCTCTAGCCACCAAATCTTGCATAATGCTTCTCCTAGATGTACTGACCCGGTGACCTTGACCTATATTTTGCGCTCCAGTGCATTTTACACATTTTACGTCGACTTTCAATATCTCTTCAACTAGAAAACCTACAACCACCAAACCTTGCATAGTGCTTCTCCTTAATGTACGGACTCCACAGGTACCTTGATTCAGTGACCTTGACCTATATTTTGCACTCCATTGACTTTTACACCTTTTATGTCGCCCTTCCATATGTCCTCAACTGTAAGGCCTTCAACCACCAAACCTTGTATAGTGCTTCTTCTCGATGTACTGACTCCACAGGTACTTTGATTTGGTGACCTTGACCTATATTTTGCACTCCAGTGACTTTGACACATATTACGTTGATGTTCGATATCTCCTCAAATATAAGACCTACGACCACTAAACCTTGCATAGTTCTTCACCTCATTGCACTGGCTTGGCAGGTACCTTGACCCGTTGACCTTGCCTTACATTTGACACATTTTACGTTGATGTTCGATAACTCCTCAACTATAAGGCCTACAACCACCATATCTTGCATAGTGCTTCTCCTTGATGTACTGACTTAGCAGGTACCTTGACCCGGTGACGTTGACCTATATTTCACGCTCCAGTGACTTTTACACATTTTACGTCGACATTCCATTATCATTGCGCTGTATAATACGAAAAGTCAGTGCTGAAGATATAGCCATTAGAGGGAATGGCACTGGCCTGGAATATATGTGCCCCACTAGGCACTTTGTCTACATTTTTTTTCAACCCAGTTTTCCAGCTAAGCACTGCTATGAATGAAATAAACTTATTTAATAACCACATTCTGATTGTGGCTCCTGTGACTTTTGCCCCAGCAGGTGCGACAATGCCTTCCGTGGAATTCTTGTTCTTTATACATTTTTGTTTAGATACAACTTGAAGCATTCGAGTGGCTGAGTGGTTGGCAATATCAATTTCAGATTATTGGTCTTGGATTCAAATACCCCAGGGCAGAATTAGGCTCATGACTGTAGGTTGCTTTATTGCACAGAGCCTTTCATCCAAATATTACTTAACCCTTGTCCTGCTGAACCTGGATATACCCTGTCCTAGCAAACAGTGTAGATCCAGATCAGTTGGCTTCTGAAGATCTGCACTTTTTGCCATTAAGTATGTGAATTTATAGCAACAATCTGGATCAAGTTATCTGAAAATTGGAAGTGGGCGTGGCATCTTAATGTATTCAGCAGGACAAGGGTTAAAATAATGTTGAAAGGAACAAAATATCAATTCATCATCATCATTGGATACAACATTTTCTAGGCCCATAATAATATGTTATACTTTGCTGTAGCCCATAATAATATGTTATACTTTATTGTAGCCCATAATAATATGTTATACTCTGTTGTAGCCCATAATAATATGTTATACTTTGTTGTAGCCCATAATAATATGTTGTACTTTGTTGTAGCCCATAGTAATATGTTGTACTTTGTTGTAGCCCATAATAATAAGTTATACTTTGTTGTAGCCTATAATATGTTATATCCAAAACTATAGGTATACTATTATAGACTGTGTTACAAATAGATACCTGTATACTTGTTTGTTTGGATCCTGCAGGAGAATGATGAACAGACAATACTGACAGCCAAGCTGTTTCCAGTGATACATGCCATGCACAAAGTTGGACTGCCAGAAATTCTCTGGCTTCAAGGTGTAATTAAAGACGAAACTGGTGAAATACTGAATAGGTAAGTAATATGTTGTCATTAAGTTATAGCTTTAGACAAGTTGCTGTTTCAACCAAATATCACTGATTATTCTTATCTATGTAGAAAGAAATGTGCCAAACATTAATATTTTTTTTAATTAGCCATTTGAATAAAAAGTGGTACTATATTATCTGTTACGCATATATCTAAGAATGAAAGTTATATAAAGGGAGCCAACAATAAAGTACTAATATTGTTTAATCCTTGTCATGCTGAATAAATTGAAATGCCATGCCCACTTCTAATTTTCAGCCAATCAGATTACTTAATCCAGATTGTTGATATTAGTTCATGTACTGAATGGCAAACAGTGCAGATCTAGATCAGTTGGCTTCTGAAGAAGCCAACTGATCTGGATCTGAACTGTTTGCAAAGGCAGGGTATATCTTGGTTCAGCTGGAGAAGGATTAATCCTTAATGTGCCAGTCAGATTAACCCGTAATGTGCTTGTCACAACAGCAGCAGACATTTTATACGTTTTTATTTTTTCCCTAAGAAAATAAAGCTTGATATTTCATCGTGTGCCTAGCTGTTAATTCACATGAAATGTCATATCATTTTTTTTAATGTTTTTGGAATATCATTTGCTTAGTCTTGAATTGCACTTTGGCGCTTGATCTATGAAGCAAATTTTATTGCCTAATTTCAGATGGAGATCTTCATGGAGACTGTCACTGCAAGACATTCTGAAATTCACCAACTTAAAGACAGAATTTGATTCTAGGAGGTAATGCTTTTCCTTGAGAATTAAAAGTTATGACTGGAAACTTTGCCCTGCGGCACACCAGATAGAAGAAATATTCAGGTTTTTATTTCTCCACTAAAACATATACAGTCGCATCTCAATGGCTTGAACATCTTTCGGACCATGGAAATTCATTCGAGACATGGGTAGTTCGAGCCACTGAGGGTTAATCATGGCACCAGTTAAGGAAGCAAATAGTGATAATTTAGGGAAATCTTTTCGATTTTCTATACAATGATTGTATGTTGAGTGTACTCATTAGAATCACCTCAATGAGGTGATTCTAATGAGTACACACAACATACAATTCCATGATAAAATAAGAAAAAAAAATCCCTAAATATTTGTTTTCTTGAGCTATTGGAAGGATTTTATAGGGACTGAATAAAGAGTTCGAATCATCCACGGTAAACAAGCCATCTGGGTTTGAGCCATTGAGGTTATACTATATTGGGTTTTATGGCAGAATAAGAGAAGAACATGTAACAATATTTTAGCTACAACATGAGGACAAATATGCAGATATTTTCATTGAGCTACATGTCATTGTTTATTATGGTGACCAGGAATGTGTTGCTGTGGAAAAAAAAAAATATTGCATGTCTAGAACAGACTGTGGTGAAGAGTTACTGTAGATTGATGTATTTGATGTTTCTTTGAGGAAACTATTCTCCAAAATGAGCCAAAAGTAGATAGACCTTATAGCTTCAGGAAAGAAAGGGTATTCACATACCGTATTCGACCTTTATACCACACATACCCCAATAAGCACACAGTCAAACAATTCCATAGTCTTCAGATTACAGCTAGTGTATTTTTTGTCTACTTCTTTATAAAGGCATATGTCATGGGTAACGATTTGAATTGCATCGCCTTATAAAAGGAGGAACTAGAAATGTGACATTTCTTTTAGTGAATAGATAAATGTCTGTGGGGTGATTTACGAAAAGACAATTTGTCTTGGTGTTTTATTTTAAATGAAAATGTTTTGTTCTGATTTACCATATCTTATCAGAAACCATTTGTCTTTTCTGTTTCTGAGTTTCATTGTCAAATATTTACCCTAAAATTAAATTTACAGCCAAAAATTGGTCTGACCTGCAATTTCTATAGTTAAGTGGTTTTTTGGAAATTTTATCTCTGACAGAATGTTTTTGCTGAATTAGAATTAATGATGTTTCTAAAGCTCAGTAGACTTTTTTAGGCCTCTGGTCCTGTGAGCATGATGGGCCAAGCTTGCTTACCAAGTAATGCTTACTATCCATGGACGCCTGATTACACCCTTTATTCTGGGGTCTATGCCTGTTGGTCTGAACATTCTGATTTGTCATTCATTTATGGATTTATGAGATTGATTTATGGCTTGACCACAACTCCTTATTGAATATTTAGGGTATTACAGTGAGACAGGAAACAAACCTAAGAGCTGAAGTGTACCGTATTTGTCCTAAGTAAAAGGATAGACAGGCTCAGCAAACAGTGTGTACCCAGATCAGATGCTGCAGTATACAGCATATCAGGCTGTTCACTGTTTGTCACTCATCTAACATTTTTTCAGCACATTGAATATATCTCTGCATAAGGCACTTTTTCTAGTCAAAAATTATTGATATTTTCTTATTTCTCCTTAAAAACATATGTTGTGGGTACTTATTAAAAGCACCGAACTAAGATGCTTCGAATGAGTACCCACAACATCTGTTTTCATGTAGAAATAAGAAAACTGTTAACTTGATAACCCCTCTTATCTGGAGCTGTGATCAACACTAGTAAAATGAACATGTTTAAATATGTTTAAAAACATATGTTGTGGTACTCATTAGAAGTGCCTCGGCAAGGCACTTCTAATGAGTACTCACAACATATGTTTTCATGGAGAAATAAGAAAACTATTAGTATTTTTCGTTTAAAAAAAACACCTTATCTGGAGCTATGAGATTCTCTTAAATCTTACTTTGGTACTACTTAGGGAATTATTCTTCAAAGTAAGCCAGAAGGAGATAGAATTAGCATTGAGGGAACAGAAGAACGAAGGGTTCCGACATGTCTATAACAGTGCTGTGGTGGAGGGTTACTGTAGCCAGCTCATGGAAACTCTAGACACAGGTATGGTTCAGTTTTTCTGCAAAATGACAATAGATATCACATGTTACGAGGGATGATCAAAAAGTTATTGGCCCCTGTATTTTGGGAATGAGCAAGAGCAAAAAATGTGCCATTATTTGTCATTAAAATCTCCCTTTGCCTGGATGCACTTTCTACGCTGTTCAAGTTTGCTTTCCCTTCAGAATTGAAGACTTCTTCCTGGTCCCCCAAGTGCTAATCAACAGCATTTATTGTGCCATCATTGCTTCCGAAATTCCTGCCACAAATATTAGTTTTCAGATTTGGAAACAAACAGGTCCAAAGGTGCTAAATTTGGAGAAGACAGGGGATGAAGAAGGGCCTTTAAGTCACAGCAGCCATAGCAACTTGAGAAGTGTGGGCTGATGCATTATCCCTCAAGAGTAGAACACCTCGAGTCAACTTTCCGCTTCTTTTCTTCACAGTCTCCTGATGCAGCGCCTTACTTCTTCTGCATAATTATGCACCATTTATTGTGTGACCTTCCTCAAGATAATCCCTGACTATCCTAAAGATAAAGGCCGTCACCTTTCCTGCTGAAGAAACTCTCTTAAATTTCTTAGGAGGGGATGAACCAGGGTGCTTCAATTACATACTCTGCTTTTTGGTCTCTGGATCAAAGTGATGGACCCAAGTCTCATTTTGGGTCACAACCTGAAGTATTAATTTCTCAGGGTCATCTGCATAGAGAGACATAAAATATAAGAAATATCAAGCCTGCTCTTCTTCTGATCTTTGTTGCAAAACTTGGAAAACCCTTAGACTAAACTGCCCCAGAACTTATGCCTTTTTGTCTAGCTATATCATGCAGGTTTCTTCTCCTGTCACACATGATCAGACTGCACAAGCTTAAGGTAGTAGCCAGACCATTCATAATCCTCCACTTTCTCCTTCCCTCTTCTCAACTCAGCTGCCCATTTCTTTGCCGTGCTGTAAAAGGGAGACTCAAGGGTTTTAATGAAGCTGTTATGAATTTCCTTTGGGACAGCCCTTCTTACAGAAGTACTTTATGACTGCTCCACTAACTTCATCTCTGTCCATTTTCTCAGTTTAACACACCCTTTAATTTCAATTTATTCATCCTGAGTATATCGGGCCAAGAACTTCTTGATTATACCTCAGTCTTCATAAATTAACACTGGTTAGACACATTCACAGAGAAATAAATTCACAAGTTGTTGTTGCTTGACCTTATCTGCTTATTTATATTGCTGTTATTAAGTCAGGAAGATTTTAAATTCACTACCATTCAGATTCATAAATGTTCTTTCAAAAAAAAATTGTCCAACATACAGAAGATGTTTAAATTTTATATAGGTGCAGTTACTAAAATTTTTTTAACCCCACTTTGTGAAAATGGGGGCTTTACTAGATTTGCCCTGTCTGTGATTCTGCTATCACTTGACTGAAACTATGCCTTGGGATACAGACAGATTCTCTGACTATTCTAGTTTTATAAAAGTAGTGGAATTCTTCAAGAATCTTTGTATACCTTACTATACTGAATTGAAATAATAGCAGCCACATTTTAAATTATTTTTTCTTAGTTTTCCTAGAAAATAAGACTTGTTGTTAAGAAATCATTGTCTTCTTGAGGTGATTGGATTTGCCTAGAGATTTTGCCTCCTTTTTTCACAAGGGAGACAACTTTTATCATATCCTGTTTGCTTTCCTGTGGGAAAAGTAGACCCCTTTTTAGAAAGGGACTACAACTTTGATAGATTCGCTTCCCTGAAAGGGTCTTTTTATTCCCCTGAATGGCTATGCTGTAAAGATTTTGCCAGCATTTTGCAAAGGGAGACAACTTTTGCTGGCAAAACCTGTCTCTTGTATTTAAAACCTTTCAAAACTGCAGCTGTCCTTAAATAAAAAAAAAAAAAAAAAAAAAAAAATGCTTTGGAGGCTGCTCTTAAAGGAAAGAATTTAGGAGCAAATTTGAATTTGCTCCTTAAATTCTTTTCTTAAGAGAAGCCTCCTATGAAAAGGGAGGCTATTCTTATATATCTGAGTTATTTCCCTTGGAGGTGTATTCATTTCCCTTAAGAGACAGTAATCAGTTTCTTTGATATAGTATGCCTTATTGCTGGGAAAGATAAGAAAAACAGCTCCCATTTGCATGCATATTTTTCTTTCAACATGTTTTTTTTTTTTTTTTTTTTTTTTTTTTTTGATTTGGCTTTTACGGCCCTTTCAAGAATATTTCACTTATATCGAGCCGATCGTTCATCGAAGGTGGGCGAAAACCGGAGAACCCGGAGAAAAACCACCTGACCATCCGTAAGCAGAACTTGGCTTTCCCACATATGACGCGAGCGAGGCTCGAACCACAGCGGTGAGAAACCGAATGGATTAAGAGTCAACTCTCTTATCCACTAGGCTACGGGGGCCCACCCTTTCAACATGTTCAGACCTAGTAATGTGAATGGTACACCCCCATTTCCAAAATATGTTTTTATGCAAAACTACACAAAAATCTCTTTTGTACACTCTTTTTATCCAGATCTGTGTAACTCTTTTATCATTCTTCCATGCAAATAACAGTTGCATGCTACGGTGTTACCAGAATTTGAATTGGTGGTTTTACTAGACAGTGTTAATGTTTCATGCTAATCTTGGATTGGTTTCAAAATTTCAAACAAATATTATTGTTTTTATTTTGATTGCATTGAATTGTAACTAACCTAACCAATCAAATGTTTGGATATATTCAGCCCGCTAAAATACATGACACTAGAGTTTTCTTGTTTATCCGAGAATTACTTTTAACCAGATTGTCATCCAGACCACAAGTATATGGTAGTCTTACTGACTTGAAAAGAAAATTGGTAAATTACAATCTGTTTATGTTGTTTGAGACTGAAAATTGCGTCTCAGACACTTAATGTATATGTGCCGCCATTTTGATTTGCCAGACAAACCAAAATAATCAGGAACGTAACCAACTGGACAAGCATGAGCAAATAATGCAGATCCAGATCAGAGGCCACAGAATAAGGTGCTTGATCAGAATCTACAGTTTGTTCATCAAGCAGTTTTTAGACACTCCACATAGAAAAAGAGACTTGATGAACTAGTAGGACATTATACCATCCTGAAAACATACCTATATAATTCTGACTCCCTTAAACTCCTCTTTTATATAGTAAAAATGGGGCTGACAGGGGTATACATTATTTTTCTTATTTCTTCTCAAAAATATATTGTGGGTACTTGTTAGAACCACCTCTGTGAGGCAGTTCTAACAAGTACCCACAATCTATGTTTTGAGCAGAAATATGAAACATATCAGAATTTTTACCTGAAAACTTTTTTTAAGTTTTTGGTGGTGAAATTTTCAATATATTTGAAATGGCATGTTTTCGTAATGGTATAGTAAGGAGTTTAGCTGTCCAAAATACATAGCTCCAGATAAGAGGGGCATCAGGTAAATATTTTTTTAATTCTCCACGAAAATATATTATACAGTCGACTCTCTTTGTCTGGAAGTCCAAGGGACTCTCTGAAATACTTCGAGATATCCGTATCTCGACATATCAGATTTGCAGAATTGAGGAAAAAAGATAAATCAAACAACCACATTTCACAAATGAATATGTAATTTGACTCCTGAAAATAGAGATATACTGAAAATATTGGATTTCTCCTCTTTTCCACATTATTTTGTTACCTGTTGTCATAGTGTCATGTTAAAACAGGGACCAGATTTTCACTTCGAGATAAGCGGTTATTCGAAATAAGAGAGTTCGAGATAACGAGGTTTGACTGTAGTTACTCATTAGAGGCACCTCGCTGAGACATTTATAATGAGTACACATTTAATATGTGAGGGTCTCAATGGGGTTTACTGATTAGCGATTAATGGCCCTAAAATTTACTGATTAGTGATTTTTTTAAGAATAATTTTACCGGTTAGCGAATTGGAGGGTGCTTAGTGATTAGCGATCTCAGCCGGAAAAAATACTAATTAGCGATTTTTGCATTACAAAATTACCGAAAAGCAGTTCCCGCGAAGTTAGAGATTAGCGATTTTGCCGTAAAATGGTGCTCGTCCAGTCCGAATTCCACTCCATTTTTACAGTATGGCCTTTAATGGTCTTACTGCAGTTTAGTCCCCTTGTTTTAGACTGTCACTCGTTTGCTTACAGCCAAAATACCATTCATTTCCTGAATACCGGTCAAAATCAATATGGCCTTCATTAAGTGCGTCGTGTCTTTTTTCAGAGTTGGCAAAAGCGCGTCATTATTCAAATGCTTTCATTCGAGAATGCCTGTTGAAGAATGCAAATTTAAGAAGACCATATCCGAGTTTTTTGGGGGCCTGAAGGAGGCATGCCAAAGGCACGGTCTGGGTGACTTTGACTTGAAATTATTTAGACTATCAAACTTTTTTGTACCCAACATACAATGTGTTGCATTGTTATTTACTAATGCACATTATAATAAAGCTGAAGTCCTCTGCATTGCAGTGATGTATTTCTGCTTGCCAATAGCATGTGTTGGGTCTACCTTGATTGATCTTACGATCTTCCAAAAGAACATTATCTTCCCAATTTACATATTATATAGAAATATTACTGATTTGGTCAGTTTTTTACTGATTACTGATTTTTGGGCCTAAATTTTACTGATTACTGATTTTTGGGCCTAAATTTTACTGATTACTGATTTCCAAGGTACCCCATTGAGACTCTCATATGTTTCTGATGAGAAATAAGAAAAAATATCAGTACTGTTTGGTTGAAAAAGGTGCCTCATCTGGAGCTTTGCAAATATTTAGGGTAATTATGCTAATGCAATATCATTTACTACATTAGATATTATAGTCCCTACCAGAGATGATGGGGGTAAATTATTTTTATTGTTGATCTCATTTGGTGTTAGCTGTTGGCCTCTGTTTTATGTCTGCACAATGGCTCTTGAATCAGTTGGCAGATTCTTTCCAAACTTGCGCAGATTTATCATTGGAACATGCCTTAAAGTGGTTGAGGTTTTGATGACCAAACTCAAATTTTCAAAATTAGCACAGTTGGATTTTCGGCACACCTGAGCAAGAAGTTCTCATGGTGACCTATTGTGATCAGTCAGTGTCTGTCATCTGTCATATATTGTTTGTTTTGTCTGTAGTGTGTTGTCAACAATGGGCTTTTAATGACAACTCCTCCTATCCACATGGCCAAATTCAGTCAAACTTCACAGGAGTGTTGCCTAGGTGACTCCCTACCAAAATAGCTAAAATGGTTCCACTCCACTGAACAAGATGACTGCCAGAGCTAAACTTAGAAAAAAATTTGAACTTCTTCTCTTGAACCGAACAGCCAATTGACTCAAAACTTGCTAGGAAGTATCGGAGTGACTTGTAGATCAAAAGTAGCTAAAGTCATTCTAATAAGAAATTCAAGATGGCTCCCATCTTGAAAATCTCTATTTTGAACTTCTTCTCCTGAACGGAAAGGCCAATTGACTGGAAATTTGATAGGAAGTAGCTTTGGTGACTTTGTAGATCAAGAGTAGCTAAAATTGTTCGGATTGGAAATCCAAGATGGCCGCCATCTTGAAACTTTATTTTCAACTTCTCCTGAATCAAAAGGCCAATTAACTGAAAACTTGGTAGGAGCTGTCAGGGTGACTTGTAGATCAAAAATTGCTATAATGTTTCCAATGGGAAATCCAAAATGGCCTCCATTTTGAAAATCTATTTTGAATTTCTTCTCCTGATCCAAACGGCCAATTGACAAAACATGATAGGAAGTATTGGGGTGACTTGTAGATCAAAAATAGCTAAAATCCTTTGATTGGAAATCCAAGATGGTCACCACTACTACTATCTTGAAAATCTAGTTTGAACTTCTCCTGAACTGAAAAGCCAACTGACTCAAAACAACAGGAAGTATCAGGGTGACTTTTAGATCAAAAAAGCTAAAAATAATTCCAATAAGAAATCCAAAATATTGCCACAGCTGCCATCTTGAAATTCTATGTAGAAATTTTTTCCCCTTAACCGAAAAGTCAGTTGACTCTAAACTTCATTCGAAGTATCGAGGTGACTTCAAGATCAAAACTGGCTAAAATATATCAGATCAAAAATCCAAGATGGCTACCAGTGTGAAAGTCTATTTTGAACTCATTCTCCTGAAGCAAAAGGCCAATTGACTCGAAACTTGGTAGGAAGTTTCAGGGCAATTAACTTGTAGATGAAAAATAGCTAAAATCATTCCAATCAGAAATCCAAGATGGCAGTCTTCTTGAAAATCTATTTTGGACTTCTTCTTCTGAACCAAAATGCCAAATGACTGGAAACTTGGTTGGAAGTATCCAGGTGACATGTAAATAAGAAATAGCTAAAATTGTTTAGATCGTAAATCCAAGATGGCTTCTATCTTGAAAATCTATTTTGAACTTCTTTTGAAACAAAAAGCCAATTGACTTGAAGTTTGTCTTGTACTCAGGTGAGCAATACAGGGCCTCTTCGCCCTCTTGTCTGTCTGTGTCCTTTGGTGCTTCCATCCATCTGTTCATGCAACACTTCCATCAAGCCTAGCATTCTATGGTCTATTTCTATCTGTTACACTTGCGACCCATAGCTCCAGATAAGGCACTTATTCCAACCAAAATTTACTGATATTTTTCTTATCTCTTCATAAAAACATATGCTGTGGGAACTCATTAGAAGCACTTCTGTGAGGCTTTTCTTATGATTACCCACAACTTATGTTTTCATGAAAATATAAGAAAAATATTATGTGGATATCCCCTCTTATCTGGAACTATAACCTACAATCATCTTACATGAAATACACTTTTTGTTTCATTTCTTATCAAATGATACACCTACAGTCCTTAATAAGGTCCTTAATGAAAAACTCATTCACTGTTGCAGCTGAGGTATTTTCAAATCCATTGATATTATTATTGCAAAATTGTGAGCAGCTTTTGCAGTGCAAAAGAAACTCACTTTTTTTTCAACAAAAGATATCAATACCATATTTTAAGATAGAAATTTTAAACAACTTCATTAAGTTTTGAACAACTGGGACCTGGCATAGAGCTATGGAGGAGACAAGGATCTGAATATAATCAATACAAGATAAATTAGTAATGTTATTTAGAAAAGAAAATACCATGTTCGACCTAATAACTACACTGTGTGCTTAGGTTTTTCAAAAATACTGGAAAAAACTGGTAGTAAAGTATCTACCTATTAAGAGCCCACTTTAAATGAAGACCAGGGCCCAGTTGTTCAAAACTAACAACGTCGTTAGTTAACAATTCATTAAAATTAACATCGAGAGATACACAAATATGCTGAAATTTTTTTTAAAAATGTGAGTAGCTTTTGCAGTGCAAAAGCTACTCCCATTTTTTCAGCAAAAAATATCAGACTATTGTATATTGAATCTGCTAAAACAGTTAACAAAATGATTCTTAACTAGCTTGTTTAGCTAACGATGCTTTGAACAACTGGGCCCTGGAGAGGATTTCATGCAGGGCATATTAATTTATGCTTATTTTTTTTTCTGATTTTTTTTTAAAATGCATATGTTGTTGGTATGTCATGATTATGTTATTAATTTGGTACAGTAAATCAACACCAACACGAAATAATCTTTATCATGTATTAACATCAACGTTTTGCCATCACGGCTTCTTCAGGATGTAATAAACAATAGATATAGATGACGTCGTGCACGTAAACGTAACGTGATGCGATGCGCCACGCCAGCTACGTCACATAAGATATAGCGGCAATGTACAATAAAGCAAGTTATCCGGGGCACAGCAATTCCCACAGTATACAAGTATGCGACAAGCAAAAACCAAGATCAGCCTGCGCATCCGCGCTGCATAAAGTATATATATGATCCCAGCCTTCTACAGAGCGCACAGCGAAGACCCAGATCAGCCCGCGCGGGTGCGCAAGCTGATCCGAGCCTTAGCCGGGTGCGCATGCAAAATTAACGAACAGCCTCGTAACGGATAAAATACCAAAGGTCCAGGCACAGCAGACCTCCAGGAGGAAGTATTACCGGCCAGCAAAATAAAAGAATCAGGCTGCGCAACCGTGCAGGCTGACCAATTATTAAGCTGTCGGCAAGGAGACCAAGATACCAATATGTAACATAGTATAGACCAAACCAGACTGCGCTACCGCGCAGACTGAAAAGGCATAGACACAGACCAGCATCCACGGGGCCAGCCGTACCCAGACACAAAAGCAGACTAGCAAAACAAAATACTGGATCAATGTTGATGCAAGTTATTCCTATAGCGCATATTAAAAATGATTATGTTATGGCATTGTTAGGCTATCCGTCTGTCTGTCGTTATGAAAAAATGGACATTATGTTATGGCGTTGTCTGGCTATCCGTTCGTCCGGCCTAAACAATTCTTGTGTGAGTCATAATTAGGTAACTGTCAGGAATATTTTGATAAAACTTTATAGCAATGTGTATGACATCAAGATGGTGTGGATCAGCGCATATTTTTTCGAGGTTGCAGTCCACCAAATATTAGCAGAAGTATGTCCCTTTGAAAACTTCTGTAAACTTTTCATTTCTGGCTAACTTATTCTGCAGTTTACATCCAATCAAGCTGAAACTTGATTTAAAGATAGAGCATGATGTGGAGCAGATGATATTGTTTCAAGTTTACAGTCCACCAAATATTAGCAGAGTTATGTCCCTTTGAAAATTTTGGTAAACTTTTTGTTTCCGACTAACTCCTCCTACAGTATTCATCTGATCAAGCTGAAACTTGATTTATAGTTAGACCATGATGTGGAGCAGTTCATATTTGTTCCAGATTACAGTCTACCAAATATTAGTAGAGTTATTTCCTTTTGAAACTTCTGTAAACTTTTTGTTTCTGGCTTTATAGATAGACCATGATGTGGAGCAGAGCATATTGTTTCAAGTTTACAGCCCACCAAATATTAGCAGAGTTATGTCCGATTTGAAAATTTTGGTAAACTTTTCGTTTCCAACTAACTTCTCTTACAGTTTACATCCAGTCAAGCTGAAAATTGATTTATTGTTAGACCATGGTGTGGAGGAGTGCATATTTTTTCAAGGTTACAGTACACCAAATATAACGGAGTTATGCTCTTTGAAAATTTCTGTTAACTTTTTGTTTGCAGTAACTGCTCCTATAGTTATCCAATCAAGCTGAAACTTTGTAAATAGTTAGACCATGATGTGGAGTAGTGCATATCATTTCAAAGTTACAGTCCACCAAATATTACCAGCATTATGCCTCTTTGCAAATTTTGGTAATGTTTTGGTTTCTAACTAACTCCAGTTACAGTTTTCGTCTCGAGCACTGAATTCTACAGGAGTCAGTATTATGTGCTACATCTTATTACTCGCCAGGGGCTTATGATGCCTCCGCATGGGGAGCTCTTGTTTTTTTTCACACTATCCTTATGCATGCCATGACTAAGTAACCATATGGAAAATGTCACATGCAAAAATGACCGCTTTACCATTATTACTTTCTGAATTACTTCCCTTTTATTAAATGTTTGACTGACCTTGTGCCTACAATAAGTAGATTACCGTATGGAATATCTTGATGGATCATTATAACAATACTTATGAGGCTAAGAGGGAGTGTAGCATACAAAAAAGATTTATCTCCCTTTCCCAATTTCTGAGCTACTTCCCTTTGATGAATTTTTTGACTGGCCTTGTGGGTACCATAAGTATGTAACTGTACGGAATATCTTGATGAAACTTTATAGAAATGATTATGAGATTTAGACCATGTGTTGGGTACAAAGTGATTGCTCTCTCTTTCTTGGTTTGATTTACTTCCCTTTGATTAGTTTTTTTCAGACTATCTTTGTGCACACCATAACTCGGTAACCATATGGAATATCTTGATGAAACTTTACAGCAATGTATATGAGGTCAAGACAGCATGTCACATGCAATAATGATTGTTCTCCCTTCTTACTTTTTGAGATTCTTCCCTTTGATTATATTTTTGACTAACCTTATGCATACTATTAGGAGGTTACTGCATAGAATGTCTTGCTGAAACTTTATAGCAATATGTATGAGGTTAAGAGGGTGTGTTGCATAAAAAAAAGAAAAAAGATTGCTCTCCCTTTCACAATTTCTGAGTTACTTCCCTTTGATGAAATTTTTTGACTGACCGTGTAGTACCATAAGTAGGTAGGTAACTGTATAGAACATCTTGATGAAACTTTATAGCAATGTGTAAGAGGAGAAGATGGTGTGTCACATACAGAAAAAAAATATTGGTCTCTCTATCTTTGTTTCCGAGTAACTTCCCTTAAATTATTTATTTTTTTTTTTTTTTTTTTTTTTTACACTGTCCTTATGCATGCCATAACTGGGTTACTATATGGAATATCTTGATGAAACTTTATACACGCCTGGTAAACTATCACAGGTACCTCCGCGAAGGTACCGATTAAATGGTTGTGACAGATATCCGGAGTTACATGTGATGGTAAAAAACTAGACATAAAAAGATAGGTGTTCGTTTTTTTTTTTGATAAAATACACAATAACCACAGACTTCACTGAAAATCAAAGAGTGCTATTCGACCCTTATAGGCATAAAGTTTTGTCACACGTCATATCTCCCAGAACTTTCCATATTTACCAATGATACGACCTTTGAAGTGGCTTCGAAGTCAGCCCGAAGTACTCGAAACAGAAAAAGACCGATCGTTTTTGGTTCTAAATGCGGATATCTTGCATACAAATCTGTTTATCTTGGTACTCTAATGTAAAGTAAACCTGTTTGCCTGAATACAGATATCGATAAACTCCAAATAAGGCTGAATTCTTCAAAAAACAGCTGGAGGTGCCTGTGACGTCGTGGAGGTGCCTGTGATGTAAAGAAATATAGTGAAAATCTGAAGAGTTATTGCAGCTGCAAATATTGATATAATTCTTCTCTAGATCACTGCCTGGAAAGAATCATTCATTCAGCATCGCAATAAGCTATCATAATGTGTATGTCATGAATTTCCATGTTAAAGTTATAAAACATAATCTCAAAGAATTATCGGTGCTTTTGAGTTAGATTGTCATAGAATGCTCACTGAGGTAAGACTTTTCTTTTTTTCTTGAATGGTGATGACTGTTATCAGGAGGTGCTGCCTGTTCGTCATTCCAACTCGTAGAAAATTTTCTTTGCTAAATATATCACACGCCATGCCAGCTACACATATGGTGTACCAAAAGTACAAAAAATGTTGATGCCTGTCACCGTAAATTATGACGCAATTTGAGCATTACCAGAACACCTAAAATAACCTACATTGTTGACCCTTTTGGTAACTCGTATGCGTATCGCTCGCATATGTCGTATGACGCTCATTGTATGTGTTGTTGTATTTTGTTGTTTTGTTTCTTTATGTCCTCTGTAAATAACTAAAATCATGGCGGGACTATCACTTAACCTTACCACACTATTTCTGGGAAGGCTTAGACCTCCAAAGGTAATAAGTGAACATACTTTCGTCAGTAACTGACAACTGCCCTTCTTGAATCAGCATAAGGAGAAAGAAAAAAAAGTGGGGACCTCTGGCTCTTGAGTTAAACACTCTACCGACTGCGCTATGCAGCCTGGCTCGCCTTTTATGTTAACTTTGTGGTGAGTGGACTCGAAAGTGTTGCAAGTGATTCACTCTTGCTATTTTATATTGCCAGCGCTAGAATTCAAACACACCCGTAAGGCTTAGGTGTTACATCATCAACACATGACATAATCTCGACATTACATCTTTTAATATAGTGAAGTGATCGGAATCTTACTGTAAATCGTGTTAAATTCAAATAAACCACTATGAAAATATTTTGTCGAAGCGTTTGCAAAATCAACAGTATGTCGGAAAATTGCTCTTTTGTCAGCATATTTGATGTACATAGTGGCTATTTGGAGACTGAATTTCAGATGATTTACAGTAAAATTCCGATCACGAGTTACCAAAAGGGTCAACAACGTAGGTTATTTTAGGTGTTCCAGTAATGCTTAAACTGCGTCATAATTTATGGTGGCAGGCATCGACATTTTTTATACGTTTGGTACACCATATGTGTAGATGGCATGGCGTGTGATATATTGAGCAAAGACAATTTTCTACGGGGTGGAATGATGAACAGGCAGCACCTCCCGATTACAGTCACCACTATTCAAGAAAAAAAAAGTCTTACTTCAGTGAGCATTCTATGATAATCTAACTCAAAAGCACCAATAATTCTTTGAGATTATGTTTTATAACTTTAACATGGAAATTCATGTGACAAAACTTTATGCCTATAAGGGTCGAATAGCACTCTTTGATTTTCAGTAAACTCTCTGGTTATTGTGTATTTTATCAAAAAAGACGAATACCTATCTTTTTATGTCTAGTTTTTAACCATCACAGGTAGCTCCGGATATCTGTTACAACCATTTAATCGGTACCTCCGCGGAGGTACCTGTGATAGTTTACCAGGCGTGTTTATAGCAAAATGTATGAGTTCAAGATAATATGTCACATACAAAAAAGATTGCCCTCTCTTTCTCAGTTTCTGAGTTTCTTCCCTTTGATTAGTTTTTTTCCACATTATCTATATGTGTGCCATAACTAGGTAACCATATGAAATATCTTGATGAAACTTTATAACAATGTGTATGAGGTTATGACACCTAAGTCACCTGCAAAATAAAATTGCTCTGTTTTTTAATTACTTCCCTTTGACTAGTTTTTTGTTTAGACCAGCCTTCTTCATGCCATAACTAGTAACAATGGCAACATAACTAGTTTACATTTGTAAAAGTCCACATATTTTATGCCTTTGTCCAGCTATATAGATGGGGTACCCTGGTAAAATGGTAAACAGGCATATATTGCTCCACTGTGTAGTGCTCTTGTTGGACCATGAAATATAGATCTTGGTCATAAAATGGTCTCAAAGTTGTTTGAGCTCTGTCATGTAGAAAGAGTATGCCAGGTTTTATTATTTTGGATCATATTTTCACTCATAAATGGAGTAAATGCTAAGGTTGATATAAAAATGACAAAATTATTTGACTATTGAATATATATATGGGTATTGAAATAATGCCACAGTGTCTGAAATTCTGTTTGGGAGGAAGTGTATGCCAGGTTAGATGAATATAGATCAACAGTAAATCAGAAATGGAGCTAAATACTAGAGTTGAATGACAAAAAAAGTCACTGGACTTTGAAATACAGGTCAAGGTCATAAAATGATATTTCTGTTTCTGAGTCCATGACAGGGAGAAAGTGCATGCCAGATAGGTTTAGGCAGATAAGTATTTTTCTTATTTCTCATAAAAATATATGTTTTGGTACTCATTAGAAGCTCCTTATTGAGTTGCTTCTAATGAGTACCAACAACATAACTTTTTTGTGAAGAAATGAGAAAAATGCATTACCGTAATACCCAGATTATTGGGACAGGTAGGCCTTTGCAAACAGTTAAGATCCAGATCAGAATACTGTTTACTATACATAGCACAATATTTTAGACACATCAAGAGGTAGTAGAATGGACCATTTCAAATTTTAGGACATGTATGGTAAGTAGATATGATGTCCCAATACACTGTAGATCCAATATATCGCGGTGCTTGGGGTCCAAGTTCCGCTACCGCGATATATCCGGATCGCGATATAAGCTGGGGTGGTAGTTTGCTGAGACGCCGCTAATCAATCAACACCAAACGGCTGTCAGTAAAGCTATCGGCCACATTACATCAGTATAGTAGGTTTAGAATTACTCAATGGCAGTATTTACACTGGGAGATTATGTCTACCAATTAACTTTAATCGAGACTAGCTGATAAACGACGTTTAAAATCATTTGTTCGCGGAAATGTCAAGCGAGGACGCCATTTTGGATGAAGGGGGGCAACTCGCATATCCTAAGGATAGAATAGAATAGAATATCACGGACTTTTGCTGAGGCAATTCGGGTTGCTTCCCTTCGCTTCTTTCGTCTGCTGCGGGCCCAAAAACTATTCTATTTATCTTTTGATCTTTTTAATTCTTTCATACTTTATTTATTTTTATTTGTTAAATTATTACTTGCTGGGAAAGTGTAAAGTGGGAGGGCTACGAACTGGAAGTTCTGCAAGTTAAATAGACGGCGCGTGGACATCGTTAATTGATTGAGCACTGAGAACATGTACTCAATTATGACACTGATTATGACAAGTGCGGCGATTAATATTAATTGATTGCCAATTATTATCAATCTGTGTACTGATTGACACTAATTGGATTGTTTGGTCATAATGCGTGACGCGATTTCGCGTTTGGACATGCGCGAAAAATCAATACCGCAACGAATTACAGTCATTTTTTTTTTTTTTTTTTTCAAATTAAGTAAAAAAAACATTTACTTATTTTTTTTTTTTTTTTATGGTCATGGTAAATTTGGGGTCCACGGACGATTCGCGATATACTGGATATCGCGAAATAACGGACCGCGATGTATTGGATCTCCAGTGTACTTAGGGTAAAAACGGTATCTTGAGGTACTGTATTCAACCCCTATACACAACAGTGAAGCAATTGCATAGTCTTCAGATTACAGCCCATGTACTTTTATCAGCTTCTTTACATAAGCGTATGTTGTGGGTACTCATTTGAATTGTCTTGATACATCAAAGCAGTTCAAATGAGTACCTACAACTTATGCCTTTAAAAAGAAAATCATAAAAAAAATATCATATAAGCATCATTAAATATGCCCTCATGAAGTCCTCAGCTGATCTTTCTTTCAGTAACCTACAACAACAGTTTTTATAAAGAAATTTAGGCAAAATATCACATAAGCATCATTAAATATAACCTTCATGAAGACCTCTGCTGAGCTTTCTTTAAAGTGTGCCCTTATTAGGTGAATATTTTACTTCTTTTCAGTAATTTTATAAAACATATGCACAAGGTGCAGTAATTAAGTCCAGTATGGTATGTGACTTTTTAGCTCACCTGAGCAAGGCTCAGGATGAGCTTTTGTGATCACTTGCCATCCGTTGTCTGTCTGTCGTCCGTCCGTCCACACCTTTGAACGACTTCTCCTCTGTAACCCCTGGGCCAGTTTTCTTCAAACTTCATGTGGAGCCTTGTGTTAAAGGGGGATTGAAAATTTATACAAATGGTCACAGTTCATTAATCAAGATGGCCAGCCGCCATGCCCATATATGGTAAAAACACTTAAAAATCTTCTTTTCCAGAACCAAGAAAGCTTCAAGGCTGAATCTTGGTATATAGCATGGAGGACTCAAGTTCTACCAAGTTTGATAAAATGATGACCCTAGGTTGACCTTTGACTATTTTACTGTAAGGTCAAATTTGAGTCCCCCATGCATTTGTATGGGGAAAATGTTGAAAAGTCTTTTTCTCAAAATGTATTAAAGACTTATGGCTGAAACTTACAATGGGTGATTGAAGTAGTAAAACATATTAGTTATAATCAATATTTTTTTTTTTTTTGGGGGGGGGGGGGGGGGGGCACTGTATCTGCCCTTGACCCTGGACAATATACAGCTATAAAATTGTGTAATTTTTAAATGTCTATTCTTAAACCAATGAATCTCAATTTCTTGAGCAATTTTCACCAGATTTCGCATGGGGCCTTCTGTCAAAAGGGTATTGCCAAATTGTTCAAATGGTTCTGCAGAATCAAACAAGATGACTGCCATGCCCATATATGGTAGAAACACTTAAAAATCTTCTTCTCCAGAACCAGGAAAGCTTTGGAGCTGAATCTTGGTATATAGCATCGAGGACTCAAGATTTTTCAAGTTTGTTCAAATGATGACCCTAGGTTGACCTTTGACCTTTTTATGCCAATGTCTATTTTGCCTCCCTTTACAAAAGTCATTTTCTCAAAATGTATTAAAGACCAATGGCTGAAACTTACAATGTACGATTAAAGTAGTAAAAAACATTTTAATCAAAATTTTGTCCCCAGAGGGTTATCTGCCCTTGCCCCTGTGCTATATACATGTATAAAATTGTGTAATTTTTAAAATGTCTTCTTCCCTGAAACCATTGAGAAATTTTTACCAGATTTCACATGGGACCTTCTGTCAAAAGGATAGTGCCAATTTGTTCAAATGGTTCTGTGCAATTGAATAAGATGGCCACCATGCCCATATATATGGTAGAAACACTTAAAAATCTTCTTCTCCAGAACAAAGAAAGCTTTGGGGCTGAATCCTGGTATATAGCATTGAAGACTCAAGGTCTACCAAGTGTGTTCAAATGATGACTGTATAGTGGACCTTGGCCTTTTTACAGCAAGGTCAACTTTGTGTCCCCATGCATTTGTAGTGGGAAAATGTTGAAAAGTCATTTTCTCAGAATGTATGAAAGACTAATGGCTGAAACTTACAGTGTGTGATTAAAGCAGTAAATTAGTCTGAAACTTACAGTGTGTGATTAAAGCAGTAAAGCAATTTAGTTATAATCAAAATTTTGTCCCATGAGGGTTATCTGCCTTTGCCACTAAGCTATATATAATATGTATAAAATTGTGTAATTTTCAGATGTCTTCTTCTCTGAAACTGCTTGAGCAATTTTCACCAGATTTCACATGGGCCTTCTGTTGAAAGGGTATTGCCAATTTGTTCAAATGGTTCTGTGCAATTGAACAAAATGGCTGCCATGTCCATATATGGTAAAAACTCTTAAAAATTTTCTTCTCCAAAACCAAGAAAGCTTTAAGGCTGAATCTTGGTATATAGCATCGAGGACACAAGCTCTACCAAGTTTGTTCAAATGGTGATCATAGGTTGATCTTTGACCTTTTTATGGCAAGGTCTAATTTGTGTCTCTATAGATTTGTATGGGTGGAATAGTTGAAAAATCTTTTTTTTTTTAATATGTGTTTCAGATTAATGGCTGAAACTTACAATGTATGATTAAAATAGTAAAATGTTTTAGTCAGGATCAAAATTTTGCCCATGGGGTTATCTGCCTTTGCCCCTGTGCTATATAAAACCTTGAAATCTTTAAACGTTTTCTTCTCTAAAATCACTTGACCAATTTTCACCAGATTTCACATGGGGCCTTCTGTCGAAGGGATGTTGACACTTTGTTCAATTGGTTCTGCATCATTGAACAAGATGGCTGCCATGCCCATATATGGTAAAAACACTTAAAAATCTTCTTCTTCAGTAATACAAAAGCTTTGAGGCTAAATCTTGGTATACAGCATTGAGGACTCATGGTCTACCAAATTTGTTAAAATGATGAGACTAGGATGACCTTTGACCATTTTATGGTATGGTCAAGTTTGTGTCCCAGTTGCTGTGGCAATGTTGGAAGACTGTTGCATAGCATTTGCAAATATTCAGGTGTGCAAATTGTGGCCCATGGGCCTTTTGTGTTGTTTCCTTATGACTGACACAAACAACATGTATTCAATTCAGCAATCCATCCTGAAGTATCTCCTGAGATTAGACAGTAAAGTGCTAAGCAAAATTGTAGCTGACAATATTCTAATTTTTTTTTATTATATTTTTTCAGAGAAAATAAGACTTACATTTCATGTTAATTGTCTGCTAGACAGATGATTCACTTGAAATGCCAAGCCTTATTTTCTCTGTTAAAAAAAAATCAAAATATTGTCTGCTGCTGTTGTGATTAGCTATTAAAAGGTTTAGGTTTGACAGTATAGGTCCAGATCCAGATAAAGGGAATATTCATGAGACAATTCATATTTGTTATTTTTGCACCTAAACAGATCTTTTGAGTATGTGTTGCTGTCACTTCATTGAGAAACATATCTTGTGAGTACTCATTGGAATTGCCTCATCAAGGTATGTTTTGGTGCAAAAATTTTGTATAAAAAATTATCCCAAATTTATCACCACAATTTTCGTATTATCTGGAACTATATAATGGCACGATAAGTCAATTTGAACATCTTTATAAGATATGAGACGGCTGATAGGTGGACCCAAAAGTGTTGTATCCACAGAAAAATGTATAGATTATATAGAAAAATGACCATTTATGGTCAGTTTTCTATATAATCTATACATTTTTGTTTGGATACAACATGGTTATTTAGCTAACACGTTTTTTGCTTTGGATCCAGGCAGTAGTGTTATAAAGAGGTTGTGGTATAACCAGTTGGTTTGTTGATTTATTTGTTGACTTATTTTTTTATGTAGCTTCTCTGAAATGAAAAACATAGTGCAAGTTATTTTTCAGTTTATATGTTTATTCTGTACTAGACAGGTGATTTTCAATCTTGAAGCTTACTTTAGTTTGCAGGAACTGCATGCAGCATGAAGGTATAAATTTGTGGAATTCTTGTGGCTTTATTGTAGACTTCCTCTCTTTTTTTTTATTATTATCTTATTTTACTATTTTCAAAATAACATTTTCTCAGAATAAAATTTCTCTAATACTCCATATAGGCAGGTCTTAACAAAAACACATTTGGCATGTTCTCGCACAGGATTTAACAAAGGTAGCACACTGTGTAAAGTGATCAGGGTTCTTGTATTTGTTTCATTCGCTTTTCTCTGCCAAACTTAGTATTTTAAACCTTGTCATGCTGAATAAATTAAGATGTCACTCCCTTTTCTAATTTTCAGCCAATCAGATTACTTGATCAAGGTTGCTGATACAAATTCACATTCTAAATAACAAACGGTGTAGATCTGGATCAGTTGGCTTCTTCAGAAGCCAACTGATCTGGATCTACACTGTTTGCAAAGGCAGGGTATATCCAGGATCAGCAGGACCAGGATTAAGTATTCTGTAGAAGTTCTGTCATTATTTACCAAAACTGTTTGGATAGAATTTTTAGAGCAAATAGTGTATATTATAGTTTCAGTTAAAAAGCTTTTCTCAGCCAAGAAGTATTGATATTTTTCTTATTTCTCCATGAAAACATATGTTGTGGGTACTGGGTACTCATTGGAAGTGCCTCAGGGAGGACTTCTGTTGTGAAGCGACAATGTATGTTTTCATGGGGTAATAAGAAAATATTTACCTGATACCCCCTCTTATCTGGAGGTTTGGTATATCCAGATAAACTGCTCCTAAAGAGCACATTGATCAGGATCAGGATCTGCTCTGTCTCTATCTCAACCAGTTTTTGTTTGTGATGATGACCCAGTCAACCCAATGGGGTCATGTCGAGCGTGGTCAGCTTACCTAACTACATATACATTTTTACAGGGCATGTTTAGTCCTCTAAGCCATTAACCAGTATTGTCCACATTCTTTGGCCAGAAACTGACCTGCCCTTCTTGAGCAACAGAAGAGAGAGAATGACTGTAGAAAATATTATATGATCAATCTTCACGAAAGAATGTTGCCGGCCCGGCAGATGTCGAGCCCGCAACCTCCTGATCACCAGTCAGATGTGCATCCAACTTAGCCACCGAGGCCGGACCACTCAACCAGTACTTTTACTTTTTAAGCATACCACCATACAGTTAAATAGATTTGTTCATGGCTTTAGGCTTTAGATGAGAGGAGTAATAGATATTTTTCTTATTTCTGCATGAAAACATGTTGTGGATACTCTTCAGAATTGCCACTCTTAGGTATTTCTAATGGGAACCCACAACATTATGTTTTTGTGGAGAAATAAGAAAATTCCAATGCTTTTTGCAAAAAACGCCTTACCTGGAGCTATCCTTGTTGAGATTTTAGGATAAGTACCAAATAGAATGAAAGTGTCCAAATGTATAGGGCATTTATGGTACCCTGAACTGAACGTATTTATCCTAATTTTTCTATGTTTGTACTAAAATGCCAGCAAGTCCATTTTACTATTGTTGATTTGTCCAACTGCTGAATGATGGGCAGACAATGTTGGTCCTGTGCACTCTCGATGCTCTTTCTATGTTGTTAGCATTTCTAACCTGTCTGTCCCAAAACTTTGGATAAATATGGTATGTTGTGGAGAAATGTTCACATTCTAGATTATTTAGATATAAAGTAGTAGCAAGATATTGCTCTCATTTCTTGAAGAAAAACACAGGGCAAATAATTAACATATTAGAAAATAAAGCTGAATATTTCAGTAAACATTGCATTTAGTGTTGCTTTCTCATTAACCTTTAGAAAAATCAATTGATGAAACATTGATAGAAAAGTACCTTATCTGGAGCACAATGGGTGTTTCGGTTTCATGTGTGCACAACATATCTGGAGTTGAACTGAGAGAGAACTCAAAGATGAACAAGGTTTACCTCCCTTTTCAAAGAGAGACCACTCCAGCAGAGAAGAATTATCCTTTCAGGTATATCTGAAAGTGGTCTGCTTTTAACACCTACATGTAGCGTGCTAGGTAAAATTTCCATATGACATTTTTCCATATTTTTCAATGAAAATAGGCTTTGGCAGTTTATGCAGATAGGAAACAATTTGCATGAAATGTCAAAGCCTGTTTTCTGGGGAAAATATAGAAAAATGTCAGCAATTCGTTTCTGCTGAATATGCGCAGGGAGTGGTAGAAGTTAAAGGAAAGGATTTACATTGAGGACTTAGCGAAGTCTTTCCTGTAAGAGGAGCCCCTGTGAGAAGGAGCTGAGTCTCTTCTGTAAGAGGAGCCCCTTTCAGAAGTAGCTAAATCTCTCCTGTAAGAGGAGTCCTTGTGAGAAGGAGCTGAGTCTCTTCTGTAAGAGGAGCCCCTGTCAGAAGTAGCTCTCCTGTAAGAGGAGTCCCTGTGAGAAGGAGCTGAGTCTCTTCTGTAAGAGGAGCCCCTTTCAGAAGTAGCTAAGTCTCTCCTGTAAGAGGAGCCCCTGTGAAAAGGAGCTAAGTCTCTCGCATAAGAGGAGCCCCTGTGAGCAGGAGCTAAGTCTCTACTATAAGAAGAGCCCCTGTCAGAAGTAGCTAAGTCTCTTCTGTAAGAGGAGCCCCTGTGAGAAGGAGCTAAGTCTCTACTATTAGAAGAGCCCCTGTCAGAAGTAGCTAAGTCTCTCCTGTAAGAGGAGCCCCTGTGAGAAGGAGCTGAGTCTCTTCTGTAAGAGGAGCCCCTGTGAGAAGGAGCTAAGTCTCTACTATTAGAAGAGCCCCTGTCAGAAGTAGCTAAGTCTCTCCTGTAAGAGGAGTCCCTGTGAGAAGGAGCTGAGTCTCTCCTGTAAGAGGAGCCCCTGTGAGAAGGAGCTAAGTCTCTACTGTAAGAGGAGCCCCTGTGAGAAGGAGCTAAGTCTCTACTGTAAGAGGAGCCCCTCTGAGAAGGGAGGCAAATACTTTGTAGTTAGAGTGATCTCCCTTGGATGTGTATTGTGTCACCTGAAATTTACTCTTGAAAATTTAACCAAATTTCTGTGCTGTAGCTTTAGAGTAGTAAGGATCAAGTTATAAAACTTTTGTGACCATGACCTAATTTTACAGACACTGTCGTGATATTTGGGAAGGTATTTTGTTGTATCATTAGTACTACTACTGTTATTATTATTGTTATTGTCTTTATTATTATTATTATTATCATCACTATTATTATTATTATTATTATTATTATTCAAAAAGTGTTTCTAGTTGTTATAATTGTTTTCTGTAAAAAGAAAAAAAAAGCAGCAGACAGAAGTTTAAGTACTTCCACTTTTTAACTTCAGTAATACTTGATCAGACATTAAGCTCACTGGCATTTAACTCCTTGCTTACTGAAGGTGAGTTTACTAGATAATATATAAGCAATACATTTCTTATTTTGAGCAGGAAATAGGGTTTGACCACAGCTCTAAATAGGAGGAATATCCAGAAAAATAGTTTTCTCTTATTTCTGCAGTGAGAAAGAAGAAGAAAGTAAAAAAAAACAAAAAACAGAGCCTTATCCAGAGCTATGTTGATATTCCAGGTGAAATGTTTCTTAACCGGGCCTAAAACCCTTGCCATGCTGAATAAATTAAGATGCATTGCCCACTTTTAATTTTCAGCCATCAGATTACTTGATCCAGGTTGTTGATACAAATTTGCATACTAAATGTCAAAGAGTGTAGATCCAGATCAGTTGGTTTTAGAGAAGCTAGCTGATCTGGATCTACATTGTTTGCAAAAAGGTTTGGGTGAGCGATACAGGGCCATCATGGCCCACCTGTTATTATAGCCATTTCAAAACTAAACCAAATTAATTGTCAATGCAAATGACCCTCATGGGTTAACAAGTCATAAAATTGGAACTCATCATTATCATGAGGAGTATTTGGTTATGTGATAATTCTAGGATAATTTTCTTCAATTCTTCATAAAAACGTGTGTTGTGTGTACTCTTAGAAGTTCCTCAGCTAAAGACTTCTATTGAGTGACATCACAACATACATATATGTTTTTATGAGAAATAAGAAAAATTTTCCAAGAGCTACCATCAGATACTCCTCCTTAATAAATTCTTTGCCTTCATGTGAAATGTTTTCTGCAAAAATCAATATGAAAAATATTTAAATAGCTTTGTCTGCTAATACAAGCAACCCCAAAAGCTTAATGTAACTTTATTCTTTAAATTTCTGGGCCCAGTAGTTCCAGCCATCGTTAAGTTAATAAAGACAAAGCCAGTCTCCACTTTTAATATTTTACACAGAGGACTTTAATATTTTTATCACCCTGAGTAAAAGTTTTTGCAGACATTATTTTGAAATATTTTTCTTATTTTTGCCAGTAAATACCAGTAGGATTTAACATTTCATACAAATTGTTTCCTCAGGACACAATGTGCATGAAATGTCGAAGTCTATTTGCTGGCTTGAATAAGAAAAATATCAGTTTGCTGATTACTGAATTTATTCAGAGAGTGGTAAAGGTTAAATATACAGATCTGGGCCCAGTACCAGTAACTGTTGTTCCTTAGAGATAATTTGCATGAAATGTGTGTTCCATGAAAAATAAGTTTTGTTGTTGCATGCAAATTTAGGAGACAAAGAAATGTCAAGACCTAATTTCCAGGAAAAATAAGAAAAATATTATCTGTGTCATCTTCTGAATTAGCCCAGAGAGTGGTTAAGGACTTTGTTTAGCTAACGATTCTTTGAACAATTGGGCCCTGTTGCTGAAAGATGAAAATGCTTCATTCAGGTATGCTTTCAGGCATTCAGGTATGCTTTTTGTTATTGATTTGTCATAGCAATTGAAACAAAGGTGATTCTGAAATTTTCTCCCATATATCATTATATTACTTCATATTCCGGATATGTGAGCTGCAGTGAAGTGGAGTCTTGGGTGCAGGGCAGGTACAGATCAGCCTACAAATTCATATAGCTCCATATAAAGTGCTTTTTTTCAACCAAAAATATTGATAGTTTTCTTATTATTCCATGAAAACATATGTTGAGAGTACTCATTAGAAGTGCCTATTGCAGGTGCTTCTAATATGCACCCACAACGCATGTGTTCATAGAGAAATAAAAAAAAATATAATCTAGATACATGTTTATTAATCAACTAAGTAATTATTGTTCTAATATGTACCGAACAGCTTGCATCAGACAAATGCATTGTTTGGCATGATTTCTGTACAGTTTTGGCCCGGGCTTTATATGAGGGCTAAAACTTAAAATCACAAGGATTTAGGGGATAAAAACCTAGGGGTTCAGGAGGGCCAATATTTTGCAGTATTAAGCGGGCCAAAGTTTTAAAGTATTTACCAGTCAATGAGCTTTTAAACACAGCACAAAGCTGATTAATAAAAATGTCATGAAATGGATGTTTGGCCATTACATGTCCTAGGCCAGCCATATTGGCAAAGCCTTGTGCCAGTACAGCAATCCTCAGCCCAATATGACTGCCTTTGGACCTGTAACAGGGCCAATATGAAAACATCTATTTAATAACATTATAATATTCTTATGTGTAGCAATTGGATCAGGGCCCTTGCTGTCTGCTGACAGAATCTTTGGATACTGGAGAATGTATCAGTAGTAAACAGAGATCTTGATGAGGCTGCTCTGATGATCTTGTTCAGGTTGATCTCAGCCTTTACTGTTTTTATATACCCAGAACACTCCCTTTTCATCTGACATGGCCAATATGAGGAATGGTCATCAAGTAACTAGGGATGTTCATCATGTAATGCAGAGTCACATTTGATATTTGTTTAGTATTTCCTGCAGAGTTTGGGCAAGTTCCCATGTGCCGTCTGTCGCACTGGAGTGGGCAGCAACAGCATCTTCTGCAATGGTTGCAAGCACTGGGTGCACAAGAAATGCAGTGGGCTCAAGCGCTTGACAAAAGACCCTGACTACAGATGTACAAGGTGCCGGGGAACTGCATGCCCCTTGGATGGCAGACCACAGAAGGAAGTCCAGGTCTGACCTGACAAGCTTGAGGTGGTAGCTTCTTGCTACCTAGGAGACATGCTGTCAGCAGCAGGTGGCTGTGAACTTTCAACCACAACACGTGTGAAAGCTGCCTGGAAGAAGTTCAAGGATCTGCTACCAGTTCTCTCTTCACACCACCTCTCTTTCAAAACGTGGCCGTATGTACAGCTCTTGTGTGGGGAGCACAATGCTCCATGCCAGCGAGACTTGGCCATTGACAAAGCCAAACCTCTAGTGTCTGCAGCGAAATGACAGGGCAATGATCAGACAGATCTGAAATGTCAGGCCCCAAGACATTGTCACCACCAGGTCCAGTGAGCTACTTGCGCGGCTTGGCATTGAGGATCTGGACCAGTCTGAAGGAGAGAAGGCTCCAATGGTATGGACATGTGGAACGCTCCAATGGTGCAGTCAAGACAGCCTTTGACATACAGGTTGATGGAAAGCATGGGCCTGGGAGGCCCAAGATGATATGGAAGCAGCTGACGGAGAGGGATTGCAGAGAGTGGAAGCTCTCGGCCATCAATCCTCATGATAGACATACCTGGAGATCTGGTGTGAGATCTGCCATGCCTGCAGCAAGCCAGCTATCTGGAAGGGGTCCACTGATGTGGATGTTGCCCCTGTACCTGCATGTTAATCAAAAATCCGATTATGATGATATGATATTTGACAAGCATCTTATAGTGACCTATATTTTACAGTCCAGCGAAATTCCCTTTAATCTTCAAAAATATTTCTTGTATTAAGACCATACTTTTAGTTTATCCTACAGTATCACCTGAAATTTGACCTAAAATAAATGTACCAGTAGGTCACAATGGTCCAATGACTTTACCTTATATCTTGAAGAATTTTTGGTGTATAAACATCATACTTTTGGATTATGAATCTGTATGTCCTGGAGTTTCACTTCAAAATAAATGTAGGTCACAATGACCTATATTTAATGGTCCAGTGATTTTGCCTTACATCTTGAAGAATAGTTCATGTATAAACATCATACTTTCCGTTTAGAAACCGGTATGACCCAAAGTTTGAAGTATGTTACTTACTTCCCTTTTTATTATACTCATATGACTTTGCCCAATGAAGTTGTGACTGCCGTTGAACTCTTGTTTTTTATATATACCGGTATTGGCAAAGTGCAATTCAGGTGAGCTTTGCTTGGCTGTGAGAGCTCTTAATTTTTTATGCTCCCAATTTAAAAGAAGTTGGATGGGCGTATTGGTTTTGAGTTTTTCATCAACTGGGACATCCCAGCTTTTGGTTTGTTTGTCACACTTTGCAGATGATCAAGAAGTATCAGCTAGAGATAAAATCCTGGGCCCATTTGTTCAAAGCATCGTTAGCTTAATGAGCTCTTTAAGGGTCATTTTGTTAACTGTTTTAGCGGTTTCAATACACAATATTCTGATATTTTTTGCTGAAAAAATGTGAGTAGCTTTTGCATTGCAAAAGCTACTCACATTTTTTCAGCAAAAAATTTCAGCATATTTGCGTATCACTAGATGTAAATTCTAATGAATCGTTAACTAACGACATCGTTAGCTTTGAACAACTGGGCCCTGCAATTTTACATGTGAAATAAGAATGGAAATAAGTGGACCAATATTTTTTTTCTTTTTGTTGGACCTCACAGTAGTTCCAGAATCATGCCCCTTTTTTCAGCTTATGTATTGTAAGCATATGGGATATAATGGAATTTTGTCAGCAGGATATCTCAGAAAGTATTTGAGCTTAGAGCCTTAAAATTTGGTGTCTTGATGGGGATGATGAGTAGATGAACTGATTATGGTAACTTTTGAAGAAGTTCTGAAAAATTTTGCCAGAGTAATGCCCTCGTTTAGAGACAAAAATATAGTTGGGGGCATAGTGTTCTACAAACATATATTTCTAGTTTCTCTTTGTGTCTATCTGAAGAAGTTTTGACTCTTGGCTGTCCACATAGTACACTGTGAAGACTGGACTGTGTGCCTAGCTCCAATTTAAATGTTTTCTCAGCTAAAACATATGGATATTTCCCCGTGAGATCATATATTGTGGGTACTCATTAGCAGGCCCTCGCAAAGTGTGAGCAAATTAGTACTCACAACATTTGTTTTCATGGAGAAATAAGAAAACTATTTACTTGATACCACCTCTTTTCTGGAGCTATGAGCATTGAAGTACTTCAAGAGAAGACAGCTTATTGTCATAAGGCACTTCTTTTTTCTTAAAAAGTTTTATAAATCTCTAAAATGCCAGATAGATAACTTTACTATTTTGTCAGCAGACTGCTTTATTTGATGATTTGAAGATTTTGAAGAATTACTCTCAACATATAAATATTACTGAAATAACAAAAATTGCTTTTTAAACTATAGTAAACATAACTCTAGACTGGATACTTTCTTTTATCAAAATATATCAATATTAACCCATGTCATGCTGAATAAATTAAGATGCCACACCCACTTCCAATTTTTAGCCAATCAGATTACTTGACCTAGGTTGTTGATATAAATTCACATACTTCGGGGATCAGCAGGACAAGGGTTAACTATTTATCTATATACCCTTGTATCTGGAGCTAAAATTTGCCTACAGTAAATTTCCTAAAATTTTGAACACTTTATTCCATACCTTTTAGCCTAAATTTTGCTTTTTATGCAGGAATGGCAAACAGTGTAGACCCTGATCAGACTGCTTTGTCAGGAGCAGTCTGATCTGGGTCTGCACTGTTTGCATATGCGCCATTTGCTCTGACACTTTGGTGTACGAAATTTAAGGACATTTACCATAATAATTATGATCGTAAGATGAGTTACCCCCAGTATATTTTTCTTATAACTTCACAAAAAACGAGTGCTGTGGTACTCATTAGAAGTACCTTGTTGAATCACTTCGAATGAGTTATCCACAACATACGTTTTCAAGAGAGGAATAAGAAAAATATCAGTTCTTTTGAGTTGAAAAAAATCCATACCTGGAGCATTATTAGCTCACCACAGCTAATTACTAACGTGAGCTAGTTATAAATAAATATGCCAATGCTCTATTCTTCGTTGTTATCCCTTGTACTCCACAATTTCAAAGAAATATATCTCTAATGCCAATTCGCCAGTCTTGTTCAAATTTCTTGTGTAGCATCAAGGTTAGGTTTTGAAGCATGTCTGGCCAAAACTGTGGTTATCATGGCATCCCATTGACTTATAATGGGGAAAATGTCTGAATGATGGTGATCTTACTTTTCTACGAATTGGCTTCAAACTTGCAGGTAACCAGGACAGGTGAGGGCCAATTGTTATCGTTAGAGTTCCCTGCCCTTAAGCATAAAAATATTGCATATATACTTATAATTGGGAAATGTTGTCTGGATAATAACGCCTTCATTTTTTATCGAATCCTCATTATACTTGTAGGTGACCAAGACAGGCATGAAATGTAGGTAAAGTTTGACCAAAATGTGGCCTTAATATCGAACAATAATTAGTTGATAAATGATGTTGGGTCTTTGAAAGGTGGTCTTAATACTGAATAACAGGGTGGTCTCTTTATTGAAATAAATGGCAAATAATTATATAGAGTTTATTTGTTTGTTTTGATCCATTACGGAGAAATAACTCACAAGTGTTCTAAGGCTTGCACGTAAAAAACGAGTGAGCGAAGCGAACAAGTTTTTTACACAAAAGACTTAGAACACATGTGAATTATTTCTCCGTAATCGATCAAAACAAACAAATAAACTGTTATTACATTTTCATTCATGTTTTACCTTTGAATTTTCACATTCAGCATTATGATTTCCTACCAGAATAGTTCTACTCAGTGCGTGAATTTCAGGAGGCATGGTTTCTTTTGAAAATCAGTCGCCATCTTTGTTTTCGCTTTAATGCAAAAATCATAATGTGCTTGAAATACAGACACAACAATGTATGAAAGTTGAACTGGATTATCAAGAAAATCATACTTTATATTTGAGTTGCAGGTCTTTCCTCAAAAATGCCAACTAGACGTGAAAATTGCAGTCTGGTCTCCATGATTTTATCAAATTTTACACGAAACGTCAACTATTGTTGTTGTTGTTACCAACAACGTCAGCAACGTCGCCTAACAATTATGACGTCAAAACGTTCGAAATGAAATTATTCACTCAGTGAATTATCGATTATAATTCACTGAGAAATCTCAGTAAATCCCTGCTGAAAATGTAATAAATAGGAAATAATTAGGGTCTGACAAAAACTGGTCTTAATAGCAGGATGGTCCTAATATCAGGGCGGTAACAAAATGGAATTACACTGTATATAATATAATTAGGAGTAAACAGGGTATACATCATCAATGGATTATTTTGATTTGTTCTGTTATTTCTGTCAATCTTTTTTACTGCATAAGTATGTCTTATTGTACTTTAATAGTAACCAAATTAGCCTCCTTTTCTTCATATTGTATATTGAAATGTCATGGCATACATGGCTCTAGGTAAGAGAGATATCCAGAATAAATGAGCCAGCACAGGATAAAACCTACAATAAGGCCTGTGTGATCAGCAAAAACTTAGATCAGCTTGTACTGATCAACCCAGTATGGCAATAGTTCCCTCATATCCTTCTCTCGATAGCCCTTAAGCTGTAGAAGGAACATGCAATCAGCAAAGACTGATCAGACTGCATGGATGTGCAGGCTGATCTGAGTCTTTGCTGGCCACACAAGCCTTATTGTAGATTTTGCCATGCATTGGCTCAAATATTTTTCTTAATTCTCCATGAAAATACATATTGTGAGTATTCATTAAAAATGCTTCACAGAAAACATATATTGAGAATACTCATTAAAAGTGCCAGCCAGAGGCACTTTTAATGAGTACCCACAACATATGTTTTTGTGGAAAACTAATAAGAAAAATATCAATACATTATGGTTAAAAATGCGACCAACCTAGAGTGATGGCTAAAAGGTACATGTACATTTCATATACAGTCGAACTTCAATAGCTCAAACACCTTTGGGACCATGGAAAATTGTTCGAGCCATGGGTGGTTCGAGCCAATGAAGGTTAATCATGGCGCCAGGTCGGGAAGCAAATGTCGCTAATTCTGGGAACTATCAGTCTTCTACACAATAATTGTATGTTGAGTGTACTCATTAGAATCTCCTCAAAGAGGTGATTCTTGTGAGTACACACAACATACAATTTCATAATAAAATAAGAAAGCTTCCTTAAATATTTGTTTTCTTGATCTGTCGGAAGAATTTCGTAGGGACTCAAAGCTGAGTTAGAATTAGCCATGGTGAACGAGCCATCGGTGTTTGAGTTATTGAGATTCGACTGTAGATGTGTTAGTCTAATGCCCTAATACTTCCATAATGAAATAATAACAAAACTACTAATAACTCAGTTTTAATATGTTGCTGCTGCATGGATTATTTTACTCTCTTAAACTGCATATAACAGTTACTCTTATATCAGGATCACAATGAACACTATTTATATAGAATACACACATTTTTCTTTTTACTAACACAGTCTTCTGTCTTCTAATTTTTGTATGCTTTAGTATAAGTATACCATTTAACATAGCTCTGGACAAGACATTTTTTTCAACCAAAATGTATTAATAATTTCCTTATTCCTTCACAAAACATACATAGTGGGTACCCATTAGAAGTGCCTCAGTGAGATGCTTCAGGTAAGTACCCATCATACAACATATGTTTTCTTTTCATGAAGAAATAAGAAATAATAGACATGCCTCTTATCTAGAGCTACGCAGTTCTGTCTTTTGCTTGTTTCATTTTTGTTAATATATTTATACCATATTTGACCTAATGACCGCACATACCCTATGTCAAGCAATTTCATACAGCCAGTGTACTTTTTGTACACTGCTTTATAAAGGCATATATTGTGGTTATCCATTTGAATTGCATCAACTTGTTGATGCAGTTCAAATGAGTACCCACAAGATACTTAAGCTTTTATAAAGAAAATCAGAAAAAAAAACACAACAACACAAAAACATCACATAAGCAGCATTCGATAAGTTCTTTCATCAACCTGTTGATGCAGTCCAAATGAGTACCTGCAAGATACTTATGCTTTTATAAAGAAAATCAGAAAAAAAAAACACAACACAAAAACATCACATAAGCATCATTCGATAAGTTCTTTTTTAAAGTGTACCAGTAGTATAGGTAGGTACATATTTTACCACAAGTTTTCCCAGTATTTTTTAAAAACCTTAGCCCACAATGCAGTAATTGGATCAAATACCATGTTTAACCTAAATACTAAATTTGAATTTCAGTTCTTATATTTTATATTATCAATTTATTATCAGCTTTCACCTTACATTTAAATTCGCTTGATTTCCTAATATTTGGAATTAAATTTCACTTAATGGAGGTCTTGGACAGCCCAAGGGCAGATTCCCTGCGCTTAATGTCATGGAGATACGTGACGAATGTCAGGCAAAATATGACCGATGTCACGCAAACATATGTAAACAAAGAACATTACAGGTTGATGCTCTCATAGCCTCTCCCTAATGCGTGGCCTAGATCACATGGTAGCTCAATGTTTCGCATTGAGAAGTGAATGCCAACAAGAATGGCTGCTTTATCATAGACAATTACTTAAAAAATGTAAATATTTCTCCATGAAAACATAATTTTATGTTGTGAGTTTTCATGAGAAGTGCCTCACCACAACATATGTTTTCATGGAGAAAAAAGAAAAATATCCATACTTTTGGTTGAAAAAGCATCTTAACTGGAGCTATGCGATATACTGGAAATACTGTATTAACTCTTTGCATGCTGGGTAATTTTGCAGGTTTTTTTGGGTTTTTTTTTTTTGTCGTCTGTGGATTTTTTTTTAAATTAACTTTTTTGAAAAAATCTTTCAGGAATACCATCAGATTTTCAAACAGTTTGGATCCAGATCAGGCCTGACATTTTGTCGGGCCTGATCTGGGTCCAAACTTTTTGCAAAGGTTATCAGCAGATGACAAAAGTGCCACTAGCAGGGAAAAAGTTTTCAGATGCCTGGCTAATGCTTTTGTCTTTATTAATGTGTAATAGTGTTTTAGTCTTTAGCTTGATGAAAATGAATAATAAGAGATGAACTGTGCTCCACCCATTACAAGTCAGGGGGACATATAATTATGTATTGTTATTGATGCAGGTCCAGTTGATGTTGGTGTCAGCATGACAGTTTTGTTTTTGCATAATAATCTCTTGAATCAGTAGTTAGATTCTTAACAAACCTGCTTGGATATAGCATTGAGACATGCCTAAGAGTTGGTTAAGCACTGGTGAACTTGACCTCTTTTTTAAGGTCAGCAAGGGTAAAGGAGTTTTTATCCCTGCCAATGCTTTTGTAGGGGGTGAAATGTGTACTGTTTTTTTGCACCTGCCAAGCTGTTTCGCCAGTCATCCATTCACCTAAGTTCTGTTGTCTGAGAGCTTTCATAGACCCTTTTGGGTTGATGCAAAGCTCAAAAAAAGTGCAGGTAGCCAGATAAATATGTTTCTTATTTCTCCATGAAAACCTGTTGTGGGCACTCATTAGAGGTACCAGGTGTGACACTTCTAATGAGTACCCATATGTTTTTATGGATAAATAAGAAAAAAAGATACTTTTTGGTTTGAAACAGTACCTTATCTGTAGCTATGGGTCTATGGTTTGTAATAAAAATTCCTTTAATCATGACAAACAACCATCCACCTATGACCTCAGGGTCAAGGTCACATGTGTAAAATGTTCTATTTTTATATTTGATGTTTTGTAGTTTATACAGAATTCACCAGCTCCTAACCTCATGATCAAGGATTCATGCTTACCATGTTTGTATTAAGGTTTTACATTCAGGTTTTGGTTAATGTTCTCTAACTGAAATTCTGATTATATTGTTTGACAGTTTCCAGCTGAAGTGTTCATATTTGGGCTGGTGTTTTGTGGCAAAACAGATGTGACATATTTTAAATGTCCAGTTTTCTGTTCTGAGCTAATAAATTGGTACATAGGGGCTAGCTTAGGGTTAACATGACTTCATTGTATTTGAATGATATTTATTCCATTTAGCTACACATGAAAATGGTTTATATGGCTAAAATTTGTTTTATGTGGCTAAATGTTTGCACAAGTCATAACTCTAGGTCAGGACACTGATGAAGAATAGTTACATTATAATGAAATAACTTCCTTCAGCACATGTCAGACCACTAATCTGTATTGACAAGCATTACTGAAACTACAATGAGATTTTTTGTATTTTTTGTATTTACAGATCTTGTTAATTTTTGACGGTTAAGTTCATAGTACCATAGTCTATGGATAGGAGAACTAGGAAAGAATAGTCTTTATTTACAAAGAATTGACTTGTCACAATAATTATAGAATGATCCTCATGTATTTTCTCTTAACTTTGGATAAGAGAGGTATCCAAAAAAAATATTCTATTCTTAATTCATTGTGAAAACATATTTAATGAGACAGACAACCCTCTGTATATTGACACTAGATACAATGACAAAATTCGTTATAATGACAATTTGACTATCACAAAACCTTCCCTTATGAGGTAACGGTTAGTCACAAATTATGCAAGAATATTGTATTTCATCATTTAAAAGGAAAAAACATATGTTTTGGATATTTGTTAGAATTGCCTCAGTGAGGCAATTCTAACAAATATCCAAAACTTATTTTCTATGAGGAAATAAGAAGAATACAAGACATACAAGACCTTTCTTACATATCAGTCTGCTCATTAAGTATTCTGTACAAGAACAAATTTATTTTAATGGCAACATCCGGGAACAAATGCTGTCGTTGTAATGAGGGTTCACTGTACTCAGAATTGCCTCATTGAGGCAGTTCTGGTGAATACCCACTACACACATTTAGCTGTACTTGAATACTCAACAAGAATTTTTGTTTTATGGAGAAATAAGAAAACTATCAACATAACATTTGGCTTGCTGGGTAAAAAATTCAGCTGGCAACATTTTAATATATTTTTTCTTCCCAGAAATAAAGTTTGACATTTCATTCAAATTGTCTATTAGAAGACAACTTGCATGAAATGTCAGACCCTATTTTGTGGGAAAAAAAAAATAAGAAAAATGTCATCACTTTGTTTGTTGTCTGCTGAATATGCCCAGAGAGTTCTAAAGGTTAACAACAAAAGTCATATTTTGTCTGCACTTATATTTTCTGTTTAAAGTGGTGGAGGAGCACACACAGTCTATACAGGCAGGTGTAGCTGCCAGAACTCTCGCCAACATAGCTGATATCCTAGGATGTATGGCAGGGCCCAAGGGAGGGCTGAGAAGTGGACCAGCTGCTAACACTGCCTGGGCTAAAGCTTTTCACCTACTCGAGGTAGGTCTGCTCAGATACCTATTTGTAGGTCTGCTCTGATACCTATTTGCACACTAAAATACGTGAACTTTAACCCTTGTTATGCTGAATAAATCAAGATGGCATGCCCATTTCCAATTTTCAGCCAATCAAATTATTTGATCCAGGATGTTGATATAAATTCACATACAGGATAACAAATTGTGCAGATTCAGGTCAGTGGCTTCTTCAGAAGCCAACTGATCTGGATCAACACTGTTTGCAAAGGCAGGGTATATCTGGGTTCAGCAGTTCAAGGGTTCCATCTAAGAATGGCTGCTCTTTGTTTGATATTAAGACTTCCATCTTGTTTTCTCAGTCTCATGACAAAATTTTAAATATGCTTATTCACAGCAGAACATGTCATTATTTTATAAAAAGTCAAACTAGTGTATTTTCATTAGATTTGATCCAAAGATTATGTGTTTCAAGGGCGTGGCTACATTTTTTGGATTGTCACGGCCAAAAGTGAGGGGACTCGGTGCTGCCTAAAGCCCTGGTGGGGGGGCCCAGGGACCCCCCCCCCCCCCTCCCTGGAAGCTCCTGCATTCTAGCGATTTTCTATAGTCGTGAACACTTTTGAAATCAAGCGAATCTGACTTTTTTATTAGTGTCTGAAATACAATTCGGCTAGGGTGGTAACAGTAAAATATATATGAACAAGTCAAGTCTTCTCTCTATTAATAAACATTTTTATTCAAAGCTTAAAGATTGCTCACCATTTGCATTTGTAGCAGGCATTATCAAAACAAGTTGCAAAAGCTTTGAAATGACTGACAGCCAGTTACGAACAGACTTCGATTCAAAGTATTTCACTATGTCTGACAAGGCAATATCTTCAAGTTTTTTGTCACTTACAAAATTTACTGAATGTGCCTGTAGTTGACTGTTTAGATTCTTAGGAGACAATTTTCATGAAGTGTCATTTTTGACCCCAGGGCCATAATTTGAACAATTTTGGTAGAGGCCCACTAGATGAGCCTACATACCAAATTTTGTAGCCCTAGGCCTCATAGTTTCGTACAAGATGAGATTTAAAGATTCTGCCACTTGGTTGCTATGGCAACCAGAGTTCTGCTTAGATTCCAATTCTTCAAACAACTTTCAGTTAGCACTTTACAAGGATCATTCCTGTGAAGTTTGGTCCAAATTGGCACAGTGGTTTAGGAGGATATGTTAATTGTTGACAGATGACGGATGGACGGATGACGGATGCTGGAGTACTGGCAACTGAGCACTAAGTGCTCAGGTGAGCTAAAAATATCACCAATTTGTTGTCCGTTGAATCTGTCCATAGCTTGATAAGTGTCAATAGGAGTTACCTCTGCTCTGTATCAGAAAGGCTGCTGCTAATTGTTTACACATTAGTATCATATTACTGATGTATATTCTAAGAGTACAAATCCCAGAAATACAGTCGAGAAAAATATACTGGAATTTTAACTTCACACATTAACCTATAGATAATGTGCTATTCTCTTCTGTTTTCACACCTTCCACAGAAAAACGACCTTTCAGTCGCTAATTAAAGTCTTAAACCAGAAGGTCCCTTAGGCAGTTACCTGTGTGACGTAACTCTTCCCACTCAATTGATCATGTGTCAGTTTCTTTTCTGTGGACAAAGAAATTCAACAAGGATTTTTACCTGTGAAAGAAATTTGGATTGTTTCTTTTCCTCAAGGATAAATTTCTGTATCCTTGTGTTTCTTTTGTTTCTTTATCACTCCTTTCACTAACCATGTTATTATTTAAAATTTTCGATTGTCGATTTCTTGCATTTATTGACTGGCTATTTCGACATGCGTTTTCGCGACTCTCGCTATAATCGGCACAATGCTCGTGTACGGTCGGTTCGGAAGTCGTGTTTCTTATATCAAAAATTTTAACTTGTTTCTTTTTGTTCCAGATTATTCAGCGATGCGAAATGCTTTACCTGGACTGTTACTGGATATCTTGCGAGTTGGCGAAGATTTCTATGGTGGAGAAGCTGATTAGTAAAGAACTTGTCAACCCTTATGGGTTATACGACAAGTCTTTACTGATGGGAGCCACACCCCATATGGCTATACTGCCGGGGTAAGACCCATCAAGGTGGCATCTCATGGATGCTTTAGTATCCAAAATAAGTCCACCAGTCACAGGTCACCAGTCACCGGTCATTCATTGGCAGCTTCACCAGTCACCAGTCACCGGGCATCCAGGCATGGATAAAATCACCGGGCATTTCTTACCGGTCAACGGTCATCCAGTCACTGGTCATCCAGGCAACGATAAAATCACCGGGCATTTATCATGGGTACTAGTGTCCGGTCATTGTGACGGATTACTAGTTACTCCTACCGGGCATCAGTTATGAGTACTAGTGTCCGGTCATTGTGTCACATTATTAGTGACTCCTACCGGGCAACAGTTACGAGTACTGGTGTCCGGTCATTGTGTTGAATTATTAGTGACTTCACCGGGCAACAGTTACGAGTACTAGTGTCTGGTCATTGTGTCGCATTATTAGTGACTCCTACCGGGCAACAGTTATGAGTACTAGTATCTGGTCATTGTGTCGAATTATTAGTGACTTCACTGGGCAACAGTTATGAGTACTAGTGTCCAGTCATTGTGTCGAATTATTAGTGACTTCACTGGGCAAACAGTTACGAGTACTAGTGTCCAGTCATATGTACAGCTACTAGTGTATACCACTGGCAAATAGTTATGATTACTAATATCCAGTCATTGTATTGGATTACTAGTGACGTCTACTGGGCAATAGTTATGAGTTCTTGTGTCCAGTCATTGTGTCGGATTACTAGTGATTGGGTAACAGTCACTAGTTCCCTAACAATCTATTAATTGTTTATAGAGCTTTATAGATAAGTCAAGTCAATGGATTTAGGTTATAAAATGAAATACATAGTAACATTTTATATAATAAATTTCTGTACAGTCTTTCCTGAAACAGACTAGAATTCTAAATATTCCATTGACTTATTATAGGAGTGTAATTCTATTAATATTTTAAATTAACTTAAGCAATTTATCTCTTTCATTCGCTAGAAAGAGGTTAACTTCCGATTCTAACGAAAATTCATCAGGCAGTAGTTTCGTAGACTAGTGCCAGGTCATTCTAACGAAATTCCACCGGGCAGTAATTTCGTAGACTAGTGCCAGAGCATTGTGTCAGATTACTAGTGACCGAGTAGTAGTCACTAGTCTTCGCTCAATTTATGTTTATTTATTGAGCACTATAGACATGTGTAGTCTTGGGTTATAGGTTATAGAATGACAGCAATGGGTTCTAATACCTAGTAGCCCTTTATATTGTTGAACTCTGTCAAGTCATTTTTGAACTAGACTTAAAATTCTATATATATATATATATATATATATATATATATATATATATATATATATATATATATATATATATATATATATATAATCGGATTTTTGATTAACGTGCAGGTACAGGGGCAACATCCACATCATTGGGCCCCCTTCCAGATAGCTGGCTTGCTGCACGCATGGCAGATCTCACACCAGATCTGCAGGTACGTCTATCATGAGGGTAGATAGCCGAAAGCTTCCATTCTCTGCAATCCCTCTCTGTCAGCTGCTTCCATGTCATTTTGGGCCTCCCAGGCCCACGCTTTCCACCAACCTGTATGTCAAAGGCTGTCTTGATTGCACCACTGGAGCGTTCCACATGTCCATACCATCGAAGTCTTCTCTCCTTCAGAATGAGGTCCAGATCCTCAATGCCAAGCTGCACAAGTAGCTCATTGGACCTGATGGTGACAATGTCTTGCGGCCTGACATTGCAGATCTGTCTGATCATTGTCCTGTCATTTCGCTGCAGACACTGGAGGTTCGGCATTGTCAATGGCCAAGTCTCGCTGGCATGGAGCATTGCGCTCCACACACAAGAGCTGTACACATGGCCATGTGTTTTGAAAGAGAGGTGGCATGAAGAGAGGACTGGTAGCAGATCCTTGAACTTCTTCCAGGCGATTTTCACACGTATTGTGGTTGAAAGTTCACAGCCACCTGCTGCTGAGAGCATGTCTCCTAGGTAGCAAAAGGAAGCTACCACCTCAAGCTTGTCAGGTCCGACCTGGACTTCCTTCTGTGGTCTGCCATCCAAGGGGCGTGCAGTTCCCTGGCACCATGTACATCTATAGTCAGGGTCCTTTTTCAAGCGCTTGAGCCCACTGCATTTCTTGTGCACCAAGTGCTTGCAGCCATTGCAGAAGATGCTGCCCACTCCAGTGCGACACATAGCTCATGGAAACTCGCCTGAACTCTGCAGGAGGTCCAGTCCCGTACCGCAGATCATGATCTTTGTCTTTCCTGCATTTACTCTCAGTCCTTTCTTCTCCATTGCTTCTTTCCAAGTCAAGAGCCTCCTGACACATTTCTCAAGGGATTCAGCGATGATAACAAGGTCATCGGCATAGAGGTCCTCCCAGGGGACCCCAGAGCGGAACTCTCATTGTAAGGCCTCAAGCACAATGATGAAGAGCAGTGGGCTGAGTACTGATCCTTGGTGAACACCAACCTTCACTTCAAACTCTTCACTGTACCCCTCACCAACACGGACACGGCTCCGTGCATTTGCATACATCCCCTGCACCAGTCGCACAATCCACTCCTCCACACCAAGTTTTCTCAGCGCCCACCAGATGACCTTCCGAGGTACTCGATCAAATGCCTTCTAAAGCCAAACAGGGAATCGTCGATTGACACCAACTGTCTGATGAGGCCGTCCACAATCGTCTCCAGGATTTTCATAACCTGCTCTGTCAGCTTGAGACCGCGGTAGTTGCCCCTTTCCAATGCGTCCCCTTTTCCCTTGTTGTAGAGGCAGACAATGAAACTCTGCTCCCAATCAGAGGGTACCTTGCCATCACGAATGATTGCAACTGCGAGGTCACGGATCATGGAGGCGCCCATGTCACCGGTCGCTCTTATCATCTCCACCACTATGCCTGATGGGCCCGGTGCTTTGCCTGTCTTCATCTGCGAGATAGCCTTCTTAACCATATCAGTGGTGATTGGGATGGGCGGGCCTTCCACTGGTGATTGATATGACAGGTGGTCTGGGTCCCAGTTAAACTCAACATTGAGAAGCCTTTGGTAGTGCTCCAGCCAGGCCTTCTGCTTTGAGTCTTCACTCATTGACATCTCTCCTGCATCATTCTTCACAGGTTTGTCACCAACAACATCAGTGTTCTCTCTTCTAAACTGGTTAGCAAGGTGGTAGACTTCTGAAGACTTGGGGTCAATATTCTCATAGACCTTCTTGTCAGCTTCTTGACGAGCATGGTGCATATATATTTATTCTTGAAAATGAATTAAGAATTATCGGTTACGATCAAATTCGCAATTCATTCACAAAGTGTAGATGATACTTCCATCTATAATTATATAATTTATATCTCTTTTTATTCGCTACAAAGAGATTAACTTCTTACATATTCACCTTATTCGGCTGTAAGACAAAGATGAACTCTATAAAAATATCCTTATTTCTAAGAAGAAAAATATACACGAAATCTAAAATTTCTACATGCTCCCAATATGTAATCAGCATGTAATCTAAGGAGTAAATTGACAAGAAAGTAGCAATAGATCCTTTCTACTTTCTATTAATATTTCATTCATAAGGTATCGGAAATCTACACGAATCAGATAAATAAATTAAGAGTTTATTTATTTATCCGCTACCTCTCTAGATTACTACGACTTAAAATTCTAGTTGAGGTACATATTTCCTTTTGCCTTTGTACATGGAAAATAGTTGATCTGTTAAGCTATTATTCTATTTTATACTATCTTTTGATTGATTATATAAGAGTCTAGGTCAGTCATGTTCTGTCTAAACTCTGCTATAAAATAATAAATAAGAAGAAAATCTTATATTTAGGCATATATATAATTCGATACGTTCTTTACTTTGCCTGTTTTATTTTTTCTTCTGGATCATTTAAGACTACGATAGCAATATACCAGATAATTTTGTCTCAGTTAGAATCTATTACACTGAAGATTCTTCATCTGGGAATAATAATTTTATTATGATTATGATTAGAAATTATTTAGGAAGGTTTAAAACTTATACTCACTAGACCCAGTTAATCCACGTATATTATAGGTCTACTTTATCTTTATTGAGGAATAGTTTTGCTTCGACTAGCTCTATACCTTTAATATTTTATTGTCCCCCGCCTTTTCGAAGAAAAGTGGAGGGACACTGTTTTTGGTTTTCCGTGGGGCGTGGTGCGTGGCGCGTGGCACGTGGTGCGTGGTGCGTGGTTCCGAGTTTTTAGTGGGTACTTTGTCCCCTTAACTCCTCCCACAGTTTCTGTCCGATCCTTTTGAAACTTTACAGGTGTTTTAAGGATGGTCTGAAGATATGCATGTGGTTTTTTCAGAATCCTGAAATAATTTTTTATCACTTTTTCTGCATTTTTAACTTAGACATTTTTTGAGTTCTAATATTACAGAAGTCTATAGGGAGTAGGTACCTTGTCCCCTTAACTCCTCCCACAGTTTTTGGCCGATCATTTTGAAACTTTACATGGGCTTTTAGTATGGCCTGAAGATATGCATGTGGTTTTTTACAGAATCCTGAAATAATTTTTTATCACTTTTTCCGCATTTTTAACTTAGACATTTTTTGAGTTCTAATACTACAGAAGTGTATAGGGAGTAGGTACCTTGTCCCCTTAACTCCTCCCACAGTTTTTGGCCGACCCTTTTGAAACTTTACATAGGCTTTTAGGATGGCCTGAAGATATGCATGTGGTTTTTTCAGAATCCTGAAATAATTTTTTATTACTTTTTCCGCATTTTTAACTTAGACTTTTTTTGAGTTCTAATACTACAGAAGTGTATAGGAAGCAGGTACCTTGTCCCCTTAACTCCTCCCACAGTTTTTGGCCGATTCTTTTGAAACTTTACAGGTGTTTTAAGGATGGCCTGAAGATATGCATGTGTTTTTTTCAGAATCCTGAAATAATTTTTTATCACTTTTTCCGCATTTTTAACTTAGTCATTTTTTGATTTCTAGTACTACAGAAGTGTATAGGGAGTAGGTACCTTGTCCCCTTAACTCCTCCCACAGTTTTTGGCCGATCCTTTTGAAACTTTACATGGGCTTTCAGGATGGCCTGAAGATATGCATGTGGTTTTTTCAGAATCCTGAAATAATTTTTTATTACTTTTTCCGCATTTTTAACTTAGACATTTTTTGAGTTCTAATACTACAGGAGTATATAGGGAGCAGGTACCTTGTTCCCTTAACTCCTCCCACAGTTTTTGGCCGATCCTTTTGAAACTGTACAGGTGCTTTAAGGATGGTCTGAAGATATGCATGTGGTTTTTTTCAGAATCCTGAAATTATTTTTTATCACTTTTTACACGTTTTGAACTTAGACATTTTTTGAGTTCTAATTTTACAGAAGTCTATAGGGAGTAGGTACCTTGTCCTCTTAACTCCTCCCACAGTTTTTGGCCGATCCTTTTGAAACTTTACGTGGGCTTTTAGGATGGCCTGAAAATATGCAGGTGGATTTTTCAGAATCCTGAAATATTTTTTTATTACTTTTTCTGCATTTTTAACTTAGACATTTTTTGAGTTCTAATATTGCAGAAGTATATAGGGTGCAGGCACCTTGTCCCCTTAACTCCTCCCACAGTTTTTGTCCGATCCTTTTGAAACTTTACAAGGGCTTTTAGGATGGCCTGAAGATATGCATGTGGTTTTTTCAGAATCCTGAAATAATTTTTTACCACTTTTTCTGCATTTTTAACTTAGACATTTTTTGAGTTCTAATACTACAGGAGTATATAGGGAGCAGGTACCTTGTCCCCTTAACTCCTCCCACAGTTTTTGGCCGATCCTTTTGAAACTGTACAGGTGCTTTAAGGATGGTCTGAAGATATGCATGTGGTTTTTTTCAGAATCTTGAAATTATTTTGTATCACTGGTTTCCTGCTTCAATACTTAGGTATTTGATACAGGATCAGTGGTCCTCTGGTTAACTTTACCATTTTTAACACCTCAAATAAAAATTAGGCGGGGGACATAAATTCCCCATGGAATTTGCTTGTTTATAACTAGAGTCCATGTCAATCAAAATTTTCTTGCACCTTTGATATTGACAATGGATACATATTTGGTAAAGGCATTAATTATTCAGTATGTGACAGATTATTATTGCCTAAATTAAATATTATATACAATACTTTCCTTTTGATTTTTTTTATTGACTTTGTAACTATTCAGAAACTGCCAAAGTCAATCATTTCCTTCCTCTAAACTTACCGAAGCCTTAGATTATGTTTATATATTTTTAGTATATGCTTAGAGGTTAATTAACGATAGTTTACCTCATAATAGCAGATATTATCATATTCATATTAATCAATGTACGGTTTAGGCTTAGACAAGAGGGAAAACATCCTTAATTACGAGTCGGTAAAGAATTGAGATACACTTAATTATCTCTTTACCCCTTCTTTATGTTACATTCGTTAAAGGGATCATAGTAATTCTCGCTAAGAGTTCAAGTTCAGTTTGCGAGTAATGCAAAGATTAATATCTTGATTTCCAGTTCGCATCAAAAATGGTCTATATATATAGATAAATATCTTTTCCGAAACTGCATATTTATTCTTTCCACACAATAAGTCATTTCAAGACGTTTCGATGATTTTGAAATGCACTGCCTCAATTTATAATATAGAATATGTTTATATAAACTTCACAACGTAGTAAGTGCTGCACCTACGTTCCTGGTCAGATCTTACTTTTGTGATATGTTTTCAAACATACTGAAAGTTTTTCCGATTTTTCCGGTAAATAAACTTTTGAGTAGCATTTATGCTTTTAAACATTCAGATTATTTGATAATAGTTCGAGATAATATATTATACCGATATTTATATATCTATCTTCATTATTTATCCTTCTCAACTTACTTTTAAGTTAGACTGACATTCTCGCTACGTTCAAGGTTTAAATCTAGCTAACATTATGGACCAGTCACTTTTTTTTGTTACAGATAAAATATTTCCTAAACAATATTTTAACATTTTTTTTCTCAGTATTCAGAGCATAACGACTTCATGAATACTTGGAAATAATTCAATTCTACGCTTGTTAAACTAAGGCTAAAACAAGCTCTAGTTTTTAGAATGGATATTATCCTTTGATTCAGTTCATGGAGATACATCCATTTAGATCCCATTATCTCTATTTCAATCATACAAAATTCTAATGACTAAGTACTCTTTTTCTACGTACGAATACAGGATAACGAGTCACTGTTGCTGCATATTGGTTAAAGATTAAACAAATTTTATCTTAAACCTATATGAGGTTAAATTAATAATTATCTCTTTCATATTTATACATGTTTTTACCCTTGCGTCAGGGATCGTGGTAATAATATTATTTTATTACTCTCTATGGTTTATGCATAGCTCTCGAGAGTATATATGTATATATATATATATATATATATATATATATATATATATATATATATATATATATATATATATATATATATATATATGTATATTTTCTTCCTGAATTCATTTGCGAGTACATAATTTGATATTTCAGGAATTACCAATTATGCTGACATAGATTTTATTCTATTAATATTCAATTCTAAAAATTTGATTGAATATTTATCTATAAAATTCTGGGCAGTAATTTTATAGCGAGTAATATGTTTAATAATTCCTTGCTTAATAAATAGTTACGCTTTACCTTTTATTTATAGCAGGAATTTGTTCCGTAGTATAATTTTAATTTAGTATTCATATATTTCTTACTATTCTTAAATATGCATATAGAATAGTAATACTATCTCTTAACTTATAAATTAAGTGTTTTAGAGATTATTAATCAGTAGTATTGTATAATCTTTCTTCAGAGATTATCGCACGATTACATTTTTCTCTGAGTCCTTCTCTTTTTATGAACATTTTGATTCGTCATTACAAAGTGGACTTTTTAACATTTCTTGATTTCCATGATTATTTACTCAGGAGTACTTTTCATGGCAATCTTCTGGTATAGAAAGATTCTATCCAGCTTACTTATTATTGCTTAATCTTAGCAATACGGTAAGATTTAGCCAAACTATGACTGTCTTACAGTTAGCTGCGTTCATCCTTATTCTTATCTCTCTTATTGTCTGTCAAACTCTAAGTTATGATGTTGACAGTCTCTTCTTTATTATTTTGTCAGGACATCAAACGCTTTTATATGTCCCTGACAAAACTAATTATCAATGGTTTAGGTTGCTTTTTCTTCCCAGCAGTTTTATGCAACCTCTGTATTATTTTATTGCTTGACTAAAAATTCGTAATACAATTAGTCTAGCAATAGTTTTAACCATTATGTTTGTGTATACCTATTCTTCTGATGGATAACTGAGTTATAGTTGAGTTAACTCCATCTACCTTTATTATCTCCCCTTCTTTAATTTGATCAAAGGGGAATAATTATACAACATTATGGTTATTTTAAGTCTATGTCTGTTCATCGGAAACTGTCCTATCGCTCCAATTAACAGAATCTAATTAGTTTATAACTCTAATAGCTTAGACTGTTACAATTAGATAGCTTCACATATCTAGAATTTTATCCAAAATATCTACATATGTCAGTTATCTATAGGAAACTCCACCTAGTAGACTTTTCCTTATTTATTCAAGACCCTAGATAGACTACTTATGGTCTTGGCTTTTTGTTTTACAAATTTTGTTTTGAAAATATTATATCTATATTCCTAGCTTACTTTGCAATGGAATATTTATGTTATGTCTCAATGACTCCTTTTTCTTTTTGGAGCCAATTGTTGTTTCCCCACCCCCCCCCCCACACACACACACAAAAAAAGGGGGAGGGGGGGCCAATGTTAGGTCTCTGAGACTTAAGAACTGGCTTCCTCTAGAGTCTACTATTATATATAAGGTTGTTAGATCATAACACCTTAAAGATATGCTATTTTGTGAATCTAGATCATTCTTTCTATTAAATATAGAATTAGAATGTATCTGATTCCTTAGAGTTTCCTGAGTCTTTAACCAGAAGAGGTGAGATATTATTTATTGATGTTAGAATTAGGAGAGCACCTCCCTCCTATTCTGCAAATTCTAGCACATTATCTATAGGTTAATGTATTATGAAGTTAAAATGAAGTTTTTTTAAAAGTAAAACGTATTTTAACGAGTAATACTTAACCTATAGATAATCAATTATCTCCCTCCGCCCACCCTCGCTTATCGCTCCTAATTGTGTCTATTGTTTTACACATAAAAGAAACTGACACATGATCAATTGAGCGGGAAGAGTTATGTCACACAGGTAACTGCCTAAGGGACCTTCTGGTTTAAGACTTTAATTAACGACTGAAAGGTCGTTTTTCTGTGGAAAGTGTGAAAACAGAAGAGAATAGCACATTATCTATAGGTTAAGTATTACTCGTTAAAATACGTTTTACTTTTAAAAAAACTTCATTTTTCAGCACCTCGGATAATTTATTTACTTTTGTCCAGTTCCAAGTATAAGCCATTTGCCAGTTCTAATCTGTTAATTGGCAAATTATTGGTACGGCCAAAGCCGTACCTGCCGCACCGGTAACTACGCCCCTGTGTTTTAAAAATACTTGTCATTATTGGTCCTTGTGCATGATACATTGTGTAGATTTTAATTGTTAACCCGTTTCAGTCTCAAGACCCCCAAAAGGGTAATTGGCATTCTGCGGTGTCTGACCAGGGTCTACACTAGTACTATTTGCATTAAATACAGGAATTTCTTTAAAACATAGTAATGATAAAAACTAATCAAACACCTTGCTATTGGAAATAGACTGGTCCAAAGAGTTGTGGTAGAAGAGTCCACTTAGTGTGAGTGGATTAACCTCTTACTTCTCTGACACATTTTGTGCCAATACTAGAGCAAACTTCTTCTATTACACTGTTCCTTTTTCTTGGTGAGTGCAGCTCCACATAATTTGAAATGGTGCTGCAGGATGTATAGATACATGTACAGTCAAACTTCAATGGTTCAAACATCTTTGGGACCTTGGAAATGTGTTCTAAGCATGGATAGGTCAAGCCACTGAGGGTTAATTATAGTGCCAGGTCAGGGGGCTATTAGGGTTAATTTAGGGCTTTTCGATCTTCTATGAAATAATGGTATTTTGAGTGTACTCGTTAGAATTGCCTCAATGAGGCAATTCTAATGAGTACACACAACATACATTTTCATGATAAGATAAAAAATTTTACTAAAAATGACCCTGTATAAATGTTTTCTTGAGAATTTCCTAGTGACTTAAAAATGAGTTCAAATTAGCCCTGGTAGATGAGCCCTCTGTGTTTGAGTCATTGAAGTTTTACTATACAGTAAAATTCAGTATGAGACCACTTCTCTGTTAACCCATTTATGCCAAGTGGACTCTTCTACCTTAGCTCCTTGGACAGGTTCATTTCCTATATAAGGAGTGTCTGGTAAGTTTTTATTATTATCATATTTTGTAGAAATTTCTGAAGTTAATACAAATAGTGTAGACCCTGATCAGACACCGCATTTTGCGGCGTCTGATCTGGGTCTTCACTGTTAGCCAATGTCCTTTTTATCAGTCACTAGGCTTAAATGGATTAAGACCAGCTTTTGCTAGTCCCAAATGAGTTTTTCTTATTTTTCAATATTCAGTATTAAGACAACCCGACTAATAAGATCAATTTTAGGCAATTCACAAAGGTGGTCTTTATAGCTAAATTTTACTGTAAATAGGTTTTCTGCCACTTTGATAAGAGAGGCAATTTTTTGTGACTTCCTATTTCCTTCATATCAAGAGTATACAGTGACATGGTTCTGATCATTTCAGAGCAGAAATATAAATGCTGGAGTAGCAGCCCTTGCTAAGGAAAGAGCCAACTGGCTTGACCGACCTGACAAACTGATCAGAGCAGCTAGACATTATGAAGGTGCGGCACAGATCTTGATCAGACATGCTGTCATGACAGCTAAGGAGGTTTGTAGTCTTCTTTATATTATTTGCCAGAGATTTAGAAAGTCTGCAGAGCTCTCAATGAGGCACTTTTTTTTTCAACAAAAAGGAGTCATTACCATATTCAACTTAACTACAGCACATACCCCTATAAGCGTACAGTCAAGCAATTCAGTAGTCTTAGATTACAACTAGTGTACTTTTTGTCTTCTTCTTTATAAAGGCATATGTTGGTTCCCATTTGAACTGCAATGACTTGACGATGCAATTCAAATGGGTACCTACAAGACGTGATTTTATAAAGAAAATAGGGCCCAGTTGTTCAAAGCATCGTTAGCTTAACAAGCTCGTTAAGGATCATTTCGTTAACTATTTTAGCGGATTTAATATACAATATTCTGATATTTTTTGCTGCAAAAGCTACTCACATTTATTCAGCAAACAATTTCAGCATATTTGCTTATCACTTGATGTAAATTTTAATGAATCGTTAACTAACAACATTGTTAGTTTTGAACAACTGGGCCCAGGAAAAAAAAATCATAAACATCATCAAATTATGTCCTTTGCTGATCTTTTTTCAAAGTATACCTTTAGTAAGGTAGGTAGATGCATATTTTATGACAAGTTTCCCCAGTCATTTTGAAAAATCTAGGTGTACAGTGCAGTGATTAGGTCTAATACAGTACTTTTTTTTGTAATTTTTTTTATCTCGTGAATACCATGTTGTGGTCTTGGCCAGGGGCTTCTAATGAATACCAGCAACATGTTTCTGTGGAAAAATAAGAAAAATATGTAGTTGAATTACCCTCTTATCTAGAACTCTATCTCTGTTTTTGAATGACAGTCTTATCAGGGTCTACACTGTTTGACATTCCACTAAGTACTTTGACAACAGAATAAAAAGCAAAATATAGGCCAAGAAAATATGGAATAAAGTGTTTACCATATATGGCAAGGAACTATGCTGTCTGAATATTTTCAGTAGGCTCTCACTATATTACAAAGTCAAGGGACTCTCTGAAATCCTTCGAGATAACCGTACCTCGACATATCAGATTTGCAGCATTGAGGAAAACAGATAAATCGAACAACAACATTTCACAAATGAATATGTAATTCGACTCCTGAAGTTAGGGATATATTGAAAATATTGTGGAAAAGAGGAGAAATTGCTCCTAAAAGAGGAGAAATTGCTCCTCAGTAGCAATTTCTCCTCTTTTCAGCAATATTTTGTATAAAGCTGTACTATGTAAATAAGCACTGAAGACACTGGCCATACAACACAGACATGCAGACTGTTTGGCTTTTTACTGTTTCTACATGAGAAAATGTTGTTTTTTTCCTCTACAGTTTTTCAAGCCAACAGAGGAAGTGTTACCTCCTATTGGTAGGTGGATTCTAGCGGAGTGTCCAGCCAGGATAGATATATCTGGTGGATGGTCAGATACTCCACCCATCACCTATGAGCATGGAGGAGCAGTTGCCATGGTAGGACTACTGATAAATGGGAAGGTATGTTGGAAATTTAAACCAAACAAATTTCATCAGGAGAAGCAATATATAATCTTATTTCTAGACAAAAAGAATACTTATGTTCAGGGCTGTGTAACTACCATGCCCAACTTGTCCAGCTTGTCCCATTTCCATGAGGACAAGTAGGAAATTTCAATTTACTTGTCCTGCGACAAGGAATTTGTAGCTCTACCTGGACTTCATGGCTCTAGCTATGAAGAGTATCCAGATTATGGTATATATTTTTTCTTATTTCTTGAAGAAAACATATATTATGGGTACTCATTAGAAGTGCCTCACCGAGGCACTTCTAATGAGTACCCACAATATATGTTTTCTTCGAGAAATAAGAAAAAAATGCCCACTTTTGGGCAAGTAAATTAAGGTTTGATAAGTCAAATTTGACCATTTACTTGTCCGTGGACAAGTAATGAAATTTTAGATTTCCACAACCCTGCTTATGTTGCATCCTTTTGTTTAACTTTTAGCACACATGCTGGGCAAATTCAGCAAACAACGCATTGAAGATACCTTACTTATTTTTCCTAGAAAATAGGCTTTGCCTTTTCTTGCAAATTTTCTCTGTAGGAGACAATTTGCATGAAAGGCAAAGGCCTTGTTTTGTGAGATAATAAAGTTTTGTCCATTATGCTAAGTATTAAATGATCTCATTGAAATGTTTCTAATGAAAATGCTGTAACATGTTTTGGAAAAACCAATGTTAATATGCACATCTTTTGTGTCAGGCCCACAGCTACAGATGGTTTCATTTAGGAAAAGCTTGGCTCTCAATTCAATGACTATATGTTTGACTTTTTGTCTGGTTGTCTGTTTGTCTCTGTCTTCTTTAATATGTATAATCTGTCTTCTTTAATATGTATAACACTTCTTTACTTTCTATTTACAGAGACCTATAGGTGCAAAGACCAGAAGAATAAAAGAGTAAGAAATTATCTCTTTCCCTCTTTCCTTTTACAGTTGACTCTCATTATCTCGACCTTGCATATCTCGATCCTATCACTTATGTCGAACTGATTTCTAAGTCCCGATTATTTTTCCTGTGTATTTCTTGTATTTCAGCTTCGCATATGTCAAACTACTTTTATGCCGACACTTTGGCTATCTCGTCCAACATTTTCAGTCCCTAAATATATTTTTTACAGTTTTACTACTGCATATCTCGAACTCGGACCAAGATGGAGAGAAGGAAAAAATGAATATGTGGGGCTGCTGATCTCTCAGTTAATGAAAATCATAATAGGCCATTGATAAATTAATCAATACTTCAATTTTCTCCTTTGTTCAGGTAATTACAGTTAACACAAGCAATGCCTAAAGTCCGCCATTATGAAATCACATGCATGTCGAATCTGGTGTGACACACCGACCTCAACACCATCTCGTATCATTGAGTTGTAAGATAAAAGGCGGCATATAATAGTGTTATGGAAGATTAGTCAACGAAGTTTCTTTAATTTATTGTTTGGATATACTCATCAATATTGAGTCTGTCTGAATGGTATAGAGTTTAGGCCTACAAGAAAAGTCAGTGTGTGACAGGCTCAGACTCAGGTCAGCCTGTAATGATTAGACTAGCTAAGTCTGAATCTTCGCTTAATACTCTTTAGTCAAGTGGTGCTCTTTTGTAAGCTCAGATATTTTAAAGGCTCACGCATATAATGAAAAAATTGTAAGCGTGCCGGCTGATCCAAGTCTTGAACAGTCAGCAGTTTTCTAGTAGGATTTGTCTTGCACGGCCTCAAATACACGAATTACATGTGGGTACTGATGTTAACCCTTCTGACCCTGTAGACTGGTACAGATCCCACACAAATAGTGTAGGTCCAGATGAGACAGTTCATAACGAGCTTTTTCCACAGGACCTACAGTTTGCCATGCTGAAGTCGTATATGACAGGGAAGATAATCCAAACTAGATTACAGCTGCCGCTTACCGATATTGTAAGCATTCTATGCATATGCAGAAACCAGTCAACTGTTTTATTAAGTCGTCTATATGAAGGGAGCTAATCCAAACCAGTTCATGACGTATAGCTAACGCTACCTGGAAACCAATAATTTATTTATAGCTTATATGGAAATCCAAATTTGCAGGAATTAAAACACGTTAGAAATCTACCATTAATTATTATTTTTATGATATAATTCCAAGAGAACCATTGCCCATCCTAAAACATACATTAACAAAACAAACCGAAGAACATGTGAATTATATGAATTACCATATACACATGTGCCTTCCAAGCACATGTGGGCAAACACTTGTCATACCTATGATGTCATGATTCGGTTGTCTCAAACTACTGATAACTTGAACATTTTAAGCAGGTCCCGTGAAGTTCGAGATAATGAGAATCGACTGTATATATATACCCTATAGTTTAAGATAACAGACAAGTATTATTTTCTACAAGAAAAATCCAGAATTTTGCCTGCTGCTGTTTGTGGGGAAAGAATCAAATAGATATTTTATGCCCTTGCCACAAAGTGGAGGAGGGCATAATAGTTTTACCCTCTGTCATACAAACGTCTCACAGTGTGTCTGTCAGTCCCTCCATCTGTCCATCCATCACACTTTATAGTACTGTTCATGTCCCTACAAGTCCTCCTACAGTTTTCAAGGAAAATGGTTGAATTTGCACCTTAGTAAGGATATAGACTGAGCAGGTGCATAAAGGCTGAACTCTGATCAAAGTTTTATTGGTATAGTTACTTACCCTTGATTACATATTGGGACAGGCAGGCCTCAGCAAACAATGTAGATCCAGATCAGACGCCGCAGAACGCGGCGTCTGATCAGGGTCTACACTGTTTGCCACTCACCCAGCACTATTTTAGATACATCAAAAGGCAGTAAAATAGACTATTTCAAATTTTAGGACAAGTATTGTAAGGAGTTAAGGTGTCCCAATACTTAGGGTAAAACCGGTACTTAAAAAATTTGTCTTATACACATGGCATAGTAGGGTTTGTGTCTCCACAACTGCTCCTATAGTTTTCAAGGTAATGATTTGAAAGTTGCAACATAGTAAGGATATAGACTGAGCATAAGCACAAAGATCACAGAACTCTGATGGAATTATTTTTGATACAGTTATTAACCCTTGATTTACTTACAAAATTTGCCTTATAAACATATGCCATAGTGAGGTTTCACTTCTCTGCAATTTCTCCTACAGTTTTCAAGATAATGATTTGAAACTTGCAGCAAAATTAGAATATAGGCTGGGCATGTGCATAAAGAACTCTGATCAAATTTTTATTGCTAGATTCTGATGGCAGGGGTCACCATATTTTACAGTTCTCTGTTTGGCTGTTTCTGTTATAATACCTAGGGGAAAGATAAGCTTTATAACAATTTGATAGCTTTATGCCATTTTGGAGACAGTTTTTGTTCTTTGTACTTGTAGGCCAAAGTTAGTGCTGGTCCTTCATTTTTCTTCCAACAAGAATGAAGTGATATGTGAAGAGTTATCTGACCTTGAAGACTATTGTCAACCAAACGCACCAGGTAAGTAATGTTTTGTGAGGAAATTTTGATTAGTAAACTTAGACTCTGATACATATTAGTCGGAGCATAGAACTATTTTAATGTGCTGCTTGCATGCAGTCGTGTGTGGGTGCAAATGTTTATTTGGAATATTAGGTTCATTTAACCCTTGTCCTGCTGAACCCTGATATAAACCCCCGCCTCCGCTGTTGCAATTAGTGTAGCTCCAGATCAACTGATCTTTAGCTGCACAGTTTGTCATTCAGTATGCAAGGTGTATATCAACAATCTAGATTAGTAATCTAATTAGATTATAATTAGAAAAGGGCAAAAGATAAAGAAAAGATAAGACATGAGATTATTATCTATTTTTGTGTCGCCTGTGTAGCATGGCAGACACATAGGGATCATTATGTCCGTCCACGTCATCATCTGTGGCAGGGCATCATCGGTGTCGTCATCACACTTTTCGTTTCCGTTCAGTAACTTTTGAAGGGATGTATGGATTTCATTCAAATTTCACAGAACTTTATCACGCTAGAGAACCACTGTACTCGAAATTTGCAGTAGTCGCGGGTTGGCTGCAGTTGACGAGTGCAGAAATTGGACATTTTTTGTTTACCGGGATATTAAAAAAATGTTTGTACTCTTAAATATTTTACTTTGGGAAGAATTCTTCACTGATTATTGTCACTTATATATCCAGCCTCATATTTGCCTAACAATAGGCATGTGAGTAAAGCAATAGCCGTTGCAGCGCCCGAATTATGCAAGCATGTATTTGTATTTTATGAAAAAAAAAGGTAAATAGCGGGTTTTGATCATTTATGGGAATGTTTTGGGATTTATTTTTACTTTAGAAAAACTGGAAAAATTGGTACTTATAATGTGCAAAAGTTTGAAACTTGCAGGTAGTACATTTTGGAAGTTATTCAAGGTTTTCATACTGTATGCACAGTAATACATGTCGCGTGCACTAACCCAGTGATTGGGGCGTCACTGTACACATTTGTCGAGTTTGGACAAAAGAGAACTGTACCCATAAGTCATGTGTTTCTATACTGCATTTGCTTTCAAACCAAAATCGAGACAGAACGCTTTGAGTGATTCGAAAATTTGATTGATATAATCTGACTTATACGGAAGCTAGTTTATTTTATCATGCTATCCTCCAAGTTTTAACTTCCATGATGTAGTAAATCATGAATTATTTACTCTTGTTAATATCATTTGTCTGATTAGGAAACGATTTTTGTTCAACTATGAAGGTACATGAACATTTATATAAAATTTTGATTTTAAAAAAACAGTTGCATCTTCCCAGTTAATGTGTGTCATTTCGGCTATTGTGCGCTTCATAAATTTTTACGAGCAAGCATAATTTTGGGACCGGGTGTTTTACAAACTCCATGTTTTTTTTTTTTTTCATTTTTTTTTTCTTTTTTCTTTTTTTTCAAAAACATGTTCTGTTGATTTTGTTGTTGTTGTGAAACTCATTCGGCATTCGAGCAAAGACTCAGATGAGAAATGACAAGAGTTGATGAATAATTTTACCTAGTACAGTCTAATTGTCGAAAATGATACAGGCCTCTGTGTGTGTGTGTGTGTGTGCCTGCGTGAGCGCGTGTCAACAAACGTTAATGTCCATACAATGTCAGGCAAATTATGTTGTTCTGAAATTTGGCCTCTTTATGTGTTTCAGCAGAAGGGAATGGAGACGGTATGAAATGCATTTTGCGAATGATCAGGGCCCCCGTAGCCTAGTTGATAGGAGAATTGACTCTTAATTCATTAGGCCTCTCACCGCTGTGGTTTGAGCCCCGCTCGGGTCACATGTTGGAAAGCCAAGCTCTGCTTACGGATGGTCAGGTGGTTTTTCCCCGGGTTCTCCGGTTTCTTTGGCTCGATATAAGTGAAATATTCTTGAAAGGGCCGTTAAACCCAAATCAAAAAAAAAAAAAAAAAAAAAAAAACTGACTCATCTACTATATTTGTGATTGCACTACATTGTTTCAGATTGTGTTATGTTCAGTATTTGTAACACGAGCGTCATAAAGATTTCAAATTGAGAGAGAATGTGCTTTCTTAATGGAAGTAATGCTAAAAAAAAAAAAAAAAAAAAGAAAAAACCTTCAGAATCAGAATTTTTACTGGTGACACATCTATGACATTCATTCACCAGGACCTGTGATGTGGAAAATTAGTCCCTAACTCTAACCAAAGAGGTAAACCTAGCCACACCATCCTCTGGACCCTGGACCCTTAGCTGAGGAATAATTGAAACTGGAAGGGCATTCCAATTTTTAATTGTTTGAGGGAAGAATGAGCCCTTGTAAATGTCAGTTCTTGCAGTGGGTGTATAAAAAGTCAATTAATGATGATTTCCACTGCGCCTAATTTGGATAATAAGGTCGTCTGTTGGAATGCTGGCAGCACTCTTTAGATCTTTGTACAAAAAAAATAAAAGAAAAAAATAAAAATGTATACTGTCTCTCCTCCTTTACTTGAGAGACTCTCATCTTAGTTTCTCCAGTATTCCAGTCATACTCCCAGTTTCAAAGCAGTAATTGCTAGTTACAAATCTAGCAGACGTATTCTGAACTTTTTCGATTTCATCTTGAAGAGTCCTACCTTGGGGATCCCAAACACAACTGCCATATTCCAAAAACCGGGCGAACAAGTCCTTTATATGCTGCCTCTTTTACATCCTGGGGACATTGATAAAGATTTTGTCTTAGGAAACCAAGTGTTCTATTTGCCTTAGTACACATGTTGCGAATATGTGTATTCCATCTCAAGTCATGTATGATTGTTACTCCTAGGTATTTATTGGAATTCACATTTTTGAGGACCGTAACCTCTAAAGTGTAAGAAGCCTCAATTTTAATTTGTTCTCTTCCTAGTTATCTGCATTATATTGCATTTAACTGGCTAAAATCTCACACTGCATTTTCTAGCCGGACATCTTAATCTATCTATATCCTTCTAGAGTTTCGATGAGTCCCATATATCCGTTTGTGCTCACATCAACTGCGCCCTGTCATCACTTGATGGCTGGGTACAGATTACATATTTAGACACCTGACTACTGGTACAGTGCCCGTGACTACTGAAATTTGGCGTACAGCGACAAAATTGCGTATAACTTGGCTATCAATAAACAGAAATATGTCAAACTTTCTGTTTCTTCTCTTATTCGTATTCTGCAATGTTTGATACAATAAAATATTAATTATTGACTTCAATAGAGCAAAACTTTGTGTATGAACACATTTCGGACACATAAAATTCCATTGGTTCGCCTGAAATTGGCTGGTACTCAGCTAGTTTTAGATTTTGAAGGCTCCAGTTGAGCCAGAAAGCACAAAATTATTTGACTGATAATTTCAAATGAAAACACCGTCGTGAAAATAAATACTTGTAAAGAACTTACTCGTTTATAGGATTGCGGTAAACAAAAAATGTATTCTTTCTGCCCTCGTCGACTGCAGCCAACCCGCCACTACTGCGAATTTCCAGGACAGTGGTTCTCTAACGTGTTTATATCACTATAAAATACAGGTCAAGTTTGATATTGGTAATCATCCGCCAAATTTTGGCTGAGTTATGGCCCTTTTTCAACTTAGTTTTTGTTGTTTGTTTCTGCTCAATAACTTTTGAAGGGATGCATTGATTTCATTCAAACTTTGCAGAACTTTACATCAATGTAAAATACAGGTCAAGTTCGATATTGGTAATCATCCGCCAAATTTTGGCTGAGTTATGGCCTTTTTAGCTCACCTGAGCACGAAGTGCTCATGGTGAGCTATTGTGGTCAGTCAATGTCCATTGTCCGTCGTGCGGCTTCAACAATTGCTTTAAAAGCCTACTCCTCCTACACCCCTGGGCCAGTTGACTTAATACTTGGTAAGAAGCATCGGGGTGATTTGTAGATCAAAAATAGCTAAAATCATGCCGATCGGAAGTCCAAGATGGCCCCATGGCCGCCATCTTGAAAATCTATTTTTCACTTCTTCTCCTGAACCGAAAGGCCAATTGACTCCAAACTTGCTAGGAAGCATCAGGGTGACTTGTAGATCAAAAGTAGCTAAAATCGTGCCTATCGGAAATCCAAGATGGCCACCATCTTGAAAATCTATTTTTCGCTTCTTCTCCTGAACCGAAAGGCCAATTGACTCCAAACTTGCTAGGAAGCATCAGGGTGACTTGAGGATCAAAGATAGCTAAAATCGTGCCGATCGGAAATCCAAGATGACCACCATGGCAGCCATCTTGAAAATCTATTTTTCGCTTCTACTCCTAAACCCAAAAGCCAATTGACTCCAGACTTGGTAGGAAGCATTGGGGTGACTTATATATCAAAAATAGCTAAAATCGTGCCTATCAGAAATCCAAGATGGCTGCCATGGCAGCCATCTTGAAAATCTATTTTTCATTTTTTCTCCTGAACCGAAAGGCCAGTTGACTCCAAACTTGCTAGGAAGCATCGGGGTGACTTGTAGATCAAAAATAGCTAAAATCATACTGGTCGTAAATCCAAGATGGCCGCCATGGTGGCTATCTTGAAAATCTATTTTTCGCTTCTTCTCCTAAACCCAAAAGTCAATTGACTCGAAACTTAGTAGGAAGCATCAGGATGATGACTTGTAGATCAAAAATAGCTAAAATCGTTCTGATCCGAAATCCCAGATGGCCACCATGGCCGCCATCTTGAAAATCTATATTTAGCTTGTTCGCCTGCACTGAAAGGCCAGTTCTCCAAACTTGGTAGGAGACATTGGGGTGACTTGTAGATCAAAAATAGCTAAAATCGTGCCAATCGGATATCCAAGATGGCCGCCATGGCAGCCATCTTGAAAATATATTTTTCGCACATTCTCCTGAACCGAAAGGCCAGTTGACTCTAAACTTGGTAGGAAGCATTGGGGTGACTCGTAGATCAAAAATAGCTAAAATCGTGCCGATTGTAAATCCAAGCTGGCCACCATTTAGAGTTTGTTCAAATGATCACGCTTCATTGACTGGCATGCCATATATATTCTTCTTCAAAATTCAGAACTGCTTAAATGATGATCTTTTCATTAGTTCGATGACAGGATTGGAAAAATTTTGCATAACATCTGCATATCTGCAGTGGCTATGTCACTCAGGTTAGTGGCCTGTGGGCCTCTTGTTTCGACTTAGTTTTTGTTGGTGTGTTGATATTGGTTTCTACTCAATAACTTTTGCAGGGATGCATTGATTTTATTGAAAGTTTGCAGATGGATATATCATTGTAAAATACAGGTCAAGTTCGATATTGGTAATCATCCACAAAATTTTGGCCAAGTTATGGCCCTTTTTTGTTGTTGGGGTAAAATACAAGGTAAAGATATTGTTTACCCTCAAAAACTTTTGAAATGATGCATTGATTTCATTTGAAGTTTGTAGTGAGGGGTTGCCTTTAGGGATAGGAGTGATAATAAGGACCAGTGTTTTTTTTCCTTTTTCCTTTTTTGGCTGAGTTATAGCCCTTTTTCAACTTACTTTATGTTGGTGTGTTGATATTGGTTTCCGCTCAGTAAATTTTTGCAGGGATGCATTGATTTTATTGAAAGTTTGCAGAAGGATATATCATTGTAAAATACAGGTCAAGTTCGATATTAGTAATCATCCACAAAATTTTGGCCAAGTTATGGCCCTTTTTTGTTGTTGGGGTAAAATACAAGGTAAAGATATTGTTTACCCTCAAAAACTTTTGAAATGATGCATTGATTTCATTTGAAGTTTGTAGTGAGGGGTTGCCTTTAGGGATAGGAATGATAATAAGGACCAGTGTTTTTTTTCCTTTTTCATATCAAATGGTTAGCGCTTTAAGCAGGGGACACTTAGGATTCTCGAAATTCTAGTTATCAATGTAGGGAAGGGAAACTACCCAACTATCAATGTAGGGAAGGGAAACTACCTAACTTAATGTAAGTAAGGAAAACAGCCTAACTTTATCAATGCAGGGAAGGGAAATATCCTGATGTTTTTAGCTCACCTGGGCTGAAGGCTCCAGGGGAGCTAATAGGATGGCCATCCTTCGTCTGTCATCCGCTGTCAATGCGTCCGCCGTCCATCGACATATTTGACTAGTTAAATCTCCACAATGTGCAGGCTGATCTCATTTCTGTCGTAGAGTTACATCCCCTTGATTGTTGAAAAAGCCTCTGTTTGACTTTGTCATCAGCTTAACTCATACAGGCTGGATCAGATCTTCCTGAAACTTGCAGATAAGGCCATTGATGAGTTTGAAACCTGGCCAGATCGGATGATTAATCTTAGAATTACGTCCCCCTTGATTGCTGAGCAAGTCCATGTTTGACTTTGTCATCAGCATAACTCATTCAGTTTTGATCAGATCTTCCTGAAACTTTCAGATAAGGTGGACATGGATGAATTCTAGGCTGAGTTCGAAAGCTGGCCAGGTTGGGTCATTAATCTTAGAGTTATGTTTGCTGATTGCTGAAAACGCCTTTGACTTTGTCATCAGCAGAACTTGTTTAGTTTTGATCGGATATTTCTGAAGCTGGACATGGATGAAATCTCGTATGAGTTCAAAAACTGGCCAGATCAGATCACCAGATCACCAATCCTAGAGTTACATTCCCTTGATTGCTAAAAGAGTCTCTGTTTGACTTTGTCATCAGCATAACTCCTTCAGTTGTGATCAGATCTTCCTGAAACTTGCAGATAAGGTGGACATGGACAGAATCTCAAAACCTTGTCTTAGAGCTGTATCCCCTTGATTGTTGAAAAAGCATAACTCATTCGGTTTTGATCAGATTATCCTGGAACTTGCAGATAAGGTGGACATGGATGAAGTCTTGGAAGAATTTGAAACCTGGCCAATTGCATCCTTTGTTTAGAGTTATGTCCCCTTGATTGTTGAAAAAGTCTATATTTGACTTTATCATCAGCATAACTTGGTCAGTTTTGATTAGATGAAGTCTTGGATGAATTCGAAAACTTCCAGATCGGGTTATTTATTTTAGATTCGTGTCCTGAAAATGCCTGTATTCGACCTTGTTACCAGCAAAACTCCTTCAGTTTTTATCAGATCTTCCTGAATCTTACATATAAGATCAGGTTGAAATTTTAGTGGACAGTTCGACCATGAGATGATACAGTGCATATTGTTTTTAGGTTAGAGTACACCTGTTAAAGTTATCACAGTTTATTAAAGATTTTTCAGACATGACTTTGTTTCCAGATAACTCCCCCAACTTTTTTTCATTGAATGAGGTTGAAACTTGATGGACAGTTACACTATGAGGTGGTACAGTGCATATTATCAAGAGGTTACAGTACACCAAATTTTGATAGAGTCATTACTCTTTAAAGATTGTTCCGATATGACTTATTTCAAGCAAACTCCTCCTACAGTCTTCATTGGAATTGGGTTGAAACTTGGTGGACAGTTAGACCATGGGGTGATACAGGGCTTATTATTCCCAGGCTACAGTACACCAAGTTTGGATAGAGTTATCACTTTTGTTTAAAGATTTTTCAGACATGACTTGGTTTCCAAATGACTCTTCCTACAGATTTCATTGAATGAGGTTGAGGAAACTTGGTGAACAGTAAGACTATGAGGTAGTACAGGGCATATTATTTCAAGGTTATGGTACACCAAAGATTGGTAGTCATTACTCTTGAAAGATTGATCATATATGACTTTATTTCTGGCTAACTCCTCCTATAGTTTTCATGGACTATTTCGAGACATTAGTGTACCAAATTTTGACAGAGTTATTACTCATTAAAGGTAGTTTAACTTCAGTATGGCTAATTCCTTCTAAAGTTATCATCTATCAAGCTGAAAGTTATTGGTAGTAAGCCATCGGGTGGAGCAGAGTGTATTCTCTTGAGGTTACAGTACGCCAAACATTAAGAACGTTATAACCCTTCGAAAACCTACACAATCTGATGCATAGGGTTATGTCCCTTGATAGCTAAAGATGCGTATACTTAACCTTGTTTGCTGCATAGCTCCATCAGTTCTAATTGGATCGTCCTTAAACTTGCAGATGGTGGGGTGTTGGGGGGGTACGGGTGGAGGGGAGGGGGGAGGGGCATGGATATGTTAAGAGTTATGTCCTCTAGATTAATGAATGTTGTAGATATTGAGTAACCTTGACCTACTTTTCAGCAGAGGTGAGTATTAAGGACCACCATGGTCCTCTTGTTTCATTTGCTTCTCTTTGCCAAAAATGCTAAGATGCCTATGCACTTGTATAGTTAACTTCTTATCGTCTTTCTATGTGTAATAAAGGCAAAGGTCCATTTTCTGTATTTGATATTCTATACTGTTTATGTAAGTGAGCAACAAAGGACCTGATCAGTAGGTGCATTTGGGTCACTTGTCTGCATATGGTATAAGGGCCATTTTCACATGCTTCACATTAAATGTTCATGGTATTTACGTTACCGTATTTACCCAAAATATTTGGACACCTTATCTACTTACCATATTTGTCCGAAAATTTGAAATTGTCCATTCAACTACCTCTTGATGAGTCTGAAATGTTGCTCCATGTATGGCAATCAGTGTAGACCCTGATCAGATGCCACATTCTGTCGCATCTGATCTGGGTCTACACTGATTGCAAAAGTTTACCTGTCCCAGTACTTAGGGTTATTACAGTAGCTTATTTCTCTTCAGGTGCCTTATTGAAAGCAGCTTTTATCTGTGCAGAGGTGATAGACATGAAGTCACACACAAGTTTAAAAGATCAGCTGTTGACAAAATATGGTGGAGGATTTGAACTTCATAGTTGGACCAATTTACCACATGGCTCAGGTGAGCTGTCTCCTTTTTAAGACAACTACATGTATATCCCCACAAACACAATATACCCCTATTTCACATTCATCCATCTGACTTCTACTTTTTGGTTTCTGCTTCTTATCTGGCTAAATAATTTATCAGAAGGCAGTCAGTATCTTGCAGAGGGTATCTGATAAACACTGCATATTTACACTTCTTTTTCCACTTCATCCATCTGTCCATATTTTGTTTCCAGACAATAACTTGAGTAAATGCCAATGGATTTTCACCAAACTTGGCATGTGCATTGATATTATGGAGATCTGGTTTGGGATTGCTAATGGGTGAATTTTGTCAACTTTTGATGGAGTTATCTTTCCAAGACATGTTCATATTTTCGTTTCCGGAAGATAACTCTTTAAATGTCAGTTGATTTTCACCAAACTTGGTATATGCATTGATATTGTGGAGGTCTGGTTTGGGATAGCTAATTTGCAAATTTTATTAATTTTTGACAGTTATCTGCCCGCAACACCATAATGATGGGGTATTATCATTTTACAATGTTATTTTAACTTCATATTACATTAACCTATAGGTAATGTGCTATTCTCTTCTGTTTTCACACCTTCCACAGAAAAAACAATCTTTCAGTCGTTAATTAAAGTCTTAAACCAGAAGGTCCCTTAGGCAGTTACCTGTGTGACATAACTCTTCCTGCTCAAATGATCACGTGTCAGTTTCTTTTCTGTGGACAAAGAAATTCAACAAGGATTATTTACCTGTGATAGAAATTTGGATTATTTGGATTATTTCTTTCCTCACGGATAAATTTCTGTATCCTTGTGTTTCTTTTGTTTATTTATCACTCCTTTCACTTTCTATGTTATTATTTAAAATTTTCAATTTTCAATTTCACGTATTTTTTGACTGGTCTTTTTTCGACATGCATTTTCGTGACTCTCGCTATTCGGCACAACACTCGTGCGCGATCGGTTCGATAGTCGTGTTTATATATGCAGAATATTTTTGTTCTTTTCGTTCCAGGTTTTTCAGCATTTACGATATGTTTTTCCTGGACTTTTATTTGCAGAGATCTTCAGTTCGCTAAAGATTCTCATGGTGGAGAAGCTGATTGTAAAGAACTTGTCAACCCTTGATAGGTTATAAGACAATTCTTTACTGATGGGAGCCCCACCCCATATGGCTATACTGCCGGGGTAAGACCCATCAAGGTGGCATCTTTGGGTACTTAGTATCCGATAAAGTCTAAGTCCACCAGTCACCAGTCACCGGTCATCCAGTCACCAGTCAACCAGGCACCAGTCAATCAGCTGCAATAGTCACCAGTCAACCAGGTGCCTGTCAGCCAGGCACCAGTCACCAGTCAACCAGTCACCAGTCACCGGTCAACTAGTCTCCAGTTAATAATTTAATTATTTTCTGGAAAGACTTAGTTTTTTGACATATTTCACAGGACAAAATAGTCACGTATACTAACTTCCGGTCATTATGTCTAATTATTAAAATTTTTCACCGGGCAAAGTACCAGTAATATTTCTGATACTTATACCCGGTCATATTATTATATTATTTCTGATTTTTCACCAGGCAAACTTTTACAGAAAGTGTCTGGTCAAATTTGCCTAATAATTAATTATCACCGGGAAAAAGTTTTCTAATACTTGTGCCCGGTCAGTTTTCATATATAATCTCCTTTTTTCATCGGACTAGTGTTACGAATACTACTATCCGATCAATTTGTCAAATTACTTGTTTTTTACCGGGCAACAGTTACGAATACTAGTGTCCGGTCATTATGTCGAGTAACTAGTGTCAAAATAGTGATCACTAATTCCCGAACAATCTATTATCGTTCATAGAGCTCCATTCACGTTTAAGTCAATGGATATAGGTTATTATGTGAAATACATAGTAACTTTTTATACATAAAATTCTGTACAGTCTTTCCCGAATCAGACTAGAATCTTTAATATTTCATTGACTTATTATAAGAGTGTAATTCCATTAATATTTTAAATTAACTTATTTTTTATCTCTTTCATCCGCTAGAAAGAGTTAAACTTCCGACTATAACAAAATTTTACCGGGCAGCAGTTCGTAGACTAGTGCCAGGTCATTCAAATTATGTTTTATCTCTTTCATTCGCTAGAAAGCGGTTAACTTCCGACTCTAACGAAAATTTCATCGGGAGGCACTTCGTAGAGTAGTGCCAGGTCATTCTAATGAAATTCCACCGGGCAATAGTTTCGTAGACTAGTATCACGTCATTGTGTCGGATTACTAGTGACCGAGTAGTAGTCACTAGTACTCGCTCAACACGTTTTTATTTATTAACCACTTTAGACATGTATAGTCTTGGGTTATAGCTTATTGAATGACAGCGATGGGTTCTAATTCCTAGTAGCCACTTATATTGTTGAATTCTGTCCAGTCACTTTTGAACTTGACTTAAATTCTATATATATATATTTATTATTGAAAATGAATTAAGAATTATCGGTTACGATCAAATTCGCAATTCATTCACTAAGTGTAGAATGTACTTCCACCTATAATTATATCTCTTTTATTCGCTACAAAGAGATTAACTTCTTACATATTCACCTTATATTGGCTCTAAGACAAAGGTGAACTATAAAACTATCGTTATTTATAAGAAGAAAAATATACACGAAATCTAAAAAATTTTTTCTTCTTTTCTCCCCTGCTTTTCTTCTACATGTTCCATTATGTAATCAGCATGTAATCTAAGGAGTAAATTGACAAGAAAGTAGCAATCGATCTTTTCTACTTTCTATTAATTTTTCAGACATAAGGTATCGGAAATTTACACCAATCAGATAAATAAATTAACAGTTTATTTATTTATTCGCTACCTCTCTAGATTACTACGATTTAAAATTCTAGTTGAGGTACATATTTTCCTTTTGCCTTTTCTACATGGAAAATAGTTGATCCGTTAAGCTATTATTCTATTTTATACTATCTTTTGATTGATTATATAAGAGTCTAGGTCAGTCGTGCTCTGTCTAAACTCTGCTATAAAATAATAAATAAGAAGAAAATCTTATATTTAGGCATAGATATAATTCGATACGTTCTTTACTTTGCCTGTTTTATTTTTTCTTCTGGATCATTTAAGACTACGATAGCAATATACCAGATTTTTTGCCTCAGTAAGAATCTATTACGCCGAAGATCCTTCATCTTGGAATAATAATTTTATTATGATTATAATTAGAAATTATTTTGGAAGGTTTAAAACTTATAATTACTAGACCCAATTAATCCTCGTATATTATAGGTCTACTTTATCTTATTGAGGAATAGTTTTGCTTCGATTAGCTCTATACCTCTAATAATTTATTTATAACTAGAGTCCATGTCAATCAAAATTTTCTCGCACTTTGGTATTGACAATGGATACATATTTAGTAAAGGCATTAATTATTCAGTACATGACAGATTATTATTGCCTAAATTAGATATTATATACAATACTTTCCTTTTGATTTTTTATTGACTTTGTAACTATTCAGAAACTGCCAAAGTCAATCATTTCCTTCCTCTAAACTTACCGAAGCTCTAGATTATGTTGATATATATTTTTAATATATGCTTAGAGGTTAATTAACGAGAGTTTACCTCATAATAGCAGATATTATTATATTCATATTAATCAATTTACGGTCTAGGCTTAGACAAAAGGGAAAACATCCTTAATTACGAGCCGGTAAAGAATTAAAATACACTTAATTATCTCTTTACCCCTTCTTTACGTTTTACATTCGTTAAAGGGATCATAGTATTTTTCGCTAAGAGTTCCAGTTTGCCAATAATGCAAAGATTAATATCTTGATTTCCAGTCCGCATCAAAAATGGTCTATATATATATAGATAAATATCTTTTCCGAAACTGGATATTTATTTATTTTTCCACACAATAAGTCATTTCAAGATGTTTCGATGATTTTGAAATGTACTGCTTCAATTTATAATATGTTTATATGAACTTCACAACGTAGTAAGTGCTGCCCCTATGTTCCTGGTCAGATCTTACTTTTGTGATACGTTTTTTTGAACATACTGAAAGTTTTCTCCGATTATACATTCGGTAAATAAACTTTCGAGTAGCATTTATGCTTTTAAACATACAGATTATTTGATAATAGTTGGAGATAATATATTATACCGATATTTATATATCTATCTTCATTATTTATCTTTCTCAACTTACTTTTAAGTTAGATTGACCTTCTCGCTACGTTCCAGGTTTAAATCTAGCTAACATTGTGGACCAGTCACTTTTTTATTTCCTAAACAATATTTTAACAGTATTCAGAGCATAACGACTTCATGAATACTTGGAAATAATTCAATTCTACGCTTGTTAAACTAAGCCTAAAACAAGCCCTAGTTTTTAGAATGGATATTATCCTTCGATTCAGTTCATGGAGATACATCCATTTAGATCCCATTATCTCTATTTCAATCATACAAAATTCTAATGACTAAGTACTCTTTTTCTACATATGAATACAGAATATCGAGTCACTGTTGCTGCATATTGGTTAAAGATTAAACAAATTTTATCTTAAACCTATATGATGTTAAATTAATTATTATCTCTTTCATATTTTTACATGTTTTTACCCTTCCATCAGGGATCGTGGTAATAATATTATTTTATTACTCTCTGTGGTTTACGCATAGATCTCGAGAGTATATATATTTATATGTATATATATGTATATATATTTTCTTCCTGAATTCATTTGCGAGTATGTAATTTGATATTTCAGGAATTACCAAATATGCAGACATAGATTTTATTCTATTAATATTCAATTCTAAAAATTTGATTGAATATTTATCTATATAATTCTAGGCAGTAATTTTATAGCGAGTTATATGTTTAATAATTCCTTGCTTAATAAATAGTTACGCTTAACTTTTTATTTATAGCAGGAATTTGTTCAGTAGTATAATTTTAATTTAGTATTCATATATTTCTTACTATTCTTAAATATGCGTATAGAATAGTAATACTATCTCTTAACTTATAAATTAAGTGTTTTAGAGATTATCATACTCTTACTTTTTCTCTGAGTCCTTCTCTTTTTATGAACATTTAAAGTGAATTTTTAACATTTCTTGATTTCCATGATTATTTACTCAGGAGTACTTTTCATGGCAATCTTCTGGTATAGAAAGATTCTATCCAGCTTATTTATTATTGCTTAATCTTATCAATATGGTAAGATTTAGCCAAACTATGACCGTCTTACAGTTAGCTGCGATCAACCTTATTCTTATCTCTCTTATTGTCTATCAAACTCTAAGTTATGATGTTGACAGTTTCTTCTTTATTATTTTGTCAGGACATCAAACGCTTTTATATGTCTATGACAAAACTAATTATCAATGGTTTAGGTTGTTCTTTCTTCCCAGCAGTTTTTATGCAAACTCTGTATTATTTTATTGTTTGACTAAAAATTCGTAATATAATTAGTCTAACAATAGTTTTAACCATTATGTTTGTCTATACCTTTTTCTTCTGATGGATAACTGAGTTATAGTTAAGTTAACTCCATCTATTTTTATTATCTCCCCTTCTTTAATTTGATCAAAGGGGAATAATTATACAACATTATGGTTATTTTAAGTCTATGTCTGTTCATCGGAAACTGTCCTGTCGCTCCAATTAACAGAATCTTATTAGTTTATAATTCTAATAGCTTAGACTATTACATTTAGATAGCTTCACATATCTAGAATTTTATCCAAAATATCTACATATGTCAGTTATCTATAGGAAACTCCACCGAGTAGACTTTTCCTTATTTATTCAAGACCCTAGATAGACTTTTTACAGTGTATGGTCTTGGCTTTTTGTTTTGAAAATATTATTTCTATATTCCTAGCTTACTTTGCGATGGAATATTTATGTTGTGTCTCAATGACTCCTTTTTCTTTTTGAAGCCAATTGTTGTTTCCCAAAAAGAAAAAAAATGGGGGGGTGGGGGGCCAATGTTAGGTCTCTGAGACTTAAGAACTGGCTTCCTCTAGAGTCTACTATTATATATAAGGTTGTTAGATCATAACACCTTAAAGATATGCTATATTGTGAATCTGGATCATTCTTTCTGTTAAATATAGAATTAGAATGTATCTGATTCCTTAGAGTTTCCTGAGTCTTTAACCAGAAGTGGTGAGATATTATTGGTGTTAGTATTAGGAGAGCACCTCCCTCCTATTCTGCGAATTCTAGCACATTATCTATAGGTTAATGTATTATGAAGTTAAAATGAAGTTTTTTAAAAGTAAAACATATTTTAATGAGTAATACTTAACCTATAGATAATCAATTATCTCCCTCCGCCCACCCTCGCTTATCTCTCCTAATTGTGTCTATTGTTTTACACATAAAAGAAACTGACACGTGATCAATGGAGCGGGAAGAGTTACGTCACACAGGTAACTGCCTAAGGGACCTTCTGGTTTAAGACTTTAATTAACGACTGAAAGGTCGTTTTTTTCTGTGGAAGGTGTGAAAACAGAAGAGAATAGCACATTATCTATAGGTTAAGTATTACTCGTTAAAATATGTTTTACTTTTAAAAAACTTCATTTTAGTGTGTTTTTAGGGGAGGGGGGGTTTGTTTTGTTTTATTTTGTTTTGTTTTGTGAATCCGCTTGTAGAGGATGTAAGAGTTTTTTTTTTATGGAAACATATTAAAAAGAATTTTCTGGGTCCTCATTCTAGAGCTACAACAAAAGTTACAAAACACCATGTATAGAGAAGAAAGGCTAACCCAGTCTTTGCATCCATGCTATTAGGGCTTTCACTGTTTAGAATCAGTGAAATTATAAGTGTGTCCAACCTGAACTGCAAAGCGGTTCGGCGTCCAGATGCACTACTATAGACTAACTATGTGACCAGTGATGTGTGTGATCACAAATGTACTGGTCCAACAAACGCTTGGGTGGTTCGGTGCTTATCCTGAAAAACAATAAGCATTCCGTGATTTGGCAGAGACCATTGACACGGCGGCCGTGCCGACAATAGCAACAAAACAGCCAATAACGCCAAGGATTCCAATTGCAGGGGGTTGAATCACGCGACTCATGACGTCAGCCTACAAAATTTGTGATCGCCGCCATTTTGAATTTTGTCTCCACTTCGAATTTTATTTCTATCTATTCTCAGTCTCTTTATAAGCTATGCATGATTCTTTTTGTGCATAAGGTACACTTTCTTGTAGGTTTTTTGATAACACATAGATTGTATGCTCTTTTCACGTGATAATCTGAAAAACTTCGACACAATAATGTGTTTGTTCGACCGGTTTGTAAATCATGTAAATTGTTGTTATTTTTATGTTTGTTTTTTTTTTTTTTTTTTTTTTTCTGCTTTTCATAATGGTGTAGACTGGAAAACAAAAAAAGACCAAAACGAAACAAAGACAAAAACGCACAAACGATCAAAAGTCTTTAGGAAAAATCCTGAAGCAGTAAAATGGATTTCAGGTAGTGAACGGTAGTGTATGTTGTTGTGTCTGTTACCAGCATACACTAGTTTTCTGTTTTCGGAAAGCATGGCCCCCGCCCATCGGGACCCGCGAAATAGAGGCTGCCTAAAGCCTCCATTGCAGAGCTGCTAGTAACTACCGGTAAGCAGGACCCAAATTCATGTGATCGGGTCGGGTAAAAGTCCCACAAATTTAGAGGCAATGTCTCTAAACTACTGAAATATTGTTGACTTGGACGTTATATAGCAATGCATGCAGTGGATTCAGAAGTCAAGCGTGGTCTGAAATCAATTCAATTAGATCTGGCCAACTCACCTATGAAGTATGTGATGATAATTTGGACGCACGGATATAGGTAACACCTATTAAATTCATATTATATTGAAAACTGATCAGTGCTTGCAAACAGTGAATGCACAGACCAGTCAGGCTAGTTTGGCCCTTCACTTATCATATTTAGTATTGTGTTATTGTCTTGTGTGCTCTCTACAGTCTTATATGTCTTTGCTTAACACTTTGCATGCTGGGTAAAAATTTCAGCAGACAACATTTTGAAATATTTTTCTTATTTTTCTAGAAATAAGATTTGACACTTCATGCAAATTGTCTCCTTAGGAGACAGTTTGCTTGAAGTGTCAGATCCTATTTTCTGGAAAAAATAAGAAAAATATTACCAATTTGTCATCTGCTGAATCTGCCCATAATGTGGTAAGTGTTAAGTTTCAGCTTCTACCAGCTTTTAAACATCCTTACTATAGGAACAACATTAAGGGAAATGTATGCACCTCAAAGGGAAAGAGAGATCAGTCCAGTCAAAAAGTGTTTGCATACCTTCTCAGAGAGAACAGCTACTTTTAAAAGAAATAAATGCTCCCTGCACCTTTCATCTCTCTCCAGCAGAGATGCAATTTCCTTCCGTTAAGAATTTGTCTCCTTCTTTGAGAAGGGATTCACAACAACAGCAGATGACATTATACAATTATTGACTTGCGGTATTGGATGTGATGTGATATCCACCATGGAATACCAATATTCAGTGGTAGATATCACCATCATATCTAATACCTCAATAGTCAATAATTGATTTATTATATAGTTTGTCTTTTTTCTTGATAACCGTGGCAATAACAGTCATCACTAGACCCCATTAATATAAAAAGCACCTGTCTGTGTCACCACTGGCGACATCACTAAAAGTTGATATCTAATTTTAGAAATTGTTATTCACTGAAAGGTGCGTGCAAGCTGGTGAACATCAGATATATTCACTTGGCTGAAAACAGCTCTCAGCCAATGAAAGACAGTTAATTTTTATATTATATAATAGTCTAAAGTATTTTTTTATGCCCCCGTCATTTTCAATGGTTTTCCGTGCGATATCTTTTGAAAGGATTGGTGTAGTGGATTGAAATTTTATACACAGGTATATAATCATAAAATGTAGGCTAAATTAGATTTAGGGTAAAATCCAGCAATTTTGGGAGTTATGGCCCTTTTCAACTTTGAAAAATGGTTTCCGTGCGATATCTTTTGAAAGGATTGGTGTATTGGTTGAAATTTTGTACACAGGTATATTATCATAAAATGTAGGTCAAGTTCGATTTAGAGTAAAATCCATCTATTATTTTGGGAGTTATGGCCCTTTTTCAACTTTGAAAAATGGTTTCCGTTCCATAACTTTTGAAAAGATTAGTGTATTGGATTCATATTTTATACACAAGCATATAATTATAAAATATAGGTCAATTTCGATTTGGGGTAAAATCCACCAATTATTTTTGGAGTTACGGCCCTTTATCAGTGTTGAAAAATAGTTGAAAAATGGTTTCCGTTTGATATCTTTTGAAAAGATTAGTGTATTGGATTCAAATTAATCATAAAATGTAAGTCAGGTTGGATTTAGGATAAAATCCACCAATTATTTTTGGAGTTATGGCCCCTTTTTCAACTTTAAAAAAGGGTTTCCGTTCCATAACATTTGAAAAGATTAGTGAATTGGATTCATATTTTATACACAAGCATATAATTATAAAATATAGGTCAAGTTTGATTTAGGGTAAAATCCACCAATTATTTTGGAGTTACGGCCCTTTATCAATGTTGAAAAATAGTTGAAAAATGGTTCCGTTCGATATCTTTTGAAAAGATTAGTGTATTGGACTCAAATTTTATACACAGATATATAATCATAAAATGTATGTCAGGTTGGATTTAGGGTAAAATCCACCAATTATTTTTGGAGTTATGGTACTTTTTCAACTTTGAAAAATGGTTTCGGTTCCATAACTTTCGAAAAGATTAGTGAATTGGATTCATATTTTATACACAAGCATATAATTGTAAAATACAGGTCAATTTTGATTTAGGGTAAAATCCACCAATTATATTTGGAGTTACAGCCCTTTTTCAATGTTGAAAAATAGTTTCAGTTTGATATCTTTTGAAAACATTAGTGTATTGAATTCAAATTTAACACACAGGTATATAATCATAAAATAGAGGTCAAGTTCCAATTAGGGTAAAATCAACCCATTATTATGGGAGTTATGGCCCTTTTTCACCTTCAAATGATGTTTTCTTTCCGATATTTTTTTAAAAAAGATTGATTTGTGTATTGGGTTCATATTTTATACCCAGGTATATAATCATAAAATATGGTCAAGTTCGATTTAGGGTAAAATCTGCCAATTATTATGAGAGTTATGGCCCTTTTTTCAACTTCATTTTTTGCAAAATACCTGCGTGTGGTTGAGGATGGCCCTGGGCGGGGGCATCTGTGTCATACTGACACATTTCTAGTTTATTATTTGTTTGGAGAATGAAGAGGCTTGACATTGCATGGTACTCAACTGCCTGGCAGAAATATCAAACTTATTTTTCTCAGAAAAAAAAAAATGATGGTAAAAAATTTAGAATATTAAGTGCAATAGTTTTGACTGATGTCTTAAGGATTAAGGGACAATCCAAGAAATATTGGTGGAATAAAGACAAACAGAGGAAAAAATATAGTTAAAGTTAATAGTTTTGTTTGCATAATTTGACATGTATCCTTTTATGACAAATATCTAAGAGAATGTAATAATTTCTAATTTTCAGGGCTGGGAACCAGTAGTATTTTGGCAGGAGCAGTTATGGCTTCACTACTGAAGGCTGCTGGGAAATTCTGTGATACACAGGGACTTATACATTGTGTAGGTATTCTGTGTGAGATTTCAACACATTAACCTTAACAAAGCCTATTTTCTGAGAAGAATAAGAAAACTATAACAAAATGTTTCTGCTGAAATTTTTACCCAGTATGCTAAGGTTTATTACTCGGGGTAATAAATGGTATCTATCTATCTATCTGTCTGTCTATCTATCTATCTATCTATCTATCTATCTATCTATCTATCTATCTATCTATCTATCTATCTATCTGTCTGTCTGTCTGTCAGACTGTCTGTCTATCTATCTATCTATCTATCTATCTATCTATCTATCTATCTATCTATCTATCTATCTATCTTCTATCTGTCTGTCTGTTTGTCTATCCATCCATCCATCCATCCATCCATCCATCCATCCATCCATCCATCTATCTATCTATCTATCTATCTGTCTATCTATCTATCTATCTATCTATCTATCTATCTATCTACCTATCTATCCATTCGTCTGTCTATTTTTTCATATTGCAGCACCCTCTTACAAATATAATGTGCAATTGTGCTGTCAGTGCAAGGATAAAAGAAAGATTGTAGGAGATAAAAAGTGCAACAGTGACACATAATAAAAGATGATTGTTTGTGTTGAGGTTTTACGGCCCAGTCAACCCAATGGGGTCATGTTGAGCGCGGTCAGTTTACCTAACCACAGGTTTACTGGCCAGGTGTAGTCCTCTAAGCAGTTAACCAGTATTGTTCACATTCTTTCGCCAGAAACTGACAACTGCCCTTCTTGAATCAGCGGAAGGGAGAGAATGACTGTAGAAAATATTTCATGATCAGTCTCCACGAAAAAATGTTGCCGACCTTGGCGGGGGTTGAACCCGCAACCTCCTGGTCTCCAGTCGGACGGCGCATCCAACTGAGCCACCGAGGCCGGCTAAAATAAAAGATGAAGCAGTTCTAATTATTACTTCCAACATGTGAACTGCAACATGCGAATATGTAGTTTAGGATCAGAATAAAAGCTTAGCAGCTTACAGTCTAACCTCAATGGCTCAAACATCTTTATGACCATGGAAATTTGCTTAAGACACGGGTAGTTTGAGCCTCTTAGGGTTAATCACAGCACCAAGGCCCAGTTGTTCAAAGCGTCGTTAGCTTAAAGATCTCGTTAAGGGTCATTTCGTTAACTGTTTTAGCAGATTCAAATATACAATATTCTGGGATTTTTTGCTGAAAAAATGTGAGTAAAGCTACTCACATTTTTTCAGCAAAAAATTTCAGAATATTTGCATATCACTTGATGTAAATTTTAACGAATCCTTAACTAACGACAACGTTAGCTTTGAACAACTGGGCCCAGGTCAGGAAGCAAACAGCGATAATTTTGGAAAATCTCCTCTATTTTCTACACAATAAGTGTATGTTGAGTGCACTCATTAGAATTGCCTTAATGAAGTAATTCTAATGAGTACACACAACATACAATTTCATCATAAAATAAGAAAATTTATGGTAATATTTATTTATGTGCTAACAGAAGAATTTTGTTGGGACTTAGTTCAACTTAGCCATGATAAACGAGTCATCAGTATTCGAGCTGTTGAGGTTGGACTGTATTTAGTTCTTATTGTTTGTCGAGGAGAGATAATAAATTTAGGCATATTTGTTATTTGCTTGTAGTTTTAGAACATTAACTGCAGACAACCTTCTTTATACCAACACTCAAGACACTCAATACAATGACAAAGTTCATTATAATGACAATATGACTGCTACAAAACCTTCACTTAAGAGGTAACAATTAATCACAAATTATGCAATAATAATGTATTTGATAATTTAAAGAAACATATATTTGGATATTTTTTAGAATGGCCTCAGTAAGGTGACTCCAACAAATATCCAAAATATTTATTCTATGAGAAAGAAAGAACGAAACAAGACCTTTCTTACAAATCAATCTGCGCATGAAGTATTCTGTACAATAGCAAATTCATTTTAATGGCAGCATTCTTGGGAACGATTAATGCTGTCGTTGTAATCAGGGTTCACTGTATAATCAACTGGCATGAACACAAGAATCTCTTTATAACATGGTTAGCACAGTTCTGGCTATAACATGGTTTAACCCTTGTCATGCTGAATAAATTAAGATGCCATGCCCATTTCTAATTTCCAGCCAATCAGATTACTTGATCCGGGTTTTTGATAGAAATTCACACACTTAATGACAAACAGTGCAGATCCAGATCAGTTGGCTTCTTCAGAAGCCAACTGATCTAGATCTACACTGTTTGTTAAGACAGGACATGTTGTGTTCAGCAAGAGAAGGGTTAAAAATTAATGGCCAAAAATTTGTTGTATCCAAACAAATATGTATAAGTTTTGTTTGGATACCACATGGTTGTTTAACTAACACGGGTATTGCTTTGGATCCCAGCAATAGTGTTATAAAGAGGTTGTAGTGTATTTTGTTCTTTTTCTTTTGTTCAAGGTCTTATATTTAGAGCAGTTGTTGACGACAGGAGGTGGGTGGCAGGACCAGATAGGGGGTTTAAGTGGTGCAGTGAAACTAGGGCTGTCTGAGGCTAAACTCCCTCTCTTTGTTGATGCTGTTGATCTCAAAATAAAACCCGAGATTATTCAAGCCTTCAATGACAGACTTATACTAGTATATACAGGAAAAACTAGACTGGCTAGAAACATTCTCCAGGTAAGTTTTTAACCCATTGTAGTCTGGAGATCCCTAAAAGGGTAATTGGCAAACAATTCAGACCCAGATCAGATGCTGCAGAATGCAGCATCTGATCAGAGTCTCCATTGTTTGTAAATAATTCAACCATTTTTCTCTAGGAATGTCTAAATCACATTGCCTGACATACCTAAAATTGAAATTAGAATCTTTCAGTAAAAAGTGTTGGGGAGTTCATTCAGTCTATAATGGATAAAGATATATGAGCAGTGACATAAGAAAATTGCTTTCCGATGTGCACCCAGTGAAGACTCATATCAGCCTGTGCATCCACCCAGTTTTATCTGTCTTCCTTGTCCGTCTGAAGAAGCTTTGGTTCCTTGGCTAACCACAAATTCCAAGGAAGACTGAAGAGGCAGCACAAATGCACAAGCTGTTCTCAGTCTTCACTGGGCTACTTGTTCATAGGTACATTTTCTAATGTTGAAATTCATAGGAGGCAGCGCATGACAAAGCCTACAATAAGACGTGTGACCAGCAAAGACAGATCAGCCTGCCCATCTGCGCATTCTGATCAGAGTTTTTGTTGATTGCATGCACCTTCTGAAGCCTGTGGGATAAACGAGAACCTTTGCCATACTAAATGGATGTACAGGCTGATCAGAATCTTTTGCTGGTCACACAGGCCTTATTGTAGGTTTTATCATGCGCTGGCTTATATCATTTGTCAGCTGCTAATTGTGTCGATACTTTGATATAGTGCTCATATTATTAGATTTCTGGTCCCTTGTGACATTAGAACTCGTACATTGTATGGGCCGCATCAAGCAAAAAAAGTGCCTTCGAGCCTGGGCAGAATGCACAGGTTCAGATCATCCTGCACAAGGGCAAAATATCATCCTGGCCATTCATACAGTGAACCCTCATTACAATGACAGCATTTGTTGCCAAAGATATTGCCATTAAAATGAATTTGCTGTTGTAAAGAATCCTTAATGGCCAGAATGATATGTCAGAAAGACCTTGTTTTATTCTTATTTCCTCACAGAACATATGTTTTGGATATTTGTTAGAATTGCCTCATTGAGGCAAATCCAACAAATATCCAAAACATTATGTTACTTGAAGTTTTAATGCAATATTCTTGCATAATTTCTCATTAACTGTCATCTTTTCAGCAAAGGTTTCATTACATTCAAATTGTGATTATAATGAATATTGTCATTGTATCAAGTGTCAGAATAAAGAGGGTCGTCTGTACATTCTGTTTATCCAATGGTTCTGTTAGCAGAGAGTAATGTGCAGGCTGATCAGGGCCTTTGCTGTCCATGTATGCCCAGAGACACATTTTCACTTGGCACGGCCCATATATGAAAATACCGTTCTGCGCATAGCTGTTAGGGGGTGTGAGGAATGATGCCTTTTTTCATTATATCTCATGAACAGACTTAATAAAACTGGTTTGCTGTTTTCTGATTTTGATTTTTTGTGTATTCCCAAACATTATGAAAACACGCCTATTCAAATATATTGAAAATTTTACAACCAAAAACGAGAAAATTTCCAGATAAAAAATTCTGATATTTTTCATATTTCTGCTCAAAACATAGATTGTGGGTACTCGTAAGAACCGCCTCGACTTCTGCTCAAAACATAGATTGTGGGTACTCGTTAGAACTGCCTCATCGAGGCAGTTCTAACAAGTACCCACAATCTATGTTTTGAGCAGAAATAAGAAAAATAATGTATACCCCTGTAAACCCCAGTTTTACTATGTAAAAGTGGGGTTTCTGGGGGTCAAAATTATATGTGTGTTTTCGTGATGGGATTCCTACTTCAGAATAGTTCACTTCTTGGATTTAAAGTATCGTATTAACCCTATATATAAGGTCATCTTAACTCCTTGCCATACTTGTCTAAACTTGAACAAGTCTTTTATTCCCTGTTCATCTGTCTGAAAAACAGCTAGATGTGTGGCAAACAGTGTAGTGCCTGATCAGATGTCATATTCTATATGGTTCTACGCTGATTGTTCAAGCTGTTCTGTCCCAATACTTAGGCTTATTATGGTAACTGACAGAGGATGCTATCATGTCCATGTCGAAAGTTTCTTAAGGATCAAATTTTGCTATAGCTTTTTTTCTACCATATACTTCGAGACAGTCTCATCTAACTATAACCTCAGAGGACAGCTCGATGATAGAGGAAAGGCCAGGTAGTTTGCAGAACTAGGCAATACCCTCTGTGGAACCACTGCAACTGGGAGGGAACTGCCAACCATTCACACATAACTGTATGTTTATGTCCCCAGCTGGATTCCAACCCACATAGCAGAGGAGTGTAGTTAGTCATGAGACAAACCTCACTACTGTCTGAGCTATCCCGGCACCCTGTTAGGTACTGCATTAAGGGAAATTGATACACTTTCAGGGGGGTGGGGGGGGGAGGTTATTCTGTCAAAATTATTTTACCTCCCTTCTTAAGAGGGGTCTATCTAAAAGAAAACTATTTGCCAACTGATCAGATGCAGCATCTCATCGGGTCTGCACTGTTTGCGGGTGTTTCCAGACTACAGTGGGTTAACTGAAAATTCCAATATACACTGGAACCACCATGAATGATTACCTCTCATTATTGCATAAAAAGCAGTGTCGCATGTTATTAACAGCCATGCATTAATCGACGAAAAGCCATGTATTAACAAGGCAATTCATGCGCTGTTAATGCACGGCTACGCAACTTTCAGTATGATCGTACCAGGGCCACAGATTTGCTGCCATTACAAGATGACTAGAAAGAGCATAGTCTGCAGAAATTACGTTCGCGAGACATCTGTGAAAAGGCGAAACAAAATAGTGCAAGAAATAATGCAAACTGTAGCAAATGTTTTCAGTTTTTATGCAATAATAGCAATCGAACATGGTTTTTCAATGCATTTACATTCGCCAGGTCCCTTGGGAGGTGTTGAAAACCGCAGCCTTCAGCCTCGGTTCTCAACACCTCTCACAGGACCTGGCGAATGTTAATGCATGAAAAACCATGTTTGATCCCTATAATAATAGCCACTTCTCTATGCCACTTTTCTGATTTTCTAAAACACTGTTTTACTGTAAGATAACAACCCCACAACAGCCACTTCTCTACATCAGCCATTGTATGGCTTTTTAAGGGTAGCTGTATCAGATCAGTTTTCAGCTATTGTAGGAATGAATTTTATTTTTAGGGATTTTATCAATGTGTAAACTCTGGCAAATCACCCACAAACTAAATAAAGCCCAAAGGATTCACTGGAGTTTACACATTAATAAAATCCACAAAACTAGTAATTCATTCCTTATAATTCCAACTTTGTCACAAATGTTGCCAAAAAATGTCAATCTTTTGAGACAGCTGAAAGAAAATACATCTGATGGATTCCTGCTCTGGGCTTTATTGAAGTGTAAAACTTTACCTTCAACCAATCAAAATGTGTGAAATGTGTATAAAGATGAAGATTTGAAATTATATATATATATATATATATTGGTTGAAAAAAATGGCCTTATCAGGAGGTGTATCATAAGCTCTAGAACTCTGATATATTCATTCTTATAGGATGTTCTACGTAACTGGTATGCAAGAAACCCCCAAATAGTTGAAACAGAGGACAGTTTGGTTGAACTAGCCACAACATGTGCCAAATACTTCATTGATGGTAAGTTAAATAGAGGCTATTTGAATTGCATTTTGCCTTTCATTAAATGCACAATTTCATAACAATGGTTTTTTTTGCTGACATCAGGGCAACAGGTGGATCCAGTGTTTTTATTAGCTCACCTGAGCAAAAGCTCAGGGTGAGCTATTGTCATCACCCTCTGTCCGTCATCCGTCGTCGTCCGTCGTTCGTCGTCAACAATTAGTTTGTTAACACTCTAGAGGTCACAGTTTTGACCCAATCTTGATGAAACTTGGTCAGAATGTTTGCCTCTATGAAATCTAGGTCAAGTTTGGTACTGGGTTACTTGGGGTCAAAAACTAGGTCACCAGGTCAAATCAAAGGAAAAACTTGTTAACACTCTAGAGGTCATAGTTTTGACCCAATCTTGATGAAACTTGCTCAAAATGTTTACCTGTATTAAATCTAGGTCAGGTTTGAAACTGGGTTGATTGGGGTCAAAAACTAGGTCACCGGGCCAGATCAGCAGAAAACCTTGTTAACACTCTAGCGGTCACATTTTTGAAGCAGTCATCATGAATCTTGCTTAATATGTTTGTCTTGATGATTTCTAGGTCTAGTTTGAAACTGGGTCACCTGGGGTCAAAAACTAGGTCACCAGGCCAAATCAGCAGAAAACCTTGTTAACACTCTAGCGGTCACATTTTTGAAGCAATCATCATGAATCTTGCTCAAAATGTTTGTCTTGATGATTTCTAGGTCAGATTCGAAACTGGGTCACTTGGAGTCAAAAACTAGGTCACAGGGCCAAATCAGCAGAAAACCTTGTTAACACTCTAGCTGTCACATTTTTGAAGCAATCATCATGAATCTTGCTCAAAATGTTTGTCTTGATGATTTCTAGGTCAAGTTTGAAACTGGGTCACTTGGAGTCAAAAACTAGGTCACCGGGCCAAATCAGCAGAAAACCTTGTTAACACTCTAGCGGTCACATTTTTGAAGCAATCATCATGAATCTTGCTTAATATATTTCTCTTGATGATTTCTAGGTCAACTTTGAAACTGGGTCACGTGGGGTCAAAAACTAGGTCACCAGGCCAAACCAGCAGAAAACCTTGTTAACAATTTAGCGGTTACATTTTTGAAGTAATCATCATGAATCTTGCTCAAAATGTTTGTCTTGATGTTTTCTAGGTCAAGTTCGACACTGGTACACCTGGGGTTGAAAACTAGGTCACCTGGCCAAATCAGCATCAAATCTTGTTATCACTCTAGCGGTCACATTTTTCAAGCAATCATCATGAATCTTGCTCAAAATGTTTGTCTTGATGAGTTCTAGGTCAAGTTCGAAACTGGGTCACTTGGGATCAAAAATTAGGTCTCCAGGCCAAATCAGCAGAAAACCTTGTTAACACTCTAGCGGTCACATTTTAACTTCATAATACATTAACCTATAGATAATGTGCTATTCTATTCTATTCTGTTTTCACACCTTCATCAGAAAAAACGACCTTTCAGTCGTTAATTAAAGTCTTAAACCAGAAGGTCCCTTAGGCAGTTACCTGTGTGACGTAACTCTTCCCGCTCAATTGACCACGTGTCAGTTTCTTTTCTGTGGACAAAGAAATTCAACAAGGATTATTTACCTGTGATAGAAATTTGGATTATTTCTTTCCTCACGGATAAATTTATGTATCCTTGTGTTTCTTTTGTTTATTTATCACTCCTTTCACTTTCTGTGTTATTATTTAAAATTTTCAATTTTCGATTTCATGTATTTTTGACTGGTCTTTTTCCACATGCGTTTTGGCGACTCTCGCTATTCGGCACATCGCTCGTGCGTGATCGGTTCGATAGTCGTGTTTATATATGCAGAATATTTTTGTTCTTTTCATTCCAGGTTATTCAGCAATTACGATATGTTTTTTCCTGGACTTTTGTTTGCAGAGATCTTCAGTTGGCTAAAGATTCTCATGGTGGAGAAGCTGATTGTAAAGAACTTGTCAACCCTTGATGGGTTATAAGACAATTCTTTACTGATGGGAGCCCCACCCCATATGGCTATACTGCCGGGGTAAGACCCATCAAGGTGGCATCTTTGGGTACTTAGTATCCTATAAAGTCTAAGTCCACCAGTCACCAGTCACCAGTCATCCAGTCACCAGTCACCAGTCACCAGTCAACCAGGCACCAGTCAATCAGCTTTGCCAGTCACCAGTCAATCAGGTGCCAGTCAACCAGGCACCAGTCACCAGTCATCCAGGTACCAGGCACCAGTCACCAGTCACCAGTCACCCAGTCACCAGTCACCAGTCACAGATCAACCAGGCACCAGTCAACTAGTCTCCAGTCAATAATTTAATTATTTTCTGGAAAGACTTAGTTTCTGACATATTTCACCGGACAAAATAGTCACGTATACTTACTTCCGGTCATTATGTCTAATTATTAAAAAAAAAAAATTTTTTCACTGGGCAAAGTATCAGTAATATTTCTGATACTTATACCCGGTCATATTATTATATTATTTCTGATTTTTCACCCGGCAAACTTTTACAGAAAGTGTCTGGTCAATTTTTGCCTAATAATTAATTATCTTCGGGAAAAAGTTTCGAATACTTGTGCCCGCTCAGTTTTCATATATAATCTCCCTTTTTCATCGGACTAGAGTTACGAATACTACTATCCGATCAATTTGTCAAATTACTTGTAACTTTACCGGGCAACAGTTACGAATATTAGTGTCCGGTCATTATGTCGGGTAACTAGTGTCAAAATAATGATTACTAATTCCCGAACAATCTATTATCGTTCATAGAGCTCCATTCACGTTTAAGTCAATGGATATAGGTTATTATGTGAAATACATAATAACTTTTTATACAAAAAATTCTGTACAGTCTTTCCCAAATCAGACTAGAATCTTTAATATTCCATTGACTTATTATAGGTGTGTAATTCCATTAATATTTTAAATTAACTTATGTTTTATCTCTTTTATCCGCTAGAAAGAGTTAAACTTCCGACTATAACAAAATTCTTACCGGGCAGCAGTTCGTAGACTAGTGCCAGGTCATTCAAATGATGTTTTATCTCTTTAATTCGCTAGAAAGCGGTTAAATTCCGGCTCTAACGAAAATTTCATCGGGAGGCACTTCGTAGAGTAGTGCCAGGTCATTCTAACGAAATTCCACCGGGCAGTAGTTTCGTAGACTTTGTGTCGGATTACTAGTGTGCGAGTAGTAGTCACTAGTACTCGCTCAACATATATTCATTTATAACCACTATAGACATGTATAGTCTTGGATTATAGGTTATTGAATGACAGCGATGGGTTCTAATACCTAGTAGCCATTTATATTGTTGAATTCTGTCCAGTCACTTTTGAACTTGACTTAAATTCTATATATATATTTATTATTGAAAATGAATTAAGAATTATCGGTTACGATCAAATTCGCAATTCATTCACTAAGTGTAGAAGATACTTCCAGCTATAATTATATCTCTTTTATTCGCTACAAAGAGATTAACTTCTTACATATTCACCTTATTCGGCTCTAGGGCAAAGGTGAACTATAAAACTATCATTATTTATAAGAAGAAAAATATACACGAAATATAAAAAATTTTCTTCTTTCCTCCACTGTTTTTCTTCTACATGCTCCGATATGTAATCAGCATGTAATCTAAGGAGTAAATTGACAAGAAAGTAGCAATCGATCTTTTCTACTTTCTATTAATTTTTCATTCTTAAGGTATCGGAAATTTACACCAATCAGATAAATAAATTAACAGTTTATTTATTTATTCGCTACCTCTCTAGATAACTACGATTTAAAATTCTAGTTGAGGTACATATTTTCCTTTTGCCTTTTCTACATGGAAAATAGTTGATCCGATAAGCTATTATTCTATTTTATACTATCTTTTGATTGATTATATTAGAGTCTAGGTCAGTCGTGCTCTGTCTAAACTCTGCTATAAAATAATAAATAAGAAAAAAAAAAAAAATCTTATATTTAGGCATAGATATAATTCGATACGTTCTTTACTTTGCCTGTTTTATTTTTTCTTCTGGATCATTTAAGACTACGATAGCAATATACATACATGCCATCAGCTGCTGACAGAAATCTGTGAGATTTTGCAAATTTTTAGGGGAGATTTGATGAAATTCTGTGAGATTTTTCTGAAAATCACTTTCAGTCTTACATAGATAAGTTAAAAGCCGTAATTTTAATGAATTAAGCTTGGAATAGCCATGCTAATGTGTGATTTATTTCTAGTTCTTCAAAAAGTAGCTTATTAAATGGTATGAAAATTCTGCGAGATCTAAAAATCTTATGGGAAATGGGGTCCAGAAGAGCCAAAATTCTGTGAGATTTTGTCTCACAGTGTGAGATATGGCATGTATGAATATACCAGATATTTTTGCCTCAGTAAGAATCTATTACGCTGAAGATTCTTCATATTGGAATAATAATTTTATTATGATTATAATTCTAGACCCAATTAATCCTCGTATATTATAGGTCTACTTTATCTTATTGAGGAATAGTTTTGCTTCGACTAGCTCTATACCTCTAATATTTTATTTATAACTAGAGTCCATGTCAATCAAAATTTTCTTGCACTTTGGTATTGACAATGGATACATATTTAGTAAAGGCATTAATTATTCAGTACGTGACAGATTATTATTGCCTAAATTAGATTTTATATACAATACTTTCCTTTTGATATTTTGTTTTATTGACTTTGTAACTATTCAGAAACTGCCAAAGTCAATCATTTCCTTCCTCTAAACTTACCGAAGCTCTAGATTATGTTGATATATATTTTTGATATATCCTTAGAGGTTAATTAATGAGAGTTTACCTCATAATAGCAGATATTATTATAATTATATTAATCAATCTATAGTCTAGGCTTAGACAAAAGGGAAAACATCCTTAATTACGAGCCGGTAAAGAATTAAGACACTCTTAATTATCTCTTTACCCCTCCTTTATGTTTACATTCGTTAAAGGGATCATAGTAATTCTCGCTAAGATTTCAAGTTCAGTTTGCGAATAATGCAAAGATTAATATCTTGATTTCCAGTCCGCATCAAAAATGGTCTATATATATAGATAAATATCTTTTCCGAAACTGGATATTTATTTATTTTTCCACACAATAAGTCACTTCAAGATGTCGATGATTTTGAAATGCACTGCTTCAATTTATAATATAAAATATGTTTATATTAACTTCACAACTTAGTAAGTGCTGCACCTACGTTCCTGGTCAGATCTTACTTTTGTGATACGTTTTTGAACATACTGAAAGTTTTCTCCGATTATACATTCGGTAAATAAACTTTCGAGTAGTATTTATGCTTTTAAACATTCAGATTATTTGATAATTGTTGGAGATAATATATTATTCCGATATTTATATATCTATCTTCATTATTTATCTTTCTCATCTTACTTTTAAATTAGATTGACCTTCTCGCTACGTTCCAGGTTTAAATCTAGCTAACATTGTGGAACAGTCACTTTTTTATTTCCTAAACAATATTTTAACATTTTTCTCAGTATTCAGAGCATAACGACTTCATGAATACTTGAAAATAATTCAATTCTAGGCTTGTTAAACTAAGCCTAAAACAAGCCCTAGTTTTTTAGAATGGATATCATCCTTCGATTCAGTTCATGGAGATACATCCTTTTAGATCCCATTATCTCTATTTCAATCATTCAAAATTCTAATGACTAAGTACTTCTTTTCTACGTACAAATACAGAATATCGAGTCACTGTTGCTGCATATTGGTTAAAGATTAAACAAATTTTATCTTAAACCTATATGACGTTAAATTAATTATTATCTCTTTCATATACATGTTTTTACCCTTCCATCAGGGATCGCGGTAATAATATTATGAGTTATATGTTTAACAATTCCTTGCTTAAATAATAGTTACGCTTAACCTATGATTTATAGCGGGAATTTTGTTCAGTAGTATAATTTTTATTTAGTATTAATATATTTCTTACTATTCTTAAATATGCGTATAGAATAGTAATACTATCTCTTAACTTTTAAATTAAGTGTTTTTTGAGATTAATAATCAGTATTATTGTATAATCTTTCTTCAGAGATTATCACACTATTACTTTTTCTCTGAGTCCTTCTCTTTTTATGAACATTTTGATTCGTATCAAAGTGGATTTTTAACATTTCTTGATGTCCATGATTATTTACTCAGGAGTACTTTTCATGGCAATCTTCTGGTATAGAAAGATTCTATCCAGCTTATTTATTATTGCTTAATCTTATCAATACGGTAAGATTTAGCCAAACTATGACCATCATACAGTTTGCTGCGATCAACCTTATTCTTATCTCTCTTATTCTCTGTCAAACTCTTTAGTTATGATGTTGACAGTTTATTATTTATTTTTTTGTCAGGACATCAAACGCTTTTATATGTCTATGACAAAACCAATTATCAATGGTTTAGGTTGTTTTTTCTTCCCAGCAGTTATATGCAAACTCTGTATTATTTTATTGCTTGACTAAAAATTCGTTATACAATTAGTCTAGCAATAGTTTTAACCATTATGTTTGTCTATACCTTTTTTCTTCTGATGGATAACTTAGTTATAGTTAAGTTAACTCCATCTACTTTTATTATCTCCCCTTCTTTAATTTGATCAAGGGAAATAATTACACATTATGGTTATTTTAAGTCTGTGTCTGTTCATCGGAAACTGTCCTGTCGCTCCAATTAACAGAATTTAATTAGTTTATAATTCTAATAGCTTAGACTATTACAATTACATAGCTTCACATATCTAGAATTTTATCCAAAATATCTACATATGTCAGTTATCTATAGGAAACTCCACCGAGTAGACTTTTCCTTATTTATTCAAGATCCTACATAGACTACTTACAGTGTATGGTCTTGGCTTTTTGTTTTACAAATTTTGTTTTCAAAATATTTCTATATTCCTAGCTTACTTTGCGATGGAATATTTATGTTATGTCTCAATGACTCCCTTTTCTTTTTGAAGCCAATTGTTGTTTCCCCCCCCCCAAAAAAAAAAAGAGGGGGGGAGGGGGGGGGGCCAATGTTAGGTCTATGAGACTTAAGAACTGGCTTCCTCTAGAGTCTACTAATATATATAAGGTTGTTAGATCATAACACCTTAAAGGTATGCTATTTTGTGAATCTAGATCATTCTTTCTATTAAATATAGAATTAGAATGTATCTGATTCCTTTGAGTTTCCTGAGTCTTAACCAGAAGTGGTGAGATATTATTGGTGTTAGAATTAGGAGAGCACCTCCCTCCTATTCTGCAAATTCTAGCACATTATCTATAGGTTAATGTATTATGAAGTTAAAATGAAGTTTTTTAAAAGTAAAACATATTTTAACGAGTAATACTTAACCTATAGATAATCAATTATCTCCCTCCGCCCACCCTCGCTTATCTCTCATAATTGTGTCTATTGTTTTTACACATAAAAGAAACTGACACGTGGTCAATTGAGCGGGAAGAGTTACGTCACACAGGTAACTGCCTAAGGGACCTTCTGGTTTAAGACTTTAATTAACGACTGAAAGGTCGTTTTTTCTGTGGAAGGTGTGAAAACAGAATAGAATAGAATAGCACATTATCTATAGGTTAAGTATTACTCGTTAAAATATGTTTTACTTTTAAAAAACTTCATTTTTGAAGCAGTCATCATAAATCTTGCTCAAAATGTTTGTCTTAATGATTTCTAGGTCAAGTTCGAAACTGGGTCACCTGGGGTCAAAAACTAGGTCACCTGGCCAAATCAGTGGAAAATCTTGTTATCACTCTAGGGGTCACATTTTTGAAGCAATCATCATAAATCTTGCTCAAAATGTTTGTCTTGATGATTTTTAGGTCAAGTTCGAAACTGGGTCACATGGAGTCAAAAACTAGGTCACCGGGCCAAATCAGCAGAAAACTTTGTTAACACTCTAGCGGTCACTTTTTTTAAGCAATCATCATGAATCTTGCTCAAAATGTTTGTCTTGTTGATTTTTAGGTCAGGTTTGAAACCGGGTCACCTGGGGTCAAAAACTAGGTCACCTGGCCAGAGCTGCAGAAAAACTTGTTAACACTCTAGTGGTCACATTTTTATGCCCCCAACTTCAAAGAAGTTGGAGGGGCATATTGCTTCTGGGTTGTCCGTCCGTCCGTCCGTCCGTCCGTCCGTCCGTCCTTCCTTCCGTCCGTCCGTTCGTCACGCTTTTTGATGCATAGCATAACTTTAAAACTGTGAATGCTACTGTTTTGAAATTTCATATATGGATTCCTCATGAAAAAATAGCTGACACGTATTTTTTTTCTTGACAGGATTATGCCCCTTTTCTGAATTATGGCCCTTTGACAAAATATGGATGCAATCTTGTCAGCAAAATATCTCAAAAACTATTAAAGCTAGAGCCTTGAAACTTGATGAATAGACTGGTAGTGATGAGTAGATGACCTGATTAACTTTTGAAGAAATTCTGAAAAATACTTCATGAGTTATGGCCCTTTGTAATTTTGGGCATTTTTATCTTGTCAGCAAAATATCTCAAAAACCGTTGGAGCTAGAGCCTTGAAACTTGATGAATAGACTGGTAGTGATGAGTAGACAACCTGATTAACGTTTGAAGAAATTTTGAAAAATGCCTTTTGAGTTATGGCCCTTTGTAATTTTGGGCATTTTTACCTTGTCAGCAAAATATCTCAAAAACTGTTAGAGCTTGAGCCTTGAAACTTAGTAAATGGATTTGTAGTGATGTGTAGATGACCTGATTAACTTTTGAAGAAATTCTGAAAAACACTTCATGAGTTATGGCCCTTTGTAATTTAGGGCATTTTTAACTTGTCAGCAAAATATCTCAAAAACTATTGAAGCTAGAGCCTTGAAACTTGATGAATAGACTGGTAGTGATGAGTAGACAACCTGATAAACTTTTGAAGAAATTTTGAAATATACTTCTTGAGTTATGCCCCTTTGTAATTTTAGGCATTTTTATCTTGTCAGCAAAATATCTCAAAAACTGTTAGAGCTAGAGCCTTGAAACTTAGTAAATGGATTTGTAGTGATGAGTAGATGACCTGATTAATTTTTGAAGAAATTCTGAAAAATACTTCATGAGTTATGGCCCTTTGTAATTTTGGGCAATTTTACCTTGTCAGCAAAATATCTCAAAAACTGTTGGAACTAGAGCCTTGACACTTGATGAATAGACTGGTAGTGATGAGTAGACAACCTGATTAACTTTTGAAGAAATTTTGAAATATACTTCTTGAGTTATGCCCCTTTGTTATTTTGGGCATTTTTATCTTGTCAGCAAAATATCTCAAAAACTATTAGAGCTAGAGACTTGAAACTTGGTGAATTGATTGGTAATGATGAGTAGATGACCTGATTAATTTTTTTGTAAATTCTGAAAAATATTTCATAAGTAATGGCCCTTTGTAAATTTGGGCATGTTTCCCTTGTGAACAAAATATCTCAAAAACTATTGAAGCTGGAGCCTTGAAACTTGATGAATAGATTGGTAGCGATGAGTAGATGACCTGAAATTGATGGGGCATATTATTTTGCCTTCATTTGTCCATCCGACTGTTTGTCCGTTCATCAAGCTTTTTTTGTGCATGCCATATCTTAAGAACCCTGCATGCTAGGGTTTTGAAATTTTATATTTGGGTTCCCAATGAAAAAATAGCCGACCCGTATTTTGTTTCTTGTCTAGCATGTTTATTTAAAGTTATACCCCTTTGAAAAAAATCAGAATTAAATCTTGTGAGCAAGATATCTTGAAAAGTATTTAAGCTGGGTTCTTGAAATTCGATACAGTGAGTGGGAATGATGTGTACATTACCCGATTATATTTTGAGAGAATTCCATGAAAATATTGATAAAGTTACGACCCTTTGCAGTTCTGCTCATTTTGACCTTGTCAGCAAGATTTCTCGAAAAGCACTTAAGCTAGGGTCTTGAAATATTATATGCTGATTGGGGATGATGTGGAGATTACCTGGTTTGTTTTTTAGGGAATTCCATGAAAAATTGATGTAGTTATGGCCCTTTGTAGTTCTAGGCATTTTGACTTTTTCAGCAAGATATCTCAAAAAGTATTTAAGCTAGAGCCATGATATTTGGTATACTGATTGGGATTGAGGAGGAGATCACCTTAATAAATTTTGAACCAATTAAATGAAATGTTGGAGTTATGGCCCTTCGCAATTTCGGGCCATTTAATGTCGTTGCTTTATTGTGTATAGCATAAGTTTAGAACCATGTATGCTAATGTTTTGAAATTTCATGTTTTGATTCCTCATGAAAAAATAGGTGATCCGTATTTTTTTCTTATCCCAATCATCTCCTATTTTAGAGTTATTTCCCTTTGATAAAATAACATTAAAATCATATATTTGTACTGTTGTTACCGTCATGGCTAAGCAGTGTTGGAGTCAAACAGTGTTATAGTCAGGCAGTTGGGGGCATAGTGTTTTACAAACACCAGCTCTAGTTCAAGCAATCATCATGAATCTTGCTCAACATGTTTGTCTTGGTGATTTCTAGGTCAAGGTTGAAACTGGGTCACTTGGGGTCAAAAACTAGGTCACCTGGCTAGATCAGCAGAAAACCTTGTTAACACTCTAGCGGTCACATTTTTGAAGCAATCATCATGAATCTTGCTCAAAATGTTTGTCTTGATGATTTCTAGGTCTAGTTTGAAACTGGGTCACATGGGGTCAAAAACTAGGTCACCTGGCTAAATCAGCAGAAAACTGTTAACACTCCAGAGATTTCTAGGTCTAGTTTAAAACTGGTTCACTTGATATCAGAAACTAGTTCACCTAGCCAAATCAAAGGAAAACCTTATTGATGCTGTAGAGGTCACATTTTTGAAGTGATCATCATGAATCGTGCTCAAAATGGTTGTCTTGATGATTTCAAGGTGATGTATAGTTTTCTGTCCAGTGACTCTCTTAAGTTTTTCTGTTTAGGTCAGATTCTCAGTAATTATTGGTCCTACAGAGTGATATTTGGTACTTTTGAAGTGTTTGTGTTTAGGTCGGTTTCTCAGTAACTATTGCTCCTATAGCCAGTGATACTTAGTACATGCATACATCTTAGCATGGCCTCTTGAGTGCAGTCATCCATATTTGACCTTGACCTTTATTTCACAGTCCATTAGACATGCTACATTGTCTTACTTGTTAATATAATCATTTTGAACTTTGATCAGAATGTTTGCCTTGATCAGTTCTAGATCAGGTTCTCAAAGTGCTATGTTGCTCAGGTGAGCGTTACAGGGCCATCATGGCCCTCTTGTTAAAGTTCCTTTGTCACCCTAAAGGGAAAGATGCACTAAAGGCAATGTGTGCCTCAAAAGATGCACCTTTATAAGATAAGCATCTTGGCACAAATTTGATCAAAATCATTTAAGAAATAAGAAACATAGTTAAAGTTTTATAATTGTGAATACAGGTACTTCCGTTTTGAATATTTAACTCTTTCCCAGCTAGTGGCGACTTTTGTCATCTGCTGATAACCTTTGCAAACAGTTTGGACCCAGATCAGGCCCAGCAAAACATCGGGCCTGATCTGGATCCAAACTGTTTGACACTCTGATGGTTTTCCTGAAAGATGTTTTTGAAAAAGTTAATTTTAAAAAAAAATCCACAGACGACAAAAAAGCATGCAAAATTACCATGCAAAGAGTTAATTAGATATTTATTTTTTATATGACACATATAAAGCTGCCTGGTGACAGGAATATCTTGTTTAAGTGAACTATTTGATAGTTTATATGCAAATGAACACATTTACAGGTATATATCAGTAAAAATATTGTCTCAGATGTCACATACAGTCGACTCTCGTTATCTCAAGTTCAAGGGGCTCTCTGAAATACTTGGAGATATCCATACCTCGATATATCAGATTTGCAGAATTGAGGTAAAAATAAATTGAACAGCCACATTTCACAAATGAATATGTAATTTGACTCCTAAGTTAGAGATATATTGAAAATATTGTGGAAAAAAGGAGAAATTGCAATATCTCTTCTTTTCCACAATATTTTGTTATCTGTTGTTAGATTTCCATGTTAAAACAGGGACCACATCACGAAAACATGCCTATATAATTTTGACCCCCTGAAACCCCACTTTTATATAGTATAACTGGGGTATGCATTATTTTTCTTATTTCTGCTTAAAAAAATAGATTGTGAGTACTCATTAGAACTGCCTCATTGAGGCAGTTCTAACGAGTACCCACAATCTATGTTTTTGAGCAGAAATATGAAAAATATAAGCATTTTTTATCTGAAAATTTTCATATTTTGGTCGTAAAATTTTCAGTATAATTGAATAGGCGTGTTTTCATACTGAAATTTTCACTTTGAGATACATGGTTATTCGAGATAAGCAGAGTCAAGATAACAAGAGTTGGCTGTATTTAATCAGGTGGTTATGACATCACTTACTCACATAAATTGTGGCTTCCATGCCTTCATTTTACACATCCGCAAAGCCCAATAACTTTTTTATTTCTCAACTGATTTTCATAAAAAAATCACCAAAATAATCAGCTCTTTATTTTCTAATTTGTTTATTAGTTGGTATGTGTTTCCCTCTAAGGCTCAGCATGCCATTGGTAAACAGTTCTGCAGATGACATCTTGAAATATTTTTCTGATTTTTCACCTTTGGAAACAATCATACATGCCAAGTCTCATGCTGTGTGGAAAAATATCACTTAAATCAGACTTTCTCATGGTCTCACACTGTGAGGGGTAAAACTAATGTAACAGAAAAATCCTACTGGTATATTAAAAAATTGTGAAGGTGCCTTTTTTGAAGTAAAATCAATATTTTTCTACTGGTATGCAGTGCTGTATATGAGTATTGCCGAGTGCAAAACAAAAGTGGATAACAAGTTACACTGAGAAAACACATGCAGGTGTCAAAATATTGCATCCCTTAAGGCTAGGATTATTGGCTGACAGGTCCACTCGTTAGTTATTTGACTCCAGTCAAGTCACATCGTTTGTTAGCAGACCATCTGACCTAGATTTTGACAGATGCACAAGCACATCTCCTCATTCTAACATGCCTGGGCCCAGTTGTTCAAAGCTAACAATGTCGTTAGTTAATGATTCGTTAAAATTTACATCGAGCGATACGCAAATATGCTGAAATTTTTTGCTGAAAAAATGTGAGTAGCTTTTGCAGTGCAAAAGCTACTCACATTTTTTCAGCAAAAAATATCAGGATATTGTATATTGAATCCGCTAAAACAGTTAACGAAATGACCCTTAACGAGCTCGTTAAGCTAAATACGCTTTGAACAACTGGGCCCTGATCATAAAATGTATTTATCATTTATTTGTATGAAACATTCATACAGGAGATTTCAAGGTGTTTTGTTTTTCATTTCAAATTTTTTGGATGCCGAATATTCCTCAGTGTGATCACATATTGCACTGTTATGTTTAATGTTTACCTTTTAAAAGACAAGCAGTGACAAGCAAAACAGTATCTTATCGCTTAGGCAAGATATCAGTTTATACATTTAAACAGTTATTCTTGTTGACCAAAAGGAATTTCCAAGTCCTGCAAAATCTGCCAGTAAACAAGGAATGTTCATGTTTTCAGTATTAGTTAAAATGTTACAATTTCCCTTGCTCCCATATGAAGAAACCACATGCTCATAACATTGATGTCACGTGAACTTGTGGCAGAAACCACATTGTGGGAAAAATGAACTTATTGGCAGGTTAAATTGCAGAGTCTTCTTTTGTCAGAAAACATTCAAAATAGGTACATATTAAAAATAGAACCAAATTATACTAATTGTTTTTTGGCAGATTTAAGCAGAAAATTGAACATTCCGCAAGTAAACAAGACCTGGACTTTTTTCCTTAGCATTATGTTGATCCCAACAAGGTGCAAAGTAAACATTGGAATGGTATTTTGTGAGAAGGTCAAATCAGAAGTCCATAATCAGAATGCACGAGTATATTCCCGTATAAATTTGTGATGGTATCACTGTACAAGTAAAGTAGGTTGGGATTGTCACACCTCCCTGATCTTGGAACATGTCTCCCTAATTTCTCATGAGGGAGATGTGAAGTCTCCCTTTTTTTCCTTGGTTCCCTGTTTTTCTGGGCTGGTGATGGACAGACTTTTGTCTCACCTTTACCTTTGCCTTTGGGTAAGTATTTGTTGTACCAAAATCTACACAATAAGGCCAAATAAAAAAAATGTGTGTGTTTAGGGTAAAGTGACCCTTCCTAAATTTCATGGTGAAACCCGAGATCTTTTTCTGATTTTCTGGAAATTATTACAAAAATGAGTATTTTGAGAGGTTAATTTTCTTTATTTCTGTATAAAAAAGAAAATAAAAAAATAATTCTGTACCTTCTCTATCCATTACCCAAAACACACACATTTTTTGTGTGGCCTAAATAAGAACAATTTGGGATAAACTGAAGTCAGTGAAATATGGTAAAAATGAGTATTTTGAGAGGTTAATTTTCTTTATTTCTGTATAAAAAAGAAAATAAAAAATTAATTCTGTACCGTCTCTATCCATTACCCAAAACACACACATTTTTTGTGTGGCCTAAATAAGAACAATTTGGGATAAACTGAAGTCAGTGAAATATGGTGCTGAGAAAAATTCTTACACATTTTTATATACCTCACTTAAATTTTTCAATGATCCCACAGATTATCATTGTGAACTTATGGCATGTATGGACAATTGGCATGAAAAGTAAAAACCGATCTATTTGTCATCTGCTGAATTTGCCCATAGAGTGGTAATGATTAATTTCTGATTAAATTGTTTGACTGGTTTCATCTAGAGCTTTGATAGCTGAGCTGATAATTTATGTTTTTACTGTAGGTGACCTAGATTCAGTTGGGACCTGTATGGACCTATATTTGAGGTTGAAGAAAGTCATGGCTCCAGGTTGTGAAACAGAGTCAGTTTCAAAACTGATAAAAGCTTTTCGTCCCCATGCATCTGGGATATGTATGGCAGGTGCAGGGGGAGGGGGATTCATGTATGTCTTGGCAAAAGATCCAGCCCACAAAGAGTCGATTAAGGACCTGGTAGCTCATATGGATGTAAGTACATTTTCCCAGTCTGCATTCTACGTAAATCTATATCGGGCCGTCATCGGCCCGTCAGGGTAGCTGACGGGCCGATGACGGCCCGATGTAGATTTACGTAGAATGCTAGCTAGGTTGCAGGACTACAGATAAAAGTATTATCAGAATTCTTAAGGAGGAGTGTTTGGTGATAAGTCTGAGATAATATTTCTTGTTTCTCCTTAAAAATATATGTCGAAGCAGAGGCACCTCTAACAAGCTCCTTCAATGTAACTATTTTGTGGAGAATTGAGAAATAATATCCCAGGTCCCAAGGTTATAAACCTTTTTCATGCACAGCTGATTCATGCTCAACTCAGCTGAGCATGAAATTTTCTCTGCTAATAAATATGTAAAAGCCAACAATAGTTGGCATTTTCATATTTATTTGCAGAGAAATGTTCATGCTCAGCAATGTTTAGCAAGAAGTAATTTGCCTTTGTTGGTAATTTTAGATTTATTTGCAGGACAAATTTCGTGCTCAGCTGAGTTGAGCATGAAAAAAGTTTTATTACCTTGGGGCCAGAACTGTCATCAAACACTCCTCCATAACAAGTTCTGCAATTATTTGCACAGCTCTTGAGAAGACAGTTTTAGCTCACCTGAGCCAAAGACTAAGGATGAGATATTGTGATCATGCTCTGTCCATCATCTGCAGTCTTTTATCCATCATCTGTTGTCTGTCCACACCTTTGAGCAACTTTGAAAGCCCTGGGCCAATTTTCTTCAAACTTCATGTGGAGCCTTCTGTCAAAGTGGGATTGACAGTTTGTACAAATGGTCACAGTACGTTAAGTAAGATGGCCTCCATGCCCATATGTGGTAAAAGCACTTAAAAAATCTTCTTCAGAACCAACAAAGCTTTGAAGCTGAATCTTGGTATATAGCATCGGGGACAAGTCTACCAAATTTTTTCAAATGATTACCCTAGGTTGATATACGACTTTTTTATGGCAAGGTCAAATTTGCGTCCCTATGCATTTGTATGGGGAAAATATTGAGAAGTCATTTTCTCAAAATGTATTAAAGACTTAATGACTGAAAACTTACAATGTATGATCAAAGAAGCAAACCCTTTTAGTTACAATCAAAATTTTGCCCCCCCCCCCCCCACCCGCTCACCCCCCAGGTTTATCTGCCCTTATCCCTGGGCTATATACATGTATAAAATCTTGTAATCTTTTTACTTCTTCATATCTGAAAAAGCTTGACCAATTTTCATCAGATTTCACATTGTGTCAGAAAACTCTTCTAGTCTGAAACTAGAAGGCCCAGGCCTTTGATATTTGGTATGTAGCTTTATCTAATGGACCCCTATCAAGATTGTTCAAAAATGGCCCCACTCTGGGGGTCACTTGTTCTACATAGATGCATAAAGGGAGAAAACTTTAAAAATCTTCTTGTCTGAAACTAGAAGGCCAAGCCTTTGATATTTGGTATGTAGCTTCATCTAGTGGACCTCTACCAAGGTACCAAGATTGTTCAAATTACAGCCCTGGGTAAAAAAAAATGGCCGCATCCTAGGGGTCACTTGTTTTACATAGTCCCATTTACATACATGCCATATCTCACACTGTGAGAGAAAATCTCACAGAATTTGGCTCATCTGGAAGCCAGTTCCCATAAGATTTTTCAAATCTCACAGAATTTTCAGACAAATCTTACAAAACAACTAATGAAAAAATAAATAGAAAATCACACTTTTTAGCTCAACTGAGCCGAAGGCTCAGGATGAGCTATTGTGATCATTCCCCGTCCGTTGTCGGTACGTCCATCGTTCACACCTTTGATTGACCTCCTCTGAAACCCCTGAGCCGAATTTCTTCAAACTTCATGTGGAGCCTTGTGTTCAAGGGGGGTTGAAAATTTGTAAAAATGGTCCGTAAATCAAGATGGCCCCCATGCAGATATATAGCTCCCATAGACTTATAATGGGAAAAACTCAAAAAATCTTCTTCTCTGAAACCATGTGGCCCACAGCTAACATATTTAGTATGTAGCAATGTTTAGTGGTCCCCTACATAAATCCTGCCAATCAATCTCCTGGGGCCCAAACTGGCCATGCCCCGGGAATCATTAATTCCCATAGACTATTAATGGAAAAAGCTTAAAAAATCTTCTTCTCTGAAACCATGAGGCCCACAGCTTACATATTTAGTATGTAGCAGTGTTTAGAGGTCCCCTACATAAATCCTGCCAATCAAGCCCCTGGAGTCCAGACTAGCCATGCCCCAGTGGTCATAAGCTCCCATAGACTTATAATGGGAAAAATTTAAAAAATCTTCTCTGAAACCATGAGGCCCACAGCTTATATATTTAGTAATGTAGCAATGTTTAGTGGTCCCCTACCTAAATCCTGCCAATGAAGCCCCTTGGGTCCAAACTGGCCATGCCCTTGGGGTCATTAGCTCCCATAGACTTATAATGGGAAAGACTTAAGAAATCTTCTTCTCTGAAACCATGCAGCCCATGGCTTACATATTTAGTATGTAGCAATGTTTAGTGGTCCCCCACATAAATCCTGCCAGTCAAGCCCCTTGGGCCCAAACTGGCCACACCCCAAGGGTCATTAGCTCCCATAGACTTCTAATGGAAAAAAAACTTAAAAGATCTTCTTCTCTGAAACTATGAGGTCCACAGCTTATATATTTAGTAAGTAGCAATGTTTAGTGGTCTCCTACATAATTCCTGCCAATCAAGCCCCTAGGGTCCAAACTGGCCAGCCCTGGGGGTCATTAGCTCCCACAGACTTATAATGGAAAAAACTTAAAAAAAATCTTCTTCTCTGAAACCATGAGGCCCACAGCTTCCATATTTAGTATGTAGCAATGTTTGGTTGTCCCCTACATAAATCCTGCCAATCAAGCCCCTGGGGTTAAAACTGGCCATGGTTCGGGGGTCATTAGCTCCCATAGACTTTAAATGGGAAAAACTTAAAAAATCATCTTCTCTGAAACCATGAGGCCCAGAGCTTATATATTTAGTATGTAGCAATGTGTAATGAAATGATCCCCTACATAAATGCTGCCAATTAAGCCCCTAGGGTCCAAATTGGCGACGCTCCAGGGGTCATATGCTTATATAGAGCTATATAGCTAAAGAACCTTCAAAAAATCTTCTTCTCTGAAACCATGAGGCCGAGAGCTAATAGAAGTGATGTTAAGTGGTCTCCTACATAAATCCTGCCCATGGGGTCTAAATTGGCCACACCCCGGGGGTCATTAGCTACCATAGACTTATATTGAGAAAAACTTAAAAAAAATCTTCTCTGAAACCATGAGGCCAGAGCTTATATATTTAGTATGTAGCAATGTGTAGTGGTCCACTACTTAAATCCTGCAAATCCTGCAAATCAATCCCCTGGGGTTCAAACTGGCCACGTCCCCGCGATCGTTAGCTCCGTTATACTTATAATTGGAAAAACTTAAAATATCTTCTTCTCTGAAACCGTTAGGCCCACAGCTTATATATTGAGTATGTAGCAATGTGTGGTGGTCCCCTACATAAATCCTGCCAATCAAGCCCCTTGGCTTCGATCAGGTTGTATGTTTATATAGAGCTATATAGCTAAAGAACCTTAAAAAATTTTCTTCTCTGAAACCATAAGGCTCCAAACTGGTCACACCCAAGGGAGTCATATGTATAAATATAGCTATATAGCTAAAGAACCTTCAAAAATCTTCTTCTCTGAATCCATGAGGCAGAGAGCTAACAAATTAAGTATGTAGCTGTGTTTAGTACATAAATCATGCCAATCAAGCCCATTGGGTCTGAACCGGCCATGCCCCGGAAGTCATTAGCTCCCATAGACTTATAATGGGAAAAACTTAAAAAATATTCTCTGAACATGAGGCCCACAGCTTATATATTTAGTGTGTAGCAATGTTTAGTGGTCCCCTGTATAAATCCTGCCAATCAAGCCCCTGGGGTCTAAACTTATAATGCCCTGGGGTCATTAGCTCCCATAGATTTATAATGGAAAAAAATTAAAAAATCTTCTTCTCAGAAACCTTATATAACCCACAGCTTATATATTTAGTGTATAGCAATGTTAAGTGGTCCCCTACATAAATCCTGCCAATCAAGCCCCTGGCCTGCAAAGTGGCCACACCCCAGGGGGGTCATGTTTATATAGAGCTATATAGCTAAAAAACATTCCAGAGCTAACAGATTAAGTATATAGCGATGTTCAGTGGTCTCCTACATAAATCCTGCCAACCATGCCCCTGGGGTCCAAATTGGCCGTGCCCCGGGGGTCATTAGCTCTCATAGGCTTAAAATGGGAAAAACCTAAACAGTCTTCTTCTCTGAAGCCATGAGGCCCACGGCTTATATATTTAGTATGTAGCAATGTGTAGTGGTCCCGTACTTAAATCCTGCCAATCAAGCCCCTGGGGTCCAGACTGGCCACACCCCAGAGCTCATATGTTTATATAGAACCATGTAGCTAAAGAACCTTCAAAAATCTTCTTCTCTGAAACCATGAGGCCCAGAGCTAACAGATTTAGTATGTAGCAATGTTTGTTGGTTCTCTACATTAATTCTTCCAATCATGCCACTGGGGTCCAAATTGGCCACTTCTCAGGGGGTCATTAGCTCCCATGAACTTATAGTGGAAAAAAAATTAAAAGAATCTTTTTCTCTGAAACTATGAGGCCCACAGCTTAAATATTTAGTATGTAGCAATGTTTAGTGGTCCCCTACATAAATCTTGCCAGTGAAGCCCCTAGGGACTAAATTGGTCATGCCCCGGGGGTCATTAGCTCCCATAGACTTATAATGGGAAAACCTTAAAAAAATCTTCTTCTCTGAAACCATGAGGCCCACAGCTCATATATTTAGTATGTAGCAATGTTTAGTGGTCCCCTACATAAATCCTGCCAACCATGCCCCTGGGGTTCAAAGTGGCCATTCTACAGGGGTCATTTACTCACACAGACTTAAAATGGGAAAAACTTAAAAGATCTTCTCTGAAACCATCAGGCCCTCATCTTATGTATTTAGTATGTAGCAATGTTTAGTGGTACCCTACATAAATCCTGCCAATCAAGCCCCTGGGGTTTAAACTGGTTTTACTTATGGCCCTTTGAAAATTTCAGCATTTTAACTTTGTAAGCAGGGTACCTCAAAAACTGTTTCAGCCATTGCCTTGAAACTTGACGGGCTAATAGGGAATGATGAGTTAATGACCTTATTAACTTACAGCGGTTAACTCAGGTGAGTGTTCATGGCCTCTTGGTCCATGGGCCTCTTGTTAGCTCACCTGAGCCGAAGGCTCAGGATGAGCTATTGTGATCACTCCCCATCCAGCATCTATCCATCCGTCCGTTCACACCTTTAACGACTTCTCCTCTGAAACCCCTGGGCCAAATTTCTTCAAACTTCATGTGGACCCTTGTGTTAAAGGGGGATTGAAAACATGTACAAATGGTCATGGTCCATTAATCAAGATGGCTGCCATGCCCATATACATCTCCCATAGACTTATAATGGGGAAAACTTAAAAAATCTTCTTATCAGAAACCATAAGGCCCACAGCTTATATATTTAATACGTAGCAATGTTTAGTCATCCCCTACATAAATCCTGCCAATCAAGTCCCTGGGGTCTAAATTAGCCATGCCCCAGGTGTCATTAGCTTCCATAAAACCTTAAGAAAATTTTCTTCTCTGAAACCATGAGGCCCACAGCTTATATATTTAGTATGTGGCAATGTTTAGTGGTCCCCTACATAAATCCTGCCAACTATGCCGCTGGGGTCCAAATTAGCCATGCCCCAGGGGTCATCAACTCCCATACATAGACTTATAATGGAAAAAACTTAAAAAATCTTCTTCTGTGAAACCATAAGCCTCACAGCTTATATATTTTGTTTGTAGCAATGCTTAGTGGTCCCCTACATAAATCCTGCCAATCAAGTCCCTAGGGTTTAAATTGGCCATGCCCCAGGGGTCATTAGCTTCCATAGGAAAATCTTAAGAAAATCTTCTCTGAAACCATGAGGCCCACAGCTTATATATTTAGTATGTAGCAATGTTTAGTGGTTTCCTACATAAATCCTGCCAACTATGCCCCTGCGGTTCAAATTGGCCATGCCCCGGGGTCATTAACTCCCATAAACTTATAATGGGAAAAACTTAAAAAAAATCTTCTTCTCTTAAACCATGAGGCCCACAGTTTATGTATTTAGTATGTAGAAATGTTTGGTGGTCCCCTACATAAATCCTAACAATCATGCCCCTGGGGTCCAAAGTGGCCATGCCCTGGGGGTCATTAGCTCTCATAGACTTATAATGGAAAAAACTTAAAAAATCTTCTTCTCTGAAACCATGAGGCCCACAGCTTATATATTTAGTATGTAGCAATGTTTAGTGGTACCCTACATAAATCCTGCCATTCAAGCCCATAGGGCCCAAACCGGCCATATCCCAGGGGGGTCATTTGTTTATATAGAACTATATAGCTAAAGAATCCGCAAGAATCTTCTTCTCATAAGCCATGAGACCCAGAACTAACATATTTAGTATGTAGCAATGTTTAGTGGTCTCCTACATAAATCCTGCCAACCATGCCCCTGGGGTCCAAATTGGTCACGTTCTGGGGGTCATAAGCTCCCATAGCTTATAATGGGAAAAACTTAAAAAACTGAAACTATTAGACCCACAGCTTATATATTATATTTAGTTTGTAGCAATGTTTAGTGGTCTCCTACATAAATCCTACCAGCCATGTCCCTGGTCCAAATTGGCCATGCCCTGGGGGTCATTTATTAATATAGAGCTATATAGCTAAAACAAAGAAAAAACTTCTCTGAAACCAAAGGGCCCTAAGCAGGTGCGATCATCATGAGTCTTGCTCAAACTGTTTGTCTTGATGATTTCTAGGTCAAGTTATGACCTGGGTCATTTATGACCTATATTTCATGGTCCAGTGACTTTCTTAAGTTTTTTTCCATTTAGATCAGTTTCTCAGTAACTGTTGGTCCTACAGCAGTGATACTTGGCACTTGCAGACTTCTTAGCATGGCCTCTTCAATGCAGTCATCTATATTTGACCTTGACCACAGTCCACTGACTTTGTTAAGTTTTTGCATTTAGGTCAGTTTCTCAGTAATTATTGGTCCTACAGCCAGTGATACTTAGCACATCTTAGCATGGCCTCTTGAGTGCAATCATTCATATTTGACCTTGGTCTATATTTCATGGTCCATTAGGCATGCTACATTGTCTTACTTGTTTATAATCATCATGGATCTTGGTCAGAATGTTTGCCTTGAATATTTATGGGTCAGGTTCAACTGCTATGATACTCAGGTGAGCTTTACAGGGCCTCTTGTTTGTCTCTACCATAAGCTTTGTTCATTTAAATAAAGGCTTATGACTATTTTGGCATTTAAATAAAGGCTTTTGACTAGTTTTGTAGAGCTTTAAAGTTATTTTTGTTAAAACCTCACAGAATTTTATCAGCTCTCCCTTAAAATTTGGCCAAACCTCACAGATTTCAGTCCACAGCTTATGGCATGTATGCATTTAAGGAGAAATTTTAACCCTTAAAGCACCAGTCACAACTATTGTCTTCTGCTTTGTCTTCTGCCAGTTACTTTAAAAGTCATTTCTGCAAACAGTGTGGACCTAGATCAGACTGCTTCTTTAAGTCCACACTGTTTGCCTGTATGCAAAAATAGGTTTGAAAAGTTTGCAAGAATATTCAGCAGACGACATAAACAGATGACATTTTCAGATGCAGGTTTTTTTAGCTCACCTGAGCCAAAGGCTCATGGTGAGCTATTGTGATCACTCACCGTCCGTCGTCGTCGTCGGCGTCGTTGTTGTCGTCGTCGTCCGGATGTCCGTCTGTCCACAATCTTTAAACAACATCTCCTCCTAAACCACTGGTGGGAATTTGACCAAACTTCACAGGAATGATCCTTGGTTGGTCCTCTTTCAAAGTTGTTCAAATGGTTCCAGTTCATTGCATATCTAGGTCACAGGAGCTAAAAATAGATTTTTTTAATTAAAAACTTAAAAAATCTTCTTGTCCGAAACCACTGGACCGATTTCAATATAATTTTGCAAAAATGTTCCTTTGGTGATCCTCTACCAAGATTGTTCAAGCCATTTGGATTCGTCAAAAACATGGTCACCAGGGGGCGGGGCTTATTTTCCCTATATATCTATATAGAAAACTTTAAAAATCTTCTTGTCCTAAACCACTGGACCGATTTCAATATAATTTTGCAGAAATGTTCCTTTGGTGATCCTCTACAAAGATTGTTCAAGCCATTTGGATTCGTCAAAAAACATGGCCGCCAGGGGGCTGGGCTTATTTTCCCTGTATATCAATATAGAAAACTTTAAAAATCTTCTTGTCAGAAACCATTGGACCAATTTCCATATAATTTTGTAGAAATGTTCCTTTGGTGATCCTGTACCAAGATTGTTCAAGCCATTTGGATTCGTCAAAAAAAATGGCCGCCAGGGAGCGGGGCTTATTTCCACTATATATCAGTATAGAAAACTTTAAAAATCTTCTTGTCAGAAACCACTGGACCGATTTCCATATAATTTTGCAGAAATGTTTCTTTGGTGATCCTCTTGCAAGATTGTTCAAGCCATTTGGATTCGTCAAAAAACATGGCCACCAGGGGGCGGGGCTTATTTTCCCTATATATCTGTATAGAAAACTTTAAAAATCTTCTTGTCAGAAACCACTGGACCGATTTCCATATAATTTTGCAGAAATGTTTCTTTGGTGATCCTCTTGCAAGATTGTTCAAGCCATTTGGATTCGTCAAAAAACATGGCCGCCAGGGGGCGAGGCTTATTTTCCCTATATATCTATATAGAAAAACTTGAAAAATCTTCTTGTCAGAAACCACTGGACCGATTTCATTATAACTTGGCAAAAATGTTTCCTTGGTGACCTTCTACCAAGATTGTTCAAGTAATCGTGATTTGTCAAAAAACATGGCCGCTAGTGGGTGGAGCTTATTTTCCCTATATATCTATATAGAAAACTTGAAAAAATCTTCTTATCAGAAACCACTGGACCGATTTCAATATACCTTGGCAGAAATGTTTCTTTGGTGACCCTTTACCAAGATTGTTCAAGCCGTCATGTTTTTTGTAAAAAACATGGCTGCCAGGGGGCGGGGCTTATTTTCCCTATATATATATCTATATAGAAAACTTGAAAAAACTTCTTGTCAGAAACCACTGGATCGATTTCAATATAACTTGGCAGATATATTTCCTTGGTGACCCTTTACCAAGATTGTTCAAGCTATCATGATTTGTCAAAAAACATGGCTGGTAGGGGGTGGGGCTTATTTTCCCCGTATATCTACATAGAAAACTTTAATGATCTTCTTGTCAGAAACCACTGGACTGATTTCAATTAAACATTACAGAAATGTTTCTTTTGTAACCCTCTATCAAGGTTATGCAAGCCATCATGATTCATCAAGAAACAGGGCCGCCAGGGGGCGGGGTTTATTTTCCCTATATATCTATATAGAAAAACTTTAAAAGTCTTCTTTTCAGAAACCACTTCTTTTCAGAATTCCAATTTCATTACAACTTGGCAAAAATGTTTCCTTGGTGACCCTCTACCAAGATTGTTCAAGTAATCATGATTTGTCAAAAAACATGGCTGCTAGTGGGTGGGGCTTATTGTTCCTATATATCTAAATAGAAAACTTTAAAAATCTTCTTGTTAGAAACCAATGGACCGATTTCAATATAACTTGGCAGGAATGTTTCTTTGGTGACCCTCTACTAAGGTTGTTCAAGCTGTCATGATAGTCAAAAAACATGGCCACTACGGGGCAGGGCTTATTTTTTTCTATATGTCTATATAAAACCGTTCTCATAAAAAAACCGTTGGACCAAGCTCAATGTAGCTTGGCAAGAATGTTGCTTTTGTGACCCTCTACCAGGATGGTTCAAGCCTTCATGATATGTCAAAAAACATGGCCTCCAGGGGGCGGGGCTTATTTTCGGTATATATCTGTATAGAAAACTTTAAAAAGCTTCTTGTCAAATACCTCCTGACCAATTTCAATAATGCTTTGGTGACCCTCTACCAAGAATGTTCAAGCAATCCTGATTTGTCAGACCCTCTACCAAGGTTGTTCAAGTAATCATGATTTGTCAAAAAACATGGCTGCTAGTGGGTGGGGCTTATTTTCCCTATATATCTAAATAGAAAACTTTAAAAATCTTCTTGTTAGAAACCAATGGACCGATTTCAGTTTAACTTGGCAGGAATGTTCCTTTGGTTACCCTCTACCAAGTTTGTTCAAGCTGTCATGATTCGTCATGGTTATAAAATTTATACATAAAATTTTAGAGCAGTGAACTTGGCTGAAACTTCAACATTAAGTATGCAAATCTGTTTGCTCAGGTGAGCGACATAGGACCATCATGGTTCTCTTGTTTGGGTTTTAAGGGTTAAAAATCTTTTTGTTTGAAAGCTAGAATTCCCAGACCTTTGAATTTGGTATGTAGCTGCAGCAAGAGGGCTTTTACTAAGCTTGTTCAAATTATGGTCCTAGAATCAAAATGGCTCAATCCCAGAGGTCACTTGTTCTTACATAGACTGGTAAGGGGAAAAACTTTTAAAAAACCTTGTGTGAAACTAGAAGGTCTTAGCCTTTGACATTTGGTACTTAGTTTTATCAGTGGACCTTTACCAAGAATGTTCACATTATAGCCTTGAGGTAAAAATGGCCCTGCCCCAGGGTCATTTGTTTTACATAGACATATAGGGAAAAACTAAAAAATCTTTGCATTTGAAACTAGAAGGCACAGACTTTTGATATTTGGTATGTCACATAAAGTCATATGGGAAGTTTCCATTTTGCCATAGTAATTAAAGCTAAATTTCATACCAAGTTACTGTAGTATACACAGACCAAAGGTTTACTATATAAAAGTGGGGTTTAAGGGGGTCAAAATTATATAGGCATGTTTTCGTGATGTATATGGTCAAAAAACACTTAAAAATATTCTTCTCCAGAACCAAGAAAGCTTTAAGGCTGAATCTTGGTATATAGCAACAGGCACTCTCGGTCTACCAAGTTTATTCAAATGATGATCCTAGGATGACCTTTGATCTTTTTACAGCTTAGTCAAATTTGTGTCCTAATTGCTGTAGCAATATTGGAAGAATGTTGCATGGCATCTGCAGATAATTAAAATGATAAAAGCAATGGCTGTTTTACTCAGGTGAGTGAATCATGGTCAATGGGCCTCTTGTTTTATGGATGCTTAGAGAAAATATACCAGGATTATTACCAAATACTCCTCCTTAACAAGCCTTCTGAGACATGTAAGACTACATTTGGTCCTCAGCTGACAAAAGGGACCTTACAACATTCTGTAGTGTTTTGTACAATATACTAGCCAGCGCACCACAAAACCTACAATAAGACATGTGCAACCAGCAAAGACAGATCAGCCTGTGCATCCAAGCATGCTGATCAGAGTCTTTGCTGATGACATGTGCCTTCTACAGCCTCTAGGCTCTCTGAAGAGAGATAAACGAGAACCCTTGACATACTGGGTGGTTGTATAGTCTGATCTGAGTTTTTGCTGGTTACACATGTCTTACTGTAGGTTTTGTCATGCACTGTCTTAGACTGTCAAAAGAAGTATTTATTTAAATTTATTTAAAGTATTTATTTAAATTTTTCTTCAGGTTCAAATATTTTTTGTTTATGAGCAAAGCATAGTACACATCCTTCTTCTAAATTTAGAGACACTTTGTGATTATTGCCATGGCAACAATATTACTGATATACTCGTGTTCATACAATTCTTATGCTGCCATAGAAACAAAGCTTCATAGCAACAACTTTCGTTCAAATTGCAAAAATAATTAGACATACTTATAAAGGAAACATATAGCAGTCCATATATTTATGACTGTACAGTCACATCATTTCTTTCGGTTTGAAACCTTAAGTTAGGAATGTATTGAGATGTCTTAAAATTTGCTAACATTTTAAAATGAGGTTTTCAAACTTGACAGCTTAAAACAATTTAAAGGCACATATCTCTGTAATGTCAGGTGATAATTCTGGGATAATTTTTCTTATTTCTGCATGAAAACATATGTTGTGGGTACTCATTAGAAGCACCTCACTGAGGCACTTCTAATGAGTACCCACAACATATGTTTCCATGGAAAACTGTAGAAAATTATCCTAGAATTATCGCCAAATACTCCTCCTTATCAAGTCTCCTGTTACAAATTACAAATATTTGCCGTTTGTCAGACTGCAGCCCATATATATACATTTTCTGTATTTCAGGAGTCGGAAGGGATCGCGGTGTATGATGCTTGTGTAGATATGGAAGGACTGAAAGTAACAGTAATTGAGGAGGAGATAGAGGAGAAAGAACAATTCTCATCATCAACATCAGAAACGGAGGATATGGAAGACTATTACAATCAACCTGAAATACTTACAGATGAGGACAGAGGGAGAAGTGAAGACAGAGAAAGTGTAGAGAGAAAGTTAACTTCTGATGATAGATGGAAGAGGGGAGAAACTGTTGATGTTGGTAAAGAGGTGGAAGAAAGGAAAAGTTCAGAGAGACAGAGTAAAGAAAATGCTGAAGATGGATTGAAGAGGAATGAAAATGGAGTTATAGAAAAGAATGAGGAGATTAAGAAAGAACAAAATGGTGACGTTGTAAAGACTGGAGAACGGGAAATAAGTTAATCAAGGTTGTAGATAGATTATAATAGAGATACTCATAGTTCAGCCACTTCAAATACAAAATTAATTGATAGCCTAGGTGACCAGCATAGAACTAGATCTGTCTGTATTTGATGTTCAGACTGATTAGTTCTATGCTGGTCACTGTCTGATCAATGTCTAAACAGTTTAGACTCTGAACACACTGTCAATGCAGAAGCAGATCTTGACCAGCTTTTGTTGAATATGTAATAAGGTCATTTTCTGCGAGCAAGAATTCAGTTGAAGTATTTGAATTCTTTCCTTATTAACCCTTGTCATGCTGAATAAATTAAGATGCCACTTCTAATTTCCAGCCAATCAGGTTACTTGATCCGAGTTTTTGATAGAAATTCACATATTTAATGACAAACAGTGCAGATCCAGATCAGTTGGCTTCTTCAGATGCCAACTGATTTGGATCTACACTGTTTGCTAAGACAGGGCATGTCGTTTTTAGCAAGAGAAAGGTTAACCCCTGAAAGTGTTAATCACAACTTCTGCAGACAACATTTTTGTCATGACTGCTTTAGTTAACAGGAGTGACATGGAGATCATTATTTGGCAGGGGCGTTGGCATTGAATGTTTTGTTCATTTTCTGTTTATTTTCATGCAAAAATATGCTTTGGGACATATGGGAACAGATCATCCTGCATATTTGCACAGTCTGATCAGAGTCTTGCTGTCTACTTACAAACTGTTTGAATACTATATATTATATTGATAAGGGGTGTAATGATACATCCACATATCAATGCATCATGATGGTGACTGCCATGATAGTGCTATCGTAATAGTGTTTTCAACTATAGATAACTATCGCTGATAGTCTCTTCAACTTTGGATAGTCTTGATAGTTTTTGTCCTGTAGATTTTCGCCTTCTCTAATACCATTATGAAGCTTTTTTTAGCTAACCTAAGCCATTTGCTCACTGGTGAGTTTATAGTATGACTAGCCTCCGTTGTCGTCATCTGTAGTCTGTAGTCTATCAACATTTTCAAACATCTTCACCTCTCAAACCACGGGGCCGATTGAAGTCAAATTTCATGTGGAGCATCCATAGGATGGGGAAACGAAAGTTTGTTTACGGGGTCCAGGTCACATGACCAAGATGGCCGTCATGCCCATATAAGGTAAAAACCCTTCAAAAATCTTCTCCTCCTGAACCAGTAGGCTGATTGTCATGAAAGTTGGTGTGTAACATTTGGGTCCCTAGCCAATCATGTTTGTTCAAACGATGACACTTGGATGAACTTGACCTATTTTAGGCCAAGGTCAAATTTGTTTGCTTAGACTATTGTATGGGAAAAAGTCAAAACCTTGTATTTTTCAGAAACTATTGCAGAATGTGGTCTGAAAATTGGTAGATCCAGTGAGCTAAATGAGTAAATGAAACTACATGAGTATTCAAGGTCAAGGTCTTTCCTTGGCTTTGGCCCAAGGTCATTCAGATATGAAAATTAAAACTTGTTTTTCTTAGAAACTACTGGACCATTTGTAACCAAATTTCATATGAAATTTTTTGGAAGAAGAAATTGAAAATTAATCTGAGTTTGGTCACATGACAAGTACGACCACCATGCCCATATAAGGTCAAAACCCTTTAAAAATCTTCTGAAGAACCAGTGGGCTGATTATTATGATACTTGGTATGTGGCATTGGGGACTCAAGCCAATCATAGTTTATTCAAATGATGACCTCTGAATGGCCTTGACCTATTTTAGGCCAAGGTCAACTTTAGTTGCATAGGCTTTTGTAAAAAAAAAAAAAAAAAAAGGTCTAAACTGTGTATTTTTCAGAAACTATTTCAGCCTGTGATCTGAAAATTTGTAGATGCAGGTAGCGAAATAAGTAAATGAAACTACTTGAGTATTCAAGGTCAAGGTCATTCATTGATTTTGGCCCAAGATCATTCAGATATTAAAGTAAAAACTTGTTTTTCTCAGAAACCACTGGGCCATTTGTAACCAAATTTCATAGTAAAGTTTTTAGGAACAAGGAAATGAAAGTTAATAAATATGAGTTTGGTCACATGACAAATATGGCTGCCATGGCCGTATATGGTAAAATCATTTATAAAACCTTCCTCTCTGGAACATTGGACTGATTGCCTTGAAACTTGGTATGTAATATTGGGACCCATAGTAGTTTATTTAAATAATGTCTGTCTTGACCTTGACCCAATTTACATCAAGGTTAAATTTGGAGGCATATGCTTTTGTATGGGAAAAAGTGGAAATTATTAATTTTTTGGGAACTAATGTTGCCTGTGAACTTTAATTTTGTATTTGCAATCAAGTAAATGAAGCTACATGAGTATCAAAGGTCAAGGTCACACCTTGGCCATAGACCTTAGTACAGAATTTAACATAATCAGCAAATAGTCTCATGGTACAGACCCCTGAGTTTATTATCACAACAACTCAGCTGACTTCTTTTTGCTCCCTTTTAAAAAGGGGTCTTGTCTAAAAGGAAAGGAAGAATTGCTGGGAGCAAATTCTTTCCTTTTAAACAAGACCTCTTTTCAGAAGGATTTTGTTGCTCAGTAAAGCAAACAGGAAGCTACAAAAGTTGTCTTCCTTGTTAAAATGACACAAAATCTACCACATGTATCTAGTCCCCCAAAACCTACAATTCAGTACATTTGTAGCTCATTTATTTTAAATATCAGCTTACAGCTATTGCTGAAAGAAGAAGTTGGTGATATTGAACTGTATTCTATGCAGTTTAGCTACGCAAAACTGTGCAATATGTTTGAAGCCATATTTAATATTTCTGTTGCATTGAATTTTATAAAAAAAAAAAGCATTACTGTATTTATTCAAAGTATTGGGACAGACAGGACTTAGCAAAAAGTGTAGATCCAGCAATTTTCAGAGATCAACAGGTAGTAAAATGAACTTGTTCAAATTTTAGGACAAGTGTGCTAAGGTGTCCCAATACTTAGGGTAAATACAGTATACATTGTATATTTTGAGCTTCTTCAAGCAAACAAACAATAATGAAAGGATACTTAACACATATGAAAACAGGAAAAGTCCAGATCTGCCTGTGATATCTGGCCAATGCCAGAGGACATTTTAGTTCAACTGGGCTGAAGGCTCCAGGGGAGCTTATAGAATGGTAGTCCATCCGTCCATCCATCAGCACATTTGACCAGTTATATCTCAACAGTCTTCAGGCTGATACCAATCATTTCTCATCTGTACCATGCTTCTGGTGGGGGACTGATGACATAAGCTTTTCCTGTAAATACAATTAAGACTTTGGTTGCTATGGCAACCACAAGGTCCAATAGACATATAATGGAAAAATGCTTGTCATAAGCATAACTCCTTCAGTTTTGATCAGATCTTCCGAAAACTTGCAGATAATGTGGACATGGATGAAATCTCACATGAATTTGAAACATCTTCAGATCAGATTGTTAATCTGAGAGTTACGTCACCTTGATTGCTGAAAATGCTGCTGTTTGACTGTGCCATCACCAGAACTCAATCAGTTTTGATCAGATCTTCCTGAAACTTAGATAAGATGGACATGGATGAAATCTCAGATGAGTTTGAAACCTGGCCAGATCAGATTTATTGCCTTGATTACTAAAAAAGCAGAGTTTTGACCTTGTCATCAGCATAACTTATTCAGTTTTGATCAGATCTTCCTGAAACTTGCAGATAAAATGGACATGCATGAAATCTTGGATGAGTTCGAAAACTGGCCAGATTGAATAATTAATCTTAGCATATTATCCCCATGATTGCTAAAAAAGCCCCTGTTCGACTTTGTTATCAGCATAACTCATTTAGGTTTGATTGGTTCTTCCAGAAACTTGCAGATAAGGTGGAAATGGATGAAGTCTCAGATGAGTTTGAAACCTGGCCAGATCAGATAATTTCTTATAGAGTTACATCCCCCTTGATTGCTGAAAAGCCTCTGTATGGCTGTATAACTTGTTCAGTTTTGATTGGATCATCCTGAAACTTGTACATAAGATGGACATGGTTGAAATCTGATGAATTTCAAAACTAGTCTGATCAGACCCCCACCCCCCACCCCCCTCCCTGCCACCCTTGATTGCTGAAACATGAAACACCTATTTTTGACCTTGATGATCAGAACTCCTTCAGTTTTGCTGGGATCTGAAACTTACAATATAAGTAAGCTTGGGATAAAAGGTTGGATGAGTTTGAAAACTGGCCATGTCTGCCTATTAATTGTAGTTATTGTCCCTTGGTTGCTGAAGATGCCTATTTTTGACCTTGTCATCAGCGTAAGTCCTTCAGGTTTGATTGGCTCAAAATAAAACCTGCAGATAAGATGGACATGGACTAAAGCTTGAACAAATTCAAGAACTGACCAGATCAGGGTTATATGCCATTGTTGCTGAATTACCTTTTATTTACCTTCTCAGCAGCCTTACTTCTTTAGTTTTGCCCACTTCCTGATGAAACTTGCAGACAAGGTGGACATGAACAAAGTACCTTGGGGTGTTGTAAACTGGCTAGAGAATGGTTGTTGGTCATTCTGTCTGTCTGTCTGTCCATCTGTTCATCAGACTTTGCTTTACATGGTACTTGACTCTTGCTCATCCATCCATCAGCAGCCTTTCTTTAGTTTTGATCAGTTCCTTATGAAACTTGCAGACAAGGTGGACATGAACAAAATACCTTGGGGTGTTGTAAACTGGCTAGAGAATGGTTGTTGGTCATTCTGTCTGTCTGTCCATCACACTTTGCTTTACATGGTCCTTGACTGCTAAAATGCCCTTATTAGTTTTGATGCTATTCCTTCAGATGAGGAGGACATGGATAAACTTTCAAAAAAGTTTGATTACAAAAAAGTTTGAAAACCTACACAGTCTGATACTTAGAGATATGTTCCTTGATTGCTAAAGATGCCTATAATTAACCTTGTTTGCTGCAAAGCTCCGTCTGTTTTAATAATACTACTAATAATAATAATAATTTATATCATGATGACTGGATCTTCCTTAAAATTGCAGGTTGGGTGTGGGGGAAACATAGATATGTAAAGAGTTATGTCTTCCAGATTAATGAATCGGTGACCTCGAACTACTTTCCAGCACAGGTAAGCATTAAGGACCTCAGTGGTTAAGGTGAAATATTTGGCAATAATTCTGGTATATTTTTTCTTATTCCGCCATTGAAATATATGTTGTGGGTACTTATTAAATGGCCTTGCCAAAGCGCTTCTAACGAATACCCGCAAGATATGTTTTTATGGGGAACTGGAGAAAATTATCCCAGACTTATGGTAAATGTTCTAAAATTTCATACACCAAATTTTCTGACAAAATGGCATATGCAAACAGTGCAGACCCAGATCAGACTGCTCCTGAAGGAGCAGTCTGATCAGGGTCTACACTGTTTGCCATTGACTAAGTATTTTAAGAAACAACTGTACAAAAAAGCAAAATTTAGGCCAAAATAATATGGTATAAAGTGTTCAAAATTTTAGGATATTTACCGTATCATTTAAGGCTCCTTATCAAGTCCTCAGCCGTATGCATTTAGCATTCTTTCTGTGTGATGTGTTTTCTTTTGTTATTTCCCCATGTAAAGGCAGAGCAAGTGTGGGTATTTTTGGCTTTTTTAGGGTAAATTTTATCGTAATTATATTATGGTTCTTTATACATGTATGTATACTGAAAGGAAAAAGAAACGCAGGGTAAATTTTATTCCTAAATTTCATTCAGGTTTGAAAAAGTTTGTTAAATATTTTACTATGATTACAAAACGGTACATGTATGGAACAAAAGTTCCAAATTTCATTGGTTTGTGATCAACAAGTCTCGAGTTATTGAAGTTCATTGGCAGCTACCCCTCAAATCTTGAAATCAAAATCAAACTGAAAATCAATATCGGGTGTGCCCCCCTCTTGCTGCCGTTGCTGCCCTAATTCTCCTTTGGATAGAGTTAACCAAAGCATTGACAGTTCGCATCGGGATGTTATTCCATTCATCGATCAACGCATTCCTTACTTGTGCGAGAGTTGCGGGGAGGGGGGGGTGCGATTTTAGCGCTTCCTAACCCTTCTGTCCAGCTCATCCCACATGTGCTCTATTGGGGTCAAATCTGGACTGTGCAGTGGCCATGCTAGTGGTGCGATGTTATTGTTTGCCAGAAAATCCTGACAAACTCGGGCAACATGTGGTCGGGCATTGTTCTGCTGCAGAATCAGATTACGTTGTTGCACAAGCGGGACTGCAACAGGACGCAAGATCTCATCCCTATACCTTACTGCGGTCATATTGCCCGCAACAATAATCAACTGTGATTTTATCCCGTGAGCAATGCCTCCCCAGACCATAACGGAGCCACCCCCAAACCGATCCCGTTCGACAACACAGGCGTCGGCAAAACGTTCTCCGTGACAGAGAATTAGGGCAGCAACAGCAGCAAGAGGGGGGCACACCCGATATTGATTTTCAGTTTGATTTTGATTTCAAGATTTGGGGGGTAGCTACCAATTAACTTCAATAACTCGAGACTTGTTGATCACAAACCAATGAAATTTGGAACTTTTGTTCCATACATGTACCGTTTTGTAATCATAGTAAAATATTTTACAAACTTTTTCAAACTTGAATGAAATTTAGGAATAAAATTTACCCTGCGTTTCTTTTTCCTTTCAGTATATTTAGATTTCAATCAGGCAAATTTCTCTGGCTTTAGTGGTGCAACACCATGTCAGTTTTTGGCCTTGATCCCTGGGGCCTGCAAGAGGAATAGAGATTCATAAAAGAGTATGACACACCATTGGTTACTTTAGATACATGTAGGAGTGATATTGATGTAACTGTTTTTCTTATTTTGTCATGAAAACATACATTGTGGGTACTCAGTGAGGCATTTCTAATGAGTTCCACAACATATGTTTTCATGGAGAAATAAGAAATATGAGCAAGCGCAAGACAAAACATACAATAAGACCTGTGTGACCAGGAAAGTCTCAGATCAGCCTGTACATCTATTGGTTCTCTGTTATCCATCTTTTGATAGCCTAGAGGCTGTAGAAGGTACATGCAATCTGCAAAGACTCTGATCAGACTGCTCAGATGCGCAGGCTTATTTGAGTGCTAATTGTACAAGTTTCATTGTAGGTTTTGTCGTGCGCTGGCTCCTATAGCAGTATTTATTTGAAATGGACAGTGTTGTTAAAAATCTGTGAAGTATGATCAGGGTCATGTCTGTACAGCAATACATGTATATTCTTAGTCAGCAGTGTCAGTTAATCCTGACCTGAAAGTGTGCAACAAAGATCCTGATTATACTATGTAAATGTGCGGGCTGATATGAACCATTGTTGCCTGCACATGGATAGGAGCCAGTTTCTGCAGTTGCACAATACAGGTATTTTGGTTAGACCAAAAATACTTTTTTTGCCCTAAATATTCAGACATTCCTTACCTTTCTTATCCTAAAATTTGAACACGTCCACTGCAGACAGTGTAGAACCTGATCAGATGCCACATTCTGTGGCATCTGATCTGGGTCTGCTCTGTTTGCTGGACTCACTTGTCTTTCCAAATACTTAGGTTGAATACGATACCTCCTCTTTGTCCATGACATATCAGTATATCAGTGTGCCTTACAGACACAGTTGTGATGCAATATTTTTGTAACCTTTAGTTTGTTTATGGTTTGTATGGATATATTTTATAATTCATAGTTTATGATAACAATGCTAATAGTTCCAGATAAGGTCCTTTTTCACCAAAAAAGTATGCTTTTTGTGTTTTTGTTTTTTTTATACTTGACTGATGACCTTGTAGCACTCAAATAGAGAAAATCAAGCAGGACATTTTTGAGAATCATCTGCTAGACAGACAGTTCTCATGAGATATCACCATTATTTTCTTAAAAAATAGGAATAAATAAGGCTTGACATTTCATATGAATTATCTTAAGCACAGTCTTTGGTGTCATGCTAGATAGACAGTTCATATGAAATGTCAAACCTTTTATAGATTGGACTGTTCTTGTGGAATGTTTTGCTTGTGTGATTTTTTTCCAATTTTCTGTCTCTGAAAATGAATATTTGAATCATATTGGGGCACTGCTTTGCGGTTAGATTTCTGAAGTGCAGCATTTTTCAAAATTATTTTTATTGCAGACCTTCAAAATATTCCCCCTTACCAGAATACATTTTTTCAACCTTTTTGCTCAGTGAAATGCAGTTAGTCTTCTTTTGGTATATAACACTGCCAAAAGAACTTCTGGACCAATTTCTTCCCAGAAAGCATTTTCTTAAGCCCTTCTCTGTAGCTCAAACGTGCTATATCTTTCACCGACTATCAGGCATCCTATTCCACCACAGCCTTTACAGCAGCCATGTTTGCCTTGGTTGTAGTGGTACAGTCAACCCCCTTCATACCGACACTCAGTACAATGACGAAATTCGTTATCATGAAAATTTGACAGTCATGAAAACTTCACTCCAGAGGTGACAGTTATTCTGAAAATATCTCTAAGAACAATGCATATTAATATATTTCAAGAAGCATATGTTTTGGATCTTTGTTAGAATTGCCTCACTGAGGTGATTCTAACAAATATCCAAAACATATGTTCTGTGAAATAATGATAAAACAAGGTATTTCTTACATAGTATTCTGCTCATTAAGGATTCTTTACAACAGCAAATTCATTTTAATGGCAATATCTTTGGGAACAAATGCTGTCGTAGTAACAAGGGTTCACTGTATTAGGTTTACCAAGGCTGGTGTCATTTTTGACATACAATTTCCCAGCTGTAAAAGCTTTACCTAACCTAAATTCTGAACACATAGAAATGGATTGAGTCTCCATATATATAACACAGTGCATAAAATATCTTCTTTCCAGCTATGTCAAGCCTAGTGCACCATTTATATAGACAAGAATTTCAGTCTTTTCATGTGTATTTGACTTCATATATTTTAAACTTAAATATCTCAAGACATTTTCAGTTTTCTAAAATAAAAAGGTATTGTTAGCTATTGAAAACAGATTTAAAAAATAGTGAAGTATTTTAAAATATACCCAGAATGGAATCCCATTTATGACAAAACATTTTGCAAGACCCTTATATATACTTTCTTCACCTCCATTTACATGTTAGATATTTATTGCAGATTTTCTCCACACCATTACATATAATTTTATTCTCTTCCAATTAATACATATTTACCTTAAATATCTTTACACCTTCAGTCTTTACCATACTTTTTTAACCCTTGTCCTGCTGAATAAATGAAGATGCCACGCCTAATTATAATTTTCAGCCAATCAGATATTTGATCCAGATTGTTGATCTAAATTCACATACTTAATGGAAAACAGTGCAGATATAGATCAGTTGGCCTCTTCAGAAGCCAACTGATCTGGATCTACACTGTTTGCTAAGGCAGGGTATATCCGGGTTCAGCAGGACAAGGGTTAACAAGTCCCATTTCACTACTTGTTGATTGGTCTAAAAACTGCTGGATGAGTGGCAAACAGTGTAGACCCTGATCAGATGCTGCATTTTTCCAGCATCTGATCAGGGTCTACTCAGTTTGCCCAGGCCTGTGTCCAAATACTTAAGGTAAATAATATATCACAGATTTTCAATGAATAAAGGTTGTCATGTTATTACTATTCTATTAATGCTTGCAAGAAATGGTTTCAGCTACACTTTTCACATAACAGACACAAAACAATAATAATCCTCATAATCATAACAATAACAAGCTCAATCTTGTAATGCACAGTGATGTAATGCATTTAGTTTATATACAAACTCATTTTCCATGATGTTGTCTTATGTTCAAACATACATTCTTGCAGAAATACACATATACCTGTTTGAAGCTGTGGTCAAATGGGATTCATGTGCTGTTTTGATTACGTTTTATTTTTCTTAAAAGTCCTCAAAATTCTTTAAGCTACATGGCTTGTTTACATGATTTTATGTGATACAGTGTTGACTGTTGCCAAGCTGGAATAAGCAGTTTGTCTGAACTTGGGTTGACATCAGTATCATTCAAGCTTTTACAGTATAACATTGAATACAACATAATAAAAGTGATTTTTGGGGCCTTTTGATGAGATTTTCAAATGGAGTCTTACAAAAAAAAAAAGAAAAAAAAAATGAAAATGATTGCACATGTTTATTGCCTGCATTAAGATTTGCTGGGTCCCTTAGGAGATATTTGAACTCTCCACGTGCCATCTCGTATTCAAAAAGCTTCCTCAGGACCTGGCAAATTACATGTATAATGCATAAAAATTATGTAATCCGTCTGTTACTATTTGGACTGTTTAATTTAAGTAGCAAACAGCAAAAGCATATGTGTAGATTCTGATTATACTAGGCAGATAATTCACATGAACTGTCGGCCTTATCTTCCTGGAAAGAGAACATGACATATAAGGTGTGATCATAAAATGAGCCACCTCATGACACCCAGGCTGATCAGAGTTTTCTCTTTGTGTTTAATGGTTAGTAAGGACCCAAGCTTTCTTCATGCAGATAGCAATGACTGGTCAGACTGGGTAGATGCCCATGCTGATCTGAGTCTTTACTGGGCACACATGCCATTTTGTTGGTTTTGTCTTGAGGTTGTTCAAATAATGAAAACACATCAGTGTTGTATTCATACACATTGCATTGTCTGTCTTTGTAGTCCATATGAAGAAACTCATGATGAGCTCAGGATGAGCTATTGTGATCACTTTTCGTCTGTCCTCCGTCCGTCCGTGTGTCCATCCGTTAACATTTTCAAATGACTTCTCCTCTGAAGTCGCTGAGCCAGTTTTACTCAAATTTCATATGGAGCCCCCTTAGGGTGGGGGAACGAAAAATTGCTAAAATGGTCGCGGTCCGTTGACCAAGATGGCCGCCATGCCAATATATGGTAAAAACCTTTAAAAATCTTCTCCTCCAGAACCGAGAATGCCTTGGGGCTGAACCTTTGCAGGAATCATTGGGGACAGGAGGTCTACCAAAATTGCTAAAAGAATTGTCGTACGTTGACATTTGACATTTTTACGGCAAGGTCAAGTTTGCTTCCCTATGCATTTGTATGGGAAAAACCTTTAAAAATCTTCTACTCCAAAACCGAGCATGCCTTATGGCTGAACCTTTGCTGAATCTTCGGGAACAGGGTAGCTACCAAAATTGCTAAAATAATGGTCGTACATTGACATTTGACCTTTTTACGGTAAGGTCAATTTTGCTTCCTTATGCATTTGTATGGGAAAAATGTTCAGAATTTCAAACAACTTCTCCTCTGGAGCCTCTGGGCCAGTTTTGCTCAAATTTCATACGGAGCCTCCTTAGATAGGGGGAACAAAAGATTGCTAAAATGGTCAAGGTTCGTTGACCAAGATGGCCGCCATGCCCATATATGGTAAAAACCTTTAAAAATCTTCTCTAGAACCGAGGATGCTTTGGGGCTGAATGTTTGCATAAATCATCGGGGACAGGGGGTCTACCAAAGTTTCTAAAATAATGGTCATACATTGACATTTGATCTTTATACGGCAAGGTCAAGTTTGCTTCCTTATGCATTTGTATGGGAAAAAAAATTTAAAAATCTTATTCTCCTAAACCGAGGATGGCTTGTGGCTGAATCTTTGCATATATATCTGGAACGGGCGGTCTACCAAAGTTGCTAAAATAATTGTCATACATTGACATTTAACCTTTTAACAGCAAGGTCAAGTTTGCTTCTGTATGCATTTGTATTGGCCCCATACATTTGTGTGGAAAAACTGTTGATAATTTCAAATGGCTTTTCCTCTGAAGCCTCTGGGCCAGTGTCACTCTAATTTCATGCGGAGCCTCCGTGGGCAGGAGAATGAAAGATTGCTAAAATGGGTATGGTCCATTGGTCAAAATGGCTGCCATGCCCATATATGGTAAAAACCTTTAAAAATCTTCTTCTTCATAACCAAATAAGCCCAGGGTCCTAATCTTTGCACAAATTATGGGGGACAGGAGATCTACCAAAATTGCTAAAATGATGGTTCTATGTTGACATTTGACCTTTTTACCTCCAAGGTCAAATTTGCTTCCCCATTTGTATGGACCATATACATTTATATTGAAAGTATGGAAGTGACTTGTAGATCAACAGTAGTTAAAATTGTTCTGATTGTAAATCTAAGATGGCCATCATCTGGTTTATATTTATAATATTTCCCTGCCACTGTGCTGTTTACATGTATAAAATCATGATTCTTCAGAAACCACTTAGCCAATTTCCATCAAATTTCACATTGATCCTTCTGTTGAAACGTGATTGATAGTTTATTCAAATGATCATGCTTCATTGACTGTCAGGCCCATATATTCTTCTTCAAAACTAAGAACTGCTCAAATGATGATATTTTCATTAGTTGCAATAATAGGATTGGAAAAATGTTGCATAACATCTGCATGTCTGCAGTGGCTATGTCACTCAGGTGAGCGAGGCACTTCTAATGAGTACCCACAACATATGTTTTTGTGGAGAAATAAGAAAAATATTTACCTGATACCCCCTCTTATCTAGACCTATGACTGAAACTGCATTTTTTGCTGATCTGAATGTTAGCCAGATGTACATGTGAAAGGTATGCTGTCTGACATAGCTCATATCATTCTATGGATTTCCCGCTTTTCTCACCGATCTGATAAAATATATGTGCCCTGCTGTTTTGCTGTTCTACAAGTAGTTGTTTGACATTTTAGAAATTGCCTCTAGTGAGAATGCCACAGTTTGGAACTTTAGGTTCATTCTAGTAAATATCTAGTTGTTTGAAATTCTGGTTGTTTGAAATTTTAGCTGTATGAAATTTTACTTGTTTTAGTTGTTTGAAATTTTGAGTCATATATATATAGGAGTATATATGTGTCTGTATGTATGGAAATTATATAACACCAAGCTTATTAATTCACTGGATGGTTTTTCTTCCATGTGACATTATTTTTAAATTATTTACACTGGTGCCCTTATTTTTATATGTATACAATAAGGTGACTTAAATTATACTAGGAAAGAATAGAGCCTTAACACATGCTGGAGTGTTGGTCTTTTTTTTTTACCTCTAGTATTTAGCACTATTAGAGTTTTAATTATCTTAGCATGCTTGGATGACAGCAGTACTTACTAGTTGCTACCAACAGAAGGGCTAAGCCTTTGTTATTACTCCAATTAGAAATTTATTTTCAGAGAAAATGGCTGTCCTTCACCTCATTAACTTAGCATGCTTGGATGACAGCAGTACTTACTAGTTGCTACCAACAGAAGGGCTAAGCCTTTGTTATTACTCCAATTAGAAATTTATTTTGAGAGAAAATGGCTGTCCTTCACCTCAATCCCCATCTGCAATAGACATGCTGACCGTGAAAATGAAGACCAATAAATTCATACTGTTCCAGTAATGTTTTGATGCAGATTGACCTGAATCAATCCAGCAGTCCAGGAGACAGGGTGCACACAAGCTAGTTTTGGGTAAACTGACAAACTGAATATATGATCAAGGTCACTTGGAGTATTGTGACCGTGAATATATGATGAAGGCCACCAAAATCTAACCAACTACTAAGATTACTGATCTGATCTAGCCAGTTTTCAAACATGTCCAAGATTGTCTCCATGTCCACATTATCTACAAGTTTCAGATACATACGATCAGATCTGAAGGAGTTACAGTGATGACAAAGTCAAACAGAGCCTTTTCAGCAATCAAGGGACATAACTCTTAGATTAACAATTGGATCTGGCCAGTTTTTGAACTTGTCTGAGATTTCATCCACGTCCACATTATCTCCAAGTTTCAGAAATACCCGATCAATAACTCTATACTGATGACAAAGTCAAATAGAGGCTTTTTCACCAATCAAGGGGATGTAAATCTAAGATTAATGATCCGATCTGGCCAGTTTTTGAACTTGTCTAAGATTTGATCCATGTCTACCTGATCTGCAAGTTTCAGGAAGATCCAATCAAAGCTGAACAAGTTACGCTGATGGCAAAGTCAAACAGGCTTTTTTCAGTAATCAAGGGGATGTAACTCTTAAGATGAATGATCCAGTCTTGCCAGTGTTTTAAACTTGTCCAAGATTTAATCAATGTCCACATTATCTGCATTCAGGAACGTCTGATCAAAACGGAAGGAGTTATGGTGATAACAAGCAGTTTCTCATTGTAAGTCTATGGGACCTTGTAATTGCCATACCAACCAAGGTTTTCATTGGATTCAGTGAAAAGCTAATACGATCAATGCTCCACCAGAGGCATGCTACATATATACTATAGATGAGAAATGATCGAGATCAGCCTGCAGACTGTAGAGATATAACTGGTCAAAGGTGCTGACGGGCAATGGACGGATGACAGACAGACCACCCCTGGAGCCTTTGGCTCAGGTGAGCTAAAAAATTATCAGAATCCAAAAAAATAAACAGGGTCTGGTACTATCACAGCTGTCATGTTTAAAGGGACTTCTTGTTAGTTGTATCACAAGGCAGTACAAGTGAAAAATGGATTCATTCTTTATTCTTTAACCAGAAAATTAACCCATTGAAGTTGAGAGACCCGTAAAAGGGTAACTGGCAAACAGTGCAGACCCAGATCAGACGCCACAGAATGTGGCATCTGATCAGGGTCTCCACTGTTTGCAAATAGTTTAGCCATTTTTCTCTAGGAAAATGTAAATCTCATAGCCGGACTTACCTAAAATTGAAATTGGACTCTTCCAATGTATAGTGTGGGTGAGTCTATTCAGTATACAATGGGTTAATGTGCTAAGAAATTAAGGTTTATATAGTGTAATAATTACAGGAACAGGTAAAGCTTCTCTTTTACTGCTTCAAAATGAATGTTTCCAGTCAAAATGTTATCTTGATACATCTGGGCCCAGTTGTTCAAAACTAACGATGTCGTTAGTTAACGATTCGTTAAAATTTTAATCGAGTATACGCAATATGCTGAAATTTTTTGCTGAAAAAATGTGAGTAGCTTTTACAGTGCAAAAGCTACTCGCATTTTTTCAGCAAAAAATATCAGAATATTGTATATTGAATCCGCTAAAACAGTTAACGAAATGACCCTTAACGAGCTCGTTAAGCTAACGGCGCTTTGAACAACTGGGCCCAGGTAGATTTTCTACCATTTGTTTACAAGGGAGGCTACTTTTGTGACTTCTGTTTGCTTAGCTGTGCGTAAAGCCTCTTCTGAATAGAAGTTTAATTCTTTCCTTTTAGATTATTTCCCTTTTCCAAAGGATAGACAAAAACATGATAAGAGTTGTCTGCCCTGAAAATGTATCCCTTCCCCTTAAACAAGAAGAATAAATAATAAGTGAAAGAAGAAATCTTATGGAATGCAAATGTATTTGCATAACTTTTTTAATTTTCAACAAACTTTTTTTTCATACAAATACAATTCAAATGTTAAAAGCAAACATTTGTATCAATCCTGTACTAAATAAGACATTAATGCAACATTTGTCTCAATCAAAACATGACAGCTATTACAAAACAAGAATTCCCAAGTTATGGCATACATAAAAACAGGCCATTTAACCTTAAACATTCATCAGGTAAATTCGGTGGATGACAAACTGATAATATTTTTCTCTATTCTTTTGCTAGAAATTAGTGTTTGACTTCAGAAAAATAGGGTTTAACTTTCATGCAAATTGTCTCCTTAAGAGACAATTTGCATGGAATGTCAAACCCTATTTTCTTGCAAGAAATATTTTGAAATGTCATCTGCTGAATTTTAACCCAGCATGCTAAGTGTCAAGTTCTGAAAGAGACCTTGACAAAACTGTGCATAAACACAGGTTATCCAGGGCCCAATTGTTCAAAACTAATGATGTCGTGAACGCATCGTTAAAACTTTGATCATTAAATAATGGCATATACACTAATATTTTTGCTGAAAAAATGGGAGTCTACTCGCATTTTTTCAGCAAAAATACCTGTGAATTAGATACATGTATTGAACTTACTAGAACAGTTAACATTTTGACTACTAACGAGCTCATTAAGCTAACGATGCTTTGAACAACTGGGCCCTGGCCTTTACGGTATATGACATTGTACAGGTTTTCTTGTGCCCTTGCTCACACATAATACATATTACCATATTCTGGGAAATTTCCGCATTGCCTAATATTCCAGGAATTTTGTGGCTGGTCTTGATCCTTGAAAATTTAAATCAACAAAATATTTTCCAAGTTTGTCCAAAGTAGTAGAGACATTCGCCAAGCATCCAATGATAATGTCTTAGGGTAGTTACTTCCCTTAACATAAGGCAAGATACTTCCCTTAACATAAGGCAAAAAATGTCAAAGAAATTCAGGTGTACTCCGCGGCAAGGCTTGTGTTATGTTATCCGTAGTTACCACTGAAAAGACTTCCATTAACAACAACTGAAAAGACTTCCACTAACAACAACTGATTAAAGGTCACTTGCAGCTACGTTGAATGTACAATGAAATAATTTTTCAGGGATCACAAGTTTTAATTACTTTTACACTGAACAATTACACCTTACTTCCCTTAACATAAGGCAAGATACTTCCCTTAACATAAGGCAAAAAATGTCAAAGAAATTCAGGTGTACTCCGCGGCAAGGCTTGTGTTATGTTATCCGTAGTTACCACTGAAAAGACTTCCATTAACAACAACTGAAAAGACTTCCACTAACAACAACTGATTAAAGGTCACTTGCAGCTACGTTGAATGTACAATGAAATAATTTTTCAGGGATCACAAGTTTTAATTACTTTTACACTGAACAATTACGCCTCTCTCAGTTGTTTGAATATGCAATCACAGTTTTATTTTCGTGAGTACAAGCAATCATGGAAATTAAAAACCCCAAAAATTTATGCTCATGTTTTTGAGGCAAATCAGCAAAAGTTTGGCAATGCGAAAAATATTCCAGAATACAGTATATACGTCTCACTTTTAGGTAAGCCCTTTCATTCTGCATTTTATTTGCCTTAACTGTGGGCTGTATCTCAGTGAACACACCTCATAATTACTTTGTTTTGATAGTGCCAGGATGTTAGGCAGGTAATCCACATAAAATGTAAAGTCCTATTTTTTTTTAGAAAAATGAAACATTTTAAAATCTCATCTGCTGCTGTTGTGAATATTATTAACCCTTGTCATGCTGAATAAATTAAAATGCCACGCCCACTTCTAATTTTCAGCTGATCAGATTACTTGATCCAGGTTGTTGATACAAATTCACATAATGATAAACAGTGCTGATCCAGATCAGTTGGCTTCTAAGCTAAGCCAACTGATCTGAATCTACACTGTTTGTAAAGGCAGGGCATATCCAGGTTCAGCAGGACCAGGGTTAATGGCACCTTCTAGGTTAGGGCAATTCCAGAATTAATCATGGGGGGAGGACAGGAGGCACTTTTTTAAAAAAAAAACACCACCCATAAAATAGAATTTTCCCTGACCCCCCCCCCTACCCATCAATTTCAAAAACACGAGAACCCCGCCACCCCTTATTTAAAAAAAAAAAAGAAATCAATAGCCCATCCACAGTTAAAAAAAAAAAAAAATTACAACCCCGTCAACCATAAAAAACAAAAAAAAAAAAAACCCTCCCCGCAGCACAATGTTAACATGGTTGATATATGGTTTCAAGAATTAGTATAAAGGAGTGGGATGCTGCTCAAGCATCCCTTAAATTTACCTTTCTAGTTTATTCCTTTTAATAGAATTAATAAAGGAATGAGAAATCTCTGCTTGTCAAAAGAAATGAACTGTCCATGCAAGCACCCTTTAATAGTAAAACCGGCCCACTTCCAAACTGACCCAGTATGAAAAATTGTTTTAAGTTATATCGCTTTTGTTTTCAATACAATCCATATATTGATATAGATCTGGGGGTCGTAAAACTATTATGAAGGTGCAATCAGGGGATTATCCTTTAATACAACTACATCAATTGAAAACAACACACAGTTTTAAGGAAGACTGATAAAATAATTTGAACAATAATTACGTATCTGTACATGACAAACCTGCATATCTAAAGAGGATTTGATGGGCCGTTTCGACCATGGTCCAGTTTTTACCGTTTTGACTAACCCGTATGTGGTACTGGGTTTCACCCAAACGGTACTGGGTGTTATCCAAACACATGTAAACAAATATTCTGAGGCATTCAGAGGTTTCTCACCATATCAGCTTAAACCAATAAAGGTTGAATTGCAACCCGTAATTAATTCCCATAAGTGAATGTTTCTACCCATAATTATTTTATTCCAGATTTGACAATGACCCCCACCTGGCATCAGTTTGAATTTTCCTTGGACATCCCCACCCAGGAAATACAATTTTCGCCCAAACCCACCACCTGTGAAAAAAAAAATGGGTGCCTCCCACCCTCCCTCCATCATTAATTCTGGAACGGCCCTTAAACATTATCAGTCATTATATCATCTAGAACTGGTAACAGACTTTGTCAAAATCAAAACATTGCTAATTTAATTTCCTTATATTACCAGTAAATATCAAACAATTTTATTTCAGAATAATAACAAAAATAATTTTATTTCAGGATAAACCACAAATGAAAATAAATTTCAGAGGTGCTTAACTAAATTTGAAAATTGTGTAAATTTAGTTCAATATGCATGAAAAGTACGAAAAGAAGGAGAGAAAGCCATAACATAGAAAAGTACGAAAGAAAACTACACATATCTATTTACAATTTCTATATAAAATATCACAAAATTAGCTTTCCAATGATTCTTTTCAACAAAACATATGAATGAATGTAACTACAAGTACGATAAATGTCTTTATGTTTTGTAAACCAAAGTTTCTGACAAAAATTCCATATTCAAAGAGTACAGATGAAGATCAGACTGCTCCAGTCTTATCATGGTGTTTGCCATTCCACTATGTATTTTAAGAAAGAACTACATACATTCAGGAACAGTCTGATCAGGGTCTGCACTGTTTGCCATTCCACTAGGTATTCTAAGAAAGAATACAGCCATCTGAACAGGGTCTGCACTGTTTGCCATTTACTAAGTATTTTAAGAAAGAACAACATACAAAGCAAAATTTAGCCAAAAAATTACGGAACAAAGAGTTCAAAATTTTAGGGCATTTTGCCTATATTCTTTAATACTTTACAAGTTGTTCAGGTCTGACATTTATTTGCTCTATATCTGATTTAGAATTCATTTACTGAATGTGCATATATAACACCTGTACTAATAATAACTGATACTATCATGGACTAACAGGGTTTAAAGGTTGATACCCGAGCTATTCTGGATGTAACAAAAATCACACATTGGTTGGTTTTAAGTTTTACCGGCCCAGTCAACATGGTTAAGGTCATGTTGAGCAGGTTAGTTTACCTAATCAAACTTTTTCTGGGAAGGTGTAGTCCGCTAAGCTCTTAACCAGTACTCATGCACATTCTTTTGCCAGAAACTGACAACTGCTCTTCTTGAATCAATGGACTGTTGTTTTGATAATATACACTTAAGCTCAAAGTTTCAAGAACATAATATATATTCTCAATGGAAGTCTGAAGATTCTGGAAACTCAGTAAAATAAAAGTACATGTACTTGTTAATCATGAAAAATATTATATAGTTGTTTCATGCCTGTTTGTGGAATAGACAAAACCACTGTCCAAGGTGCTATAGACCATAGACTGCTCGATGCACTATTGTCCAGGCTGGAGGCCGAGGGCCATAGTACACCGAGCTGTGGGCGGTACCACGGGCAGTAGTTTTGACTATTCCATCAAAACAGCCATGAAATAAATGTTTTATTACCCAAGTAATGCTAATCGTTATTGATTTAGCCAATGAATGCTGTTTTTAATTGGCATGCGATATCGGCACGTCACTGTAATTCCCGTGATAGCTGAAGTCACCAACTGTGGTATAGTCAAAACAATTGCTCAGCGCTTTTGCGTCATTGACGTCATCAACTGTGGTATAGTCAAAACTATTGGAGGGCTGGTGATGTCAACATTGCGTGATTTCATTGACGTAGCTCTAGCGCATGCCAATTAAGTAATAAACAGTCTAAATAGACAAAACTATTTTATTGAGATATATATAGTAGGTTGGGTAATAAATAAAAATGTTAACACACCACAAGGTTTATAAGGCTTTTTTTTTATCAAAATTTAGATGAAAATATAATTACCTCCCTCGACCTAACTTGGCTAAGTAGTCTAGTTAGCAAACTCTGTTCAGACAATATTTTCTCAAATATTTGATATCCGGTTCTCAGCAGAATTTTATATCAAATTAGGAGAAACTGCATTTCATCTGGCTACAGTATTTTCCAATACCAAAACCTAAGATCATCGCCAAAGTAGCTCAGGTATCAATCTTTAAGACAAACACAGATTAACATTTAGCATGCTAGGCAAAAAAATCAGTAGACAGTATTCCGAAATATTTTATTTTGCCCAGAAAACAGAGTTTGACAATTCATCATGCAAACTGTCTCCACAAAAGTTGACATTTCATCATGCAAACTCTCTCCATAGGAGATGTCAATCTCTGTTTTCTGAGGAAAATACCACCAATTTGTTGTCTGCTGAATTTGACCAAATACAGCTAAATTGTGTCTTCGAGACAAAAGTCCTAGATAATGTTTACATTAGGGTTTAGTGAAAACTAAGACTAAACAAAGTCTAAATCTCTAGTTTTATAGATATGGCCTTTCAAACATTGAAGTTGAAGGAGACAACTCGAATGGAGAAGTATTTGCATCTTTTCTCAAAGTGAGGCTACTTTTAAAGAAAAAAAAAAATGCTCCTGGTGGTGCAGGGCTGTGGGCAGAATGGGCTGGGAAGGTGTTTAACTTTTATGAGTAGAGAACCATAAAATTCTTTTCTGAAATATAATTTAAAAACTGGACATGTGTCCAAAGTATACAAATGCCCCACCCCCTAGCCCCACCCCAGGGCATGACCGAGGGGCTCTCCAGCACAGAGTTGAAGGTTTACGTCTGGGTAAGAAGCCTACCAAATTTCAACTTTCTAGTATAAAAGGTACCCAATTTACAACCTCCAAGAGAAATGAGACATAAATGTAAACTTGAAAGTAAACAAAATATTTTTGACATACACAATTAAACCCAGGCCCTGCTGAACTCGAATATGCCCTGCCTTTGCAATCAGTGTAGAGCCAGATCAGTTGGCTTCTGAAGCAAACTGATCTGGATCTGCACTGTTTGTCATTTAGTATGTGAATTTGTGTCAACAACCTAGATCAAGTAATCTGATTGGCTGACATTTAGAAGTAGATATTATTTATTCAGCATGACAAGGGTTAAGAGTATAGCCCCATATTTAAAAGGTTTTCAACACTAGGGAAGCAACTTCCTGTTTAAAAAGGTTGTCTCTCTTTGCAAAATGGCAATATAATATCACAAGACTGAAATGTAATATAACACACTGGACCAGGTGATTCAATGAAATATATTGCCGGGGAAAAATAGATTACTTGAGAAAAAAAAAGGTTTACGGAATGTAAGAAAAATAAATATATCTATAGAATGCAAGAAAAAGAAGTGACCCATGGAATGTAAAATAGAAAAATAATTCAATATTAAAATCAATAGAGAAATACTTTTTGTAAAAAAAAAAAGAACCAAGCAAGCCAAGACCACTGCGTTTACCCCATTTACCCTAAATATTTGGAATTTAACTCCTTACCATACTTATCCTAAAACTGAACAAGTCCATTTGAATGATGATGCAAATAAAACAAATACTGGCTGAAAAGCACAGTGTAGACACTGATCAGATGCTGCATTCTGCAGCATCCGATCTGGGTCTACACTATATGCTGTGGTACAACAATCCAAATATTTGGATAAATATAACATGCATGTGCAGTTTGATCAGGGCATGAGCAGTTATCATGATGCTGTTTATATAAGATTTGAGCAAAAACAAGCAAGTGCTACTTCTGACTAGTGGGAAACGATGCCACAAAGATGACTACAAACACACAACTCTCACTCTCAGCCAGCCTCCGTGGCTCAGTTTGATGCTCATTCCACTGCAGATCAGGAGATTGTGATTTCTACCTCCGCCATGTCGGCAACATTCTTTAGTGGAGACCGATCATGAAATATTTTCTATGGTCATTCTCTCCCTTCCGCTGATTCAAGTAGGGCAGTTGTCAGTTTCTGGTGAAAGAATGTGCACAATACTGGTTAACCGCTTAGAGGACTAAGCCTGCCCAGTAGAAGTGTGGATAGGTAAACAGATGGCACTCGACATGACCCCGCTGGGTTGACTGGGCGGTAAAACCTCAACACACAAAAAAAAATCTCTCACTCATATGTTAGCTATGAAGCTGCTAAAGACTATAGTTGTAGCCAACAAGAGTGATATAAATAATAATTCATCTTTTTTTTTTTTTTTTCTTCAAATAAGATTGTGCTGATGAAATTTCAAATAACAGCCTACCGTACTAACCCTAAATATTGGGACTTCTTAACATATTTGCCCTAAAATTTTGAATCATACCACTGCACTACCTATTGATGTGTATAATTACTGCTGGATGAGTGGCAAAAAAGTAGATCTTGATCAGATGCCATATTCTGCATCTGGTCTCCCTGTTTGCTCAGGTCTGTCTGTCCCAATAGTTAGGGTTTATTACGATATGGGAATAGCAAAGACCAAGCTCAGCGAGCACATCCACACAGACAGATCAGGGCCTTTGCTGCTGACTAACAGAAATATTGGAAATACCATATCAATTCAAGGGTTAAAGTCCTAAAATAAAAGACTCCTGAAATCCAGATTTATATAGAGACAGTTAACCATAAAATGCTGAAATCAGGAATGATCCTGAAAACTTTAACCCATTTGGAATGCACCAATGGAGAGCTAGGGTACTGACCAGATGAGCAGGATGATATAAATGTATATTTTGTATATGCTCGGAAGCACCTTTTGGCTTGATAAGGCCCAATACATACATGTATTTTGTTAATAAAGTCATAGTTAGTTCTGACTAGAATCTTTTGTTTGTTTAACCCTTGTCATGCTGAATAAATTAAGATGCCACACCCATTTCTAATTTTCAGCCAATCAGATTACTTGATCCAGATTGTTGATAAAAATTCACATACTTAATGACAAACAGTGCAGATCCAGATCAGAAGTCAACTTATCTGGATCTACACTGTTTGCTAAGACAGGGCATGTCGTGTTCAGCAAGAGAAGGGTTAATATACAGTTGTAATTAAGCAGGATGGGTACATTTTCAGGGTAGGTAACTCTGTCAAAACTGTTATGCCACCCTTCTGAAAAGTCTACTCTGAAAAAAAAGAATTTGCACCCCTAGCGAGCAAATTGTTTCCTTTAACAGTAGACTTTACAGAAGGGGCTTGGTGTGCAGAAAAGCAAACATCAAACCACAAGGTGTCTCCCTTGCAAAAATTGCTGACAATGTTCCCAGTGTAACCAGCCCTCTCAAGAACTCAGTTAATTAATAAATTAGAAGAAAGAAAAAAATAACCTTAACTTTTAAACACTGAACAATTGGGATCAATTGATACATTTTTTTTCAGTGTATCCGAAATATATTGTTATCTAAGGCCAAAAAAAAATAATCATTAGATTCTCAGGCCCCGCCGCATGCACCAAAAAGTCTGCGCATAAGCCTTTTTTTCCGTGTCCAATAAAAAAAACACATCCGCGTCTGATACAGCATGCCGGTGCGTCGCGGTTTTTAAAATCCTAGTTTTAGATGCAACCGAAGCATACACGGTCACGTAAACACCTATATTATTGATTTTTTCATTGGATTGAACATTGCGAGTAAGCGTTTTAGCACCATCATTGATCAAAATGGCTGCCGAAGCGCAAGTTGTGTAAACAAAACTTGTGTTTCCTTCGTTTTCAAAGCAGATGTCTCAAATATCCACCCAGATTTCATCCGGGGCTACGGTGCATCTGTCCTGGAACATTATAGGCGGTTACGAAAAAGTACAATTGCCGAGTTGTATAACGGCATAAAATCGGGATCCGATGTATCGACCTGGTCCTTCCCGGATGAATTATCAAACCACGATGTAAGTGCGTTGATCGGACGCTCCAAAATAGACACATTCGACAGAATTTCTGTCAACACATCCCTCTCTGAAGGTATATAAACCTTTGGTAGAAATTTAAACTGGAGCTGCACAAACTGATTTTATTACTTTACTTTACTAAACTTTAGCTGGTAGGGGACTATCCTTTATATTTAATAATAATAGGGACATATAAAAAAGTTATCCTCAATACTTCTCCTTAATTTAGCTATGTCTAGGTGTCCAAAAATTAAGTATTTTTATGGAAATATTACTATAAAATGCATTTCATGAAACGAGTCCTTTTAAAGGGTTCGTGTAATAAAAAAAAAAGTTCCCTCGCCTGTTTCATCAGTAAAAAAAAAAAAAAAATTCCTGCCTGCCTCGTCTGTTTTTGCCAAAAATGGCCTGAGAATCTAATAATTAATTTTTTTTGGCCTAAAATTAAGAATTTTATAAAACAAAAATGCAAAATGAAATAATAAACAATATGAAATTTAACAAAAGAAAACAGCAAGCCATTCCATCTGCCTATGTACATATATATAACACAGACATTAATTTCCACAACAAATTTTTACTAACTACCGGTATCCAAACTGTGTATTTCTTTTAAAGTGAACAGATACACTGGGTAGATTTTCCAACTTTTCTGACAAGGGAGACAACTTTTTGAGTTCCTGTTTGCTTTCCTGTTCACTAATACTCATCTGAAAAGGGTCTACTCTAAAAGGAAAGAATTTGCTCTCCAAGGGAGCAAATTCTTTCCTTTCAGAATGAAGCAAAAAATAATTTTGACATAGTTGTCTCCCTTGAAAGTGTATCAATTCCTCTTGAACATGTACATATTTACACAATACCTAAAAAAACAATACATATATTGTAAGTATATCACAGATACTGGATAAAATAACAAAAGAATCACTGACAATATGCTGTTACTTTAGAGACAGAACTTTTGATATATGTAATTTATTACTCCTCCATATTAATCCTTGTCAGGTTGTTGTAATAATCTAATCCAGCTTGCCTCATCCACACTTTGTACCAATCTTCTATTTTTTTTTTTTTTTTTTTTATCTTCTGAATTTTTTATAAGTGCCTACAGAGAAAGACCAGTATGCCACTTGACCGTTACCCCACAGAGGACACATCCACTAATATGACTGCTTATTTATCAAGTCGAAGTAAATTAGCTCAAACAAACAAAAATATAGCTACAAAATTAAGAGTACCTACTCCAAGGACCCCATTTAACCCAGTGTAGACTGAATGAACTCCCCCACACTATATATTGGAAGATTCTAATTTCAATTTTAGGTATGTCAGGCTATATGATATAGCTTTTCTGAGAGAAAAATGGTTAAACTGTTTGCAAACAGTGGAGAACCTGATCAGATGCCACATTCTGTGGCATCTGATCAGGGTCCGCACTGTTTGCCAATTGCACTTTTAGGGGTCTCCAGACTACAATGGGTTAAACAAAATGTCTGTTGGATGCCAAAGCCAACTGATTAGTGCATTTGACTATGGTGCTGAATGTTGCAGGTTCAAGCCCAGCTTAGGTCATTGACTGAAAGACCCATCTGTTTACTCAGCAGTGAATAGGTGCCCTTTGGAGAAAGGCTGATGGCAATAAAAGTAGAAGAATTGGCCCCACCTTTTGCCCAAGATACGATGGGTTCTAGCTCCCACTGCCTCTATGCCCACAAGGCTACAAAGCACCTTTTATCACCAGGACTGGGGTTGAAATATGTACAAAAGGTTGCCTTAGAAACCATCAAGTGATGATTCTAACAACGCTTTCCATGATGCATTTTTAAGGGAGATTACTTCATCTCAGAAGCTAGAGATAAAATAGACTGAAATTGCTGATATTGTCTAAATGCCTATGGATGTGACCAACTCCAACCATTCCATTATAAGAGTTAACTTGTTCAATATACACTACTGCTGGAATCCAAAGCAAAACCACGTTAGCTAAACAACCAAGTTGTATCCTAGCAAAAACGTATATATCATATAGAAAAATGACCATTTATGGTCATTTTTCTATATAATCTATACATTTTTGCTTGGATACACGACTTTTGGGGTCCATATTTTAACTGTCTTATATCCAAAACTGTCTTATAACAAGGTTCCAGTGTACTTTCACCAATTACTCATTTTAGCTTGAATGTGTTTCAGTGCACTACAAACCAGTCTTAAAATAAAATTCCACTAGACACTTAAGTATATTTACAACATTCTTTACAATATAATATACCAGAGGACCAATAGTCCTGTAGGTCACCTGAGACTGTAAATTTTGTTCTGATTAAGCCTATGGTAACATTTTTAAAGAATGAAACATATGGGTACGGTAGCTAGTACAGTTTGAAAAAACCTTTGGTCTCTGTATCCTATATTAACTTGGTGTTGGATTTAGCATTTATTAATAAACTGAAACAGAAACTTCACATAAAATATGGCTTTAATTAGGTGACAGCCAAATATCAAAGGTCTGTGCCTTCTAGTTTTAGATAAGAAGATACTATAAAGAGTTTCCCCCATATGAGTCCATGTAAAAGAAATGTGCCCTGGGGGAGGGAGGCCATTTTTGACCTCAGGATCAATCCTGAACAATTTTGGTAGAGGCCTATTAGATGGCATTATATATCAAATATCAAAGGCCTAGGCCTTCCAGTTTCAGCTAAGAAGATTTTTAAAGTTTCTCCCTATACGAGTCGATGTAAAACAAAGGACATGCGGCCGAGCATTTTTGACTCTGGGGCTATAATTTGAACAAGCTTGGTAGAGGTCTACAAGATAAAGCTACATACCGAATATTAAATGCCTGGGCCTTCTAGTTTAAGACAAGAAGATTTTTTAAAGTTTTGCCTTTTGGAGTCTATGTAAAAAAAACATTTGACCTTTGAGTAAAAAAGGTCAACGTCAACCCAAGTTTATCATTTTTTCAAACTTTATTGGGTCTATGTCCCCAATGTTGCATACCAAGCCCCACGGCCATTGGCCCTTTAGCTCCAGAGAAGATTTTTGAAGGGTTTTTACCATATACAGGCATATACCATATCTTGGTCATGTGACCCTGATGCGGTGAATAAACTTTTGTTCTCACAACCATTGAGAATCCATATGATATTTGGCTCTGATTGTCCCAGTGGTTTTAGAGAAGATGTTTGAAGAGTGTGGATGACAGACGGACAGAAGAATGGACAACAGAAGGACAGATGGACAATGGAGCCTGCCTATACTTTGAGCTCATCTATGAGCCTAAAGACTCAGATGAGCTAATAAACACCTGAACTTAAGTAGATAATACTGATCATGTATAACCTGTCTCTGTTGTCCACAGGTGATCACATCTAAATGAGCTGCATTGTGAGAAAACATACCTTGTGACATGACAGCCCAACTAAGACTCAAATCAGACTGCAAATTTGTGCAGTCTGATCAGAAAGGAGTATGTGCATTAAAGCCCATTTTTGGCCCCCTTCAGAACAGATCCATCTCTACATATTATGAACCTTTATCCATGCCTGCTCTACATATTATGAACCTTTATCCACACCTGTTATCATATATAAATAAGTTAACATGACAGAAGTCCCCATCAGAAGATATGGCAGTTCAAAGTTCAGCCTTTACATCTTTACATTTGATTTTCCATTAATTTACATTGCAAATGCACGAAAAAAATGGTCAAAAATGAAACTGTTCCAGAATCAAAATGTTGACATCTTAATATTGAGCAATGACTTAAATTACAGGTACTGGTGTTTGTTTAGGTTGATTAAGACTGAAAATGGATTTATAAGGACCAAAACTAACTTAAAATGGACCAAAATAGGCCAATTTTGGCATTTTTGGCAACTTTCAACTCTTGGCTAGCATAGAACACACCTGAATACCATAAAAATATTAACAAATGATGTAGATCTTATCACAGGCTATAATATATTTCAATATCTTTTTGGTATTTAGGTGTTCTCTTTACTAGCCTAGAGTTGAAAGTCGTCAAAAATGCTGAAAATGGCACATTTCCAGCTATTTCTCAGTTAAATGTCTATTTTTAGCTCATAAAAGGGTCATTTTGAAAAATGAATGCCCAAACGAAAAACTACAACCATTACACTAATTGATTACAGGAAAAGCCTGGGCCCAGTTGTTCAAAACTAATGATGTCATTAGTTAATGTATCGTTAAAACTTTTTCAAAACTAACGATGTCATTAGTTAATGTATCGTTAAAACTTTGATCATTAAATATATTAATAAGTGCATCCAACCCGAACCGCAAAGCGGTTCAGCATGCAGATGCACTACTATAGACTAACTATATGACCAGTAATGTGTGTGACCACAAATGTACTGGTCCAATAAACACTTGGGTGGTTCGGTGCTTATCCTGAAAAACAATAAGCATTCCGTGATTTGGCAGAGACTATTGACACAGCGGCCGTGCCGACAATAGCAACAAAACAGGCAATAACGCAAAGTATTCCAATTGCAGGGGACTGAATCACGAGACTCATGACGTCAGCCTACAAAATTTGTGATCGCCGCCACTTTGAATTTTGTCTCCATTTCGAATTTTATTTCTATCCATTCTCAGTCGCTTTATAAGCTAAGCACGGTTTGTTTTGTGCATAAGGTACACTTTGATGTACATTTTTTGATAACATATAGACTGTATGCTCTTTTTCACATGATAATCTGAAAAACTTCGACACAATAATGTGTTTGTTCTACTGGTTTGTAAATCATGTAAATTGTTGTTATTTTAATGTTGTTTTTTTTTTTTGTTTTGTTTTTTGTTTTTGTTTTTTCTGCTTTTCATAATGTGTAGACTTGCAAAAAAAAAAAAAAAAAAAAAAAAAAGAAACAAAGACAAAACGCACAAACGGTCAAAAGTCTTTAGGAGAAATCCTGAAGCAGTAAAATGGATTTCAGGTAGCGAACGATAGTGTATGTCGTTTTACTTGTTACCGGCATACACTAGTTTTCGGTTTTCGGAAAGCATGGCCCCCACCCATCGGGGCCCGCAAAATAGATGGGCTGCCTAAAGCCTCCATGGCAGAGCTGCTATAACTAAGCAGGACCCAAATTCATGTGATCGGGTCGGGTAAAAGTCCCACAAATTTGGAGGCAATGTCTCTAAACTACTGAAATATTGTTGACTTGGATGTTATATAGCAATTCGTGCAGTGGATTCAGAAGTCAAGCGTGGTCTGAAATCAATTCAGTTAGATCTGGCCAACCCACCTATGAAGTATGTGATGATAATTTGGACGCACGGATATAGGTAGCACCTATTAAATTCATATCATATTAAATAAATTATATATGCTAATATTTTTGCTGAAAAAATGTGAGTAGAATATCCAGTTGCAAAAGCTACTCACATTTTTTTATCAAAAATACCTGTGAATTAGATACTGTACTTACTAGAACAGTTAACATTTTGACCACTAACGAGCCCTGGGGATTAAAAGACTTTGATTTTTCATAAAAATTTAGGCATTCATAATGCACATCATCCTTTGCATCCTTGGCTATCCAAAATGTGCCCAGTCAGGTTCTGATCAGACTGCGTAAATGTGCAGGCTGAGCTGAATCTCCACTGGGTGCACATGTCCGATGGCAAGTTTTCAGAAGTTGCAGCTCAAATGCTGAGGCAGCATTAACATACATTTAATATGAAATGGATACACTTTCAAGGGAGGTAATTCTGTTGAAAATATTTTCTGCCGCACTCTGAAAAAGGTATTCGAAAGGAAAAAAAAAAAAATGCTCTCCTTGGGCACTAATTCTTTCCTTCTAGAGTAGATCCCTTTTTTAGACAGGGGTCTGATGTGCAGAAAAACAATTAAAAAAGTCACAAAGTTATCTCCCTTTGCAGAAAATCTACCAAATGCATTCAGTCCCTTAACACAGCTCCAAATCAGACAAGTATCCAGACAAGTTGTTTTTCCTAGTGTCCCCATAAACCATGTAACATGGAAAAAGGTATGTCATCTGTAAACAGCAAAGGCCAAGATCAGCCTGAACATCTGCACACCCTGATCCAGGCATCTCTGTCTATTGATATATTTTACAGTGTTCACTAGTTCTGTATGTGGGTAACATAGGCCCTGATCAGACTGCATAGAATCTCAGGCCGATCTGGTGATACACTGTCTGCATACTCAATGTAGGTCCTGTCCTTGAATGGTGCACAGTACATTGTGGGGGCCTAAAATTTTATACATCTGTTCAACAGAATGATGTAATGAAACAGTGCAGATCCAGATCAGTCTGATTAGGTTTCTACACAGTCTGCTATTCCGCTAAGTATTACGTAAAACAAAATTTAATATGGAATAAGAAGTGTCACTGCTTTATTGGATACCCCCACAAATGACTGTCTTCTGGTAAATTATTTAGCAAGGTAAGAAGCAGAAAACAGAACACAATGGACAGATGAACATAAAAACAGTATACCCAGACAAATACAGTTGATGACAGGTATAATAAAGTGTCTGACATTTAAGAATACTTTTACTGTACACTAGGAATGGCCTTGTTGTTTTTTTTTTTTGTTTTTTTTTTTTTTTGTTTTGGTGGGGGTGGGGTTTGTTGTTGGTGATGTCTTTGTGTCTCCTTTTACAGTGACAAAGAACTACTTTTTCATGTGTACTCACCCCAAGGACACTTGTCTTTGTCAAAATGCAGAGGTAGGTTATTTGTGCAGACATTTGCATTTACATGTAGCTAAATCATGTATTGCATTATTAAAATATAAATGTAATAAAAGAATGTGACAGATGATTTTTTTTTTATTGAGAATGTGTCAAATATTATTATTTTGACCAAACCACAACTTTTTCAGATAAAACAAGGCAAATACATAATTTATGAATTATCTAAATAACTATGCACTGACAAAAAAAAAAAAATACAAATATATCCCATTGGTAAAAGATAATGACAGAATGTGTATGGATGAGGTTTGGCTAGCTTCTTTCACACAAATAAAGTGATTTTAATAATTCTATTTGGATCCCATATTCATTTAGATCATTCATTTTGATAGCTTCTTTAAAACATATTTACACAAAGCCAGATTTCCAATATGTATATGCTGAACAGTGAAGACATTGACCAGACTGAAACTGTAAAGACCACTGGTATATCTGATCAAAACTTCAGATAAACAGACTATTTCACAAGGCTTCCGGGATAATTTTCTCTACTTCTTTATAAAAATATGTTGTGGGTACACATTAGAGGCATCTCAGCAAGATGAGATATTTTCACAAAGAACAGTAAAAAATTATCTAAAAAAAATTATCTAAAAATTATCATTATCAAATAGTCCTCCTTTACAAGTCCTCAAGTATTCAGGAGACACTTTCTGTCACTTTTGCAGGCATATAATATAGGGATCAAACATGGTTTTTCATGCATTAACATTTGCCAGGTCCCGTGGGAGGTGTTCGGCCTCAGTTTTCAACACCTCCCAAGGGACCTGGCGAATGTTAATGCATTGAAAAACAATGTTCGATCGATATTACTGCATAAAAACTGAAAACATTTGCTATATTTCGCGTTATTTCTTGCACTTTTTTGTTTCGCCTTTTCACCGATGTCTCGCGAACATAATTTCAACAGACTATGCTCCTTCTAGGGCCAGGCAGTACACATCTCGTAACGGCAGCAAATCTGTGGCCCCAGTAAGAGCATATTAAAAGTTGGGTAGCCGTGCATTCAGGGCGTGAATTGCCTTGTTAATACACGGCTTTTCGCCGGTTAATGCACAGCTGTTAATAACGTGCGGCATTGCTTTTTATGCAATAATCTTATGTAATACAAGAAATATGAGCCAGCACATGACAAAACCTGCAAAATGACATGTGCACCCAGCGAAGACTCAGATCAGCCTGGGCATCCACCCAGTCTGATCAGAGTCTTTGCTGTCCGCATGAAGAAAGCTTGGGTCCTTAGCTACCCACTGACTGCACAGCAAAGATTCTGATCAGACTGGACGGATTTCACACTACTCTAGAACTGGTCCAGTGTATGATCTACTGAAACAACCTTCTAACCTGGAGATCTGATAAAATAAAAGAAGATTGTATGCATGCTAGAAGCAATATAACTTATACAAAAATAAATCAATACTCTATTAATAATAATCTATATTCTATTAATAATAATCTGTATCTATGATCATCTTATATACATATACTATATACTACTATGGTAACAAATAACAATCACAAAAATATGCAAGTTTCATCTTGGAAACTATCAGCTGTAACTTCAGAGATAAAAGTAAAACATTTTTCACCACAAAAAATACCTACCAGGATCTTAATCAGATCCTACAGTAAGTTTTAATAACAATTTAAGAAAAACAAAATGTTAATATTTTTATCTCATAAATATCTGTAGACAACGTAGCTTAGTTTTTACCACTCTCCGGGCTAATTAAGACCTCAGCAGACAACAAATTGACACTATTTTTCTTATTTTTCCCAGAAAATAGGGCTTGACATTTTTCCAAGAGTGCAGGCTTTGACATTTCATGCAAATTGTCAAATGAAATGTTCTGGTATAAAATAAGAAACATAGATCAAAATGTTATATGCTTGAATTTTTTACCCAAACAGAGAATATCTTGACCACATGTGTATACTGGGTTCTTACTGTTCCTACAAGGGCAATCTTGGTTTTACCACAGAATACTAAAATAAATTAACACTCGTATGTACAAAACACAAACATAAAGACAAACAAAACACAAACACAAACAAATAAAAAATATCAAAGCACTTCTGTTTTGTTTGAGACTTAACCCTTAAAGCGCCAATCACAACTACAGCAGACGACATTTTGAAATATTTTTTTTTAATTTTTCAAAGAAAACAAGTCTTGATATTTCATGTGAATCGTCGCTTTTCTGACGATTCACATGAAATATCAAGACTTGTTTTCTTTGAAAAATTGAAAAAATAAAAATAAATGCTGTCCGCTACAAATTTTGCTCCGCGCTTTAAGGAACAAAATGTAGTTAAGTATTCATTCAGAGGAAGCCTGAACAAAATGTGTAGACCTAAGTCAAATAGCTTGGAGCTGTCTATCAGGGTCTAAAATGTTTGTCAATCTGACACCTCATTTTTGACACATTCCTGGGTGTTCAAATGGATTTGTTTAATCCTTAAAGCGCCAAGCAAAATTTGTAGCAGACAACATTTATTTCTATTTTTTTAATTTTTCAAAGAAAACAAGTCTTGATATTTCACGTGAATCGTCGCTTGGCAGACGATTCACATGAAATATCAAGACTTATTTTCTTTGAAAAATTAAAAAAAAAATATTTCAAAATGTCGTCTGCTGCAGTTATGACTGGCGCTTTAAGGGTTAAATTTTAGGATAAACATGGTAAGGAAATTTCAGGTGTCTGAATATTTCAGCTAATCACTTTTATAGTCAAATAGGTGTTTTCCAATTTTAGGATAAGTACGGTAAGGAGTTATATATGGTAATAATGCTAAGCCCTATTTTCTAGGAAATATATGGAAGATATATACCCTATTTTCTAGGAAAATACATGATAAATACTCCCAATAGCTTATCTGATTATTCAACCTGAAGCATGCTGATGGTTCAAGCCAGAAATGCGGCTTGATATGCCATGTAAATCCTTCCTTGTAGACCTCTTGCATAGCTCAAGAAAAAAGGAGCGTCTTGGTTTATATTTTTTTCTCCACCAAAGCATAAGTTGTGGGTACTTATTAGAGACATCTCTGCGAATATCTCAACAGAGTACCACAACATCTGTTTTAACCCTTGTCCTGCTGAACCCAAATATACCATGCCTTTGCAAACAGTGTAGATCCAAATCAGTTGGCTTCTGAAGAAGCCAACTGATCTGGATCTGCACTGTTTGTCATTAAGTATGTGAATTTGTATCACCAACCTGTATCAAGTAATATGATTGGCTGAAAATTATAAGTAGGTGCAGCATCTTAATTTATTCAGCATGGAAAGGGTTAATGGAACAATAAGGAAAATATTAGCTGAAAAAGCAGCTGACCTATATGGAATGTCAAACCTACAATGTATTTTCTGAGAAAGTAAGATAACTATCACAGATGACTTGTTAAGGAGGAGTATTTGATGATAATTCTGGGATAATTTTCTCCACTTTTCTATGAAAATGTATGTTGTGGGTACTCATTAAGAGTGCCTTGGCAAGGTGCTTCTAATGAGTACCCACAATATGTTTTTATGGAAAAGTATGAAAAATTATCCCAGAATTATCATTGAATACTCCTCCTTAAAAAGTCCTCTGACTATCACCATTGTGCTATTTAACCTGAATATTCAGATGAAATACCAGAATATTCAGACAAAATACCTGAATATTCAGACAAAATACCTGAATACAGTGTAGCTCCAATACATCGCCGTCCGTTATTTTGCAAAATCCAGTATATCGCGAATCGGCCATGGCTCCCAAATTTTCCATAAGCAAAAAAATTTAAAAATATGAAATGTTTGTTTTATTAAACTTCAGAAAAAAACAAACAAAAAAAAACCGCGTTCCGCCTCCGATAATTGATTTTTCACACCTATCTTGACGCTAAGTCGTGTCAGGTATTATGACAAACAATCTACTCCCCCACTTAGTGTCAATCAGCGCAAACATTGATTATAATTGGCAAACAATAAATTATACCCCCGGTATTGTCATAATCATTATCATCATTGAGTACATAGATCTACTCAATGTTCAATCAGTCAATGATGCCCACAAACTAATTTTGCTCAACAGGTGAAAACGGTCCACCTGCTTTTCAACACCAGCAAATTTTACAAGACTGTAGTCTTACGATGTTTCTGTCCCACATTCACATATCTTAGTCTGCTTATTTTACACTTCTGTAGCAATAAATATTTCAAAAGAAAACAACTGCGTCAAAAAAAAAAAAATAATAATAACAATAAAACTAAAATAAAAAGAAACAACAGTTTTGTTTTGTTTTGTTCTTTTTTGTTTTTTTCTTGCGCCCGCAACACAATAATAAGCAAAGGGAAGCAACTCAAATTATCTTAGCTCAACTGAAGCAGTTTTAGTAACTTCCCTTTGCCGTTCCAGGGAACCAGAGTATCCAAAATGGCGTCCTAAATTGTCAACCCGATGATTTCTTGTTTTCAAACATTGTTTATCAGCTGGTTTCGATTGAAATTACTTGTTAGACATAGCGCACCATTGTAAATTATGCCATTGAGCAATTCTAATCCAATTTTAATTAGGAAATATGGTGACAGCATGACTGAATGCCATTTATCTGTGATGTCTCAGCAAACTACCACAGCGACAAACCGAGCGAGAGTTATGCATGCTGTTATACATGCATGGTACATGTCTGGACTTATATTGCACTCTGTTTATATCGCGATAACGGACTCTGGACCCTGAGGACCATGATATATTGGAGCTTTACTGTATTCAGACAAAATACAGGAATATTCAGACAAAATACCGGAATATTCAGACAATCATGCTTGAACAAACCATGTAGACATAGACCAAACTTCCTGTTTTTTAGCCTGTATACTTTAAACATATCAGAAAACAGAATTCTGCGAATTTTAGGATAAGCATGGTAAGGATTTACAGCTTCTAAATATTTTGGGGAAATATGGTGTCATTCAAAGGCTCTACTTTCCTAGAACTTACTAAAAAGTAAGAAAACAGAAGACTGACAATGAATAAAATTATGCACCAGTCATTTGAAGTCCCGGCCCCTAAGGATTTAGTTTATGTTGAGGTTTTACGGCCCAGTCAACCCAATGGGGTCATGTCGAGCGCGGTCAGTTTACCTAACCACACGTTTACTGGGCAGGCTTAGTCCTCTAAACGGTTAACCAGTATTGTGCACATTCTTTCGCCAGAAACTGACATCTGCCCTTCTTGAATCAGCGGAACGGAGAGAATGACCGTAGAAAATATTTCATGATCAATCTCCACGAAAGAATGTTGCTGACCTTGGTGGGGGTTGAACCCGCGACCTCCTGGTCTCCAGTCGGACGGCCCCTAAGGGACCAGGGGAATAGCAGGGCTTATTTCAATTTTTAACGCCCTCCTAAATGCCCTGCACTGGGGGGACAACTTTATGGTAAAATCCCTGGTAAAAGTTCTTCCACCCAGTGTTTGTTTTCTGGAACAGTCTGCTCTCTGTTGCAAAAATCAACCTGTATCTTTTTCATGGTAAAAGGTCTGGTTTACGCGATACAGCTGAATTCAAAGGTAAAGTATCATTGACAGTATGAGCCAGATTATTATAAAACTTAAGCTTGAGGTTGATGTGGCTCTAATTTATGTACGCAAAGCATTTTGGAGGAAATTAATACCCCTACACATCTACAGCACTGCAGGACTCATCTGAGATTAAATCACCGCACTTAAGCCCCACTATGTCCCCTCTATCCCTGGCCCCATAGGGGCTGGAGTTTCAAATGACTGGTGCATTAAAAAGACAATCTGGGTCTTTAAAGGGCAAATACAAAGAAATTTAAAATATGCCTGTTTTTCAGCACGTTGATAGAATGCTTTGAGAAAATTATTTTGTTGAAAACCCCATCAAAAAATTCCAATCCAAACAAAAGTTATCGTGATTAATTTAGGATACCTACCTTTTTTCCCGTTACAGTAACCTCCCTTGGATTGTGTATTGATTTAGTTTCACAATGCAATATTCTGTGATGACATAGTGGAACTTAAATTTTAAATTGAAATTTTAAACAGGAATATTCTGCATTTCCTTATATGCTACATAGTTTTTCTCCTTAATCATTATTGATATTGGTCTCTGTCCACAAATAAGCCCATGAATAGAGAATTTAATTCAAAATTTAATCAGTTATTTAAATTTAAAGCTAATTTTTAAAATGTTTAAAACTAGACTAATATTAAATTTTTCGTAAGTTTTTTTTTAATAATAGTGAATTTTGGGTGTATATCATATAAATGAATATAAAAAAATCAATTTTGGCTAATTATTAAGCATTGTAACTGGATTTTAAATTAATTAAATGAAATATTTAAATTTGAAATGTAACACTTTAAACGGAAAATAAGAGTTAAATTCCTATGTATATTAGTTTAAAGGAGTTGAATAAATTAAACAATGTGAAAACTGAATTGATGCAGTATAAAAAGCAAAAAATATTAGCAATTTAAAAAAGTTTAAAATTTTACTGTTCCTCTATGATGTCATAAAAAGCCTCATGAATATTAATGAGGCAGCCTGAACTCATTCCTCTTGGATGTTAAATGTCAAATTTCAAATTGCAGTATTTCAGAAACCGTTTAAGATAATCTGATGTGGTTTTCGGCAGTCACCTCCTTACATTTAGTAGAATTAAAACCTTCGTATTTGCCCTTTAATGTCAGTTTTCCACACTAAGCTTCAATTACATGGAGGCAGAATCTGTATAGAAATGACCAGCACCTATACAGCTGATATCACATAAAGCAAAAAGGGTCTATGAGTCTATTCTAAGCTCCAGATAATGCAATTGTTTCAACTGAAAAGTTGATATTTTTCCTTATTTCTCAGCAAAAACATATGTTCCCAGTCAGCATTCTACGTAAATCTATATCGGGCTGTCATCGGCCCGTCAGGGTAGCTGACGGGCTGATGACGGCCCGATGTAGATTTACGTAGAATGCTAGCTGGGTTGTAAGTAATCATGAGAAGTACCTACCTGGCAGTTTGAAAAACCTTTGGTCTCTGTATCCTACAGTAAGTAACTTGGTATGGAATTTAGCTTAATTAGGTAAAACAGAAACTTCACATAAAATATGGCTTTGATAACGTAACATACTAAATATGTCTGGGTCTTCTAGTTTTCAGACAAAAAGATTTTTTAAAGCTCTTCCTTAAATGTAAAACAAGTGTCCCCTGGGGTTGCAAACAAACTTCCTTTCCCCCTATCCATTGAGGATCCATATGAAATTTGGCTTTGATTGGCCCAGTGATTTCTGAAGAGAATACTTTGAAGAGTTTTCCCTATACGAGTCTATGTAAAACAAGTGACCCCAGGGGCAGGGCATTTTTGATCCAATGGCTATAATTTGAACAATCTTGGAAGAGGTCCACAAGATAAAGCTACATACCAAATATCAAAGTCCTGGGCCTTCTAGCTCCAGACAAGATTTTTAAAGTTTTGCCTAAAGGAGTCTATGTAAGAAAAAGGACCTTTCCATATAAAAAGGTCAAGGTCAACCCAAGGTCATTTTTTTTTTTTTTTTTTTTTTTTTTCAAATTTTGTTGGGCCTATGTCCCCAATGCTACATACCAACCCCAGGGCCAGTGGCCCTTTGGTTACGGAGAAGATTTATAAACGCTTTTTACCATATATGGGCATGGTGGCCATCTTGGTCATGTGATCCAGATGCGGTGAACAGACTTTAGTTCCCTCTACCCATTGAGGCTCCATATGAAATTTGGCTTTGATTGGCCTAGTGGTGGGTTCTAAGAGGGCATCTGAAGAGTGTGGACCACAGAGGGAATGACGCTGAAGGGCAAAGCCTGCCTGTACTATATGCTCACCTAAGAGCCTAAATGCTCAGGTGAGCTAAAAAATATTTTCCTTATTTCTCCATGAAAATATATGTTGTGGGTACTCATCTCCATGAAAACATGTTGTGGATACTTGCTAGAAGCGCCTCAGTGACATGCTTCTAATGAGTACCCACAACAGGTTTTGAAACATATGTTGTAGGTACTGTTTTCATAACATTGCTGAGGCACTTCTAATGAGTACCCACAATATATGTTTTCAATATCACTACTTTTCGATTGAAAAAAGTGCCTTATCAAGGGCTGTTTTAAGTTACAGTACTGGACTGATACTGTAGAATGTATTACTCAGTAACAAGGCTCTGATTAGACAGCATATCTGAGCTTGAGGATCAGACCATTATTGCTTAAATATGTTCAGGACATTTTTAAATTGGCACAGTTCATCGTACGTCCTAAGCACATATATCAAACTTCAGTATCAACAACAGGTTTGAGTGTATGTCTCATTTTCTCTTCTCTCAATACGGGAAGAATACGGTCTGTACCATGTGTGTCAGTTGATCTGAATGTTGCTGAATATGGCTGAAACGAAATACTCTCACTACTTCCCCGTAAACCAGAAAAATCCAGTGGTGGTATGTCAGGATTATTTATTTCAGTTTTTGGTAATTTTTTACGAAGTGTATTCGGTGTCAGTGGAAGTTCATGGAAGCCACCACTGTAATCCAAACTGCCATCTGGATTTGTCTTTGCTGTTGAACTCACAGTAAACATTGTCGTATTATTTAATTCATCATCACTATCTAACACCTTTTTCACTTTTTTCTTCTTTTTAATTTTTTTCTTTCTCTCTATCGGATCCAGTTTTGATGGTGAGTCTAATTTTGAAAATGTCGTATAATGCATAATCTCTGAGCCTTTTGTGCTCATGCTCAGGGATTTGTCTGTTGGCACTTCAAGCAGGGAATCAGCTGTGTCAGAGTTGTAGTCCCCGGCAAGTCCAGAGCCATGGGGTGTCACTAGAGGTGGTGGCATGATTCTGACAGGGTTAGAAATGGGAGGAACTTGAATGTTCGTTATTGCATATCCTCTATTCTGGTACATTTGGAGATTATCTGGAATAAAGAAACATGATAAGTGTCATCATAAAACTGTCTTAAATCTTAAGGAGAATGAATACACGTTCAAGGGAGGCAACTGTCAAAACTGCTTTTGCCCCTTCTAAAAAATGGTCTACTCTGAAAAAAAAAAGGATTTGCTCCAATTGGGAGCAAATTCTTTCCTTTTAGAATAGATCAGGGATAAAATTCTTTCCTTTTAGAGTAGAACCCCCTTCTTTTAAAGCAAACTCCTTGGTGTTCCAAAAAGCAAACAGGAAATTACAATAAGTTGTTTCCCTTGTAAGAAAATGGTAGAAAATCTACCAAGTGTATATCCAGTCCCCTTGCAGTAGAATTCGAAACTGTAGCAGCCAATATTCTGCATTTCTATTTCTGAGAAAATAAGCCTTTCAACCAGAGCTATTAGGTTTGCACTGCTCACTATTAAAACAGCAGTTTTTGTAAAGCACCTCTTTAAAATGTCAGTGGACCAGCCCACTGCCCAAGCTGGAAGAATCCAAGTTACCTTTTCGCCCCTGAGTTTTAGAAGTGGATTTGGGCATGTCTATTGGTGCAAAATAGCAATTTCAGTCTAAAATGAGGTAGAGAATGGCAAACAGTGTAGATTCTGATGAGATGGCTTGTTACGAGCCACGTCATCTGGATCTGCACTGTTGGCAAAGGTATCTGTATAGGTCTATAGGGATGAAAGAGTTAATACAATATTTTTGTAGGAAAATAGGAATTCTTAGTTCATGTGAATCATCTTCTATGTCTTAACCCTTGGAACACTCATCATGACATTATCAGATGAAAAAATTTGTGATATTATTATAATTTTTTTTTTGTTTTTGTTTTTTTTTGTTTTTTGTTTTGTTTTGTTTTTTTAAGGAAAATAGGATTTGACATTAGGATATTGCAGTTTTATGCAAAGGCTGCACGTTTGCATCATTTTAGGATCTGAAATTTCAAAATGTCCTACATAAACTGGCTTCAATGGGACAACGTCCAAAGAAGCATGTGACTATTAAATGAAACACTTACATCTTTCGAGTCATCATTTCATCATTTGTCCCTTGTTTTTTATGGGACTGTCCTACAATTTTTGAGGACATGGGACATTTGTCCCCTCCTATAGAGTATTATGCCAGAATACTGAATAAGTATAAATCTAAAATTCAAATGTCCATCTGACTCAGATGGATGCATTTAAAAAGTGCTAGCTGAATGGCAAACAATGCAGACCCTGATCAAACTGTTCCTCAGTTTGGAAATACCGTAATAACCCTAAGTATTGGGACAGATAGGCCTTTGCAAACCGTGTAGACCCAGATCAGATGCCGCAGAATACGGTATCTGATCAGGGTCTACACTGTTTGCCATACATACAACATACAGCAATATTTAGACACATCAAGAGGTTGTAGATTGAATTTCAAATTCTAGGACAAGTATGGTAAGTAGATAATGTGTCCCAATACTTAGGGTAAATACGGTACACTGTTTGCTTAAACTGTCTGTCTGACTATTTAGAGTAAATAGGACATAGCTCTAGGTAAGGGAAATCATGTAAATATTTTTTTTTTCTTATTTCTGAGCAAAAACATTTTGTGAGTACTCATTGGGAATGCCTCATCTGGGCACTGCTAATGAGTAGCTACACCATAAGTATAGTGGTGAAATAAAAAATTATTAAAAGCTGCATATTCCTAAATAACAGACATTTTATTATCCAAGAAAGGTTTTAATACTTGATACATGGTATTAATACAATCATAAAATGTGGCACCTGACAGCCTGAAAAATTTCCGTTAGCCTCTCATTTTTGAAATGAAATGATTTTTTATCATATCTCTGATTTAATATTGCCAACATTAATTCAGAGATATGATAAAGAATCATTTCATTTTTGATCCAGTTCAAAACCGAGAGACTAACTGAAATTTTACAGACTGTCAGATGCCACATTTTATCATCGTATTAGTACTATATATCAATTTGTTAAACCTTTCTTAGATAAAAAATGTCTATTTTTGAGGAATATGAAGCCTTTAATATTTTTGGGATGAAAAAAGTACCCTATCTACAGCTCTGTAAGCAGTAAACAACTAAGACCAGCATGCACAATTATGCAGTTTGGCTGAGTATTTGCTGTTCTCAATGCATTCTGCAATAGAATTTATGGTTATTTCTGGAGGGAACCTGTAAAGTGATAGTCAAATTGACAGATTCTGTTTGGTGATAGTGTAAATTGATGGGATTCTGTAGGTGTTAGTGGGTGTCTGCAGTATCAGTCTAGTATATCTTCAGTGATTCAGCTTTATGCTCTACTGACCAGTTCATGCAATTAAAAAAACAAACTTACCAACAGTAGAAATTTCACTGGCTGTTTCATCTGCGAAAGATTTCCTGGTCTTTTTCTTCTTTTTCAATCTTTTGATTGCAGTTTTTTCATTAAGACTTCCTGATTTTTGGTACTGGAAAAGAAAGAAAAACATATCACAAACATAGTTTACCATGTTCAATTATTTTATTTTTCAGCAGAGGAGGTAATTTACAAGGCTAGTATCCAGGATTTCTAAAGAATGGTTCAATTTGAGGCCTGGCCATAATTTGTGGAAGTACAATAGACAATTAGTAATTAAGATTATTTAGCCACAGTCTTTCCAGAATTAATGGAAACATATCAGACTAGTAGCTTTTATTCTTCAAAGAAAACCCAATGTTAAACTTCTACTGGATCAAGGGAGGTTTTAGACAACATTAAACTGGAAATTTTAAAGATCATTCTACTAAGGCTATTCTAGAGGTCTAAAGCTACACTTCAGTTTTATCCATAACCTACAAAGAAATAGGTGAAATTCTACCTCTGTCTGCCAATAAGCCTTCTCCTCGGACAAGAACATTACATACAGGTAGGACTAAGTATACAGTAGGTATTATTTAATTAAAAAGATGTGATAATTTATAGAACAGCTTGTACAAGGTGAAAAAAGGGGTTAGTAGAGACAAAAGCACTCCATTACCCATGCTTTTTAAGCCATAACCCATAAAGTTATATTTCATGTTAAAATCCATCACTTGCATAAATTTCAGTTTTTCTTCTGAATTTGTGATATTTTTGTGGTGTATACCATAGGGCTGGCAGGATTAATTGGATAATCGATTAACTGATCGATAAATTCCACAAAAATGACTATCATTACAGATTTGCTAATAATCGATCATTTGATTTCTGCGTTTGTTACTTTACCGTAATTATCCTCAGTATTCAGACACATCAACTCCTTATCATACTTTTATCTAAAATTTTAACAAGTCCAATATACTACCCACTGTTGTGTCTAAAATAGCTGTGTTAGTGGCAAACAGTGTAGACCCTGATGAGATGCCACATTTGCGGTGTCTCATCTGGGTCTACACTGTTTGCTCAATATAACATATGAAAGGGTCATAGGTAAAATTAAGATCACATCTTCAGCGATTACTAATCGATTATCAATCACAATGCAGGACTGATAATCGATTATCTTTTCAGCTCTGATTAGCCAGCCAGAAACTCTCCGCAACTTGGTAATAATATCAGTACCATTATCTTCTCCAAATATCATAGTTTTCTTGTTTTCTCGGTCAAATCTGCTCTAAACAACAAACATATAATCCAGTTGTTTCTTCACAAAAACATGCATTGTGTCATAGTACCAGAGAAGATGATGATGATGATGATGAGTTCAGGTTTAACAATGTGTCAACCCATGAGGGTCATTGGTGTACAAACTTGGTTAATCCCGGATAAGATGCCTGTTGAATCCTTGCTGAACTGAAAAATATTGACAGTTTTCTTATTTCTCCACAAAAAAATATGTTGTGGGTACTCGGTGAGATGCTTCTAATGAGTACCCACAATATGTTTTTTGTGGAGAAATAAAAAAGTATTAACCCGATACTCCTTCTTATCTAGACCTATGTTTGTGTATTGATTAGATTTGCCCTGCCAAGTTATCCACAAAAAATGCTTTCATGGAGAAATAGGAAAAATATTTAATTGGATATCTTTCTTTTCTGAGTGATGGAATGGAATTTTAACTCAATATGTAGACAGTTAAATCTATATAGTCTACCTACATTGTTATTATTATTTTCAAGCATATGTATAGGACTAGTGGAAGGTGGTGGGGTTTCTCCCGCCTCTGTCTGCCGCTCAGCCTCTTCAAGCATTTTCTGATAATCTTTCCCACTCATAGCTGTTGACCTGAAATATGGCTGAGAATAACAAACTACTCTACTGCTATGTAATCGTGATGACAGCTGAGATGTGTCATAAGAGAACCTGTTATGTCACATGTAAATACATAGCTCGAGATAAGGTGCTTTCAACTAAAAATTGCTGATATATTTCTTATTTCTTCACAAAAAACAAATGTTGTGGGTACTCATTAGAAGTGCCATAGTGAGGCACTTCTTATGAGTACCAACAACACATGTTTAAGTGGAGAAATAAGAAAAAATATTATGTGGATACCCCTCTAATACAAAGCTATGCAAATAATCTATGCAGCGACTAGCAAGCACAACAGTGTCAACCAGCCAAGGCCTGCATGATTCTGGAAATACTGAATACTGTGTCCAAACAGCTACAAATGGTTTAATCAAACTTCATATGTAGGCATAAAGCAGGTTCACAAAGACTGTGCAAGAGTAAATGTAGGTATATTTAGACACATGTAATGGTGATTTAGTTCTTAGACTGTGGAGGTGTAATGGATGTTCAATTAGACTAAGAAGGTATAATGGAAGTGTAAGACTGCCCAGTGTAAATGTACTTAGACAGGTGTAATGGTGGTTTAGTTCTCAGACTATGGAGGTGTAATGGATGTTTAATTAGACTGTGAAGGTACAATGGAAGTGTAAGACTGCCCAGTGTAAATGTACTTAGACAGGTATAATGGTGGTTTAGTACTCAGACTGTGAAGGTGTATTGGAAGTTTACTTAGACTGTGAAGGTGCAATGGAAGTGTAAGACTGTGCAGTGTAAATGCAATTATACTTACACAGACTGTGAAGGTGTAATGGAAGTTTACTTAGACTGTGAAGGTGCAATGGAAGTGTAGACTGTGCAGTGTAAATGCAATTATACTTACACAGGTGTAATGCTGGTTTAGTACTCAGACTGTGAAGGTATAATGGAAGTTTACTTGGACTGTGAAGGTGCAATGGAAGTGCAAGACTGTGCAGTGTAAATGTAGGTATACTTAGACAGGTATAATGGTGGTTTAGTACTCAGACTGTGAAGGTGCAATGGAAATGTAAGACTGTGCAGTGTACATGTAGGTATACTTATACAGGTATAATGGTGGTTTATTACTCAGACTGTGAAGGTGTAATGGAAGTTTACTAGGACTGTGAAGGTGCAATGGAAGTGCAAGACTGTGCAGTGTAAATGTAGGTATACTTAGACAGGTATAATGGTGGTTTATTACTCAGACTGTGAAGGTGCAATGGAAATGTAAGACTGTGCAGTGTACATGTAGGTATACTTATACAGGTATAATGGTGGTTTATTACTCAGACTGTGAAGGTGTAATGGAAGTTTACTTAGACTGTGAAGGTGCAATGGAAGTGTAAGACTATGCAGTGTAAATGTAGGTATACTTAGACAGGTGTCATGGTGGTTTAATTCTCGGACTATGAAGGTGTAATGGATGTTTACTTAGACTGTGAAGGTACAATGGAAGTGTAAGACTGTGCAGTGTAAATATAGGTATATTTAAACAGGTGTAATGGTGGTTTATTTCTCAGACTGTGGAGGTGTAATGGATGTTTACTTAGACTGTGTAAGATGGATGTTTACTTAGACAATGTAAGAGTAAGATTGAGGTATACTTAGACAGGTGTAATGGTTGTTTAGTACTCAGACTGTGAAGGTGTAATGGAATTTTACTTAGACTGTGAAGGTACAATGTAAGTGTAAGACTGAGCAGTGTAAATGTAAGTATACTTAGACAGGTGTAATGGTGGTTTAGTGCTCAGACTGTCAATGTGTAAAGGAAGTTTACTTAGACTGTGAAGGTGCAATGGAAGTGTAATGCTGTGCAGTGTAATGAAAGTTTGACTGTGCAGGTGTAATGGAGTGGAGTGCAGCTGTAGCTGAGGTTACTCAGATTGTGTAGATGTAATGGAAGTTTACTTAGACTGTGAATTTGTTTTGTTTGTATTGGGGGTTTTATGGCCCACTCAACTCAATAGGGTCATGTCATGCGTGGTCAGTTTACCTAACCACACTTTTACTGGGCAGGCTTAGTCCTCTAGGCATTTAACCAGTATTGTACACATTCTTTCACCAGAAACTGACAAATGCCCTTCTTGAATATGCGGAATGGAGAGAATGACTGTAGAAAATATTTCATGATCAAATCTCCATGAAAGAATGTTACTGACCCGGCGTGGGTAGAACCCATCCACAACCTCCTGATCACCAGTCATATGCCCATCCAAATGAGCCACTGAGGCCAGCATTAGACTGTGGAAGTGCAATGGAAGTGTAAGATTGTACAGTGTAGCTGAGGTTCCTCAGACTGTGAAGTTGTAACAGAAGTTTACTTAGACTGTGAAGGTGCAATGGAAGTGTAAGGCTGTGTAGTGTAATGAAGGTTTGACTGTGCATGTGTAATAGAGTGTGTGTAATGAAGGTTTGACTATGCATGTGTAATAGAGTGCAGCTGTGGTTGAGGTTACTCAGATTGTGTAGATGTAATGGAGGTTTACTTAGACTGTGAATTTGTTTTGTTTGGGTTGAGGTTTTACGGCCCAGTCAACCCAATGGGGTCATGTTGAGCATGGTCAGTTTACCTAACCACACTTTTACTGGACAGACTTAGTCCTCTAGGTGGTTAACCAGTATTGGGCACATTCTTTCGCCAGAAACTGACAATTGCCCTTCTTGAATCAGCTGAAGGGAGAGAACCACCATAGAAAATATTTCATGATCAAATCTCCATGAAAGAATGTTACTGATGCAGCAGGGGTCAACCCCGCAACCTTCTGATTACCAATCTGACAGGCATCCAAATGAGCAACCGAGCAGGCATTAGACTGTTAAAAAGTGCAATGGAACTGTAAGACTGTGCAATGTAATGTAAGTTTGACTGTGCAGGTGTAATGGAGTGCAGGTGTAGCTGAGGTTACTCAGGCTGTGAAGACGTAATGGAAGTTTATTTAGACTGTGAAAATGCAATGGAAGTGTAAGGCTCTGCAGTGTAATGAAGGTTTGACTGTACAGGTGTAATGTAGTGCAGGTATAGCTGAGGTTACTCAGACTGTGAAGATGTAACGGGAGTTTACTTAGACTGTTAAGGTGCAAAGGAAGTGTAAGGCTGTGCAATGTAATGAAGGTTTGACTGTACAGGTGTAATGGAGTGCTGGTGTAGCTGAGGTTACTCAGACTGTGAAGATGTAATGGAAGTTTACTAAGACTGTGACGGTGCAATGGAAATGTAAGACTGAACAGTGTAATGTAGGTTTGACTATGCAGATGGAATGGAGGTTTAGAAGATATATGTAGTCTAACTAACTAGAATTCCGAGAATCGGATGTGTCGGCTGCTTAAAGCGCCAACCATTTGATATTAAAAAGGAAAAAAAACACTGGTCCTTATAGTCGCTTCTATCCCTAAAGGCAACCACTCACTACAAACTTTGAATGAAATCAATGCATCCCTTCTAAAGTTATTAAGGGGAAATAATATCTTTACCTTGTATTTTACCCCAACAACAAAAACTAAGTTGAAAAAGGGCCATAACTTGGCCAAAATTTTGCTTTTGATTACCAATATCGAATTTGACCTGTATTTTACAATGATATATCCTTCTGCAAACTTTCAATAAAATCAATGCATCCCTGCAAAAGTTATTGAGTGGAAACTAATATCAACACACCAACAAAAAGTAAGGCAAAAAAGGGCCATCACTCAGCCAAAATTTTGCAGATGATTATTAATATCGAACTTGATCTGTATTTTACAATGATATACCCTTCTGCAAACTTTCAATAAAATCAATGCATCCTTGCTAAAATTACTGAGAGGAAACCAATATCAACACAACAACAAAAACTAAGTCAAAACAGGGCCATAACTCAGTCAAAATTTTGCGGATAATTACTAATATTGAACTTGACTTGTATTTTACAATGATATATCCTTCTGCAAACTTTCAATAAAATCAATGCATCCCTGCAGAAGGTATTGATTGGAAACCATTATCAACACACCAACAAAAACTAAGTCGAAAAAGGGCCATAACTCAGCCAAAATTTGGCAGATGATTACCAATATCGAACTTGAGCTGTATTTTACATGGATATAAAGTTCTGCAAAGTCTGAATGAAATCAATGCATCCCTTCAAAAGTTATTGAGCAGAAACAAACAACAAAAACTAAGACAACAAGAGCTGTCGCATGACAGCATAGCTCGCCTGCTTGCCCCTTGTCTACCTATTGTTTTACATTAACATGTCAAAAAGGTGTACACTGTAGATCCAATATATCGCGGTGCTTGGGGTCCAAGTTCCGCTACCGTGATATATCCGGATCGCGATATAAGCTGGGGTGGTAGTTTGCTGAGACGCCGCTAATCAATTAACACCAAACGGCTGTCAGTAAAGCTATCGGCCACATTACATCAGTATAGTAGGTTTAGAATTACTCAATGGCAGTATTTACACTGGGAGATTATGTCTACCAATTAACTTTAATCGAGACTAGCTGATAAACGACGTTTAAAATCATTTGTTCGCGGAAATGTCAAGCGAGGACGCCATTTTGGATGAAGGGGGGCAACTCGCATATCCTAAGGATAGAATAGAATAGAATATCACGGACTTTTGCTGAGGCAATTCGGGTTGCTTCCCTTCGCTTCTTTCGTCTGCTGCGGGCCCAAAAACTATTCTATTTATCTTTTGATCTTTTTAATTCTTTCATACTTTATTTATTCCTCTTTCTTGAATTTTCGGGCTTGTTCATAGCTGACATTTTCACTTGAAAGGCGTGATAGATCACAATGAGGATGCTCTGCATGATTGCAAGTTAAATAGACGGCGCGTGGACATCGTTAATTGATTGATCACTGAGAACATGTACTCAATTATGACACTGATTATGACAAGTGCGGCGATTAATATTAATTGATTGCCAATTATTATCAATCTGTGTACTGATTGACACTAATTGGATTGTTTGGTCATAATGCGTGACGCGATTTCGCGTTTGGATATGCGCGAAAAATCAATACCGCAACGAATTACAGTCAGTTTTTTTTTGTTTTTTTTTCAAATTAAGTAAAAAAAACATTTACTTATTTTTTTTTTTTATGGTCATGGTAAATTTGGGGTCCACGGACGATTCGCGATATACTGGATATCGCGAAATAACGGACCGCGATGTATTGGATCTCCAGTGTATTTAGTATTTTTATTTGAATCTATTCAAAATACAATAAGTTTTGTGAGTCTGAATATAAAACATATCCCTCTATAAGTTTTAATGCAAATCTATGTGTTACATGGACACTGACCTAGATATATTTTGAGACTGATCATCACATCACATTGAACTGATGTTGCTGGTATGAAATTACTCCATCAAATAGTCTTCCAGTTATTAGACAAAATTACTGAATGATGAAATATAGGTCACACTGACCTAGATATATATTTTACATCAATCAATGGGTCACATGGAAGTTTAAATCTAGGTTTGAAATTTCTCTATCAGAAAGTCTTTGAGATATAAGGTAAACTCACTGGACTGTAAAATGTAGGTCACAGTGACCTACAGATATTTTTAGGTTACTCTTAGTGTCACATGGAACTAATATCCGAGGTATGACATTTCTCTATCAAATAGTCTTCAAGACATAAGGCATAATCACTGTAACAGGAAATATAAGTCAAATTGACATACATATACTTTCAGGTCACTCTTCGTGTCAAATGAAACTATATTCAAGGTATGACATTTCTCTATCAAGTAGTCATTGAGATATAAGGCATAATCACTGGACCATGAAATATAGGTCAAATTGACCTACATATACTTTGAAGTCACTCTTAGTGTCACATGAAACTAATATCCAAGGGAAGACATGTCTCTATCAAATAGTCCTTGAGATATAAGGCATTATCACTGGACAATGAAATACAGGTGAAATTGACCTACATATACTTTGAGGTCACTCTTAGTGCCACATGAAACTAATATCCAAGGTATGACATTTCCCTATCAAATAGTCTTCGAGGTATGAGGCGTAATCTCTGGATCATAAAATATAGGTCACACTGACCTACATATATTTTGAGGTCACTCTTCGTGTTACATGGAACTAATATCCAAGGTATGACATTTCTCCATCAAATAGTCTTAAAAATATAAGCTGTAATCATTGGACCATGAACTATGGGTCACACTGACCTACATATATAGAGGTCACCCTTCATGTCACATGGAACTAATATCCAATGTATGACATTTCTCCATCATATAGTCTTCGATATATTGGGTGTAATCACTGTTCCATGAAATATGGGTCACATTGACCTACATATATATTAAGGTCACTCTTCCTGTCACATGGAACTAATATCTAAGGTATGACATTTCTCTATCAAATAGTCTTCGAGTTATAAGGCATAATCACTGGTCCATGAAATACAGGTCACATTGACCTACATTTATTTTCAGGTCACTCTGTGTCACATGGAACTAATATCCAGGGGATGACATTTCTCTCTATCAAATAGTCTTTGAGATATGAGGCATTATCACTGGACCATGAAATATAGGTCAAACTGACCTACATATATTTTGAGGTCACTCTTTGTGTCACATGGAACTAATCTCTAAGGTATGACATTTCTCTATCCAATAGTCTTCAAGATATGAGGCATAATCAATGGACCATGAAAAAAGGTCACACTGACCTAATTATATTTTGAGGTCATTCTTTGTGTCACATGGAACAAATATCCAAGGTATTATACTTTCCATCAAATAGTCTTAGAGATATAAGGCAAAATCACTGGACCATGAAATAAAAGTCACTGGACCATGAAATGTAGGTCACCATGACCTTCACCTTATGACACTTAAAGCAATTTCACAAGGTTGACTAGTGTATTACCTAGGATGTGTTTACAATGCTAGCAAAACAGAAATGCACTAAACACTTTACAAGAGGTTCCTGGAATTTGAACCTTAGCCCCACCCCAGGGCAAGAACCCAGGGGCTGATACCTACGGACACTTAGAGGAGCCTTCTAGGCACTCATGTTCTGATATGAATACTTGTTGACAATTGACTACTAAGATATAAGCATATGAAAAACTAACACAAGAACAGAGCATTTAACAAAGGTGTCCTAGATTTTGACCCCTCGCCCCACCCCAGGGCATGAACCCAGAGGTCTGTTCTTATGAAATGGCAGACAGCCCTCCTAGGCACCCACGTTCCAAATATAAATGGTCTGTGGTAAGTGACTGTTGAGCTATAAGCATTTGAAAAACTTTAACACAGTGTGACGGGAACGCAAATGCAAATGCAAACACACACATGCACGTGGATAACTGGGGTGACTACAATAGCTCTCCTTGTACTTCGTACAGGCGAATTAAAAAAGGGCCATAACTCAGCCAAAATTTTGCGGATAATTACTAATATTGAACTTGACCTGTATTTCACAAGCATATATCCTTTTGCAAATTTTCAATAAAATCAATGCATCCATGCAAAAGTTATTGATCGGAAACCAATATCAACAGACCAACAAAAACTAAGTCGAAAAAGGACCATAACTCAGCCAAAATTTGGCAGATGATTACCAATATCGAACTTGAGCTGTATTTTACGTTGACATAAAGGTCTGCAAAGTTTGAATGATATCAATACATCCCTTCAAAAGTTTGTTTGTTTGTGTTGAGGTTTAACGACTCAGTCAATCCAATGGGGTCATGTCAAGCGTGGTCCCTTCAAAAGTTATTGAGCGGAAACGAACAACAAAAATTAAGTCGAAAATGGGGCATAACTCAGCTAAAATCTGGCGGATGATTAACAATATCGAACTTGACCTGTATTTTGTATATTTACAACATTTGAATGAAATCCATACTTCCCTTCAAAAGTTATTGAATGGAAATGAAAAGTGTGACAACGACACCGACAACACCGCCGCAGCTGCTGATGACTGACAACATGATCCCTATGTGTCTGCCATGCTACGCAAGCAACACAAAAATTAACTATATTTTTTTTTGTCCCATACCACTACTTCTCATCCTGAATTCTTAATAAGTTCAGATTTAACGACACATCAACCCATGAGGGTTATTTGCTTCAAAATGGTATATTAAGTTGGTTTGGTAATGCAATGGCTATAATGAGCAGTCATACATGCATGAAAATGCAAAACGTATTAAAGTTAAAAATTAATATAAGTTATATTTCTACTCTTCATACTGGTTTCTTTGAAGTTTTATGAAATTGTAACAAAAATTGTAAAAGAATTTCGCTCCACAAACTGGGCACAAAAAGTAAAATGCTGATAATCTTGCAATGAAAACTACTTTCATTAACTCATTGCATGCTGGGTAATTTTGCATGCTGTTTTGTCACCTGTGGATTTTTTTTAATTAATGCTTTCAAAAAGAATCTTTCAAAAATACTGTCAGTGTCAAACAGTTTGGATCCAGATTAGGCCTGACATTTTGTTGGGCCTGATCTGGATCCAAACTGATTGCAAAGGTTATCAACAGACGACAAAAGTTGCCACTAGCGGGGAAAGAGTTAAAACATGGGCTGTTAAAATCATTATACTCATCATTTTTGAGAATTTTCATCAAAATTTAACAAAAGCAGTAACAGTAGTTCATGTCAAAAGCTTGCACAGGTGGACAAAAGTGTCAGGGGCAGATAAACCTACCATGAAACAATGTTAATGTCACACACTGGTACACAACATACTGATCATTTATGTGAAGAGTTAACTCTTCACATGCTAAGCAATTTTGCATATTTTTTTGCCATCTTTGTTTTTTTAACTAACTTTTTCAAAAACTCTTTTAGGAATAACATCAGAGTGTCAAACAGTTTGGATCCAGATCAGGCCCGACATTTTGTCAGGCCAGACATTTTCTTGGGCCTGATCTGGGTCCAAACTGTTTGCAAAGGTTATCAGCAGACAACAAAAGTCACCACTAGCTGGAAAAGAGTTAAGTAAACCAAAAGAAATTAGTAAAAGTAGTTCACATCACTAACTCAGATAGATGGAAGAAAGTGCTAAGGGCAGATAACCTTGCAATGCAAAATGTGAACGTCATGCATTCCTAATGATCAAACTGAATATTTCTGTGAAGCTTTAAGAAAATCTAAGAAAAACTGCTGAAGTTGTTTGCATCACAAACTCTGAGTCACAAACCATAAGAAGGACCAACAGAATGACTCCTATAATCCTCCTCTCAAACTTCATTTGCTGTGATATAAAATGTTACTGAACTTGTTTTGCTTGACATACCACATTTTCCTTCCCTTATGAAAAAAAATCTTATACATGTAAATATAAGAAAACTTACATGATACTTGTTTTCGATTCTTTGGAATGTTTATGTTTTTGCATACTTTTATCTATTGACTTGCCCTTGTGCTTGTCTAATGCTGATGGTGTGATACGATTCTGAAATGAAAACAAGAAAAGACTGCTGAAAAAAAAAAAAAAAAAATCCTGTATGTTTAAGGCTCCAGACCTGGCTGTGCAGCTCAACTTTAACTTAAAGAAGTTGGATATCAGCAGATGACAAATATTTTTCTCTTTTTTTCCCTCCTTAATCTGAGCTTATTACATAAGAAATACTAACAAGAAAAATATATAAACATGAAAAACGCAACAGCATTATGGACGGGTTTTTCAAAAAGGTTAACCAATACTACCTCAGAGGACACCCGACACCCGCTCGCCCCCACATCGCTTATTTAAAGGCTGGATTTTTGAAAAACCCTTCTAAATTGCACAGCCTCTGCTGATGCTTACTAGTAGGTAAGATGTGGCATACGGCAATTCAAGTAAGTCTGCTGCACTCTGACTAGAATCTGCTATTTCTCCTCCCTAACTCTTTCTCCCTGTCCTTGCCCTCCCCTCAGTTTTGTCTGCAAATCTAGGTGGTCTGATAACGCAGGGATAAATGAAAATAGGATATACTTGATGCTTAAAATGCTGCATAAAATTTCAGCAGAAGACATTTTGAAATACTTTTTTCTCATTTTTCCCAGAAAATAGGATTCAATTTTCTAGGAAAAATAAGAATCTGCTGGATTTATCCACACAGTGCTAAAGGTCAAAATATTTTTTTGTGGAAAAGTATATTATCAAAGATTTGTTTGTGTTTAGGTTTTACGGCCCAGTCAAACCAATGGGGTCATGTCGAGCGTGTTCAGTTTACCTAACCACACGTTTACTGGGCAGGCTTAGTCCTCTAATAGGTTAACCAGTATTGTGCACATTCTTTCACCAGACACTGACAACTGCCCTTCTTGACTCAGCGGAAGGGAGAGAATGACCGTAGAAAATATTTCATGATCAATCTCCATGAAAGAATGTTGCCGACCTCGGCGGGGTTTGAACCCACAACCTCCTGTCTCCAGTCGGACGGCGCATCCAACTGAGCCACCGAGGCCGGCTTATATTAGCATCAAAATTAAGTACGGATTAAAGATCTCTTGACTTACTCTTTTACTTCTCCTGGTACTACTTGTTACACTGGCAACTTCATCATCAATTTCTTTCTCACGTTCTCTGTCTCTCTGCTGAACAATGTAGTCATATGTGCTTAGACCTTTATATACTAGAAAAAAAAAACAATTATATTTACTCTTAATATAGGCACAGATAGAAAGCACTTCAAACAGTGTAAATCTACATTAAACTGCTACTTGGCCACAAGGTTATAAAACTTTTTGCATACTTAACTCAGCTGAGTATGAAATTTTCTCTGCTAATAAATATGAAAATCAACAGATTGCATTTTCATATTTATTAGCAGAGAAATTTTCATGCTCAGCAACGCTTAGCAAGAAAAACTTTGCAGATGTTAGTAATTTGAGATTTATTAGCGATGAAAATTTCATGCTCAGCTGAGTTTCGCATGAAAAAAGTTTTATAACCTCAGGGCCAGGTCAAACTGCTCTTATATAAATATTATTTCTACTTACCAAAAAAGGTTAAAAAAGGGGTACCAGGGTTTTCCTGGACGCAGGATATTGCGTCTGAGAATCTCAAAAACGTGTCTCGGACGCACAAAAGAAAAACATGTGCGTCCACCTGGACTCACAAAATTGTGTCAGTGTGAAAACAAACAACCAAAAATCATTATTTTAATCTGTTCTTCGGTGATTTTGATACATTTTTTCTACCGACCTTCTTTCACTTTCGCATGGTTTCCATAATCTTTTTGTAGAAAAAGGATAAAATCCGTATCGTTTTGTGATCCGCAACCTCCATAATTGTGTCAAAGTTCCCTTTCGTAAGCATCCGAGCTCTAACGGTAACTTACGAGAACAGCCGACTGAAAATGACTGGTTACTGGTTTTTCACTGCATACTTTATTTTTTTTTTTTGATTTGGGTTTTATGGCTCTTTCAAGAATATTTCACTTATATCGAGCCGATCGTTCATCGAAGGTGGGTGGAAACCGGAGAACCCGGGGAAAAACCACCTGACCATCCGTAAGCAGAACTTGGCTTTCCCACATGTGACTCGAGCGAGGCTCGAAACACAGCGGTGAGAAACCTAATGGATTAAGAGTCAATTCTCTTATCCATTAGGCTATGGGGGCCCGCTTTTCACTGCAAACATTTGCGAGCTACGTACTGGGTGGGAATCCAGTATTTTCTTTTATTTATAACTGGTCTATTTTTAACACCGCGCGCTGTAATGAGTCAGCGAAAAACCCATTGTACATGTGCATTATCATCCATTATGGCAAAACAGTTTGACATCAAGCGTTTTTTTGTGAAAAAAGCCATGTCAGACCGACTTCAACAGTAACATACAGCGGCGGCTGTCAAGAAAGATAAAGAATCTGATCTGACAGAATCAATGGGTAAATACATTTTTTTTTCTCTGTCTAATGGTGAAAAGAGTGGTATACTACGAACGCTGGGCACTTGTTCAATATGAGTCTTAGTTACCATTCCCAGCTCTTTTCCTTTCTGTCTTGCCCTTATCTTCCAAAGGCCCTTATTTTGAAGTTAAAAATATGCCTAGGCTAAGGGCCACTATGCCAAAATTTTTCAAAAAGTCACAATTGCACCCACACTCCCCACTCGCCACCCTGCCCCCTTTTAATTTCTATCCCAGTAAAAAATTCTGCTCATCCAGTAAGACACTCTACACATTTTCATGCATCATTTAATTTGTGGACTCTTGATTTTTGCTGTTGGACCCTCAAATAACTGAGGCGAGAGTCCACAGGACTCCCAGACCACAAAACTGAGGGAAAACCCTGGGGTACAAAAACCAAACATGCCCATAAAAATTGTTATTTCGTCTAAAAAAGTTATTTTATGCCAGGAACTAAATATTTTTGTCAGAAAAAGGAGGTTCAAAGGGGTTCAAGTGAACCACTTTAACTCCCCTTAATCAGCCACAGTGCAGATACTTACTATGGTATTTAGACCTCCTATGGCACAGTGGGTTTTGTCAGATGCTCTAAAACAATACCTAAACTGGTGGCTCACTTTCATTTATATAATTCCTGTAGCCTTACTAAATGCATGTTATATTCAGCTGATATAATAAGATTACTTCCATTTTCAAGTCTTCATAGACAGACAGCAGGAGAACTTCGGTATTCAAACATGCACAGGCACCAATTTTCAGTGATATATGCATAAATATACACAAACAACCCTTTTAATACTAGTATATTTTAACGAACACCTTCTGGGATCTTTTGTGGAGGCTTGAATTCGTTATACCTTCCCTTATTTCATATTATGTTTTGCTCTACTCAAAGTATTTGCTAATAATAAAATTATAACATTTGCTAAAAAAAAAAAAAAAAAAAAGAAAAAGAAAAAGAAAACAACTACAGTATTCACTATGACAAATTTATCAATGGGTACACAGCTAGTAACCTTCCCATATTTACTTGTTTTGAACAGTAGAGATAATTCTAATATATTTGGTTTTAGTGATGACATATTACTGAAGAAATACATAATTCCAGATAAGAGGGGGTATCCACCTCACATTTTATCTTATTTCTCTGCGAAAACTCATGTTGTGGGTACTTATTAGAGGTGTCTCAACAAGGCATCTCAAATGAGTACCCATATGAATTTTCATGGAGGAATAAGAAAAATATCAGTAGTTTTCAGCTGGGAAAAAGTGCCTTATCTGGAGCAAAACAATACAGAATTCAGTACTTCACTTATCAATAATCAAAGTGTTGCAGGAAGATTCAGAATACTTACTTAAATAACAATGAAAGCCAAATAAATGAACAAGTAAGGCGACACCAATAATTCCCAGAGAAAAGGTAATGCCTATTAGAGACAGCCAGCCTTCATGTATCACAGATCGATGAAACAGCTTTACCTCTGGAAAGAAGACAAAAAGAAATGTGGAAAAGAGATCCACATTTAAAAGATTTCCCAATAAGGATATATACATAAATATTTTTCAAAGCTCAAGATAAGAAAGGTATATGAAGAATATTTTTCCAATTTCTCCATAAAAAGGAAAGAATTCTAACAAGTACCCATAACATATCTTTTTGTGAAAAATCAACAACAAAATATATCAATATCATGTTTACTCTAAATATAGGACACTATTAGATATAGCTAGAGCCTATTTTCTGTTTTTTGTTTTGTTTGTTTGTTTTTTGTTTTTTTTTTTGTTTTTGTTTTTTTGTTGTTGTTTTTTTTTCTATGTAAAAGTTGTGAATCATATTTTTTGAAATAAGAAAATAACAATAACCAATCTTTACTGTCAAAAAATAAAAGCTTTTATGCAGCCTTGAGCAAGGGAAAGTAATGTATCTTGAATTTTTGGGGATATCATCATATCTCTAGACAAGGGTACAGAAAGAAGCTGTTAACTGAATTGATACTGCTGTCAAATGGTTCAGATGACAGCCACTTTGAATGAAAATGGTCCATCAATCAACTGGGCTGGTCAAAAAATACAGGGAGGCGAAAAGGTATAACCCCAGAGTGAAGTTATCATATGGGCCACGTCAACCAAAACAAAAACAAAAAAAAACAAGCAAATTCCATTTGTTTTATGTCCCCCGCCTTATTTTTATTTGAGCTGTTACCAGAGGACCATTGGTCCTGTATCACTTACCTAGGTATTAAAGCAGGAAACCAGTGATAAAAAATAATTTCAGGATTCTGAAAAAACCACATGCATATCTTCAGACCATCCTTAAAGCACCTGTAACTTTTCAAAAGGATCGGCTTAAAACTGTGGTAGGAGTTATGGGGACAAGGTACCTACTCCCTATACGCTTCTGTAGTATTAGAACTAAAAAAATGTCTATGTTAAAAATGCGGAAAAAGTGATAAAAAATTATTTCAGGATTCTGAAAAAAACACATAAGCATCTTCAGGCCAACCTAAATGCCCATGTAAAGTTACAAAAGGATCAGCCAAAAACTGTGGGAGGAGTTAACGGGACAAGGTACCTACTCCCTATACACTTCTGTAATATTAGAACTCAAAAAATGTTTAAGTTAAAAATGCGGAAAAAGTGATAAAAAATTTTGAAAAATCCATATGCATATCTTCAGGCCATCCTAAAAGCATCTGTAAAGTTTCAAAAGGATCAACCAAAAACTGTGGGAGGAGTTAAGGGGACAAGGTACCTACTCCCTATAGACTTCTGTAATATTAGAACTCAAAAAATGTCTAAGTTCAAAATGTGTAAAAAGTAATAAAAATAATTTCAGGATTCTGAAAAAACCACATGCATATCTTCAGACCATTCTTAAAGCACCTGTAAAATTTCAAAAGGATCGGCTTAAAACTGTGGTAGGAGTTACGGGGACAAGGTACCTACTCCCTATACGCTTCTGTAGTATTAGAACTCAAAAAATGTCTAAGTTAAAAATGCGGAAATAGTAAAAAAATATTTCAGGATTCTGAAAAAACCACATGCATATCTTTAGACCATCTTAAAAGCCCATGTAAAGTTTCAAAAGAATCGGTCAAAAACTGTGGGAGGAGTTAAGGGGACAAGGTACCTACTCCTGTGGGAGGAATTAAGGGGACAAGGTACCTACTCCCTATACACTTCTGTAATATTAGAACTAAAAAAATGTCTAAGTTAAAAATGCTGAAAAGTGATAAAAAATAACTTCAGGATTCTGAAAAAACCACATGCATATCTTCAGACCATCCTAAAAGCACCTGTAAAGTTTCAAAAGGATCAGACAAAAACTGGGGGAAGAGTTAAGGGGACAAGATACCTACTAAAAATTCAGAACTACGCACCACGCGCCACGGAAAGCCGAAAACAGTGTCCCTCCGCTTTTCTTCGAAAAGGCGGGGGTCAAAAACTAGATGATCCCTAGATGAATGCCCCTGCTGCTTCTGCCAGTTTGGCCTTTTATGGCAAAATTTCTCAGTAAATCAAGGGTATGTAACTCTAGCAATGAATAAAAATTTGATCAGAGTTCTGTGACCTTTCATGCCCTGCCTATATTATTACTTTGCTGTAAGTTTCAAATCATTATCTTGTAAACTGTAGAAGTTGCAGAAACACCAACCCTACTATGTTGTGTGTATAAGGCAAATGTTCTAAGTAAAGCCAAGGTATGTAACTTTAGCAATAAAATCTGATCAGAGTTCAGTGACCTTTATGCAAATGCCAAGCCTATATTCTTACTTTGCTGCAAGTTTTAAATCCTTATCTTGAAAACTGTAGGAGAAGTTGCGGAGTCACAAACTCTAATATGCCATGTGTATAACAGTCCCTTAGATAAGGTTTTAACCAATTGGGTATTTTGGACTACTTTTGCCCACCCATTTCTTACTGAAATGGGTGTCAGGAGTTTTTTTTTTTTTTTAATACCCTGTTATGTTAATGGGTGCAAATATTACTGATAATTGGTTATTTACCCCACAGATTTAACTTGAATCGCTTCTTTTCAAAATTTTAATTGGGTAAATACCCTAAAAAACAGCTTATCAAAGGAACTGGCATAAGACAAATTTTCAAAGTGAATCAAGGGTATGCAACTCTATCAATAATATTTGATCAGAGTTCAGTAACCTTTATGCACATGCCCAGTCTATATCCTTACTATGGTGCAAGTTTCAAAGCATTATCTTAAAAACTGTAGATGGAGTTATGGAGACAGGAATAGTACTATAAAGTGTGACAGACAGACGCCCAGACAGATGGACAAACACACGGATGGATACATGGACGTACTTATGGCAGAGGGAACACCTATACGTCCTCCTCCACTTCTTGGTGGGGGCCTAAAAAACTTCAGGTCATACTGTGCATGTGCAATGTATCATCTTGGCCTTTGCTCTCCATTCAAACATTCCATAGTATCCAATTATTCTGTAGCGGACACTCAAGACCCTGATCAGACTGTGCGGACATGCAGGCTGATCTGGGCCTTCTTTGTCCTCATGTTTGAAGACACACGTTTTTGCATGGTAGGGTCATATAATGTTGGTAACAAACTAATAAACAAATACACTACAACCTCTTTATAACACAGTTCGATATTACAAGATTTTGGATATAACACGGTTCAAAGATGGATCCCAAAAATGTATAGATTATATTGAAAAATGACCATAAATGGTCATTTTTCAATATAATCTATACATTTTTGTTTGGATATAACATGATTGTTTAACTAACACGGTTTATGCTATGGACCTCAAAAATAGTGTTATAAAGAGGTTGTGGTGTATCTCATTCACAAACAGAATATTATTGCATAAAAAGCAGTGCCGCATGTTATTAACAGCCGTGCATTAACCAGCGAAAAGCCGTGTATTAACAAGGCAATCAACGCTCTGTTAATGCACGGCTACGCAACTTTCAATATGATCAATCTGGGGCCACAGATTTGCTGCCGTTATGAGATGTGGTTTACTTTTTGACTGTTTTCTCTTCAATTTTTAAAAAATTGCCTACTACAATCCATCCACTGGTTAAGGAGGAGAGTCGTTTGAAGATTTTTTTATTTTTAGCTCTGGCAGCCATCTTGTTCATCCGAGTGGAACAGTTTAAGCAATTTTGGTAGAGGGTCACCCAAGGAACATTCATGTGAAATTATTTCAAGATCCATCCACTGGTTAAAGAGGAGAAGTTGTTTAAAAGTTTTTCTATTTTTAGCTCTGGCAGACATTTTGTTCATCCAAGTGGAAGGGTTTAAGCAATTTTGGTAGAGGATCACCCAAGGAACATTCATGTGAAATTATTTCAAAATCCATCCACTGGTTATGGAGGAGAAGTTGTTTAAAAGTTTTTCTATTTTTAGCTCTGGTGGCCATCTTGTTCATCCGAGTGTAACGGTTTGAGCGATTTCGGTAGAGAGTCAACCAAGGAATATTCCTGTAAAATTATTTTGGAATTGGGCCAGTGGCCTTGGAGGAGATGTCGTTTAAAGGTTTTTCTATATTTAGCTCTGGTGGCCATTTTGTTCACTGGAGCCGCACCATTTAGGCAATTTTGGTAGAGGGTACCCCAAGGAACATTCCAAATTATTTCAAAGTCCATCCACTGGTTTAGGAAGAGATGTCTTTTAAGTAAATTGTTGACAGACGAGATGTTTAAAGGTTTTTCTATTTTTAGCTCTGGCGGCCATCATGTTCATCTGAGCGGAACAGTTTGAGCAATTTTGATAGAGGGTCACCCAAGGAATATTCCTGTGAAATTATTTTGAAATTGGGCCAATGGCCTTGGAGGAGATGTCGTTTTAAGGTTTTTCTATTTTTAGCTCTGGTGGCCATTTTGTTCAGCGAAGCGGAACCATTTAGGCAATTTCGGTAGAGGGTCATCCAAGGAACATTCCTGTAAAATTTTTTCAAAATGTATTCATCGGTTTAGGAGGAGACGTCTTTTAAGTAAATTGTTAACAGATGGACGATGGACGACGCACGACGGACAACGCACGACGGACGAAGACCGGTCACAAAAGCTCACCTCGAGCCTTTGGCTCAGGTGAACTAAAAAATACAGTAAAATTTTGCTGTTAAGACCACTTAAAAGTAAGACCATTCTGCTACTAAGACCAGCTTTTGCAAGTCCCAAATAGGTTTTTCTTCTTATTCTAAATAGCTCCTGATAAAACTGGGTATATGCATAGTATATTTCATATGTTGCGAGGCACTTCTAATGAGTACCACAACATATTTATTTGTAAAGAAATAAGAAAAATATCAGTATTTTTTAGCTGAGAAAAGCACATAATCTGCAGCTATGTTCTACATTTAATAATATGAAATAAATAGGTTTTACCTATGAAACGAGCTTAAGCATTTTATGCATTTTTTTTCATTAGGTATGCAAAGTCGCGGACCAGACAAAACCTGTTTAAATAGGTCTGAGGCAAAGTGCACAATATCGAACAATTTTTTTCTATGAAATTTTGCACATTAGTGTATAAATAAATATTTAGTCTTATAGTAAAAAGAAATTATGCATGTGCCCCGAAAATTTATTTTTATAGGCTGATTTCATCAAAAAAAAACAACAAAAAAAACTTGATTTTGCAAAAATCAAGTTGACTTCTCCTTTTAGCTATACCGCGAATGATCAGCTGATTGCCAGTCAACTGAAATCACCGCATACCCTATCTTTATCATGTTGTCAGCGATAAATTCTTCTCCATGCATAATTCCTGTTATGTGCTGTAGGAATGTAATCCATTTTTTATGCCAAAACTTCAGTATTTACATTTAAACACACGAAAATGTTTAAAATGAGAGGTCACAGATTAAATATGGCGGCTAAAATGCAGATCAGTCTCGCATTCATCTGTGTCAATGACATAAAAAATGTATCCTTCTATTTCATTGGCTATATGATTCATTACAGCCAATGAGATTGCTTGCGGCCGCTGACTGGCTTTCCATGTTTGCAGCAGAGCGAATCTGATCATCATATTTTTCGGAAACCAGGCCGTTGGCAACAGACACATACTAGCGTTGGTTTTCGGGTTCAACATTAAGCCGATACACTCCGCTGTAGATTTGGGAAACCAGTCATCCACTGCATGCGAATTCTTCTGCATAGTATGTGAGAGACTTGCGATACCTATAGTAAGAGCTTAAGCTTCGCCATCTGCTTAGCAGGTGGCGACCTGCTGTGCAGGTCGCTTAAGCTCGTTATTAGGATCATCCTGCTAATAAGACAACTTTTAGATGGTACCAAAGATGGTCTTAATAGTGGAATTATACTGTATTTTACACATTAATATCCAGAGGTATGACCAGGGTATATGTTGTTCACTCAATTCTCAAGGTCCATGCATTAAGGGGATCCGACACATTTTCAAAAGAAGCAACTCTTGTCAAAACTGGTTTGCCTCTCTTCCATACAGGGATCTACTCTAAACTGAAGAAGAAAATTCTTTCCATGACCTTGATCACATACTGGTTATATTATTAGGCCAGATCCTTTTACATTTTCATCACAAATTCATGAAACTAAGCTTAATTTAATCATTTTGTTTATTATTTACAAGCCATGCACTTGTAATGAGATTAAACCACATTCTCTTTTCAAGAAAAAATCCAATTTTGTGCTACTGATTGTTTCAAAGGACTGGAAATAAGTTCATTTATAATCCTCTTGGTTTGAGCAACTGCATGAGAAAATGAAGTTTTTTAAAAGTAAAACATATTTTAACGAGTAATACTTAACCTATAGATAATGTACTATTCTCTTCTGTTTTCACACCTTCCACAGAAAAAAACGACCTTTCAGTCGTTAATTAAAGTCTTAAACCAGAAGGTCCCTTAGGCAGTTACCTGTGTGACGTAACTCTTCCCGCTCAATTGACCATGTGTCAGTTTCTTTTATGTGAAAAACAATAGACACAATTAGGAGAGATAAGCGAGGGTGGGCGGAGGGAGATAATTGATTATCTATAGGTTAAGTATTACTCGTTAAAATATGTTTTACTTTTAAAAAACTTCATTTTAACTTCATAATACATTAACCTATAGATAATGTGCTAGAATTTGCAGAATAGGAGGGAGGTGCTCTCCTAATTCTAACACCAATAATATCTCACCACTTCTGGTTAAGACTCAGGAAACTCAAAGGAATCAGATACATTCTAATTCTATATTTAATAGAAAGAATGATCTAGATTCACAAAATAGCATATCTTTAAGGTGTTATGATCTAACAACCTTATATATATTAGTAGACTCTAGAGGAAGCCAGTTCTTAAGTCTCAGAGACATAACATTGGCCCCCACCTCCCCCCCCCCCCCCCCTTTCTTTTTCTTTTTGGGAAACAACAATTGGCTTCAAAAAGAAAAGGGAGTCATTGAGACATAACATAAATATTCCATCGCAAAGTAAGCTAGGAATATAGAAATATTTTCAAAACAAAATTTGTAAAACAAAAAGCCAAGACCATACACTGTAAGTAGTCTATGTAGGGTCTTGAATAAATAAGGAAAAGACTACTCGGTGGAGTTTCCTATAGATAACTGACATATGTAGATATTTTGGATAAAATTCTAGATATGTGAAGCTATGTAATTGTAATAGTCTAAGCTATTAGAATTATAAACTCATTAGATTCTGTTAATTGGAGCGACAGGACAGTTTCCGATGAACAGACACAGACTTAAAATAACCATAATATGTAATCATTTCCCTTTGATCAAATTAAAGAAGGGGAGATAATAAAAGTAGATGGAGTTAACTTAACTATAACTAAGTTATCCATCAGAAGAAAAAGGTACAGACAAACATAATGGTTAAAACTATTGCTAGACTAATTGTATTACGAATTTTTAGTCAAGCAATAAAATAATACAGAGTTTGCATATAACTGCTGGGAAGAAAAAACAACCTAAACCATTGATAATTAGTTTTGTCATAGACATATAAAAGCATTTGATGTCCTGACAAAATAATAAAGAATTAACTGTCAACATCATAACTTAAGAGTTTGACAGAGAATAAGAGAGATAAGAATAAGGTTGATCGCAGCAAACTGTAAGACGGTCATAGTTTGGCTAAATCTTACCGTATTGATAAGATTAAGCAATAATAAATAAGCTGGATAGAATCTTTCTATACCAGAAGATTGCCATGAAAAGTACTCCTGAGTAAATAATCATGGAAATCAAGAAATGTTAAAAAATCCACTTTGATACGAATCAAAATGTTCATAAAAAGAGAAGGACTCAGAAAAAAAGTAATAGTGTGATAATCTCTGAAGAAAGATTATACAATAATACTGATTAATAATCTCAAAAAACACTTAATTTATAAGTTAAGAGATAGTATTACTATTCTATACGCATATTTAAGAATAGTAAGAAATATATTAATACTAAATTAAAATTATACTACGGAACAAAATTCCTGCTATAAATAATAGGTTAAGCATAACTATTTATTAAGCAAGGAATTATTAAACATATAACTCTCTATAAAATTACTGCCCAGAAATTTTATAGATAAACATTCAATCAAATTTTTAGAATTGAATATTAATAGAATAAAATCTATGTCTGCATAATTGGTAATTCCTGAAATATCAAATTACGTACTCGCAAATGAGTTCAGGAAGAAAATACATATATATACTCTCGAGATCTATGCGTAAACCATAGAGAGTAATAATATTATTACCGCGATCCCTGACGGAAGGGTAAAAACATGTATATGAAAGAGATAATAATTAATTTAACGTCATATAGGTTTAAGATAAAATTTGTTTAATCTTTAACCAATATGCAGCAACAGTGACTCGATATTCTGTATTCGTACGTAGAAAAGGAGTACTTAGTCATTAGAATTTTGTATGATTGAAATAGAGATAATGGGATCTAAAAGGATGTATCTCCATGAACTGAATCGAAGGATAATATCCATTCTAAAAAAAACTAGGGCTTGTTTTAGGCTTAGCTTAACAAGCGTAGAATTGAATTATTTCCAAGTATTCATGAAGTCGTTATGCTCTGAATATTGAGAAAAATGTTAAAATATTGTTTAGGAAATAAAAAAGTGACTGTTCCACAATGTTAGCTAGATTTAAACCTGGAACGTAGCGAGAAGGTCAATCTAATTTAAAAGTAAGATGAGAAAGATAAATAATGAAGATAGATATATAAATATCAGAATAATATATTATCTCAAACAATTATCAAATAATCTGAATGTTTAAAAGCATAAATACTACTCGAAAGTTTATTTACCGAATGTATAATCGGAGAAAACTTTCAGTATGTTCAAAAATGTATCACAAAAGTAAGATCTGACCAGGAACGTAGGTGCAGCACTTACTAAGTTGTGAAGTTAATATAAACATATTTTATATTATAAATTGAAGCAGTGCATTTCAAAATCATCGACGTCTTGAAATGACTTATTGTGTGGAAAAATAAATAAATATCCAGTTTCGGAAAAGATATTTATCTATATATATAGACCATTTTTGATGCGGACTGGAAATCAAGATATTAATCTTTGCAATATTCACAAACTGAACTTGAACTCTTAGCGAGAATTACTATGATCCCTTTAACGAATGTAAACATAAAGAAGGGGTAAAGAGATAATTAAGAGTGTCTTAATTCTTTACCGGCTCGTAATTAAGGATGTTTTCCCTTTTGTCTAAGCCTAGACTATAGATTGATTAATATAAATACAATAATATCTGCTGTTATGAGGTAAACTCTCGTTAATTAACCTCTAAGCATATATCAAAAATATATATCAACATAATCTAGAGCTTAGGTAAGTTTAGAGGAAGGAAATGATTGACTTTGGCAGTTTCTGAATAGTTACAAAGTCAATAAAACAAAATATCAAAAGGAAAGTATTGTATATAATATCTAATTTAGGCAATAATAATCTGTCACGTACTGAATAATTAATGCCTTTTCTAAATATGTATCCATTGTCAATACCAAAGTGCAAGAAAATTTTGATTGACATGGACTCTAGTTATAAGTAAAATATTAGAGGTATAGAGCTAGTCGAAGCAAAACTATTCCTCAATAAGATAAAGTAGACCTATAATATACGAAGATTAATTGGGTCTAGAAATTATAATCATAATAAAATTATTATTCCAATATGAAGAATCTTCGGCGTAATAGATTCTTACTGAGGCAAAAATATCTGGTATATTGCTATCGTAGTCTTAAATGATCCAGAAGAAAAAATAAAACAGGCAAAGTAAAGAACATATCGAATTATATCTATGCCTAAATATAAGATTTTTTTCTTATTTATTATTTTATAGCAGAGTTTAGACAGAGCACGACTGACCTAGACTCTTATATAATCAATCAAAAAATAGTATAAAATAGAATAATAGCTTATCGGATCAACTATTTTCCATGTAGAAAAGGCAAAAGGAAAATATGTACCTCAACTAGAATTTTAAATCGTAGTAATCTAGAGAGGTAGCGAATAAATAAATAAACTGTTAATTTATTTATCTGGTTGGTGTAAATTTCCGATACCTTAAGAATGAAAAATTAATAGAAAGTAGAAAAGATCGATTGCTACTTTCTTGTCAATTTACTCCTTAGATTACATGCTGATTACATATCGGAACATGTAGAAGAAAAACAGGGGAGGAAAGAAGAAAATTTTTTAGATTTCGTGTATATTTTTCTTCTTATAAATAACGATAGTTTTATAGTTCACCTTTGCCCTAGAGCCGAATAAGGTGAATATGTAAGAAGTTAATCTCTTTGTAGCGAATAAAAGAGATATAATTATAGCTGGAAGTATCTTCTACACTTAGTGAATGAATTGCGAATTTGATCGTAACCGATAATTCTTAATTCATTTTCAATAATAAATATATATATATATAGAATTTAAGTCAAGTTCAAAAGTGACTGGACAGAATTCAACAATATAAATGGCTACTAGGTATTAGAACCCATCGCTGTCATTCAATAACCTATAATCCAAGACTATACATGTCTATAGTGGTTAATAAATAAATATATGTTGAGCGAGTACTAGTGACTACTACTCGGACACTAGTAATCCGACACAAAGTCTACGAAACTACTGCCCGGTGGAATTTCGTTAGAATGACCTGGCACTCCTCTACGAAGTGCCTCCCGATGAAATTTTCGTTAGAGCCGGAATTTAACCGCTTTCTAGCGAATTAAAGAGATAAAACATAATTTGAATGACCTGGCACTAGTCTACGAACTGCTGCCCGGTAAGAATTTTGTTATAGTCGGAAGTTTAACTCTTTCTAGCGGATAAAAGAGATAAAACATAAGTTAATTTAAAATATTAATGGAATTACACACCTATAATAAGTCAATGGAATATTAAAGATTCTAGTCTGATTTGGGAAAGACTGTACAGAATTATTTTGTATAAAAGTTATTATGTATTTCACTTAATAACCTATATCCATTGACTTAAACGTGAATGGAGCTCTATGAACGATAATAGATTGTTCGGGAATTAGTGATCATTATTTTGACACTAGTTACCCGACACAATGACCGGACACTAGTATTCGTAACTGTTGCCCGGTAAAGTTAAAAGTAATTTGACAAATTGATCGGATAGTAGTATTCGTAACTCTAGTCCGATGAAAAAGGGAGATTATATATGAAAACTGAGCGGGCACAAGTATTCGAAACTTTTTCCCGAAGATAATTAATTATTAGGCAAAAATTGACCAGACACTTTCTGTAAAAGTTTGCCTGGTGAAAAATCAGAAATAATATAATAATATGACCGGGTATAAGTATCAGAAATATTACTGATACTTTGCCCAGTGAAATTTTTTTTTTTTTTTTTTTCTAATAATTAGACATAATGATCGGAAGTTAGTATACGTGACTATTTTGTCCGGTGAAATATGTCAAAAACTAAGTCTTTCCAGAAAATAATTAAATTATTGACTGGAGACTAGTTGACTGGTGCCTGGTTGATCGGTGACTGGTGACTGGTTGACTGGTGACTGGTGCCTGGTTGACTGGCACCTGGATGACTGGTGACTGGTGCCTGGTTGACTGGCACCTGATTGACTGGTGACTGGTGAAGCTGATTGACTGGTGCCTGGTTGACTGGTGACTGGTGACTGGATGACTGGTGACTGGTGACTGGTGACTGGTGGACTTAGACTTTATCGGATACTAAGTACCCAAAGATGCCACCTTGATGGGTCTTACCCTGGCAGTATAGCCATATGGGGTGGGGCTCCCATCAGTAAAGAATTGTCTTATAACCCATCAAGGGTTGACAAGTTCTTTACAATCAGCTTCTCCACCATGAGAATCTTTAGCCAACTGAAGATCTCTGCAAATAAAAGTCCAGGAAAAAAATATATCGTAATTGCTGAATAACCTGGAACGAAAAGAACAAAAATATTCTGCATATATAAACACGACTATCGAACCGATCGCGCACGAGCGTTGTGCCGAATAGCGAGAGTCGCGAAAACGCATGTGGAAAAAGACCAGTCAAAAAATACATGAAATCAAAAATTGAAAATTTTAAATAATAACACAGAAAGTGAAAGGAGTGATAAATAAACAAAAGAAACACAAGGATACATAAATTTATCGGTGAGGAAAGAAATAATCCAAATTTCTATCACAGGTAAATAATCCTTGTTGAATTTCTTTGTCCACAGAAAAGAAACTGACACGTGGTCAATTGAGCGGGAAGAGTTACGTCACACAGGTAACTGCCTAAGGGACCTTCTGGTTTAAGACTTTAATTAACGACTGAAAGGTCGTTTTTTTCTGTGGAAGGTGTGAAAACAGAAGAGAATAGCACATTATCTATAGGTTAATGTATTATGAAGTTAAAATGTGCATACCCCTTGCCATGCTGAATAAATTAAGATGCCATGCCCACTTCTAATTTTCACCCAATCAGATTACTTGATCCAGGTTGTTGATACAAATACACATATTTAATGACAAACAGTGCAGATCCAGATCAGTTGGCTTCTTCAAAAGTCAACAACTGATCTGGATCTACACTGTAAAGGCAGAGCATATCCAGGTTCAACAGGACCAGGGCTAATATCATACACAATCTATAAGGCTCAGCCCACTCTGCAATTCTATATGTAGCATACAATGTGAAAATCTTTCTTTGGGCATTTGCAGACAGAAGAAAGCCCAGATCATCCTGTACATCTGTTTAGTCTGATCAGTCTTCTCTGTCCACTTAAAGAATTTCTAGATACTACTGTGCTTTTGAAATCTTTCAGAAATTCATTTTATGCTTGGCACTTTACACAGAAGAAGTAAATTTGCAAATTTTTGTCAAGATTTAATGCAAAACCATTTGTTGTAACAGCCTATGTACAAAAACTTTTTTTCTAGTCAATGGTTTCTAAACAAGAGCTTTGCAAGCAGAGGCATCATATGTATGTGGCAAGTAATAAGATGTAGCACATATACTGACTCCTGTACTCCAGGGCCCAGTTGTTCAAAGCTAACGATGTTGTTAGTTAACGATTCGTTAAAATTTACATCGAGTGATAAGCAAATATGCTGGAATTTTTTGCTGAAAAAATGTGAGTAGCTTTTGCAGTGCAGTGCAAAAGCTACTCACATTTTTTCAGCAAAACATATCAGAAAACTGTATATTAATCTGCTAAAACGGTTAACGAAATGACCCTTAATGAGTTCGTTAAGCTAACGATGCTTTGAACAACTGGGCCCAGATGTAAACTGTAAGTGGAATTAGTTGGAAACTAAAAATTTACCAAACTTTTCAAAGGGGCATAATGCTGCTAATATGTGATGGACTGTAAGCTTGAAATGAAATGCGCTGCTCCACATCATGGTCTAACTATTCACAAAGTTTCAGCTTGATTGGATGTAAACTATAGGAGTTAATCAGAAACAAAAAGTTAACATAAATTTTCAAAGGGGCATAACTCTGCTAATATTTGGTGTACTGTAACCTTGAAATAATATGAGCTGCTCCACACCATGGTCCAATAATAAATAAATTTTCAGCTTGATCGGATGTAAACTGTAGGCGGAGTTAGCCGGAAATTAAAAGTTTATGGAAATTTTTAATGGGGCATAACTCTGGTAATATTTGGTGTACTGTAACCTCGAAATAATATACACTGCTTGACATCATAGTGTATTTACAAAGTTTCAGCTTGATCGGCTGTAAACTGTAGGAGGAGTAGGCCGGAAACGAAAAGTATACTGAATTTTCAAAGGGGCATAGCTCTGCTAATATGGTGGACTGTAATCTGAAAACAATATGCACAGCTCCACATCATTGTCTAACAATAAATCAAGTTTCAGCTTGATTGGATATAAACTGTAGGTGGAGTAAGTTGTAAACGAAAAAATTACAGAATTTTTCAAAGGGGCAAAACTCTGCTAATATTTGGTGGACTGTAACCTCAAAATAATATGCCCTGATCCACATCATGGTCTTAACATAAATCAAGTTTTAGCATAATCAAATATAAACTGTAAGAGGAGTTAGCCCGAAACGAAAAGTTTACAGAAATTTTCAAAAGGACATAACTCTGCTAATATTTGGTGGACTGTAACCTCGAACAAATTTGTACTGCTCCACAGCATGGTCTTAATATAAATCAAGTTTCAGCTTGATCAAATAAACTGTAGGAGGAGTTAGCTGTGAAACAAAAGTTACCGAAATTTTCAAAGGGACATAACTCTGCTAATATTTGATGGACTGTAACCTCTAAACAATATGCACTGCTCCACATCATGGTCTAACTATAAATTAAGTTTCAACTTGATCAGATGTAAACTGTAGAAGGAGTTGGCCGGAAACAAAAAGTTTACCGAAATTTTCAAAGGGCCATAACTCTGCTAATATCTGATGGACTATAACCTCGAAAAAATATGTGCTGCTCCACATCATGGTCTATCTATAAATCAAGTTTCAGCTTGATCAGATGTAAACTGTAGGAGGAGTTAGCCGGATACAAAAAGTTTACAGAGACTTTCAAAGGGGCATAACTCTGCTAATATTTGATGGACTGTAACCCTGAAACAATATGTGCTGCTCCACATCATGGTCTAACTATAAACCAAGTTTCAGCTTGATTGGATGTAAACTGTAGGAGCCGAAACAAAAAAGTTTACAAATAGACAGACAGAAGGATGTCAGACCCCATAACATAATATGTCCCGTTTTTCAAATGGGCATATAAAAATCAAATAGTTTTACTTTTTTTCTATTGTAAAAATGAATGCAAATTATACAGAAATCTATAGGGTAGGTAGCTTGAAGGTAGATTTTAAACAAGTTTCGCTTGTTCAAATTTTCTGAAATTTTCTCAATATTGTTTGGAAACATCGATAATTTAACAAAAGCAGAGAAAAGTAAAGATTTTTTCTTAGACAAAAATTCCAAAAAATCCTTTTACTATAGAAATGCATAGGCAAAACCAATTTTTTGCCATAAATTTAATGTTAGGGTAAATATTTGAGAACAAAACACAGAAACAGAAAAGACAAATGGTTTCTGATAAGACATGGTCAATCAGAACAAAATATTTTCAATTAAAATAAAATGCCAAGCAAAAACTGTCTTTCCAAGTGATGTCAAAAGGACAGCCATGAATATATCAATGAACAACAAAGATACTGATGAGACTCATATGAATCATTTTGTTACATGACCCGCAAAACACTGTACATTTGACATGCCTGATAAAGTATGGCCTCCACCATGTCCACAGTGTCTACAATAAATCATAAAATAAAGTACAGTGGAACCTCTTTATAACATAATTCATTACAGCACAGCTTTACATACAACCGGGTTTAAAGATAGACCCTAAAAATTTGTATCCAAAACACATAATAAAATGGCAATAAATGGTCAATTTTCCTTTCAATGTAGGGATCAAACATGGTTTTTCATGCATTAACATTCGCCAGGTCCCGTGGAAGGTGTTGAAAACCGAGACCAAAGGCTGCAGTTTTCAACACCTCCCAAGGGACCTGGCGAATGTTAATGCATTGAAAAACCATGTTTGATTGCTATTATTGCATAAAAACTGAAAACATTTGCTACATTTCGCCTTATTTCTTGCACTATTTTGTTTTGCCTCTTCACTGATGACTAGCAAACACAATTTCCACGGACTATGCTTGTTCTAGGGCCAGGCAGTGCACATCTCGTAACAGCAGCAAATCTGTGGCCCCGGTACAATCATACTGAAAGTTGCATAGACGTGCATTAACAGTGCATGAATTGCCTTGTTAATACACGGCTTTTCGTCGGTTAATGCACGGCTGTTAATAACGTGCGGCACTGCTTTTTATGCAATAACGTATACTATTTTACAACAAAGATGTTTAGCTGCCATTATTTTTGCTTTGCATCCATGCAATAATGTTATAAACAGATTGTGGTGTTTTCTGAGCCTTAAATTAATACTATATCCACCCCTAAAATTAGGACCCCATAACTTTTTCCCGCTAGTGGCGACATTTGTGGTCTGCTGATTACCTTTGCAAAGAGTTTGGACCCAGATCAGGCCCAACAAAATGTCAGGCCTGATCTAGATCCAAACTGTTTGACACTCTGATGGTATTCCTGAAAGGTTTTTTTTGAAAAAGTTAATTTAAAAATAACTAGAAAAAGTGTCCATAGGACACGGATGCCCCCGCCAAATGCCATTCAGAGAAAAAGGGTTTATATGTAATTGTAACAGGTATACCATGAAGTTATTATTAAGGCCCGGACACAGTTTACTATATGGAACTAAGTCAAGGGAAGATAATTCAAAAACGAGAAACGCAAGAGTTGTCTTCCTTGTTCATGACACATCGTCTCAATGTGATGCATGCACCTGTAAAGTTTCATGAATATATTCCATATGGTTTAGGAGTTATGGCCCGGACACGGTTAACTATATGGAACTAAGTCAAGGGGAAATAATTCAAAAACCAAAAATGTCAGAGTTGTCTTCCTTGTTCATGACACATCGTCTCAATGTGATGCATGCACCTGTATAGTTTCATGAATATATTCCATACGGTTTAGGAGTTATGGCCCGGACACAGTTTACTATATGGAACTAAGTCAAGGGAAGATAATTCAAAAACAAAAATGCAAGAGTTGTCTTCCTTGTTCATGACACATCGTCTCAATGTGATGCATGCACCCATAAAGTTTCATGAATATATTCCGTATGGTTTAGGAGTTATGGCCCGGACACGGTTTATTATATGGAACTAAGTCAAGGGGAAATAATTCAAAAACCAAAAATGCAAGAGTTTTCTTCCTTGCTCATGACACATCTTCTCAGTGTGATGCAAGCACTGGTAAAGTTTCATGAATATATTTCATACGGTTTAGGAGTTATGGCCCGGACACAGTTAACTAAATGGAACTAAGTCAAGTGGAAATAATTCAAAAACCAAAAATGCAAGAGTTGTCTTCCTTGTTCATGCACATCGTCTCAGTGTGATGCAGGCACTGGTAAAGTTTCATGAATATATTTCATACAGTTTAGGAGTTATGGCCCGGACACAGTTAACTATATGGAACTAAGTCAAGCGGAAATAATTCAAAAACCAAAAATGCAAGAATTGTCTTCCTTGTTCATGACACATCGTCTCAATGTGATGTATGCACCTGTGAAGTTTCATGAATATATTCCATACGGTTTGGGAGTTATGGCCCGGACACGAAGTGGGACGTACTGACGGACAGACGGACAGACAGACGTACGGGACGGACAGGGGTAATACTTAATGCCCATCCGCTATTCTTCGAACAGGTGGGGGCATAAAAATCCACAGATGACAAAAAGCATGCAAAATTACCCAGCATGCAAAGAGTTAAACCACAATAGTGTACAAATCGAACATGTAAATTTTACTAATTTCGATCCGACTGAAAAACTTGTGCATGCATGCCAACCAATGTAGACACTGATCAGATGCCACAGAATTACAGTGTTTATTTAGGTCTACACTATTTGATGGACCAGTCTGTCTGAATGTTGAAGTTCTATGAATTGTCACAAATGGAATAACTAATTATTAGGCACTTTTTCACTTGCCCAAGCTTTTTGCTCAGCATGCTGGGTAAAAATTTTAGCAGACAACATTCTGAAATATTTTTTTTCTGATTTTCCCCAGAAAATAGGTTTGACATTCCAGCCAAACTGTCTTCATAGGACATAATTTGTATGAAATGTCAAATCCTATTTTCTTGGTAAAATAAGAAAAAATACGATCAATTTGTCATCTGCTGTCTCTGCTCAGAGGTAAAGGTTTAATTTTTTAATTTACCTGCATCAGTATAATCCTGGCCTGGCTCTAACACTGTAATGTAAGAACAAATCAATATAACAATTAATTAACACTTCAGCATGCTAGGTGAAAAATTCAACGGATGACATTTTATTTCATCAGAAAATAGGTTTTGACATTTCATGTAAATTGTCTCCTTAGAAGACAGTTTGCATGAAATGTCAAAGTCTATTGTCTGGGGAAAATAAAAAATATATATATTATCAGTGTAAAGTTTGTATGAAGCCCAGTTCAGCCTCAATATCCACTCAGTCTTGCCGGGACCTGAGCAATTCCTTTACAGAACCTGCACAGACAGTCCTTTGCACAGCTAGACTGGATCTTCTCAGCTGTCATACAATGTAAGGCAGAACTTCTCACAGCACAGATAAACAAATAACTATGCAATAAAATATAACAAATTGTACTAAAATGGCTGCATGGCAGCCCTGGTTACTTACTTTTGGTTTTAACCCTTGTCCTGTTGAACCCTAAAATACCCTGCCTTTGCAAACAGTGTAGATCCAGATCAGTGCAGTGTAGATCCAGATCAGTTAGCCAACTGATCTGGATCTGCACTGTTTGCCATTAAGTATGTAAATTTATAGCAAAAATCTGGATCAAGTGATCTGATTGGCTGAAAATTATAAGTGGGCGTGGCATCTTAATTTATTCTGCAGAACAAGGTTTACCCATAATGCAGCAAAATTAAACAACTGCAGACAATGAAGCATATTCTGCTTTCAGAAGGTAGACAGAAGGTAGTTGTTCCTTTTCATCTTTTTAGTTTGCAGAGTGTATAATGAACCCAATACTCTAAAAATACAGTAGAACCTCGATAGCTCAAACACCGATTGCTCATTTACCATGGCGAATTCGAACTCGTTTTTGAGTCCCTATGAACTTTTTCCAATCCAAGAGAACAAATATTTGGGGCAATTTTGTCATTTCATCATGAAATTGTATGTTGAATGTACTCATTAGAACTGCCTCATCGAGGTGATTCTAATGAGTACACTCAACATACAATTATTATATAGAAGATCAAAAAGACTTCCTTAATTATTCACCATTTGCTTCCTGACCTAGCATCAGGATTAATCCTCCATATCTCGAACAAATTTTTATGGTCCCAAAGAGGTTCGAGCCATTGAGGTTTGACTGTAAGTGCATGGACTCTCTGCATCTTCACTGTTTATTACAGATTCCCAAATGAACCTGGCCGGCCTCAGTGGCTCAGTAGGATGCACATCTGACAGTGATCAGGACGTCACAGGTTTGATCCCCACCACGTCCGACAACATTCTATCATGAAGATTGATCATGAAATATTTTCTATGGTTGTTCTCTCCCTTCCGTTGATTTATGAAGGGCAGATGTCAGTTTTGGCAAAAGAATGTGCACAAGTACTGGTTAACTGTTTAGAGGACTAAGCCTGCCCAGGAAAAGTGTGGTAAGGTAAACTGACTGGCTTGACATGACCTTAATAGTGTTAAACTCCAACCCAACCAAAGAAAGAAACGAAATAGTTCATAATGAGTTCTGCATGTATTTTTATAAAAACAAACAATAGTTTTCATCAGAAGCAAATTAATACCAGAGGAGTTAAGGATAATTCTGAGATAATTTTTCTTTTTTCTCCATAAAAACATATGTACCCACAACCCATGTTTTAGAAATTACTTCTCCTAAGCAACTGCTCTGTACTACTTACAAATAAATGGTTGTAAAATCACCCTGTTCTCCCTGTCTGTAAAGTAAGCTATAAACTCTACCAAGGCAACAACAACAACCAGCAGTAAACCAACAATCCCTGTGACCAGTGTAGCCAAAAACCATCTGAAATATAGAGATCAAAATATATTCTAAGACAGTTATATACAGTCTTTTTCCCATTACCAAAAACAGGGTGGGCAAGATAATAAAAGCTTTGCTTGAAAATTCTTAACCCTTCTCTTGCTGAACACGACATGCCCTGTCTTAGCAAACAGTGTAGATCCAGATCAGTTGGCTTCTGAAGAAGCCAACTGATCTGGATCTGCACTGTTTGTCATTAAATATGGGAATTTCTATAAAAACCAGGATCAAGTAATCTGATTGGCTGGAAATTAGAAGTGGGCATGGCATCTTAATTTATTCAGCCTGATAAGGGTTAAAAAAATCTATTTGTCTATTTGGCAAGCCATATGGTGATGTCAACAAATTATGGAAAAAGTCAAACGTTTCACTTATCCTGGGGTCTGGCATGTGGAGGATATTTCCATTCCTGAAAAACAAACCCATACCTAAGATCAATTTTCCAAGTACATCACAACCTCTTTATAACATTATTGCTGGGATCCAAAGCCAAAACCATGTTAGCTAAACAACTATGTTGTATCCAAACAATAATGTATAGACTACATAGCTCTTGACAAGATGTTTTTTGTTGTTGTTTTTTCAATTTCAAAAGTATGGATATTTTTCTTAATTCTCCATGAAAACATATGCTGTGGGTACTCATCAGAAGTGCCTCACTGAGGTGCTTCTAATGACTACCCACAACATATGTTTTTGTGAAGAAATAAGAAAATTATTTACCTGATACCCACTCTTATCTACTGTGCTTCTGACATCTTTTAGAAAGTTGATTTTTGTTTGGCACTTTACACAGAAGAGGTAAATTTGCAAAATTTTGTCATGTTTAATGCAAAACCATTTGTCGTAACTATCTATGCACAAAAAGTTTTATTCTAGTCATTTGTTGTGAAAAAATCAGATATTTTCACTTTTTCCCATAGTAAAAATGAATGCAAATTATGCAGAAATCTGTAGGTAACTTGGAGGCAGATTTTGAACAATTTCCCCTTGTTCAATTTTTCTGAAATTTTCACAATATTGTTGTGAAACATCAATAATCCAATCTCAGCAGCAAATCAATGTAAAAATATTCTCTTAGACAAAAAATCAACAAAATCACTTTACTATAGAAATTGCATAGGTCAGACCAATTTTTGGCTGTAAATTTATTTTTAGGGTACATATTTGAGAACAAAATACAGAAACAGAAAAGACAAATGGTTTCTGATAAGATATGGTCAATCAGAACAAAATATTTTCGTTTAGAATAAAACGCCAAAAAAAAAACGTCTTTCCGAGTAATGTCGAAAGGACAGTAAACCTAAGGACTTTATAGAAAAATGACCATAAAAGGTCATTTTTCTAAATAATCTATACATTTTTGTTTGGATACAACATTTTTTGGGTCCATTTTTAAATTGTCTTATATTCAAAACCGTGCTATAATGAACCATGTTATAAAGAGGATGGTGAGTAGAATTCCAGTCATCTGTCATTTTGGAGAAGAAATCACTGACATTTTGCATACTTCTCCATAGAAGACAATTTGCATGAAATGTCAAATCCCTATTTTCAGCTGAATTTGCCACTAGCATGCTAAGTGTTAAGTATATCTTTCCATACCCATATTTATCCTAAGTATATGGACAGGCAGGCCTGAGTAAACAATATAGACCCAGATCAGATGCCACAGAGCAAGTTGGCTGATCAGGGTCCACATTGTCTGCCACTCACCAAGCAAATTTTAGAAACATTAACATGTAGTCAAGTGTTAGGATAAGTATGGTAAGGAGTTAAGGGACCGAATGTTTCCGGTAAGTAAGGTAGACTTTCTTCCATTGTATGAGTGATATGAGCAATATCTTCAGCCATTGCAGTCATTTCCTCATCAAACAATGAACATAATAAAAGGCAATATATCTTGGGGGTTTAAACACAGCTCCAGATAATTTCATACTTTTTTTTTGTTATTTTTTTTTTTAACTGAAAAGTGTTGATATTTTTTATCAATTCTCCAAGAAAACATATGTTGTGGGTACGCATTAGAAGTGACTCAGCTAGGTGCTTCTAATGAGTACAAACAACAATGTTTTCCTGGAGAAATCAGACAACTATATGTGGATATCTCTTCTCATCTGGAGCTATGCAGATATATGTAATGGCTACACAATGCTGAGAGACTGATTTTGATGCTGAAGATGAGTCTCATGTGTATGGCTAGTCTGTTTCCATTTAACGCTTAGCACTCTGGGAAAAAAATTTTAAGCAGATGACTTTTCAAAATATTTTCTTATTTTTCCCAGAGAATAGGATTTGACAATTCATGCAAACTGTCTCTAATGGAGACAATTTGCATGAAATGTCAAATCATGTTTTCTGTAAAAAATATGAAAAATATCACCAATTTGTCCTCTGCTGAATAAGCCCAGAGAGTGGTAAAATAAACAAAATCAAAAGCAATTTGCATTATTGGCAGTTTTCCGAATATATCCCCTTTGGGTTGTTCTGATTTAATACATTCACATCATTTGACCATTCCGCTAAGGCAAAATGCTGTTCTGCACTTTAGATATGACCAGAATCAAATATTAATCATATCTATAGCTACAGATAAGAGGGGGTATCCACATAATATTTTTCTTATTTCTCCTAAAAAACATATGTTGTGAGTACTCATTAGAAGTGCCTCGATGAGGCACTTCTAATGAGTACCCACAACATATGTTTTCGTGGAGAAATAAGAAAGATATCAGCATTTTTCGGAAGAAAAAATGCCTTATCTGTTGCTATGCATATCATGTAAAAAGGAGCTTTAATGCTTGTTGAAACATTAAAGAGCATCCAGATACACAATTTTCTTATTTTTGTATGAAACTAATGGTGTGGGTACTCATGAGAAGTGCCTTGCCTGAGCTTTTCTTATGACCATAGCTACAGATAAGTGGGGGTAATTTTTCTTATTTCTCAACGAAAATGTATGTTGTGGGTACTCATTAGAAGTGCCTCACCGAGGCGCTTCTAATGAGTACCCACAACATATGTTTTTTATGAGAAGTAAGAAAGATATCAGCATTTTTCGGATGCAAAAAGCACCTCATCTGTTGCTATGTATGAGAACCCATAACATACCGTATTCGATCTAATTACCGCATGGTGCGCTTAGGATTTTTCAAAATTACTGGAAACACCATTTAGTAAAATATGCACTTAATAAGGGCACACTTTAAAGAAAGATTATCAGAGGACTTCATGAGAGGATTAATGGTGCTACGCAATATTTGTTTCTGATTGTCTTTATAAAAGCATATGCTAGTCGAGGCAATTCAAATCAGTACCCACAACATATGCTTTTATAAAGTAGATGCAAATACTTGGGCTGTAACCTGAAGACTGTGAAAGTGCTTCAATGTGCCCTTATAAGGGTATATGCAGTAATTAGGTTGAATACGGTATGTTTTCTTGTGGAGAAATAAGATAAATATCAATATTTTTTCATCAAAAACAGTGTCTTTCTAGAGCTATGCCTATCCTATAGCTCCTGATAAGAGGGTTATCCAGATAAATATTTCTTACTTTTACACAAAAACACAAATTGTGGCAATTCTTTTGCATTGCCTCACTGCAGCATTTCTACTGACTATCAACAGTATTTGGGGAAAAAACATAAACTACCCTATACAGTCGACTCTCGTTATCTCGAATTCCAAGGGACTCACTGAAACACTTCGAGATATCCTTATCTCGACATATCAGAGTTGAGAGAGTGAGGAAAGCAATAAATTGAACATCCACATTTAACAAATGAATATGTAATCTGACTCCTGAAGTTAGAAATATATATATAAAATAATGTGAAAAAGAGGAGAAATTGCTCCTTAGGAGCAATTGCTCCTCTTTTCCACATTATTTTGTTCTCTGTTGTCATAGTTTCAAGTTAAAACAGGGACTAGATTTTCACTTCGAGATAAGCGGTAATTCGAAATAAGTGAGTTCGAGATAACGAGGTTTGACTGTATTTACCCTAAGTGTTCAAAGCAACAGACTTGAGCAAACACTGTTCAGGGTTTTCCCTGACTCACATTTTGGCAGTTTTACCCCCAAAACCTTGTTCTGGAACCTCAAAAGTTTAAGACAAGAGTCCTTAGTAATGGATGTATGATAAATGCAAAATTAATTTTATTTTTCTATGACATTGTATTTTAATCTATTTGTGAACTGGAGGGCAAGAATTATCAATGTTTGGGCAATAGTTAACCTTAAAGCATGAAGCAAATTGTAGCAGACAACATTTTAAAATTGTTGTCATTTTTTCAGAGAAAATAAGACTTGACATTTCATATGAATTGTCTGCTAGACTGACAATTCACATGAAATGTCAAGCCTTATCTTCTCAGAAAAATAATAACAAGAGGGCCATCATGGCCCTGTAACGCTCACCTGAGCAACATAGCACTTTGAGAGCCTGATCTAGAACTGATCAAGGCAAACATTCTGATCAAAGTTCAAAATGATTATATTAACAAGTAAGACAATGTAGCATGTCTAATGGACTGTGAAATAAAGGTCAAGGTCAAATATGGATGACTGCACTCAAGAGGCCATGCTAAGATGTATGCATGTACTAAGTATCACTGGCTGTAGGAGCAATAGTTACTGAGAAACTGACCTAAACACAAACACTTCACAAGTACCAAATATCACTCTGTAGGACCAATAATTACTGAGAAACTGACCCAAATGGAAAAACTTAAGAGAGTCACTGGACAGAAAACTATACAGCACCTTGAAACCATCAAGACAAACATTTTGAGCAAGATTCATGATGATCACTTCAAAAATGTGGCCTCTAGAGCATCAACAAGGTTTTCCTTTGATTTGGCCAGGTGAACTAGTTTTTGATATCAAGTGACCCAGTTTTAAACTAGACCTAGAAATCATCAAGACAAACATTTTGAGCAATATTTATGATGATTATTTAAAAAATGTGACCTCTGGAGTGTTAACAGTTTTCTGCTGATTTGGCCAGGTCACCTAGTTTTTGACCCCATGTGACCCAGTTTCAAACTTGACCTAGAAATCATCAAGATAAACATTTTGAGCAAGATTCATGACGATTGCTTCAAAAATGTGACTGGTAGAGTGTTAACAAGTTTTTCTGCTGATTTGGCCAGGTGACCTAGTTTTTGACCCCAAGTGACCCAATTTCAAACTTGACCTAGAAATCATCAAGACAAACATGTTGAGCAAGATTCATGATGATTACCTGAAAAATGTGACCACTAGAGAGTTAACAAGATTTTCTGCTGATCTGGCCCGGTGACCTAGTTTTTTACCCCAGGTGACCCAGTTTCGAACCTGACCTAAAAATCATCAAGACAAACATTTTGAGCAAGATTCATGATGATTGCTTAAAAAATGTGACCGCTAGAGTGTTAACAAAGTTTTCTGGTGATTTGGCTTTCTGATTCCAAGTGACCCAGTTTCGAATTTGACCTAGAACTCATCAAGACAAACATTTTGAGCAAGATTCATGATGATTGCTTGAAAAATGTGACCGCTGGAGTGATAACAAGATTTTACGCTGATTTGGCCAGGTGACCTAGTTTTTGACCCCAGGTGTTCCAGTTTCGAACTTGATCTAGAAATCATCAAGACAAACATTTTGAGCCAAATTCATGATGATTGCTTCAAAAATGTGACCACTAGAGTGTTCACAAGGTTTTCTGCTGATTTGGCCTGGTGACCTAGTTTTTGACCCCACATGACCCAGTTTCAAACATATCCTAGTACTCATCAAGACAAACATTTTGAGCAAGATTCATGATTATTGCTTCAAAAATGTGACCACTAGAGTGTTAACAAGGTTTTCTTCTGGTTTGGCCTGGTGACCTAGTTTTTGACCTCATGTGACCCAATTTCAAACTTGACCTAGAAATCATCAAGACAAACATATTGAGCAAGATTCATGATGATTACTTGAAAAATGTGGCCACTAGAGTGTTAACAAGGTTTTCTGCTGATCTGGCCCGGTGACCTAGTTTTTGACTCCAAGTGACCCAGTTTCGAACTAGACCTAGAAATCATCAAGACAAACATTTTGAGCAAGATTCATGATGATTGCTTGAGAAATGTGACTGCTAGAGTGTTAACAAGGTTTTCTGCTGATTTAGCCCGGTGACCTAGTTTTTGACTCCAAGTGACCAAGTTTCAAACTTGACCTAGAAATCATCAAGCCAAACATTTTGAGCAAGATTCATGATGATTGCTTCAAAAATGTGACCGCTAGAGTGTTAACAAGGTTTTCTGCTGATTTGGCCAGGTGACCTAGTTTTTGACCCCAAGTGACCCAATTTTGAACTTGACCTAGAAATCATCAAGACAAACATTTTGAGCAAGATTCATGATGATTGCTTAAAAAATGTGACCGCTAGAGTGTTAACAAGGTTTTCTGCTGATCTGGCCCGGTGACCTAGTTTTTGACCCCAAGTGACTCAGTTTCAAATTTGGCCTAGATTTAATAGAGGCAAACATTTTGAGGAAGTTTCATCAAGATTGGGTCAAAACTATGACCTCTAGAGTGTTAAGTATTTCCTTTGATTTGACCTGGTGACCTAGTTTTTGACCCCAAGTAACCCAGTATCGAACTTGACCTAGATTTCACAGAGGCAAACATTCTGACGAAGTTTCATCAAGATTGGGTCAAAACTGTGACCTCTAGAGTGTTAACAAACTAATTGTTGACGACGAATGACGGACGACGACGGACAACGGACATAGGGTGATGACAATAGCTCACCCTGAGCTTTTGCTCAGGTGAGCTAAAAAAAACAACAACAACAAACAACAAAATGCTTCAAAGTGTCGTCTGCTGTATTTATGATTAGTGCTTTAAAGAAAACCTCTTTAAGACAACAAATCCCCAAATCTTATTTAGGGACCCTTGAACTCCACATAAGGGAGTCCCTGGGACCCTTATTTTTAAACCCTGAGGGAAAACCCTGACTGCTGCAGCAAGATGTGGCATCTGGTCAGGGTCCACACTGTTTGCCAGTTATCCAACAGTTTATAGTCACATCAACAGTTAGTAAAACTTAATTGATCAAATTTTGACGAAAAGTATAAGAAGTTATGTGTCCGAACGTTTAGGGAAAATCGAATATTGCTACAATTATCATCATAACTGGATAAATATCTGGTGCCCCGCATCCATTATAGCTATACAATGATCCCCTCTCAACACCTCCCCTATAACACTTTTTTGGATTTCCCAAAGTACCATATTTAGCCTAAATATGTTTTAATACTTGAACACTTACTTCAGCAAGCAGTAAAATTGACTTAATCACTGCTTGCTGAAGAGTCTAAAAACCAATGGATGAATGCAAACAGTGTAGACCCTGATCAGATTCAGTGGCATCTGCCACATTCAGTGGCATCTGATCTGAGTCAACACTGTTTGCTTAGACCTGTCTCTCAGAATAGTTATAAAAATTTAATAAAAATTTTCTGGCCATACATTTCTATAGGGAATGAAACAGGTGTTTGTGTACAAAAATAAATTACCATAAGCAGGTAGATTATCAGGAAAAGCAGAAAAAAAAAGTAATTACCTGTAGTTTCTACCACCCACACAGTTGTTGAGCCATTTGCAATGATGATCGAAACTAGATATACATTTGTTGCACACACTACAGTGCTTCGACCGTGACTCCCTGTAAATAAAATATATAACTATAAGGGTCCAGTTGTTCAAAACTAACGATGTTGTTAGTTAACGTATTGTTAAAAACTGTGACCATTAAATATGGCATAATTATACACTAATATTTTTTGCAGAAGAAATATCAGAAGCTTTTGCATAAATAAATAATTTGCAAAAGCTACTCACATTGTTTCAGCAAAATACCTGTAAATTAGATATTGTACTTACTAGAACAGTTAACATTTTGATCACTAACGAGCTTGTTAACCTAACGATGCTTTGAACAAGTGGGCCCAGAGCTCTAGATATTACACTTCTTTCAACCCAAATGTATTGATATTGTCATGTTTCTCTATAAAAATCATATGTTGTGGGTACTCATTTTCATTAAAAACATCCAAGGTCAAAACAATATGTTTTCGTAGAGAATTAAGAAAAGCATGTTATCTCGTAACATATACATCCCTAAACTATTGTCTTCTTTACAGTATTTTGTCAAAACAAAACATACCCTTTAACCGTTGTCCTGCTGAACCTGGATATGCCCTGCTTTTGCAAACAGTGTAGATCCAGATCAGTTGGCTTCTGAAGAGGCCAACTGATCTGAATATGCACTGTTTATCATTTAGTATGTGAATTTGTATCAGCAACATGGATCAAGTAATCTGATTGGTTGAAAATTACAAGTGGGTGTGGCATCTTAATTTATTCAGCATGACAAGGGTTAAATAAGACAAAATCTGAGGTGATACGTTGGAAGAAATTTTGTTATTTGTGCATCAAAATATATGGCACCTCATCAATGTGATTCCAATGAATACCCACAAGACATGTTTTGGTGTAAAAATAAGAAAAACTAGATTGCACCAGGGCTTCCGTTAAGCGGACGTACGACGTATATTACGCCCTGAGATTGCCACCGGACGTCCAAATTGAACTTCAAAGACGTACCGCGGACTTCCGAAATTTCTTTTGTCCGTCCGAAATCGATACCCGAGACGTCCAAAAATTGTCAAAAGGCCCGCCCACTTTTAACCAGTTGTATGATGTTTGCCCCGCCTACTTACCGGAAATTCGCTACCTGTGTTGACTGAGCTTTAAGGACGTCCCACTTTCCGCTTGCGGGAGTTTTATTGACAGCCGTGTCAAGCGTCGCGGCACCCTTTTGATGGCTGCGTGATCACTGCGTGTATTTGTCACGCGTGCTGAGTTGATTAATTGATGTTTTTATAATTAAATTTTCTACTGCGACCCCAAAAATATTCGTTGAAATTATATGAAGTCATTATTATTTTTTAATATTCACGTCTTAAAATCTTAAATTATATATTATTTAGCTAAGACCGTGTGTCGTCTGCAACACTTCCGGGAATTGCCGAGTGAAATTCTATAAATAGATAAATAACAATTATGCACAGAACGCAAATTAAAATCTATTCGAATTTAGAAGCTTACGTTTGTCATGACAACAAAAGCAATTTTTCAGATGAAAAGAAAACATATTTTTCGTCAAAAGTTTCGGAAAACCCGTTTCTAAATGCGTAGCCTTGTTCCGGTTGCGCTGTTTACCAGCGCGGAAAAGACGCAAAGTAAGTCTAAATATAGGCGATTTGCGATGTTTTTGCTTGCTTTTCTCCGCGAACGAACGTTTTGCTGTTGGTATTTCATCGAGAGCTGCCTTTAATTTGTTTGTTGTTGCATGAGTTGGCGCCGTTTTCCCGCAATTTTTGTGAAGTAAGCAACTCGTTCCCTCGTGTTGATCAGCTTCAATCCGAACAAATATTTCATTTAATACATTTCTGCAAAATAATTTCAGCATAGTTTATTTTTAAGAAAACATGTTTTGGGTGTTTTCTCTCATGTATTTTCTTTTCTTTTTTTCTTTCTCTGGGCTTTGAAACGAATGCGAAGTTGTACCAATGTTGATGCTTTCTCTAAGGTCCGACATACAAGTACAGGCTTTCCAAAAAGATGCGATCGAATTTTAATAAGCGATAAGGACATTTTTAAAACACATCTAAGAGAAGCATATATCATGATGACTCTGTGTGACACTGAAATAAGAACCTATGTTCTACTAAAGAAAGGGCAGACCGCCGCAGCACGGAAAAAAAGTGGGACTTCCTAGATTTTCCTGTGGGACTTCCAAATTTGAGGGGTAGGAAGTCTGGGACTTCCTGAGTCTGGAAGTTAATGGAAGCCCTGTTGCACAGTCGATGATGATGATCATGTTGAGTTCCAATTTAATGACGTGTCAATCCATGAGGGTCATTTGCATCAAAATGGAACATGTATATTAACTTGGTTTGGTATTGCAATGACTATAATGATGTCACAGCACAGTCGATAGCATGACATTGCAAAATCCCCATACTCCATGCTAATGACAGAAAAATGTTGCTCTTGCACACCCTTACCATGAGGGAAAGTCATATGCAAGTATGGTTAAATTCCAGCCAGCGGTTTAGGACAGATGGACAGACGGACAGAGGCGTTTACAATATCACTATTGCTAAATCATTGGCATAAATAGCTTTGGAATGTTCCTTTCATGATAAGATGGCCCTTAATAGCTCATCTGAGTTGTACCATCTCACTGTATTAATGGTATTTTCTATATGGACATCTAAGGGAAACTCAGCCCCTCACCACCCCCATATTTCATAGAGTCATATTTTTTACTGATCAAGTTCAAAGGTCACCTAGTGATGATTGCATCTTCTGGGGTGTCCGCAAAGTGTAAATTATCTATAAGAAAAACAGATCATGCCCTCCAGCAGCCATTTTTTTAACAAATCAGCATAGCTTGAGCAATTTTAATAAAGGGTCCCCCAAGGAACATTGATACAAAGTTATTTGAAAATCCTGCTGTTGGCTTTTTAATATAAAGTTTTCTCTATAAACATTACAGAGAAAAATGGCCCTGCACCCCTTGGCCCTGCACCCCTGGCAGCCATGTTTTTTAACAAAGACACAACCTGAACAAATTTATAGAGGGTTACCCAAGGACCACTCTTGCAAAGTTATTTGAAAATCCAGCCACTGGTGTTTTACAAGAAGATTTCTAAGTTTTCATTACTGACATATAGGGTAAATCACCCCACCCCTGGAAGCCACGTTTTCAAGAATCAACACAGACTGAACAAATTTCACAGAGGGCATATAGGGAAGACACTTGTAAAGTTACTTGAAAATCCAGAAATTGTTTTTTGACAAGATTTTAAAGATTTCATTACAGAAATATTGAGAAAATTGGCCCCCAGGGTTCCAGGACAAAAATCATTGTGGTGTTATGTTGCATGACCCAAAGACATGAGAAAGGTGTACTGGTACCGGTACTTCGAAATTTGGTTGAAAGTGGTACTAAGATTATGTCCTTTTGGCCTCTGACCCGGGGCACAAAGAAATCATTAGTGTTGCATATCCAAGTGTATCAGGAAGATACACAACAAATTTGGGTGAAATAGAAAGCCTTCCATTGGTGTAGTAGAAGACAAAGTATTGGACAAGATCAGTGTCAATATTTAATTTTTGACCCCTGCTCTGGGCCCCAGGGGTTTGGGACCAAAAAAATATAATTGAGGTGCTGCGTGAGCAAAGTGCATGAGGAAGGAACAGTAAAGACCATCTTCGGGACTGCCTGAAAATGGTCTTATTAGAGGAGTAGACATAATATTGAATATGATATTAACCGTTAAAGCGCCAAGCAAAATTTGTAGCAGACGACGTTCTAAAATTTTTATTTTTTATTTTTTCAGAGAAAACAAGTCTGGATATTTCATGTGAATCGTCTGCTTGGCAGACGATTCACACATGAGATATCAAGCCTTGTTTTCTTCTGAAAAAAAAAAAAAAATAAATAAATTGTCATCTGCTTTAGTTGTGATTGGTGATATAAGGATTAAATTGGACTGACAAAAGTTGCTCTTCATAGCAAAGTGATCTTGATGGTGGATGTTTACTGTATACAACAAATTTGTTTGAAATACCTCAATTTGGTGTTGAAGGAGAGGGAGTCACAGACTGGCAGATGGAGAGAGATAACAATATCCCAATATTTTCTTCAAATTATTTCCTATGTATTGCCTTTTTGAGTACAGCCTAGCTATTGATAAGGCACTTTTTAATCAATAAAAGCATCGCAAGCATAAGACCCCGCCACAGCAATTATTTGTTTATGTATTAAAGTTATCATTGCAAAAATGTCTGGAAAGAAAATGACAGAGGGACAGATAACAATCCTAAACCAGATCTTGATAATATCAATGGACAGATAACAATCCTAAACCAGATCTTGATAATATCAATGCATATAGCAAGTTTGGTTAAAAGGCTTGTTATTTACTCAAGATATTGTCCGGAAACGAAAATATGAACATGTCTCGGGCAGATAACTCCCTAAAAATTTGACGAAATTTGCCCATTAGCAATTCCAAAACAGATCTCCTTAACGTCAATGCATATAGCAAGTTTGGTTAAAATCCCTTCTTATTTCCTCAGGTTATCGCCCTGAAATGAAAATATGGGCGTGTCTTGGGCAGATAACTCCGTAAAAGGTTGACGAAATTTGTCCATTAGCAATTCCAAACCAGATCTCCTAAATGTCAATATATATAGCAAGTTTGGTTAAAATCCCTTCTTATTTACTCAACTTACAGTCCGGAAATGAAAATATAGGTGTGTCTCAGGCAGATAACTTCGTAAAAATTTGACGAAATTTGCCCATTAGCAATCCCAAACCAGATCTCCTTAATGTCGATGCATATAGCAAGTTTGGTTAAAATCCCTTGTTATTTACTCAAGTTACCGTCCAGAAATGAAAATATGGGCGTGTATCGGCAGATAACTCCGTAAAAAAATGACGAAATTTGCCCATTAGCAATCCCAAACCAGATATCCACAATATCAATGCACATACTAAGTTTGGTAAAAATCCATTGATGTTTACTCAAGTTATTATCCGGAAACGAAAAAGGGACGAACAGACATACGACGGACGGACGGACAGATACAGGGACGTCCAACGTGAAACCATAATACCCCGCCACTATTGTGTGGCAGGGTATAAAAAGTATTGATAATTTTTTTTATATCTCCACAAAAACATATGTTGTGGGGATTCATTAGAAGCACCTCACAGAGGTGCTTGAAATAAGTACCCACAACGTATGTTTTTGTTGAGAAATAGGACAAATATTTACTTGATATCTTTTATCAAGAGATATATACATCAAATATATCTACTTACACATCAACTTCACAGATATAGCAATGGCAATTTTCTATGACATGTTCATGTTTGGTGCGATCAAACACAGCCTTTGTGTCGTCTTTCTTCCGAAGCACTGCCGGATCAGCAGGGTTGATAGTGCTAGCAACGATGTGACATATAACATGACCCACTAAAGCTAGATTAGGTATCTTTATTTCATTAAGGATTATAACTTTCATATCAACTCAGTCATAACATATTATCATACGCCATATTTACACTTAACTCCTTACTATATAAGGTCATTTTATTACTTTTTGATGTGTCTAAAAATATGTTATGGTTACTCATTATAAGTGCATCAGCAAGGCACATCTAATGAGTACCCATGCATAACATATAATTTGGTGGTGAAATTGAGAAAAAATATTTGCTTGATATCCCTCTCATCTGAACCCTTGCCATGCTGAATAAATTAAGAGGCTATGCTCAGCCAATCAGACTACTTAATCCAGGTTGTTGATACAAATTCACATACTTAATAACAAACAGTGCAGATCCAGATCAGTTGGCTTCTGAAGAAGCCAAATGATCTGTATCTATACTGTTTGCAGAGGCAGGGCATATCTGGGTTCAGCAGGACCAGGTTTAAGCTATGATCTAAGCATACCTTCTGGAATCAATAAGGGTTTACTAATGAAAGGATACAATATAACCAGCAGGTTGCCAGGATGTTGGTAATGCCGGTACCAGTGTTGTACTGTGTATGACTGCAAACACAATCACTGTTACCCAGGCTATGATCTGTAGTGGATGGGGTGGACAAGACCACCCATTGTCACGGCTTGGTTCCTCCTCTAACTCTAATGTACGGTTTGTACTACCACCCATCTGAAACAACAAATCAAAAATACTGTATTCCATTCACCCTAAGTGTTTTGACAGACAGGCCCAGGAAACATTACAGAGCCATTGCCCCAGATGAGAAGGGTATCCACAAATTATTTTTCTTATTTCTTCATGAACACTTACGTTGTGGGTACTCATTAGAAGCGCCCCAGTGAGGCGCTTCTAATGAGTACCCACAACATGTGTTTTTGTGGAGAAATAAGAAAAAATATCAGCACTTTTTGGTTGAAAAAAAAAAGTACCTCATCTGGTGCTAAGAGAACAGCATCTGATCATGGTCTACACTGTCTGCCACTCATCCAGCAGTTTAAGACACATCAACAGGTTGCAATAAAATAAATAAACAGAATAAATGGGACTCACTGAAATTTTAGGACAATTATGGTATGGAGTTTAGGTGTCCAAATATTTAATAGAAAACATGTGTAAAAAAAAAAAATATGCATTATACTGAGTTAGTTATTTGAATATATTAAGTCGGAAGCCAAATATTAAATTAAATTGCACCATATATAGACATGGCCCCAGATAAGGAGGGTATGCACATAATTTTTATCTTTTCTTATTTTTCCAGGAAAAGCATATGTTATGTTACCCATCACAAGCACTTCATAGAGGCAATTTTAATGAGAACCAAGAACATAATATGTTTTTGTAAAGAAATAATAAAACAATCAAAATTTTTTGGTTGAAAACAGGGCCTTAAATAGAGCTACATTAATAATCTTAAATATTCAACAGATAAGCCTGTGTAAACTGTGCAGACCCAGATCAGATGCTGCAGAATGTAAAGACTGATCTGGGTCTACAGTTTGCTTAAGACCTGTGTCTCAGAATAGTTATAAAAATTTAATAACATTTCTCTGGAGAATGAAACAGGTGTTTGTGTACAAAAGCAAATTACCATAAGCAGGTAGATTATCGGGGAAAAGCAGAAAAAATAATTACCTGGGCTCAGTTGTTCAAAGCATTGTTAGCTAAACAACCTTGTTAAGGGTCATTTCGTTAACTGTTTTAGCGGATTCAATATATAATATTCTGATATTTTTTACTGAAAAAATGTGAGTAGCTTTTGCACTGCAAACATGACCCCAAAAGCTACTCACATTTTTTCAGCAAAAAATTTCATCTATTTGCGTATCACTCAATGTAAATTTTAACGAATCGTTAACTAACGACATCGTTAGTTTTGAACAACTGGGCCCTGTAGTTTCTACCACCCACACAGTTGTTGCGCCATTTGCATCCAGCATTGTTTTAGACATATCATCATGTAATAAATGGTGCTTATTAAAAGTTTATGACAAGTACGGTGAGGAGATGGGTTGTCCAATATTTAGGGTAAATACAGTATGATAAATTTTCAAGCTATGAACTTCCTAAAGCTACAGATAAGGTTATAATGAAGTTTGTTTGTGTTGATGTTTTACAGCCCAGTCAACCCAATGGGGTCATGTCGAGCGCAGTCAGTTTACCTAACCACATTTTTACCGGATAAATTTAATCAGATAATTGTTGTTATTTTTATACCAAAATGTACATGTACATGTACCCTGCAGTACTCATTGGAATTGTCTCAGTGAGTATTACAGTAAATATATCCTAAACTTTCAAACATTTTATTCCATACTATTTTAGCCTAAATTTGGCTTTTTATACAGTTGTTTCTTAAAATACTTAGTGGAATGGCAAACAGTGAAGACCCTGATCAGACAGCTCCTGCATTGTTTGCATAATTGCCATTTTGTCAGCAACTTTGGTGTACAAAAGTTTAGGACATATACGTTACCAAGGTCTGGTTTGGTGCAAAAATTCGACCTAATTACCACACATATCCCTATAAGTGCACAGTCAAGCAATTCTGCAGTCTTCAAATTACAGCCAGTGTACTTTTTGTCTACTATTTTGGTACCCATTTGAATTGCATCGACTTAATTACAGCCAGTGTACTTTTTGTCTACTTCTTTATAAAGGCATATGTTGTGGGTACCCATTTGAATTGCATCAGCTTGTTGATGCAATTCAAATGAGTGTCCACAACATATGCGTTAATAAAGAAAATCAGAAAAAATTGCATAAATATCACCAAATAAAGCTTTTGCTGATATTTGTTTTTAAGGGTACCCTTAGTAGCCAGAGTCATATTTTATGACAAGTTTTCCCGGTAATTTTGAAAAACCTAAGTGCACAGTGTGGTAATTAGGTGGAATACGGTAGCTTCTCATAACTGTGTTTCTCTGGAGATGTGAATTCTTGAAGATATGTTTAATCAAGCTGAAACAGTCAGACAAAAGTCTGCATAAAATTGATTGAAATGTGAATAGGTTGCCATTTGAATTTAGCTTCAAAATAAGCTGATTTTTCTCCCATGGTTTCACCGATTACTAATCATAGCTGGTTTTGACTAACAAAAAATTATTGTTTGTTGTTGTTTATATTGATGTTGTTTTTCTTTGTTGTTGTTGTTGTTGTTTTGTTATTGTTTTTTATTTGTTGTTGTTGTTTTCTTTTTTTTCCAGATATTTTATTTGTCCAAAGAACACCTACATTAACCCTTATCCTGCTGTTCACAACAAACCCTACCTTTGCAAACAGTGTAGATCCAGATCAGATGGCTTCTGAAGAAGCCATATGATCAGGATCTACATTGTTTGTCATTCAGTTTGTGAATTTGAACGAAAACATTATATGATGTAGTCTGATTGGCTGATAATCAGAAATGCGTGTGGCTAATTAAATTTCTCAGCAGGATAGGGTTAAAAGATTAAATATTTCATTTGTCCAAAGAATATTAACCCTTAACCTGCTAGAAAAAAAATGAATCAAGCCTGTAAGAGGGGGTACCTCTACTCGAGAAGTCATTACTCTCTTAATTTTGCCTCGAATTACATGGAATTTTCACATACAATTTGCCGATCGTAGGTGGCCATTTTACCGGAGAAGGGATGGTCACGTGACTAGAAAGTCATGAGTCACTTGTAAACCGGGAACCGTTTAAGACACTTTAAAAAAAAATGTTACAAGGGACCAGCGCCTACTGTTTACTATTGCAAAAGAAACAAGTGACATACAAAGGTTCTTTTGTTATTCCTACTTCTGCCTCACTGGAAATGATTCAGGTGTTATGGGCTTTTTTTCCTGAAAATCCTGATCAATCGCTGAAATTAATGGCAGCTTGATATTTGGTATTCTCAGTCTGTTATAGTGGGGGTAAAATCCTGCACCTGACTATCTAATGAAAAGTATCATGTTTGTATGAAAGTAGGTTCACTCCTGTATGAGAACACTTGCTCTGAATGGTTGCATGTGGTATACAGTAAGTTTGACAGGCTTTAGAGTTGGCAGACCCCTCCAGCGCGACAACAGTCGCGATTAGCAGCCTAAGGGTTAAACTGTTGCATAATCTCTCAGTATATCATCACAAACAACAACAACAATAATAATAATAATAATCACAGTTCCAGATAAGGAGCTTTTTCAACCCAAAAATGTTGATGTTTATCTCATTTCTTCAGGTAAACATATGTTGTGGGTACTCATTAGAAGTGCCTCAATGAGGTACTTCTAATGAGTACCCATAACATATATTTTCATGAAGAAATAATAAATATTTTCTTGATATCCCCTCTTATTAGGAGCTATGAATAAAAATAAAACATGTGAGAACCTTACCACAGACTTACAAAGTCTGTAGAGATAGTACTTGTATGATAATTCCTAAATCACAATATTTTTCTCAATGGCATCAAAGATCACTTCCCAACTGTTCCTTTCTCTAGTTTGCGCTAGCTGTTAGCTAATACCATAAGATGTCTGAGGTAGCTGTTAGATGATCCCATCAGATGTCTGAGGTGGCAAATACATGCATCATAGAGGATAAATTAGAGACAATGAGCATTTCAAACATCTGGCAGTGTCCAAGCAGTGTATAATGGATCCATTATAATAGCAGCAAAAAACAGCTTTTGACTTTGCAGTTGCAGGAACTGAAACATACAAGTGTCTCAAATACGATGATTTTTTTTTTCTTATCCAGACAGCTTGTCCACTCTGGGATCATTAGCACTGGAATGGGAACAAAACTAAAACAAGAGGGCCATAATGGCCCTGTAACGCTCACCTGAGCATTTAGCACTTTGAGAACCTGATCTAGAACTGATCAAGGCAAACATGTTTTTCTTATCAAAATTCAAAATGATTATATTAACATGTAAGACAATGTGGCATGTCTAATGGACTGTGAAATAAAGGTCAAGGTCAAATATGGATGACTGCACTCAAGAGGCCATGCTAAGATGTATGCATGTACTAAGTATCACTGGCTGTAGGAGCAATAGTTACTGAGAAACTGACCTAAACACAAACACTTCACAAGTACCAAATATCACTCTGTAGGACCAATAATTACTGAGAAACTGACCTAAAGGGAAAAACTTAAGTCACTGGATAGAAAAATATACATCTCCTTGAAATCTTCAAACATTTTGAGCAAAATTCATGATGATCACTTCAAAAATGTGACCTCTAGACCATCAACAAGGTTTTCCTTTGATCTGGCCAGGTGACCTAGTTTCTGATATCAAACTAGACCTAGAAATCATCAAGACAAACATTTTAAGCAATATTTATGATGATTATTTAAAAAATGTGACCTCTGGTGTGTTAAGTTTTCTGCTGATTTGGCCTGGTGACCTAGTTTTTGATCCCATGTGACCAAGTTTCGAACTTGACCTAGAAATCATCAAGACAAACATTTTGAGCAAGATTCTTGATGATTGCTTCAAAAATGTGACCACTAGAGTGTTAACAAAATTTTCTGTTGATTTGGCCTGGTGACCTAGTTCTTGACCCCAAGTGACCCAGTTTCAAACTTGACCTAGAACTCATCAAGACAAAACATTTTAAGCAATATTCATGATGACTGCTTCAAAATTGTGACCGCTAGAATGTTAACAAGGTTTCAGCTGATTTGGCCAGGTGACCTAGTTTTAGACCCCAAGTGACCCAGTTTCGAATTTGACATAAATATCATCAAAACAAACATTTTGAGCAAGATTCATGATGATTTCTTGAAAAATGTGAAAGCTAGAGGGATAACAAGGTTTTCCGATGATTTGGCCAGGTGATCTAGTTTTTGACCCCAGGTGACCCAGTTTCGAACTTGACCTAGAAATCATCAAGACAAACATTTTGAGCAAGATTCATGATGATTGCTTAAACAAGTCACCCTGATGCTTCCTAGCAAGTTTGCAGTCAACTCACCTTTAGGTTCAGGAGAAGCAAAAAATAGATTTTCAAGATGGCTGTCATGGCGGCCATCTTGGATTTCCGATTGGAACGATTTTAGCTATTTTTGATCTATAAGTCATTCCAGTGCTTCCTACCATGTTTGGAGTCAATTGGCTTTTGGGTTTAGGAGAAGAAGCAAAAAATAGATTTTCAAGATGGCTGCCATGGCGGCCATCTTAGATTTCCGATCAGCACGATTTTAGCTATTTTTGATCTACAAGTCACCCCAATGCTTCCTAGCAAGTTTGGAGTCAATTGGCCTTTCAGTTCAGGAGAAGCGAAAAGATAGATTTTCAAGATGGTGGCCATGGTGGCCACCTTGGATTTCCTATCGGCACGATTGTAGCTAATTTTGATCTACAAGTCACCCTGATGCTTCCTAGCAAGTTTGGAGTCAAATGGCCTTTCGGTTCAGGAGAAGAAGTGAAAAATAGATTTTCAACATGGCGGACATCTTGGATTTCTGTTTGGAACGATTTTAGCTGTTTTTGATCTACAAGTCACCCTGATGCTTCCTACCAGGTATTGAGTCAATCGGCCCAAGGGTGTATGAGGAGTAGGCTTTGAAAGCAATTGCTGACGCCACACGAAGGAAGATGCACGACGGACATTGACTGACCACAATAGCTCAGCATGAGCACTTTGTGCTCAGGTGAACTAATAAACAATCGAACTCAGAGACCCTAAAGCAGCTCAAATATTGTGAAACAGAGATCATTTTTGTGGATATAAATTGGGCACCAGGGTATGCAAAGATTAAGGGGAAATAAGAAGCAGACAGACTCGCTAAAGAAGTACCAAAAGACAGGAAACAACCGAATGTAACATAATAAATACAGCAAAATAGCACCGTTTCACCAAATGGCAACGTCAGTGGGATATTTTGAATTGTGGGAGACGGGGGCTTGAGAAAATGTCGGTTCTTCAGTCTGAGACAGGTTTTTGAAGAGCTGGACCAATTTTCACTTCAGAAGAATATAAACAAATTTGGTCCATAATAATTCATGTTTTCTTATAATTTGACTTTAAAATCTAAAATTTAACCCTATCTGCAGATCTAAAAAAAACAAAACAAACCTTTTGTCAACACATAACACCAACCCTGTACTGGAAATCACCATGAGTGATCTGCTTATTATCACAACCCTGCTTGATCCTCATGTCAAAAATTAACCCTTGTCATGCTGAATAAATTAAGATGTCACGCCTATTTCTAGTTTTCAGCCAATTAAATTACTTTATCCCGGCTGCTGATATAAATTCACATACTTAATTTACAGTGTTTAAGCCAGGCTGCGCCACTGCGCAATTGGCGCATGTTTTCATATTTTGGCGCAGAAAAAAATAAGTTCTTGCACCATCATGGCGCAGAAAATAAAAAAACAAGAGCTCCGACAAGTGGGGCATTATACGCCCATGGCAAGTAAAAAGATGTAGCACAAAAACTGGCTCCTGTATAATTCAGTGCTCCGGAAATAAACTGTAAGTGAAATTACAAAAAAAAAAAAAAAAAATTTAAAAAATTTCATTGGGGCATATCTCTGCTGATATTTGGTGAACTGTAACCTAAGCGACCAAACTGGCCCAGGAATTAAGGAAGAAGTGACTTCTCCCTCCTGGGAAAATAGGGAGAAGTTTGCTGCTTCTAGGGAGAAGTGCTTTCTGACGGAGGACACACCACAGAAGCATGAATATATTATAAGCTCATATGAGCCTTTGGCTGATTTGTTTTTCCTATACTTCAATATCGGACCAAACAATAACAAAACAAAAATAAACAACCAAAAAAAAAAAAAAAAAATGCTGCAGGAAATTTTTTTGTAAACCTTTAACTTGTTTAATACTGATTTTATTTTTGTTCTTCAAGGGAGCCAAATCAGAAGAGTATTAAAAAAAAAAAATCCAAAAAGAATTATGTATTCATAAAGATTTAATAATGGCAACATTTCCTTGCAAATCTAATAAAAGAAGAAGAAAAAAAAAAAAAAAAAAAAAAGGAAATCAATATCTTGCCCATATGACCAAAACTTTAGTTATTTGCAAAAAATATATCTATTATAAAATAAAATTTGCACACTATTACCTCTAAACAATATGCTGAGAAAAGTTTACAAAAACTTTCAAAGGGGCATAAATCTGCAAATATTTGGTGCACTGTGACCTCGAAAAAATATGTGCTGCTCCACATCATCGTGTAACTATTTATGAAGTTTCAGCTTGATCGGATGTAAGCTATAGAAGGATTAAGCCGGAAACAAAAAATTAATAGAAATTAACAGAAATTTTCAACGGGGTTTAACTCTGCAAATATTTGGTGGACTGTAACCTTTAAACAATATGCACTACTCCACATCATGGTCTAACTACAAATAAAATTTCAGCTTGATAAGATGTAAACTGTAGGAGGATTTAGCTGGAAACAAAAGGTTTACTGAAATTTTCAAAGGGGCATAACTCTGCTAATATTTGGTGGACTGTAACCGCAAAACAATATGCGCTGCACATCATGGTCTAACTGTACATGAAGTTTCAGCTTGATTGGATGTAAACTGTAGGAGGATTTAGCCAGAAACGAAAAATTAATAGAAATCTTCAAAGGGGTATAACTCTGCTAATATTTGGTGGATTGTGATCTTGAAATAATATGCGCTGCTCCACATCATAGTCAAACTACAAATCAAGTTTCAGCTTGATCGGATGTAAACTGTAGGAGGAGTTAATCGGAAACAAAAAGTCAACTGAAATTTTCAAAGGGGCATAACTCTGCTAATATTTGGTGGACTGTAACCTCGAAATAATATGCGCTGCTCCACATCATGGTCTAACTATATATGAAGTTTCAGCTTGATTGGATGTAAAATGTAGGAGGAGTTAACCAGAAATGAAAAGTTTACAGAAATTTTTTAAGGGGCATAACTCTGCAAACATTTGGTGGACTGTAACCCCAAAACAATATGCGCTGCGCCACATCATGGTCTAATTATATATACCAAATTTCAGCTTGATTGGATGTAAACTGTAGGAGGAATTAGCCGGAAACGAAAAAGTTTACGGACGGATGGACGCCATACCCCGTAACATAATACATCCCATTTTTCAAACGGGCGTATAAAAAACAAAGTTGGAAAATCGCCAATTCTGCTGGAGTTTGGCAAACTACGTCGTTGTTGGTTTTTATACTGCACTGTGTATTATACTTGCACCGGCAGAAGTGTTCCGGATAGCAACTACCAATTATATCATGCCTTCTGATTGGATATGGAGATCCAATCAGCGTTCCTGTTTCATGTATTGAAAGCACATGATCTGATGCGCAATATTGTTGATACGTTGTCATGGCTGAACTCAAAAGGAAAGAACAATCAATATTGATCTAAGGGGGAAACCACAGAATCTTCGACCAAACTAAGTGAAGAAGGCCCCTCCTAATCGACGCGATCAATCTGACCCTTCACCCCCAGCTGCTGTGGCAGAAAGCGAACGTGACAAACTAAAAACAAGTGAAAAAGAAAGTAGTCAAATAAATTGTGGCTTTCAAGAACCGTGGTTACAATTGTTCCTATGGCTTGTATATGATAAGAAAGATAATATCATGAGCTCTTCGCTTTGTGTCAAACACAAAAAGAAAAAATTGTGTTGTCCCCAGATTTTTTCAATTGTCTCTTAACTTTTTGGATGGTAGGGGCCCTTGGGCCCCAAAACTGAAATTCCTGGCTTGAACACTGCTTAAAGGCAAACAGTGCAGATCCAGAGCAGTTGGCTTTTTCAGAAGCTAACTGATCTGGATCTACACTGTTTGCAAAGAAAGGACATATCCGGTTTCAGCAGGACTAGGGTTAAGTAACTGCCCATTTGACTGAAGTGTGAAAAATCAATACCTGCTGTTACCGTATTTACACTAAAAATTTGGACACCCAGACATCTTACCATACTGGTCCTAAAATTTGAACAAGTCTATTTTACATCTTGACACATCTTTTATATTGCTAGCTGAATGGTAGACAGTGTAGATCTGGAATAGAAGCCACATGTTTTACAGCATCTGATCTGGGTCTACACTGTTTGCTCAGACATGTCTGTCCCAACACTGGAGGTTATGTCAGTAAGCATAAAAGGGACAGCCCTTCATACCTACTTGGTTGCGCATTACAACAATCAAAGATGTTTTTCTCACTGTTGTTAATTTGTTTATTTAATTTTAAAAGCTATATATATGTTTAATGTGCTACATTGAAATCTTAAAATGCTCAACCTGCCAAAGTCAGATGTGTTGGGCCTGAATGTGGCACTAGGGTGAAACACTAATTTCTTTAATGGTCCATAGAAAGAAAAAAAAAATGTAGTGGCTAGCTGCCTTGCTAGCTGCAGCAAAGTGACTTGCCACCACATGAAGAGGTTACAGCTGTTTCCCTTTTGCGCTTTTCACCGACTTGAGTGCTTGGCAGTTGTGAAAGTGAAAGTACATTAAATCGCAGATGTCTGAAAAATTAAGCTATATTGCTGGTTTTAATCATGATACTTATGCGCATGTAAGTTCAGAAAGTGTAAGCAACGTTAGTATGTCTTTCTTATGTTAATAAAAAAAGCAGCATCTGCATTTGGAAATTGCAATACAGAAATTTTTCAACAATTTTCATGGAAAATAAATGTACCAAAATCATCCGCTGGGCAAACTCTGTGAATGCGACCGAAAATCCCTGGGCAGTCTCCATAAATGTGACTGAAAATGATGGGACCGATTGGCAAATTTCAGTTTCTTGAGCCCTGGTAGGACTAAGGAGACACATGTATAACAACAAACCCCCTCCCTTAACCTTCATCACTCTCTGGACAAAAATAGCAAATGACAAACTGATGATATTTTTCTTATTTTTCCAGGAAAACAGGCTCTGACATTCCATGCAAACTGTCTCCTAAGCAAGGAGACAATTTGCTGACATGTCAGAGCCTATTTTGTGGGGAAAATAAGAAAAACAGTTCAAAATGTTGTCTGCTGAAATTTTTACCCAGCATGTTAATAAACTTTCTTGAGAAATTATCATACAAAAAAATGGTAAAATAAACCTTTACTAATCTTTGGTCTAATTCAACAGACGTCAAATTGGTGACATTTTTTTTTTTTTTTTTATTTTTCCCAGAAAACAGATCTGACAACTGGAGACTACATAATGTATTTGCATGAAATGTCAAATCCTGTTTCCTGAGAAATATTTTAAAATGTCTTTTGGTGAAAATTTTACCCAGAGCGCTAAGCATTTAGATGGGTTATTCAGCACTCAGTGATAACCATGAGCATCAATCAGGAAAAACAGATAAAAAAAATTGTGAATGTGGAGAAAAGGAAACAACAGGGCCCAGTTGTTCAAAGCACTGTTAGCGTAATGATTTCGTTAGCGGTCGAAATGCTAACTGTTCTAGTAAGTAAATATCTACTTCACAGGCAAATGCAAAAGCTACTCACATTTTTTCAACAAAAATATTAAATTATATTCCATATTCAATGATCAATGTTTTAACGATACCTTAACTAACGACATCGCTAGTTTTGAACAACTTGGCCAATCATTACTTGCTAGTGCGAAAATAGCTCCAGATAAGGCATTTCTTTTAGATAAAACATAATTATACACTTATATTCTTTCTTATTTCTCCACAAAAACACAAGGAACTTAAGAGGACCATATGTAAGAGGGACAGTCTTTATGACAAGTATATAAAGCATAGATGCCCTGTAGACATGCAAGCCCACCTTGAATCAAAATAGCTGATCAATAAGAAACTTGAGGTCGCCCACAACAGGTACATAGAAGAAATACTGGGCACTGCAGACTCTACTGAACCAGTCAATTCAAATCCCCAAACTGACAATGATCCTCAAACGAACAACTTTGCCTAAGAAGTTGTACTCACTCTTGAAGAACTCTAAACAGGGCTCAAAAAGCTCAGCTCCCCTGTAAAAGGACAGCCAACTATATACAGCCTCTGACAAAGCAAACAAAGTTAATCAGCACTTTCAGTCTGTCTTCACACCCAAAACTCCACTGAAACTTAAGTCAAATATCAACTGCCGGCCTCGGTGGCTCAGTTGGATGTGCCGTCCGACTGGAGACCAGGAGGTCGCAGGTTCAACCCCCGCCGAGGTCGGCAACATTCTTTCGTGGAGATTGATCATGAAATATTTTCTACGGTCATTCTCTCCCTTCCGCTGATTCAAGAAGGGCAGTTGTCAGTTTCTGGCGAAAGAATGTGCACAATACTGGTTAACCGTTTAGAGGACTAAACCTGCCCAGTAAACGTGTGGTTAGGTAAACTGACCGCGCTCGACATGACCCCATTGGGTTGACTGGGCCGTAAAACCTCAACACAAACAAATCACATAAAGCAGTACAGGACCTTGTAGATGATGGTAAACTTCACCCACCCCAAACACTTAGTGAAACCCTCAGTCCTGTTCCTCAAATGCCAAATATTACAGTCACCCTAAATAGAATACTGAAACTACTGAAGGATCTAAACCCTCACAAGGCTGCAGGACTTGACCAAATAAAACCGCATGTTCTTCAAACTCTGTGATGTCATTGCACCCATATTACAGGTCATATTCCAGAAGTCTCTAGAGATTGACAGAGTTCCCAAATATGCATACATATGTCCTCTCTTTAAGAAAGGAGAAACAATCTAAGCATCCAATTACAGGCCTATCTTCCTGACTAGCATTCTATGCAAGGTGCTAGAGCACATAATCATGACAAATGTGGTTTCTAACAAGGACCATCATAACTTGCTGTATGATCTGCAGCAGAAGGGTTTTTAAACTAAGCGTTCCTGACTCAACTTCCTGTGAGACCCAGCTTGTGGCCCTCATAGAAGACCTTAATATGCAGAATGCATTACTGCAGCAGGTAGCCAAACTGATGTTGTCTTGCTTGACTTCTCCAGAGCATTTGACAAAGTCAGTCACCACAAACACCTGCTAAAATTGCACAACTATGGGATCAGAGATCCCAGTTTGAAACTGATACAGGTATTCCTTTCAAATTAGACGGTAAACTGTTGTTCTGGAAAATGAAAAGTTGAACACAGTGCCTGTAACATCTGGGGTTCCGTCCTAGGCCTAATACTGTTTCTAATCTATAAATATAAACGAATTACTGGACAGGACTAGATCAAAGGTATGATTGTTTGCTGATGATACAGCCATTTACTTGGCAGTTTCCAGCCTACAAGTTGCTCAGTTACTTTAGCAGGACCTTGATAGACCATGAGTGGAAATTACAGTGGGACATGGAGTTTAACCCAAGTATATGTGTTATCACACACATGACTTGAGCTCAAACTCCAGTCCCTAGTGAGTACCTGCTGCATGGTCAGATTTTAGAGTCAGCCGGAAACTCTAAGTATCTGGGTGTAGAAATCAGTGACAATCTATCCTTCAACAGCCATATCCAGAAACATCAGGGCCCAGTTGTTCAAAGCTAACGACGTCGTTAGTTAACGATTCGTTAAAATTTACATCGAGTGATACGCAAATATGCTGAAATTTTTTGCTGAAAAAATGTGAGTAGCTTTTGCAGTGCAAAAGCTACTCACATTTTTTCAGCAAAAAATATCAGAGCATTGTATATTGAATCCGCTAAAACAGTTAACAAAATGACCCTTAACGAGCTCGTTAAGCTAACGATGCTTTGAACAACTGGGCCCTGGACTATATCTCCAGCCATCTGTGAAATAGCTTAAAAGACACTGGTGCATCCTCAGGCAGAATATTCTTTCTTTGCAATTATGGAGTCCCTACACTCAAAACAATATTCGCAAAAATAGAAATTTATGCCCAACGTAGGGCAGCTAGGTGGACACTTGTCTAACCACAGGGGGTCCAGTATAAAACAAAACATCCATTTAACATACACAGAAGCAGGATTTAATGTGAAAGAGGAAATTCCAAAACCAACAAAGTGGTTTAAGAATTAATAAAACAAATTCTATATGAAAAGGAAGCTCTTGATTCAAGGATTATTTTCATAAGCAATTTACTGTGAAAAAGTGTAAATAGCAGAAAATATTTGGATATATTTAAATGGATGTTTTGTTTTATACTGGACCCCCTGTGGTTACACTGTGCAGAGTACATCTTACCTCCAGATAATGGAGTAGTAATGGCTGACTAAGGTGGTCAGTAGAAATAATTAACAAATAAAATATAATTGTACTTTAACCAGAATGGAGGATTCTATGAGTTCAGTTTCTTCAGCTAGGAGCAGCATGGTTATTACAGACAGTCTCACTGCCATGGAGGATTTTCCTGGTTTTGCTACTGCTGACACTGAATCAGATGACAATGTATCTGATCCATTTCAAGGGATTTTCTATCACATAATGTCCCTGCAGGACAGCACAAACATCTTATTTTATAACCAGGCAATCTTTGATAGCATTATGACTGTATTAAGTAAACAGTTCAGATTTCCCTCTGAAGAAACAAAAAAATTTCAGTTGAAAACATATGTAGACCAGAGAAAATGTACCCTTAGCATAGATAAAACTGTTATGTCTCTATGTGCAAGTGGACATGGACATATGTCATGGAAAGAAAAGGTTTTCAGAAAGTTAGGAGAAAATCTGTTCAGAACATTTGTTAAGGAAAACAATTCATTGCTTAACACAAATATGGTCAATGAAACTGTATCTGAAAATCAGGATTCTACACAAAACCAGAAAGATAATGAGGTGTTAATTAATGCAACTGTAGAGGAGCCTGAAAATGAGCCCCCTACTGGGCCAACAGCACAGCAATCAGAACAGGTGATCAACTTTACACACCTACAAGACTCACCTGTGATAAGACAGATCTCATCCCTTATGGACATGATCTCAGCTCTGCAGGGACAGATCACCACACTCAGTAGACAAGTTAATAACCTGGTTCAGCAAGTTGCAAACCATTCTTTGTACAGAACTATGGACCAAACTAGTGCCAGTTCACCAATTCTGAACCAGACAACAAGGAATGAAGTGTCAGAGGAAGAAATGCCAAAGAGCAGTAATGGTGTCAGTGCTGCTGTTACACCAAATACTTTAGATGTTTGCATTCCTAGATCAGCTCCAGAGCTGTCAGATTTACAAACTAGACAGTACAGTGAAGTTGTCAGAAGGACATCAACCCCCATTGATTCTGTTAATGGAACACCACAGAGGCCATGCCCTGCTCCAAGAAGGGCATTACAGCCAAATGTGCCAAGACCTAGCCCAAGACCTCTTCCAATGACTAAAAACAATCAGGCAAACCAAATTCTATTAATAGGGGACTCACTGATTTCTTCTGTCAATCCAAAAGGACTAAGAAAAAATATAATCAAAAACGGGATTTCAGGTGCCAATATTGAGAAAATTACTACACAGATGAAAGTGTATGACATTAGTAAGTTTTCTCATGTGATAATGTATGTTGGAGGAAATGACGCCTCCAGTGGAACGGACATTGAGTATTTCGAAGAAATGTATGATAGGCTGATTCAGCATATAAAGGAAGCAAGCTGTCATTGTAAGATTATACTGTGTAATTCTTGTCCTAGGGGGGACACAAGCACGACTGAATTGAACGATATCATACAGACACTTGCTGAGCACCATGGTACTAGCCTTATTGATCAAGACAAAGCCTTTCATGATAGGCATGGGAACTTAATACATGGATATTATGACACAGACCGTATACATTTGTCATCGTCAGGTGTAAAGCGACTACTTGGAACAATAAATAAAGATGTCACAATAGTGAATGATTTTGACAAGTGTGTTTATGGCAGGCGAAAGGCTAACAGGGCTACGCAACGACAACAATCTAGTCATGGCAGTAGGAGAAATTTTCAGAAGAGACATATATGTGCTGACAGTAGACTTAATCTATGCTACAAGTGTGGAGAAGGTAACCATGACACTAATGATTGTAAACATACAGAGCAGTTAAAATGTTATCACTGTGGTTACCTTGGGCATAAGTCAGGGCGCTGTCTCCAGAATATATAGGAATTTGGCAATGATGCCTCCAATATTAATATGGAACAACACTTAAATTTATCTAATAAATTCTCATGTCTAACTTCAATTTGTTCAGAATGTGAGTCAACCAATTGTATGTGTTACAGTCAGTTTACTGAGACTCAAGATGTTAACTCAGTGAGATTTATTGATGATAGTCCAAGTGATCAAAGCATTTCATTTTCAGAGATGGTATATATGGTACCACCTGAACAACAAGACACATTTTATGTTGATGATACTTTAATTAATGCACCCATGAGGCCCTCCAGTGCTGGTATAGATAACACAAATTTGTCTACATCAAATGCTTCAACTAACCATACATGTTTAAATAATGCTTCCTTTTCAGGTACACATATATCTATTGGTTGTCAGTCTCCTGCTGAACATGAGGACTCTTATAACGATAGCTCTCTATCTCCAAGTAGGGACAAGAGCTCCTCTGTGTCTTCTACCCAGGTATCTGACAATAGATTTGGTTCAGATCCTGATCTGTTAGGTCGCTCGGCATTCGATCAATCCAATTCTTTTTGTCCTCTTGATTTAGGTTTAAAGTGTAAAGGTTTTAGAATGGGGCATGTCAATATACAAGGCATAAGCAACAAAACTGACCAAGTGCGCCTGCTACTCGAGTTAAACAAAAATGAAATTCATGTCCTAGGCTTGAGTGAGACTAAACTGAACGCAATTCACCCTGATTCAGCTTTTAAAATAAATGGTTTTCAAAAGCCTTTTCGAAGGGACAGAGAAATAAATACTGGCGGTGGTCTCCTAGTCTATGTTAAAGAAGGCATATGTGTCAGCAGAAGATCTGATCTTGAACATGAAAATCTTGAATGTATTTGGCTGGAAATTAAACCAGTAAAAAGCAAATCATTTTTGGTTGGAAATATTTATCGACCACCACACTCTACTATTCAATGGAATGCAATTTTTGAAGACTGTATTGAAAACGTACTACGGGAAGATAAGGAAATTTACATCATGGGAGATATGAACAGGGATCTATTAAATAATCAAATTAAAAATGCCTGGTTAGATTATATGGAACCTTTTGGTCTAGCACAGATAGTTTCTGAGGCTACAAGAGTTACAGGTGATTCCAGCACTCTGATAGACCATATTTACACAAACTGCCCCGAAAATGTGAACTCTTTAAATGTTCCCAAGATAGGGCTTAGTGATCACTTTCCTATATTTTTCACACGAAAAATGCATGTAAAACCTCCAAAGATATACCACTACACAATATCATACAGAAGTTTTAAAAACTTTCATGAAGGCCATTTTATTGAGGAGCTTCAATCTGTTCCATGGGATACCATAAAACTGTTTGATGATACAGATGATGTAATGGAGGCATGGTTAGATCTCTTTTTACAAGTAGTGGACAAGCATATACCAATAAAACAACATAGAGTTAAACACAAAAATCAGCCTCAGTGGATATCACCAGAAATTCTCGATGCAATGAAATGTAGAGATAGGCATAAATCTATTGGAAATGACGATGACTATAAGTTTTGGAGAAATAAAGTTATCAAAATGATTCAAAATGCTAAAAAAGTTCAATACCAAACATTCATTGAAAACAATAAGGACAATCCAAGTAGTATTTATAAGATATTTAAGGAATTTGGTGCAGGTAAATGCACAAAGAGACAGTCAATCATTGGGTCTGTAAAAGTTGGAGACACTCTTACTGAAGATTCTACAGGTACCGCAAATGAATTTAATGATTTTTTTGTAAATGTTGCATCAAAGTTAAAGGAACCCGTAACAAATACAAATCATATTAAACTGAAAGAGTTCTGTCAGACAAAGCTTCCTGCAGACGCAAAATTTGTAATTCCATCACTTCAAAAAGAGAAGGTTCTGAAATTCCTCTCAAACATTGACATCAACAAAGCTACAGGTATAGACATGATTGGGCCCCGTCTACTAAAAGTTGCTGCCCCTTACATAGCAGATGAAATTACTTATATCTGCAATCACAGTATTACCAATTCTGTTTTCCCAAACAAATGGAAAGAGGCAAAAGTAACTCCCCTTCACAAGAATGGTCCCCATGAAGAAGTTAATAACTATCGTCCCATATCTATTTTGCCTGTGTTGTCGAAAGTACTTGAAAAGCATGTACATGAGAGTCTCTCTGATTTTTTGCATGAATATAATTTATTGCATAAAACTCAGTCCGGCTTCAGAGCCCAACATTCTTGTGAAACTGCTCTTGTTAATATGATAGATCTATGGTTGAACGCAATAGACAATGGGAAAATAGTTGGTGTTGTATTAGTTGATTTCAAGAAAGCGTTTGATCTCGTAGATCACCAAATTTTAACTGACAAACTGAAAATATATGGCATAAGAGATGATTCTTTATCATGGTTTGATACATACCTCACTAACAGAAAGCAGCAGGTGACAATTAATAGCTGCAAGTCAGATTTCAAGTCAATCTCTTATGGTGTCCCACAAGGGTCTATTTTAGGGCCACTACTATTTCTACTGTTTATAAATGATCTGCCTCTATACACAAACAATGTTTTTACTGACCTCTATGCAGATGACACAACTTTGTATGATATTCAGGATTCTGTGGAACAGATCGAGAATAATCTTCAATCTGTGTTAAACAATCTAAACAGCTGGTGTAGAAGCAATGGTATGATTATAAATTCCTCCAAAACAAAAGTCATGGTTGTAACAACAAACCAGAAAAGGCAAAGACTCAATAATGATCATCTTGATCTTAACTTTAACAATGAATCTCTAAATATAATTTCAAATGATAAAATTTTAGGTATTTTTGTTGACAATAATTTGACTTGGTCTGATCACATCAAGCACTTGGCAAAAAAAATTTCTTCAAGTATTTGGCTCCTTTCTAAAATTAAAAAATTCTTGTCTCAAGCTCACAGAGTTCAGTTTTACAAGTCATATATTCAACCACATATTGACTTTTGTAACATTGTATGGGCAAGCTCTTCAGAGTCCAATAAACTGAAGATATTTAAATTACAAAAGCGTGCATGTAAGGTTATCCGTGACTACAATGTTGACAATTCCACTGACGCCATGAAATCTTTGAAGATTATGTCTATATATGATAGGCTTTATCTGAGGAAAGCCAAATTTATGTTCAAAGTATATAATAATATAGTTCCAGCATACATTTCTGAAAATTTTACTCTAAGAAATAATGAAAATACCAATATTCAGTTAAGATCATCTTCTGCTGGCTGTTTTATCCCACCTAAACCTAGGACAGAATGCTTCAAACATAGTATGAGATACTCTGGCTGTCTGGTATGGAACAGTTTGCCAGAGGAAGTTAAAAATGCCCAGACAATTGCCACATTTCACAACAGATGCTTAAGATGGTTAGTGAATTAATCAAGAAGCAGCACTTTAGTGTAAATTTAACTATCATTTTGTTTGTTTTCATGTTTCTATCCTGTTTTGTTCAAACTGTTTGTTATAAGTTGTGCATCCAATCTTTTACTTATGTTTCTTTCTATATTGTATAAACATACATGTATATGAATGTTATGCTTAGAAAGAGACCTGCACAGCCTCCTCTGTAGTGCATAAGCAGTATTTTGTATACACTCTCACTGGAAAATATGGAAGTTTCAGAATAGCTGCATCAGACTCCTGTATATATTTTCTATTAAAATGTATGTTATATATAACCCTATCTGGTAGTGGTAATTTGGTGTCTGCTTGAGGGTTAGGCAATTTCTGTCTCTCTTTCAGCATTAATTTCACACAATATTTTCCTGGATCTCCTGCATTTCGTTTCGGTAAGAGATCCCATACATGAAATATATAGTAATGGAAGGTATTGTAAGGAAGTTGCCCTATGTAAATTCAGACCTCAAACCGACACATATTACAGTAGCAGAAAAATTGTCAGTTTATAACCAGTTTATTTGTATATTTGTGTATATATGTAAATAGTGAGGGCCTCATGGAAGATTAGCTGTTACATGTACTAATGTATGCGCTAAATGTTGTAACCCTCGATAAATAAAGTCTTTACTTACTTACTTACTTACTTACTTACTTACTCCAGACAAGCAGTTGTTACAGATATGCTAAACCACCTTGGTTGGGGTTCTCTTGAATAGAGAAGAAAAAAATCCCAGCTGTGCTTGTTCTTCAAAATTATTCATGGATTAGTAGCCACTGATTTGCCAGTGCATCCACTCAGGATTTCCAAGAAGAATTCGCATCCCTCAGTCTATTGACAGATCCACACTAAATGTTGATTATTACAAATACATGTAGAAGGAGTACATGTAAACTCTAGCACCTGACTTTTTAATGAAGAGCGGTATATTTGTATGAAAATAGGTTCCTTCCTGTATGGGAGCACTTATGCACCAGTCATTTGTATCCACTGCCCCCCCCCCCCCCACCCACCCACCCAGCCCCCCCCACACCTACGGGGATGGGCGGGGACAACGACTTTCTCAAAATCAAAGCCCTGCTAAAACCACTGCCCTGTGGGGACAAATGAAAAGTAACAGCCCTGCTATTTTCCCCCACCCTCCGGGGGACATGAAAAAGGAGCGTTTAAAGTTACAGGTCTCATCCTGACCAAGCTTTTCCTAGTAAAAGGCCTACTTTTGCAGCCGTAAATAGTCCTTTTAATCAGCATATACATGGAAAAAATTCAAAATCTAAATGCCTGATATCAAGAAAAAGCCAAGCTCTGGAAGTCTTAAATCCTGCAAATGCCTGAAAAATCTGAGGCCTGGTGTCAATAGTTTAGCTAGGGTGAATACAGCATGTCTACTTTTTATCTAAATATATGTTGCCCTGAATTCAACAGTCTATCGTGCAGGACATTTGCTATGGCTATTCAGAATAGCTGGAGCTTTCTTCTCTTGTACATGTTCCTTTTTAACCCCTGTCCTGCTGAATAAATTAAGATGCCACACCCACTTCTAATTTTCAGCCAATCAGGTTACTTGATCCTCATTGTTGCAATAAATTTGCATACTTGATGGCAAACAGTGCAGATCCAGATCAGTTGGCTTCTTCAGAAGCCAACTGATCTGGATCTACACTGTTTGCAAAACCGGATATATCCGGGTTCAGCAGGACAAGGGTTAATTGAGTACTGTCTTGCATTTCTCCAGTAACTTACTATTCTGAAGAAGACTGAACAGTGTTATTTAAATGTGAGTCTTCCAAATTCATGCATTCGGGATGGGATGTTAACTGGAGCTTCCCCACCCCACCCCCCACTCACCCGTCTCCCAATGTGCAGGGAAGGTCACCCCATGCAGGTTAAAGAACATTTCGTAATCTATGTTAATGGTTCAACACTTGTAGGCCTTCATCCTGCAGTGTTTGACATCAAATTGACGTTAAATTTCATTAGGATAAAAATATTCATATCATTCTGAAGTCTGACTGAAAGAGGAATCCAACTCCACTGTAATAAGTTTTCTTACAGAGGGATCCTACATTTTGACAGAAGATAAAATATAATTATACCAGACATATTAAAAAAATCTTTTATCGACATACAACATCCACGTGAAGTAACCATCTGTAGCAACCAAATACCTGCCATTTTGGCGGCAAAAACATTGCATGGCAACCATCATTTATTCAATAATAAGGTCACGTTTTTCCATCTTAATGAACAACTGTTTTCAAGAGAACAGTGCTCAACCTTAAAGTTATCAAAATAACTCTATTATATACAGATACATGTAATTGGAAAAAAATAATCATAAAAATAAAAAAAAAAAGAGAATATTTTAATTTTTTTTTGTTTTTGTTTATTTCATGGTCATTTTCAATCCTATTACATTGCAGGTCATATGCGAAGGCCATACATATATATGAAACTCAAGTTTGAACATAAATGAAGATAATCAATTGCAAATATAGATACTGAAATAGATTTTCATACTTTTATAACTAGCCATCATGCAGGGAGCTAAAGTCCCTTGAAAAGTTATGGCAGCAGTTCAGCCAATATGCTGTAGATTGCCATAATTTGCTGAAAGTACAATTCCAAACAATCAGTTTTATCAAAGTTCGCTGCTCACTACAATTTTAAGGCTCCACTAAAATATATTTTGCAGAAACATATTTTTTGGCAAGCGTCAGTCCTGGCAGTTTTGATAATATGTGAGCTGCTTACAAAACCTCATATGACCTTATTTTCAATAGAGAAACATATTTATTTTCTGTATATGCATTCACTATATTATCATATATTTTTTTATAAATGTGTTGGAAAATATTTGCTTCGTTGGATGGATGCTTATGGATTTTCATTTCGTAATTTGTAGTCACTTCACGGGCATGACCGCCATTATTTGAATGTGTGATTTAAGTCAAGAAAATGTGCAACCTATCAAAAGGCCAAGATGAAAGGTTAAGTCAACCTTGATAGAGTACCCCAAGGGTATTTTTAAGTCCTGTAATTTGTAGAATTAAGAATGAACAAGGAATTAGGTTTATAAGGGTAATAAGGATTCGCTGTAGTTTACAAACGCTTGCTCATCAAGGGTCTTTCTAGAGGGATCAGGACAACTCGCCCCACATAAAACTCGCCCCAAGACAACTCGCCCCATTTACAAAGTAACTCACACCAGACTGGTAATAGCACATGATGATAAACTGAAAATAGCAGAATTTTGCAATTAGACCATAATGTATCATTGTTGATAGGCAGTGGTGGCTAGAGATGATGACAATTGTCAATGTTATTGATTTCAGATGGAAGATTAAAGATATGGATAATTGATGGATGAATGCGTGGTGGACAGATAACAAATGGATAGATGCATTAAAAAATAATATAAAAAATGTTATAAACTGACATAAAACAAATAATAACAGTAATAATAAATGTTTAATATTTTTGCCTTGTCAGTCTCCTACAAAGTGATATTTCTTTACTCATCTGTTTTGTCGTCTTTCCATATTATTTATTTATCTATTTATTTATGTTAATAATTCATTCATTCATTTATGCTAGCTCAGTAGATCTGCCACTTTTTGTAACAATCAGGCTCTGAGTTCAGGAGTACTGAAGTACAAGTCTGTGTAACCAACTTGCTAATTTTTATAGGGAAAAGTGGAATTTGCTGGGATAGGCATTATTTTTCCTAATCAATCCGCTCCGTAATATTGTCGTTATCAGTACTCGTTAGTACTGCCTTACTCGGACGTTCCTTATTAGTGTCACAATCTATGTTTGAAGCAGAAATAAGAAAAAATATCTTAGATTATCACCAGACAAAAATCATTTCCAGCATCTTAAAAGATAGCATTACATTGCACTGATATGTGATAGATAGATAGATACAATGTAGACAGACAGACAGATGGATGGATGGATGGATGGATGGATGGATGGATGGATGGATGGATGGATGGCTAGATAGATAGATAGATAGACAGAATATTACGTTACGTAAGGGAGCCATTTGCGATCTCCGATTTATACAAGAAAAGTGGAGTTTGCAGAGTTATACATTTGTTTTCATTCCTAGGTGGGATGAGTTGTTTTGGGGGTGAGTTTTATGTGGGGTGAGTTGTCTTTGGGGTGAGTTGTCCGTAATTCTTTCTAGATTGTTTAATAAATATACACACTCAGAAAACAAAAAAAAATAACATGCTCTTTTTTAAATCATGTGTATTTAATGTTTGTGCAACCATTCAAATAGTGAGTTATAGGTATTTTACGATAGAAATAGCAGAAATAATTGTTCAGTCCTTACTTAAAACAAACTGACTGCAATATAAAATGACCGCCGCTTTCACCTTGGACTTTGTTGCAATGGTAAATATCACGTGACTACCGGAAATGCCCAAATGACCGAGGTTGTCTATATAAACCTTGTCGATTGACTTCAGCCACGAAAACGTATTACACCTTGTCGATTGACTTCAGCCACGAAAACGTATTACATCTATCTCCAGGGAAGGGAAGGTTTTCACACACTACAGTGTGAAATTAATTTTTGGTATAATTAACCCCTGTCTTAAATTAATCATCTAAAAAAAAAAAAAAAAAAGATAGAGAGATAGGATGAGTATAAATATTTGTAGAACTTTTCTCACTTTCGTTCTCTGTTGTAACCCCTATCTTGTTCTCGCGAGATCTTGTCGTTAGTGCTCTGATAAAAGACGGCCATGACACTGATAAAATACGAGTAAAAACACGCTCTTACTTCGGCTAGTTCTACCGCTATAGTCCCCGCTATATTGGTGCAAAATCACAATCCCAACACTTACGCGGCACTGCAGGGACATTCAAAAAGTAATAACCCCGGTCATTAGCCCGGCCCTCCCCCGCCCATCCCCGTAGGTGGGGGGGGGCAGTGGATACAAATGACTGGTGCATTATATTGCTCTGAATGGTTGTATCTGGTGTTAGTAAGTATGACAGGCTTAGTTGGCATATCCCTCAAAAATGACAAATGTCGTGCCCCACGCTTTATCAACATCAACATATCATATAATGGATGTTTAAATTTTAGAAGACATATGGAAATGAGTTATGATTTCCCAATATTTAGGGTAAAATTTTACGTATAGTTTTTTATAAGCATGTTCAGTACGTCCCAGCAAATGTCTCATTCATGATGGGATTGAACTCACAAATATATGTTTTCAGAAAGAAATAAATTAACTGATTGAAACCCACTCTTATCTAGAGCTATGAATCTGATCAAGCCAAATTAGAGATTCACTTGCCAAGTGTGTAGTTCACTTGATTTGGCAGATGTTCATTCCTTTCACTGCCTCACTGAGTTTCAAATCCCGGGGGTTCAAAACAGAGACCCTCAGATTTACTGTTCTATCCAATGTTATCCAGTCACATATATCTCTTCATCGTTTGAAGATCGGTACTTCCTGAACAATATGCCCATTGTATGTATTAATCCGGTAGAATGAAGGAAATGATTACACCATTCCAAATAAAGATTTCGGTTGTTTATTGTTAAATTTGTTGTTCTTTTTTATATTTAAAGACTTCGTACATTGTACCTACCTTTTCTTTCTTGTTGATAGGATCTATTAAGTTTCGTTTGTTCCTTTATTGTGTAGACCAGAGTAAATAACTGAAACATTATCCGAAATTAACCATTCCAATAGAGCACCTGTCAAAACCATGTCAGCCATTTTGATTCCAAGGTGATTATGACAACTTTCAATCGATAAAGAATTTCTCCGCCCTATCAAAATTTATACAGCAAAAGAAATCAATATCAAACGGACTATATGATAAAATAAAAAAAGTAAAATAATATGGAGTTAGTTTTTCATGCTTATAATGAATAGTAAATGAATACTTATCGATTAAATTTGGAACTATATCTTGTCTTCTGTCTCCAAAAATCAAGTAGTAGCTTGTATAAAGAATCATTACATTTTTTTTTTTTCACACTGTGCAGTCAACTATCTGTCACGTGCCAACTACTTTCCCGCCATATGTCGTGAATCTTGGAAAAGTCAAAGCTCCCAGGGAGTTCATTTTATTTTGAAGAGTCAGTTGGTATCCCAGGTTTGTAGAACTACTGAATGGACTTCTCTTTAACCTTTATCCCTCTCTGGGCAAATTCAGCAGACGAACGATTGCTGGTATCTTTTTTTTTCTTATTCTTTCTAGAAAACTCGGATCTAATAATAATGATGTATATTGGGTACAAGTAGAAAATGAGGCCCAGATACGCTGTTGTTTTTTGTTTTTTTTTTTTTGTTTTTTTTGTTTTGATAATTGTTTTTCATGTCCATTTATCTTTTTTTTGTTTTGTCATATGCCATATAGACAAATTATTCATTTCCATATGTCATATGAGTTTGTCATTTTTCCCCATATTTTTATTCTGAAAAAAAAAAAAAAAAAAAGTTTTTTTCATGAAAAATTACAAATATGTCAGAAATTATGTTTTATAAAATGTTTGGTACACTCCACTGATATTTGTAATCATTTATCCATTATTAAGACCAGATTTTATTTTGTTTCCATATAGAATTTTATTTCCCATATGCCATATAAGATATAAGGGAATATTTTTTCCATATGCCTTATGGGACCCTCCCAGCCTTCTCCTCACCCCCCCCCCCCCCCACGCCACACACACACACACTCCTCACCCCCAAATTGGCCTCGAAAATAGACTTTAACATGCCATTTGCATGGCATGTCAAAGTCTAGTTTCTGGGAAAAATGAAAAAATAATGTCTCAAATGTCAACTGCTGAAGTGTTATAGAATGCTGCTTTGTAGGAACACCTTTTGATTTTAATATATCAGTTGGTAATTGGTTCTCTGGAATATTATTACCGCAGGATACATCATGCGTACGGCAATTTCTCTACCTTATTCATTTCTTTCACAAAAATATATATGTTCTTGTCATTAAAATCCTGAGATGGGGACAGGGGTTGTGGGAGAGGGGTAGGGCAGGGGCTGTGGGAGATGGGGTAAGGTTTCACATTTTAGGATTCTTTTTTTTTTGTATAGTTGAACACCTTTTGCAACAAATGTGTCTGTGTCCATTAGTCTTGCACTTCATTTCAGACTGATGGACTCCTTGGCTGCAAGCAAGGAAAATATTTTGCCAACTATCATCTGTCAATGCGATCTATTTCTAAATTCTAAAATAACAATTAACGTTTTTGAACAGCAGTCAGAAATAAGAAATACCAGATACCGGTAGAAAATATTGGACTTAATTGTTCAAATTTTAAGATAATAAGGATAAGAAGGTAACTATTGAAGCACCATGTGCGCTTAACTTGAGTACATGTAGACAGAATTTTATCAAATGTTTTTTTATTTTATTTTATTTTTTTTTTTTTGTTTTGTTTTGTTTTTCCTGAGAAAATAAGGCTTGGCTTTTCATGTGAACTGTCTGCAAGGCAGATATTTCTCTGAAAAATTATTAAAAAGAATTGAGACTATCATCTGCTGCAATTCTTCTCTTTGCATGCTGGGTAATTTTGCATGCTTGTTTCTCGTCTGTGGATATATATTTTTTTTTTTTAATTAACTTTTTCAAAAAAATCTTTCAGGAGTAGGCCCAACGTACTGTCGGGTCTGATCTGGGTCTAAACTGTTTGCAAAGGTTATCAGCAGATGACAGAAGTTGCCACTAACTCAGGGAAAGAGTTAAACATCCACTGCTGTAATTAAGGCAATTACATTAATTGTCAAATATACTTAAGAACCTTTTGGGCATATTTCCATGTCTCCGGATCACGTTATCATAAGGAAACAAAAGCAATCAAAGCTGTCAAAGGACAAAGTGCGAGATAAGAAATGTCCAGAAAAGTATTTTCTTTTATATTTCTCCATGGAAACATATCTCCTTGGTACCCATTTGAATCACATTGTTAAGGCAATTTTGATGAGTACCTGTAGTGTTTGTTTTTGTGGCGAAATAAGAAAAATATCGACACTATTTGGTTGAAAAAAAAATCTTATCTGGAGCTATGCATAGGACAAAGCTGCTATCACACACTAGGATCCTAGGAATCTAGATAAGAATTGTTTTTTTGTTTTTTTAACCCAAAAAGATTTGTGATTTTTTCTTGTTTCTTCATGAATTTGTATATAGTTGGTTCCCATTAGAACTGACTTAGCAAGGTGATTCTACAGAGTAACCATAACAAGTTTCAGTGGCAGAATGAAAATATATTACTTTTGTTTCCTCTCCTATCTGGACTACTGGATCATCCTTCAAGTCTTCAACAGATCTAACTGATCTAAGTAGGTCAAGTGCTTACACCAAAGATTGTATAGGATGAGTCGTTGACAAACAGGAATTGATGACAATATGTCGTCTGTTGAAGTGATACCGTTTTAAGAGAGTCATTGAGAAGAATTGGACTTGTTTCCTGTTTGACTACAAACACAATCAGCTAGGAACTAAGTAGGTTCAGAATTTGGAGTTTAGAACCTAGTAACAGAACTTTTGCAAAAGTGGTTGGAATTATATTGCTGTAACTCATTTTTCTTTATATACTTACAAAATATTCAACACTTAACATGCTGGGTAAAAAATTTCAGCAGATGACATTTTGCAATATTTTTCTTATTTTTCTCAGAAAACAAGCTTTGACATTTGATGCATTTTGTCTTCTTCCCAGAAAACAGGCTTTGGCATTTCATGCACATTGTGTCCTTAGGAGACAATTTGCATGAAATGTGAAGGCCTGATTTTTGGGGGAAAAAAAACAAGAAAAAATAAGGAGACAATTTGCATGAAATATCAAAGCCTGTTTTTTAGGAATAATATCTATTTGTCATCTGCTGAATTTTCCTAGAGCGGTAAAGATTAAATGTTATGTTTATATCTTAGCATGCTGGGTAAAAGTTCAGCAAAACAGTTTCATTTTTTTTCTACCTTTTTTCCCCAGAAAATAGGTATGACATTTCAAGCATATTGTCTCCTAAGAATGATATTTCAAATCATTTTTTCTGGGAAAATAAGAAAACATATCATCGCAGAATTTACCCAAAGCATGCTTCAGGTTAATTTTCTGAACCAACCATATCATTCAAAAAGGGAAACAGTATGGAAATGACAAGACCCAGATCAGCATTGCTTTACATTTGTAGTGGCTGATCAGGACCTTCTCCTATCCCTAGATAAGTGCTATGCATTCTCATTGTACTAAATACTTAACCCTTAAAGCACCAAGCAAAATTTGTAGCAGATGACATTCAAATTTTTTTTTTTATTTTTCAGAGAAAACAAGTCTTGACATTTCATATGAATCATCTGCCAAGCAGACGATTTACATGAAATGTCAAGACTTGTTTTCTCTGAAAAATTGAAAAAAAGAATTAAAAAAATTGTCATCTGCTGCAGTTGTGATTGGTGCTTTAAGGGTTAATGTTTCTCTCACATGACTCTATATAAGATAAATACCAGATAAATATTTGTCTAAATCACCACAAAAGATATTGTAGGTACCCATTAGAAGTGTCTTTGTGACATGCTTTTAATGAGTATATACCCACAACAATGGTTTACTGGAGAAATAAGAAAAATATTAACACATTTTTTTTATTTTAAGTATTTTTTTTTATTATTATTTTTTTATTATTATTTTTTTATTTTATTTTATTTTATTTATTTTTATCTAATTTAGTTAAATTTTATTTTGTTTTTTATTTTATTTATTTTATTTCATTTTATCCATTTATTTATTTTCTATTCGAAAATGTGTATGATCTTAGCTATGCCTGTAGGTGAACAGAGATAGTCATGATGAGATTGTGGAAAAGTCATCATGAAAACATGCCTATATAATTGTGACCCCTGTAAACCCCACTTTTATATAGTAAAACTGGGGTTTACAGGGGTATACATTATTTTTCTTATTTCTGCTCAAAACATAGATTGTGGGTACTTGTTAGAACCGCCTCGGCGAGGCAGTTCTAACAAGTACCCACAATCTATGTTTTGAACAGAAACTTGAAAAACATCAGAATTTTTTTTATCTGAGAATTTTCATCTTTTGGTGGTAAAAAAATTCAGTATATTTGAATAGGCATGTTTCCGTAATGGTAGGCAGATTCCACGTTGAGTATGTTGTTGAGCCTTTTTTTTATATCAGATATGGTTCAATTATCATTTTCATTTGTTAATTTGTATTGAAAAGTAATCTGTCATATATCAGTGTATAATTGTAGACTCTGTATATAGCTTTTACCAATTACAGCTGCAGCAGACAACACTTTTATTTACATTTATTTTTTTTTTTTTCATAGAATTTGCATTTCATAATGACTCAACAAAACACATCAGTTTACATGCAAAGTCTATGAGAGTCCCTTCAGGATTCGATTACTTTGCATGTAAATGAATGCATTCATCAGTCAGTGAATCCTAGTCCTGCTGAACCCCAATATATCCTGCCTTTGCAAACAGTGTAGACCAAGATCAGTTGGCTTCTGAAGAAGCCAATTGATCTTGATCTGCAATGTTTGCCATTCAAAGTTTGGGAATTTGTGTCAACAACCTGGATCAAGGGGAGCAAATTCTTTCCATTTAGAGTAGACTCCTTTTTCAGAAGGAGGCAAAAACAATTTGATAGAGTTGCCTCCCCTGAAAGTATCCATTTCCTTTATTTGAACTATGTGTAAACCAAAACAGCTGGTATGAAATGCATATGTCAAAAGGTACATTTTCTTGTTACAATTTAAAGTTTAAGCCCTGTTGCCTGAGAAAAATAAGAAAAATATCACTACTTGTCATTTACTGACTTCAAGTACTTTGCAGTTACTTTACTTAGCTTTTCAGTTCATAGATCAACAGGAAGAGGGTGTTCCAGAAGACTTGTTATTAAGGAAGAGTATTTGGTAATAAGAGGAGTATTTAGTGATAATTCTAGTAAAATGTTTTCTAGTTCTCTATGAAAAACATGTTGAGAGTACTCATTAGAAGCACCTCACCAAGGTGCTTCTAATGAGTACTCACAACATATCTTTAAATGGAGAAATAAGACAAAATATCCCACAGATATCATCCAGTACTCCTACTTAACAAATTCTCTATTAACCACAAAGATAATTTTTATATTTTCTAAGATTCTCCCAAATTGTTGCCAAAAAAAGTGGAGGCAAGCTGCCCAGGGTGCAAGATAAACCGATATATGGAGCTATGTGACAACTGAATGCCATTTATCTCCAGACAAGACACTTGTCACATATCTTCAGATAAGTTTTTATGCCCCCGCCTGCCTTTGGCAGGAGTGGGGCATATAGCCTTTCGCCATGATGTTACGTCCGTACATGCGTATGTGGGGACGTGCATATGTCACGTTCATAACCAGGTTCAAGTTTACCTGCAAGTTTAGGTGCAAATTTACATCCACGTTTCTCTTGCAGCTAATAACTTTTATACCTTCTGGGCTAGAAAGGTGAAACTTTGTATGACACTTACCTACATCAAGACCTTTTGGTATGTATGGTCATACCCCTAGGCGGGGTTAGGGGTCAAAATATATAACAGGTCACCAAGAAAACATACCTAATTGAATGTTATTGCCATTGAGGCATAGGTCAAATGGCGGGGGCACTTTGTGTACTTTGGACACATGTCTAGTTTTTAGCTCACCTGAGCTCTGCTCAGGATGAGCTATTGTGATCACTTTTCGTCCGTCGTCCGTCCGTCCGTGCGTCCGTCCGTCCGTCCGTCCGTGCGTCCGTCCGTTAACATTTTCAAACGACTTCTCCTCTGAAACCGCTGAGCCAATTTTGCTCAAATTTCATATGGAGCCTCCTTAGGATGGGGAAACGAAAAATTGCTAAAATGGTTGCGGTCCGTTGACCAAGATGGCCGCCACGCCCATATATGGTAAAAACCTTTAAAATCTTCTCCTCCAGAACCGAGAATGCCTTGGGGCTGAACTTTTGCAGGAATCATCGGGGACGGGAGGTCTACCAAAATTGCTAAAAGAATTGTCATACGTTGACGTTTGACCTTTTTACGGCAAGGTCAAGTTTGCTTCCCTATGCATTTGTATGGGAAAAACCTTTAAAAATCTTCTTTTCCAAAACCCAGCATGCCTTATGGCTGAATCTTTGCATATATCTGTGGGAACAGGAGAGCTACCAAAATTGCTAAAATAATGGTGGTACATTGACATTTGACCTTTTTACAGTAAGGTCAATTTTGCTTCCTTATGCATTTGTATGGGAAAAATGTTCAGAATTTCAAACAACTTCTCCTCTGGAGCCTCTGGGCCAATTTTGCTCAAATTTCATATGGAGCCTCCTTAGGGTGGGGAAACAGAAAATTGCTAAAATGGTCACGGTCCGTTGACCAAGATGGCCGCCACGCCCATATATGGTAAAAATCTTTAAAAATCTTCTTCTTCAGAACCGAGAATGCCTTGGGGCTGAACCTTTGCAGGAATCATTGGGGACGGGAGGTCTACCAACATTGCTAAAAAAATTGTCGTACGTTGACATTTGACCTTTTTACAGCAAGGTCAAGTTTGCTTCCCTGTGCATTTGTATGGGAAAAACCTTTAAAAATCTTATTTTCCAAAACTGAGCAGCCTTATGGCTGAATCTTTGCATATATCTTCGGGAACAGGAGGGCTACCAAAATTGCTAAAATAATGGTCATACATTGACATTTGACCTTTTTACGTTAAGGTCAATTTTGCTTCCTTATGCATTTGTATGGAAAAATGTTCAGAATTTCAAACAACTTCTCCTCTGGAGCCTCTGGGCCAATTTTGCTCAAATTTCATATGGAGCCTCCTTAGGGTAGGGGGAACAAAAGATAGCTAAAATGGTCACAGTTCGTTGACCAAGATGGGCGCCATGCCCATATATGGTAAAAACCTTTATAAATCTTCTACTCTAGAACCGAGGATGCTTTGGGGCTGAATGTTTGCATAAATCATCGGGGACAGGGGGTCTACCAAAGTTGCTAAAATAATGGTCATACATTGACATTTAACCTTTTTACGGCAAGGTCAAGTTGCTTCCTTATGCATTTGCATGGGAAAAAACATTTAAAATCCTTAATCTCCAAAACCGAGGATGGCTTGTGGCTGAATCTTTGCATATATCATCTGGAACAGGCAATCTACCGAAGTTGCTAAAATAATTGTCATACATTGACATTTAACCTTTTTAGGGCGAGGTCAAGTTTGCTTCTGTATGCATTTGTATGGGCCCCATACATTTATATGGAAAAAATGTTGATAATTTCAAATGGCTTTTCCTCAGACGCCTCCGGGCCAGTGTTGCTCAAATTTCATGCGGAGCCTCCGTGGGCAGGAGAATGAAAGATTGCTAAAATGGGTATGGTCCATTGATCAAAATGGCTGCCATACCCATATATGGTAAAAACCTTTAAAAATCGTCTTCTCCATAACCAAATATGCCCTGGGTCCTAATCTTTGCACAAATTACGGGAGACAGGAGACCTACCAAAATTGCTCAAATGATGGTTCTATGTTGACATTTGACCTTTTTGCCTCCAAGGTCAAATTTGCTTCCCTATTTGTGTGGGCCCTATACATTTATATTGAAAGTATCGAAGTGACTTGTAGATCAACAGTAGTTAAAATTGTTCTGATTGGAAATCTGAGATGGCCATCATCTGGTTTATATTTATAATATTTCCCTGCCACTGTGCTGTTTACATGTATAAAATCACGATTCTTCAGAAACCACTTAGCCAATTTCCACCAAATTTCACATTGATCCTTCTGTTAAAATTCAGAAACCACTTAGCCGAATTCCACCAAATTTCACATTGATCCTTCTGCTGAAATGTGTTTGATAGTTTATTCAAATGATCATGCTCCATTGACTGTCAGGCTCATATATTCTTCTTCAAAACTAAGAACTGTTCAAATGATGATATTTTCATTAGTTGCGATGATAGGACTGGCAAAATGTTGCATAACATCTGCATGTCTGCAGTGGCTATGTCACTCAGGTGAGCGAATTGTGGCCTGTGGGCCTCTTGTTTGTTGTTGTTTTTTTTTCAGCTAAAAAAGAACTCATATTTTTCTTATTTCTACATGAAAATATATGTTGTGGGAACTCATTAGAAGCGTTCCAGTGAGGCACTTATATCATATGTTTTCATGGAGAAATAAGAAAAAATATTTACCCACTACCCCTCTTATCTAGAGCTATGGAGGTGGTTACAAGTTACTACTGAGGTAGATTTCTTCAGAAAACAAAATTAGCATTCCATTTCTTCATTTCTATAACTTCTGCATTAAGGGACATTACTTGGATGATTAAAATGTCCTTTTTGTTTGTTGCAGTTTTTTTAAAGTTGAAATTCTTTCCCTTTGGTCATTTCAGCATTCTTGTTGGATTCACTTCTGGGTGATTTTGCTGCCACTGCTCAAGTCAGCTTGAAAATTTTTACAGTTCTTGAAGTTAAATGGACATCAAGAATGGTGATGCTGGGGTAAGGCATATATACATGTACTAAAGTTAACAAAAATCTAGATAAGATCAATATTTTAAGCCATACTCAGAGTTTTAGATACGAGGGAGTAAAGGGTATTTCAGCATTGAAAATCTGCACTGAAATTTTTTTGAGGGGATAAAAATTCTCAATGAAATTTTGGATTTCAGCATTGAAACCAAATTTAGGGGGTAAAAATTTTCAGTGAACTTTACATCTTTTAACAAAGTGGTTCCTTCACATTTATTCTTTTGTGAGCAGTATACTAGATCAGAAAGGGTTTAACCCTTAAAGCCGCTGACCCATGACAAATTTGTGCATTCTAGGTAGTTTGCTGTTCTTATTTTTCAGAGAAAATAAAGCTTGGAATTTCATGTGAAATGTTCACATGAAATGCCAAGCTTTATTTTTCTGAAAAATATATGAATTTTATATGCTACACTTATGCTTGGTGCTTTAAGAGTTTAAGCATTGCCAATGGGCATTTACCGTAAGTATTTGACTTTAACCCTTAAAGTGCCAAGAAAAACTGTATCTGAAAATGTCGTCTGTTTATGTCGTCTGCTGAATATTCTTGCAAACTTCTCGAAGCTATTTTTTGCCTATCGGCAAACAGTGTGGACCCAGATCAGACTGCTCCTAAAGGAGCAGTCTAATCTGGGTCCACACTGTTTGCAGAAATGACTTTTAAAATCACAAGCAGACGACAAAGCAGATGACAATTGTTGTGATTGGCGCTTTAAGGGTTAAAGCAGGGGGTAAACTACTCAGTGTACCAAAATCTTATCTAGAGCACTGATTCCTATTTTACTGCATGATGATATGTCTGAAATTTTGTGTTGGAAGGGCAAACAGTGTAGACCCTAATCAAACTGCTGTGTTAGGAGAAGTTTGTCTGTGCCGTTTTTCAGGCCTGTCTATCTAGTCCTCTCTTTTCTAGTCAAACCTGTCTATTAAGCAATCACCTGTATTCAAAGGCCAGGTTTTCAGGTCTTATAAATGGAAAATAAGTGTAAACTATTAGCCTATATTAAGCAAGCACCTATTTTAATCCATTGATGTTTGTTTAACACAGGTTTCAGTGTATTTAGGGTAAATACAGGTATTCACTACATACTCTTATAAACCAGTAAAAGTTTACTGACCATGACATAGCATGGGATTCTCATATTTTGCATTGTGTATGTTATAATTTCAGTACTCCCTGTATGATGTGCTCAATAAATAGTCATCTAACAATATGGTACCTAAGTTATTGATATTTGTATTACAGCAGCAGACCTGAATAATATTCCAGCCTCCTTCTGGTTAAGTGACTAGCTAAATTATCCTAGAGAGAGCTGAAGAACTGGCTATCTCTAAAATGGTATGTTTCAAAATATGACATAGCTATAAAAAGGTGACTTTTATTGCCAAATAAAGTCATCCATGTCTGATCTAAAGATGTGATATATACATCTGTATGCTGCAAGGGTTTTCGGAGGACAACATCCTAGAGGTCAATTAAGGGCAAATCACATTGCTATGCTTCAGTGATCTAAGATGCTAATTGGAGCAGTGGGCTGCAGAGGAATTAAGGAAAAGTTTTTGATGATAATTCTGTGAAAATTTTCTCCAGTTCTCCATAAAAAAACATATGTTGTTGGTACTCATTAGAATTATCCCACAATATATGTTTTTATGCAGAAATAAGAAGTAGACTTTTATTCCAGAATGTATAGCTCTTGATAAGAAGATTTTTTCAATCCAAACGTATTGATATTTTTCTTATTTCTCCACAAAAACATATATTGTGGGTACTCGTTAGAAGCACCATGGCAAGGTCGGTCTAATGTGTACCCACAACATATGTTTTCATGGAGAAATAAAAAAAAAATTACCTGAACCCACTCTTATCTAGACCTATGAGAACGATTACCAAATACTCAGCCTTAACCCTTGTCCTACTGAATAAATTAAGATGCCACTCCCACTTATAATTTTCATACGATCAGATTACTCAGTGAGGCGGTTCTAAGGAGTACCCACAATCTATGTTTTGAGCAGAAATAAGAAAAATAATGTATACCCCTGTAAAACCCCAGTTTTACTACATAAAAGTGGGGTTTGAGGGGACCAAAATTATATAGGCATGTTTTTGTGATGTTGTTCCCGGTTGTTAATACAAATGCACATATTTAATGACAAACAGTGCAGATCTAGATCAGTTGGCTTCTTCAGAAGCCAACTCATCTGTATCTACACTGTTTGCAAAGGCAGGACATATCTGGGTTCAGCTGAGGACCAGGGTTAACAAGTCCTCTGGATTCTAATATTGTATTTACCCTGTGTATTGGGACAGATAAGCCTGAGCGAGCAATGTAGACCCAGAATAATGCCACAGAATGCAGGTATCTGATCATGGTCTCAACTGTTTGCCACCACTCCAGCAGTTTTTAGACACATCGACAGGTAGTGAAAGCGGCTTGTTCAAATTTTTGGACAAATATGGTAAGAAGTTAAAGTGTCCTAGTATTTAGTATAGGCTATATAGTAGGCTTGCTGCATCTGTTAAATGTGTGAACAAAAACCTAGATCAGCATGCACACTCTTACAGTCTGGTCAGTGCCTTTTCCATTTACATTTTGTACACTCTTCAGATACCTTTCCATTATAGCATATAGACAACTCTTTGATTTATCCATTAACAATATAGACTCATTTATGTCCCTTGAATGTAGACTTGTTTATGTGGAGTGCTGAAGATAACATTTTGTTGTTGACTTTTTTTCTTATTATTTTTCAGAGAAAATAAGGTTTTACATTTCATTTGAATCATCCTCATAGCAGAACTTGTTTCACTAAAGAATGCAGTACATAATTTGAAGGGCCAGTCACAACTGCAGCAGACACTGTAAAATATTTCTAGTTATCTGTAAGAGAAAGAAAAAAGGCTTGACTGTGCATTTGAAATGTCTGCTAGGTGGAAAATTCACATTAAATGTCAACTTCATTTTCACCAAAAAAAAAAAAATCAGAAAGTTGTCTGCATCAATTTTGCATTGGAGGTAAATATGAGTGGTGTCATTTCTGACATTTCTTTTTTACCTCCAATAAATGTTTTGTGTTTTACCTCCCATCTGAAAAAGGGTCTACTCTTAACTCTTTCCCCGCTAGTGGCGACTTATGTTGTCTGCTGATAACCTTTGCAAACAGTTTGGACCCAGATCAGGCCCGACAAAATGTCGGGCCTGATCTGGATCCAAACTTTTTGACACTCTGATGGTATTCTTGAAAGCTTTTTTTTAAAAAAGTTAATTTAAAAAAAAAAAAATCCTCAGACGACAAAAAAAAAACATGCAAAATTACCCAGCATGCAAAGAGTTAATGGAAAAAATGGGGTCCCCATGAAAGACCCCTTTTCAGAAGGAGCCTGACATGCAGAAAAGAAAACAGGAAGTAGCCCTTGGCAAAAATGTGGAAAAATCCACCAAGTGTATCCACTCCCCTTAATTTAGGAGAACTGTTACACTTTCAAGGGAGACAACTCTGTTAAAATCCATTTTTCTCTCTACTGAAAAGGGATTTACTCTAAGAGGAAAGAATTTGCTCTCAGAAGGGGGCTTGGTATGCAGGAATGCAAACAGGAGGTCACAAAAGTTGTCTTCCTTGGCAGAAATGGTAGAAAATCTACCATTTGTGTCAGGACCCCTAAAGGCCCTGATGAGCTGGCTGATCTGAATCTCTGCATTTCCTATATGGATGAACTCAAAAAGACATTCTGTTGAATCAGTCCATAAAAGGCATTTTGTATATGGTTGGCATCTTCTGTAAGAATCAGATGAAATGTTGAAACAAAACAACTGCATAATTCAAGATAAGTCACTTTTTTGGATGGGTTTTCAAAAAATTCGTCCTATAAAATAGCGATGTCTTGGCGGCGGGTGGTTGGGCGGGCGTTGGGCATTGGGTGTCGTCCCAGGTTTGCCTTTTTGTTAACCATTTTTCAAAGTGATATGTTACCTTTATTCTTCAGTGGTTTGCTTTCATGTTTGGTAGGGATGAAGAGGAGGACCAGTAGGCATGTCCCATGCAAGAGAGATTACTCTCACTTTCTTCATTATGTACTCATCTCCCCAGAAGCCGAAATCTTATGCAGGCCATAACTCCCATACAGTTTGAGATAATTTGATAATATTTGGTAAAGACATACATCAGGTCAAGTAGGAGTGTTGCATGCAAGAAGGACAACTCTTGCTCGCTACTTTTTCCAGTTATCTCCTCTGAAAAAATTTCTCAGTCAAATTCTTTTTGCACTCCATAACTTCTTAATGGTTTGAAATATGTTGATAATATTTGGTAGAGGCATTGATAAGGACCTGAAGAGGTGTCACATGCAAGAGAGTCAACTCTTACAGTCTTTGTTATGTACTTACCTCCCCTGAAACCGGAATCTTGTGTGGGCCAGAACTCCCATACTGCTTGAGGTATTTGATAATATTTGTTAGAGACATATATAAGGTCAAGTAGGAGTGTGGCATGCAAGAAGGACAACTCTTGCTTTGTTCTTTTTTAACATTTTCTCCCCTGAAGGAATGTTTAAGCCATATCTTGTGCACTCCATAACTTCTTAACCCTTGTCCTGCTGAACCAGGATATACCCTGCCTTTACAAACATTGCAGATCCAGATCAGTTGGTTTCTGAAGAAATCAACTGATCTGAATCTGCACTGTTTGCCATTAAGTATGTGAATTTATAGCAACAATCCGGATCAAGTAATCTGACTGGCTGAAAATTAGAAATGGGCATGGCATCTTTAGTTATTCAGCAGGACAAGGGTTAATGCTTTGAAATAGTTTGATATTATGCAGGTTGTAGTTGCTGAGCCTCTTCTATATACTTATCAGTGACCACATCAGTGACCAGCATTTTTTTGATAAAATTGTATTTTTGGACAGGTCTTTTTCACAGAAAAATTCTGTCCTTTAAAATAGCGATGCCTGGGCAGTCAGGTGTCTACTGAGGTTTACCTTTTGGGTAACCTTTTTACAAAGTGATACGTTACCTTTATTCTTCAGTGAAACAAGAGCTTTGCAAGCAGTGCATTATATGCCCATTTGCTAAGACAGTGGGGCAAATGCAACATTTTCAAAGCAATTGTAACCAATGTACACTATGTGTATGGCTAAAAGCTGGACAGGCAGACAAACAGGAATAGCAACATTGTAATTAATAATTGCACCTATATTAAAACAATTAACATATTAAATACTGTTAGTATACATAAAAAAAAGCTTCCAGGATGAAGTGGCACAGATGTTGAGAAATGCAGAAGACAAACAAGGGAAATAATTTTTAAACTAAGTACACTAGAGTTACCATTCTTGGACCTGATGTAATCCCTTGGCAATATGCACATCACCATTAAGTTTCATTAAAATATTTAAAATGGTTGAGGAGTTAGAGAAGGAAAAGACAATTTAGTTATAGGGCAAATAATTCAGGACATAAAGAAGCCAGAGTTGTGGTAATTGCTCATTATATATTGCCCGACATTCCTACAAAATTTCATTAAAATAGTTCAAAGGTTTAAGGCATTATGGAGTGAATGAGAATAGTAATAACCAATTAATTTGCATCTGGGTAGTTATGGAATAATAATTAACAGCTCCCACCACTGGTAACTAGAAAGGGGGATTTGCATGAAGATATCCTGAACGATAACTGAGTTATGGCACAGACAAGACTGTTTACGGACATAAGTAAGGAAAGACGGACTGATGGACAGATGAACAGTGCCATGCTATATTATGTCCACTTTTTGAAAATGGGCATATACACACTGTTATAAAGTTTCATCAATATTTTCCAAATGGTTACCAAGTTACGGCATGCACAAGATTTGTATATACAAAATTAGCATATAAAAAAAATCAAAGAGACATATATACAAAATTAGCATATAAAAAAAATCATTTCTCTGAAACAAAGTAACCAAAAGCAACTATTATTATATGTAACATGTTGTCCTGACCTAATACACATTCATATAAAGTTGCATGAAGATATCCCTAACACTTACTGAGTTATGGTGCTTACAAGAATGTTTGGAAAAAATTAATCAAAGGGGCAGAACTTGGAAACTAAGAAAGGGGGAACAATCAGTCTTGTGCGTGACACACCATCCTGACCAAATACATACCGGTATTCCTATAAAATTGCATAAAGATATCCTGAACGGTTACTGAGTTATGGAGCGTACAAGAATGGTTACGTACCGACATACTTACAAGACAGATGTTATAAGGTTATACCTTTGATCATTCTTTGATCTTTTTTAACCCCACAACACCAATTTTTTAACCCCACAATGCAAATTTAACCCCACAATGATGGAATAAACAGACATCAATCTCATAATGTGAAATTCTACAGAAACACTAACCCCGGGATGTCATGTATGGACGGACAGATGGACTGGCAGACAGACATAATACATAAGCAACATATTGTCCTGACCTAATACATATTCCTATAAATTTGCATGAAGATATCCAGAGAGGTAACTGAGTTATGGCGCATACAAGAATGTTTATGGACATACAGATGGACAGACAGCACCATGCTATAATATGTCCACTTTTTAAAAACGGGCATATACACACTGTTATAAAGTTTCATCAATATTTTTCAATTGGCTATCAAGTGGCATGCACAAGATTTGTACATACAAAATAGCATAAAAAAAAAAATCAAAGGGACATAACTCTGAAACAAAGTAACTGAAAGCAACTGTTATTATACTCAACATGTTGTCCTGACCTAATACACATTCCTATAAAGTTGCATAAAGATATTCATAACGGTTACTGAGGTATGGCGCGTACAAGAATGTTTGAAAAAAAATTAATAAAAAGAGCATAACTTTGAAACTAAGAAAGGGGGAACACTCATTCTTGTGCATGACACATTGTCCTGACCTAATACATATTCCTGTAAAATTGCATGAAGACATCCAGAAGTTATGGAGTGTACAGTAATGTTTACGGATGGATGGACAGCGCCATGCCATAATATGTCCGTTTTTTGAAAACGGCATATAAAAACCAGTCCATAATTCCTTTAGGCATTTTTCTTATTATTCTATTATATTGATATACTTTTTTTCATTTCTTCATCCTGGATGTGGTCACCAGTAATAGGTACATGTACTGACATCTCTAATGGCCTGTCTTGGAACTCCCACATAGACAGAATAACAGGAAATGCTAACCATACCGTAGTATTCCTCAGAAGGAACATAAAACAAAACTATGCAAGGTGAGAGAGACTGCTTCTAACACTGTTGTACGGCCCCAGCTGGAGTATGCAGCCCCATATGGGACCCTTACACCAAAAACAAGATACTCCAGATCGAGAAGATCCAAAGAGGGCTGCATAGTGGACTACAAGTGACTATGACACTAGGTCAAGCATAACAGCCATGCTTGATAGACTTTGTTGGAGACTCCTCAAACACAGACAAGCAGATGCACGTCTCTGCTTGTTCTGTGCATTGTCTATGGACTTGTGGCAATCCGCATGCCAGATTATATCCAGCCCAGCACCCATGTGTCTAGTTATTGCCACTCCATGACCCTCCATCAAGTCCACACTTCAAGGAACTTTTATATTACCCCTTGCAATAGTTCAGTGGAATGCCCTTCCCAAGTCGGTTGTATGCTTGCCGACCCTTGAGGCATTCAAGGAATAAGTTGGTAAGCTGCACCACTCAAGATCCAGTATGGTGTTTTTAGATTGTTTTTAGCCCTTCTTCTCACCCCCTTTTAAGTGTTTATCTTTGCTCATCTCACTATCCCATCTTGTACTTTGTCTCATTGATTCATACTTTTTCTGCACAGACGGCACACACCTGTCAAGAATATCTGCGATAGGTAGGTAGGTAGGTATGTACATACCTATGTACGTACGTACGTACATACATAGGTAGGTAGGTATGTAGGTAGGTATGTACGTATGTAGGTAGGTAGGTACGTAGGTAGGTAGGTACGTAGGTAGGTAGGTGAAATATATTTTGCTGATAACTATTAGAAGTACCTTGCTGTGGGTACTCATTAGAACTGTCATAGGCATTTCTAATGAGTACATTTTCATGGAGAAATAAGACTACGTCTTATCTAGAGCTCACTGAGTAAAATTACGAAGTTAACACTTGTCATGCTGAATAAATTAAGCTGCCACACCCATTTCTAACTGTCAGCCAATAAGATTACTTAATCCAGATTGTTGATACAATTCACATACTGAATGACAAACAGTGCAGATCCAGATCAGTTGCCTTCTTCTGTTTTCAAAAGCAGGACCTATCCAGAGTAAGCAGGACAAGGGTTAACCCATTGTAGTCTGGAAACCCCCTGAAAGGTAAATGACAAGCAGTGCAGACCCAGATCAGACGCTACTGAATGCTGTGTCTTATCAGGGTCTCCACTGCATGCAAATAATTCAACCATTTTTCTCTAGGAATATCTAAATCACATAGCCTGACATACCTAAAACTGAAATTGGACTCTTTCAAAATATTGTGTGGGGGAGCATTGTTTCTTTTTTAAAAAGATATTACTTGTTTATTAAACATTTACTTATTTGGCTTTATTTTATCGGTGGTTCATAAAACACTATCAGTGGGTGTATGTCTTTGGAAGAAGTTAACCATTCAGACTCCATCAAAACTTCATCTGTCTGTGTGATCAGCCGGGCATAAACATGGAGATCTGAGAGGGTTTGTGACAGATAATGTGGCAAATGGACCACTTCAAGTTGAAAAGGAACTTCCCATCATATTCTTACAAAGCTTTAGATATGGTGCATTTTTCTCAACCAAAAAGTACCAATATTTTTCTTATTTCTCAACAAAAACATATGTTATGGGTACTCACATTAGAAGTACCACACTGAGGGCTCCTATTGGGTACCCTTAACTCTTACAAGGCTATTTGCAGATTCAGCAGATGACAAACTGATGATATTTTTCTTATTTTTCCTAGAAAATAGGATCTGACACTTCCTAGGGAGACAGTTTGTATGAAGTGTCAAATCCTATTTTATAGGAAAAGTAAGAAAAATATTTCAAAATGTCATCTGCTGAAATTTTTACCCAGTATGCAAAGTGTTAACATAGGTTTTTATAGAGAAATGAGAAAAACCTTTTCTGGATACCCTTCTTATCTGGAACTATGCTTATAAGTTTTTGTTTTTTTTGGGGTTTTTTTTCAATCAAACTGTATCAGTATTTTTTTTTTTTTACTTCTCCACAAAAACATACGTTGTTGATTCTTATTAGAAGTGCCTCACTGGGACACTTCTAATAAGTACCACAACGTAGGTTTTTATGGAGAAATAAAAAAAAAAATATTGTCTTGTTTTAGGCCTGTTATCTTTGCTTAGTTATAGATAAGGTGTTTTTATTTTATTATTTTTTTTTTTTCAATGAGACTAACAGTATTTTGCTTACTTCTCCACAAAAACATGTTGTGGGTACTCATTAGAAATAATAAGTACCCACAACAAATGCTTTTATTGTGAAATAAGAAAACTATTTATCTGTATATCCTCTGATCTAGAATTATACTAACCCTTGTTATGCTTAATTAATTAGGATGCCATGCCCACTTCCAATTTTCAGCCAATCAGATTACTTGATTCAGGATATCGATACAAATCACATACTTAATGGCAAACAGTGCAGATCCAGATCAGTTGGCTTCAGAAGCCAACTGATCTGGATCTACACTGTTTGCAAAAGCAGGGTATATCCGGGTTCAGCAGGACTTGGGTTAGACTGTATAATTTCTCAGTGATACTGGTGTGTTCCCAGACCAGTCAGTGTCCACATGCAGTCTGATCAGGGCTGATGATATTGTCTTCATTTTTTATCATTTTATCTGAATACTCGAAAAATAATGGAAGTAGGTATTCGTTAAAACACTGACCAAAATTGTAGCAGACGATATTTTGAAATTTTTGAAAATTGTTTTGCATAGAAAATAAGACTTCAGATTTCATGTGAATCATCTGATTGACAAGCCTTATTATCTATGAAAAATACAAAAATATAACATTAAAGTATCGTCTGCTACAGTTGTGGAAATTAGCATTTTGAGGGTTAACATTTACTGGTGCATGAATCAAGAGCAGAACAGGCCCTTTTAACAAGGAATTGGCTAAATTAGGAGCTTGCCTTTCTAAATTCTTTGTACCAACCATATAAGGAACACCTAGGTAGACTGTGTTAATTTCCTCTGGCAAAATTCATGACTTTGAATAAGTAGCGCAGTCTATGTGTATCTTTCCAAAAAGTAATTTAGCTTTCAGAAATGCATTTTATGGTCCAGAAGTTAAGCTTTTTAGATAATTGAAGATAATATTCAGAATTTTCGGTGGGAATGTAGTGGAAATACCTTCACTGGGCAAAAATAATAGTTTTGTTTTGATTCATTATTTTATAGGTACTCAGGACTCTAGAATCCAGTTGTTTTATTTTTTTGTTTTACACTGGGTATACACACTCACCTTAACTCTTATAGTGCTCAGCAAAATTGTAGCAGATGACATTTTTATTTTTTATAATATTTTTCAAGAGAAAATAAGACTTGACATTTGCCAGGCAGATGATTCACATAAATTGTCAATCCTAAATTTCTCTGAAAAATGCACACACACAAAGATGTGATTAGAGCTTTAAGGGATAATTCTCTACTATACATACCGTATTCGATCTAATTGCTGCACATGTCCCTATTAGTGCACAGTCAAGCAATTCCATAGTCTTCAGATTACAGCCAGTGTACTTTTTGTCTTGTCTATATAAAGGCATATGTTGTGAGTACCCATTTGAATTGCATCCACTTGTCGATGCAACTCAATGAGTACCCACAATGTATGCTTTTATAAAGAAAATCAGAAAAGAAAAAGAAATGCAAAAACATCACATACGCACCATTAAATAAGTCATTTGTTGATCTTGTTTTTAAAGTCTATTTTTAGTAGGTGGATATCTATTTTACTACAAGTTTTCCCAGTGATTTTGAAAAACCTAAGCGCATAGTGCAGTGATTAGGTCGAATACGGTATCCGAACATTTTCACAAGCCACCAGATTACCTGATACTGAGTGGCAGACAGTGTAGACCTAGATTGGACACCACATTCTGTGTCATTTGATCTTGATCAACACTGTTTGCTCATGCCAGTCTGTCCGGATATTTAAAATAACTATGGTAATAGACAACAAGTGAGTTGATATATTTGTCAAGCCCTGTTTCCAGGAAAAAAACTAAAAGAAAAGTATTTGAAGATGTCTGCTAGTACATATTTATAAAGTCAGGGTACCATATTAACCTTTGTCCTGCTGAACCCGGATATACCCTGCCTTTGCAAACAGTGTAGATCCAGATCAGTTGGCTTCTGAAGAAGCCAACTGATCTGGATCTACACTGTTTGCTATTAAGTATGTGAATTTATATCAACAATCTGGATCAAGTAATTTGATTGGCTGAAAATTAGAAATGGGCGTGGCATAAGTCTTAATTTATTCAGCAGGACAAGGGTTAAAATACAATTGTCTTGCATCAATTATCTCAAACTCTGATAACTCAAACTACAGCTGAAGTCAAACTAAATATAGTGTAACATTGGTTCAGTTGACTACATGTATATGTTCCTTATTTCAACTCTTTTTATCTCAAATTACTGTTATCTCAAACCAAAAATTCAGGTCTCTTAGAGTTTGAGATAACGAGTCGACAGAATTAATCTTTAAAATGGTCATTTTTCTATATAATATATACATTTTTGTTTGGATACAACATTTTGGGGGTCTGTTTTTTTAACTGTAATACAGAACAACTTCTCTTCAACAGCTACCCTTAGGAAGACATAAAGTTGGCTGTTGTTGAGAGGTGTTGTGGTAGAGAGGTTAACTTTCAACATAAAATAATAATAATAATAAAAACAGCACTCATGAAATCAGAGAAGTGGCTTTTATAGGAAGGTGCCTGTTGTTGATATTTCATGGAGATTTCACTGTATATCCAAAACCATGCTCTAATACAACATGGATTTATAAATCAGTTGCCTTCTTTATGCCTGCTCTCCTATACAGTAGCATTATAGTACTAAATTCCATAGCTTCAGATGCAGAGAATATTCAGAAGATGAAAAAAAAAATATATTTTTACACCAAAATATTTATTGTGGGTACTCATTAGAATTGCCTCTCTGAGGCAGTTCTAATGAGTACCCACAATATGTGTTTTGGTTGGGAATGATAAAAAAATATTGTTTAATTTTTGAAAATTTATTATCCCAGTCTGGAGCTGTAACTATATCATTGATTTCTGTCTGTAGAGTGGTAACATCTGGTTCTTGAGCAGCTTGTGAAGTTGACACTACTTGTCAGAAAACTTTAGAACTGCTAACAAAACATAGTATTGGTTCCTGCCAGGAGAATATGAAAAATCATTATTTTCAAGACAACAGCTTGTTAGGTCTTTATGGTCTTCAGAAACTTGAATTCTTGACATCAATAGATTCCACAGTTCTTTCTGTATGCAGTTTTGTTTGGTTTGTTTTTGATCTGGTTTCCTGAAGAAATTCATGGAACAAAGCCTGTTGAAATTCTAAGACCTATTGAATTTTTAGAGCTTTATTAAATATTAATAGAAGTATGTTCAGCAAACCTCCAGATAAGACCTTTTTTATAAAAAAAATGCTAATATTTTTCTCATTTCTCCATAAAACATATATTGTGGTACTTATTAGAAGAACCTTGGTGAGGTGCTTCAATTTGATATCCATAACATATGTTTTGGTGGAGAAATAAGAAAGATATTTACCTAATACACCTTTTATATGGAGCTATGAATATTGATGTAAAAGTTCCAAACCGGTATTTGATCTTTTCTGTTTGTTTTTTGTTTTGCTTTGTTTTTTTTTTAAGTTGAAAGAAATTTGAGTGTCTGTGGAACAGTATTCCTTTACGCTTAGCACTCTGGGTAAAATTTTAAGCAGACAATATTTTGAAATATTTTTCTTTTTTTTCCCCAGAAAATATGATTTGACATTTCATGCAGATTGTCTCCAATGGAGATAATTTGCTTGAAATATCAAATCCTGTTTTCTGGGAAAAATCAGAAAAATATCACCAATATGTCATCTGCTGAATTAGCCCAGAGAGTGATAAAGGTAAAAGATTGCATATTAACATTTAGTCTGCCAAATTTAAATATCAGAAGATGACATTTTGAGCCATTTTTCTTGGATTTCCTAGAAAAATTAGGTTTGAAATTTTATTTGGTTTATCTTCAGAGGAGATGGGAAACAACCTGATGAAACATCAAACAATGATTTGCAGAAATAGCATTGGTTACCAAAGAAGTAGTGAAATAGGAGTATTTGATGATAATTCTGGGATCATTTTCTCTAGTTCTCCAAAAGAACAAATCGAGGGTTGAGCGCAAGACTGGCGTAAGTCAGATGGTTGTTTTTCCCCAAACCTAATCTCCTCACCATGAAGGCGTTACGAAGATTACAACATTTCTTTCTGTAAACAATGAAAATTTAGGTGCCATTGCTCGTATGAGCAATGGCACCTAAATTTGCATTGTTTACAAAGGGGTCCAAGTTGCCCCTAAACAAGGGTTTCAAAAATATGTTTGAGTTACCATAGTCTTGCGCTCAACCCTCGAAATGTTGTAGGTACTTATTAAAAATGCCTTGGTGAGGTCCTTCTAATGAGTACAGACAACATATCTTTTGATGGAGAAATAAGAAAAAATAGTCCAGATTTATCACCAGAAAGTCTTCCTTAGCAACTCCTTTGATAACTATCATTTCACATGTAGAGCACTGAAGGATATACATGTAACCTTGAAACAATATGCGCTGCTCCACATCATGGTCTAACTACAGATCAAGTTTCAGCTTGATTGGATGTAAACTGTAGGAGGAGTTAGCCAGAAACGAAAAGGTTACAGAAATTTTCAAAGGGGCATAACTCTGCCAATATTTGGTGTACTGTAACCGCAAAATAATATGCACTGCTCCACATCATTGTGTAACTATTTATGAAGTTTCAGCTTGATCAGATGTAAACTGTAGGAGGATTTAGCCAGAAATGAAAAATTAATAGAAATTTTCAAAGGAGTTTAACTCTGCTAATATTTGGTGGACTGTAACCTTGACATAATATGCGCTGCTCCACATCATGATCTAACTACAAATCAAGTTTCAGCTTGATTGGATGTAAACTGTAGGAAGAGTTAGCCAGAAACTAAAAGTTTACAGAAATTTTCAAAGGGGCATAACTCTGCTAATATTTGGTGGACTGTAACCTCAAAATAATATGCGCTGCTCCACATCATAGTCTAACTATAAATGAAGTTTTAACTGCCAGAATCTTAGCACTAGAATAGTAAAGACTAGAATTGTTCCATTAGAGTAGTAAATCTAGAAATTTAGCAGTGCTAGAATTTTAGCAATAAAATTATAGAGGCTGGAATTTTAGGAATAGAGTAGTAAATGCTAGAATTTTAGCAGTGCTAGAATTTTAGCAATAAAGTAGTAAAGGCTGGAATCTTAGCAGTAGAGTAGTAAATATTAGAATTTTAGCAATGCTAGAATTTTAGCAATAAAGTAGTACAGGCTGTGTTCTAAGCAATTTAGTAGTAAATGCTAGAATTTTAGCAATGCTAGAATTCTAAAAAATAAAGTGGTAAAGGCTGGAATCTTAGAAGTAGAGTAGTAAATGCTAGCATTTTAGCAGATCTAGAATTTTAGCAACATTTAGAAATGGCTGGAATCTTAACAATAGAGTAGTAAATGCTAGAATTTCAGCAGTTTTAGAATTTTAGCAATAAAGTAGTAAAGGCTGGAATTTTTGCAGTATTGTAGTAAATGCTAGAATTTTAGCAGTGCTAGAATTTTAATAATGAAGTAGTAAAAGCTAGAATCTTAGCAGTATAGTGGTAAATGCTAGAATTTTGGCAATAACATAGTAAAATCTGGAATCTTAGCAGTAGCATAGTAAATGCTAGAATTTTAGCAATAAAGATGTAAAAGCTGGATCTCAGCAGTAGAGTAGTAAAAGTTAGAACTTAAGTTAAGTGCTAGAATTTGAGCATTAAAGAAATAAAAGCTGGAGTAGTAAAGGTTAGAACTTTAGCAGTGCAAGTATTTTAGCAATAAAGAAATAAAAGCTGGAATCTTAGCAGTAGTGCAGCAGAGGTAAGAACTTCAGCAGTGCTAGACTTTTAGCAATGATAAAGTAAAAGCTGGAATCTTAGCAGTAGAGTAGTAAAGGTTAGAACTTTAGCAGCAGAATGTGGCCTCTTATCAGTGTTTACACCAATTTACTCTCATGCAGCAGTTTTTAGAATATCAGCAGGTAATAAAATACTTATTTGACATTTTGTGATGGCTGATCAGGATTTACACAGTTTGCTCAGGCCTGTCTGTCCAAATATTTCACCCTTGTCCTGCTGAACCCGAATATATACTGCCTTTGAAAACAATATAGATCCAGATAAGTTGGCTTCTAAGAAGCTGACATGGATCTGCACTGTTTGCCATTTAGTATAAGAAATTATATCAGCAATCTGTATCAAATAATCTGATTGGCTGAAAATTAGAAGTGGGTGTGGCATGTTAATTTATTCAGCATGACAAGGGTTAAGTTGTGGTAATCATTAGAATCTTCCCACAGAACTTTTAATGCCTCAACATAATTATGTGTTCTATAAGAAATGTGAAAAATATTTATCGGAATATTCTCCTACATAAAGGTTGTTCATTGACAAAGAACAAATCTTTAATTGTTGAAAACATAATACTTCTGTGTATTACTGTATTAGCGCTTTGAACTTTATTAAACCATCACCACTCCCTGGGCAAATTCAGCAGCTGACAAACTGAGGACATTTTGTCTTATTCTTCCCACAAAAAAGGATTTCACATTTCATGCAAAATGTCAAATGTTATCTTCTGGGAAAATGTTGGGGTAAGAAAAATATTTCAAAATGTCACCTGTGAAATTATTACCTAGCATGCTAAGCATTAAACCTTGTCCTGCTGAATAAATTAAGCTGCCACGCCTACTTCTAATTTTCAACCAATTAGATTACTTGATCCAAATTATTCATACAAATTATTCATTATTCAGAAGCCAACTGATCTGGATCTACACTGTTTGCAAAGGCAGGGTATATCTGGGTTCAGCAGGAGAAGAGTTAAAATTTAAAAGAAAAAAAAAATCCAAAATTTCTGGTGGTAATTATTCTAATTCTTCAGTGTATGTTATTTTATTTGCCATTAATCAGTTTTATTTTGTCAAGTCTGAAAAGCCACAGCGACTGAGTCAGAATATTACATGTGAATCACTAGGACCACAGACAGAACTTTAACCTTTGACACTCCCTGGGCTGTCAGGAAACAACGAGCATTGTATTTTTCTTATTTTCCAAAAAGGGTTTGATATTTTATGCAAATTTTCTGGGAAAAATAAGAAAAAATATTTTAAACTGTCATCTTTGGAAATTTTTGATCCAACATGCAGTGTTAAAAATGTGTCTTGGAGATCATTAGGACCAATTCTCTGTGATATCTTTGAATGAAGGTTTTTTTGTTTTGATATTCAAACATAGCATGTCTATACGGGCATTGGTAAAGAACTGGGCCCAGTTGTTCAAAGCTAACGCTGTCATTAGTTAACGATTCGTTAAAATTTACATCAAGTGATACGCAAATATGCTGAAAATTTTTGCTGAAAAAATGTGAGTAGCTTTTGCAGTGCAAAAGCTACTCACATTTTTTCAGCAAAAAATATCAGAATATTGTGTATTGAATCCGCTAAAACAGTTAACGAAATGACCCGTAACGAGCTTGTTAAGCTAACGATGCTTTGAACAACTGGGCCCTGTGTTTTATTCTGCAACAAAGTCACTAGGCTGAAATGAGTGACACAAAAAGCTCCTCATGCTGTTATTCATGGTTTCTTTGAAGTTAGATGGTGTAATGTCATTTTCTTGCCTCAGGGAGAATCTGAAGGAAACAGCAGCATTTTTGTAGACTTTAAGTTTGTTAAAATTGAAAAAGATCAACTCTGATGCATGATTTGTTGAGTAATAAATCGCAGTTCATGGGTCAGTTGTTAGCAGATAAATCATGTATACTCTGCAGCCATAGTTTGATCTACAGGTACTGTACAACTGTCCTCCAAATTGTGAAGCCGGCCTTGGTGGCTCAGTCAGATGTGCCTCCGACTGGAGATCTAGGTCACGGGTTTGATCCCCGCTGAGTCCGGCAACTTTTTTTGTAGAGGTTGATCATGAATTATTTCCACTGATTCAAGAAGGGCAGATGTCAGTTTCTGGCAAAAGAATGTGCACAAATACTGGCTAACGGCTTAAAGGCCTGAGCCTGCCCAGGAAAAGTTTGGTTAGGTAAACTGACCAGTTCAACATGACCCTAATGGATTGACTGGTCCGTAAAACCTCAACTCAGTCAATTAAAATCCAAACTGTGATTTACTGCTTACTTTTAGAGTTACCGTATTCGATCTAATTACCGCACATACCCCTATAAGCGCACAGTCAAGAAATTCCGTAGTCTTCAGATTACAGCCAATGTAACTTTTCTTTACTTCTTTTTAAAAGCATATGTTGTGGGTACTCATTTGAATTGCATCGACTTGTCGATGCAATTCAAATGAGTGCCCACAACATATGCCTTTATAAAGAAAATCAGAAACAATCACATAATCATCATCAAATAAGTCCTTTTTCTGATCTTTTTTAAAGTGTATCCTTAGTAGGTAGATACATATTTTACCACAAATGAGTGTTCCCAGTTTGTTTGTTTGTGTTGAGGTTTTACAGCCCAGTCAACCCAATGGGGTCATGTTGAGCGCGGTCAGTTTACCTAACCACACGTTTACTGGGCAGGCTTAGTCCTCTAAGCGGTTAACCAGTATTGTGCACATTCTTTCGCCAGAAACTGACAACTGCCTTTCTTGAATCAGCGGAAGGGAGAGAATGACCGTAGAAAATATTTCATGATCAATCTCCACGAAAGAATGTTGCCGACCTCAGCGGGGGTTGAACCCGCGACCTCCTGTTCTCCAGTCAGACGGCGCATCCAACTGAGCCGCCGAGGCCGAGAGTGTTCCCAGTAATTTTGAAAAATCTAAGCGCACAGTGTGGTAATTAGGTCGAATACGGTAATCTAGTTCTGAAATAAAACTATCCAAACTGTGGTTAGAAGTTATCTTTATAGAACTGATACATCTACCTCCAAGGATAATAACTCTGACATGGTACTATTTACATCCCTTCTCATTGGGGCTACTCTTAAATGAAAGAATTTGTTCCCCTTGGGTCATACACCTGAAAGATTTTGCCACCATTTTGCAAAGGGAAGCAACTTTTAGTTGCCAAAACATTTAAAAAATACAGTCAGACTATGAACTGGTCACTGTGACCTGTATATTAATCTCTGACCTACATTACCTCTCCCCACCCTCCCCTGACAAGGAAAATGTAAAACTTACCTGGGGCATACATCCTGTACAGTAAGGATTAGATCTTACCTGGGGCTATGCTGTAGCATTCTGAAACTGATATATTAACTTTTGTTTATATTGTGGGTTTTTTTGTTTTATTTTCTGGTTGTCTGAAAGTAATGTTTCCTGTTTTAGCATTTGCAAGTTTTGATAATTACCTACCATCTGTGACACGGAATTGTATTAATTCTGTGTTTAATGGTATTGATTCCATTGGAATATTCATAGAGCGAACACTACCTTCCATCATGGTGCCATATCTCTGACGGTAACAGCTGGTGCAAAGATTAGCACTGGCGGAGATCGCTTTATGAGAAGATGGTAAAATTGGCATTTAGATGAAAATTGGATGTAGAAAAAGGTAACTAAATTATATTAAGGAATTTGTTGGAGATGGTGAGGTAACATAATTACAGATAAGGACTTTGATTTTATAGTAAGGAAAAAAAAATATTTCATCATTAAAGTGCTAATAACAACTACAGCAGAGGACACTTTGAAATATTTGTTTTTTTTTATTTATTTATTTATTTATTTTTTTTTTTTTTGGGGGGGGGGGGGGGGGTGGCTGGGGGCAGTTCAGAGAAAATAATGCTTGATATTTTATGTAAATTATCTGCCTAGCAGATAAGTCACACAAAATGTCAAGTCCTATTTTCTCTGAAAAAAAAAAAAAGAAGAAGAAATTTTCCTAGTGCGTAAAAGCAAGGTTGGAGAAGAGTGTATCTGATATGAAAGAGCTTGACAAACTATGCATTTTGATCAAAACTGGATGAAAAAAATAAGGTTATTGAGGTTCAAAGATGTCAAAATTGCTTTTATGGGTGCTGCCATTTTGAATATTTAATGAGGGTCTATGATGTCATAAAACCTTAATTAAATATGCAAAATCTAAATTAACCCTTGTCCTGCTGACCCCAGATATACCCTGCCTTTGCAAACAACGTAGATCCAGATCAGAAGCCAACTGATCTGAATCTGCACTGTTTGCCATCTAGTATGTGAATTTTATATCAACAATCTGGATCAAGGAATCTGATATTGGCTGACAATTAGAAGTGGGCATGGCATCTTAATTTATTCAGCAGGACAAGGGATAATGATAATTGCAACAATATTTTAGCACTATATTTGTGTATAGCTTCTTCTCTGCACATGATTTTGCTTGAAAACTGCACCATTTTCTATGAGAAAGAAGATTTTATTTGATATTTTGAAATGTTTAAAACCTCATTAAATATTCAAAATGGCAGTGCCCTTAACAGAAGGTTTAAAATCTTTGAACATCATTAACTTCCTTAATTTTATCCAGTTTTGATAAGAATATTTAACAAAATGCATGGTCTATGAAGACTTTTCATTTCAGATGTGCTCTTTGCCAACTTTCTTTTCCCTTTAAGGAATTTGATGAAGAGAAGCTAACTAAAATCATTTTAGGAATTTGACATAAAAACTGCTAGCCAGAACAGATTGCAGATAGAAAATAAAATTCAGGGATGAAAGAAACTAAAGGATCCTAACCCTTTAAAATACTATCACAACTGCAGCAGACAACAAATTGATCTCTCTCTCTTTTTTTTTTTTTTTTTATTTTGTATTTTTCAGAGAAAACAAGGCTTAGTATTTCTTATGAATCAATGACTAGGTATGCAATTCACCTGAAATGCCAAAATTTATTTTCTCTGAAAAGTACATTTAATTAAAATAGAGTGTTGTCTGCTACAGTTTTCTTAGTACTTAAAGGATTTGATATGTTTAACAATAATCTGCAGTAGACAGAAATAGCAGACAGTATTTTGATTTGTATGAAATAACAATCCATATTTCAAGAAAAAATAATGAAAAAGTATGTTTTTAACCTTTACCACCATCTGGGCTAATTCAGCAGACAAATTGATGATATGTTTCTTATTTTTCACCAGAAAACAGGATTTGACATTTCATGCAAATTGTCTCCATTGGAGACAATTTGCATGAAATGTCAAATCCTGTTTTCTGGAAAAAATAAGAAAAGTATTTCAGTATGTCATCTACTGAAAATTTTACCCAGAGTGCTTAGGTTAACATTAAACCACTATAGGCAGAAATAGCTAACAGCATTTTAATTTGTATGAAATAACAGACCATAATTGAAGAAAAAAAAATGTTTTTTAAATGCCATATGGTATTTAAATTCAGCAGGTCAAAGTTTAATGATGAGCTAGCTATACTTACAAGACTCCAGCTGACTGTTGACTTCAGCTATTTTGTCTTGCCACTTTTTGTTCCTCATTAAATTTTCTTCTTGGTGTCTCAGGAAAGCTTTCAGCTGCTCGCTCTCTCTCTCTCTGGGTAAAATCAGCAGATGGCATATTGTTGATGGATTTTTTTTAGAAAATAGGGCTTGACAGTTTATCTCCATTTGAGACACTTTTCATTCCATGCACATTACCTCCTTTTGACAAAGTGCATTAAGTGTCAAGACTTATTTACTGAAAAAATGCATTTTTTTAAATGCCATCTACTGCCATCTAAACCCAGTGTTCTTAGAATGCAGGGTAGAAATCAGCTGACATTCTGAAATATTTGTCTTATTTTTTTTTTTTTTCTTCAGAAAATAGGGGATTGACATTTCATGCCAATTTTCTCTTAAGGAGACATTTTGCATGAATTGTAAAAATATCAATTTATCATCTGCTGAATTTTCCCCCAAAGTGTTAAAGGTTAACTAATTTACTATAATAGCCCTAAGTGTTTGGAAAGACAGGCCTGAGAAAACAGCGTTGACACTGATCAGATGCCACAATATGCAGCATCTGATCAGGGTCCACACTGTTTGCCACTCATCCAGCAATATTTTAAACACATCAACAGATAGTGAACAGACTTATACAAATTATAGGGCAAGTATGGTAGGTTGTGACAAGAAATGGTAAGTTGTTATGGTGTCCAAATATTTAGAGTGAATACGGTAACCTTTTAATTGTAACCTTCTAAGTATTGTTAACCAGATTGTCAGAGAAATTACTTACTTTTGCAATGTGTGTGTGTGTGTGAGTGTGTGCGTTTTACTTATATTGAAAATGTAGTTTCAAACACAATACTAACTTATAGATAAATCAATATCCCATTAGCAAAAAAAAAAAATATTCTCTGGGTTTGCGTTTTATCCCCAGTGTTTATTATATAGGGCATAAAATAAAAGAGACAGAAATGTCAAACCTTATTTGTCTGGGAAAAATAACTGCAACTATTATTCAGTTGGTTTGCACATTAAACCCAGTGCTTCATGCTAGGCATGCTGAGTGATGATTTCAGCTGTCATTTTGATTTTTTTTTCCAGTAAAAATGGTTGTGTATTTTGTTCAATCTGACTACTCAGAAGAAATTTTACATAAAAATGTCAAACCCTTTTTTCTAGATAACAACAATGTAACAGTTAATATTCTGGACATCCACATAAATTAACCCCAGTGCTTAACCCTTTGCATGCTGGGTATTTTTTTCAGCAGACATTTTGAAACATTTCTTCTTGTGTTCCCAGAAAAATAGCTTTGACAAATTTTCTTAACCCACCTTAGTACACAGTTTGCATGAAATGTCAAACTCTACTTTCTGGAAAAAAAACATTGTTGTAATATTTTCAATTTGTTGTCTGCTAAATTTGCCCAGTGTTGAAGGTTCTAACAAAAACATTAACCCTTAAAGTGCAAAGAAACATTTTAGCAGATGACATTCTTAATTTTCTTTATTATTTTTTCAGAGTAAATGATACTTGGCATTTCATGTACATTGTCTTCTAGCAGACAATTCACATTGAATGTCATCTTATTTTCTCTGAAAAAAAAAATACAGAATAGAGAAATCAAATGTTATCTTCTGCAGTCCTGATCAGCACTTTAAGGGTTAAAAGAGAGGAAATGACCATTGTTCACTGCAAGTGCATTTTGAAATGATGTGCATACAAATGAGGTTGCTTGTACATTGAGAATGGGACATTTCAAAAGTTCTAATTTACAGACAAAAACTGATAGAAATAGATTTTTTTTGTATTTGATTTGTAAGACCTTTTTGAAATGGTTATTCAGATTTGGTAAGCCTGCAAATGGTTTATTATTGCATTAACATTTAGCATGCTGTGTAGTAAAAATTTCAGCAGATGACATTTTGAAATGATTTTCTTATTTTTCCAGAAAATAGGAATTGGCATTTCATGCAAATTTTCTCCTTTAGAGACAGTTTGTATAAAATGTCAAAGCCTGTTTTCTAGAAAAAAAAATAATGAAAATGTAAATTTGTCATCTGCTGAATTTGCCAAGAGGGAGAGATTGGTAATGGTAAAATTATGTGATTCAGGCAATTCCTCTATTTATTCAAAGTGCATAAAAAAAATGATTATTTCTTTAAGAACATGAATTTTTATATGCCTCTTAACAGACAGGTCATATTATGTTGTCACATCTGTTCATCTGTCTGTCTGTCAGTCTGTCCATCTTTCAGTTAATTTTTTGTGTCAGATCTATTTCTTCATGAAACTGAACAAACATAAGGCATGATAAGACAGTATGCACAGAAAAAAAAACTGTAACCCTATTATCAATTTTAACAATTATGCCCCTTTGTTTATTCCAGGCTACTGTACTAAAGTCCAGTCTATAAGTTAAAAGTCATTTAAAAATTTCTTCATGAAACTTTGTACAAATATAAAGCATGATCAGAAAATGTGTACAGAAAAAGAAAGCTAAACCCTACTTTCATTTCTGATGTAATTATGCCCTTTGTTTATTTTATATAGTGAGGTTGTGCCCACCCCATATCACCTTCATTGACTGATAGATATTTTTTGACCCTGTCAAAAGACAGATAGTATTACCTCCTGACATTGTCTATCTATCTGTGTGTCCATCTGCGTGTCTGTCCATTAACTTTTTGTGTCCGCTCCATATGTCCTTTAAATGGATTGAAGGATTTTTGTGAAACTTTGGTCAAATGTTCACCATACCAAGTTGATGTGCAGAACTCATAAGGCCTGCTATCCATGCAGCAGGTAAGGGTTGAGGGGGAATGTTTTTATTTCTTCTGTTTCCTCACTTTCATTCATTTTCCTCTTTCTCCCCTGTCCCTCTCTGTCATCTCTACTATCTCTTCTATCTCTGTTCTGCCTTTCTCTGGGAGATGACACAAAATGACCCACAACGGTTGGTGTGTCGTTAATTCCAACACAATCAATCATTTCAAGGTCAAAGTTCAAATGTTAACGTTTCCTGTCCGCTTTATAACTTTAAAACCTTTAAAGATTTTTTTCATGAAACTTTGTGCAAATATAAAGCATTAGATGATGTGCAGCTCATCTAGTTTTGGTGTAATTATGCCCCCTTTTTACCAGTATATTTCATTTAGTGATTTCTTGTTTGCTCCATATTTCTTTCACAAAGATTACCATTGACCTTTGTCCATAGTCATGGGAAGAGAGAAGTTACAATCTTTGCCAAGAAGCACTGAAACTATATTCTTCCTGGATTTTTTGTGAACATTTGCTTATTAACAGAAAGCCGATGAAAAAATAAAATCCCCAAAATTTAGCCCGGATTTGACATTTTCGGTTTGAATTTGACACAAAAAAGCAAAATCACATTTTTTTTTTTTTTCTATTTAACAAACACAAAACCAAGTTAGCTGACCTAAGTTGTCAGAAGCAATAGGCCTTATTTAGCTTGGATTCTCAGGGAAGCTATACAGGACCACTATGGTCCTCTTGTTTGCTAATATGATGCAAATACGAGTGCACTTGTGGTTGACCTAGACTGTCCATATAAGCCTTGAAGAGCCCTTTCCTCATGGTGTTGCTGAAATGTAATTGTCTTTGATATCAGAACAGTGGTTCAGTTGGTGTAGCACCCCCCTTGTGTCTGGGAGGTTGTGATACAATCTTCCTGTCACTAAGTCTTAGTTGTCAGCATTAAGAAAGTAGAGCTAGGGATCAGGACTGGTCTTCTGAGTGTTGATATAATGTGACCGGGCAGAATATCGTATCGTGTCTAGGAAGTTGCAGCAGTCTAAAAGTGAGCACTTAGTTTCCTGCTATATCCAGGCACAGTTGTAATGTCTGATTGTTGAAAGCAAAGTTAAACCAAAATAAAACTGACAAATAGTCTTTGAATTTAATGTCTGGTTAGAAAAACATAACAAGATTTATGTTTAATGTGGTTAGACCAATAGAAATCATAATTTCTAAATTATGTTCTTATATTCCCAGCAAAATATCTGAACCCTTAAAGCACTAATCACAAGTGCAATAGATGACAGTTTTGATTTTTGTTTTATTTTCAGAGAAAACAAGTCTTGACATTTCATGTGAATTGTCTGCATGGCAGACAATTCACATGAAATGTCAAGACATATTTTCTCAAAAAAAAAAAAAAAAAAAAAGAAAAGTAAAAATTTTTGAAGGTTGTCTACAGTGAAATTTGCCAGGCATGTTAAGTATTAATTATCCTAATTACTCAAACCTACATGTTTGTGCAAACACTGTACCCAGATCAGATTGCTTAAATTCTCTGGTCAGGGTCTATACTGATTGCTATTCAGCCAGCACATTTTAAACACAGTCTGCTGATGTTCTGGGCCCAGTGTGTTCAAAACTAACTGTGTCTTTGTAGTTAACATATCATTAAAACTTCGATCATTAAATATGGCATACATTGTATATGCTAATATTTTTGCTGAAAAAATGTGAGTAGCTTTTGCATTTGCTTTTGCAAAAGCTACTCATATTTTTTCAGCAAAAATAGCTGTGAATTAGATACTGTACTAACTAGAACAGTTAACATTTTGACCACTAACAAGCTTGTTAACCCTTAGCGTGCTAGAAAAAAAAATGAAACAGGCCTGTAAGAGGGGGTACCCCTACTCGAGGTCATTACTCCCTTAATTTTGCCTCAATTTACATGGAATTTTCACATATAATTTTCCAATCGTAGATGGCCATTTTACCAGCAAGAGGATGGTCACGTGACGATAAAGTCACGTGATAGTCACGTGTAAACCTGGAACCGTTTAAGACACTTAAAAAAAAAAAAAAAAAAAGGTACAAGAGACCAGCGCCTACTGTGTACTATTGTGAATGAACAAGTGACATACATAGGTTCTACTGTTATTCCTACTTCTTCCTTACTGGAAATGATTTAGGTGTTATGGGCTTTTTCTCCAGGAAATCGTGATCAATCTGTTGAAGTGAGTGCTGAAATTAATGGCAGCTTCAAATTCGGTATTCTCGGCCTTTATAAGTGTGGGTAAAATCCAGCACCCGACTATCTAATGAAAAGGTGGCATGTTTGTATGAAAGTAGGTTCACTCCTGTATGAGAACATTTGCTCTGAATGGTTGCATGTGGTATATAGTAAGTATGACAGGCTTTAGAGTTGGCAGACCCTTCCTGGGCACACATAGTCGCCTACAGCAGTGCAAAGGTTTGGCTAACAAAGCTTCGAACAACTTGGCCCTGTATGAAAAAAAAACAACTAATATTACTGATTACACTGTGCTTGTGCAGTCTAATCTAGGTATATTAAGTCTGGTATGGCCATGTACTCTTAACCCTTGTCATGTTGAATAAATTAAGATGCCATGTCCACTTCTAATTTTCAGCTAATCAGGTTACTTGATCCAGGTTGTTTATACAAATTCACATACTGAATGATGCCAAACAGTGCAGATCCAGATCAGAAGCCAACTGATCTGGATCTACACTGTTTGCAAAGGCAGGGTATATCTGGATTCAGCAGGACAAGGATTGTCTGCCTCTACCCTGATAATATGGCTTATAAGCTAGGAAACAGTATGAAGTCTGTCACACCTGTTGCTTGAACAGGCTAATTTACTTTTTAACAACTCTTAACTAGAAAAAAATATAAAATGTGGTTTTGCATTTTTTGTGTCGAATACAACCCCAAAACGTCAAATTCGGGCTAACTTTTTGGGTTTTAATTTTTTGTCTGGCTTTCTGTTAACCCTTCTCTTGCCGGAATTAAAATGAATCAGGCCTGTAAGAGGGGGTACCTCTACTTGAGAAGTCATTACCCCCTGAATTTTACCTCGATTTTCATGAAATTTTCACGTATAATTTGCCGATCCTAGGTGGCCATTTTACCGGAGAAAGAATGGTCACGTGACTAGAAAGTCACGTGACAGTCATGTGTAAACCGGGAACCGTTTAAGACACTTAAAAAAAAAAAAAAAAAAAAAAAAAAGAAAATAATTACAAGAGCCCAGTGCCTACTGTGTATTATTGTGAATGAAACGAGTGACATACATAGGTTCTACTGTTATTCCTACTTATTCCTCACTGGAAATGATTCAGGTGTTATGGGCTTTTTTTCCAGAAAAGCCTGATCAATCTGTTGAAGTGAGTGCTGAAATTAATGGCAGCTTGAAATTTGGTATTCTCGGTCTTTTTTAGTGTGGGTAAAATCCAGCACCTGACTATCTAATGAAAAGTGGCGTGTTTGTATGAAAGTAGGTTCACTCCTGTATAAGAACACTTGCTCTGAATGGTTGCATGTGGTATATTGTAAGTATGACGGGCTTTTGAGCTGGCAGACCCCCCCAGCGCGACTATTGTCGCGAAAGGCAAGATAAGGGTTAATCCTAAATATGAAGTAATAGTGTAGCAGACAACATTCTTTTTTATTATTTGTAGTAGTTTACAGAGAAAACTAAGACTGACCATATTTTCTCTGAAAAAATAATAGAAAAAAAATCAAAATGTCATCTGTTGCAATTGAAATTGTTTGTTTGTGTTGAGGTTTTACGTCACAGTCAACCCAGTGGGGTCATGTTGAGCATGGTCAGTTTATCTAACCGCACTTTTTCTGGGCAGTAAATAATTCTCCAAAATCACAATCAGATTTCATCACTTTTGTTGTTTTTTTTTTCAAGTCTGTGCTGGCCCCTATCCAAATAAGTAAGCTCCTGTGCCACCCATGCAGACTCTATTTAACCCTTAAAGTGCCAATCACAACTGCAGTGGATGACAATTTTTTTTTTTTTTTTATTTTTCAGAGAAAACAAGTCTTGACATCTCATGTGAATGGTCTGCTTGGCAGACGATTTACATGAAATGACAAGATTTGTTTTCTCTAAAAAATAAAAAAAAAAATTATGTCGTCTGCTACAAATTTTGCTTGGTGCTTTAAGGGTTAAAATGTACATGTACACAAATGGCAGCTGTATCATTGCAAGCTGTCAAATCCTTCTCTAAGGAGACAATCTGCGTGTAATGTTGAATCCTATTTTCTAGGAAAAATAAGAAAAATAATGTCAATTTATCAGGTGCTGAAATGCTAAGGTAAAGGAACCATTTGTGGCACAAAAAAATAATATAATTGAATTTTTAGGCCACTAACTGTAATTACCGCTATGAAAAAAGAAAAGAACTTTATATTCTGGTTTATTCTCTTTATTGTAGAAATATTTCTTTCTGTCTGATGTATCGTAGCCTATAAAACAATGACACATCACGGTTTTGATCTTATATTGCTGTAGGCAAAAATCATACAGATGCTTAATCTAATAATGTAGCAGAAGAATCCATTACGACTAAATGTCTCAAAACGAACCATGCAAATCAAAAACCCGTTTTATGAACTTTCCAAACAGTGACATCCTAGGTTTGCCAGAGCATTTGCACACAGTCTGATCAGGGCATTGGCAGCTTTCCACTACTTTTTATAGTTTCTCAAGATTCTGTCGGCTACAACCAGACTGTGTAGATATGCAGAGTTGACTGAGTATTTATTTTTCACATGTGCTATAAGACTCCCTTTTCTCCGGGCAACAGACGACAATTCATTAGGACTAAATGTCTCGCATTGTTTTTGTCCCATTTTGCCTTTAGGATAAATCAGTGTCTGTTTATATATTTGTAGTTAAGAACTGTTTTTGTTATAACCCTTTAAGTGCGAAGCAAAATTATAGCAGACGACAAATTAATTTTCGCTTTTTTTTTTTTTTTTTTTTGAGAAAATAAGGCTTGGTATTTCATGTGATTCACCTGCATAGCAGACAATTCACATAAAATACCAAGCCCTATTTTCTCTAAAGAATAATTTAAAAAAAAAATGAAATGTCCTCTGCAGTAGTTGTGATTGGCACTTCATGGGTTAATTGTCTGGTGACATTGTTTTATTGATATCAAAAGACAAGAATCAGATGTCAACATTCGTTTGATACAAAGTGCTTTAATTATGAGGACTTCTGGCATGAAAAAGAACCACGAAATAAACTATAGAGGACTTATTTGGTGATAATTTTGGGATAATTTTTCTTGTCTCCATAAAAACATGTGTTACTGGTATTCATTAGAAGCACCTCACTGAGGTGCTTCTAATGAGTACCCACAACATATGTTTTTATGGAGATACTTGAGAAAAGTATCCCAGATTATTTGATTAAATACTCCTTAATGCTAAACTAGCACTCCGAGTAAAATTTTCAGCAGAAAACATTTTGTCTTATTTTTCCCAGAAAACAGGTTTTGTAATTTCATGCAAATCATAATGGGTGGACAAGCTGCATGAAATGTCATGTCTGTTTTCACACAGAAAGCCTTAGCAAACAGTGTAGACCTAGATCAGATGCCAAAGAACCCGATGTCTGATCTTACTCTAACCTGTTTGCAACTTTTCCAGTTGTTTTAGACAAAAAATGACTGAGCATCAACCTTTGAATCTGAGTGAATGATGGCTGTGGGTTTGATTTTATCCAGGTTATAGGTAATACTCTAGGCTATAGGTAATACTCTAGAACTGGCACTGGCTGCTTTTTCACTTTGTGCTCAGCATTACATCACCAAAACACGCCAATATAATTTTGATCCCCTTAAACCCCACTTTTATACAGTAAAACTGGGGTTTACAGGGGTATACATTATTTTTTAGCTCAGCTGAGCAAAAGCTCAAGGTGAGCTATTGTCATCACCCTCTGTCCGTCGTCCGTCGTCGTCTGTCGTCAGTCGTCCATCGTTCGTCGTCCGTCGTCAACAATTAGTTTATTAACACTCTAGAGGTCACAGTTTTGACCCAATCTTGATGAAACTTGGTCAGAATGTTTGCCTCTATGAAATCTAGGTCAAGTTTGATACTGTGTTACTTGGGGTCAAAAACTAGGTCACCAGATCAAATCAAAGGAAAAACTTGTTAACACTCTAGAGGTCATAGTTTTGACCCAGTCTTGATGAAATTTGCTCAAAATGTTTGCCTCTATTAAATCTAGATCAAGTTTGAAACTGGGTCACTTGGGGTCAAAAACTAGGTCACCGGGCCAGATCAGCAGAAAAACTTGTTAACACTCTAGCGGTCACATTTTTGAAGCAATCATCATGAATCTTGCTCAATATGTTTATCTTGATGATTTCTAGGTCAAGTTTGAAACTGGGTTACTTAGGATCAAAAACTAGGTCACTTGGCCAAATCAGCAGAAAACCTTGTTAACACTCTGGCGGTCACATTTTTGAAGCAATCATCATGAATCTTGCTCAAAATCTTTGTCTTGATGATTTCTAGGTCAGGTTTGAAACTGGGTCACTTGGAGTCAAAAACTAGGTCACTGGGCCAAATCAGCAGAAAACCTTGTTAACACTCTAGCAGTCACATTTTTGAAGCAATCATCATGAATCTTGCTCAAAATGTTTGTCTTGATGATTTCTAGGTCAGGTTTGAAACTGGGTCACATGGGGTCAAAAACTAGGTCACCAGATTAAACCAGCAGAAAACCTTGTTAACACTCTAGCGGTCACATTTTTAAAGCAATAATCATGAATCTTGCTCAAAATGTTTGTCTTGATGAGTTCTAGGATGTGTTTGAAACTGGGTTATGTGGGGTCAAAAACTAGGTCACCAGGCTAAATTAGCAGAAAACCTTGTTAACGCTCTAGCGGTCACATTTTTAAAGCAATCATCATGAATCTTCCTCAAAATGTTTGTCTTGATAAGTTCTAGATCAAGTTTGAAACTGGGTCACTTGGGGTCAAAAACTAGGTCACTAGATCAAATCAGCAGAAAACCTTGTTAACACTCTAGCGGTCACATTTTTAAAGCAGTCATCATGAATCTTGCTCAAAATGTTTGTCTTAATGATTTCTAAGTCAAGTTCAAAACTGGGTTACCTGGAGTCAAAAACTAGGTCACCTGGCCAAATCAGTGAAAAATCTTGTTAACACTCTAGCGGTCACATTTTTTAAGCAATCATCATGAATCTTGCTCAAAATTTTTGTCTTGATGATATTTAGGTTAGGTTCGAAACTAGGTCACCTGGGGTCAAAAACTAGGTCACCTGGCCAGATCAGCGGAAAACCTTGTTAACACTCTAGTGGTCACATTTTTTAAGCAATCATCATGAATCTTGCTCAACATGTTTGTCTTGGTGATTTCTAGATCAATTTTGAAACTGGGTCACTTGGGGTCAAACACTAGTTCACCTGGCCCAATCAGCAGAAAACCCTGTTAACACTCTAGCGGTCACATTTTTGAAGCAATCACCATCAATCTTGCTCAAAATGTTTGTCTTGATGATTTCTAGGTCAAGTTTGAAACTGGGTCACATGGGGTCAAAAACTAGGTCACCAGGCCAAATCAGCAGAAAACTGTTAACACTCCAGAGGTCACATTTTTGAAATAATCATCATAAATATTGCTCAAAATGTTTGTCGATGATTTCTAGGTCTAGTTTAAAACTGGGTCACTTGATATCAGAAACTACTTCACCTGGCCAAATCAAAGGAAAACCTTGTTGATGCTCTAGAGGTCACATTTTTGAAGTGATCATCATGAATCTTGCTCAAAATGTTTGTCTTGATGATTTCAAGGTGATGTATAGTTTTCTGTCCAGTGACTCTCTTAAGTTTTTCCATTTAGGTCAGTTTCCCAGTAATTATTGGTCCTACAGAGTGATATTTGGTACTTGTGAAATGTTTGTGTTTAGGTCAGTTTCTCAGTAACTATTGCTCCTACAGCCAGTGATACTTAGTACATGCATACATCTTAGCATAGCCTTTTGAGTGCAGTCATCCATATTTGACCTTGACCTTTATTTCACAGTCCATTAGACATGCTACATTGTCTTACTTTTTAATATAATCATTTTGAACTTTGATCAGAATGTTTGCCTTGATCAGTTCTAGATCAGGCTCTCAAAGTGCTATGTTGCTCAGGTGAGCATTACAGGGCCATCATGGCCCTCTTGTTCTTATTTCTGCTCAAAAGTATGAAAATCAGAATTTTTTATCTGAAAATTGTCCTTTTTTTGATAAAATATACAGTATATATGAATAGGCATGTTTTCATAATGAGAAAAAGAGCATTGACTGGGTACACCTGTGTCAGGACAATGAAAGTGGTGGCATTATCATGTTGATTTGTCTAGGGCATGATACTGCAGTGAGGTGGCAAAAGGGCATGAGTTCCCATCCTCACAGCTAGACGTAGTCAAAACACAGACAGTAACCTCAAGCTGTCTTTTTGCACAACCAGAATGGCGGCATATATGAAAAAACTTGTGCATGTTTGTTTGTAACAAAAAATATGAAAATGTTTACAGAGTTATTATACATTTGATTCCTTATAAAATTAATGTTTGATATAAATTCTTCTTCTTACATTGGTCAAGATTCTTACTAAGAATGTACTGTTGATCATTGAGAGGGGAAAGAGACAGCCCACTCCTTCCAAGGTTAAAACCAAAATATGTACAGTTTAAAACATGAAATAGTCATCGCCTGATCAGAAATGGTCAGCAGGGCAAGACCTAAACCAACTTGGAACCACTCTATTGTGTTCCGGTAGGAGGTTCCATTCCTGGATGGTCCTCAGGAAGAAAGAGTACTTGTAGTGGACATGGTGGAAGTGTGCTGGTAGAGTCTAAATTGACCTCTGGTGCATCTTGCTCTCCAGGATGTACAATATCAGTGTCTATTTCCACTAGTCCACATTGTATTTAAACAATGTTGTCAACCTGTCCACTCTTCTCCTTTCTTGTAGTGATTCCTATCCAAGGCCTGAGACCATCTTGGAGATGCAACCTGGCTTTCTGTCATAGTAGTTGTTGTGAATGAAGCAAGTGACTTGTCTTGACCTTCTGCAACTTGGCATGTCTTCATTCAATTATTCAATCTAATATCAAGTCTCTCACATATTAGCTGGGTTTACAATAACTGTTAAAAAAGATGCAAAAAGGTTTGGAAAAAAACACTTGTGAGTATTTTGCTTTATTGACGGCAGCCCAGGGGTAAATGCTGTTTTAGTTTTGACCCTTTTGATACACCATACATTTTTAAGTGGACATCTGCAGGAAAGGTAAGGCACACAGTTTTGGTATGATTGTTCTGACAGTCAGTAAGAAAGAAATAAAAACTCTTGACAGTTTGAAGTGACATTTTCTTTTACTGGACCTACAACTATACAGATAAACTGACATTTATTTATTTATGCGAATAGCTAAGATCCAGAGCAGACTGTGCAGATGTGCACTCTGCTGGATCTTTGCTATTTGTCATAAACATTCTATAACATCCCTTCATTGCACAGGAAAACCAAAAGATTTGAGCAAGGTATGCAAATGAGGTGTGTGTAAGGAACAAAGAAAAAATATCCTGAATACCCTAAATGTTTTGACACTTTAACTACGTACCATACTTATCCTAGAAATTAACACCATACCATACTTATCCTAGAATTTAATTTCATACCATACTTATACTAGAATTTAATTCCATACCATACTTACACTAGAATATAACACCATATCATACTTATCCTAGAATTTAATTCCATACCATACTCATCCTAGATTTTAAGTCCGTACCATACTTATCCTAGAATTTAACTCCATACCATACTTTTCCCAGAATTTAGCTACTTACCACACTTATCCTAGATTTTAACTTTATACCATACTTATCCTAGAATTTAACTCCATACCATACTTATCCTAGAATTTAACTCCATATCATACTTATCCTAGAATTTAACTCCATACCATACTTATCCTAGAATTTAACTCCATATCACACTTATCCTAGAATTTAACTCCATACCATACTTATCCTAGAATTTAACCCCATATCACACTTCTCCTAGAATTTAACTCCATACCATACTTATCCTAGAATTTAACCCCATTCTATACTTTTCCTAGAATTTAACTCCATATCATTCTTATCCTAGAATTTAACTCCATACCATACTTATACTAGAATTTAATTCCATATCATACTTATCCTATAATTTAACTCCATACCATACTTATCCTATAATTTAACTCCATACCATACTTATCCTAGAATTTAACTCCATACCATACTTATCCTAAAATTTTACTTCAAACCAAACTGATCCTAAAATTTAACTTTATACCATATTTATCCTAAAATTTAACTCCATACCATACTTATTCTAGAATTTAACTCCATATCATATAATTAGCCTGAAATTTAACTTCATACCATATAATCATCCTGAAATTTGACTCCATACTATACTTATCCTAAAATTTAACTCCATACCATACTTATCCTAAAAACTAACTCCATACCATACTTATCCTAAAATATTACTTCATACTGAACTGATCCTAAAATTTAACTTTATACCATACTTGTCCTTAAGTTTAACTGCCTACCATAATTATCCTAACATCTAACTCCATACCATACTTATCCTAAAATTTAATGCATTCCAATCATAAGATTTAACTTCATAACATAATTATCCTGAAATTTAACTCCATAACATAATTATCCTGAAATTTAACTCCATACCATACTTATCCTAAAACTTAGATGATGCCGGATGAATGGCAAATAGTGTTAACAGCTCAGACTGTTCCCTTTAGGAGCAACTATATCTTGGTCTACACTGTTTGCTCAGGCTGCTAGGGTTTATTACAGTAACCCTTAAAGCACAGTTTATGTAAATCATCTGTTGAGTGATTCAGACAAAGTATTAAGCCTTATTTTCGCTGAAAAAAAAAAAAAAAAAAACTTTTAAAATGTCATCTACAACAATTTTACATGACACCAATGTCATATGCTACTTGGTTGATTATTTTGGAGTTTAATGGCCCAGTCAACATTGTTACAGTCATATTAAGCTGCTTAGTTTACCTAACCAAACTTTTCCTGGGCAGCCTTAGTCCTCTAAGCCATTAACCAGTACTTGTGCACATTCTTTTGCCAGAGGCTGACACTTTACATGGCATTATAAGGGTTAAATTCAATAAAGGGAAATGTAATAAATATAGCAGGTACAAGTGTGTCCCAAAAAGAAAGAAACTATATAGCTTCTAATAGTTCTTGATGACATCAACTGCAGGGTGCCTAAGAAAAGGTACCATAATAACCCTAAGTATTGGGACAGACAGGCCTGAACAAACAGTGTAGACTCAGCTCAGAGACCACAGAATTTTGGCACCTGATCAGGATCTGCACTGTTTGCCACTCTTCCAGCAATATTTTAACATATTAACTGGAAGTGGAACAGACTTTTACAAATTATAGGACAAATATGGTAAGGAGTTAAGGTGTCCCAATATTTAGAGTAAACAGGTAGTTTATTATATGCAGAAAGTGGTGGTTTATATAACTTGATAAGAGGATATGCAGAAAAAATACTTTCTTGATTTCACCATAAAAGACATGTTGTGCGTACTCATTTGAGGTGTTGTGGATAGGCACTTCTAATGAGTGCCCACAATATACATATTTGTGGAGAAATAAGAAAAAATATTAATACTTAATGTTTGAAAATAGGCAACTTCTAGAGCTATGGCTTTTATTCCACTCTCCATATTACCCTAATAGCCCTAAGTACAGTCCAACCTGTTTTAAAAGCCACCAGGTTCTGTATTAACCCTTATCCTGTAGAACCTGGATATGGCCCCTGCCTTTGCAAACAGTGTAGATCCAGATCAGTTGGCTTCCAGATCAGTTGGCTTCCAAGCCAACTGATCTGGATCTGTGCTGTTTGTAATTAAGTATGTGAATTTGTATCAACAATCTGGATCAAAGAATCTGATTGGCTGACAATCAGAAGTGGGTGTGGCATCTTAATTTATTCAGCATGGCAAGGGTTAAGCAATTATCTATCTTAAAAGGATACTATTCCAAGTATTGGTAAAGGTAAAAGGTGTGGAAATTTACCTGAATTAAGCAAGCACCTGTCTTAAGCAATATGTGCTTGCTTAACACACAGGTTTGACTGTATATGGACAGATAAGCCTGACTAAGTGTAGAAAACTGGACTTTTCAAATTCTTATGATGTATGGTAAGATTTTTGGTTAAGATGTCCCAGTATTTAGCGTAACTACAGAATCTATATATTCTGTTAGCAGACTCATGATCAGGCTGCACAGATATGCACTCAGGTCTGGGCCTTCACTGTCCCTGAAGACACATTTTCTCATGGTGCCTTTCATATACAATGACAGGTATATGCTTTCTCTTCAGACTTCAAAAGAAATATAATTCCACAAACGAGGTGTTTTTGAATGTTTTTTCAAGGATATTTTACCTATTTATATGAGACACATGAGGTTCTCTAGGGAAAAATACTCTGTTAACCCCAAGTTTTGAGACAGGCAGGCTTGAACAAACAGTGAAGATGCAGATCAGATGCCGCAGATGCGGCATCTGATCTGGGTCTACTCTGTTTGCCACTCATTTGGCAGTTTTTATACACAGAAGTTAATGAACTTGCTGAAATTTTAGGACAAGTATGATAATAAAGTGTCCAAATACTGAGGGTAATTATGGTTTTGGAGGTTAATAAAGACAGGAGATACTGTTCAGACTGCATTGATGCACAGTCTGATCAGGGTCTACACTATTTGCCATTCCAGTAAGTAGTTTAAGAAATAACTACATAGAAAAAAAAGCAACAACAAAATTTAGACCAGAAAAGGATGAAATAAAGTGTTCAAAATTTTAGGACATTTACTCTAAGCAAGGGCCAAAGGTTTCTTCAGGTAGGCAGAATCTAATCAGATTGTGCAAATTTTCAGCCTAATCTGATTCTTTGCTGAGCTCACATGTAATAAGTACACACACTTTCCACTGTCTGTCTGTCCATGTGTCTATGTGTATGTTTGTACATGTGGAGAATAGCACACACTATCCAGTTTCTGTCTGTTTGACTGTCTGTCTCTGTCTGTCCATGTGTTTATGTGTATAGAGAATAGCAAAAAAATCTAGATAATGCAATCGATGGCACATCATTGCAAACCCCCCACGCTCTTTGCTAATGTTGCTAATAGTGTGACAGACGGATGGATGGATAAAGGCATTCAAATATGTGTGGTGATGAACAGCTTTATTGCATAAAAAGCAGTGTCACACGTTATTAACAGCCGTGCATTAACCGACGAAAAGTCGTGTATCAACAAGGCAATTCACGTGCTGTTAATGCATGGCTTCGCAACTTTCAATATGATCGTACTGGGGCCACAGATTTGCTGCCGTTACGAGATGTGTACTTCCCGGCCCTAGAACGAGCATAATCCGTGGAAATTGCGTTTGCGAGACATCGGTGAAATGGCGAAACAAAATAGTGCAAGAAATAACGCGAAATGTAGCAAATGTTTTCAGTTTTTATGCAATAATAGCGATCGAACATGATTTTTCAGTGCATTAACATTTGCCAGGTCCCTAGGGAGGTGTTGAAAACCAAGGTCAGAGGCCTCGGTTTTCAACACCTCCCTCGGGACCTGGCGAATGTTAATGCATGAAAAAACATGTTTGATCCCTATATTAAAGCACCAGTCACAACAGTGACAGATGACACTGTGATTTTTTTTTTTGAATAAGGCTTGACATTTCATGTGTCTGCTAGGAAAATGATTCACATGAAGTACAAAGCCTTGTTGTCTCTGAAAAAAAGAGTGTTGTCAGTTACTATTTTAAATGGTGCTTTTATGGTATTAAATATTCAGTTTATATGGAGCGCCACTGATTAAGATTACCCATGGAGCTCCTCAATATGCTCACCTGACTTTCTTGGGTTTTATTTTCCAAGTCTTGGTCTTCAGGTTTGTAATAGAAACCAAATTTGTGTGCCATGCTGAATAATTATTTCACATATCAAGTTACCCAAAAGTGGCTTCCTTAATCTTTACCACTCTCTGGGCTAATTCAGCAGAAAACAAATTGATGATATTTTCTTATTTTTCCCTGAAAGCAGGATTTGACAATTCGTGCAAATTGTCTGCAATGGAGAAAATTTTTCATGAAATGTCAAATCCTGTTTTCTTGGAAAATTTCAGTATGTTGTCTGCTGAAAAGTTTACCCAAAGTGCTGAGGCTAACTTGTATTTGCAGTGGTTCACCTTTAAAATGCTGAATTTAGATATTAGCAGACATTTTAAAATATTTTTTTTATTTTTCACAATAAGTAATTACTTACCATTTTATTCAAATTGTTTGAAGGAAGTTTTAATCTTTACCACTCTCTGGGCAAATTCATCAGACAACAAATTGGTGATATTTGTCTTATTTTTTTCCAGAAGATAGGCTTTGGCAATTCATGCAAACTGTCTCCTGAGGAGAAAATAGGCTTTGGCATTTCATGCAAACTGTCTAAAACTGTGTAAAAGCCTATTTTCTCAGAAAAATATTCCAAAATGTCTTCTGCTGAATTTTTTACCCAGCATGCTAAGTGTTAAGCCATATTAAAAAAAAAAAAGAAAGTCATAACTCTTTTTAACACAATTGCTGGGATCCAAAGAAAATGCTGTTTGAGCATAATTGAACAAAAATGTATAGATTGGAGACAAAAGGTACATGATTGGTCATTTTTATAAGCCCATTTTGAAAAAATGGACATATTATATTATGGTGTTGTCCGGCTATCATCTTCCGTCCATCCAGCGTAAACAATTCTTGTGCACACCATAACTAGGTAACAGTAAGGAATATTTTGATAAAACTTCATAGCAATGTGTATGAGGTCAAGATGGCATGTCACATACAAAAATGGTTGCTCTCCCTTTCTTAGTTTCTGAGTTACTGCCCTTTAGATTAGTTTTTTACAGACTATCCTTATGCGACCATAACTAGGTAACCGTAAGGAATATTTTGATGAAACTTCATAGCAATGGGTATGAGGTCAAGATGGCATGTCATATACAAAAATGGTTGCTCTCCCTTTTTTTTAGTTTCTGAGTTACTGCCCTTTGATTACTGTTTTACAGACTATATTTGTGCGCATCATTACTCGGTAACCATTTGGAATACCTGAATGAAACTTCATAGCAATGTGTATGAGATCAAGACAGCCTGTCAATTGCTCTCCCTGTCTTACTTTCTGATAGACTTCCCTTTGATTAGATTTTTTCCATACTATCCTTGTGCTTGCCACAATTAGGTAACCATACGGAGTATCTTGAAACTTTATAGCAATGTGTTTAAGGTTAAGACGGTGTGTCATGTACAAAAAAGATTGCTCTCCCTTTTCTGTGTTACTTCTCTTTGATGAAATTTTAGACTGACCTTGTGCATACCATAAGTAGCTAATCGTATGGGATATCTTGATGAAACTTTATAGCAATGTGTATGAGGTTAAGACAGAGTGTCTATTACAAAAAAAGATTGCTCTCCCTTTCTCAAATTTGAGTTACTTCTCTTTGATGAAATTTTAGACTGACCTTGTACATACCATAAGTAGGTAATGGTATGGAATATCTGGTTGAAACTTTATAGCAATGTGTTTGAGGTTAAGATGGTGTTTCACGTACAGAAAACCTAGTGCATACCATAAGTAGGTAACGGTATAGAATATCTCTTTGATGAAATTTTAGACTGACCTTGTGCATACCATAAGTAGGTAACCATATGGAATATCTGGTTGGAACTTTATAGCAATGTGTTTGAGGTTAAGATGGTGTTTCACCTACAAAAATCCTAGTGCATACCGTAAGTAGATAATGGTATAGAATATCTCAATGAAACTTTATAGCAATGTGTATGAGGTTAAGGCGGTGTGTGACACACAAAAAAGATTGTTCTCCCTTTCTTAATTACTACCATTTGATGATTTTTCATGCCCCCGCCATTTTCAATGGGGTGGGGGGTGCAAATAGTATCACCGCTGTCCGTACGTCCCATCAGTCCCGTCCAGTCCGTCTGTACTATATGTAACACAAATGGTTTCCGTGGGATAGCTTTTGAAAGGATCAGTGTATCGGATTGAAATTTTATACACAGGTGTATAATCATAAAATTTAGGTCAAGTTCAATTTAGAGTAAAATCCACCAATTATTTTGGGAGTTATGGCCCTTTTCAACTTTGAAAAATTTTCAACTTTGAAAAATGGTTTCCGTGCGATATCTTTTGAAAGGATTGGTGTATTGGATTGACATTTTATACACAGGTATATAATCATAAAATGTAGGAAGTACGATTTAGAGTAGAATCCACTTATTATTTTGGGAGTTATGGCCCTTTTTCAACTTTGAAAAATGGTTTCCATTCCATAACTTTTGAAAAGATTAGTGTGTTGGATTCATATTTTATACACAAGCATATAATTATAAAATATAGGTCAAGTTCGATTTAGGGTAAAATCCACCAATTATTTTTGGAGTTACGGCCCTTTTTCAATGTTGAAAAATAGTTGAAAAATGGTTTCCCTTCGATATCTTTTGAAAAGATTAGTGTATTGGATTCAAATTTTATACACAGTATATCATCATAAAATGTAGGTCAATTTCGATTTAGGGTAAAAACAACCAATTATTTTGGTAGTTATGGCCTTTTTTCAACTTCGATTTTTGCAAAATGCCTGCATGTGGGTGAGGATGGCCCTAGGCAGGGGCATCTGTGTCATACTGACACATTTCTAGTTATTTTTTTGTTTTTGTTTTTTTTAATCACACTATCCCTACGCATGCAATAACTAGGTAAACATATGGAATATCTTGATGAAACTTTATAGCAATGTATATGAGGCAAGACAGTGTGTCACATGCAAAAATGACCGTCCTCCCTTTCTTACTTTCTGGGTAACTTCCCTTTGATTAAATTTTTGACTGACCTTGTGCCTACAATAAGTAAGTTACTGTATGGAATAGCTTGATGGATCATTATAGCAATATTTATGTGGTTAACAGAGAGTGTCTCATACAAAACTCTGTTTCTGAGTCACTTACCTTTGATGAAATTTTTGATTGACCTTGTGTGTACCATAAGTAGGTAACTGTTTGAAATACCTTGATGAAACTTTAAAGCAATGTGTATGAGGTTAAGAATTTGTCGCATACAAAGATGATTGCTCTCCCTTTCTTAGTTTCTGAGTTACTTCCCTCTGATTAGTTTTTTTTCAGACTATCCTTGTGCACACCATAACTCACTAACCGTATGGGATATCTTGATGAAACTTTATACCAGTGTATATGAGGTCAAGGCGGCTTGCCGCATGCAAAACTAATTGCTCACCCTTTCTTACTTTCTGAATTACCTCCCTTAGATTAAATTTTTGACTGACCTTATGCGTACTGTTAGTAGTTTACAGTGTAGAATATCTTGAATCTTTATAGCAATATGTATGAGGTTATGATGGTGTGTTGTGTACAAAAAAGATTGCTCTCGCTTTATCGGTTTCTGAATTACTTCCCTTTGATGAAATTTTTGACTGACCTTGTGGGTACCATAAGTAGGTAACCATATGGAATATCTTATTGGAACCTTGTAGCAATGTGTATGAGGTTACGATGGTGTGTTGTGTACAAAAAAGATTGGTCTCACTTTCTATTTCCCATTTACTTCTCTTTGATTAGTTTTTTTTCTCACACTATCCTTATGCGTGCCATAACTAGGTAACCATATGGAATATCTTGATGAAACTTTATAGCAATGTGTATGAGGTCAAGACAGTGTGTCACATACAGAAAAGATCCATGCTCTCTCTTTCTCAGTGTTTGAGTTACTTCCCTTTGATACATTTTTTTTTTCCACACTGTCTACATGTATGCCATAACTTGGTAACCATATGGAACATCTTGATGAAACTTTGTAGCAATGTGTATAAGGTTCAGACAATCTGTCACCTACAAAATGATTGCTCTCCCTTTCTCAGTTTTTGAGTTACTTCCCTTCGACAAAGTTTTTAGACCATCCTTCTCCTCGCCATAACTGGTAATAATGGCAACATAACAAGCATACATTTGTAAAAGTCCACATATTTTATGCCTTTGTCAAGCTGTATAAATGGGATACCCTTGTAAAATGGTATACAGGAGTATATTGCCCCGCCTGGCGATGCTCTTATTGTTTTTTGATACAGCATTTTTGGGCCGATCTTTAAATCATGTTGTAATGTTATAAACAGCTTCCTGTATATTTATTTATTTGCTGTCTGCTCATTTCACCTGCAGAGGGATTAAGGTAAATCCGTAGCTTGCTGCAGATGAAATCAGGACAGATGACAGTATAATATTGACATTGACATTTCATTCACATTATCTCATTTGAGATGATTTGAATGAACTGCCAAAAGTCCTGTTTTTTTCTGGGATGTATTTCTTTTAACTGCAGCAGATGACATTTTGAATTTTTTTATTTTTCAAAGGAAATAAGTCTTGACATTTCAAGTGAAATGTCTACCTTCACATGAAATGTCAAGACTTATTTTCTCAGAAAAATAAAAAAAAATATTTATTTATTTATTTATTTATCTATTTATTTATTACCACTTTAAGAGTTAATTTATTTTTGTTTTGGAAATGCAATGTTTTCTTGTCAGGATTTGTTTGAGTGTATGTTTTATTTATTTATTTATTTATTTATCTGTTTTTAAAATCTTAATGTTTATAGGCAGAATCTAAGACAATTTATCTGTTACCTGTCTTTTTCTTTTATTGACACTTGAGAACAGATGTATTGTATTCACCCTAAGTATTTCAACAGCCAGGCATCTGATCAGGGTCTACACTGTTTGCCACTCATCCAACAGTTTGAAGATAGATTGACAGGTAGAAAAATGGTTGTGTTCAGATTTTGGAACAATATGGTAAGGTGTTGAATACTAACAATAAATATGGTATTTGAGGTGCATGTGCGCCTATATAAGCGCACAGTCAAGCACTTTAGTAGTCTTTACATTACAGTTACTGTACTTTTATCTACTACATTATAAAAACATATGTTGTGGGTACTCATTTGAATTGTCGAGGCAATTCAAATGAGTACCCACAACATTATGCTTTTATAAAAAAAAAACAGAAAATGATATAGCATAAATATCATTAAATACACCCTTAATGAAGTCCTCTGCTGATCTTTCTTTAAAGTGTGCCCTTATTATACCCCCGACATACGAAGTATGTGGGGTATATAGTTTTCGCTTTTCCCGTTTGTCCGTTCGTTGGTTTGTATTTACGTTCATTTGTTTGTTTGTTCGTTCATTCGTCTTTCCGTCACAGGGTCAAAGTTTTTGCGTTAAAGTTTATAAGACCTCATATTTTGAAGACCCTTTGATGTATTTCATTCATATTTGGCATGATGGTAGATATAGGTCTAAAGTTTTTATCAGCACCATCCCCACCCTAGGGGTGACCTTGGGGTCAAGGTCACGGACTTAGAATTTTCATAAAAAAGTCAAAGTTTAAGTTTATATAGCTATATCATCAAGACCCTTGAGGAATTTCATTTATATTTGACATGTTGGTAGATATCGGCCTAGAGTCTTACTCAGCATGATTTCCTACCCGGGTGTGACCGAGGTCAAGGTCACGAACTTAGAATTTTCATATAAAAGTAAAAATTTTTGTGTTTAAATTTATATAGCCATATCATCAAGACCTTTTGTTAGATTTCATTATCCCCTAACGGAAAGGTTGAGCGGATATAGCTATCAGCAAGGAATCTGTTCGTCTGTCCATCCATCCGTTGAAGCATTATTTGTCCATACTTTATTTTTGTCTTAGGGTCAAAGTTTTTACGTTAAAGTTTATAAGACCTTATATTATGAAGACCCTTTAATGGATTTCATTCATATTTTTGACCTGATGGTAGATATAGGGCTTAAGTTTTTATCAGCACCAACTCTATCCCGGGGGGATAACCTTGGGGTTAAAGTCACGGACTTTGAATTTTCATAAATAAGTCAAAATTTTTGTGTTTATGTTTATATAGCTATACCATCAAGACCCTTTGAGGAATTTCATTTATATTTTACATGTTGGTAGATTTTGGTCTGAAATTTTACTCAGCATCATTCCCATCCCGGGGTATGACCTTGAGGTCAAGGTCACAGACTTAGAGATTTCATATAAAAGTAAAAAAATTTGCATCTAAGTTTATAAAGCTATACCATCAAATCCTTTTGTTGAATTTCGTTATCCTCCTACCGAGAGGTTTAGGGGATATAGCTATCAGCATGGAATCTCTCCATCCATCCATCCATCTGTCTGTCAGTAAACACATTATTGTGCACCCCATAACTCCTAACTACCCTTAAGCTATTTTCAGGAAACTGTCAGGTTGTAGAGGGATTTGGTGGGGGTGTCAGGTACAAAAAAGACAACTGTACCTGACTTGGTCCATGAGTTATCTCCCCTTGTCTCCCGAATTGTAAAAAGTTTGTGCAGACCATAACTTTAAAACATGTTAAGATATTTTCATGATACTTCACCAGTATGTAGAGGACATTGAGTAGGCATATCACATTCAAGAATGACACTCTAACTGACTCCATTCTGTAGTTTTCTCCCTTGGTTATTTAAATCTTGTGTGGGCAATAACTCTAAAAATTCTTTAAGATATTTTTGTGATACTTTACCGATATGTAGAGGGCATTGAGTAGGCAGGTCACCTTAAAATTTTCATTAAAATTTATATAGCTATATTATAAACACCCTTTTGTTGGTTTCATTAATATTAAGCATGATGGTATATATAGGTCTAAAGTTTTTCTCGGCACCATCTACTTGGGGCAAGGCTTTTAAACCAAGGTCACAGACTTTTCATACAAATGTCATTTTTGCTTATATTATAAAGACTGATTGATTTCACTGGTATATGGTGATAGTTATAGGGCTAAAGTTTTATTTAGCTCAATCCCTGCACCTGTGCCTGACTTTGAGGTCAAGGGCTTCATATTATGTGTGATTGAATTTTTTCAATGTTATAATATATAGCATACAACTGCCATCTCCAGAGTCAAAGCTACATACTTTGTGCTCTTTAAAAAGTGGCGGTAGCACTGGTCTGGGGTATACGTGCCCCACTGGGCACTTTGTCTAGTTTGGGGGATATTTTACTACAAGTTTTCCCAGTAATTTTGAAAAAATGAAGCGCACAGTGTGGTAATTAGGTAGAATACGGTATGTGAGCAATTAATATTCTCCACTATCCACTGGTCCTAACATGTATAGCTCCAGATAAGGCACTTTTTTCAACCAGAAAATATTTTTTTGTTTTTCTCCATTAAAACATATGTTGTGGGTACTCATTAGAAGTACCTCACTGAGGCACTTCTAATGAGTACCCGCAACATATATTTTATTGGAGAAATAAGAAAAATAAGTGGGGCACTAATGAGTGAGGCCCTTCTAATGAGTGCCCGCAACATATGTTTTCTTGGAGAAATAAGAAAAATATCATGTGGATACCTCCTTTTATCTGGACCTGTGCTATAAGCATAAAGTGAAGATCTAAAATGTGCTGACTGCCCAGATATATTGCTCTACCATAAGCCCGAAAAAACTCTTTTCTTATGGCATGATTCATTTTTTGTCCAGGATGCAAATTTACTATTAAACAGTGTGTGACATAAAACTTTTAGAACTCTTTTTTCCACCTGAAAGTTGCTCTAAGCAATTAATGCATACCAACAGTTTATACCTGTAGCATGTTTATCGAAGCGTAAGTTCTTGCAGCTATATTTAGAAGTAATTGAACCAGTATCGGAGGAGTATAAGACTTTGTTACCTAGCCAAAATGGCACCTTAATTTATGTTTTTGCCTATTCTCCTAGAAGAATGACATTTGTAATGTATTTACACAGGCCATGTGTTGCAGACGGCATTCTCTGATTGGCTGATACTATGATGTGTGCGGATTGATATCAGGAAAGTCGGAATATCATCACTGTACATCTAGCACTCAATTGGATGGCTTTCAATCCAGGTGTGTATTCGTCGTCTGCTCAAACTGTCTTCTACTAAAACTATCGTCTGCTTCAAGTCCCGTCTAATAAATCAACAGGTCTTCTTTTCTCCAATATCCTGTGAAAGAATGCTGGTAAGTTAAGTTACTGTTTGTAAAATTTCTTAATGCTTAGCATGCTGGGTAAAAATTTCAGGAGACATTTTGAAATATATTTTCTTATTTTTCCCAGAATATTGGGTCTGAAATTTAGGGGACAATTTTCATGAAAATTCTAGTTCTGTTTTCTGAGAAAATCCTATTTTTCTGGGAAAAATAAGAAAAATATAATTAAATTTGTCATCTGCTGATTTGCTCATAGAGTGGTATCTCAGAGTGGTATAAGTTACATTTTGTAACATTTCTTAAAGTTTGTGCCTAATATATAACATTTGTAAATTTGTTAAAATCTGAAATAGGTATTTTATTTATAGCTGTTAAGGAAGAAGGTCTGTTTGTATCTGTATACCATACACAAGTCGCCTTATGAGATAAAAGTCTGATTACATACAGAGGCATTGTAGACCCAGATCAGCCTGTGCATCCCTGCAATCTTATCTGGGTACAATATTCTCCCAGAGTTAAGGATAGACAGGCCAAATCAAACTGTGTAGACCCAAATGAGATGCTACAGAATACGACATCTAATCTGGGTGTACACTGTTCTCCACTCATCCAATTGGTTTAACCCTTTCAGCCCAGCAGATCAATACAGATAGCTGTGCAAACAGTATAAATCCAGATGAGATGGCTCGTAACAAGCGGTCTCATCAAGATCTACACTGTTTGCCATTTTGTTTCAGATTTTTGACTGAAATCCTTATTTGCAACAATGGACATGTCCAAATTGAATAGACGAAAGAGTCCATTTCAGAAACTCAGGGGTGAAAGGATTAACACACAATTAAAAAATGGATAGGTAAGGAGTTAATATTTTGGGATAAATGCGGTGTTTGAACTGCTCAGTTCAGTAGAATCTATTGATGAATAGAGGCCCTGATTAACCCTTAAAGTGCTAGGTAGAATTGTAGCAGACAATGTTCTTTTTTATATCATTATTATTTTTCAAAGAAAAAATAAGACTTGGCATTATTTTCTTTGAATAAAAATATGAAATGATAATACCCCACCATTATCATGTGATGAGCAGATAACTGTCAAAAGCTGACGTAATTTGCACATTTGTAATCCTAAACCAGATCTCTACAATATCAATACATATACCAAATTTGGTAAAAATCCATTGATATTTACTCAAGTTATGGTCCGGAAATGAAAATAGGGATGTGAGGCAGGCAGATAACTCTGTCAAAAATTGACGAAATTTACCCATCAGCAATCCCAAGCCAGATCTTCATAATATAAATGCACATATCAAGTTTGGTTGAAAATCCATTGATGTTTGCTCAAGTTATCATCCAGAAATGAAATACAGATGGACAGATGTATGGATGTACAACAGACAGATGGACAGTCAAGATGGACAGACACACAGATGTCCAACGTAAAACCATAGTACCCCACCTATATCGTGTGGCAGGGCATAAAAATGAAATTAATCTGTAAAGAGCTGAGCAAAATTGTAACAGATGATATATTTTTTTTTTATTCTTTTTTTTTTCAGAGAAAATAAGACTTTGCATGATTCACATGAAATGTCAAGCTTTATTTTCTCTGTGAAAATAAAATAAAAAAAAGTCTGCTGCAGCTATGATTAGCACTTTAAGGGTTACACTGCAGACTGGGACTCACAGAGATATAACACTGATCTTGGACTTATGCTGGTACCTATTAGTCCTTTTCTGATGTTCCAATTCATGATCCTTTAAGCTTAACCTTTAATAAAGACATCATTACTGCAGTAGATGACATTTTGATTTTTTTTTTATAATAATAAATATTTGAATATTTAGACTGACATCTGCCACAGTGTTGCTTGGCACTTCATGGGTTAAGTAGGCTGACTGAGTACCAATACAGGTATTTTTAAGTAATTTATTTTTCTTATTTTTACCCCAGTAATAAGTTCTGAAATTTCTTTCAAATCATCTCCAAATAAATTAGGACGTGGCCTTTGATTCAGACAATCTCTTGGAAATAATTTGAATGACATGTTCAGCCCTTTTTTCTGAGAAAAATAATGAAGGTATTACTCCTTTGCTGGCTGCTAATTTTGCCAAGGGATTGCTAAAAGTGACTACATTACCCTGATACATTTAACTACACTTCCGACTGAATAAACTCTCCCACACTATATATTGGAAGATTTTAGGTATGTCAGGCTGGCTATATGATGTAGATATTCCTAAAGAAAAATGGTTGAACTATTTGCAAACAATGGAGACCCAGATCAGATGCCGCATTCTGTGGTGTCTGATCTGGGTCTCCACTGTTTGCCAGTTACCTGTTTAGGGGTCTCCTGTCTTCAATGGACTGAAATATGAAGGTCCATTTAGCTAGCTTGTGATATAGCTAACCTGTTGGCAAAGTGATTAAATGACAAACAGTATAGACCTAGATCATACATAAGATTCTGCAGTTTCTGATCCAGCTCTATCCTGTTTGCTCAGCCTGACTGTCCAAATACTTATGATAAATACTGTAACATGAGTACTGTAATTGTCCTAATGTCTCGAACATTTTATTATTTGCTTTTTTGGCCTAAACTTTGCTTTTTATGCAGTTATTTCTTAACCCTTGTCCTGCTGAACTCGGATATACCCTGCCTTTGCAAACAGTGTAGATCCAGATCAGTTGGTTTTGGCCAACTGATCTAGATCTGCACTGTTTGTCATTCAGTATGTGAATTTACATCAACAACCTTGATCAAGTAATCTGATTGGCTGAAAATTAGAAATAGGTGTGGCTTCTTAATTTATTCAGCAGGACAAGGGTTAAAATTAAGACACTTATTGGAATGGCAAACAATATAAAGCCAGTCTGATCAGGGTCTATACTGCTTATATATGCCATTTGTCAGAAAATTTGGTGTACAAAATTTTAGAACATTTACCGTATTCATATTTCATACAGGTGTTTGTTTTTTAACCTTTAACCAGCTGGACTTATGTGTTAAGATTTTTTAAATATTTTTCTTATTATACTTCCACAAAATAGGGTTACCTTGGTAATTCAAACACCAGTAATTCAAAATTCTTTATAATTCAAAGAGATTTTGAGGTCTCATATGTATAATTTTAACTTGATTATTCAAAGTCTTGATAAATCAAACAAAATAGTCTAGTCCCCTGGACTTTGAATTATCAAGGTTCCACTGTATATTTCAAGTCATTTCACATAAAATGTAGAGGGTTTTCTGGGAAAACTTAAAAAAAAAAATATTTACTGATTTTTGCCCAGACAATATTTAAGCTACTCAAGGTGCCTTCTGGCATAAATCAAAACGGTAAATGTCCTAAAATTTCCTTCACCAGATTTTTTTCAAAAAATGGCATATGCAAACAGAGTAGACTGCTCCAGAAGGACTATGCAAATTATGCACTATGCATTTTAAGAAAGAACTGCATGAAAAGCAAATTTTAGGCCGAAAAAGTATGGAATAGAGTGTTTGAAATTTTAGGAGCTTTACAGTAGGGATTGTCCAGACTCCAGAGAGAACTGTCACCAGTTTTAACCATAGTCCTGCTGAGCCCGGATATGCCCTGCCTTTGCAAACAATGTAGATCCATATGAAAAATCGCTTCATTAAGAAAACATACCTATTCAAATATACTGAAAATTTTACCACCAAAAAATGAAAATTTTCAGACAAAAAATTCTGATATTTTTCAGGATTCTGTTCAAAACATAGAATGTGAGTACTCGTTAGAACTGCCTCATTGAGGCAGTTCTAACAAGTACTCACAATCTATGTTTTGAGCAGAAATAAGAAAAATAATGAATACCCCTGTAAACCCCAGTTTTACTATATAAAAGTGGGGTTTAAGGGGGTAAAAAATATATAGGCATGTTTTTGTGATGTAACTGTTTGCAAACTGTGGAGGCCCTGATCAGATGCTGTGTTCTGAGGCGTCTGATCTGGGTCTGCACTGTTTGCCAGTTACCTTTTAGGGGTCTCCAGATTACAATGGGCTAACAACTGATGAAGCCTCAATGGGGTTTACACTGTTTTCTGTAATTTTACCAACAATATTTAGACACTTCACTGAGTAGTGGATTGGGCTTTCAAAATTTTGTGTAAGTGGGGTAAGTAATTAACAACCCTTTAAAGGAAAACAAAACTGTAGCAGATGACAGTCTGATTTTTTTTAAGATTATTTTTCAGAGAAAAAAGTCTTAACATTTCATGTAAATCATCTGGTAGGCAGACAATTCACATGAAATGTCAGTCCTTAAAATTTCTTTCTCTGAAAAATAGTAATGATTAGAAATATTTAAAGGTTATTTAGGGCTTATAAGCAAATTTGTTGTATATATAATTTTGGATATAATATTGAAGGACAATAATTCCAAATTGTGCATTTCCTGGAAAAAAAAATTAGGATGTTTTGAAATGTTGTCCGCAAACATTTACGTAAAGTGCAACAGTAAAGTAAGAAATGCCTTGGTAATAAAATATAAATCATAAATACTTAATCCCTCAGTGTGCTGATGAGGAAGTTAACAAATGACAAATAACTGATATTTTTTTCTTACTTTTCCTTGAAAACAGGGTTTGAGATTTCATGTTAATCATCTCCTAATTAGATGATCTGCACAAAATATCAGCCCTGTTTTTGGGAAATGTAATATGAAATATTTCAAGATGTCGTCTGCTAATATTTAACTGACAAGTCAAGGGTTAAGATAAAACAGTTTTTCTGTAAACAAGTTTACCTATTATCTGTTTACGTCATTGATGTAAGCAATCAACAGGTATGGAAGTTTTAAGTGGTTTTCACGCCTCGGTGACTCAAGAAATGCCATCTCGGTAAGAATCGCAAAAAACATATTATTTCTTAACTTTAATGCAGCTGCAAGCAACCATCAGAAGATGTTAAAATGAGTTTTTCTCTTCAAAATTTCAGTTAAAATACATCTTCACATTTCATTTGAATTGTCTCTGAAGAGATATATCAAGTGAAAATTACAGGTCATATTTTCAGGGAAAATAAGAAACATGGTAAAATTGTTGTCTGGTAATTTCTATCTCAAAAAGTATAAGCATTATTCATATGAGCTGTGTCTTGCAAAAAAGGAGCTGTATCATTTGTATAGAAAAAGAAGAATAAGATATCAGTCTTTGTGTCTGAGATAAATATTTTCTTATTTCTTAATGAGAACATACGTTGTGGGCATTCATTAGAAGTGCCTCATTGAGGCACTTCTAATGGATACCCACAACATACGTTTTTGTGAAGAAATAAGAAAACATAACTGCACTTTTTGTTTTAGAAAATGTCTCTTGTTGAGAGCCAGATTAGAACCTGAGTAAATTAGCGTCAACTGACTTGATTGGAAAGAGATATTATGCCAGTTGATGTAGACTTTCCCTTTTTGCATGTGGGCTAAGGCCCGTTTTTTTTTTGTATGACGTAGTTCATATTACCTTTGTGACAGGTCAGAAACAGGATCTTGGTAGGTAATCTTCCTACTTGAAGAATGACACTTTTACCAGTGTAAAAAAAATCTTTCTGACACAAACAAGAAAGTGTCTTCAGTCTGACATATTTGTGCTGTGTCATCTTTGATCCTTAACTTTAGCATGCTAAGTTTGAATACTCGCAATTAGTAATTTAAACTAGATTGCGCAGTCAGTGGCACGCTATCGCAAAATTCCCACACTCAGTGCTAATGTTGCAAATAGTGTGATGGACAGATGGACTGAAGAACAACCAGACTTGCCCTCACACACCATTACCACAAGGGGAAATCATGTAGCAAGTTTGGTTAAATTCTGCCCAGTGGTTTAGGAGGAGATAGCATGACAGATGGACAGACAACAGAAGGACAGAGGCATTTACAATATTCCCATTGCTAAAGCATGGGGATAAATGTTTTCTGACAAAATATGGCATGACCCAAACATGTAGTTTCATGTTAGCTTTGATGCGCTTTTTTTTTTTTTTTTTTGCTAAAATGCAATGATATACATTTCTAAACTCCATACATTACTTTTGTCATGTTTCCCCAAATCTCTGTTCAGACTAATAGACATGGTGCGTGAAGCATGCTTACCAAGTAATACTTACGCTTAGGTTTCATGGATGCCTGATTGCATCCCATTTATCTTGGTTCCATGTCTGTCTGCCTGAATATTACTAATTTTGTCTTTGTGTATAATCAACTTTATGATTTTCTGAAATACGATTTTGGTATGTTGACCTCAGACTTCCGAAACAATATATGTTAGGAGTTCTCTTAAGAATTGCCTGGCTGAGCCATTTCTAATGAATAACACCAATATATGTTCCAGGCTGTATTAACCCTTAGATTTGGGAGAGACAGATATGAGCAAACAGTGCATACACCAATCCAACACTGCAGAACCTGGTTCCAATTGTGGTCTACACTGTTTGCCACTCATTCCGTGGTTTTTATTACATCAGCAGTTAGTAATAATGGGCTTGTTCAAACTTTTGGACAAGTATGGTAAGAAGTAAGGTGTCCCAGTATTTAAGCCTTTTTACTCTGAACATCCTGAAATCTGAGGGTAATTGGCAAACACTACAGACTCAGATTCTGCAGCACCTGATCAAGGTTTCCACTGTTTGCAAATAGTTTGGCCATTTTTTCTCAAGGAATTTCTAAGTCACATGGCCTGACATATCTAAAATTGGATATGTCATTTATATATGCTCCCAATTTTGAAGAAGTTGTGGGGCATATTGGTTTTGGTCTGTCTGTACATCTGTCTGCCTGTCTGTCCGTCCATTACACTTGCACATGGTCAGGAATAGTTAGAGCTAGAATCCTGAAATTTTATATATACCATCTGCATGAAAAATAAACTGACCCATATTTTATACCTTTTCTGTCAGGGTTCTCCTTGCTGAGTTATTCCCCTTTTTAGCTCACCTGAGCCAAAGGCTCAAGGTGAGCTTTTGTGACCAGTCTTCATCCGTCTGTCAACAATTTACTTAAAAGACATCTCATGCTAAACCTGTGAATGGATTTTGAAATAATTTTACAGGAATGTTCCCTGGGTGACCCTCTACCAAAATTGCCTAATGATTCTGCTTCGCTAAACAAAATGGCCACCAGAGCTAAAAATAGAAAAACCTTAAAACGACATCTCCTCCTAGGCCACTGACCCAATTTCAAAATAATTTTGCAGCAATGTTCCTTGGGTGACTCTCTCCCAAAATTGCTCGAACCGTTCCGCTTGGATGAACAAGATGGCTGCCAGAGCTAAAAATAGAAAAACCTTAAAACATCTTCTCATCTGTCAACAATTTACTTAAAAAACATCTCCTCCTAAACCAGGGAACAGATTTTAAAATAATTTTACAGGAATGCTCCTGGGGGACCCTCTACCAGAATTGCCTAAATGGTTCCATTCAGTTGAACAAAATGGCCACCAGAGCTAAAAACAGAAAAACCTTAAATCAATATCTCCTCTAAGGCCATTGGCCGAATTTCAAAATAATTTCACAGGAATATTCCTTGGGTGACCCTCTATCAAAATTGGTCAAACCATTCTGCTCAGATGAACAAGATAGACGCCAGAGCTAAAAATAGAAAAACCTTTAAACGACTTCTTAACCAGGGATGGATTTTGAAATAATTTCACATGAATGTTCATTGGGTGACCCTCTACCAAAATTGCTTAAACCATTCCGCTCAGATGAACAAAATGGCAGCCAGAGCTAAAAAATGAAAAACCTTTAAACGTCTTTTTGACCCTGTACCAAAATTGCTCAAACCGTTCTGCTCGGATGAACAAGATGGCTGCTGGAACTAAAAATAGAAAAACTTTTAAAAGACTTCTTTTTTTTTAACCAGAGAACGGATTTTAAGATAATTATACATGAATGTTCCTTGGGTGATCCTCTACCAAAATTGCTCAAATTATTTCGCTCAGATGAACAAGATGGCAGCCAGAGCTAAAAATAGAAAAACCTTTAAATGTCTTCTCCTCCTTAACCAGTAGATAGATTTTGAAGTAATTTCACAGGAATGTTCCTTGGGTGACCCTCTACCAACATTGTTCAAACCGTTCCGCTCATATGAACAAGATGGCTGCCAGGGCTTCAAGAGACCCTTTACTAAATTCTTTCAATTACACAACATGCCCCCCACTCCCCCCCACCCACACACCACACACACACACACAAACCCTACCACCAGCACCTCCACTGTGGACAGCACTTGTTTTCCCTATATATTTGTACAAAAATATGATCTGTATAGAAAACTTTGATAATCTTACAAAACACTTGCCTGATTTAAATTAAATTAATACAACTATCCTGAATCTAAAGCAGTGGGACACAGGTGAACAATTTAGAGCCATCATGGCCCTCTTGTTTGACTTAGTCATTTGATGACAGATGGTGGGTACCTTGTGTGCACAACTCCTCATACAGGTTTACACTGATCAATTTGAAACTTTGCAGGCTCTTTTGTCATGGTCTGTAGATCTGCATGTGATTTTGGCATTATCATCAATTTAATGTTTGTCACTTTTATTCGACTTTTGAACTTAGCCATTTTTTTGGCTTAAATACTACGGTAAATGTCCTAAAATTTCGAACAAAATTAAATAATTTCAGTTCTTGCTGTTCGAAATTTTAGAAATTATGATTTGCTAAAAAATTTACTGTTCAAAATTTTAGGACAGATTCACTTACAGCCAAAGTTGACCTGGCTATTGGATGCTTTTGGACACCCGAAACGACAAAAAGGACCTACACGACAAAAGGGTTTTCTTATTTGCTGTGTGTGATTGGTAAACTGAATGTGAAATTGTATGAACTAATAAATAATTACCACACTGATGTTTGTTTTCAATTCCATCCGATTAATTATTTCTCATAACAAAACAATTAATTATCCGGTACACTAATTAATCCCCAGATACATTTGTTCGGCACTCCGGGAATGTGCCACTTTCTTAAAATAGGCTGGCTTAGTCCACTGTCTTCTTACTAACAACCCTCTTCACTTTGCCGCACTGTGATACACAAGCTGACCAAAAAATACATCATAAGGTTACTGCACGTTTGTTCTTGTTTGAGCCATTACAAAAACACAAAAGTCTCTTTCCTCAAAGGTGAAGTGTACGGAGTTTAAATGTGAAAAGCGCAGACTGATTAGAATTTCCGCCGTTTTGAAGCACAGTATTCACACAGCTTGCTTGCATTATGCATTCTGTTGGCGATATGTGTAGACCCAGATTAGACCGCCCCGATACATAGACTGCGCGGATGCGCATGTTGATCTTGTCTATGCTGGTCTCAAATGTCATAAGGTCATTTCTATGGAAAGGACTCGTACATAAACGAACAGTGTGGACAACCAGATCTGAATGCAGCCTGATCAAGATCAAAGATTTCAGCTCTACACCAAACTGAACTACGTACGCCAAACCTGTGAACTGCCATTTTTAGCAATATTTCTTTCTTTAAAAAAAATATGTATTGTCATTTAGAATTCTTATTGCAAGAATTATCTGTCATCAATAATAATCCTTTGATTAGATCCCTGTTCAGGCAAAAATGCCCCTTTGTATATATGTGTAAGTCACATCAGAGTGTGATGCAGTCTAGTGCAGGATGGTGCCCACTCAATTTGCTGATTAGGTCATTGGTATAAAACACTGTAATACATGAATCTCAGTCTCCAGCAAGTGCACAGACTGATCACGTTTGTAACAAATGATTATAGGTTCATTTTGGCTTGTTGGGACCTATCATCTCTGTTGGGACCATTACCTGTTCAATTAGGATGCCTGAGCATATCATGACAATCACGCGGTCAGACAGGAAATATTTTACTGGAGGCGTTAATCCCCACGACGAAAAGGTTTTCGACGTGCTTTTTGAAACCTTTATCACGCTAAATTTAGATATTAGCAGCAGATCCTAGTGAAGGAAACAGTGTACGGACAAGCAGGAATGACCCAGATTAGAATGCGTGGATGCACATGCTAATTTACAGTTTCGCGTGTAGCGCTTTCTTACTATCGTATGTGCGTCACGCTTTGCACAAATATTCAGAATAACTGAAATTCTGGTATAGCAGTCACACGACTTACCGAAATACCGGAATACTACCGAAATACCAGTATACCCATAAAAAATACAGGAATACCTGTGAAGATACCAATACATGCTTTAATTAAGAATCGAATATATCTGAGGAAGATATTGAAAAGCCGAGAGGTCAATTCCCCCAAATTAGTTTCATTCCCTTGTTCTCTGTGGCGTCTGATCTGGGTCTACGCTGTTTGCATAGGCCTATCTGTTCCAATATTTAGGTTCTTTAAATTTCTAATATACGTGCCAGTTTCGTATGCATTTCTGACGTGAAAAGGCTCTATAAAATAAGTTTGTTTTTCGATTTCCCGCAATGAGCACGTGGTTTCTTAATGCGGGGCAAGGGAAATGTTGCTTTGTGACTGTTCATTTTCTGGGTGTTTTATTAATTATAATGTTCTCAATATATACATAATGTAAAAGAATAACAGTACTAATATCTATTTATACCCTGGTAAATGCAGAGTAAGGTCCTCACTCTTTAGGTTTTACTGTTTAAAGGGAACTAACTGCATATGCCTTGATGATGAATTTTATGAGTCGGACCCAGCATTTTGTTTTTATGAATCAGGAGTCGATCCAGGAGAATTTCTGAAGGGATTCGATTTGATTGAATTTCCGTACTTACTCTAGGTATTGGGACAGACAAGCCTTAGCAAACAGTGTAGACCCAGATCAGACGCTGCAGAACGCATGTAAAATCTTCACTGAAACAGTGATGTATTTAACCAAAGATCTGTAATCTCGCCAAGAACTGGAGTTTACATGCCTGTTTGTTACCACAAACGGCAAAATCTGACTGCCCTTGCATCGGAAGATGATCTGAGTCTTCACTGGTCGCACGTCTCATTGCCCTAAAAGTGTTTTCCAAATTTCCATGTTCCCGCTAACTAGTTTCATTCCCTCTTTCTCTGCAGCGTCTAATCTGAGTCTACAGTTTGCATAGGCCTATCTGTCCCAATACTTAGGTTCTATTTTTAATACCTGTCAGTTTCATATGCATTTCTGATGAAAAAATGCTCTATAATTTAATTTGTTTTCCTTCTAAGCCGTTTCCGCCACGATTTCTCGTGATGTTACCGTTACAAGCATGCGGTTTCTTCATGCGGAGCAAGGGAATGTGACTGTTGCATTTTCTGTATTTTCACATATATTTTTGTAATCTATACTGGAAATGAGACTGTCCCAGAATTGCATGTCGTTGCCCGGTGGCGTAGCAGAGCAGACCCATGAAAATCTACGTAGGTATAGCAATAAGACATACGAAGTAGTGGTGATATACATGAACAAACAGCAAATAGTCAGATCATACAGCGTGGAACCATAGATTTGTCCTGGCCTTCGTTTTTCAAATGGAATGTTCTAGATTGCCTGCGCAAAATCTAACCCTTATCACACGGACATCTACGTGACTGTTGCGTGGAAATGGCTAACATTGTGATGGAAGTATCTTTTTTTTTTTTTGTAGCTGTTGTTTTTTCTTTTTCTTGTGAATTTTCAGTCAGTATCTCCTGGGTTTTTCTCTTACATTTTTTGTATAGAATTAAAATATGGTTCCCATGCTATTTATGTACATAAAATTCATTATGACACTGCTGTGTGCATTTATGTTTTGCGGTGGCTTTCAACACTACTACTTTAGTTCCCGGTTCCATAGCAGAAAAAAAGTTATCAAAATTAGGATGTGCCGATAAAAAATTACTTGAAGAAAGCTGTGTTCGAAATTTTAGAAATCCCCTTTTTGCAAAACTGCTACTGTTCGGAATTTTAGGACATTTCCAGAAATTATTTTGGGCAAAAATAATAGGTGTTCGAAATTTTAGTGTTCTAAATTTTAGGACATTTACCGTATTAAAGTGCATTATTGTGGGTACCTTGTGTGTGCAAGTCTCCCTACAGTTTTATATTGTTCAATTTGAAACTTTGCAGGCCCTTTTGTAGATTTGCATGTAGTTTTGGCTTTGTCGTCAATTTAGTTTTTGTCACTTTTTTTGACTTTGGAACTTAGCTATTTTTGGTGCTTAAGTATTACCGTCAATGCTTGTTTAACCCTTGTCCTGCTGAACTCGGATACACCCCGCCTTTGCAAAGAGTATAGATCCAGATCAGTTGGCTTCTGAAGAAGCCATATGATCTGGATATGCACCGTTTTTCATTAAGTATTTGAATTTGTATGAACAACTCAAATCAAGTATTCTGATTGGCTGAAACTTAGAAATGGGCTTGGCATCTTAATTCATTCAGCATAACAAGGGTTAAGGGAATACATATAGTTGGGGGCATAGTGTTTTACAAACATATTTTCTAGTTTTGTTAGACACTTTGGTGTACGAAATTACCCAGAACCGGCTTTGGTGGCTCAGTTGGATGTGCATCTGACTGGTGATCTGGAGGTTGTGGGTTTCGACCCTTGCTGGGTTGGCAACATTGTTTCATGGAAATTGATCATGAAATATTTTTTATGGTCATTCTCTCCCTTCTGCTGATTCAAGAAGGGCAGTTGTCAGTTTCTGGCAAAAGAATGTGCACAAAAAATACTGGTTAACTGCTTAGAGGACTAAGCCTGCCCAGTAAAAGTGTGGTTAGGTAAACTGACCGCACTACACAAAACCCCATTGGGTTGACTGGGCCGTAAAACCTAAATGCCAACAAATCATACCCAGAAGATCTTTTGGTGCAGAACTGGTGAAATTGCTGACTTTTCTGCCTGTGAAATAAAAGAAAATTGACAGTACCAGGATTTGAATAATTATTTCATTGTTGGATATTTTGCCCACAAATTTCAATTTTAATCATAGCTCCAGACAATTTAAGGCCTTTATTTTCAACCAACATTATTGATATTTTTCCTATTTCTCCATGAAAACATGTGTTGTGGATAGTCATTAGAAGTGCCTCAATGAGGTGCTTCTAATGAGTACCCACAACATACATTTTAATGAAGAAATAAGAAAAATATTTTGTGGAAACCCCCTTTTTTCCGGAGATATGTTAAATGTGTTCTTAATATTTAGACAACCTGAATCACTGATGTACTATTATACCATTAATGGTTCTCTGTAAAATATTTTCTCTAAATACAATGGTCTTTTCTTTGAGAAATTCTAGTATATTTCCGTTTGAAAGCACAAACTGCCTTTTATGGGCAAGTATTGGATACCATATTCATTTTAACAATTTATTGTAAGTGCAAACTCTTAACCCTTGAAACCTCATTCAAAATTATAGCAGACGAAATTCTCAAATATATATTGTTTTTCAAAGAACAAAATAAGGTTTGATATTTCATATGAATCAGATGATTTACATGAAATTATCAAGCCTTATTTTAGGGAGATGATTCTGTTACAGCCTTGGTGCTTTTGAAATACCCAGTCTTACTTTTCTTGGAAAAATTTTAAAAATATTTCAGAATGTAGTTTTAGAACAGCTGCTGTTGTAACTGGCCAAGGCCAACCAAGGTACCTTATGGTATGTGAAAAGCACAGATACTTACCAGTCTGTGTGTCCCTGCTTACCTATGCTATACATATAACTCCAGATATCCACGGGTATCCAGATAATAACTTTCTTATTTCTCCATGAAAACATATGTTCTGGGTACGCCTCACTGAGGCACAGCTAATGATTCCTACAACATACATTTCATAGAAAAATAAGAAAAATATCAATACATGTTCCTTATCTGGAGCTATGAATAAAGAATATTTATGGTCACCCATATTTAACCCTAGCCATGCTGAATAAAGATGCCACGCCCACTTCTAATTTTCAGCCAATCGGATTATTTGATCCAGGTTGTTGATACAAATGCACATTCTAATTGACAGACAGTGCAGATCCAGAACAGTTGGCTTCTGAAGAAGCCAGCTGATCTGGATTCAGAAGCCAACTGATCTGGATCTATGGTACACTGTTTGCCAAGGCAGGGTATATCAGAGTTCAATGGGACCAGGGTTAAACAGGGTAGGAACTCCCTGTCATTCTTGTCCTAAAATTGAATAAGTGCATTTCATTACTTGTTAACTCTTGTCCTGCTGAATAAATTAAGATGCCACACCCACTTCTAGTTTTCAGCCAGTCAGATTACTTGATCCAGATTGTTGATATAAATTCACATACTTAATGGCAAACAGTGCAGATCCAGATCAGTTGGCTTCTTCAGAAGCTGACTGATCTGGATCTACACTGTTTGTAAAGGCAGGATATATCCAGGTTCAGCAGGACAAGGGTTAATGTGTCTAAGAACTGCAGTGTAGGCATCTGATCTGGGTCTACAATGTTTGCTCAAACCCATGTCCAAAAACATAGGGTAAATAGAAGGCATGTATAAAATCATGAAAAAAATGTATATATAATCAGGGCCCAGTTGTTCAAAGCATCGTTAGCTTAACGAGCTTGTTAGTGGTCAAAATTTTAACTGTTTAGAAAGTAAAATATTCAGTTCACAGTTATTTTTGCTGAAAAAATGTGAGTAGCTTTTGCAAATGCAAAAGCTACTTACATTTTTTCAGCAGAAATAGTAGCCTATATGCCATATTTAATGATCAAAGTTTTAACGATACATTAACTAACGACATCGTTAATTTCAAACAACTAGGCCCAGATTACAAAGAGATTTTTTTGAAACTTGCAACAAATGACCAAAGTGACAAGATAATCCTGTTGACGTCAAAATTTCGTTGCCAAGGGGTTGTCAGCCCCTGTCCTGGGACTATGTATGAAATCATGAGAAAAATGTATAAAATCAGACTTCAAAGATATCTTTTTGAACCTTATAGCAAAGGAGTGACAGGAGGTTTCTGAGTTTCAAATTATATCCATACCTTCAGCTAACTGTTCCTCACTTAGTCTGGTGAGTGATTGTTGCCGTCTGGGTTGACTTTTTTCTTCATGGAATTTATTTTGCTTTAATTAATCCTGGATATCCTGGTCTTTGCAAACAGTGTAGATTCAGATCAGTTGGCTGCTGATCTGGAGCTGCACTGTTTGTCATTCAGTAAGTGAATTTGTATCAACAACCTGGATCGAATAAACTGATTGGCTGAAAATTAGAAGTGGGTGTGGCATCTTAATTTATTCAGCATGACAAGGGTTAAAACCCATGTGAGTGATACAAAATATGACACATGTCATAAAAAGGCCTTAATGCTATACATGAACAGTGAAGGCCCAGATCTGTGTTGATAAACACAGTTTGGACAGGCCCTGCTCTGTTTATCAAAATAATCTATAGTATCTATTGATATTGTAAGCGGACAGGAAAGGCTGACTGTGTGAATGCTCAGGCTTTTCTTAGCTTTTATTTCCCACATCAGGCATTAACAATTTCCCAGATCAGCCAATAACAATGAATGATTGTATTTGAGCAGGTTTAAGTTGAAAATATTAGTTTCTTCCCTGACGGATTTTGTTTAGACTGTAAAATTTCTCTCTTAACTGTACCTCAAGATTGTGATAGTTTGTCCCATAAACACTGTTTTATTATGCACTCTTCGAGGAAATTGAGAGGCATATTGGTTACTTAGAAGAAGAAGTTAAGGGGCATGTTGGTTTGCCTTGTTCGACTGTGGGTCTGCACTTTATGCTTTAAGGTGCTTGTGAAACTAGAGAATGGTTTATGCTAGGAACTTGAAATTCTAAACATGGCATGAGCACAAAAAATAAGCAAACCCATATTTTTTTTTTTCCGTTGGACCCGGTATGGCAGAGTTATGTCCCTTTTTGAGTCTATTCTACTCCCATTATAGCAATTGAAAAGCCTTGTCAACATGTTATCTGGAGAAATGCCTGAGCTAGGAGTCTTATATTTGACAGTATGTAGACAACCTCATTAACTTTTCAGTGAATTCTGTAAAATATTTCGGACTTTGCTGTTATAACAATAGGAAAACCTTGTCAGAATTACTTAAACTTAGGATCCTAATATTTTGCAGACTCTTTAGGATCAATGTTTCCATGACCTGATTACATCTTGAGTGAAATTCGTAAAAAAATTGGCAGAGTTATGCCCATTTTGACTTTGCCTCTATTACAGTAGGAAAACGTTGTCAACATGATAACTAACAAACCACATGAGCTAGGATTCTGATATTTGGCGTACAGTTTAGGATCAGTGTGTAGATGACTTGGTTAACTTTTGAGTGAATTCCGTAAAATATGGACGGAATTATGCCGCTTTTCAGACTTGGCTATCATAACAATGGGAAAACCTTGTCGACATGATATCTAGAAAACTGCATGAGCTAGGATTCTGATATTTTGCATACAGTTCTGATCAATGTTTAGATGATCTGTTTAACTTTTCAGCAAATACCATAAAACATTGACTCAGCTATGCCCTTATTTCGGACTTTGCCATACAAACCATGTCAACACAATATCTAGGGAACTGCTTAAGGTAGGATCCTGATACTTTGCCAACTATTTGGGATCAATGTTTAGATGACCTGATTAACTTTTGAGCTAATTCGGTAAAAAATTGGTTAAGATGTGCCCCTTTCGACTTTGCCTATATTACAGTGGGAAAACCTTGTCAACACAATGTCTAGAAAACTGCTTGAGCTAGGATTCTGATATTTTGTGCACAGTTTAGAGTCAGTGTTTAGATAACCTGTTTAACTTTTGACTGAATTCCGTTAAAAATTGGCCGTGTCATGCCCCGCTTGACTTTGCTTGAATTGCAGTGGGAAAACATTGTCAACACGATATCTAGAAAACTGCTTGAACTAGGTCAGATATTTTGCATACAGTTTAGGATCTATGTTTAGATGACATGACAAACTTTTTAGCAAATTCCATAAACTATTGGCTGAGTTCTGCCAATTTTCGGACTTTGCTATGATAGCACCTGGAAAACCTTGTCAACACGTTATCTAGAGAACGATCCTGATATTTTGCCAACTATTCGGTATCAATGGCAGTCCATAGATTGTCTGACTGCAGGTAAAGGGGTCACAAGTTTGAATCCCAGCTCTGCCACATAACTTTTGTAGGGATTGATCATGAAATATTTTCTGTGGTCATTCTTCCCTTTCCACTGATTTAAGAAGGGCATTTGTCAGTTATGCTGCTCGCACACCTGGGCGAATATCCTTGCGAATATGAAAATTTGAAATGTGTGGCAAAATTGCCAAAAATGATATGATTGGCTGGGAGCAATATTTGAAAAAGTGAGGCCTTATGAATGCTTGTGAAATTCTTAAAGGGGAACACAGCCATAAAAGGTATTGTGCTTTAAAGGAAAGAACTTTACAAACAATGAATTTTGACACAAATTTGATCAAAGTCAGTGGAAAATTAAGTAAGTTATAGACAATTGAATATTTTAACATTGGTGGAATGGGTGCTGCCATTTTGAATATTTAATGAGGTTTCATAAAAATTGAAATTCGTTTCATAAAGGTAGTTTTTCTCATAAAATTGGTTTATTTTGGGGAAAATGATTGCTTGTCACCAGAATTAAAAGATTATAAAAAAATCTATAGCAAAATTATTCTTAAAAACCCTTTATAATTTGGTTTGCATATTTAATTTGGGCTGTATAACGTCACAAAGCCTACAATATGGCAGCATCCGAGACAGCCATTTTAAATATATTCAAACCACCATAACTTCCCTATTTCTAGGCCGATTTTGAAAACTCTTGCATCAAAATAAATGGCTTGTTAAGCACTTTACTCCAAGATATACTTACAACTTATATTGTATTCCCCTTTAATATGCCTCATCAATCCTTCGAATTTCTTACAAACCTTGCAATTTATTAACAGTCAATTTGCCGAATTTTTTGCGAATCCTTTCCTGATGTTACGAATATTAACGAATACCATTGTAAATCTTGCTAATGCTTGCAAAGGCATTATAAATTAAATGACTACACAATGTGTGCTTGCCAATGTTTTCTCTTTGTCACTTACTTGTCAGCATCCACTGAGTGAACTTCTAGTTTCAAAAAGTCAAGCTGTTAGTCTTCATCATGTCCAGTGGCAGAAGAAAGAGTGGTGGTGGCAAAGGCAGGGGCAAGGGAAAGTCTGACCATCCCCCTCCTGAATACCACAAAGACTCTGCTTCCAGCAGCACAGCATCCAGTGATGACCCAGACCAAGACGGCTATGGCCACAAGTGACAAGACCAAAATGTCCAGACAGAATGAGGCCAAGGTCAAATCTGCCAAGAAGCCCAGACCAAAGAATGCAGAATCCCAGTGTGAAGAGATGTCAGACATTCAGTCAGACCCCTCTCATAATCTCCCATTCCTCCCTACGCTCTCCGACTGCACATCCTCCTTCAAAGGAAAGTCAAGAGAAATGCTAGCAAATCTCTACATATATCTTACGATCGCTACAAATGCCTTGCTTATGAATATGTTGCGAAAGCAATGAGAATATGCCTTCCTTGCAAATTAAAGGAGCATGTTTCTAATATTCGCTACACCCCATGAATGACCGGGAATGTTTATGAACACTTACAAATGTCTGGCGAACACCTTGTGATCAATGCAAAATGGTGGCAAATTGAATTTGTAAGCCCATTCGCAACATTTTTGCCCAGGTGTGAGAGCAGATTTACTTGCAAAAGTTTGTCCACAAAGTGCTGGGCCCAGTTGTTCAAAGCTAACAATGTCGTTAGTTAATGATTCGTTAAAATTTGCATCGACTGATACGCAAATATGCTGAAATTTTTTGCTGAAAAAATGTGAGTAGCTTTTGCAGTGCAAAAGCTACTCACATTTTTTCAGCAAAAAATATCAGAATATTGTATATTGAATCCGCTAAAACAGTAAATGAAATGACCCTTAACGAGCTTGTTAAGCTAACGATGCTTTGAACAACTGGGCCCTGGTTTTCAACCTCATAGAGAACTGAGTCTGCCCAGGAAAAGTATGAGTAGGTCAACTGACCAGCTTGTCATGTTCTTAACAGTGTTGATTGGGCCATAGAACTCACTCAAACAAACGCAAATCACTTAACACATACACTGCACTAATATGCATTTATCCTGGGAAAATTATAGAACCTGTTTTCTAAACATCAATAGAGGTTCTTAAACACCCTTCAGAAATAATCCCTCTACATTACCTGTTTTCAAAAGAAATTTGGCGATGCCTTTTCAAAGTTGGAAATCTCTTTATAATATGCAAAGTCTGTCTGAGTTTTGTGGCCAGGTTTTAATGAATGCTGGGTCTGTTTTATACAATAGAATTATTCTGAAGGAAACAAAATTGGCAGGATATTAAATGAAAGAATGGTTTGGCATTTTTGAATGAATAATAATTTTCTACAGGCACCTCATGGAATTGTGCTGACAATAGAAGCTTTATTTCTATAGACAAGTTACCATATTTATGCAAAATGTTAGAACACCTTAACTCCATATTAAATCTGTCTTAAAATTTCAAAAAGTCCATTTTCTACCTGTTAATTTGTCTACAGACTTCTTGATGAGTTGCAAACAACATAGACCCTGATCTGATGCCACATTATGCGGCATCTGATCTGGGCTGAGACTGTTTGCTTAGGCCAGTCTATCCCATTACTAAGGTTTATTATGGTATTTTATTCATAAACATGTTATAATTTACTACAAGTCTGCATTGCCAAGTCAGTGTTTGAGTGAACAACATATATTCCACCCCATGATTTTCAAGGTGGAAACAAACGTTGTCAGATTGATTTTTTCCGTTTTGGCAGGTCACCTTTTTAAGTGTTTCTGATTATAAAAAAATAATAAGTGCAGGGAGTGTACCCTTATAAATGGTCACAAATTTTGCTTTGAATCCTTAAATTGCCAATCCAAACTGCAACAGACAACATTTTGATTTTTTCTGTTATTATTTTTCAGGGAAAAGTAAAGCTGGTTATTATTATTATTCTTTTTTTTTTTTTTTTTTGAAAAAAGGCTTAACACTTCATGTGAATGGTCTGCCTAGCAGATGATTCACATGAAATGTCAGGCTTTATTAACCATGATATTTAACAAAAACAAAATAAGAATGTTGTCTGCTTCACTTTTTTTTTTTGCTTGACAGTTTTCAGTTAAATTTTATTACCGTATATACCCTTAACATTTGGACACAACTTTACCACTCTCTTTGCAAATATAGCAGACGACAATTTGCTTATATTTTTCTTAGTTTTCTCAGAAAATAGGCCTTAACACTTCATGCAAATTGTCTCCTAAGGAGACAATTTGCTTAAAGTGTCAAAGCCTATTTTCTGGAAAAAAAAAAAAAAAAAAAAAAATTTCAAAATGTCGTCTGCTGAAATTCTTTCCCAGAGTGCTAAGCATTAGTTAAACTATTCAACAGTGACAAATTGATTATTTTTTTGTTATTTTTACCAAAAAATAGACTGTGACATTTCAATGTCTTTTTTCTAGGAAAAATAAGCATGAATATTTCAAAATGCCATGTGCTTAAATTTTTATGCAATATGCTTAGCATTAAATACTTCTGCTAAAATTTGAAAAAACAAACATTTGGTTACCTATCATGATGCATCAAAAACGTGGTGGTTGATGGCAAACAGTGTAGTTCCTGAACAGATGCCACATTCTGCAGCATCTTATTTGGGTCTACACTGTTTGTTTAGACATTTTTAGAAGCCTGAATGCTTCGGGTTAATTTTTTACCTATGCAAAAAGTGTTACAGTCGAAACTCTTTTCAATTTTTTTACTGGTTACAAAAATAACTTTAACTTGAAAATTGGGATGATTTGATCAATTGAACTGTAAGTATTATTTGTTTCTGCCAGAGGTCATGATACAAAAAAAATTGTAGAAACTGTCTCAGACCACCATGACTTTCCTTTCTGTGTTTGTGTTTTTTTTTTTGTTTTTTTTTGTTTTTTTTTTAATAGTCCACTATTCATATGACTGTAAAAATGTAAATTGTTGCTATGTCATAATTCCAACATCTGTCCAGCCATAATATTCATGTTGAAAACAAAAAGATAGTTAATGCTTAGCATGCTGGGTAAAAATTTTAGCAGACAACAGCTTGAAATATTTTTCTGATTTTTCCCAGAAAATAGGCTTTAAGAGACAGTTTGCATTACATGTCAAAATCTATTTTATCGGGAAACAGAAAAAATATTATCAATTTGTCATCATTCTACCAAGTTTGCCCAGAGAGTGCTGAGACCAACTACATTTTCTGAAGAAAGAAAGCTGAACATATTTATCAGGGTAAATATTGTTAAAAATGATTGTTATTTATTTATCTATTTTTTTTTTTTTTTTTGTTATGGGATCTCATTGGAACTATTGAGATCCCTGAATATGAAAATTTGTATTTCTATTTCTATTTTGTACATGATTCTCTGAGATGATTTTATGAAATTTTTCATAAAGAAGTTTTTTTGTTTTTGTTTTTTTTTTGACATAAAGAAGTGAAAGAAGTCATATATTTGTCTCCTCTGATAAGTTATATAAAGTTTTCTGGAGCCTGTAGTCTGCTACAGTTGATTGTTTAACCTTTAAAGTGCTAATCACAACTACAGCAGACAACACTTTGAAGTAGTTGTTTTATTTTTTAGAGAAAAATAAGGTTTGACATTTCATGTGAATTGTCTGCTAGCAGACAATTCACATGAAATGTCATCTTATTTTATCTGAAAAAAATAACATATTCAGTTTTAGAATGTCAGCTGTGACAAATTTGCTCAGCACTTTAAGGGTGTCTGCTGAAGGGTATTTTACTCAATTTTTCCCAGAAAACAGGGTTACAGTTAATCTGAATTAAGCCAGTCCTCACAATATATTTTTTGGTGCAAAAAGAAATGACATATCTAAATGCTGTCTTTGCCTGGACCTTTGACATGCTATAGATGTAAATTAACTAGTGGCATTTATTTAAAAAAAAAAAAAAAAATAGGGTTCAGCATTTCAGATAAATATTTTCATGGGAAGCTATTGATATGGCTATATATCAAAATATTGTCTGCTTGCAGCAAGTTAAACAATTTTAGAGTTTAAATATCTGGCCTGCTTCAGATGACAATTTGCAGATAACAAATGTTCTTTTCTTTACAGAGAAAAGCCTATCCCGGTTTTCACAGACAAATCTTTCATTTGTTTTGTTTTGAAATGTGGTCTGCAGCTCATTTACATCAAACTCTCAGATCCTGAATTGATATTTCCTTTTTTATTTTTCACAGGAAATAGCCTTTGACATTTCATGCAAATTTGCATAAAATGTCAATGGCTATTTTCTGCAAAAAGGAATAAAAAAGTTTCAGAATGTCATCTGCTGAAATTTTTACCCAACACGCTAACCGCTAAAAATCTGTCGTCTGCTGTTTTATTTGTCATTAACAGGTAGACTGTGTACCTGTTGTTCCTCTATCCAAGGGTGCCAGTCTACAGTTTCACCGCCAAATTTACAACAAAATCCCTTGTATAGGTGTAACACACGGTTATCAATATCTTTGTACATTTATGGCATTTTCATGCTTGAAGAGGCCAAGTGATTTGAAAAGCGATTCTTTTCCATCAAAGCGGTTCCCACACTGCTGCGAATGTCCCATAATGCAGCTTGATTTATCTTTAGAGGAATTTTAATATGATTTTTGTGACGACTGCCTTTTAGGTACAATTACCTTCTTCTGCTGGGATTGAAATAATTTTTATGTAGCTCCAGCTAAGAGAGGGTAGCCACTGAGGGTAGCCACATAATATTTTTCTTATTTCTCCATGAAAATATATTTCGTGGATACTCATTAGAAGTGCCTCACTGAGACACTTCTAATGAGTACCACAACATGTTTTCTTGGAGATATAAGAAAAATATCAATATTTTTTGGTTAGAAAAAGCTTCTTATCTGATCAATGGTTTACAAATTTTGGTTACCATATGCACTTGGTTGAAACATAAAAATGCCTCCATTTTAGCGCTTAGCCTGCTGGGTAAATATTTTAGCAGACAACATTTTGAATTTTTTTTTTTTTTTTTCTTATTTTTCCCAGAAAATAGGATTTGATATTTCGTGCAAATTGTCTCCTTTTGCATGAAATTTCAAATCATATTTTCTGGGTAAATAAGAAAAATATCAGTTTGTTGTCTGCTGAATTTGCCTATAACACTGTACTAAGTTTAAAGAATAGTTTTTTGAAAAGAACAGAAACTGTTCAGGGATCCAGGTATTAATTTTTGATTTTGGTAGTGTATATATCCTAAGTATTTGGACAGACTGGCCTGAGCAAACAGTGAAGGCACAATAATTGATCAGGTTCTGCAGAATACAGCAGCTGGACAGGATCTAGACCATCATTGCTAACCACTCTGGATAAAATTTTCAGCAGATGACATTTTGAAATATTTTTCTTATTTTTCTGAGAAAACAGGATTTGACATTTCATGCAAATTGTCTGCATGAAATGTCAAAGCTTATTTTCTCGGAAAAATAAGAAAAATATCATCAATTTGCCGTCTGCTGAATTAGCCAAGAGAGTAGTAAAGGTTAAGCACCATGCAGTTGTAATAAAGTGCATTTAAAAAAAAAAAAAAATTATCAGAGAAAATAAGGTTTCATATTTCATGTGAATCATCAGCTAAATAGGGAGTGAAGCAGATAATTCACATAAAATGTCAAGTCTTATTTTTCTGAATGATAATTAACAAAAAAAAAATCATTTCAAAATATCCTCTGCTACAGATGTGATTGGCACTTACACTTTTAGCATGCTGGGTGAAAAATTCAGCAGACTACATTTTGAAGTATTTTTCTGATTTTATGAAATGAAAAAGCCTATTTTCTGGGAAAAATAATAAAAATACCACCAATTTGTCTTCTGCTGAATTTGCCAAGAGAGCTGGTAATATCGTTAAGTTTATCTATGCTTATTTCCTCTAGAATGTGCTTAGCACTTCATATCAAAATCAACAGAGAACTAAGTCCTGTTTTTCTTATTTCTCCAGCAGATACTTAACATTTCATGTGAATTGTCTGCTAGGTCTTTGAAAAGTAATAAAGAAAAGTAATGCAAAAGGCTGTCTACTGCAGCTGTGATTGGTGCTTAATTCAGCATGCTAAAGATTGCGCCATTGTGACAGCCGAATAAAAGTGAATTCAAAATAAATTGAATAAATTACAATTGATCCTAAACATTTGCAACCAAGTTAAACCAGACCAGCCTGTGCATCTGCACAGTCTGACCAGCATCTGCACTGGCTGATAACATTCTGTATTGACCTAGTGACTGATTCTGACAAGAACCCAATCATAGCACACAAATGAGTAGGGGCATATGCCAAAAATCCTTAAAAGCCCTCATTTGATGCTTTAAGGGTTGAAATATTTTTCTGAGAAAAATAGGGCTTGAAATTTCATAGGAATCATCTCATAACTGTGAAAACAGGCTTGATATGTCATTTTCTGAGAAAATACAATCCAATATTTCATGTGAATTGTCTTCTAGGAAAACAATCGACGTGAAATGTCAAGCTCCAGTTTTTCAAAAAAGAAAGAGAAAGATCACAAATTCATTTTCTGCTTAACCCTAGTCCTGCTGAACCTGGATATAACCTGCCTTTGCAAACAGTGTAGATCCAGATCATTTGGCTTCTGAAGAAGCCAACTGATCTGGATCTGCACTGTTTGTCATTCAGTATGTGAATTTGTATCAGCAATCTGGATCAAGTAATCTGATTGGCTGAAAATTAGAAGCAAAGGCCCAGTTTAGCTATATGTCACAAAGGGCCACTTTCTTATGACATGAGTCATTTATTTTCTGGGTGCGTAAATAATGCTGCAAATTTTGATGTTTTTGATAGTTTCTTTAATATCTGACTCAAGTAATATTTAAAGCTTTCAGAAACCACTGGTGTGGAACAAATGGAATTACTTCTTTGAGGAAACATTTAATACACCTGATCACTCCAATCCACCCATATGGTTAAATACTTTCTTGGCGACAGCTCATGAACTCCCGACACCTGACTACTTTTTATAGTTTACCGTATTTACCATATATATTCGGACAGACAGGCCTGGGCAAGCAGTATAGACCCAGATGAGACGCCGCAGAAGGCGGCGTCTCATCTGGGTCTACACTGTTTGCCACTCATCCAGCAATTTTTAGACACAACATCGGGTAGTGAATTTTACTGGTTCAAATTTTAGAACATATATGGTAAGGAGTTGAGTTGTCCGAATACTTTGGGTAAATATGGTAAACAACTTCTGATATAGTCTTTTGTGATTGCTTTTTTTTCTTTCTTTGAGAACTTGTTGCTCAGGGCTGTAGGTAAACTGATCAACAGGACCTGAGAAGATGATTTTTGTACAAAACCCTACATTTTAATGAGATTATTACAACATATAGTGGGCCTTGGTTATCAAATAATTACTTGTACTGCGAAGAATCCTTAAAGGGCTAAGCAAAATTGTAGCATATAATATAATTACCTCTGACCCTCTCCAGCAGCACATCAGAAGAGGCTATACATTTTGCATTTCATCATACATGCCATAAACTGTGGATTAAAATCTGTGAGATAAGGCAAACTTTTTAAGTGAGATTTAATTGAGATTCTCTTAAACATCCCTTTGGAGCTCCCCAATATATAGTTAATAAAGTATTTTTTTTCACGTAAGAAGCTTGTGAAAACCACAACAGTGTGCGATTTATGTTTATTTCTTCTTAACACTGTTGTAAAATTTTCTGAAAATTCTATGAGATTTTAATTTTTTATGGAAGTTGCCTTCAGATGGGCCAAATTCTGTGAGATTTTATCACACAGTGTGAGATATGGCATGTATGCTTCATCTGTAATTTTCTGTCTTAGTCTCTTCATCCTTACATCTGTCCTTCTGTTCATCCACAATCTTCTCCTAGACATGTTTGGCCTGTTCTTACCAGTTTTGGTGTATGGGTACATCTGTTGAAGAGGATGTAACATGTACCAAAATAGGTCACACCCAATGAGTACCACAACATATGTTTTAATGGAGAAATCCGGAAAATGTCACCAGTGTTAGATTGATAAAAGTGCCTTGTGCTATGGATCTGTGTCTTGCCCTAAATTACTGTTACCTTTTGACACGACAGAAAAATACTGTCAGTATTTTTACAGGTGTGTTGGCACTGTTGAAGGTATGCATCCATCTTGTCCCCTTTGGGAATATCTTTGTACTTTTGGAGTTTTGGTTGAGACATCAATTTATTAAGGTGTGGAGTGGTTCTGTTTTATGGTTACCGAGGTGTACTGATGTCAACAAGAAAATGCTCTGGGGCGTAAGAAATAGATTTCCATGATTCATATCAAGGAATTATCCTATCCTGTGTTTTGAGGGAAAACTTGTCATATGCAAGACTCCAGACAAGTTAAGTCATTATTTTATTGATCACACTGGATGGTCCCAAACTTACTGGGGCCTGTGAAATAGATGGTCTGCCTAGTGGCTCTGACAAAGTTGCTAATAACATAAGAGATTTGGTATAAGTCGCACATTAATTCAAACACATCACACCTCTTCATGACCAAAATATTGTTGACAGAGGTGTTAACTCTTCACATTGGAAGGAGGAATTTAGCTGACTGGATCAACATTTCGAAATACATGTAATTTTTCTGAGAATTTAGAGCTTAGCATATCATGCAGAAACAATGTGCATGAAATGAAATGAAATGTCAAGCCCTCAAAGAACCAAGAAAAATTATAACAGATGACATTCAATTATATTTTTTTATTATTTTCAGGCAACATAAGGCATGGTATTTCCGATATAAATGGTCTGCTTGGGAGACTCACTCATTCACTAAAATGTCAAATCTTATTTTCTCTGAAAAAAATTCAACATGTCGTCTGCTTCAGTTGTGCTCAGTTCATTCAAATCATCTGTGCAAAGTAAAATGAATGTAATAATTATAATAAAATTGTCCAAATGCTATGCTTATCTAGACAACAGAGTTTAACGCTTAGCACTCTGGGTAAAATTTTCAGCAGACGACATTTTGAAATATTTTTCTTATTTTTCTCAGAAAACAGGATATGATATTTCATGCAAATTGTCTCCTAAGGAGACAATTTGCATGTAATGTCAAATCCTGTTTTCTGGGGAAAAATAAGAAAAATATCATCAATCTGTCGTCTGCTGAAAATGCCCAGAGAGTGGTAAAGGTTAATCATTTTCTTAAAATAAATGATGATAAACAGCATTTTAAGATTATTAACATATATTATTACTTTTAACCTTAACCACTCTCTGGGCAAATTCAGCAGACAACAAACTGACAATATTTTTCTTATTTTTCCAGAAAATAGGCTCTGACATTTCATGCAAATTGTCTCCAGGGTGGACAATTTGCATGAAATGTCAGAGCCTTTTTTCTGGGAAAAAATAAGAAAAATATCTCAAATTGTCATCTGCTGAGATTTTTACCCTGCATGCTAAGTGTTAAAGTACTCATATGTATGCTGACGGCTATGAGACAAAGTACTGATCATTATAAATAAACAAACACATTGTTTTGTGTTTTTTTTTGGGTTTTTTTAAGTATTTACGCACTTACTTTTTTTTTTCTGAAAGAAATCAGGTGTAGACTGGTACATGTTCTTTGTATCATGGTGGTATAAATTTCTGTCATTATAAACCAATGACAAAAAATAGCAGATGACATTTTATTTATTTATTTGTGTGTGTGTGTGTGTGTGTGTGTGTGTGTGTGTGTGTGTGTGTAAATAAAGAAAATTTTAGAATGTCATTAACATGAAATGTCAAGCCTTTTAGAATATTTTCTGCTACATTTTTGATGGCCCTTTAACCTTTAATAGAACCTCAACAAATGATCACCTCTTGACAACAGCCACCTACCTGCCTGTAACAGCCACTTTTCTGATTCCCCAAAGTGGCAATTTACTGTATATCTGACTTCTCAACTACAACAGCCGCCACGCCTGGTAAACTATCACAGGTACCTCCGGCTGAGGTACTGATTATTGGTTGTGACAGGCGTCCGGAGCTGCCTGTGATGGTCAAAATATAACCCAAAAAAGGTAAGTGTTCATCATTTTTGACAAAATACAAAATAACCAGGGAGTCAATTAAAAATTGAAAAGTGCTATTCAACCCTTATATGCATAAAGTTTTGTCACACATCATATTGCACAGAACTTTCCATATTTACCAAAGATACGACATTTGAAGTGGCTTCGAAGTCTGCCCGAAGTACTCGAAACAGAAAAAGATTGATCATTTTTGGTTCTGAATGTAGGTATCTTGCATACGAATCTGTTTATCTCGGTACACTGATGTAAAGTATACCTGCTTGCCTGAATACAGATATCGATAAACTCAAAATAAGGCTGGATTCTTCAAAAAACAGCTGGAGGTGCCTATGACATCATGGAGATGCCTGTGATGTAAAGAAATAGAGTGAAAATCTGAAGAGTTATTGCAGCTGCAAATATTGATATAATTCTCCTGGAAAGAATCATTCATTCAGCATCGCAATAAGTTATCATAATGTGTATGTCATGAATTTCCATATTGAAGTTATAAAACATAATCTCAAAGAATTATTGGCGCTTTTGAGTTAGATTGTCATAGAATGCTAACTGAAGTAAGACCTTTTTCATGAATGGTGATGACTGTAATCGGGAGTTGCTGCCTGTTTGTAATTCCAACTCATAGAAAATTGTCTTTGCTCAATATATCACACGCCATGCCAGCTACCTATATGGTGTATCAAAAGTATAAAAAAATACCGATGCCTGTCACCGTAAATTATGACACAATTTGAGCATTACCGGAACACCTAAAATAACCAACGTTGTTGACCCTTTTGGTAAGTTGTATGCATATCGCTATGATGCTCGCTGTATGTGTTGTTGTAGTTTTGTTTTTTTACGTCCACTGTAAACAACTTAAATCATGGCGGGACTGTCAGTTAACCTAACCACACTATTCCTGGATGGGCTTAGACCTACCTACTGGTAATAAGTGAACATACTTTCGTCAGTAACTGACAACTGCCCTTCTTGACTCAGCGGAAGGAGAAAGAAAAGTAAGTGGGGACCTCTGGCTCTTGAGTCAGACACTCTACCGACTGCGCTACGCAGCCTGGCTCGCCGTTTTTGTTAACTTTGTGGTGAGTAGACCTCCACGACGTCACAGGCACCTCCAGCTGTTTTTAGAATAATCCAGCCTTATTTGGAGTTTATCGATATCTGTATTCAGGCAAGCAGGTTAACTTTACATCAGTGTACAGAGATATTCGTATGCAAGATACCTGCATTTAGAACAAAAAACGACTGATCTTTTTCTGTTTCGAGTACTTCGGGCTGACTTCGAAGCCACTTCAAAGGTCATATCTTTGGTAAATATGGAAAGTTCTGGGGTATATGACATGTGACAAAACTTTATGCCTATAATGGTCGAATAGCACTCTTTGATTTTCAGTAAACTCTCTGGTAATTGTGTATTTCGTCAAAAAAGATGAACACCTACCTTTTTATGTCTAGTTTTTGACCATCACAGGCAGCTCCGGATATCTGTCTTTCTTTCATTCTCCGTATACTGCCTCACACCTTCGTGGGCATTCTAGGCAGGTGGGCGCTGTCATGCTGAAAGAAGAAGGAAAATATAGACAAAGAATAAAGAGGGGATAGTGAGAGGATAAAAGGTGATAGGGTTAAAATAGTTGGTGAGGTAGAATTTAAGGCTTAAAAACAAAAATTAAAAACATCACTTTTGGGACCTAGGGGCGGGAGTGGTGCAGTTTACCAACTTCTTCCTTGAATGCATAAAGGGTTGGTAAACATACGACCGATTCAGGGAGGGCATTCCACTGAACTATGGCTAGTGGAAAGAATGAGTATTTATAGAAGTTTCTGTGGTGTGAATCTGACGGAAAGTCATTGAGTGGCAATTTTTAGAAGTCCAAGTTTTGGGTTGGATATAGTCTGGGATGGGAACTGCCACGAACCCATAGACGATCCAGTAAAACAGGCATAAGCGGGCATCTGACTTTCTTTGTTCGAGGGTCCGCCATCCTAAGTTTTCTATCATGGATGTGACACTGGACCTATAGGCGTAGTTACTGGTGGTCAATCGTGCGGCTCTGGGCTGAACTTTTTCTACTTGGGAAATCTTATCCTTTGTATGAGGGTCCCATATGGGAGAGGCATATTCTAGTTTGGGATGTACTAGTGTGTTGTAAGCAGTCCTCCTCACTTTGGGGAGTTTTGTCTTTATGTTTCTCTTGAGGAAGCCCAGTGTACTGTTTGCGTTTCCGGTTATTCTGTCTGTATGGGAGTTCCAAGACAGGCCAGAAGAGATGTCAACCTCCAAGTATCTAGCGCTGGGTGCAGCCTCCAGGACCTGTCCATGTAGGTAATACAAGGTATTAATTGGTCTCCTAGAGGCTGTCACCCTCACCACCTGGCACTTTGAGGGGTTGAACTCCATATCCCATCAGGACTCCCACCCAGACAGAGTGTCAAGATCCTTCTGAAGCACTTGTCCATTGCTCGGACTCTCAACCATCAGGTAAACGGCCGTGTCGTCAGCAAACAGACGGACTTTGGAAGTGATAAGGTCTGGTAAGTCATTTATGTAGATGAGGAATAGAATTGGCACAACCATTTAATCAGTACCTCCGTGGAGGTACCTGTGATAGTTTACCAGGCGTGACTTTGAGGTTCTATTATAAAGAAAACATTGCCTTCTCCATTTTACCTGGATTAACCCTTGTCATGCTGAATAAATTAAGATGCCACACCCACTTCTAATTTTCAGCCAATCAGATAACTTGATCCAGATTGTTACTATACATTCACATACTTAATGGCAAACAGTGCAGATCCAGATCAGTTGGCTTCTTCAGAAGCCAACTGATCTGGATCTACACTGTTTGCAAAGGCAGGGCATATCTGGATTCAGCAGGACAAGGGTTAAAGGAAAGAATTTGCTCCCAGCAAGAGCAAATTGTTTCTTTTAAGAGTAGCCTCGAGAGTGAAGAGAGGCAAGTATCTTCAGGTCAGACTAATTCTGCCAGACCCATCGCTTCAGAGACAGCATCTAGTTCAACATCTTATTTATTATCAGGTAAAAATTTTGTTTTGTTGGTCAGGCTGTGAATTGTCCTGGTCCTTAACTTCTATAAGGTGATAAATATTACAGAGGTCAATGATTTAGCTACCTGAAGGTTATCACCAGTCCAGATAAATGGAGTGGTAGGAAGATAACGTTTGCTACTTTTGCACCATAATGCATATTGTGGGTACTCATTGGAATGGCCTCAATGAGGCAATTCTAATAAGCACCCAGAAGAAGTGTTATTGTGCAGAATATAAAATAAATTATCATGCATTATAACCTTATCTGGAGGCATACTGAAGTCAATGACATTATTGCACGGCGCATCAGCGCCGGGCATATTGTGGTTACTTTGTAACTGTTAGTGTGTGTCGGAAACGGCGTAACCTTTCGGATCACATTTTTTTAAAAACATATGACGATTGTATTAAATAAAAGGTCCTGTGATATATTAATGCGCTACAAATTGTGGACAGAAATAATGTTTCAGCTACGTGATAAATACAGGGTCCAAACTTCCCTGTTTGTATAACCAACATGCGTTTATTTACCGGATATTTTAGGAGTATCCTTTCGGTTTTTGTGGCGGGGCGAAAAATATCGGGTTGGAGCTGGTACCCGTTCTAATTTGAAGATTTCGCGTTTTAGTTTTTCTATGTGGAGAACCAGTCAGCGCGTGCCTTTGAAGAAAATGGTCGGGTATAAAAGCCAAGTCCGATCCGATCCAGTAAATATAAGAAAATCATAGTTTTCTCAGTAGTGAAGCTCTGAATGTTCTAGTGACCATTTATTCTCTGCGACAGAGCTAATCTCTGTATATATTAGCTTCACTACTGAGAAAACTATGATTTTCTTATATTTACTGGACTTGGCTTTTATACCCCTAGAAGACAGAAAACTGCTTAAAAATCAAATCCAAAAGCATTGAAAAAAGAAATATCTTTTGTCGAATATTTAATTAAGCAATGTATGATAATACAAAACTGATATACTGGACATTTGAATCGTAGTTTAGATATAATGACAAAAATAAAATTTATGATCGGCAGAAAAATGATCGGCGGATCGGATCGCCATATTGGATGAATCGAAGCTGCATGAGTTTGGGTAAATAAACATAAATGTTGCTATGTATCTGCTTTTTCGTTGGTTGTATTTTTGCGTGCATTAAAATATTTGTCGAGGCTCTATAATTCGATACAAAAAGGAATGTTTTTTCAATCCTAGCGGAACTTTTATGACCATTTCACCGCCCGTTTCTGTAGGCAGTATCCACATTCTTGACATTTATTTAGTCCTTTTACCAGACTCGGTAAGACACTTTTTGCCCACAAAAAAAGCAAGACGTGCTCGTCTGTATTGTTTTCCATAAGATGCCTTGCTCGAGGTTTGTGCAGGGAAGTATTCATCAGGGTTCATTGGGCATTTCTGTGTTGAGCGCCTCCTTTGGCACTCAGTGTACAGCCATTGCATTAATTGCTTTGGTTTTTGCCTGCTTTAAAGTAGATGTGACCACATGGGAATCACAGCATTTGGATACTGTAGTATTTGCAGGTGATACTTTGTATAACAGTATCGTTCAAAGTAGATATGATGGCGATGCCACTGTTTATTTAGGGCATCAAGATTTGCCATTAGAATTTACTGCTTTTGGTGCAAGATACCAACAGAGGTTGGGTTCAACTTTTCATGGGGCTATTAATAACCGTCCGGCAGTTGTAGAGGCAGGCGGGCACACAGTAATAGATGCCTTAGAAATGGCTTTCAATCAGTCTCCTTGGCTTATTGGAACTTTTGGTGGAAGATCAGTAGCCTTATTTAGAAGCAATGATATGTTTTTTGTTTTCGACTCGCATTCACGAAATGCAGTGGGTCAAATTGATTCAGCAGGTAGAAGCATACTTCTGTGTTATGATAATGTAAATGTTTTGTCATTGTATTTATCTGCAGTCTATCCTGATCATATTTTTAACATATCTCCAGTTCAACTGCGTGGCCCAGAAGAGTTGGTTAGTGCCATCTTAAATGAGCCAGTACAGAGTACTGAACATGTCGAAGAAATTATATGTGATGAAGCTGAAATAAACACATTCATTCTTCCAACTGATGCACATGTAGCTGTTGACAGTGTAATACATGAATTTGATCATACATACCATGCATTGCCTGGAAATAAACCTAAAGGAAAATCTTATAAAAAGCAATGCAAAGATAAAGATCGCAGGACAATTGGTGATTTGTATGCAAGCCAGCAGACACAACTTCATGGTAGGAATATGTCTTCTGTTACATGTGAGTTGACTATGTGTAGCTCAGATGTGGCTGCTGTTTGTAATATTAGTACTAGTGACCAGCAGAGGTCAACAGTCAGTGATAATACCAATGTGTGTATGTCTGACCAAACTAACCAAGATTATGAATCATACATTCGTAGCACACCTAAGTATTGGTGCAAATGTTGTGACCGATTTCTTTTCTCATCTCAAGTCAAGCATTTAGGTTGTAAAAATAATTCAGTTATACAGGCTTTGAAATTCAATTCTTCTACACAACTTTGTCACACCTGTTATAAATATGTATGTCAAGGAACTATTCCTCCTTTGAGCTCCGAACTAAATGCTCTTGGTATAGACTATATTCCCAATGAAATCAGTTCTTTAAGCTCACTAGAAAAGAAACTTTTAGCCAGAATTCAAGTTTGCATGACTGTCATTTTACTTCCTGGTGGACAGTATGCTGAGAAAGGTCTAATAGTTGACATGCCAAGAGATGTTGAGTCATTCGTGGAAGAAATAACAGGTACTGACAACATGTGCTTGGTGCAATTTGAATTTGATAGCACAATTGGTTCAAGGGGGTGCTTTTTAACAGATCCATTTAAAGTTGTAAGAGGTTTTGTATGGCTTAAAGCTAATAATAGACTGTATGCAAACACAAGAATAGCAGACTTGAATTTAAATTCCTGTAATTCTGATGATAGCACTATTTGTTCAACTGATTTTCCTGTTATAAGAGATACTGTTAGCTGTTTGGAGCATGTAACTTTTGCTCCTGTTGAGTACTGCAGTAACACTGAGACAGGAGGTCAGAGTTCCTTGAGAAACACAAACCTGGGTTCTTCAGTATCTAGTCAATGTGATGCTACCCAAGTCTCCATATATGAAATGCCATTTGGTGAAGAAAAGGCATTCCCATGGCTTTTCCCTTCAGGCAAATTTGGCTTTACATACCCAAGACGAAAAAGCATTCAGCCAAGTTTATACTTCAGATACCGGTTGAACAACCGCCATGGTTATTGGCGAAGAGATATCTCATATATGTTGCATGCTGCTGTATCATACGATAAACATCTTCTGAAGAAAGATATTGGTATTTGCATGAAAATGCGTAAAGGCTTCTCTGATACAGGGCCAGGTCTGCCAACTACAGCTGCAGACGTTCGGTCTAGAAATACAGACCCTGACATTCTTCAGAACTTATATATGTTCATGAAAAATATTCGTGGTACAGTTGCTTATTTTCGAAATGCCTTGTATGACCTTTTAGCCATGTTTCGCTGCTTGGGTCCTCCTACCTTATTTATGACTCTTTCAGCAGACGATTTGCATTGGCCAGAATTGGGCATGCTATTGGAAAACTTATCTTATGCTGAAGCAGTGTCGAAGCACTCATTTTTTTCCAGCATGAGGAAGGATCCCTTAATGACTGCAATTCATTTTGATCGCCGATTTACTGCTTTGATGAAATATGTAATTCATGGGCCTGTGAAACCTCTAGGTATTGTCAAGGATTTTTTTGCTTGTGTGGAATTTTGGAATAGGGGCTCCCCTCACTATCACATATTCTTTTGGGTTGGTAATGTACCTAATGATATTAATGAAAATACAAGCGAAACTGTTTTGCAATACATTACTAATACCATTCATACACATATCCCATTGGAAACTGAAAATCCTGAATTGTATCATCTAGTTAAAAAACTTCAAACTCACTCACATTCCAACTATTGCATGCGTTCAGGAAAACACCCCTGTCGTTTTGGTTTTCCGAAACGTGAATGCATAAAAAGCAGATTACTTTCAAGGGTTATGACTATGAAGAATAGAGGACAGTTTTATGAAACATATAGGCCAAAAAATTCTGCTTTCATAAATGCTTATAACCCTCAAATTTTGCTTCACTGGCGAGCAAATATGGATGTACAGCTCATAAATGATGCTGATGGAGCAGCATATTATGTTTGTCATTACTTAAGTAAATCAGAACCTGATGAATTGAGGTGTGCACTTGGCAATTTAATAAATACTGTTTTTCACCAAAACCCAGAAATGACAGTTTTCCAGCGTCTTTGGAATATTGGTTTATGTGTTTTAAAACACAGACAGGTTTCTGCTCAAGAGGCAGCATTTCGTCTTAGTCACCTTAAACTTATTCAATGTTCACGGTCTGTTGTTTATTTGAACATCAGGCCTCAGAACAAAAGATTTAAAATGTTAAAACCATTAGCTGAAATTGAAGCCATGGATGATACAGAGACAGACATATTTATGCACAATATTATTGATTACTATATGGCACGACCTCAGTCCATGGAAACAGTGTCTCTACATTTCTTTGCTTCTTGGTATATAAAATGTCCAGCTCCAGCTGGTCAGTCCCAGACAAGATGCTTGGAAAGAGTTTATATAGAAAAGTATGATGTTTGGGTTCGGAAACGATAGTCATCAGTTGTTATTCGGTTTCCTCATTTGTCAGTTTCCAATGATGGTTACTACTTTACTTTGCTTATGTTATTGCTACCTTTTCGTTCTGAACAGGACCTTGTTGGTACATATGCAAGCGCAAAGGCAGCTTTCAATGCGAAACATTCACTGCTCGACTTTTCAGTGGAAATGCATAACTCTTTTTTACTTCAAGTTGAAAACTGTATTAGGCGCATTCGTCTTGCTGAGGCTGAGCTTGAGGAACAATCTGGTGTAGAAGATGTACCTTCAAACATTGATATAGGGTTGAACATTTCATCAGTTGCCGCAACAAGGTCATATACAAATATAAGTTGCAACTCTGATGCAGATTTGTTGCACTATCATCAAATGTCTGCGTGTTACATGTCCCATGATGAGTTTTCTCTGTCTATAAATAGTTTAACTAATTGTCAGAAAAGAGCATTACAAATTGTACAAAACCACTTTTCCAGCCGAAGAAATAAACCGCTTTTACTTTTTATTACTGGTGGTGCTGGTGTTGGTAAATCATACCTTCTCAAGATCATTGTTGCATATTTGCAGTTATACACAGGAGTTCATCTTGGTTCTTCACCTGTAAAGTGTTGCTCATCGACTGGGACAGCAGCTAGGCATATATATTCTATATATAACTATTCATTCTTTGCTCCATATTCCTGTTGACAGGTATTTAAATTATGCTGGTCTTAGTTCTTATGCACTCAGCTCATTGCGGAGAAAATTTATTGGTGTTCATACTGTTGTAATTGATGAGATAAGCATGGTAAGTGATAGAATGATGACATTCATCAGTAGGCGGCTTGGATAAATTGCAGACAGTTGCCAGCCTTTTGGTAATTTCAATGTAATTTTAGCTTAATGAGTTTGTTAAGTGTTAATTTGTTAACTGCTTTAGCAAAGTTAATTCAAATACACGCATATTTTTTGCAGAAAAAAAAAAGTGAGAAGCTTTTGCATTGAAAAAAGAAGCTTACATTTTCCCCACAAAGTTAATATATTTGCATATCACAACACAAAAATTTTAACATTTTCTTAACAACGTCGTTAACTTTGAGCTACAGGGCCCAGTTGTTCAAAGCATCGTTAGCTTAACGAGCTCGTTTAGTGTCATTTCGTTAACTGTTTTAGCAGATTCAACATGAAGTATTTTCATACTTTTTGCTGAAAAAATGTGAGTAGCTTTTGCACTGCTCTGCTGCAAAAGCTACTCAGATTTTTTCAGAAAAAAATTCAGCATATTTGCGTATCATACGATATAAATTTTAACGAATCGTTAACTAAGGACGTTAGCTTTCAACAACTGGGCCCAGAACTTTATTCTATATAAGCAACCTAACAGTAAGTGTCTCCGTTTCAACATTACAAAGCTCAGCATCTGATGACGAATCAATCTCTTCCATTTGTGAAGAAGTAGTAAGTAAAGCAATATATCAATTACACATATGATTATTCTGGTACTGATTGTGAAGATGAGGTTTCATTTTTATAGCCCGCCACATCACAGTAGCGAAGGGTAATGATAATATTGTCTGTCTGCCAAGCTCCTCTTCTTTCAAACCTACTACTACATGTACATATTTTAATTTGAAAAGGTGATACTTGGTGAACAATACAAGACTTTCTGTACAGCAGCCCATGTTTATGAAGGTTACAGTGTACCAAAAAATTAACAGAATTATTACTCTTAAAAAACTGTCCTTTTTTTAAAAAAAAAATAATTTACACCTGATTTTCACATCAGGCAAACTGTTTTGCAGTTTTAATCTGATCATGCTGTATAAAGACTGGCAACAGTGCATATTTTTAGCTCAGCCTTTTCTTGGGCGCCGTGCTTCCCGTTATGCTGCTTTTTGCAGCAACTTTTGTACTTGTTTATTCATTTATTGCTATATTGTCCTGGGACGGAATTTTTGGATAAAAATATCACCATAGGAACCTCACCATGGAAAAACATACTTCATGGCGAAATGACAAGTCAGAGCAGGTACAGATGCTCCAGTTGACTGCGGCATTTGCTTAATTGTTTGATATTCTTCCACACTGCATATTTACTAGTGGGATATGATTATGTCAGTAAACACCCAGATCAGGCTGCTTCGGTGTACGAGCTGAAAATGACTTCTGGAAGTTACGCGTATATATCACTTTTTTTTCATGATATGTATGTGTCAACCATCCATAATGTGGGGCTTCCAGGCAGGTAGAAGGTTAATGAGCTGAAAAAAAAAATCACAAAAATCAAAACAAGCCACGGCAAAGTCAATGATATGACATGTGCCAATAGCAAAGAATTAGATTAGAATGTGCATACATGCGATATGATCAGTTTCACTGTTTGCTTGAGTAACACTTAGATTATAAGAAGTACACAACAAAAAGCAAAGACTGATCAGACTGTGAAGATGTACAGGCTGATCAGTATGAACATGGCTCATACGTATCATATTTGGTCAGCCATGGGTATTGAAATTTATACTGTATGTTGAACATTGTAGACTGAATAGACTCCCCCACACTATATATTGGAAGAGTCCAATTTCAGTTTTAGGTATGTTCAGCTGTGAGGTTAAGTTATTAATTAAGAAAAATGGCTAAACTATTTGCAAACAGTAAAGATGATCTGGGTCTGCACTGTTTGCCAATTACCCTTTTAGGGTCTCCAGACTGCAATGTGTTAACCCTTGAAGCCCTAGTCACAGCTGCAGAGACGACATTTTGACATATTTTTTTCTTTATTACTTTTCAGAGAAAATAAGGCTTGACATTTCATGAGAATTGTCAGATGATTCAAATGAAATGTCAAGCCATTTTTTCTTTCAAAAAATAATAGAAAAAGAAATAGAATGCCGTCTGCTACAATTTTGTGAACATGCATGGTACATGTTTTATCTTACCTCTAAGTAAGAAGAGTTTGCAAATAAATAGCTTTCTTATTCCTCCACAAAAACGTAAGTTGTGGGTATTTGTGAGAAGTGTCTTGAGTAAGCGCTTTTGATGAATACCAAAACATATATTTTCGTGGGAAAAGAAAGATAACTAGTATTTTTGGTTGAAAATGTGTCTAATCTTGAGCTAGCCAGCTTTGGTGCCTCAGTTGGATGCGGGTCTGACTGGTAATCAGAAGGTTGCGGGTTCGACCCCCGCCGGGTTGGCAACATTCTTTCACAGATGTTTGATCATGAAATATTTTCTATGATCATTCTCTCCCTTCCGCTGATTCAAGAAGGGCAGTTGTCAGTTTCTGGCAAAAGAATGAGCACTATACTGGTTAACTGCTTAGAGGACTAAGCCTGCCCAGTAAAAGTATGGTTAGGTAAACTGACCAAGCTCGACATGACCCCATTGGGTTGAATAGGCCGTAAAACCTCAACACAAACAACTAATCTTGAGCTAGAGTTATTGCATATGGGATGATCTGAAGCCTCTGATACTGATCAATAATACTAAGCCCAAAGAAACTTTTGTACAATTGTAGTGAAGACCCTGAACAGCAGCCTCTGTGCAGTGTTATCAGGACTTTTTCTGTTTCTTTACATAACCTGTGGTTTCTCATGCACCTGCAAAATGAAAAGTGAAGGTTCTACAGAATTCTGATATTTTTTTTTGTTTCATTTAGCTCATTAATATCAGAAGATTCATGGCAACATAGAACATGAAATGTTCAAGGCATGTTCCATCATTGTCTGTCATGTTTTTTCATCTAGATAGGGTCCACTCACCTTTGATTTTATATACCATATTTATTCTAGGGAATTGTGACAGAAAAGCCTGAGCAAACAGTGTTGACCCAGATCAGATGCTGCAGAATGCGGCATCTGATCAGGGTCTACACTGTTTGCCATTCATCTAGTAATTTTTACACACATCAATAGGTAGTCAAATAAACTTGTTCAGATTTTAGGACAAGTATGGTAAGGAGTTATGGTGTCTGAATATTTTGGATAAATATGGTATATATTCTTGTTGACATTGTGATATATCTGTTCTGAAATTGACATCATCGTCTTGCTTCGCTTCATTCAGAGAAAGACTGTGCCACTTTAAGAATGTGTAATTGATGTTGGAGATGATTTTATGATACGAATTTGCCTGGCGGAGCAGGGAAAACTTTGTGGTAATGGCAGAAAAAAGATCAAAGACTGGTTTACCTGTCAAAACCGGTGAATTGGAGGATTGTTTGTCGTCAGAACAGACTGGTGACTTTTATAACTCCTGATATGATTCAAAAGACAAATAAGTTTTGGTAATTGATGTTACTCTGATGTTTTTTAGCATATTGCTATTTCTAGAAGAAATGAGCAGATGACAAATCTTTTTTTTTTTTTTTTTCCAGAATATAAGAATTGTCTTACAGAGAAATGAGGCCTTACTTATTATAGAATTTTTATAACTGTGTTAAAAACCTCAGAAATAATTCATGAAATGATTTAGTTTATTAAACTACCCAAGAAAAGAGGCAGAGCCTAAATTTGCACAGCTTCCAAAGTTGAAAGCTGAAATTGTACATAAAAGCAGACATTTAAAAATAAATTCTTATTTTTCACAGTAAATAAGACTTGACATTTCATCCAAGGAGACAATTTGAATGAAATGCTAGGCCTTATTTTCTGTGAAAAATAAGAAAAATATAACTATTTTTAATGCTAGGCCTTATTTTCTGTGAAAAATAAGAAAAATATAACTATTTTTCATCCGGTGATTTAGCCTACAGAGTGCTAAAACTTAACCCTTGTCCTGCTGAGCTCGGATATACCCTGAAGAGGGCAACTGATCTGGATAGGTACTGTTTGCCATTAATATATTATATCAACTGTGTAGATCAAGTAATCTGATTGACTGAAATTTAGAAGTGGGTGTGATATCTTAATTTATTCAGCATGTCAAGGGCTAAAATGCATGTGAGACAGAACACATTTGAATGTAGTCTACTGATATTTAAATTTCCCAGGTTAAAAGTTAATTGTGGCATTGTCAATAAATGAGGGGTGCATGTGAAAACCAAACTCATTTATTATGGAAGTGACAAAAAACACACTTAACATGTGCAGACTAATGAGACAGGCCCTCACAAACAAGGTGGCCCTAGATCAAATGCCTTAGAATGTGGCATATGATTAGGGTCTACACTGTTTGCAACTCGTCCACCTCAGCTGATTGTAGAATGAACTTGTTTAAACCTGGTCCTGCTAAATAAATTAAAATGCCACACCCACTTCTAATTTTCAGCCAATCAGATTTCTTGATCCAGGTTGTTGATATAAATTTACATACTTAATGGCAAACAGTGCAGATCCAGATCAGTTAGCTTTTTCAGAAGCCAACTGATCTGGATCTACACTGTTTGTAAAGGCAGGGTATATCCGGGTTCAGCAGGACAAGTATTAATATTAATTTTTAAGATGAATATGGAACAGGGTTAAGGTGTCTGAATATTTAGGTTTAATAGACCTAAGATATGTAAAAAAAAAAAAAAACTGAAAAAAAAAAAAACACAAAAAAACACAGAGCACGACAGTTTGTGCATCATCAGAACAGCATGATCAGGACCTTTGCTTTCACGACCATATCTATGCTCCTAACTATACTTTTCCTAATGAACAACTCCATTTCACTATCTATTGATATGTCTAAAAACTGCTGGATGAGTGGCAAACAGAGTAGACCCTGATCAGATGCCACAGAATGTGGCATCTGATCTGGGTCTACTCTGTTTGCTCAGGCCTGTCTGTCCAAATACTTATCTTTTTTTTTCAACATCACACAGAAAAATGTTTTTGCTTGGAGCTTAATTCTAAATGAAAATATATTGTTCTGATCAACCATATTTTATCAGACACCATTTGTCTTTTCTGTTTCTGTGTTGTACTCAAAGATTTGCCCTAAAATTAAATTTAGGGCTCAAAATTGGTCTGACCTATGCAGTTTCTATAAAGTGATTTTTTTTTAATTTTTGTCTGAGAAAATACTTTTTTTTTTTATTTTTCTTTGCTGAATTTGAATTTTTGATGTTTCACAACAATATTGTGAAAGCTTCAGAAAAATTGAACAAGCGGAACTTGTTGAAAATCTGCTTCCAAGTTACCTACCCTACAGATTTCTGCATAATTTGCATTCATTTTTACTATGGGAAAAAGTGAAAATTTTTTAATTTTTTTTTAAAAAAACAAATGACTAGAATGAAACTTTTTTTTGTGCATAGATAATTACGACAAATGGATTATGGCTTTGTATTAAATCATGACAAAAGTTTGCAAATTTACTTCTTCTGTGTATAAAGGGCCAAGCAAAAAAACGACTTTCTGAAAGATGTCGAAAGCACAGTAGAGTTATTATGGTAGTTTATCAAATTTGGTAGCACTTCTGATAGTAAGGAGCAGGTGATGATTTGGTCTTCAAGACATATCCCCAGCATGAGAAAATGTACATTTGGACCAAATATGCCCAGTGAAGACTTCAGCCAGTCTGCACATCCATGTAGTCTGAACAGAGTCTCACTGGCCACCCGAAGAAATTTGGATTTTTGGCTATGCAGAGAGTAGGAAAATTCAGATCAGACCTCCCAGATCATAGCCCCAGATAAGGTACTTTTTTTTGTTGATCTAAAAAGTACTGAATAATAATAGTCCCACTTTGAAAAATGGAGTTATACTGGATCTCAGAGTACTGGATTTGCCCTGTCCTTCCATCGTTCCATCCTTCCATGATTTTGTCTTTCTGTCATTCTGTAACCACTTCAGATGAAACTTTTTGTCACACTTTCCTCACAAACTGTGAAGTCTACAGTAGATGGATGTATCATGAACACCGAAATATGATTATGCTGCTTATTTGTTCCTTTATTTCCCCTTTGTTTTTCTTTCTTTTTTTTCTTTTTTTTTTTTTTTTTGCTGTCTCCAGTTTTCAGGTACTAAATTTTTTTTCCCTCTGATAGCACTGTAGTGGGGGTATAGTCAGATCTTCTGACAGCTCTAGTTTTTCTTATTTTTCTATGGAAACATGTTGTAGGTAATGAGTTCCCACAGCATAATTTGTGTTTTCATTGAGAAATAAGAAAAATGTTATGTGATCACCCCTAATCTGAAGCTATGCCAGATGCGCAGGCTAATCAGTCAGAAAGTTACATGAAAGGTACATTTTCTCTTGTTACAGCTCATGTAATCATAAAAGCTAAGAATGATAAGTACAGATGCTCATTTTTATTTAACTTTAAAAAAAAAAAAAAAAAAAAAAAAGGTTTAACCTTAGCTTTACCACTCTCTGGGATAAATCAGCACATGACAGATAATATAATTCTTTATTATTTTTCCCAGAAAACAGATTTTGATGTTTCATGCAAATTGTCTCCAGACAATTTGCATGAAATGTCAAAACCTGTTTTCTAGGGAAAATGAAATAAGTATTTCAAAATATTATCTGCTGAAATTTTTCACCGTGCATTCTAAGTGTTAACATGAAGATCATAAGTAGCAGTTCTGTTTAATTCAAATTGGGCAGATGTTTGATTGAAATACTTCGAATTGAGACATAAAAAAGTTGTAAAAAAAAACATGTATTTGTAACCATGGTCCTTTTGGTTAACCTTTTTTCAAAGTTATATGTTACCTTTGTTCTTCAGTGGATTGCCTTCATATTTGGAAAACCCGTCCATAATGCTGTGAGGCATTTTTCTTGTTTTTTTTTTTGCATTTTGCATGACTTGTAGCCCCTTTTTAAAAGCCATTTTTATATCCCACTGCATGACAGTGGCTTGTTGGATGTCCTGTCTGTTGTCCGTCTGTCTGTCCGTCTTTCATTTCCGGATGATAACTTGAGTAAACATCAATGGATTTTCATCAAACTTGGTGATACTATAGTGGTTTTTGATTGCTTATGGGCAAATTTCATTTTGACAGAGTTATCTCCCACCACAGGTCCGTATTTCTGTTTCCGGATGATAACTTGAGTAAATGTCAATGGATTTTCACCAAACTTAGTATGTGTGCTGATATTGTATAGATCTGATTTGGGATTGCTAATGGGCAAATTTCGTCAGTTTTTGACAGACTTATCTGCCTGCCACACATCCAGATTTTCGTTTCCGGATGATAACATGAGTAATTGTCGATAGATTTTCACCAAACTTGGTATGTGCATTGATATTGTATAGAACTGGTTTGGCATTGCTAATGGGCAACTTTTGACAGAGTTATCTTTCCACCATACGATAATGGTGGGGTATTATCATTTCAGGTTTTTATTGAAATTACCTTGTCTACATGTACTTTCAACAATAATTTCTGTCATCTGTTATCTTTGAAGGATTGTTTTTAAAACTTGAAACCTTTAAATATTGTCTCAAAAGCAGTGTAGCACAAGCGACATAACTCTGTTGTAAATTTTTGCATGATTTATGGCCCCTTTTCCAGCTTTGAAAATGATCTTATCCACATACTTACTGATAACTTTTTTTTCATTCTTGTTAAAATGTTGAAGTTTGTTTTCAGGGGGAAATAAAAATATTTCAAAATGCTGTCTGCTGAAATTTTTACCTAGTATGCAGAGCAGTAAGATAGGCTCAGCCATGATTTTTTGTGGATATGATACTCTGATTATCTAAAGGCTTGGGAAGTAGAAACCTAAATGATCAGAAATCAGCTGATTTAGTGACCCATCAACACAAGATCTTAAACAGGCAGGTGTCTGTTAGGACAGTATTTAAAAGAAACCTTAGATTCGGATTAGGTTTCATGTTCTCTTTCCACCAGGTAACAAATCCTGACTTGAGGTATGAATATGCTAGTTTTGAAATATATCCAAAATTCAATACCCAAATATTTTAGATGCGGCATCATCCAAAACCTTTTGTTAGTCATATTCAGAAAGCTTAGATTTCACTGTCGCGTTCTTCAAGGAAAAAGATGACACTCGCCTGCTTTAAATTTCCTTTTAGAGAAAGACAGGTGTAACGTAACTCCTGGTTATGTTATACTGAACGTGATTATCCAAAGTGATAATATTTCTTTGTAAATTTAAAGACATTCCAAAATGATAGAGGTTTTTAAGTCAACTGTCACATGTGCAGGAATTTAATTTGGAACTGTTTACAATGCCTGTTTAACTGCTCAGGTGGGTTATGGAAAATTTAATGCTTAGCATGCTTGGCAAAACTTTCAGCAGACGACATTTTGAAATATTTTTTATTTCTTTCCCAGAAAATAGGCTTTGGCATTTCATGCAAATTGTCTCCTTAGGAGACAATTTGTATGAAATGTCAAAGCCAATTTTCTGGAAAAAAAAATAAGAAAAATATTGACAATTTGTTGTCTGCTGAATTAGCTGGTTAACATTATTCACCTTAAATATTGAGACACTCGATCATCTGCCTACTTATAATACTTGTTCTAAATGTCCATTTTATTTGCTTTTGCTGTGTCTAAAAAACTGCTGGATGAACGACAAATGGTGTAGATCCTGATCAGACATTGCATTCTGTGGTGTCTGATCTGGGTCTACCCTGTTTGCTCATGGTCGCTCTGTCTTAATACTTCAGGTAAATTTGGTATTTTATGTGGTTCAGATATAATATTAGCTTTGTGCATGCTGTAATTGTATATGACATATAAGTGATGTTTCTTTTTTTTTCAAAGAATATAGAGCTTGATATTTCACGTGAATTTACATAGAATGTCAAGCCCAGTCCTGCTGAACCCGGATATGTCCTGCCTTTGCAAACAGTGTAGATCCAGATCAGTTGCCAACTGATCTGGATCTGCACTGTTTGCCAATCAGTATGTGAATTTATATCAACAATCTGGATTAATCTGATTGGCTGAAAATTGAAAATGGGCGTGGCATCTAAATTTATTCAGCAAGACAAGGTAACATTAAGATAAAGTATTCTAAAATATGGTCTGCTGATATGTTGACCCTTATAAATAAAATTGTAGCAGATGACGTTTTAATAGTTTTTATTATTTTTCAGAGAGAATAAGACTTGGCATTTCATGTGAATAGTATATGGTATAATTAACCTAAGTATTGGGATAGACAGGCCTGGGTAAACAGTGTAGACCCTGATCAGATTGAGAATGAGGCAATATTTCATCAATTTTTAGAAGCATCAATAGATAGTAAAATGGACTTTATTCAACTTGGGACAAGACCCTAAGTATTTGGACACTTTAACCCTTAAAGCGCCAATTACAACAGCAGCAGACGACAATTTTTTTATTTATTTATTTATTTTATTTTATTTTTTTTTTTTTTCAGAGTAAACTTGTCTTGACATTACATGTGAATCCTCTGCTAAGCAGATGATTCACATGAAATGTCAAGACTTGTTTTCTCTGAAAAAAAAAAAAAAAAATTAGAATGTCGTCTGCTACAAATTTTGCTTGGCGCTTTAAGGGTTAACTTCTTACCATACCTGTCCTAAAATTTGAAAAAGCCTATTTTACTGCCTGTTGATATGTCTAAATTAGTGTTGGATGAGTGGTTAGCAGTGTAGACCCTGCTCAGATGCACATTCTGTGGCATCTGATCAGGGTCTACATTGTTTGCTCAGGCCTGTCTGTGCCAATATTTAGGGTTGTTACGGTATAGTAAGGGGTTAGGGTGTTTGAATATTTAGGGTAAATAAGGTCTGCCATTACTATATAAAAGTGGTGTTTAAGAGGGTCAAAATTATATAGGTATGTTTTCGTGATGTAAACCCTTTGTCCTGCTGAACCTGGATATACCCTGCCTTTGCAAACATTGTAGATCCAGATCAGTTGGCTTCTGGATCTGCAGTTTGCCATTCAGTATGTGAATTTATATCAACAATCAGGATCAAGTAATCTGATTGGCTGAAAATTAGAAGTGCATCTTAATTTATTCCGCATGACAAGGGTTAAGAGGGGTTAGATATGGGGCTACTTTACTTGCTCAATCATGACTGTCTGAATGGTATGATTTCAAGTATATGTTTCATATGAAGGTTTAAAAAAAAAAAAAAAAATGTAATTTTATGAGAACAAACACTCCTCAACAGGAATTTTCACCAAAAATTGATTTATGGGTGTGATTTTATGCCACCATGAACAGCACAGATGAGACCAACATTAATTCAAAAACAAATATATTGTTTTATAGAAAAAAAAACTGCTTCTATTCTGATTTGTATTATGTTGACGATAGTAATGACTTGATATGACAGTCAGGGGTGCAATTTTAGAGGGTGCAACATATTTACCCTAAAATTAGGACACTACATTTCTGTACCATACTTATTTCAACCCATTTTCCCATTTTAGTCTCGAACCCCCAAAAGAACAATTGACAGACTGAGCAGAGGCAGAATGCGGCATCATATCAGGGTCTCCACTGTTTGCAAAATCTAGGAATATCGAAATCACATAACCTGACATACCTAAAACTGAAATTGGACTCTTCCAGAATATAGTGTGGGAGAGTTCATTCAGTCTAAAATGGGTTAAAACTGAAACACGTGATGATCAAGTACTGGCTGCATGCAAATGCAGTGCAGACCATGATCTTAGGAGCAGTTTGATCTGGCTTAGACATACCTGTCTAAATACATAGGGTATACATGGTATGCTGAAGTATGTTTTTCCTTTAAGAAGCTTTTGTTAGCCCTAGTCCAGCTGAACCTGGGTATGCCCTGACTTTGCAAACAGTGTAGATCCAGATCAGTTGGTTTCTGAATAAGCCAACTGATCTGGATCTGCACTGCTTGTCTTAAAGTATGTGAAATGGTATTAACAACTTGGATCGAGAATCTGATTGGCTGAAAATTGGAAGTGGATGTGGCAATTTATTCAGCATGGCAAGGGTTAGGATGCATGGTAGCCTTAGATAGGGTGCTTTTTTAACTGAAAATTACTGATATTTTTCTTATTTCTCCACTAAAATGTATGTTGTGGGTACTCATCTGAGGCGCTTCTAATGAGTACCCACAGCATACTTTTTGTGGAGATATAAAAAAAAAAAAAATATTATGTTGATACCTGCTTGATCTGGAGCTATGATGTATTTTTTGTGTGTGTGTGTGTTGAGGTTTTACTGCCCAGAAATAAGAAAAAAAAACATTTGTATCTCATTTGCAAGTCTCCATTTCTCAGGCGTAGAATCATATGCTATTGCCATTGTGTTGAGGTTTTACGGCCCAGTCAACCCATAAGGGTCATGTTGAGCACGGTCACTTTACCTAACCACACTTTTATTTAGGCAGGCTTAGTCCTCTAAGCCGTTAATAGTAATTGTGCACATTCTTTCACCAGAAATTGATAACTGCGATTTTTGAATCAGCAGAAGGGATAGAATGAGTGAAGAAAATATTTCATGATCAATCTCCATGATGTTGCCAGACCCGGCGGGGATCAAACCTGCGACCCCCTGATCACCAGTGGGACGCACAGCTGACTGAGACACCAAGGCCGGCATGATGTATTGGAATGGAAAGAATGAATGGATGTATGAGGCAGAAAATTTAAACAAGTGTGTGTATGTATATGTGTAGAAGTGGATTTGGTACATTTATGATAAGTATTATCTTAGAAGACCTAATTCAGGTATTAAATCGGGTACAAATTCCATGCCATAAGAGATAGGAGGACAGATTGATGACTCGAAATATCAAGGTATGCTATTGAGGACATCTGATTGACAGCCTATGAAGGCTTATCTTATCAGGGTCTCTGTAATTCGGATAGGAAAACAGGTCCAAACTCCAAGACTAAGGTAGATAATAGATAGTACCTGTTTACTGTAAGGTACACCAAACCTGGATAACCGCAAAGTCACTCAGACTCCCAGTTCTTAAATTTAGTGGTTACCTGTATAAATTTACCTGTGTATACTTGCACATATCAGGAAACTCCAGATAAGAGGCTTTATTCTGCTCAAAAATGTTTTGATTATTTTCCTATTCTCAGCTAAATTACCTGTTTATGTGTCTAAAATATTGCTGGATGAGTGGTAGTCAGTGTAGACCCAGATCAGACACAGCATTCTGTAGCAGCTGATCAGGGTCTCCACAATTTGCTCAGGCCTGTCTGTCTGAATTCTTAGTACAAAATAAGGTAGCCTGTGAAATGAAAAGGAACCTTTTATCTGAAGAGTGAACAATATATCCGCCTGTGCACTCTATTTGGGCTGCATCGTGAGAAAAAAGTAATAGGTAAAGTGTGTATAATTATGTGGCATATGCAAAAAACAATGAAAGCCCAGATCAGCCTGATCACTCATGCTGTCTAGTCAGGACTATAGCTGTTCACCTTCTACAGTCTTTTAACTTTACCACACTGGGCAATTTAAGCAGATGACAAATTGGTAATATCTTTCTTATTTTTCCCTGAAATAGATTTTGACAGTTTATGCAAATTGTCTCTATAGGAGACAATTTGCATGAAATGTCAAAGTCTATTTTCTGGAAAAAAAAAAAAAAGAAAAATATTTCAAAAATGTCTGCTGAAAATTTTACCCAGCATGCTAAGCGTTAAAATTGAAATATACTGTATTTACCTTAAATATTCACACACTTTTAACATTTTACAGTGCTTTAGAGCTGAACAAGCCAGTTTGACTGAGTACCATATTTACTCTTAGTATTGGGACACATTATCTACTTACCAAACTTGTCCTAAAATTATTTCTTGTATAGTAGAAACATATTGATACAGATACAACATATACGGTTACTACATTACAATATTATACAATAGGATTCAGAAGAAAGTCAAGTGACTTATGAAGTCTGTCTCCTAAAATTTGAAATAGCCCATTCTACTTATATTGCTGTATGAATGGCAAACAGTGTAGACCCTGATGAGATGCCACATTCTGCGGCGTCTCATCTGGGTCTACATTCTTTGCTCAGGCCTGCATCACGAAAATCTGCCTGTATATTTTTGACCCTATTAAACCCGAATTTTATATAGTAAAACTGGGGTTTACAGGGGTATACATGTATATATTATTTTTCTTATTTCTGCTCAAAAACATAGATTGTGGGTATGCATTAGAACTGCCTCACTGAGGCAGTTCTAACGAGTACCCACAATCTATGTTTCTTGAGCAGAAATATGATAAATATCAGAACTTTTATTTGAAAACTTTCAGTTTTTGATGGTGACATTTTCAATTTATTTGAATAGGCGTGTTTTCGTAATGTCTGTCCGAATACATACAGTAAATATGGTATGCCTATTGATGTGTCAAAAATGTACTGACCGAATTACGGGTGCAGTTTCATTTTTCTTCATCTGGGTCTACACTGTTTCCTCATGTCTGTTAGTCCAAATGCTTAGGGGAAATATGATCTACTTAATTGCAGATTCTTAAGGACCTGGCTAGACTGCACCATTGTAAAATCTTGTTTTCCAGTATGGTACCATAAATATTCTAAGGTTTGGATGGTAAAAATTTGTGGGTTAACTTACCCTAAAGGAAATAAAGTATGGCCAGTTTTGCAAAGGGGGGTGATTAAATTGCCTTTCTGCCTTTGGTATAATAAATAACCAATAATATTGTGACAGACACTGAGACAGGCATGAGCTAACACTGTAGACACAGATCAGAAACTGCAGAATGTGGCATCTGATCAGGGTCTTAATCATTTGCCACTGATCAAGCAGTTTTTAGACACATCAACAGGAAGTAAAATGGACTTTTTCAACTTTTAATATAAGTATGGTAAGGAGTTAAGGTGTCACACTATTTAGGGTTTATATAGTTACTTACGTTTTAACCAGAATTTATAGTTTAACACTTAACCCTCGTCCTGCTGAACCTGGATATGCCCTGCCTTTGCAAACAGTGTAGATCCAGATCACTTGGCTTCTGAAGAAGCCAACTGATCTTGATCTGCACTGTTTGCCATTAAGTATCTGAATTTATAGCAACAATCTGGATCAAGTAATCTGATTGGCTGAAAATTAGAAATGAGAGTGGCATCTTAATTTATTCAGCAGGACAAGGGTTAACTTATCATGGGCAAATTCAGCAGACGACAATTTGATAATATTTTTCTTTTTTTTTTCCCAGAAATAGGATTTGACATGTTCATGCAAACTGTCCTTAGGAGACAGTTTGCATGAACATGTCAAATCCTATTTCTGGGAAAATTAAAAAAAAATATCTAAAATGTAGGCTGCTGAAATTTTTATCCAGCTCTTTACCACTCTATGGGCAAATTCAGCAGATGACATATTGATGACATTTTCCCAGAAATTAGGAAACCCTATTTCTTGAGAAAAATGAGAAAAGCATTTCAAAATGTCATCTGCTGAAATTTTTACCCAGCATGCAAAGCGATTATGCAGGTACTTTGTGAGCTTCAATACACTGCAGCTGTAAATATGACGGAATGCAGCTTTTAAGTGAGTATAGTGGCCTTACCTGTACCTGTAGAGGAATCCACCTTTTGTTGAAACCCAGGTAAAACTTCAAGACACTTTAAGACTCCAAATTTGTGCAGTCCCAAAACAATTGATATCTTATAAGTGCCGGGGTACCAAGCAGGATAGAGATAAAAACATCCGTTCCCAGATTTAAGCCTTGTCCTAAAGAATTTTTGTAGAGATTTGAGATTAGCTTGACTAAGTGGGTAGACATTTTTGGCACTCCTTATAGACAGATTCCACTGTCAACAGAGAACTTTAGAAACATAGACATTGTTTAGAAGAAGTAGTTATTGAAATTTAATGGCGCAGAGTATGACCTTCAGGAATTGATTCTAGGTAAATTAAATTTATTTATTTATACAAATTATATTTTTATGACAATGGGGCTATTAAAATGTATAAATGATTTATGGAGTCTCCGACCTTTAATTGCCCGTCTGAGTTATTAGAAAATGCATGATAATGGATAATAATGGTATGGAAAGGGTTTTGTAATAGTTCGAATTAATATAATGTTTAATTGATATGCTTTTGTGTTTCATTTTCTTCGGCACTCCATATTTCTAGAAACAATGCAGACCTGAGCCATTACCTGCGGATTTGTTGCTCTTAATGTGCCAAGTTCATATATTAACAGACAACATTGATTTTTTTTTTTTCATGAAAAAAATAGGAATTATTTTTATGAGCAAATAGGAATAGACATTTCATATCATGGAGATGATTCACATCAATGAAATGCCAAATCCTATTTGCTCCTAGAACAACAAAAAAAAAAAAATAAATAAATAAATAAATTGTTTGCTAATGTTGTGATCAGTGTTCTGAGGGTTCAAAGGAGATAGCAAAAGGGTGTTTTAATGTGTATGTTTTTGTTTTAGTGTTTTATGTCCCATCAACAGTATTTTTAGTGATTTTGGAATGACAATAAGGCTACTAACACTGCACTGAAAAACCAATTAACAAAAGAACTGCAGCAGACCATATTTTTATTTTTATTTTTTTTTATTTTATTTGATTTTTTTTTCCACAGAAAATAAGTCTTGACATGTCACATGAATTGTATGCTTGGCAGACAATTAACATAAAATGCGAAGACTTATTTTCTTTGAAAAATGAAAAGAAATAAAATGTCTTCTGCTGCAGTTGTGACTGACACTTTAACCCATGTCAAGCCGAATAAATTAAGATGCCACATCATTTCTAATTGTCAGCCAGTCAGATTACTTGAAGGCCCCATATTCCCCAAAAATAGATTTTTTTTTATCCAAGAAAGGTTTCATAAATTGATATATGGTATTAATACAATCATGAAATGAAGCTCCTGAGAGCCTGTAAAATTTCAGTTAGTCTGGTTCTTGAAATGAAATGAGTTTTTATGGTATCTCTGAATTAATGTTGCCAACATTAATTTAGAGATACGATAAAAAATCATTTCAATTTGGATTCAATATGAAAACGAGAGACTAACTGAAATTTTACAGGCTGTCAAGACACTTTAAGACTCCAAATGCCACATTTTATGTTAGTATTAATACTATAATATATCAATTTATTAAACCTTTATTGAATAAAAAATGTCTATTTTTGAGGAATATGGAGCTTTTAATCTAGATTGTTGATATGAATTAACATACTGAATGACAAAAAAAAAAAAAAAAAAAAATCAGTGCAGGTCCAGATCAGTTCAGATGCCAACTGATCTGGATCTACCCTGTTTGCAAAGACAGGGTATATCCCGGTTCAATAGGACAAGGGTTGAGGCCTTCAAACCTGCCTGTGGAACAACTCATCAGTGTTAGTGTTACTGATGCTACACTGTGACAGCTTTTGTTTATTGGTCAGTTTAACCTTTAATCTGCTGAAGTTAACTCTTGTCCTGCTGAATAAATTAAGAAGCCACACCCATTTCTAATTTTCATCCAATCAGATTACTTGATCAAGGTTGTTGATATAGATTCACATACTTAATGGCAAACAGTGCAGATCCAGATCAGTTGGCTTCTTCAGAAGCCAACTGATCTGGATCTACACTGTTTGCAAAGACAGGGTATATCCGGGCTCAGCAGGACAAGGGTTAAAAAGCAGCATATGACATTTTAAGATTTACAGGATTCTCTTCCCAACTTGGTTCATTTTAGTATTGTTTTGGGTATAACAACAAAAATGTATAGATTATATAGAAAAATGAATCTATACAGTTTTGTTTTGTATACAACACAGTTCTAACATGGTGTTGTTGTTTTGATTTTTTTTAGCTCACCTCTACCAAAATTGCTCAGATCATTCCACTCCGCTGCACATAATGGCTGCCAGAGCTAAAAATAGAAAAATCTTTAAACAATATTTCCTCCTAGGCCAGTGGCCCGATTTCAAAATAATTTCACAGAAATATTTCTTGGGTGACCCTCTACCAAAATTGCTAAAATGGTTCCGCTCCGCTGAACAAAATGGCCGCAAGAGCTAAAACTTGAATAACCTTTAAACGACATCTCTTCCTAGGCCAATGGTCTGATTTCAAAATAATTTCATTGAACTGTTTCTTGGGTGACCTTCTACCAAAATTGCTAAAATGGTTATGGCTGCCAGAGCTAAAAATAGGAAAACCTTTCAACAACATCTCCTAGGCCTTGAGGGACCCTCTACCAAAATTGCTAAAGTGGTTCCATTCCGCTAAACAAAATGGCTGCCAAAGCTAAAACTAGTAAACTCTTTAAACATCTCCTCCTAGGCCAATGGCCTGATTTAAAAAAAAAATTCACAGAAATGTTACTTGGGTGACGCTCTACCAAAATTGCTAAAATTGTTCTGCTCCGCTGAACAAAATGGCAGGCAAAGCTAAAAATAGAAAAACTTTAAAATAACGTCTCCCCCTAGGTCAATGGCTCCATTTCGAAATGATTTCACAGACATGTTCCTTGGGTGACCCACTACCAAAATCATAAAATTGGTGCTGCTTCCCAAAACAAAATGACTGCCAGAGCTAAAAATAGAAAAAAACTAAACAACACACTATGAACTTGTGTAAAATCACCATAGCAAAAAATGGAAAAACCTTTAATAACTGGACAAGTTTCAAACAAACTTCACTGGATTATTCCTTGGATGTCCAGTAATGTCTTGAAATCTACAGTGCATTGGATAAATCATTATGTGCCAAGACTATAGGCATTTAAATATGAATATCAAGACTTGTTGCACTTAAAGGTGAGCAGTTTCAGAGGCTGTGGCTCATTGTTTTTTGAGGTTTTTTTTGTTGCTTTGAATCTTACCAATAGTGTTTTAACACATTTTGGTGTAGTTTTCTCTTTTTGTTCCTAAAAATATGGCTTTACATTTCATAAACTTTAATTTATTTCCAAGGGAGACATTTTGAATGGAATGGCAGGTCTTATTTTCTATGGAGACAAATGTTTGAGAAAAATAAGAAAAATGTCAGTTTTATTTGCAGTCTACTCATTTTGACAAGAGAATGCCAGGAGTTAATCAGAATGAATATTTTGTGAATTCAAAGATAACCATCCTACACCAATTTATTTATACATGTACTTTTTAATTACTGTATGCTGAAACAGTTTATCGGACTGCTGTCACAAGATGCTACCTGTCCTGCTTACTTTATCATACTGGCTTGGCAAATCAAAACAAAAATGACCTTATGGCGTACATGTAAACAATGTTCGATATTGTATGTGATTCAGTGAAGACTGAAATCAGCCAATACATTCTGTACTGTCTAATGGAGTTTCTGAATCTGTCAATGTATTGTTATTGTAAAGTATTTAAAGATTTCTGTAAGCAGACAGGGTAGGTCCAGATCAGGCTGCTCAAATATGCGGGTTGATCTGGGCCTACGTTATTCATATAGTTTTATATGATATGGGAATTTTCTCATGCCCGCACTCAAATATTGAGCTCAGTTTGTATCAGCCTTCTATTACAGTATTGAAAATTTTACAGTCAAAAAAGGAACATTTTAAGATAATAAACTCTGATATTTTTCATATTTCTGTTCAAAAAATAGATTGTGGGTACTCGTTAGAACTGCCTCACTGAGGCAGTTCTAACGAGTATCCACAATCTGTGTTTTTGAGCAGAAGTAGTAGTAGTAAGAATAATAATGTATACCCCTGTAAACCCCAGTTTTACTATATAAAAGTGGGGTTTAAGGGGGTCAAAATTATATAGGCATATTTACGTGATGAATCGGTGCATTCTACAGTATTCAGTAATTCTGTAAGTGGACTGTGACGGCCCTGATCAGCCTGTATCTAATGTTTCTGCCATTAAACAAAAAAAATATTTAAAAAAAAATAAAAAATAAAAAAAATTACAAAGGCATGCACAGGCACATCAGGAACTTTAATTTTTTTTTTTTTAAGATAATCGTCTGGCAGATGATTCAGATGAAATGCCAAGTTTATTTTCACTGAAAAATAATAAAACAAAAAAAAAAAAAAAGAAAAAATGTTGTTTAGTTCAATTTTACTTAGCATTTTAAGGGTTAAACTTCCTCTTTGCTTGATACCAGATAGCATGACATGCTCATTATAAATGTGCAGAAAGTAAAGAAGAGACAGTTATAATGTACAGCTGTATTTTTGGTAGAGAAATAAGAAAAAAATATTTATCTATATATCCCTCTTATCTGCACACCTGGCCCCAAGGTTAAAAACTTTTTTTTTCATGCTCAACTCAGCTGAGCTGCTCAACTCAGCCAAGCATGAAATTTGTCCTGCTAATAAATCTCAAATTACTGACAATTACAAATTATTTCTTGCTAAACATAGCTGAGCATGAAAATTTCTTTGCTAATAAAATTATGAAAATGCCAACTATTTATTGTTGGCATATTCTTAATTATTAGCAGAGAAAATTTCATGCTCAGTTAAAGTGAGCATGAAAAAGTTTCATAACCTCGTGGCCAGGGCTACAACAAACAAAAGGGTGGACAGCAAATGGCCAGATCAGTCTGTGCATTAGCACAGACTAATCTGGCAGGGTTTTCCCTGTCCATCTGCAGAATTTTTAGATGCTGTAGAATATTACAAAGAACAACTAGAATGCCCAGTCGCTGGCACGCCATCGCAAAATCCGCACGCTCCAATTTATGTTGCTAATAGCATGACAGATGGACTTGCTCTCATACACCCTGCCCAGTGGTTTAGGTGGAAATAGAGTGACAGACAGAAAGATGGAAAATAATGTTGCTCTCGCACACCCTTACCATGTGGGAGAAGTAATGTTGCATTCAGTTTCGACGACGTGTCAACCAATTGCTTTTTTTTAAAGAGAGTCTGGATAACATGGCCCTGCTGAGACTGCAGGTATGCACAGGATGATCTAAATCTGCAAATTCCGCATATGCTATATTCACAGTTTCACTTGACATGACTGTCCAACAAGACAGCTGTAGATAAGACGTTTCTTTATTTTTTTTGTTCCACCAAAAGTTATTGATATTGGGTATATTTCTTCATGAAAACTTATGTTGTGGGTACTCATTAGAAGTGCCTTAGTCAGGCACTTCTAATGAGTACCCACAACATATTTTTTTTAGAAATAAGAACATATGTTTTTATGGAGAAGTAAGAAATAAGAACATATGTTTTTGTGGAAAAATAAGAAATAAGAACATATGTTTTTGTGGAGAAGTAAGAAAAAAGAATGTGTTTTTGTGGAGAAGTAAGAAATAAGAACATATGTTTTTGTGGAGAAGTAAGAAATAAGAACATAAGTTTTTGTGGAGAAGTAAGAAATAAGAACATGTGTTTTGTGGAGAAGTAAGAAATAAGAACATATGTTTTTGTGGAGAAGTAAGAAATAAGAACATATGTTTTTGTGGAGAAATAAGAACATATGTTTTGTGGAGAAATAAGAACATATGTTTTCGTGGAGAAATAAGTATGTATGTTTTGTGGAGAAATAAGAAAATATATAATCTTGGTACTCCTCTTATCTAAAAGCTATGGGAACCTCACAAGATGTACAGGCACTTTCTATGTTTCTACTCTTGAGGCAATTCTAATGAGTACCCACAAAACAGTTTCATGGAAAAATAAGAAAATATTTATCTGGAATACCCATCTTATCTGAAACTTCAATAAAGTGTGGGGATGCTACCTGTTAAAACTTGCTGGGTAAAAAATTGCAGCAGATGACATTTTGAAATATTTTTCTCATTTTTTTCCCAGAAAATTGGCTTTGACATTTCATGCAAATTGAGACAATTTGCAAGAAATGTTGAAGCCTATTTTCTGGGAAAAAAAAGAAAAGTTTTGTCAGTTTGTCATCTGCTGAATTTGCCAAGAGAGTGGTAAAGGTTAAATACCTTTGTACTTGAGATTTCATGGGACAGTATCAGTGACAATAAACAATGCTATCGTCTCTCGGAATCACAAGACCTGATTTTATCTACAAGTTCTCACAGGCTTTTTCATTTACAATTCCAGCGGGTTATTGTACGGTTTAGAACTTATCATTCTTTTCATTTCTTGGCTGAATCACCACATCAGATGGAAGTAGGTAACATTTGTAACTTTAACCTTTACCACTCCCTGGGCAAATTCAGCAGATGACATATTGATGATATTTTTCTTATGTTTGCCAGAAAGTAGGCTTTGACATTCCATACAAATTGTCTCCAGACAATTTGCATGAAATGCCAAAGCCTAGATTTCTAGGAAAAATATTTGAAAATGTCATCTGCTGAAATTTTTACCCAGCATGCTAAGCGTTAACCTCAAAATTCTACCCATACCCATTATGACCCTAAAAATATGAACTTAACCTTAACTCCGTATCATATTTATCCTAAAATTTGATTAAATCCATTTTGTTAACTGAGGACGGGAGGAGACTGGAGTGCCAGCAAACAGCGAGACCTTATTTGCAGTTTGCACAAATTATTTTTAGGGTACATGACATGCGTTTTAACCCTAGTCCTGCTAAACCCATATATACCCTGCCATTGGAGACAGTGTAGACCCAGAGTCAACTGATCTGAATCCACTGTTTGCCATTAAGTATGTGATCAAGTAACCTGATTGGCTGAAAATTAGAAGTAGGCATGGCATCTTAATTTTTTTAGCATGACAAGGGTTAATTTTTAAAGTACCATGCGAAATTGCAGCAGAAGAATATTCTGAAATATTTTAAAATACAGCTCGACATTTCTTGGTAGACAGTTCTTAAGAAATGTCAAGCTTTATTTTCTTTGAAAAAATAATTATTTCAGAATGTCTGCTGCTGCAGGTATGACTGGTGCTTTAAAGGTTGACTTTGTTTTTTTTTATTCTTCATTTCTGTCTTTTCTCATTTTTTCACCTGTCTTGCATCACTTTGTCAACATTTTTTTGCAAAATATGTAAGGTTTTGGTTATCCTAAAGAATGCAAAACAATAAAGAAAAATTACTTGGATTATTTCATATACACTGGTACCTCTCTATAAGATGGTTCATATAAGATGGTTTGGGATATAAGATGGTTTAAAGGTTGACCAAAAAAAAATTGTATTGATTATATTGAAAAATGACTATTTTATAGATTATATCAAAAAATGACCATTTATGGTCATGGTCATTTTTCTGTATTACCTATACATAGTTGTTTGGATACAACACGGTTGCTTAGCTTACATGATTTTTGCTTTGGATCTTAGCAATAGTGTTACAAAGAGGTTGTGGTGTAACTATCAAAACAGTGGAACAGGGTGTCAGGTGGGGGCATTTGTGTACTTTGGACACATTTCTGTTTTTTTCTCTGAAAATATAATTGGATTTTTTTTTTTTTTTTCTTTTTATTCTGATCATCTGATTGGAATTGGATACCAGTTTTGAAGTACATGTATAATTCAAATGAAAAAAAAATAGAAATATTATTTTCTTTGTTTTTTCTTTCTACAAAAAAAAAAAAGAATGGAAAGTGACTAAGTTCTAAATACAAAGAACTTTTTTCAAGAAATCTTTTCCCATTTAACCCTTACCTCTCACTTGGTAAATTCAGCGGACAAAAAATTGATGATATGTTTTATTTTCCCAGAAAATGGGCTTTTACATTTCATACAAATTGTCTCCAAAGGGAGACAATTTGTATGAAATGTCAAAGCCTCTTTTCTGGGAAAAATATTTCAAAATGTATTCTTTGAACTTTGTACCCAGCATGCTAAGCATTTAAGAAATCAATTCTGTACTTGAGTTTTTATTCATTTATATATACTATTTTACCATTGAGATAAGTCCATTACATCTTAATCATTAATAATAAACTTTCAAGATCTATATATACACAGCATTTTGCCTTGTAGCAATTTCCAAACAGATTAAACTTAAAGACGGCAATGACAGATAGTTCTTCATGATTTACATAAAGTGTTTTTCGCTACATAGCCTTAAGACGGGGAAGTGCCATCACACATTTATTTCTCGACTGTCAAGGTATAAAACACTTTGATCTCCGGCGATGTAGAACTCCATTATTCTGTGCTCAGGTGTGTACTTTCAAATTGTGACATCTACAAAATAATGACGGCTTGTGAACTTTTTTCTGGGATAAATGGCATCTTGTCAGAGTAGGCACTGCAGCGTGAACATTTCTTGTATCGCTGGTGGCCCAGGTCGTTTGTTTCACCTTTCACCTCTGACACCTGAGAAAGACTATTGACAAACACTGAAAGACCTGTAGTGCAGATTATTGTTTGGTTCTTGTCTGGGAACATTTCTATAGGACTTTATTCTCATTTCTAGTAGTGGTAATTTAACAACTTTTAATAAGTTTTAAGAACCAAGAAGATAGTTTAATGACCCAATACATTGGAACTTTTCAGTTATTTATTCCATTCTGCTAGCTCTTGGACTTTTATTTCTAAATAAAGGAAAACGGAAATTTATAGGATTTGAAGCATTCTGTCCAGTGATGTGTCTATTTCCATGAGAATATTTTACAGAATGGTAATTCAATTTTCTATATACAGTGTTCCATATTACACTAAATATTTGGATTGATTGCCTGAGTGCTGGGGTAACGTGATCAGGGTCCACATTCAGTCAGCACTTTTTAGACACGTCATTAACTGTTTTGGCTCCAAATTTCAGACGAAATGTGTCGTCTGCTTTTTTATTTTAACAAACCATCATTTGAAAAGATTTATATGGCTCATTGAGCCATCTCATCTGGATCTATGCTGTTTGTAAAAGCTATTATTATCACCTGTGGCAGTGAAAGAGTTAACCCATTAAAGACTGAATAAACTCTGCCACACTACATATTGGAAGAATCCATTTTCGATTTTAAGTATGTCAGGCTATATGATGTAGATATTCTTAAAGAAAAATGGTTAAACTATTTGCGAACAGTGGAGACCCTGATCAGATGCTGCATTCTGCGATGTCTGATCTGGGTCTGCATTGTTTGCCAGTTACCCATTTAGGGGCCTCCAGTCTTCAATGGGTTAAGTAGTCAAATGATCTTTTTCAAATTTAAGGATACCGTATTTACCCTAAGTATTGAGACAGACAGGGCTGAGCAAACAGTGTAGAACCAAATCAGACACCACAGAATGAGGCATACGATCAGGCTCTACACTATTTGTCAATCATCCAGCAGTTTTTGGACACATCAACAGGTTGTAAAATTGACTTGTTCGAATTTTAGGACCAGGGCCCAGTTGTTCAAAGCGTTGTCAGCTTAACAAGCTTGTTAAGGGTCATTTCGTTATCTGTTTTAGCGGATTCAATACACAATATTCTGATATTTTTTGCTGAAAAAAATGTGAGTAGCTTTTGCACTGCAAAAGCTACTCACATTTTTTCAGCAAAAAATTTCAGCATATTTGCGTATCACTCGTTGTAAATTTTAACGAATCGTTAACTAACGATGTCATTAGCTTTGAACAACTGGGCCTGTATGGTAAAGAGTAAAGGTGTCCCAATATTTAGGATGATTATGATAAGTTTGTGATGGAATTAATGTGTCCATATCTTTAGAGTAATTATGGTACTGTAATAACCCTAAGCATTGGGACACAGGCCTGAGCAAACAGTGTAGACCCAGATCAGATGCTGCAGAATACTGTGTCTGATCAGGGTCTGCACTGTTTGCCACTCATCCAGCACTATTTTAAACACATCAGCAGATAGTAAATAGATTTTTTTTGCAAATTTTAGGACAAGTACGGTAAGGAGTTAACATTTCCCAGTAATTAGGGTAAATACGGTACTTCATTCTAGATTTTATTTTTATTGATGATTATTATCTTATATGGTAGACAACAATGCTAATGATGATTCCAGTAACAGCAGTAAATATGCCATAATGCCTTAGCTCCTTAATTATCCCAACAACTGGAGCAAACGCTATAGACAGAGAGATCAGACACAGCAAAGTGTGGCATCTGATCAGGGTCTGCATTGTTACACAGTCATCAAGACGGCATCATCTGGCAGTTAAATAGATTTGTTCAAAGTTTAGGACAGAGTTAAGTTAAGTTGTCCAAATAGTTTGGGTAAATACCATATCGAGGGTTGATCGCAAGACTGTAGCAAGTCAGATGGTTGTTTTTCACTCACCATGAAGGCGTTATGAAGATAACAACATATCTTTCTGTAAACAATGGAAATTTAGGTGCCATTGCTCTTATGACCAATGGCACCTAAATTTGCATTGTTTACAAAGGGGTCAAAGTTGCCCCTAAACAAGGGTTTCAAAAATATGTTTGAGTTACTACAGTCTTGCGCTCAACCCTCGAATTATATTATTAGAGAGAAGTTAGAATGGCTCGGTATCGACATCTAAGTCTTATGTAATGGGTCTAAATTGGTCTTGGTGAGACAATACTAATGGATATCATAGCTCTAGATAAGAGTAATATCCAGATAAATATGTTCTCATTTCTCCATGAGGTGCTTCTAATGTGTACCCATAACATATTTCAATAAGAAAAATATCAACACATTTTTGTTAGCCTTATCTAAAGCACTGGAGTATCCAAAATCACTCTCTGGGCTAATTCAGCTGATGGCAAATTGATGATATAAGTTTAAGCTTTTCAAAAAAAAAGCTTGTCATCTTTTCAGCCCTTTTTTTCAATGTAGTGTTTTTTTGTTTGTTTTTTTTTTTTTTTTTGTAAACACTACGCTTGGAGCACTTTTAGCTGTCAAGCCCCAGTCCCATCCATCAAATTTAGTGAAATAGTAGTTGATCTTAAGTCCTGTCTCTGTTAGAGGGTTTTGAGGCTCAGTGTAACCATTCAAGAATTTTAGAAAGTGATTTAGTCCATATTGTCTATTCAAGAGTCATTCTGTCCATGGCAAATTGCGCTAATACATAGAAAAGGTACAATACCAAGTAAATGAAATTTTTATAGGTAAACTATCTAACAAACAAACAAACAAAAATGAAATAGCAAACTAACAAACTTGCTAAAAATATAACACAATAACTATGGTTTAATTGGTTTACTGAAAAAATCTTAACCAGTTGTATTTTATTTTTTTCAAGGATGTGGTACAAATAAAAGAAAATATCAACTGTAATATAAACATATGCAACTAAAAGGTTGCAAAAACCACAATCATGTAAATGTCATATATACTGAAAGTTTATAGCTTGGTAATTACTGTTTGGAAGATTGTTGTAAGCTTGTTATAAACAACAGCAAGTTAATCTTTTATCATATGCTGATATTTCACTGCTGCAAGCCATACGTTGTTGTTTGCTAATCATGTACTGTAGCACAGTTGTCTTTCATCATGTGCCAATATTTACCTGCTGCTGGTCATATATTGATTTTGCTACTGCAGCATGGTAATCTTTTATCATGTGCTAATATATACCTGCTGCAAGCAATACGATGTTGTATGCTTATTGTAAACTGTACCAAGTTAATCTTTTATCATGTGCTAATATTTCCAGTCTGATAGCTATACGTTGTATGCTAATCATAAACTGCAGGAAGGTAATCTTTTATCAGGGTGCTAATATTTCCCCGCTGATAGCCCTTCTTTGCTGTATCCTTATCATAAACTGCAGCAAAATAATCTTTTTTTGTCTACTAATATTTCCCTGCTGCAAGCCATACCTTGTTGTATGCTGATCGTAAACTGCAGCAAAGTAATCTTTTATTATGTGCTAATATTTCCTTACTGATAGTCATAGGTTGTTGAATGCTTATCATAACTTGAACTGCCACAAGATTATCTTTTATTGTGTGCTAATATTTGCCTTCTAATAGCTATCTGTTGTTGTATGCTGGTCATATACTGCAGCAGGCATATTTCCCTTCTGACAGCCATATATTGTTGTATGCTGATCATAAGCTGCATCCGCGGGGTGGGGGAGGGGGTGGGGGAGGGGGGGTGGGGGGAGGCTGCATCAAGGTAATCTTTTATCATGTGCTAATATTTCCTTTCTAATATGTTGTTTTTGCCAATCATACACTACAGAAAGGTAATATTTTATCATATGCTTACATTTCACTTCTGATAGCCATAGGTTGTTGTATGCTATGATAATCTGCAGCAAGGTAATCTTTTATCGTGTGCTAATATTTCTCTGCTGATAGTCATACATTCTTGTATGCTAATTGAATACTGCAGCAAGGTAATCTTTTATGTGTGCTAATATTTCTCTGTTGATAGCCATTCATTGTTGTATGCTTGTCATATGCTGCAGCAATGTAATCTTTTATACTGGGTAACGTTTCTCTGCTGATATCCATACGTTGTTGTGTGTTAATCATGTACTGCAGCAAGATAATCTTTGATTGTGTGCTAATATTTTCTTGTCACAAGTGGTATGTTGTTGTATGCTAATGTACTTTAGCAAAGGAATCTGTTATTATGTGCTTGTATGTAACTGCAAGTCATACATACATTGTTGTATACTAATCATGTACTGCAGCAAGGTAATCTTTTTATCATGCGCTAATATTTCATACATTGCTGTTTGCTTATCGTAAACAGCAGCAGTGTAATCTTTTAATGCGCACTAAAATATTACCCACCTTCAACTTACGTGCAGATGTCACCTTACCAAGTCCATACACCTCACCCTTCTGTCTTTTACATCCATGAACAAATCCTATCGGCGGTTTAAACATTTGGCCGAAAAGCTCAACCAAATTATTGATCTAGGGCCAAAATGACAACGAACCCATTGGTATCAGCTTTTACCCAACGTGCAGGTGGTTGCTAAAGTTCAGCTCTCAAAAGCTTTTATGAAAGATGGCAGTTATGTCCCCCGCACCTAAGAGGAGGGGGACATATTATTTTAGTGTGGATCCTGTTGGCATCAGCATCAGCATTAGTTAGGCATCACACTTTTTTGTCTGCACAATATCTTGTGAACCAGTTGTTGGATTCCTACCAAATTTTCCTGAATATATAATTGGGACATAACTAAGAACTCAATAGATTTTGGTGATCTTGACCTAATTTTCAAGGTCACAGCAGTAGAAAAACTGAAAATTCACAGTGGGGTATGGGTGGGGGTGGGGGGAGACATCTGTTTTCTCTGAAATACTATTATTAATTTTTCTTATTTTTCCCAGGAAACAGGCTTTGACATTTCATGCAAATTGTCTCCTTAGGAGATGTCAAAACCCATTTTCTGGGAAAAATAAGAAAAACATATTTTGAAATGTTTTCTGCAGAAATTTTTACCCAGCATGCTAATCCTTAAGGTTACAAACAGTATCTTATCTAGAGCCTGATAATGGTAATGATAATTGTCAAATTTTATTTGATAAGATAATCTGATGGAAAAAAAATAAGGAAAATATCACTCATTAACCCTTCTCATGCTGAACACGACATGCCCTGTCTTAGCAAACAGTGTAGATCCAGATCAGTTGGCTTCTGAAGAAGCCAACTGATCTGGATCTGCACTGTTTGTCATTAAATATGTGAATTTCTATCTAAAACCTGGAACAAGTAATCTGATTGGCTGAAAATCGGAAGTTGGCATGGCATCAATTTATTCGGCATGACAAGGGTTAATGCCACCTACAACAGGGTAATGGGTGCAGTTACTGGATCTTGATCAGTGTTCCCACTTGATTTATCAATGGCCCACGGACGGAAATTTCATCCTGTAAGAACACCACTCCACTTTACAGTCAATGCTCATTCAGATTTTTTTCATAAAATACCATATTTAATCTAATTACAGCACATAAATTTATGCCTTGTAAGCACAACTGGGCAATTTCTGATCTCAGGATTACTGCTAATGTATTTTTATCTACATAACTTCACTTCTAATGAGTACCCACAACCTCGAGCCCAGAACATACATTTTTGTGGAGAAATAAGTAAAACTTAAGGACTTTTCAGTTTCAATCATGTACAGTCTGATCAGTGTCTCCACTTAAAGAAACCTTGGATGCTTGGCTTATAATGTCCAAAAAGCACCCAAAGAAGACTGATCAGACTGTGTGGATGCACAGACTGATCTGAATCTTTGCTGGACATTTACTTTCTCCCATTGCAGTACTCATAAAACTTGCAGTTTTTCTGTGCAGACTGCACAAATAAACATGCTGATTTACTGTTGAAATACCATATTTACCCTAAGTATTTGGATATCTTAACTTATTACCATACTTATCCTAAAAATAGTATGGGTCCATTTTACTATCTGTTCTTGTGTCTAAAATCTTGCTGGATTCTGCAGTGTCTGATCTTGGTTTACACTGTTTACTCAGGCCTGTCTGTCCGAATATTTAGGGTAAATATGGTATATCCTAAGTATCTTTATTGAATGGCTGAACCATTTTGATTTCTTTCCTTTTAATTATCAGTTATTAATCATCTGTTGTTGTTTTTTTTTTGGAGTATGAGTTTCCTCCTGTAATGTCTTATCTTGAAGAACAACAGGTTATTGTGACCACAAACAATAGGATTCCAAAAGTAACCACTGTGTTTTGGAGACAGTGAAAGATAAAAAGGGATCCGAGAGAGGATTTCCTTATTTGTCTAGCAAATAGAGGAGAAGAGATAATGTTTGTTGTCAAATTTAAGATATCTCAGACAAGAAATACAAAATGCTAAGTTCCTTCACAGCACAGGTGTAGTGAATAGAATCAACTATGCTGAATTAACCTTTACCACTCTGAGGACAAATTGGTCATATTTTTCTCAGACAACAAGATTTGACATTTCATGCAAAATTTTTCTCCATTGGAGACAATTTGCATGAAATGTCAAACCCTGTTTCCTGGGAAAAATATGAAATATTTCAAAATGTCGTCTGCTAAATATATTGACACCACCAGTCACAATTGCAGCAGACGACATTTTGAAATTATCATTATTTTACAAAGAAAATAAATCTTGACATTTTATGTGAATCATCTGCCAAGCAGATGATTCACATGAAATGTAAAGACATTTTCTCTGAAAAATAAAAAAAGTAAATTAAAATGTTGTCTGCTACAGATTTTGTTTGACACTTTAAAGGTTAAAATGAAGCATTTATTACAGTATCTATAAATAGTCTAAAATTTCTTGATGAGTGGTAAATAGTACAGACACTGATCAGATTCTGCATTTGGTGGAGTCTGATCTGGTCTACATTGTTTGCCCAGACCTGTCCATCTGTATGTCTGTCTGAATACTTTTATTAAGTAATGATGATACTTCATGTGCAGATAGATGATTTTGCCAAGTATATCCTACCTTTTGCTGATGCACCATATAGCTAAAATCACTCTAAACCCACACAAAACTTTTTCAGATATTTTTTTTTCTTATTTTTCCAAGAAAATAAGCTTGACGTTTCATTTGACTCATCTATGAGTCACATAATATCTCATATCCTATTTTCCTAAATGAGTCAAGAATGAAACATAAATTGTCAGAATATTTAGCATAAATATGGCACTGCCAGTGAATAAAACCCTTAAACTGAAATTGCCAATCACAACAAATGTCGTCTGCTTTGTCATTTGCTTCTGATTTGAAAAGTCATTTTTGCAAACAGTGTGGACCCAGATCAGACTGCTCCTCTAGGGGCAGTCTGATCAGGGTCCACACTGTTTGCCTGTATACAAAAATAGGTTTGAAAAGTTTGCAAGAATATTCAGCAGATGACATAAACAGACAACATTTTCAGATGCAGGTTTTCAGCGTTTTAAGGGTTAAATACAGCTTCACTGTGTGCACCTAAGCAGGCTGATGTGAGCTGACTTTACTTTTGAATGTGTCAATTGTTAAACTTATGGCATGCTGAGTAAAAATTGCAGCAGATGACATTTTGAAATAAATAATTTTCATTTTTTTCCACATAATAGACTTTGATATTTCATGCAGATTGTCTCCTGTGGAGACAGTTTGCATGAAATGAAAATCCTAGTTTCTGGAAAAAATAAGTAAAACTAGCATGTTTCTTAACTGATGAATTTGCTCAGAGAAAGGTTAAAGAAGATAAAAGAATGGGTAAAAAACATCACATGACAATATTGGGACTGATATGCAAACATCAGTTTCATATCAGTGGATCAGTACCTTTGCTTTTAGGCAAAAAGCGAAGGTCTAGATTGGACTGTGGCTATGCATGGTGACCTGGGCCTTAACCCTTGTCCTGCTGAATAAATTAAGATGCCACGCCCACTTCTAATTTTCAGCCAATCAGGTTACTTGATCCAGATTGTTGCTATAAATTTGCATACTTGATGGCAAACAGTGCAGATCCAGATCAATTGGCTTCTTCAGAAGCCATCTGATCTGGATTTACACTGTTTGCAAAACAGGGTATATCTGGGTTTAGCAGGACAAGGGTTAAAACTGTCAAGCCTTTTTTTTTCTTGGAAAATGAAAATAATATTAAGCTTTAATTTTGATTAATACTTAAAGGGTTAACCGACCAATATGCAGGTAGTAAATGAGTGATATTTTTATCATTTTTTTGCCCAGAAAAATAGGGCTTGATATTTCATTTCACATGGAATGTCAAGCTCTGTTTTCTGAAAAAAAAAAGGAAAGCATTTTGATATTTTTTTTTGTTGTCAACTAATATTTAAATTCAGCTTTTTAACCTTTACCACTCTCTGGGCATTTTCAGCAGACGACAAATTGATGATATTTTTCTTATTTTTCCCAGAAAACAGGATTTGACGTTGAAATGTCATATCTTGTTTCTGAGAAAAATAAGAAAAATATTTCAAAATATCGTCTGCTGAAAATTTTACCCAGAGTGCTAAGCATTATAGGTTAGCTTACCTCAGTATACCTAGCTCTGGAGAAGGTGGGTGCTTTTTCATCAAAAAAGACATTTTTTTATCTCTGCCCTTAAACATTATGTGTGGGTATTCATTAGAAGTGTTTCAATGAGGTCTTCTAATGAGTACCCACAACATATGTTTTCTTGGAGAAATAAGAAAAATAATTATCAGGCTACTTCTCTTATCTAGAGCTATGGAACTTTATTCATCCTCTGGGAAAATTTGCAGATGACAAATTGATGATTTTTTTCTTTTTTTTTTCCCAGGAAACAGGATTTGACATTTAATGCAAACTGTCTCCAGGAAACAGGTTTGACATTTTCCTGCAAATTATCTCCATTGGAGACAATTTGCATGAAATTGAGACAATTTGCATAAAATGTCAAATCCTATTTCCTGGGAAAAATAAAGAAAATTTTTCAAAATGTCGTCTGCTGAAATTTCCCCAGACAGCTAAGCGATAAACAAGGAAAGGAAAGTTCTGGGAACTGCAACATAAATTTAAACCTATTTCAATGTCACCTACAGTCTGAGTGTATGGAAATTCTACCTTTTTGGGAAAAAAGTAAATGTCTTTATGAATCAACAAACTTGTGTAGCGAGATTATGATCAGACATTCCGTGCTTTGCAACATTTTCTATTACCAGGGTGACTTTGAAATGAATACTGATTCTTTTGTTTTCTTGAGTTTTATTTATTTCGCCAGTGTTGGCACATTGCCATGCATTTTTCCTTTGGTTTATGTGTTTCCTTATTTGGGACTTATTAGTTTCTTTTATTGATATTGTTGGCTATGTTCATTCCACTTATGTAAAGGCAAAGGCCCAGATCTGTGAAAGACCTGAACAGCCTGCATTTTATCGAAGTCAGGCCCCGAGATTAACAAATTTTTTTCATGCTCAACTCAGCTGAGCATGAAATTTTCTCTGCTAATAAATATGAAAATGCCAACAATAGTTGGCATTTTCATATTTATTAGCAAGGAAATTTTCATGCTCAGCTATGTTTAGCAAGAAAGAATTTGCAGTTGTTAGTAATTTGAGAACTATTAGCATGAAAAATTTCATGCTCAGCTGAGTTGAGCATGAAAAAAGTTTTATAATCTCGGGGCCAGATCTTGGTTTTGCCATTTCAGCAAAAAACATTTTGATTTTTTTATCCAGAAAACACATTTGTCATTTCATATAAATTTTAAAATGCTAATTTCTGAAGAGAGGGTGGTCGTGGTGGAGAAGGGGGAGAAGGTGTGAGGTATGTTTTATGGGAGAAATTCCCATAATGAAATTAATGAAATAAAGTGTTCAAAATTTTAAGATGTTTACTGTAGGGTAATTATAGTAATATTTTTTTTTTCTTTTGCATTCTGTATTTATCAAAAGTACTGAGACAGACATGCCTGAACAAATAGTGTAGACCCAGATCAGACATTGCAGAACCTAGTGTCTGATTAGAGGGTGTACACTGTTTGCCATTCATTTAACAGATTTTATTGACTCATCAAGAGATCCTAAAATGGACTTGTTCAAATTTAAGACAAGTGTTCCAGTTTTTTGGGTAAATACACCATTCTAAGACAGGGTATTTAACTCATTCCCCACTAGTGGCAACTTTTGTCGTCTGCTGATAACCTTTGCAAACAGTTTTGATCCAGATCAGACCCGACAAAATGTCGGGCCTGATCTGGATCCAAACTGTTTGACATTGATGGTATTCCTGAAAGAGTTAATTTAAAAAAAAAAATCCATTGATGACAAGAAAAAATATGCAAAATTACCCAGTATGCACAGAGTTAACAGGGGGTTGAAAATGTCTTAGGGGTTGATTTGATCAAATTATCATACCCTAAGTATTTGGACAGACATGCCTGAGCAAACAAGTGTAAACCCAGATCAGATGGTGCAGAATGCGGCATCTGATCAGGATCTACACTGTTTGCCACTGATCCAGAAATTTCAGACACATTCACAGGTAATAAAATAGACAGTAAAAAATAAGGTGTCAGGGTAACTACGATATGCAAAATTTATAAAAATTTACCTAAAATTTCCATGAAAATGAAATTTTGAGTGGAAAGGGGAGGGAGGGGGGTGGGTGTGGGGGTGGAGGTTTCACCCCTTCTGGATCCACTCCTGCAAAGAAGATATTTGGCTCAAATCAGAGGACTTCATCCTAATACTGCTTATCTGGATTTATTATCCCTTTGTTTCAGGTCTAAATTATCTCTTAATGGAATTAATCTGTTATTCAACCACATCTTTGAACTTTGAGAACTATACTTGATCATCTGTTTGTTCTATATAAGAAGGTTCTCTTACATCTAAACCTTTACCACTCTCTCAACAAATTCAGCAGACAATAAATTGATAATATATTTCTTATTTTTCACAGAAAATAGGCTTTGACATTTCATGCAAATTGTCCCCTTAGGAGACAATTTGCATAAAATGTCCAAGCCTATTTTTAGCAAAAGTAAGAAAAATATTTCAAAATGTTGTCTGCTGCAATGTTTTTCCTAGCATGCTGTCGGGGCCTTATTAAGATGGTCTGAGGGTCTGATTCCAAAGTCCTTCTACATGAAATAATCTTGGGATAAGGAGATTTGATAGCTGGGGATAATATGATAATGAACTTGTATGATTTTAATCATCTATATGAATATGCAGGCTCACACACAAGTTCCGAAGATATAGTATCACTGGGACACCTTGTGTGAAAACCATTTCTTCAACTTGGCAATATGAACTTTTGAATGGGGTTAGATTTTATGGAATTTTATTTGGCAGAACCTAACAATAAGGCCTAAATTTATGTTCTGTATTGGAAGAATCTAATGCAGTTTAGCACACATACTCAGGCATGGGTATCTGACTTTGTTAGTTTCCTAATTAGTCTATAATATTGACTGGGATCTGTAGGTTTGCTCTCTATCATTCCATTCTTGTCTTTCTTTTGTACATAAAAATCGCTTCTCCTGGGCATATCATATGCACTATAGACCTTTTTAATGTTATTGCTTTCATCTGGGTTACTGACCATGCGATTACAATGTTATGCCATGTGACCAAAAATTGTGGATGGCAAAAACATTTCCGGTTCCATTGATACCAGTTGATTCAAGCCAACTTTTACTTGGATAATAAATTCTTTTTGGTTAATATTCAATCATAAATTTTATCTAGAGTTTTAAAATACAGCTTTAAGAAGCAGTTTGGCTGCTTTTCCTAAAATAAATACAACTATTTTAATGATATTTTCCAATGTCAAAAAGCATGCCCGCAACTGTAATATTGGCTTTACGATGACCATTTTAATGCCTAGTTTTAGCTATTTGATGGACAAAATATGTGTTAATATTTCTGGTTATGGCATTTAAATGATCAGTCGAGGAGAATCTCTTATGAAAATTAACTTTTGACGAAAGAAAGCTGCGTTATTTTTCTGAGAAACATTGGCCATTTCAATGTCCGATAAATGTAAACAACAAAATTCTGCCATCCAAACCAGAATGAGGCTCTCCATTAAAGACCAAGAGGTTCCGAATAATTTGACTGTGTGACATAGTGTTTAAACTGGTCTATACAACCTAAGCTGACCAAACTTAGTGTATGGTATACCTGTATTGTTTATTGCACTCTGTACCAAAATGGGTGACTGTGACTTACATAATTATTGAGTTCTGACTTACGTTACAGAAGAAAAAAAATGTATGTCTGGTGCATAATGATCTCCTTGGCTGACCAAATTTGGTACATGGGCACATTAAGTCAAAACAGCATGTTACCTACAACAGCTAGATTTCTATGACATATATAAAACAGAATATACATTGTATATTGAATTCTGATACCTCCTAATTCTTTGTGGGATATATTAATTCATAGTTGACCTGTTGGTAGATATCTAACCATAGTTTTATATGGTACTACCCTAATCCCTGCCCATGACTGAGGTCAAGGCCAATGATCTTGAGGTCAAGGCCAGGGACTTGGAACTTTCCCGTTACATTTTTGTATTTAAGTTTTTAAAGATCTATAGCTTCTGAAAGCCTAAATGGATGTAGTTGATATTTAGACTGGTCCAAAGATTTGTTCAGAACAAGTCACAGACTTAAAACTTTTGGAATACTGGACAAGAGTGATTTCAAGTGAGCTTTATTGTCGCACACCAGCCCCTTGATAATATAATAATTTCTGATTTTCTAAAACTATAGACAAAAGTAATGATTTACTGAGCTGAGACAACAGGCTTAAATCATATTAACCCTTAAAGTACAGAGCAAAAATTGTAACAGCTGACAGTCTAATTTTTTTATTTATTTTTTTTTCAGAGAAAATAGGTTTGACATTTTATGTGAATTGTCTGCCCAGCAGACAATTCACACAAAATGTCAAGACATATTTTCTTTAAAAAAATAAAGAAATCAAACTGTCATCTGCTGCAGTTGTGATTGGCGCTTTAGGGTTAAGGGTCAGTCTAGGATGTGAGGCAAAGTGTTGTTTACTTAACTGCTTATAAGGAAATGCTGTACTTTATCTTCTTTAAGAGATTATTATACAGACTCCAGATGAATGAAGTAACAAATGATTATATATCTTCTTATACATCACGAAAACATGCCTATATAATTTTAACCCCCGTAAACTCCACTTTTTTATAGTAAAACTTGGGTTTACAGGGGTATACATTATTTTTCTTATTTTTGCTCGAAAACAGATTTTGGGTACTTATTAAAACCGCTTTTGAGCAGAAATATGAAAAATATCAGAGTTTTTTATCTGAAAATTTTCAGTTTTTAGAGGTGAAAGTTTCTTTATATTTGAATAGGCGTGTTTTTGTAATGTCTGTATCTGAACATATGAGCCATGTCACAAGAAAAAGGCTCTTCAGACTTTCCGTGGAATCAGTCTTTAAATGCGCATGCCCAGTCCCTTCGCAAGGCCACGTATCTAGTTCTTTGGCTGGCTTCCCTTGGCCTACCGCCTACTTGATATGATCACCTGAACCTTTGCTTTGTTTGTGTTGAGGTTTTACGGCCCAGTCAACCCAATGGGTCATGTCGAGCGCGGTCAGTTTACCTAACCACACGTTTACTGGGCAGGCTTAGTCCTCTAAGCGGTTAACCAGTATTGTGCACATTCTTTCGCCAGAAACTGACAACTGCCCTTCTTGAATCAGCGGAAGGGAGAGAATGACCGTAGAAAATATTTCATGATCAATCTCACTTTGCTATTCATATATGCTATAATGGCTCTATTTCCATGAAATGGCTCATATGTTATTGCACCCCATTTCACCCATTACTGTATTTACCCAAAGTATTTTGTACACCTAATTCCTTACCACACTTGTTCTAAAATTTGAACAAGTTCAATTTGCTACCTGTTGTTGTGTCTAAAACTTGTAGGTCGAGTGGCAAACAGAGTAGACCCAGATGAGATGCTGCATTCTGCAGCATCTCATCTGGGTCTACACTGTTTGCTCATGCTTATCTGTCCGAATACTTATGGTAAATATGGTATATTGAGACAGTCCTGTGAGATATTGTTTTCTCGGAGAAATAACATAGCATCAGACATGGAGATTTTTTTTTGTTTCCAACCAAAAAATAGCTAATATTTTTCTTATTTCTCCTTAAAAACATATGTTGCAGCACTCATTAGAAGTGCCTCACTATGGCACTTCTAATGAGTACCCACAACATATGTTTTCAAGGAAAAATAAGAAAAATATTTAACTGGCTACCCCTCTTATCTGGAGCTATGAATAAGAAATATGTGTACATATCTTTTTTGTCCACTCTGATACCAGAATCACATCCCACAACACATAGCTCTAATTTTAAAAAAGTATTGATATTCTTCTTATTTCTCCATGAAATAAGTTGTGAGTATTCATTAGAAGTGCCTCATGGAGATGCTTCTAATGAGTTCCTCCAACATATGTTTTCTTCGAGAAATAAGAAAAAAAAATTTCTGGATAGTAAATGTCCTAAAACTTTGCTGGACAATGTATCCTATACCATTTTAGCCTTAATTTTACTTTTTATGCAATTGCTTCTTTGAAAACTTGGTGGAATGTCAAACAGTGTTGATCCTGATTAGACTGCATCTAAGGAGCAGTCTGATCAGGTCTGCACTGTTTGCATATGCCATTTTGTCAGACTATTTGGTGTACAAAATTTTATGATATTTACCATACCCATATCTGGGGCTGTAACAGGACAGGGCAAAGAATTTAAGTGTAAGACAAGCACCCATTATCACTGGAATTAATTTCTATAAGAATCAGGATTTCCTAGGCTAATATCCTCATTTAATTATGTGGTGAACAATGGCTCTAATGGCTTAACAACTTTATCAAGTGGAATTATTCCAGCAATTATGATAGGTCTTAAACAACTAGAAGAGCAAGTAAAGTGGCCAGTTTAAGATGACAAGTAAATACACTTGTTACCAGTACATTGTCTTCACCCTTAACCCATTTTAGACCGAATAAACTACCCCCACACTATAAATTGGAAGAGTCCAATTTCAATTTTGGTTATGTCAGGCTATGTGATTTAGATATTCCTAGAGAATAAACTATTTGCAAACAGTGGAGATCCTGATCAGATGCCACATTTTTCAGCATCCGATCTGGGTCTGCACTGTTTGCCAATTAGCCTTGTATGTGTCTCCGAATGAGGTGAAGCACCAAGCAAAATTTGTAGCAACCACATTCTCTGAAAGGAAAGAATTTTCTCGCAAAGGGTAGTGTAAGCTGACAATGAAAGCCCTGATTAGGTTGTGTGGAAGCATAATATAATATTGTGCTGATCAGGGCCCAGTTGTTCAAAGCATCATTAGCTTAATGAGCTCGTTAATGGTCATAATGTTAACTGTTCTAGTAAGTAAAATATCTAATTCACAGGTATTTTTCTGAAAAAATGTAAGTAGCTTTTGCAAATGCAAAGGCTACTCACATTTTTTCAGCAAAAATATTAGCATATATGCCATATTTAATAATGAAAGTTTTAAAGATACATTAACTAACGTTATTGTTAGTTTTGAACAACTGGGCCCAGGGCTTTTATTGTCCTCATTAAAACTTTGGGAAAAGAGCCCTTTTCTGAGCTAGGCTTATTTATAGACCTTAACCATAACCACTTTCTGGGCTAATTCAGCAGATGACAAATTGATGATGGGCTTTCTTATTTTTTCCAGAAAACAGAATTGATTCCATGTAGGCAATTTGCATGAAAGGTCAAATCCTGTTTTCTGGGAAAATGAGAAAAAAATATTTCAATATGTGATCTGCTGAAAATTTTATCCAGAATGATACTAAGTGTTAAGCAGTTTACAAGAGACCAATCCTCACCCATAAATGCCAAGTGCCCCATAAAAGGGACATTGGTGAAAAGTGTAGACCCAGATCAAATACCAGCCACCACTGCCAGAAGACAGTATCTGATCAGGTTCTACACTGTTCTTATTAAATGTATCTGCCTAGCAGTTGATTCACGAAATATCAAGTCTTATTTCGTGTGAAAAAATAATATTAACCCATTGTAGTTGGGAGACCCGTGAAAGGGTAAGTGGCAAACAGTGCAGACCCAGATCAGACGCTGCAGAATGCAGCGTCTGATCAGGGTCTCCACTGTTTGCAAATAGTTTAGCCATTTTTCCCTAGGAATATGTAAATCTCCTAGAATTGAAATTTGACTCTTCCAATATACAGTGTAGGAGGGTATTCAGTATACAATGGGTTAATGAAAAAATAGAATGTTGCCTGCTATAATTTTGCTTGGTGCTTTAAGGATTAAGGCTTGCTTAACCTTTAAGTCTTTCTGGGTTAATTCAGCAGAATGCAGATTGGTGATTTTTTTCTTATTTTCCCAGAAAACAGGATTTGACATTTCATGCAAATTGTCTCCAATGGAGGCAATTTGCATGAAATGTTGGATCCTGTTTTCTGGGAAAAAATGAGAAAAATATTTCAATATGTCATCTGCTGAAAATTTTACCCAGAGTGCTAAGTGTTAAAACAATTTTAAAAGTTGCCAGCCTCAGTGGCTTAGTTGGATGAGCATCTGACTGGTGATCAGGAGGTTGCGGGATCAACCCCAGCTGGGTCGGCAACATTCTTTCATGGAGATTTGATCATGAAATATATCTATGGGCATTAGACTCCCTTCCGCTTGGAGGACTAAGCCTGCCCAGTAAAAGTGTGGTTAGGTAAACTTACCGCACTCGACATGACCCCATTGGGTTGACTGGGTTGTAAAACTTCAACACAAGAAAGTAAGATCACCATGATACTTCCTGTTCATTTAGAAGATACCTTTTTCCCTCAATCTGCATATTTTCCATTATGCGATGTCTGCAAAATGGCTGCAGGAAGTGACAATAATGTCATTTGATATTTCTGACAGATCTACGAACCATAGAATTTCAATATTTCTTTTAGATTCACCTGTTGATAAGCTAGGTGACAATTATAAGGCACCAATTTTCCCCGGTCCAACATGGCCTCAAGGAGACCATAATCACTTCTTTCATGTTTTTAATAGGCATCTCTTATCAGCTTATCAGGAAACATTTCCTATTGTTACAGGACAAAATGAAGCATAGCATCAGTCTTGAATAAATATTAGCATAAATATATCAAGAATAGCATTTATATTTATCATAAGTTCTAGGTCAAATAAAGAAATTTACCCTAGGCTGTTGATAAACTCTGAAAATTCCAAAGAAGTCTGCATGGAGAGCTAGGAAGTAAGTTTGTTTTTTGTATGTTTTTTTTTCTTCAGATTTAAAATAATAAATTAATTTTTGGTTTCAGGAAGGGTGGGAAATGGGGTTTGGGAATTGTGGTCATTCCAACAGTTTTGACAGATTTAACCATTTCCACTCTGTGGGCAATTTCAGCAGTTGTCAAATTCATGATATGTTTCTTATTTTTCCCAGAAAATGGGTTTGAAATTTCATGCAAATTGTCTCCATTGAGATAGTTTGCATAAAATGTCAAACCTGTTTTCTGGGGAAAATAAGAAAAAGTATTTCAATATGTAGTCTGCTGAAAATTTTACCAAGAGTGCTATGCGTTAAAATAACAGATTTTGGTAGTTGGTTTTGTATTTTAAAAGTGAAAAGAATAAGGGCTTTTGCCTTTAGCTTTCAAGTTATACTGATTTTTTTTTTTTTGTTTATAAATTTTATTTATTTTCATGTTATGGATCACTTATCCCAATTTGCATTTAAACTTTTTTTTAATATTCAGAATACTGGTTAAAACAATATCTTCCCAAAAATTATCACATAAACATAGGAAAAAATGATAAGACTGGCATCCTCAAGTCTTAGAAGTCAGAGAAATACAAAAAATCATGTTCAAATATTTGAATATGAGATTTTTATTTTATTTTTACAAAAATGAATAATACAGATTACTTCCTTCTGAACTAGAGAAACATTATTTCTAGAGACCATATAGAAAAGTTAGAAAGTGAGACTGTCATGATATAGGATACATCTATTTTCTTTATGCAAACAAAAAGTGAGATACGATAAATGTCCTAAAATTTTGTACACCAAATTTTCTGACAAAAATGGCATATGCTTATAGTGCAGACCCAGATCAGACTGCTGCTGATCCTGAAGGAGCAGTCTGATCAGGGTCTACAGTGTTTGCCATTCCACAATGACATGAAAAGCAATATTAAGCTAAAAAGTATGGAGTAAAGTTTTTGAAATTTTGTAACATTTACATGTATACTATTGTTCTAATAAGTACTCCCAAAACAATGTACATTTCCATAAAGAAACAGGAAAAAACCTAAGGTTCTTATTTTGAAAATATCAACATTATCTGGAGCACTAATAATTGTCAGTTTGGTTCCGCTCTGTGAGACAAGTGCAGGATGTGATATTCCTGTTAGTCACAAATGACAGGAAATGGGACTAATTGTCAAATTATGATGGCTCTGACATTGTCAGAGTTCTCAGAGACAGATATGACATAGGAAGAGACAGTGGTGATCTACTGAGAGTTGATATTAATTGAAGGATTGATTGTTTGATGATAGACAATGACAGTTCTCTGATTGAAGAAGATATAGGAGTGAAGGTAAAGAATATGGTTATTAGAAATTAGAGGCTGTCATTTATGATTCAACAGAGTTGATAATAAAGACTTTGGTAGAATTTGGCATTTGTTGTCAAATTGTTGAAAGTACTTAAGAACTTGATGGTAATGTAAAGCACTTTATTCATAGCAATTTTTAAACCTTAAAGTGCCAGCCATAAGAGGACAACAGTTTGATTTTTTTTTGTTTGTTTTATTTTCCAGAGAAGATATAAGGCTTGACTTTTGTGTGATTTGTCTGCAGGCAATTTACATGAAAAGCCTAGTCTTATTTTCTCTGAAAAATAATGTAAAAATTAGAATTCCGCTGCTACAGTTCTCTGCGGCTTATATATTTAACTGTGTTTAAAACTTCAAGAACAATTTATGATCAAATTGCCCACTAAAAGTGGGGTAGAGCCTAACTTTGTGAAACCACATTAGAGCTCTTCTAAAGTCAAAAGCTTCAACTTTAACCTGCTGACAATAACTACGCACACATTTTTTATGGCATCTGATTAGGGTCTACACTATTTGTTCATGCCTGTGTCCAAATACATAGGTTAAACATGGTTGATAGTCTTGTAAAGCCTAGCTAGGAGGGAAGAACAAATATTCTGTTACAGTTTTGTCTTGTTTGTAGCAGGATGGCTCTGTAAATCAGTTCCAAAAATAAAGTAAATATTTGTACATGAAAGTTCTTTGACAGTATTAATTGTCAATATTTGTGACAGACACACAATGGTAAATCCAGCTTTATTCAGGAATACAGATAAGATGTTTTTTAAAGCTTAGCACTATGTGTAAAAATTTTGGCAGAGGACATTTTGAAATATTTTTCTTCCTTTTTCCAGAAGACTTTGACATTTCATCCAAATTGTCTGCTTTGGAAACAGTTTACATGAAATGTCAAAGCCTATTTTCTTGGAAAAATAAGAAAGTTATTATAAATGTGTCATCTGATGAATATGCCCAGAGAATTGTGGATTAAAAAAAAACAACAAAAGAAATATAGCCCCTTTGGAGTCTAAATTATTTTACTTCCATGGGGAATTCTGAGAAAAACAACAACAAAAGGAATATAGCCCCTTTGGAGTCTAAATTATTTTACTTGCATGGGGAATTCTGAGAAAATGTTGGCAAAATGGTAAAGTTTAACCCTTTTTTAAATTCCTGGATCCACGCCTGAGACAGACTTGAGCAAACTGTGTGTTGTCTGATCTCAGACACTACATTTTGTAGCATCTGATCTGGGTCTATACTTTTTTACTCAGACCTGTCTGTCCAAATATTTAGTGTAGATATGGTACCTACAATCTCGACAGATTATATGGGTCACATCAAGTGAAATAGTGCCTTTAAATATATGCAAAATGGGCAGATTCAGATGCAAAGTATCATTTGGGCCTTTGCTTTTCATTCACATATTCTGTAATATCCAATGATTCTTTTTGTGGACAGTGGAGACCTGATCAGACTGTGCAGATATGCAGACTGATCTCTGCCTTCGCTATCTGCATATGCCTGAAGACACATTTTCCCATATTGCCTATATTGTTCTTTTTTTTTTTTTTCAGATACCAATAGTTTTGTCAAAATTCTTATGCCTTATTTGGAGCCATGCAGTCCTATTTTAATGATAAGTTATTTCTTTATGCCATCAGAAATGAGTTCCATTTACATCTAATATAGTTTTCTTTTTCTCATCAGTGTGTCCCATAAAGAACTTAATTTTGCCCAGTGCATGCAAATATAAAATTGAATTAACCTTTAAAGCACCATGCAAAATTGTAGAGACAACATTCTATTTTCTTTAAAATAGCATAGAAAATAGGTTGACATTTCATGTGAATTGTCTGTTTGGCAGACAATTCACATGAAATGTCAAAACTTATTTTCTCTGGAAAATAGAACTTAAAATTTTGTCTGCTGCAGTTGTGATTGCCACTTCAAGGGTAAATTTTACTATAAAATTGAATTAAACCCAAGATTACTGTAGGTCTTTTCAGTCTATGTTTCTCTTCTGACGCGTAAATGGCCATCAAGAAATACTTCCACATTATTAATCAGAAATTCCATCGTACACTTGACTGACGATGCATTATCCAAATCTCTTGTTGAACTTGTCCTCTGTCGTTCCTCTGCCCGATAGATTACCTGTACTTGTCAAAGAATCGCCAGCCCCAGGCTATTATCTCGGTGCTTTGTCAAGAATATTACCGGCTTGCTTTGTGTGTAAACTATGTCACAAGGTGCCACCCTGCCAAGATTGATGTGTTATAACATCGGGGGCCCATTAGGAAGACATTCTTATAGACATGGCTTGGGAAAATGAATCCTTACTGAGTCAAAGCAATAGCGAGGCAGGGCATTACTGAAAAAGGTGTGGAATTACCATAGAATATGAAAATTGATAGATAGTTTGAATACAAAAGCAGCTTTCTACAGGTTTCGAAATAATAGATGCCTTGTATATAATGACCTGAAATATTTGGACACCTGTTTATTCCTAACTGTACCTATCCTAAAATTTGAGCAAGCTCATTTTGGCTGTGTCAAGCGAAAAAGTGCCTTCGAACATGCGCAAAATGTGCAGATTCAGATCATCCTGCATATGCACAAATTATCATCCGGGTCTTTGCTCTCCATTCATACATTCTATAGTGTCCAATGATTCTGTTAGCAGATAGTGAAGGCCCTGATCAGACTGCACAGATGTGCTGGCTGATCTGGGCCTTCACTGTGCGCATATGCCCCAAGACACACTTTCGCATGACAACCCTCAACTGCAGCGGATGACATTTTGATTTTTTTTTTTTTTTTTTCAGAGAAAATAAGGCTTGACATTTCATGTGAGTCATCTACTAGGCAGTTTGGTACTGCATGATTATTTAAACCATTGAGAGAACTGTTCTACCATAACTCTTTGGACTGGTCCATTTCCAATAGAAGGAGGTCTGGCTAGTTATAATTATTACCATGTTTTATAGAAATCCTGTATTTAATGCAAACAGTCAACCCTGATCAGACTGCACATTCTGTGGCATCTGATCTGTGTCTATACTGTTTGCCAGTGTCCCTTTTATGGGATGTTATGCATAAATGGGTTAATTTTTGGAAATTAATTGGTTTCTTATTGGAAAGTAATGCTGACTGTTGTTTTTTTTGTTTTTTTTTTGTTTCAACATTTTGTTATGCAGCAGCATTTGTATATTAACCCTTGTTATGCTGAATAAATTAAGATGCCATGCCCACTTCTAATTTTCAGCCAATCAGATTACTTTATCCAGGTTGTTGATACAAATTGATACAAATTCACATACTTTATGGCAAACATTGCAGATCCAGATCAGTTGGCTTCTTCAGAAGCCAACTGATCTGGATCTACACTGTTTGCAAAGGCAGGACATATCCGGGTTCAGCAGGACAAGGGTTAGGATGCCAAGTATGTCAAGTGAAAAATAGGGTTCACTGTAATGTGAAGCCTTTGTGTTTACCTACAGTGAGACCTCTCACAAGAAAATTGGCAAAATAAAGTACAGAAAACTGGGGGAGCTCTAAATGGCAGTAAGAACCGCAGGTCTATATAAATGTAATATATACAGGTGAATTCACATCTACAATTGAAGTATTGTTGATCTCTGGGATAAAATTATATACTGCCATTTTGAAAAGTCATAAAACTCTTCCAGACTTGTCATAAAATAAACCAAATACCTGTTACCATATTTACTTTATTACCACTCTCTGGGCTAATTCAGCAGATGACAAATTGGTGATATTTTTCTTTTTTTTTTTCTTTTTTTTTTAGCAGAAAACAGGATTTGACATTTCATGCAGATTGTCTCCAAACGCAGAAAACTGCAAAAAATAAGAGAAATATTTCAAAATGTCTGCTTAAAGTTTTACCCAGAGTGCTAAGCCTTAAGTACTGGGACAGATAGGACTGGGCAAACAGTGTAGACCCAGATTAGATATTGCAGAATATTGCACATTACAGTATTGAGCTTAACTCTTTACCATGCTTGTCCTAAAATTTGAACATGAACAAGTTCATTTTTTCTACCTGTTGATGTGTCCAAAACACTGCTTGATCAATGGCAAAAGTCTAGATTCTGATCAGACCCCACATTCTGTGGCATCTGATCTCCATCTACACTGTTTGCTCATCCTAAAATTTCAAACACTTTATTCCATACCTTTTTGTAAACTTTGCTTTTATTGCAATTAAAAGAACTTCGTTGAATGTAAACAGTATAGTCCCTGATCAGACTGTTTCTGGAGGAGTAGTCTGATCTGGGTCTGCACTGTTTGCATATGCCATTTTGTCAGAAACTTTGGCATACAAAATTTTAGGATGTTTACCATACTTTCTGCTAAGATATATTACTTTAAAAACTGTAGAATTCAAGAGCTTTTTAGTTTTTGTGGAACCACACCCTTCAAGATTACAACTACATCTCAAACTTAAAGGAACCAGATTTTTTTGTTGAGGTTGCAGTAATATGAGGTGTTAACAAGTTGACATTAAAGAAACATGACAGCAAACTAAACTAGTAATTGTCTTTTATTTAGTTTGACTTAAGCAGTAGTTTGAGTTGTCAGTGTTTGAGATAACAAGAGTCAACTATTTTGCATTATTGGTGACACTTTGGAACTTAATAAAACCGAATATCTAGTATATCAAATTCAGCACACAAAAATTTAAGGGTGCTGATTAATCTGCGATTTTTACGCCATGTGAACAACAGATTAAACCTACTCAGGTGCGACCCTATTTAGAATCAAATCCCAACATTTTATGGGAGATGGAAACTATGATAAATCGATTTTGGAACATGGCACGATTTAAGTCTTTAATTTCACAGATGAACTGCTATAAATGGGATATTTTCATGACACACAGATTTTTGTTATTTTTGCAAAATTTAATGTATTTCAGAAATTTCCATAAATAACGAAAGACTGTTGCATTATGCTTCCACTAATCTAAAAAGATTCTCTCCCTTTACTAAAAAAATGCTTGAAGTACCATATTCATCCGTAGTATTTGGACAGACGTCTGAGCAAACAGTATAGACCAAAATCAGATGTCACAGAATGCAACATATGATCAAGATCTACACTGTTAGCCATTCATCTAGAAGTTTTTAGACACATGACAGGTAGTAAAATGGACTGCTTCAAAGTTTAGGACCAGTAGGTAAAGTGTCCAAATATTTATGTAAATTTGGTAAATTTCCCCGCCCACCCACACCCCACTCCCCAAAAGATTATTTTCATATCTCTGATGAGATGACATTTCATGCAAATTCTCATGAAATGCCAGGTCTTATTTTCTCTTAAAAATGATAAAAAATTAATTTGTCTTGTGATTTTGGGATAAAACTTTTTATTTGCAAAAGAACATCTGATAATCAAAATCAGCATAGAAATAGGAAAGTGTTGTAAGAAATTTAACCGTCTAAGCACCAAGCAAATTTGCAGCAGACAACATTCAGTCGTTGTTGTTTTGTTGCTTTTTTTTTTACAGTGAAAAATAGGTCTTTACATTTCATGTGAAATGTCTGTCTACCAGACTATTCACATGAAATATCAGGTCTTATTTCCTCTAAAAAGTAAAAAAAATATCAGAATGCCGCCTGCTTCAGTTGTGATTGGTGCTATTTGGGTTGAGCTGCTCAGTGTCCACCAAAACACAATCCTAAGTCTGAGTTTTAACCCTTAAAGCACCAATCACAACTGCAGCAAACAACAATTTTTTTTTATTATTATTATTTTTAGAGAAAAGAAGTCTTGACATTTCATGTGAATCGTCTGCTTGGCAGACGATTCACATGAAATGTAAAGACTTGTTTTCTCTGAAAAAAAAAAAAAAAAAGAGTTTTGAATGTCGTCTGCTACAAATTTTGCTTTAATTAGATCAGTCGACATAACAGCGCAAATAGAATAGAAAGAGAGGTATTTTGTGGCAGTTAAAGCTTTGTAGACACAGGTATGCAGAATTTTCTTCTAAGAGGTATTCTAAACTGGAGACACGGATGAAAAGATTAAAGCCCCGGGAAGTCTTAAGAATACACCTAGCTTGCATTGGAATTTTTACAGGTAAATTAGTTTTGGCAGTTATAAATAGAAGGGTCTTTGAATTACAAGAGATCTCTGGGTCTTATCTGATCGTTATTTAGTTGACAACTGCTGAATGGGGAAGAATGGGGTGTAGTTTAGCTGCAAGACAAGTTCTTTAGCGATGATGGTGAACAACAGAAATTGAGGTACTAGTTTTTGTTATTTTCTCTGGGTATAGCTGCTGACCGGTTTTCAAGTTTTACTGGTGTAGTGTTGGGGTACGTAGGTTTAGAATTAGTGTCAATGGGGTACATGATTAGTGGATAGAGTATTTTGTAGATTTTAAATGGTAAAAATTAGTTTCCTGTGTATGGAAGAATTGAAATTGGTTAGAAAAATTACTATTATCTCTTTAAGAAGCCTTCAACCTTAACAATATGAGTCATGTGGCAAAAATAAGGCCCTTTAAAACTGCATGTGGTGAAGTTAGCTGATGACAAATGAATAACATTTTGTGCATTTTTTTCCAAGAAAATAAGGCTGGACAATTCATGTGAATTGTATTTTAAGGAGACAGTACATATGTAATGTAATGTCAAGTCTTGTTATGAAAAATATTTCAAAATGTTATCAGTTGAAGTTTTAAATTGGGCATGCAAAGTTAACCCTTAAAGTGCCAGCCACTGCTATAGCAGACATCATTTTGAAATATGGAATAAATAAGGTACCGGAATATGTTATTTAACCTTTACCACTCGCTGAGCTAATTCAACAGACGACATATTTAGTAATATTTTTCTTTTTTTTCAAGGATTTGACATTTCATGCAAATTGTCAAATCCTGTTTTCTGGGAAAAATAAGAAAAACTATTTCAAAATATCATGTGCTGAAAAATTTACCCAGAGCACTAAGCCTTGAAAAGTTAAGTAAACAGCAGACAACAGTTTGATTTTTTTGTTGTTGTATTTTTCAGAGAAAATAAGATAAAGCATTTCATGTGAATCATCTGCCTAGTGGATGATTCTTATTAAATGCCAAGTATTATCTTCCCTAAAAATAATTAGAAAAAATAGAATGTCATCTGCTACAATTCTCCTAAGCACTTGGCGAAACATTTGTAGTGGAATCACCAATGCCAAAATGTGCATAAAACAATTCCTAAATATGGAACAAAGTACTCATGTTTTATATTGACCTTATAAAGTTTGGCAGAATTATTAGAGAGCTCTTTTGACTGTGTGTTCCAGATAAAGTGCTTTTCAAGACTGAAAATTATATTCTTTGCATTTAGCCGACATCATATGTTGTTGTATCTCAAAGAACACAAAGATGGTTCTTTTGACTACAACAACATATGTTTTCACCTTTTCAAAGCAAAATAAGAAAAATATTCATCTTGAAATCCGTTTTACCTGGAGCTCTGGGTAAAAGCCATCTCCTGTTTTAATAGCATGGTAAAACCTTGGATCAATATCTAAACTTTTCAAAGTGATATATTAACACTCTGTAAGTTTTGGAATTTAACACAGCACTCTAGGTAAAAAATTCAGCAGACGACATTTTGAAATATTTTTCTTATTTTTTTTCCAGAAAATAGGATTTGACGTTTCATGCAAACTGTCTTCAGAGAGGAGACAATTTGTATGAAATATCAAAGCTTATTTTCTGTGAAAAATAAAAGAAATATTATCAATTTGTCATCTGCTGAATATGCTGAATATGTCCATAGAGTGGTAAAGGTTAAGTTTTAATAAGGAAGTTTTTCAGTTTTGTGGCTTTTATTTCTGCACTACCTCATAATAATTTTGAATTTTAGTGAAATTTGTTGGTTTTGATGTGTTCATGTTATCATGGTTGTTATTTTGTAGCATGTTTCCATTGATAACTTGCATTTGAAATTCCACAACAAAGCCTCTGTCACAGATTCTAAAACTTTATATTTTTCAGAGAAGATAATGCTGACTGGTCTGATAGGCAGAAAAGCATACCTTATTTTCTCTGAAAAATATAAATCTATATAAATGTTATCATCTGCTGCTGTTGTGACTAGCATTTTAACCCTTGTCATGCTGAAATAATTAAGATGCCACGCCCACTTCTAATTTTTAGCCAGTCAGATTACTTGATCCAGATTGTTGTTATGAATTTACATACTTAATGGCAAACTGTGTAGATCCAGATCAGTTGGCTTCAATCTTCAGCAGAAGCCAACTGATCTGGATCTACACTTTTTGCATAGACAGGACATAACCGGAAGACCTTTTTGTTAAAAATTCACACTTCGCTTAATGGAATCATGAAATACTGTAGGATTTGTTTGCTAAAAATGACCTGGTCAGAGCCTGCAAGCAGATCTGGCATAGGGATTATTCAGGCGACAGTTTTGCATGAAAATCTGTCTTGTGGATTAGATACACAAATGATATTTTTGATGCCAAAATGAAAAAAAGGGTTGTATTTACCCAAAGTATTCAGATAGCTTAACGTCTTACCATACTTCTAAAATTTAAACAAGTCCATTTTTACTACCTGTATCCCTTGATGTGTCTTAAAACCGGATGAGTGGCAAGCCTTTTGCATCATCCAATCTGGGTCTGCACTGTTTGCTTAGGTCTGTCTGTTCAAAAATCTAGGATAAATATGGTATCCTAAATTTTCACCACAAATAGTAACGCTAAACATGCTGGGTACAAATTTCAGCAGACAACATTTTGAAATATTTTTTTTTCTTGATTTCCTGAATATAGGGTTTAACATTTCTGTCTAATCCAGTTTTCTGGAAAAAAATAACAAAAATACCATCAGTTTGTCGTCTGCTGAATTTCCCCATAGCATGTTAAGTGTTAACACATTTGGCTCTCTCTTTAGAATAATCTCTGATGATATCTCAGATTGTATGTTTTTGTGGAGGAACTGTAAAAATACATGTATTCATCAAAATACTGAAATTACACTCTGTGATAACAAAATTTCAGTAAATGGCCAGGCATTGAATTTTTGGTGGACTTGTAACTGGGTATATTCAGTTTATCACAGGTATAAAGTCTATAGAATTAAGTCCAGGTATGGAATGGAATTTCAGGCAAATTAGTTTGTGACTGTGAATATAAATGTGTTGTGCACAGATTTGGCATTGGGTAAATGTGACCAGGAATTTTGGTTTGTAGCTACCTACATGAAAACTGACACCTAGCTTGCTAGTCAGTTGACAGATCCTACACACAAAAAAAAAAAAGAAGACAATGCAACTTTTTTTTTTTTTTACAAATTTTCTGAAAGCTGTTAAATTATTAGTCTTATTAGATTATTAGATAATTAGACTGATAAATTTTCTGTATAACCTTTAGCACATTCATGACAAACCACAGACAACTAATTTTCTTCTTATTTTTCCCTGAAAAGAGGGTTTGACATTTCATGCAGATGGTCTCCTGAAAAGAAGATTTGCTTGAAATGGCAAGCCCAACTTTTTGGGAAATGAGACAGCTATTTTCAATATGTCGTCTGCTAAAATTTTATCCAGGTTGCTGAGTATTAGAAGATTACAACTGGGCTCCAGATAAGCATGATATAGATTAGAGATAAATATTTGTTTTTATTTTTTCATGAGAATTTTCAGAAAAAGAAAAAAACAAACCTATAAAATATTACAGGGATATTGTCACATAGCATGCTGTGTAAAAAATTCAGCAGATGACATTTTGAAACATTTTTCCCAGAAAATAAGATTTGACCATCAATTTGTCATCTGCTAAATTGCCCATCATCACGGAAAACATGCCCTTAAACCCCACTTTTATATAGTAAAACTGGGGTTTACAGGGGTATACATTATTTTTCTTATTTCTGCACAAAAACCTAGATTGTGGATACTTGTTAGAACCGCCTCTGCAAGGCAGTTCTAACCAGTACCCACAATCTATGTTTTGAGCAGAAATATGAAAAATACCAGTTTTTTATCTGAAAATTTGCAGCTTTTGAAGGTGAAATTTTCTATATACATGTATTTGAATAGAAGTGTTTTCGTAATGTAGAGATCAGCCTGTGTATTCAGAACAGTTTTATGTTGATATATTATATGCAGTATCCAAAGATTCTGTATTAACCCTAAAGATGCCAAGAAAAACTACATCTGAAAATGTCATCTGTTTATGTCGTCTGCTGCATTTGCTTGCAAACTTTTCAGACATACTTTTGGCATATAGGCAAACAGTATGGACCATGATCAGACTGCTCCTAGAGGAGCAGTCTGATCTGGGTCCACACTGTTTGCAAAAATGACTTAAAGTAACCAGCAGAAGAACAGCAGATGACAATTGTTGTGTTTAGCATTTAAAAATGATCAGTCTGTACAAATGAGTGGCTGATCATGGCATTCAGTTGCTCACATATCATGAGCATTAAGGGCATTTCTCTTGTCACACATCATCAGAGTGCAGTAATTATTTACTCCAAATCTAGAAACACCTGAACACCTTAATTACCATACTTGTCCTAGAATTTGAATAAGTCCATTTTACTGCCTGTTGATGTGTCTAAAAACTGCTAGATGGCATTATGCATCATCTGATCTGGGTCTACACTGTTTGCTCAGGCACTTGTCTGCCCCAATACCCAGCTAGCTGTATTACAATAAATTTGGAATCTCCAGTCTCACACTGAAATATAATGCATTGCTGTAGGTAGATGTCTTGTAAGCTAGTATACATGGCTTCTAATTCTCCTGCAATGGAATTGGGGTGATTTATTTCTGTCCCAGCACTTGAAGTGTCTCCCTGTACTCTGCTACAGTTAAATTATGGTCCTGCCATGGGTGCTTTGGCTCAGGTGGTTTTACAGCACTTTATAAAGTTGAAGATGTTCATTTGCATATTCATTGATGCCAGCAAGGTGATCTACAGGTTCGTAACTTTATCTGTCTGGTTTTATGATTCTTTTTGTGCCTGTGTTAGACTGGTACTGAAATTTGATGACTTTTTCGCTTGAAAGTAAGTGTGATACAAACTCTATAACATCTGATTTTTATGTATGTTGCAGAGATTTATGGTATTTCTAAGTTCTAGTATTAAAATTACTACTCTCTGGGCAAATTCAGTTGATGACAAATTGATTGTATTTTTCTCATTTTTCCCAGAAAATTATTTAACTTCAATCTGTCATGCAAATTGTGACAATTTCCATGAAATGTCAATGTCTATTCTCTGGGGGAAAAGAAAGAAAAATATTTCAAAATATCATCTGCAGAAACTTTTACTCAGCATGATCAAGAGATAAAATTTGATCTTTATATGATGGTATACTTATTTTTGGTAAAAAGTTTTTTGTGTTTTTTTTTGTATTTAAAACTTAAGTGCCTTGTAAGCATCATTCATTTAGGTTTCTGGTTTCACATATTGGTTCTAAATATTTGGACATGTCTGAGCAGTAACTAGACCCAGACCAGACTGGTTAATAGTTTTGCCATTTTGCCAGCCTTGGTCCATCAGCACTGATCAGATACTGTATTAACCCTACATTTTCGGACAAATATATCTGGGCAAACCCTGTAGACCCATATCAGAAGCCGCAGGGTGTCATTTAATAGGAATCACAAAAAAGTCCTATATTTGGAAATGTGGAGTACCATAATAATCCTTAGTATTAGAACAGACATGCCTGAGCAAACAGTGTAGACCCAGATCAGATGCTACAGAATGCGGCATCTGATCAGGGTCAACACTGTTTGCCATCTGTCCACATCAACACTTTACAAATTTTAGGGCAAGTATGGTAAGGAGTTAAGGTGTCCCAATACTTAGAGTAAATATGATAGGTTTGTTTTGTTCTTTAAGATACATAGGGTTGGAAGAAAGCATCTCTGACATGATACACTGCATGACATGTTCAGTCTCCTATGCAATTCAAGCTTAAGATCTCTGAAGGCTGAATCGTCAGATAAAAATTAGCAATATTTTTCTTATTTTCATTGAAAAAGATTTCTTTCAAATGTCTGTTTTCTTTGTGGTAGTGATGTTAAAGTTTAAGCATTCAACTTTGGAACCGTGCTAATTTACTTGCACAATGTTAGGTTCCACCCCTTTTCAGTGTGTGATAGAATATGCAAAATAGTTCCATAATTTATTTGTGAAGTTTTATATACAACCATAAAAAGAAAGGCTTCATTTATTTTGAATTCAGGCACCCCACCCCACCCCTATTCACCACTTTATATAGAAAAAATGGGGAATCTGGCATTTCAGAAATTATGTGGAAGTTCATGTGATGCGAAGAATTGCTAAAAATCATATGTTTGAAAAATATAAACATAGCAACAGATAAGGTGCTTTTTTCATCCGAAAAATGCGTATATCTTTCTTATTTCTGCATGAAAACATATGTTGTAGGTACTCATTAGAAGCGCCTCGTCGAGGCGCTTCTAATGAGTACCCACAACATATTTTTTGAGGAGAAATAAGAAAAATATTATGTGGATACCCCCTCCTATCTGTAGCTATGTCTAAAGTATAGGTTGTTTTGCACTCGGACATACAGGTTTCGAAGACAGAGTCTTCAACAAAAAAAAATTTGCTAACCTTGATCCACATATGTAAATATTATGCATAATTTCGTTTGACATACATGTAACTCTTGAGCAAGCATACTGGAATTTTGCCCATGGCATTGGGATGAACATAGCCTGACTATAAATATAGATGGGATGATTTGGATAAATTGGCATGAAAGACCGAGTATGACATATTGGTTACCTGTCATGGGCTGAATAAGAAATGAGGTGATGGAATCTCTTTGAAATCACCACACCAGACTTGAAAAGAATTTAATCAAACATTTGGTGAAATTTACTCACAGAATAACGTGCCTAAATTAATGTGTGTTCATTTATAAATTGGAATTTTGTAGATTTTGTCTGCAGGCCAGGCAAAATGATTGAGGTATTTAATTTTTGTGCGTGACAGTAAAATTCAAGTAACTTGTTAAGGAAGAGTATTTGATGAGAATTCTTGGATAGTCTTCTCAAATTTTCCGTAAAAAACACATTTTGTGAACACTCATTAACAGTGCCTTGGCATGATGCTTCTAATGAGTAATCACAACATACATTTTTATGGAGACATAAGAAAAAGACAAATTATCATTAAATAATCTCCTTATGATTCCTGATTTTTATGTGGTTTTCAGTCCATTTTATGTGAATGATATTGTTCGAAAAATCGAGCCTACTTACAGACTGTTATACTTGAACTCTGGGAAATTAATGTTGAACAGGTAGACACTGACTGAAGGATGATCAGTGTGATTCTATGCCAGTCAGATATATTTGGTCCATTTATACACAGTCTTCTGTGATCCCATAGATTATCAATCCTGATGGATTTTGTAACCTTCAGCAATCTTTGGGTAAAATCAGCAGACAAGAAAAATGAGAAAACTCATTATATATGTGGTCTGGTCTTATTTGAGTCCATCACTATGCCATTTTAACCCTTGTCCTGCTGAACCCAGATATACTCTGCATTTGCAAACAGTGTAGATCCAGATCAGTTGGCTTCTGAAGAAGCCAACTGGTCTGGATCTGCACTGTTTGCCATTAAGTATGTGAATCTATATCAACAAGTGATCTGATTGGCTGAAAATTAGAAATGGGTGTGGCTTCTTAATTTATTCAGTAGGACAAGGGTTAACGAGTCACAACAGCAGCAAATGATATTTTAGAAGAAGAAAAAATGTGTTTTTTTTTTGTGTTTTTTCCCAGAAACTAAGGCTTGACATTTCATGTGGGTCATCTGCAGACTATTCACATTACTTTTTCAACAACAACAAAAAAAAATACAATATCAGCAGCTACATGTTTTAACACTTTTCATGCTGGATACAAATTTCAGCAGACAACATTTTGAAATATTTTTTATTATTTTTCCTAGAAATAGGATCTGACATTTCAAATAGTCTCCTATGGCCAGAAATGTTGTTTAGTTACTTCTTCATGAACATACATTGTGGCACTCATTAGAATTGCCTCATTGAGCCAGTTTGAATGGGTATTGATGGCTTGCATTATGGAGAAACAAGCAACAAAAAAATGAATAAAAAAATAGTCAACAGACAAGCCTGAGTAGACAGTGAAGGCCCAGATCATATTGCTAAAAGAGGAATTTAATCAGGATCTACACAACAGGTGCTACATTTTAGACTTACCATCAACTTTTTCTGTTTGGGATTGGTAGGATGCCAGTTGAGCAAAGCTCCACTTTTTTCAACTTTGTTGTTATTTCTGTGAGGCACTTCTAAAGAGTACCCAAAACATTTTTTATGGGGGAAAAAAGAGAAAAAAAAATGTGGATACCAGTCTTATCTGGAGCTCTGGTTAGGTGTCTTAACCCTTAAAATGCCAAGAAAACCTGCATCTGAAAATGTCTGTTTATGTCATCTGCTGAATATTCTTGCAAACTTTTCAAACCTATTTTTGCATACAGGCAAACAGTGTGGACTGAGAGCAGTCTGATCTGGGTCCACACTGTTTGCAAAAATGACTTAAAATCACAAGCAGATGACAAAGCAGACCACAATTTTTGTGATTGGCAGTTTAAGGGTTAATAATTTAGGGTAAATACAGTACCCCTTTTATCTGAGCTGTGGTAGAAGAAATTGCTGTAAACTTTGCAGCAAGTGTCACTATTTTCTTAATCACCTTTTTGCATTCTACTTCTCTTCGGCATTATTACTGGATTTAGCTGGTCGCTATTGTGCTCTTTGAGAAGTTTTAACAAAATATCCAAATCTCTGAGAGGCTTTTCACCCTGTGACACTTTAGTACTGTTTGCCTGCAGGGTTTGAAGACCAGTCAATCAGAAAATTACACAGGTATCAAGGAAACTATAGAATACACACAAGACCGTGTCTTATTTCCCTATTTCGGAGCCTATATTTAGTTAGTATCGAGTGTCAAATAATTCCACCGTTGTAGCATGAACTTTATATATGTAGAATCTTGACAGGCTATGTAAACTGAAGAAACAGAGCTTTAATGGGACCGATGGCCATAAACATACCACGACAGGTAGGCCAGGGCAAACAAATATTGGTTGTCATGCCCTTATGAGGCATTGTTAGCTCACCTGAGCTCTGCCCAGGATGAGCTATTGTGATCACTTTTCGGCCGTCGTCCGTCCGTCCGTCCGTGCGTCCGTCCGTCCGTCCGTCCGTCCGTGCGTCCGTCCGTTAACATTTTCAAACGACTTCTCCTCTGAAACCGCTGAGCCAATTTTGCTCAAATTTCATACGGAGCCTCCTTAGGGTGGGGGAAAGAAAAATTGCTAAAATGGTCACGGTCCATTGACCAAGATGGCCGCCACGCCCATATATGGTAAAAACCTTTAAAAATCTTCTCCTACAGAACCAAGAATGCCTTGGGGCTGAACCTTTGCAGGAATCATCGGGGACGGGAGGTCTACCAAAATTGCTAAAAGAATTGTCGTACGTTGACCTTTGACCTTTTTACGGCAAGGTCAAGTTTGCTTCCCTATGCATTTGTATGGGAAAAACTTTAAAAATCTTCTTCTCCAAAACAGAGCATGCCTTATGGCTGAATCTTTGCATATATCTTCGGGAACAGAAGAGCTACCAAAATTGCTAAAATAATGGTCGTACATTGACATTTGACCTTTTTACGATAAGGTCAATTTTGCTTCCTTATGCATTTGTATGGGAAAAATGTTCAGAATTTCAAACAACTTCTCCTCTGGAGCCTCTGGGCCAATTTTGCTCAAATTTCATATGGAGCCTCCTTAGGGTGGGGGAACGAAAAATTGCTAAAATGGTCACGGTCCATTGACCAAGATGGCCGCCACGCCCATATATGGTAAAAACCTTTAAAAGTCTTCTCCTACAGAACCGAGAACACCTTGGGGCTGAACCTTTGCAGGAATCATCGGGGACGGGAGGTCTACCAAAATTGCTAAAAGAATTGTCGTACGTTGACCTTTGACCTTTTTACGGCAAGATCAAGTTTGCTTCCCTATGCATTTGTATGGGAAAAACTTTAAAAATCTTCTTCTCCAAAACCGAGCATGCCTTATGGCTGAATCTTTGCATATATCTTCGGGAACAGAAGAGCTACCAAAATTGCTAAAATAATGGTCGTACATTGACATTTGACCTTTTTACGATAAGGTCAATTTTGCTTCCTTATGCATTTATATGGGAAAAATGTTCAGAATTTCAAACAACTTCTCCTCTGGAGCCTCTGGGCCAATTTTGCTCAAATTTCATATGGAGCCTCCTTAGGGTGGGGGAACGAAAAATTGCTAAAATGGTCACGGTCCATTGACCAAGATGGCCGCCACGCCCATATATGGTAAAAACCTTTAAAAATCTTCTCCTACAGAACCGAGAACACCTTGGGGCTGAACCTTTGCAGGAATCATCGGGGACGGGAGGTCTACCAAAATTGCTAAAAGAATTGTCGTACATTGACCTTTGATCTTTTTACGGCAAGGTCAAGTTTGCTTCCCTATGCATTTGTATGGGAAAAACTTTAAAAATCTTCTTCTCCAAAACCGAGCATGCCTTATGGCTGAATCTTTGCATATATCTTTGGGAACAGGAGGGCTACCAAAATTGCTAAAATAATGGTCGTACATTGACATTTGACCTTTTTACGATAAGGTCAATTTTGTTTCCTTATGCATTTGTATGGGAAAAATGTTCAGAATTTCAAACAACTTCTCCTCTGGAGCCTCTGGGCCAATTTTGCTCAAATTTCATATGGAGCCTCCTTAGGTAGGGGGGACAAAAGATTGCTAAAATGGTCATGGCTCGTTGACCAAGATGGGCGCCATGCCCATATATGGTAAAAACCTTTATAAATCTTCTTCTCTAGAACCGAGGATGCTTTGGGGCTGAATGTTCGCATAAATCATCGGGGACAGGGGGTCTACCAAAATTGCTAAAATAATGGTCATACATTGACATTTGACCTTTTTACGCAAGGTCAAGTTTGCTTCCTTATGCATTTGCATGGGAAAAAACATTTAAAAATCTTATTCTCCAAAACCAAGGATGGCTTGTGGCTGAATCTTTGCATATATCATCTGGAACGGGCGGTCTACCAAAGTTGCTAAAATAATTCATACATTGACATTTAACCTTTTTACGGCGAGGTCAAGTTTGCTTCTGTATGCATTTGTATGGGCCCCATACATTTTTATGGAAAAAAGTTGATAATTTCAAATGGCTTTTCCTCTGAAGCCTGCTAAGAACTGCTCAAATGATGATATTTTCATTAGTTGCGATGATAGGATTGGAAAAATGTTGCTTAACATCTGCATGTCTGCAGTGGCTTTGTCACTCAGGTGAGCGAATCGTGGCCCGTGGGCCTCTTGTTGATTTTAATATTGTCAGGGCTGTATTTTACAGTTTCTTAAAGGGGAAAGCAATATAAGTTGTAAGTATGTCTTAGAGTAAAGTGCTTAACAAGCCATTTATTTTGAAGCAAGTGTTTTCAAAATTGGTCTGGAAATAAGGAAGTTATGGTGGTTTGAATATATTTAAAAATGGCTGTCATGGATGCCGCCATATTGTAGGCTTTGTGACGTCACACAGCCCAAATTAAATATGCAAAACCAAATTATAAAGGTTTTAAGAATAATTTTGCTCCAGATATTTTTTATGATTTTTAATTCTAGTGACATGCAATCATTCGCCCCAAAATAAACCAACTTTATGAGAATAACAACCTTTATGAAACGAATTTTAATTTTTATGAAACCTCTTTAAATATTCAAAATTGCGGAGCCCATTCCACCAATGTTAAAATATTCAATTGTCTATAACTTACTTATTTTTCCGCAGATTTTGATCAAATTTGTGTCAAAATTCATTGTTTATAAAGTTCTTTACTTTAAAGCACAATGTCTTTTAAGGTTGTGTTCCCTTTGATGATTGATTCTTATTTAACGCTTAGCATTATGGGTAAAATTTTCAGCAGGAGACATACTGAAATATTTTTTCTTATTTTTCCTAGAAAACAGGCTTTGACATTTCATGCAAATTGTCTCCGCTGGAAACAATTTGCATGAAATCTCAAGTCCTGTCAATTGGAAGAATAAGAAAAATATTAATTTGTCTCCTGCTGAATTTACCCAGACAGTGGTAACTGTTAATATTTTTTTGGTAGACTTTAATGATGAAGGATTTGCTTTAACCCTTTCAACCCTGAGTTTCTGAAATAGACCCTTCCATTTCTACTTTGGGACACTTCTGTTGCTGCCAAAAGGGTGACATAAACCAAGAATAGATTGATGCTTAACAGTGTAGGGTCTTGAGAGATGGCTGTTTGCAAAAAATATTTGTCTTCATGACGGTCCATACATGCCATATCTCACACTGTGAGATAGAATGTCATCTGGAAGGCAGTTTCCATAAAAAATTCTTTTCAGACCATTTTACAACAGATTTTATGAACATAAATCACACACTGTTGTGGTTTTCACAAGCTTCTTACATGAAAACAAAAAGAAGACTTTAGACTATATTGGAGACCTTGTTTAAGAAAATCTCACAGATTTTAGTCCACAGCGGTCTGCATGGCTGAAAGGATTAAACAAATTGTGTAAACACAATTAATATCTTTTAACACAAGCAGCAAATCGCTGATTTTTTTCCTCGGAAAATATTAGACTTATCATACAAAATGACTGCTCAGGTGTGCTGGCCCAGTATTTTTCCCAGAAAATAGGCATTGACATTTCATGCATGAAATGTCAAATCCTATTATTATATTTTTTGTTTTTTTGAAAAAAAAAAAAAAGAAAAAAAATATCAGTTTTTCATTTGCTGAATTTGCCCAGAGAGAAAAGGTTAACCCTTAAAGCGCCATTCATAACTATTGTCGTCTGCTTTGTCATCTGCTTGTGATTTTAAAAGTCATTTTTGCAAACAGTGTGGACCCAGATCAGACTGCTCCTTTAGGAGCAGTCTGATCAGGGTCTACACTGTTTGCCTGTATGCAAAAATAGGTTTGAAAAGTCTGCAAGAATATTCAGCAGACGACATAAACAGACGACATTTTCAGATGCAATTTTTCTTGGCGCTTTAAGGGTTTTAAGAAACTACCTGAATCTTTGATTTTTGGATAATCACTCAAATCTGTCAAACTGTCAGGTAAGCTTGACAGTGAAAAAAGGGCCTTAAAATATATTCAGACAATAATGGTTTGTACATTTGTGCAGTCTGATCAGGGTCTTCACTTTCCACTTAAAGAGTAGAGTAGGGTAGGACTTCATGTAGATTAATCTTCAAGAAAATGTAAGCTTTCTTATGCCTGGCTTTGACTGCTGAATATGTTTGTGCACATTCATTTGGGAGAAAAACATGCATGTCAACAAACTAATGTATCACAGAGGGTGTAAGAGAGACTTATCCAAACAAACAAATAAATAAACAAACAAACAAACAAACAAAAATGCTCACACACATTCTCTTGAAGCCAAACACTTTAATAATTCTGTTTGTCTGGCCTAAGTGATGTCTTTCTTTGAGACAGGTAACTTCTGACAATAAAATAATCTTCATGTGAATTGTCCTACAAGAATATGGCTGCAGGCGAAGGATGGCCGTGTTGACCTCGAGAATGGCACTTTAATTAGCATAGATGGGACCTGATAACTTTTTTTTTTTTTACCATTCAATGATGGCATGGTATTGTTCAGGTTAGACACTTTGGAACTGCATTGGACCTCAGTCAGAGCTCCAGATAAGAGGGGCTGACATAGGAATATTTTTCTATGTCTTCACGAAAACATGTTGTGGTTACTCATTAGAAGCACCTCGGTGAGGCACTTATGCTGAGTAGCGACAACATATTTTTTTGTGCAGATATAAGAAAAATATCAACAGCTTTTGGTTAGAAAAAAGCACTTTATCGGAAGCTGTGATAGGATTTCAGTCATAGCTCTAGCTAAGGTGTTTTTTACCAAAAAGTAATCATATTCTTTTTATTTCTCCATGAAAACATATATTGTGGATACTCTTTAGAAGTAAATCTAAGTATTTTCATTATTCTCATTTCTTGATTATTTAACATAGGTCTAGATAACAGTGAGTATCAGGTAAAAAGTTTAGTCTTATTATTCAACAAAAACATATGTTGTGGGTACTCATTAGAAGTGCCTCAGTGAGGCACTTCTAATGAGTACCCACAACATATGTTTTCGTCAAGAAATAAGAAAAATATAGATACTTTTTGGTGGAAAAAAGCGCCTTATCAAGAGCTAGGTAAAATATTTTAACATAAAAGTGTAACTATGCGTTAGAATTGTTTCCCCATGACAATTCTAATGAGTAACACAACATATTTTAGAGAAGAAATAAAAACAAACTGTCACTGCGTTTATCCAGAGACATTTAAAGGTAAATATCGGACTAATTTCTGGGGGGAAAAAAACAAACTATATTCAGTTTGTATTCAGGAGATTCTGCCCACAGTGTGCTAAAGGCTACTCTTCTCTTTTTTTTTTTTTTTTTTTTTTTTTAGTCCCAAAAAATAGCTCTTACATTTAATGCAAGTTGCTCCTATTAAAACAATTCACATAAAATGTATAAAAGCCTGCAAATTTTCTCTTGGAAACAGTTTTGGATAATCCATCAAGCCTAGACAGTATTACCTTAGGCATAGGGACAGACAGGCCTGAGCAGACAGTGTAGACCATAAGTCAGATACCGCAGAGGATGGTAGGCTGTTGGTAAGGGCCTGCAGTACTTGCAGCAGGTGGGGCCAAGGGGACATCATAGCTCAAGAAAAGGTGCTTTTTCCAACTGAAAATAAACTGTAACTTCTTTATAAGATGGTTTCTGATATAAGACAGTTTATAGGTGGACCCCAAATATTTTGCATTTAAACAAAAGTGTAGATTGTATAGAAAAATGACCATTTATTCTATATCATCTATACATTTTTGTTTAGATACAACACCAAACAAAAATGTGTAGATTATATAGAAAAATGACCATTTATAGTCATTTTTCTATATAATCTATACATTTTTGTTTGGATCCAACAAGGTTGTTTGGCTAACAAGGTTCTGCTTTGGATCCCAGCAATAGTGTTATAAAGAGGTTTGGCGTACTTTGCATTAGTGCTCATTTTCTCTGTAATGTTTCAAAACCTAAATAAAAACTTGTGTCAATTCTGTAAAAGCATAAAAGGACATTAAGCCTGTATTGGTGTGAAACTGAATAGAGAGAACACTTGTGACATTAGGTAAAGGTGCCAGTCACTGGAGGTATAAAATGATGGGGTATTTATTCTCGCCAAGTTTCCCATGACAGTCTATTGTGCTGTATGGAATGGTCGTCTTATTTCGTTTGTATAGAATTACACTCTACAGGTACAAACTGTTAAGGATCGGTTGAATGCTTAATGTTCCTGCACAAAGGCCATTTCATTGGACAAATCTCAGGGTTTCAAACAAGTTCCATAGCTTCAGATAAGTCACTTTTTCCATCCAGAAACTGTAGATATTTTCTTATTTCTCGATTTAAACAAATATTGTGGGTACTCATTAGAAACGCCTTGCAGAGATGCTTCTAATGAGAACCCACTACACATGTTTTCATGGAGAAATGAGAAAAATATTATGTGGATACCGCTATGAAGTTCACATTTTGGGAATAAATACTTCTTCATGTAAGATTATGTGGGATATCTCCAGTCTATAGTTTCATGACTGGAGACACTAATCTAATGAGTTAACTAATATATTTTTTTTTTATGAAGAAATTAAAAAAAAAGAAAAAATCTGGCAGTCTGGAGCATTGTTATGTGCATAAATCTTTACAGGATTTTGAAAGATTTTTATCCCTTTACCTGAGGGTTGGTTACATACATAATAATAGCTTTCTGTATACTTAGGTCCAAAAACCGATACATCTTTAGGTATTTAGCTGTAAGAGTTATCTCCCATGCCAGGCTAAGTATTTCATAAAAGGGTCTCAGTATAATGTGAACAATAAAAATTCCAGATCAGTAGACCATAATCAGGGCCTTCAGTTACCTCGAAATGTCAGATTATCTGGGCCCAGTTGTTCAAAGCAATGTTAGCTTAACGAGCTCGTTAGTGGTAAAAATGTTAACTATTCTAGTAAGTACAATATCTAATTAACAGGTATTTTTGCTGAAAAAATGTGAGTAGCTTTTGCAAATGCAAAAGCTACTCACATTTTTTAACCAAAAATTTTAGCATATATGCCATATTTAATGATACCTTAACTAACAGCATAGTTAGTTTTGAACAACTGGGCCATGGTGTATATTACATAGCTTTAGAAAAGGTGTTGTTTTTGTTGTTTTATTTATCAACCAAAAAGCAAAGGTCTAAAAAAGTTTTCTTATTTCTCCATGTCAACATATGTTGTGGGTTCTCATTAGAAGTGCCTAATGAGTGCCCACAACATATGTTTTCATGGAGGAATAAGAAAAATATCAATACTTTTGGATTGAAAAAAGCATCAAGAGCTATTGTTGTTGTTGTTGTTTTCAACCAAAAAGTACTGATATTATTCTTTTTCCTCCATGTGGTACTCATAAGAAGCATCTTGCTGAAGCTTTTCTAATGAGTACCTATAAGATGTGTTTTCCTGGAGAAATAAGAAAAATATTTTCCTAATAGCCGTAACCCCATCATTTAGAGCTAAGAAGTTCAGACCCTAATCAGAATACAAATACATCCTGTCTGATGGGGCTTCACTGTTTACGTGCACACTCGGGTATGCTGCATGTGCAGTGGAGCAGTATGTTCCAGTAATAAACCCATGTCCTGCTGAATACATTAAGATGCCACACCCATTTCTAGTTTTCAGCCAATCAAATTACTTGATCCGGATTGTTGATATAAATTCACATATTTAATGGCAAACAGTGCAAGCCCAAGTCCAAACCTGCTGATCTGGATCTACACTGTTTGCAAAGGCAGGACATATCTGGGTTCAGCAGGACTAGCATTAAGATGCCACACCCTCTTCTAATTGTCAGCCAATCAGTTTGCTTGATCCAGGTTGTTCACACAAATCCACATACTAAATGACAAATTGTGCAGATCCAGATCAGGATCAACTGATCTGGATCTACACTGTTTGCAAAAGCAGGGCTCCGGGTTCAGCAGAACTAGGGTTAAACCTTAAAGTGCTCACCACAACTGCAGCAGATGACAGTTTGAGTTTTTTTTTTTGCTTTGTTTCCTTAACCCATTGTAGTCGGGAGACCCGTAAAAGGGTAATTGGCAAACAGTGCAGACCCAGATCAGACGCTGCTGAACATGGCGTCTGATCTGGGTCTCCACTGTTTGCAAATAGTTTAGCCATTTTTCTCTAGGAATATGTAAATCTCATAGACAGAGGTACCTAAAATTAAAATTGGACTCTTCCAATATATAGTATGGGAAAGTCTATTCAGTATACAGTGGGTTAAATTCAGGAGGTGAGGTTATGCTTGTGTACTCTGAATAAACGAAATTTGCATTTCATGGAATTTTGAAATACCTGTCACAGATGATAATTTAGATACAGTTTCCTTACTTTCCTTTTACTATCTATATACTTGTTAAAACGCCAAGAAAACCTGCATCTGAAAATGCCGTCTGTTTATGTCGTCTACTGAATATTGTTGCAAACTTTTCAAACCTATTTTTATGCATACAAGCAAACAGTGTGGACCCAGATCAGACTGCTCCAATAGGAACAGTCTGATCTGGGTCCACACTGTTTGCAAAAATGACCTTTAAAATCACAAGCAGACGACAAAGCAGACGACAGTTGTTGTGATTGGCAGTTTAAGGGTTAACACCTAGCATGCTGGGTAAAAATTCAGCAGATGACATTTTGAAATATTATTTCTTACTCTGTCCAGAAAATGTCACCGATTTGTCTGCTGAATTTTGCTAATAGAGTGCTGAAGTTTAACTGTAGATAGAATTAACAGTTGCATTTTACTTTTTTTTTTCTCAGAAAATAGGGTTTGAAAATGAAATGTCAAAAATTACTTAACAGAAATTGAAAAAAAAAAAAAAGCTCTCACTGGGCATCAGCAAACAATGAATTATTATTTCTAAAAAAAATTCCAGGAAATAGGGTGTCTCATTATATGCAGATTTTCCCATTAACCCTTGTCATGCTGCATAAATTAAGATGCCACACCCACTTCTAATTGTCAGCCAATCAGGTTGTTTGATCCAGATTGTTGATACAAATTCACATAATGACAAACAGTGTAGATCCAGATCAGTTGGTTTCTTCAAAGGCTAACTGATCTGGATCTACACTGTTTTCAAAAGCAGAGCATATCGGGGTCAGCAGAATTTGGGTTAAGAGACAATTTATATTTTTATCACACCCTATTTTCTTTGAAATATTGGAAAAATGCTTTTAAATGGCATCTGCAGCTATTTAAAGGTTAAAATATTGTCTGCTAATTATAAAATGCCATCTTCCAAGGGTTAAGGTCCTATTTATACCTGTTAAGTTGCATCTTTAGAAACCATCTAAAAACCATAACAACAAAAACTACACGTTGAGTGGCTGGCACTATTTAAGGATGAACCGAAGTGTGATGGTATTTTGGAGTTACATGGTAGATAAAGCGTGACGTGATTCAAGATACTCCGTCTTTGTGGTTCACTGTATAAGGAAGAATTCTTTTGAAACTTGTTCGCATTCTAGGATGTAGGATTTAGTCATTTTAGGTTAGGAACTTGTAAATTCTTTCACAATGTACTTTTTCTTTCTCTCTTCCATTTTATAGTGATATTTTTCATATCTTTTATCTTAATTTATTTCATGAGTCTTGGAATTCATATTGTTGACTGAAGACATAAGTTTATTACAAATATCAGGTGTGTTTACCAAGGTGAAAGTCTGACATTTTTCTAAGCTCCAGATAAGAGTAACCACAGCTATTATATTTTCTCTTTCATGTACCTCAGCAAAAACATATGTTGTGGGTTCTCATAAGAATAGCCTCACAGTAATGAGTACTCACAGCATATACATGTATTTTCATATAGAAATTATGAAACATCATGAAAACATGCCTATATAATTTTGACCCCCTTATACCCCACTTTTATATAGTAAAACTGGGGTTTACAGGGGTACATTATTTTTCTTATTTCTGCTCAAAAACATAGATTGTAGGTACTCTTTAGAACTGCCTCGGTGAGGCGGTTCTAACGAGTGCCCACAATCTATGTTTTGAGCAGAAACATGAAAAATATCAGAATTTTTATCTGAAAATTTTCATTTTTTGGTGGTAAAATTTTCAGTATATTTGAATAGGCTTGTTTCCGTAATGAATATCAACATAATTTTTGGTTGAAGATGAAAATTTCCTCCCACTTCATACTTTTATAAACCTTTAACCTGCTGATTTTAAACAGTTGCAAACAACATTTTACAATATTTTTCCTGAAGTTTCTTCACAGAAATAAGAGCTTACCATTTTATTCAAACTGTCATGAATAAAATGTCAAGCCTTATTTTCTGCAAAAAGTAAGAAAATTATTATTATTGTTGTCTGCTGATCACTCAGGTTGTGCTAAAGGTTTATAATGTGGCTTTAGCTGGCTGCTTTCAGTAATTTAAAGCTCAGCAGATGTCTTTTAAAAACATTTTAAACAGACAGACTGGTTTGTACAAACAGTTTAGATCCAGATCAAATGCCACAGAATGCAACATCTGTCAGGATCTACACAGTTTGCCACTCATCTGGCAGTTTTAGACATCCCAAGAAGTAGTAAAATGGACTTGTACAAATTTTAGAACCAGTGAATAGAATCTCCCACACTAAATATTGGAAGAGGCCAATTGCAATGTTAGGTACGTCTGGCTATGAGATTTAGACATTCCTTTAGAAAAAAGGCTAAACTATTTGCTAACAGTGGAGACCCTGATCAGACACCACATTCTGCAGCATCTGATCTGGGTCTGCACTGTTTGCCAGTTACCCATTTCTTGGTCGCACGACTACAATGGGTTAATGTGTTAGAATACCATAATAACCCTGTATTGGGACAAACTGTGGCATCTGATCAGGGTCTACACTGTTTGCCACTCGACCAGCAATATTTTAAGCACATCAACAGGTAGTGGAATGGACTTTAACAAATTTAAGGACAAGTTTAGGTAAGGAGTGGTGTTCCAATATTTAGCTCAAATACGGTATTTGGTGCCGGCCTCGGTGGCTCAGTTGGATGCGCCGTCCGACTGGAAACCAGGAGGTCGCGGGTTCAACCCCCGCCGAGGTCAGCAACATTCTTTCGTGGAGATTGATCATGAAATATTTTCTACGGTCATTCTCTCCCTTCCGCTGATTCAAGAAGGGCATTTGTCAGTTTCTGGCGAAAGAATGTGCACAATACTGGTTAACCGCTTAGAGGACTAAGCCTGCCCAGTAAACGTGTGGTTAGGTAAACTGACCGCGCTCGACATGACCCCATTGGGTTGACTGGGCCGTAAAACCTCAACGCAAAAAAAAATACGGTATTTGGGGTATAAAGCAGCATTTTTGGATGTCTTTTTGTCCACTCTGAAGTAAGCCTTGTTTATTCCAGTTCACAGCTTGTGCTGTAGACAGCAGAGCTCCAGTTTAGGCACTTTTCAGCCAAAAAAGTTTTCTAATTTCTCCATGAAAACAGATTTTGTGGTACTCATTAGAAACAAGACACTTCTAATGAGTACCCACAACATGTTTTCATGTAGATGCCAGAAAAATATTTATTCAGATATCCAGCTTTTTTACAACTTTGGGACTGATCTTAGTATGCACTGGGTACAATTGTCATAAGGGTGCAGAAGATCATGATTCAAGTCCATTGGAATGTGGAAAAGAAATAAAGTTCTTTTGCAGTATTAATCCTTACAGTGCTAAGCAAAATTGTAGCAGACGACATTCAAATTTAAAAAAAAAAAAAAAAATGTTTTAAGGGAAAATAAGACTTGACATTCATGTATGCTAAGCCAAGTTTTATTTTCTCTGAAAAATACAAAGAAAAAAAAAAAAAAGGAAAAATGAAAGAAATCAAAATGCTGTCTGCTGCAGTTGCGATAAACTCTTTAACCCTTATCCTGCTGAATAATTTAATTAGCCACACCCATTTCTCACTATTAGCCAATCAGATTACTTCATATAATGTTTTCTTTCGAATTCACAAACTGAAGAACAAACAGTGTAGATCCTGATTAGATCCATCTGATCTGGATCTACACTGTTTGCAACGGTAGGGGTTGTCTTGAACAGCAGGATAAGGGTTAAAGACTAAAGCTGCTTTTAACAGTTTGCACTCTGGGTAAAAATTTCAGTAGACATCATTTTGAAATATTTTTCTTATTTTTCCCACTAAACAGGTCTGACATTTCATGTAAATTGCCTCCAAAGGAAGGAGACAATTTGCATGAAATGTCAAATCTTGTTTTCTGGGAAAATTAAGAAAAATATCACCAATTTGTTGTCTGCTGAATACACCCAGTTAAGGTTAATTATAATAATGAACAAAGTGACAAGTGGAACTGATAGCCAGCTGACTTTCTAAAAATAGCTGGCTAACTTTCGAAAGTTCTTTGATTTGGGAACGTTCTATGAAAGAGTCAGTAAACAACCTTTAAAGGAAGTAATCTGATATATTCAAAACACTTGAACAAAGATTTCAATGTGGTGAAGAACATCGGTAATTGAATACTGCCGGGTGCATTTATATGCTTAGGAATTGGGTAGAAGCGCCTTCTTTTCACTGGGGTACTACCTGTTGAGATTGTTACCATAACTACCATCTTAATAGACGGGAATTTACACATGCACCATTAATCTTTAACACGCTGAATTTTGTTAATGGCTGATGACATTTTAAAATAGTCTTCTTAATTTGTCATAGAAACAGGAAAATTGAAAAAAGCTTTTGAACGAAAAGGAAACCTTCTTATCAGGAAAAATATCATTTTGCCCTAACCCATTGTATACTGAATAGACTCTCCCAAACTATATAATGGAAGAGTCCAATTTCAGTTTTAGGTACACCGGGCTATGAGATTTACATATTCCTAGAGAAAAATTGTTAAACGAAGACCCTGATCAGATGCTGCAGAATGCGGCGTCTGATCTGGGTCTGCACTGTTTGCCAATTACCCTTTTACGGGTCTCCCGACTACAATGGGCTAAAAGAGTACTGAAGTGTAATTAATCAAATATAATGCTAAGCTTGCTGGGTACAATATTTTGGAATATTTTTTTATTTGATATTTCATTCAAATTGTCTCCATGGAATTTCAAATCCTATTTAATTAAAAAATAAGAATTTGTTGTCTGATGAATTTATCAATAGAGGCAGAATGGTAAAGGTTAAAGACTCCTAAAATGGTGACTTACTGATTTGGAGTGTTTTGTAGAAAACAAGACAAAATGTTTTTATATATACAGCAGACTGAACTTTCCCTCTACAAACATATTTTATGGGTGGTATCAGAAGCATCTCAGCAAAGCACAGTACCCAAAACCATCCCAGTAAACACACAACTGACAACATCGTAACAGTGTCGCTTTAACATTGCCGTGACGTCATGACATTGCAGAGACATCGAAGCGACATTGTTACGACATTGTGTGTTAGCTGGGATGTTGTCACAGTGAAATATCATATTTACCCAGGTATTGGGATAGGGCTAACTATTGTACCTGGGAAAATAATGTAGACTCTGATCAGACACTGCAGAATATGTCACATAGCTATAGATAAGAGATGGTATCCGCATGATATTTTTTCTTATTTCTCCAATAAAACATGTTGCGGGTACTCATTAGAAGTGCCTTGCTGAGGAGCTTCTAATGAGTACCCACAACATATGTTTTATTAGAGAAATAAGAAAGATACCAGCATTTTTAGGATGAAAAAAAGTGCCATATCTCTTGCTATGATGTCAGCTGATCAGGATCTTCATTGTTTGCTACTGATCCAGCCAGTTTTAGGCATCTTAATAGTCAGTAAAATGGACCAGTATGGTAATGAGTTAAGATGTCTCAATATTTGTGGTACGGTAAATATCCTAAAAATTGAACACTAAAGCGTCTGACAAAATGACATATGCAAACAGTGTAGACCCTGATCAGACTGCTCCTGAAGGAGCAGTCTGATCAGGGTCTACACTGTTTGCCATTCCACTAAATATTTAAAGAAACTGCTGCATAAAAAGCAAAATTTAAGCCAAAAAAGTATGGAATAAAGTGTTCGAAATTTTAGGAAACTTACCGTAAATATGAGGAGGATAATATAGTAATTAATCAATATTTGTTGGTTGGAAGAAGCCTGGTTTAAGGACTTCTGGTGATTGCCACCAACAACATACTATATTCATCCTAATTGCCATGCCATGTGCTTATTAGTTATGCTTATGCTTTTTTCTGATTTTCTGTATAAAAGCATATGTTGTGGGTAATCATTTGAATTGCCTCAACTTGTCAAGGCAATTCACATGAGTACCAACAACATATGCTTTTATAAAGAAGTAGATAAAAGTTCATGGGCTCGAATCTGAAGACTATGAAATCGTATGACTGCGCTTATAGGGCTGTATGTGGTAATTAGGTTGAATACAGTATTTTTTGTGGAGAAGTAAAAAATATCAATAATTTTTGGTTGAAAAAAAATGCAGCTTTTCTACGTCTGCATAAAAAACACTTGGAATGAAATTTACAGTAAATGTCCTAAAACTTTGTACAAATTCGTACATTTTGTTTCTGACAAAATGACATATGCAAACAGTGCAGATCCAGATGAGAGCAGTCTGATCAGTGTCTGTTCTATTTGTCATTCCACCAGGTATTTTAAGAATCAACTGCATAATGAGCAAAATTTAGGCTAAAATGTATCGAATAAAGTGTTCAAAATTTTAGGACATTTATCCAGTCTTGGAAAAAAAACATGACTTGTGTGAAATGTCAAGCCTAGTTGGTATCATGTATGGCTTCAAAATAATACTTCATATCTGATTGCTCTTTATTTCTTTGTTTTTCAGGACCAACCTAATCTAGTTACTGTGGTAACACAATGTCTGATGGTGCAGGAAAGAATGACGATGAGGGTACTAAAGCAGTAGAACAAGTTGTAAAGAGAGCTGGACGTGCACGTGTCTGTACACAGTGCAAATTCACCACAACAGACGTTAAGGAGTTCTCTAATCATCGGATTCATGCTCATGCTGAGGAGAAATCTGAAGAAAAACCAGGTCGTAAAAATAGCACAAGGAGAAAAACTAGCTTGGTTGATGAAAATGACAGTGTAGAACCCGAGATTAACTCTGAACAAATACTGACAGTGAATGATAGTGGTGCAGTATCTAGTGAGACAGAAAAAGAATTAGATAAAGATATAAAGAAAGACACAAAGAAAACTGATCAAAAGACTGAACAAATGGCTGATGAACAAATATCGGATGAATATCTCAGTAGCTTATCTCTAAAGAAATCAGTAAAAAGTGCTGATGATCCAAAGAACAAAGAGGGAATAGCCACTAATGATAATGACATGCAGAATGATAGTAATATTAAGAGACCTGCTGTAGAAAAAACGGTGCTGGAGAAAGTAAATGGCTATACTGAAGAAGTTTTACTTGTGAACAAAGATGATGATCAAGACGATGAACCAAGACTGGTCATAGATGATGGTTTCAATGATAATGATGGTGATCATAGTGATGGTTTGGACTTAAGTGGTGACCATACTTCACTCACTCGGTCTGGTAATATTCAGAATAGGACTTACATGTGTAATGTATGTGAATACAGCACCACAAGCGCAAAATCATTTCTTCATCATCAGAAAGACTCTCATCACCTGGATATTATAATATATGAATGTGACATTTGTGAATACGCCACCAAATACAAACAAAAGCTTCCACGTCATAGAAAATTACATTTCTCAGGAAAAGAAGGGATGAGCGAGTCAGATTTGGACAGTAGTTTGACAGAAAAAGAATTGAAGGAAATGAAGGAGACAGGTGGGGTCACTGGGGTGACCAACTTACCAGTTGTGAATGGGGAGGAGGAGATGGAAGACGACGGAGATATTGAGGAGGAGGAGGAGGAAGAAACCGTGGCTGCAAGGTATGAACACACTGCTGCAAAGACACAGACACCATAGCTTCAGATATGAAGGGCTGATCACAAAATATTTTTTCTTATTTCTCCACGAAAACATATGTTTTGGGTTCTCATTTAAGAAATAAGAAAAATGCTAGTATTTTTGGGTTGAAAAAATGCCTGATCAGGAGCTATGGAGCTGTATACATGTCCATTCGGTGATGAGATTCTGTTGAAAGGCCACAAAACTGCTGAGAATACATACACATGCACACACACAGGTGCCTTATCACATTACCATGTCTACACCAAATATTCATTTAAGCATTGTTACTCTATACCATAATTATCCTAGAATCAGAATATATTCATTTGATCTGAGATGTGCACAGATAAGATTGTTTTCCTGATAAACATTTTGCTAATTTCTTCGGGAAAATGTATGTTGTGAAGACTCATTAGACATGACTCAGATTTTTTTATCTCTCCAGGAAAACATGTTATGGGTACTAATTAGAGGCAGCCTGCAGAGGCACTTTAATGAGTGTCCACAACACATGTTTTTGTAGAGAATTAAAAAGTTTAGTACTTTTTGGTTGAAATTGAGATGGTGATTTTGGATAATTTTTGTTAACTTTGCACCAAAACATATCTGCATATCTTGTGGGTGCTCTACCTCCCTTTTACTGGACCTATGTATTAAATAGCAAATGTTGAAGTAAACTAAGTGAGTTTGTTAAGGCAAGAGTGCTTTGAATAGCTTGGTCTATTATGATAAATCACAGGAGTAAGGGACATATTCAAAAGGAACTTTTTTCATGAAGCCGAGTAGTTAGTTAGCACCTCTGACTTCAGATTACGATATCTCTGGTTCAAATCCTTCCAAAGGTGGAGTTCAACTTATGATAGGTGCTTTATTGCAGAGAAGCTTTAACTGTCAGAGCTTCATTGTCTTATTATAACTTAAGTAAGGTTGAAAAAGACTTGAAATACCAAATTATCATCATAATTCTCCACAAAAGCATATGGTGTGGCACTCATTAGAAGTACCTCAATAAGGCACTTCTAATGAGAAACCACAAAATATGTTTTTGTGGAGACAAAAGAAAACTGTCAGTCAAATTTTTTTGTTTAAAAAAAGCACCTTATCTGGAACTATGGTCTCTGTAATGCAAAAATTGTCCTAACTCAGAGGACTTAAGGAGGAATGCCCGGTGATAATTGTGGGATAATTTTTCTTATCTCTCATTAAAAACTTTTGTTGTGGCTATTCATTAGAAGCACTTTGGTGAGGTGCTTCTAATGATTACCCACAAAATATGTTTTATGGAGAACTGGAGAAAATTATCCCAGAATTATCATCAAATACTCCTCCATATCAAGTCCTCTGAACTTATCATCAGTCATCAACTTATCTAACTTATCATCAGTCATCAACTTATCTGGAGTTGTTGAGTACTCTGGCTGATTTTTTCCTTCCTTGAGGACATCAGAAAGCATCAGATTTTGAGCCTTTTTTATTTTCTATCTTCAGATCTGAAGTCAGCCCAACTCCAGAAGGTGTCACCCCAGAGGTGAAGAAAAAAAGAATCAGACAAGAAGTTGATCCTTTGAAGTACTATGAAGTCATGGATGATGTTGGTGTAAAATATGCCTGCTCCAAGTGTGGTAATGTCTATAAATGGAGAAAGTCTCTGAACAAACACTGGAAAGAAAAGCACTTTGGGGAAACTCCAGATTTGACCAAACCACCACAAGCACTACAGAATTATACACTTTTCTCCAGATACAAGTCGAAGTTCGGTGCTGCAGGACAACCTCCCGCAGCACCAAATGTTGTATATGGTGCTGCAGCATCGGCAGCACAGGTAGCAGGTGCTACAGACTCTCCCAGAAGTATCACCAGTACTGTAGTGAATACTCCCAAGTCCAGTGACTCACAGATTAAATCACCTGTTGTGATGCCCAAATTCATTGGTCCATTTGTTGGAGGAACTAACCAATCAGGATACAGACAGCAAGTAAGCCCAGCCCAGGTAAAGTCAATGCTGACTCAGCAGGCCCAGGCACTCCAGATGTCAATAGTGATGACTGAACAAGAACGTAAAAAGAATGAGTTGAGGCAAGTAATGGAAGCCTTAAGAAATCATAAGCATCATGAGAAAGAAAGAATGAAACAGATGAAGACACCAGACACATTTAAGGGCAACTCACAAGTGGAACCTTTAGACTTTTCCACAAAAAAGGAAGGTATTAAGACTGAACCAGCATGGGGAGATGAGAGAGCCTACAGAGAACAAATGCAAGATATGTCTTACTCTATGATGATGCAAAATAAAGAAAACCCTGTTGCTATGGAAACAAACCAGAGTGCACCAGTTGATGAACAGCCAGTACTTCAGTGTACTAAGTGCTCTTTCGTGGCAAAGACATTGGTTGACTACAGTTCACATATGACCCTACATCTTAACAAACGTGCCTTCAAATGTGCTGAATGTCAGGAGCACTTTAATGGTGTAGAAGACCTTAACAAACATTTTGCTGAACAGCACAGTGAAAAAATAGAAGAACACAAGCAAGCCATCCAGAAAATACCTCATGGACTCCAGCAAACTTATCACTTACTGAAAATGCCTCTTGAAAATATATCAACTCTTGCTACTCAGGAACTAGTCTCCAACGAACCAAAACAGTTGAAGTGCAGTATGTGCAGCTTTGTTGCCAAGTGGCCTGCAGAGCTACAGAAGCATGCTGTTTCACATTCTGAAGAGCGCCCATTTGTATGCATGGTTTGTGGATCAACCTATAAGTGGAAGTGGGACCTAGTAAAACACTTCGAGAAGAGCCACAATACACTACCAAACCCATACAAAAGAAGGGAACAAGGTCTGCAGTCTTCTACTCATTCACCTTCTCCTACTCCAGATAATACTGCTGCTAATAATCTTGCTAAAACAGCTATTGCACTGATAGATGCAGGAATGACTGGTACCAGTTTTCCTCAAGGGAATGAAGAGCCTCAGGTGAGAAAACGACGAAGGTCTGAAACAGACATGATGGACGATGAAGAGTTCTATCTGATGGAGCAGCAGCATAAACGAATGATGGCAGAAAATAGAGAAGAAAAACATATCAACCTAAGTGCCATGAAACTGTTCAAAAGCACTGATCCTTCAATTGATAGCTGTGATTCTGAGGGTCAGAATAGTTCAGATGGAGGAGATCTAGTGAACAAGCAGAAGGCCATTACTGATGCCTTAAAGCAAAGAATTACCAGCAAATTTAATCAAGAAGAGAATGGCATCCCACCTAGAGAAACTACTCCAAATGGTAAAAATGGAGCTAAGAATGTTTCAGATGTCCTCCTACCATACAAATGTACCATTTGTGAATACAGAGCCAGATGGCCTTCGGAAATTTCTCAGCACATGAAGAACCATTCTAACGAGAAGCCATATCACTGCCCAAGATGTAGTTACAAGAGCAAGTGGAAGTGGGATGTTGTTAAACATCTGCGAAGATGTGGTGGTGGTACCGTACATGATGTCATTGACACCACAAAAATAAGACACATTGCCCCGCCAAATGTAATGGTGATGCCTCATGGTAATTTACAGAAACCACCACAACAAAGTCCTGCACAGCAGCCAGTGTTTCCAACCAATCAAAAGTTTGATGGAATTGGATTACCAAGCTCTGTTAGTCCTTCAGCTTCCAGTACTGCATCTAGTTCTACAGCACAAGCCCTTAATTTTAATGTAGGAGCTGGGAACCACAGTCAGCCAGAGGACTTGGGGCTATCACCTCCAATGAATGTTTCATCTTCTCAGTCTGGACTCAGCCCAAAACATCCTGTATTCAGAAGCCTAGTCAATCAAGGGGTTTATCACTGTCTGGAATGTCCTTTTATTGGCAGTAACCCAGCAGAGTTGAGACGTCATGCTGTATTACATTCAGATAATAAGCCATTCATGTGCAATATGTGTGGATATAGCTCCAGATGGAAGTGTGACCTAAAGAAACATATGAAAAATTATGGGCATTTCAATTCTGCACAGACTGACAGTGATGATGCTGAGAATTCTTCTGATAAATATGTTGAGCAAGATGGTGATAGTGAAGATGAACAAAGATCAACTCTCTACATGTGCCCTAAATGCCCATATAATTCCTATAAAAAGCAAGCTTTTGAGTTGCACCTGAAAATACATGGTGATAACTTGGAGGAAGAGGGGCCATCTCCACCATCAAATGCAACACCTTCAGCAAAGTTCAAGTGTACCAAATGTGACTATCAGGGTAATGATTTGTCTTCCTTCTTACAGCACAAGGTATCCCATACTAATCAGACATCATCTGCCACAGGTAGCCAGCATTCTGGTCCATCTCATGTCAACAACTCTCCGCTCCCAGAAGAGGTCTCAAACAGAACACTTCATCTAAAGCATCGACGAAAGCCTGTGAAGCAGTTCCACTGTCCAAAATGTCCGTATGTGTGCTTTAAAAGGGCTGGATTGAGCCTTCACGAATCCATGCATGAGCCTCGTGGAGTTGAAGCTTTCCTGTGTATGTTCTGTGATTACAATGTTTTTAGCAAGAGTCTTTTATTACAACATATGAGGCTGCATCCAGAGTACAGTCCAGCAGAATGCAGTGATCTTGGTAGAGTAGGGTCTTTAGAACTTCAGGAAATTGAAGAGCTAGAAGAAAGAGATGCTGCTATGAGAAATGGGAAAAGCACCCCTTTGATTGAAGAAAATAACAACATTGATGACTATGAAAGTGGTTTTAACAACAATTCGAATGATGTCATAGATCTCTCAAAGCCTTCAACAGCATCGTATAGTAGCCGTTCATCAACCCCAGCTTATCAAGATGCTCCAAAAACTAGTGTTTCAAAGAATGACACAGATAATGGACTTCCATGTGAATGGTGCTCATCTACATTTCCTAATGTTGTTACTTTGTATCAACATGCCCAAAACATGCATCCTACACAACTAAAAGCTCAGGAAGCTGGAGATATTGCTGCTAAACAAAATCCAAATCCAACCTCACAGCTAGAACAAATTGTGAAAGAGCGTCAGCGTGAATATCAGGTGTATCATCAGTTTATGGCCCAACAGCAGCCACAGATTCAAGCTCATTTGCATAGCTCTAATTTAGTTAGACGATTTGTACCACTAGCACCAAAACCATCTCAAGGGCAGGGACAAATACAATCATTGCTATCTCAGCAACAACCAAGACAACAGATGATGACACTACCTGTTACACATCCAGGCAAAGATGTATCAGATACAGCTCAAAAGCAGTCAACAACCCCTGCTCAAGGACAGTCCATGCCAAGTCAGCTTAGTCCATATCAGATTGCTATGGCTCGTGCAAGAAAATCAACAAGTCAGCAGAAGAGGGCAAGATCATTTCAGTGTACAAAGTGTTCATTCACTGCACCAAATGCAGTGACTTATCTTCGCCATATTGAACGCCATGGAAGCAACTGTAAACATACATGCTTATACTGTGACTACAGCATTGACCGGTTAAACCTTCTATACCAGCACATGAAGGGAACCCATGGTGATATGTGGCAAGGGACAGCTGAAGAAAAGATGAATCTTAGCACTGAAGATAGTAATAACAATCTGATTAGTTTCTCTAATGACTCTCCTTCAGGAAGTTGCAATATGTCTGAAGACAATTCAGTAATAGAGGAGCTGAATGAAAGTTTTAGCAGCCATAATGAGTCAAATGATGGGGATACTGAAGTTAGAGTAGGATTTGATGGTGGAATATTATCACAGCTTGGAGCTAAAGGAATGAAGCCAGTGCTTGTCATCAGGGGGGAAGTTCTGTGGAGAGGCACATCAATTCAAGTTTGCAGTCTTGATGGAAAGAAGCATTATAAATGTCCAAAATGTTTGTATATTAGTGTAAATGCAGCAAACACAGCAAGTCATGCAAAGCAACATGGAGCTAACAGAAAATACCAGTGTGGACAGTGTGACTATAGTGCTGATAACTACAGCATTCAACAACATCATATGGAAACTGTTCATCTGAAGGACCCCAGCTTCATTCAGATGGCACCATACAACCCTTTTCTGAAAGAAAATGAGGAGTTTTATAATGAGGAAAACAACAATGAACCACCAGTTTTGCCCATGAAAAGTATCCTTGGTACTGAAACAAAGACATCTGAAATGCCTTTCAGCTGCCCTAAATGTCCATATAAAAGCCAAGAGAAAACCAAACTGCAGCGTCATCTTGAACACCATGTGTATAATGGCAAATATGAGTGCCAGCTGTGTGACTATAGTGTGGATCAATATCAAATTCTTAAAAAACATGCAACTCTTCATAACAGAAAGATGCTTCAGGGAAATCCTAATTATGTGATGTCAGTTGATGGGGATGATGATGCCTCCTATGATGAGCCACCAATTCCAGCTCAGAGTATGTCGCGACTTGAACTTCCAAATGATGCCAAGAGCAGATTACAAATGGAAGAGCTGCTTACAAAGCTTAAACAAGGCAATGGTCAGCTAAGGTATAAATGTTCTACATGCCCATACAGCACATATCTCCGAAGTGAAATTCTTGATCACAGACAAGGGCATATTGTAAAAAACATGTATTCTTGCCACATGTGTAACTTCAGTGCTAGCCAAATCAGTATATTGCAACAGCATACCCGATACCATGATATTGGAAGGCAGAATGAAACCACCTCAGATATTCAAGATGTTAGTCTAAATCCCTTTGATGAAAATAGTTTTAATCTCATAAAACAGCTTCCAGTAGATGACGAAGAGGACAATGAGGATCAGATGGATGATGGAGAAGACAAAGAAATGTATCCTGAAGGTATGGAATTTGAAGAGAATTTAGGTGATGCTGGTGACCTCAACAATGATGATGATGATATTGAAGATGATGATGATGAAATGGCTTTGATGGAGGAAGAGTTAAGAGACAGCATTGCTGATGATAGTCTAGAAACAAATAATGGTGCTAAGAATTTAAATGCAGAAGGTGCTTTTGACAGTGATCTCCAGTTCCGAAACCATAAATGTCAAGAATGTCCATTCAGCAGTAATTCAAATGCTGAGTACAAGAAGCATTTGCGATTGCATGGAATAAACAACAAATTCGTTTGTGACTACTGCAGTTACAGTTTAGACAGAATCAACCTGCTGTCTCAGCATAGAAAACTACATTTCCAAGAACCAGGATTTGATCCTGCTCCTCGAGTTTTAAAACTACTGAATAAAAATCATGAAGATTATGCGATTACTTTAGCTAAGGTTGGAAATGATATTGCCTACCCTCCTACTGAAGGTAGTTCAAAATCAGAAGAAAAATCAACTGAGTATCGCTACTTATACCAGAAGCAGGCAGAATCTGGTAGCAGTCTGAACTTGGATGAAAAGATCCGTTACTCATGTAGCCAGTGTCCTTACAGATGTAATGCACTGAAGAGTTTTAAATGTCATTTACAGATGCATGGTTTAACAAAAAAGTACAGATGCGATTACTGTAACTGGAGTGCTGATCGTCTTAATCTTTTATATCAGCATCGTAAAGTACATGCAAAGGAACTGGGTTTTAATCCAAGCCCTGGAGATATAGTTTTTCTGAACAGAGAGTATGCACTGGAGGTGGAGAAAACTGGAAGTGGGATAGTTGGAATGGCACTAGAGGGAATAAATAAAAGTCCATTTGAAAGGAGTGACTTGCAACATTTTCAGACTCCTGAGAAAATTGGTAATGGTCAGAAACTACTGTACTGTAAACTCTGCCCTTTCAAAACTGACAGTTCAAATACTTACTCATATCACAAAAGGCTTCACTTGATTCAAGCTAGATTTAGCTGTTCAGAATGTTCCTACAGCATTAATAATGCAGAGTCATTGAAAGAGCATATAAAACTTCACAGGAAGGAAAAAGAATTGATAAAAGCAGAGATTCTCAGCACTAATACAACTGATAAGAAAAGACACCAATGCCCTAAATGCCCATATAGTAGTCCAAACAAAAACTTGCTTTCAAACCATACAACCATGCATGCTTCAGGAAGAAAATATACATGTAACCTATGTGATTTTAGTGTAGATAAGCACAGCCTTCTTGAAGAACATGTACGGATTCATGTAGATGGTACTGTAGATAGTGAGGAATCAGGTCTTGAAGAATTGGAAAGAGCTATTAAAAGAAACTCTGACCCAATAGGTCCAGAACTGTATTTCAATTCACCAAATAATGGAGACAATGATAGTGAGACAGAGTGCAAAATAAATCCTGACCATAAATGTGAAAAATGTCCTTTCAGCACACCGTCCAAGGATGAATTTGGTGCTCACAATGTTCATCATGATATCCAAAACAAAAACATGTGTATGTATTGTACATTCAGCTGTGGGAAAGAAGATGAATTATTAGAACATGTCCAGGTTCATTTTCCAAGCACTTCAGTTGACAAGGAAATGTTAAGGATGATGAAGAAACAAAGTACTAAGCGCAACATATCTAAGTCATTCAATGAACTTGGTGCAAATTCTGAAAGTGGAAAGAAAAATGCAGAACAAGCAAGTGGTGAGCCAGATTCAACTGTTAATGAATCTCCAAAGCAGGATAGTACAGAAAAAGGCGATGTAAAAAAGGATGCTGATGAGAATGATTCTGAACCAAAAATGAAGAAAGTGTATGTTTGCCAGTACTGTGAAAGGGAATTTGATTGTAAGATATCAATGATTCAGCATGAAAAACAACATTTAGTTGGATATCAGTTCTGATCTACTAAGTATCTTGGGTGGTTTGTTTAGAATAATTTTAGTAGACAGTATAAAGATTCGGGTATGAGGTTTAAATGAAATTACAAAGACAAACTGGACAAAATGTAGTGTGAACAAAGTAACAGAACTGGTGAAAAATTAACTTCCATTGCATTCTATTATTTGTTAAAAGAGTTAAACTAATTATGTATTGTGACTGTTATAAGACTGGAAATACTTAGGATGTGCTCCAGTGATAAATTTGCAAAAATTACAGATTTTCTGCAATCAGATAACAAATGTAGGAACAAGAATAACAAATAATTCCTGGAATAAAGTCAGTCTGTAACAGCATATTGTAACAAGAGGACAGAGAAAATGTGGCATTATAGATTATGAAAAATTTCACAAAGGAATTTATGTTCTGTTAGTTAACAGAACTAGAATTGAGAAAAAATAAATGATAGAAACTGCTTAAATAACTATATTAAGGAAAATGAATGATATTTTGCATGTTGTCAGTGTAACCGAGTGGTATGAACAAAGCTGGAAAGTGATCTGTTTCATGAGCAAGAAAAGCAAAAAAAGATAATAATAACAGCTACAACAACAAACCACAGAACATGGGATTTCAGATCTTTAAGAACAAAGAAGACACTAAGAGGTGATAAAATAGTGAGAACAAAGAAATTAAAATAAGAAAGTTGGTATAATGCCAAAACTTAGAAGACAACTATTTACACAAGATAAAGTTGCTCTAAGATTAAAAGCATAGTATTCTACAAAGAAGAAGACAGAGTTAATCTATCTGGGATAAGAACTACTGCTTTAACCCTTTCAGCCCTGTAAACAAAGACAGATATATTATCAAACAGTGCAGATCCTGATGAGATGGCTCATATTGAGCCATCTTATCTGGAGCTACACTGTTTGCCATTCTGTTCTTTATTAACAATTATCACCCTTTTGGCAGCAATTGATGTGTCCAAATTTAGAGAGTCAGAAACTTAGGGATGAAAGGATTAATAAACCTGAAAAAAGATGTTATCAGGAATAACAAAGAAGAGCTCTTAATTATCAACTTCTTGGTCAGTTAAACTGAAAGGGCCTACCTTATTTACCCAAAATATTCAGACAGACAGGCCTGGACAAAATATCATCTTTGTTTCTCCGCAAAAACTTCAGGTTAATCTGCTTCAAAGGTACTCTAATGGAAAGCAACAGAGATGGTGAAGGGACCAGTAATAACCACATGTGATAAAATGACACAATATGCAATATTCTTAAACATTCCTGGTTATATATTTTGGTATATTTATCTCTAGCTTCAGATAAGATGGGGTATCCACATATTTTTTTTTTCTTATTTCTCCATGAAAGCATATGTTGTGGGTACTCATTAGAAGTGGCTCAGTGAGGTGCTTACTTCTAAAGAGTACACACAACATATGTACTTGTACTGTTTTGGTTGAAAAAAGTGCCTTATCTGGCACTATGTTTGTTATTATTTTACATACCTTTTTCAAGGAATAACAGTGCCTTTATAGTATACAAACAACAACTGCTACAGTAATCAGCTAAGAATAAGGTCTTCCACTTGAATACCAGTATTATACTGAGACTAATAAGTGCCTAAATGCTTAGTGTGCTGGGTAAAAGTTTCAGCAGATGACATTTGGAACTATTATTCTGAGGAAACAGTGTTTAAGATTTCAAAATTTCTGGGGAAAATTAGGAAAAAAAAAATTGTTTCTTTGCTGAATTTGCTAAGGAGAGATGCTAATGGTTAACCCTTAAAGCACTAAGCAGATTTGTAGTAGAAGACATTCTAAAATTCATATTGTTGTTTTTCAGAGAAAATAAGATTACACAATAAAATGACATGTTGAGTCTTATTTCCTCTGAAAATGAAAAAAATAAAAGAATATTTAAAAGTGTCAGTGGCTGTATAGTTGTGATTAGCTCTTAAAGGGTTAATGCGGGTAGATGCTGAACGAAAAAATTGATGGACATACAGAGGAAATGAGAAGAAAAGAGCAAGATGGGTGTCAATTTAAATGGGTCAGAGAAGGCTCATGGAAATTTTCAAGTGCAATTAATAAATATATGTGTTCCCAGCATTCATTATGTTTAGTCACATTCATATATGGTTTGATACATTCATACAGTAGAAGAAAAGTCACTTACATTAATTCTACATTTCTTCATTAGTCACCTGGTAAGAGAAAACATATTTTTATTGGATGGTTGATGAGCAGTCACCTAGGCAAAAATGCTGCTTAGCACTTACGATGCTATGGGCAAGTTCAGCAGATGACATACTGATGATGCTTGTCTTATTTTTCATAGAAAATAGGATTCGACACTTCATGCAAATTGTCTCCTGTTTTCTAGGAAAAAAAAAGAAAAATGTTACAAAATGTCGTCTGCTGAAATTTTTACCCAGCATGCACAGTGTTAAGGGGAATGGATACACAGTTGTCAAAACTGCTTTTGCCTCCCGTCTGCAAAAGGGTCTACTCTAAAAGGAAAGAATTTGCTCCCAGAGGGAGCAAATTCTTTCCTTTTAGTGTAGACATCTTTTCAGACCTTGGAAAGTTGGAATACAGGAAATCCAACAGGAAGTTCCAAAAGTTAACTCCCTTGTAAAAAATGGCTGAAAATTTACCAGCTGTATCAAGTTCTCTTAACACATGAAAAAGGTGAAGGCACAGACCAGGCTGCACATTCCACTGATCAAGGTCTTCAGTTTTGACCAGTAGATTCTGCAGTACACAAAGTTTTGTGAACGGAGAGTGAAGGCCCAGGTCAGAGCTGAAAAATGCATAGGCTTATCTTAGCCTCCATTGTTTGCCTATGTATTAACCTTAAAGTGCCATTTGAAATCATAGCAGAAGACATTTTTAAAATATTTTAATTTTTTCAAGAAAATAAGATGACATTTCATGTAATTCATGTGCTAAGCAGGCAATTCACATGAAATGACAAACCCTATTTTCTTGGAGATTATATAAAAAAAATTAGAATGTTGTATCCTGCTCTTGTCACTTGTTAAGCTAATATTTTTGCCTGGTGTGGCTTGTATAGAGATAGTCATGTAAACTATCATTAAGTTGATATATGCAATATACCACAACCTCTTTATAACACTATTGTTGGTGTCCAAAGCATAAACCATGTTAGTTAATCAACCGTATTATATCCAAACAAAAATGTAAAGATTATATAGAAAAATGACCATTTATGGTCATTTTTCTATATAATCTATACATTTTTGGGATCCATCTTTGGGCCGTGTAATATCCAAAACCGTGTTCTAATGAACCGTGTTATAAAGAGGTTGATGTGTATTTTGATTTGTCCCTGAACAAATTTTTATTATCTTCATTATTTGTATGCTACTTTAAATCATATGTCTTCCATTATTATCATATATTTTTGTTTTCATTTTTTTTATTTAATGACTGGGCTGAGTCTGTTAAGTTGACTGCCACAGAGGGAGACAAAATCAGAAGTTATTTTGAAGTATTATATTGCAAAATTAATGCAGATGACAGTGTCAAACCTTACAAAAACGAAAACATGCCTACTTAAATATACTGAAAATTTCACTCCAAAAACTGAAAATTTTCAGATAAAAAATTCTGATATTTTTCATCTTTCTGCTCAAAACACAGATTGTGGGTACTCGTTAGAACTGCCTCAACAAGGTGGTTCTAATGAGTACCCACAATATATGTGTTTGAACAGAAATAAGAAAAATAATGTATACCCCCTGTAAACCCCAGTATCATGATATAAAAGTGGGGTTTAAGGGGGTCAAAATTATATAGGTATGTTTTCATGATGATAAGTTTGTAAATTATGGTACTTGTATCTTTCATTGTGATATTGTTTCATAAAACTTTATTAAATAAACTTCAGACCAACATAATATTATTTAAAAAAAATAAAACTTTCATCATTCCATTGTATACAGCCCCATAAGACAGGTCTGAGCAAATAGTGTAGACCCAGATCAGGCACCATATTCTCTTGCTATTACGGTAAAGATTTCTATGGCCTGTCTGGGAGACTATTTAGGATAAATGTGTTATTATTATATGGGCACTTCTAAACACATGTTTTGTTGGTACCAGTAGAAGTCCCTCTACAGCAGGTGTTAACATGTCCCCACAACATTTTTGTTTTGTGGGGAAATCAGACAAATATTTATCTGAATACCCAGGCATCCGCCATGAATGTTCAACTATTTACGAAATGCCATAAAATGGCCTCTCTTACTGCGCCACAAATAATTTCAGTTTATGCTATTGATTTGAAAAAAAAAAACAAAAAAAAAAAACAGTAAATGTCCTAAAATTTTGTACACCAAAGTTTCTAACTAAATGGCATATGCAAATAGTGCAGACCCAGATCAGACTGAAGGAGCAGTCTGATCAGGTTCTACACTGTTTGCCATTCCACTCGGTATTTTAAGAAAACTGCATAAAAGGCAAAATTAAGGCCAAAAAGTATGGAATAGTGTTCAAAATTTTAGGACATATACCGTACTTGAATATACATGTTGTTTGTTATACAGTCGACTCCCGTTATCTCAAAGTTCAAGGGACCCTCTGAAATACTTCGAGATATCCGTACCTGGACATATCAGATTTGCAGAATTGATGAAAAAATAAATTGAATAACCACATTTCACAATGTATATAATTTGACTCCTTAAGTTAGAGATATATTGAAAATATTGTTGAAAAGAGGAGAAATTGCTCCTAAGGAGCAATTTCTCCTCTTTTCCACAATATTTTGTTACCTGTTGTTAAATTTTCATGTTTAAACAGAGACTAGATTTTCACTTCGAGATAAGCAGTTATTCAAGATAAGCGAAGTTGAGATAACGAGAGTGGACTGTACATAACTTTTACTTTATGTTTTTTCCTTCTTAAAGCTTAGCATGTTGGGTAAAAATTTCACCAGACACCATATTGAAATATTTTCCTTCGTTTTTCCCCAGAAAATAGGATTTGAGATAAAGAGATGATTTTCTTGAAATATCAAATCCTATTTGCTGGGAAAAAAAAAGAAAAATGTCATTGATTTGTGGTCTGCTGAATTTGCACATAGCATGTGTAATGTTTATATAAGTTTGAAATGATAAATTTTGATGTCAGTTTAGAGGCACTGATTCAGAGATGGTAGAATCATCTCATAACTTTCAGTAAAACTTTTTTTGTTCCAACAATAAAGTATTGATAATTTTCTAAATTTGTATCTATATAAAACATTTGTTATGGGATTTCATTTGCATTGCCTTGCTGATGCAAAAATCAATGGGTATCCACACAACCTGCTTTTTCTGAGTAGAAATAAGAAAAACATTGTCAGCAGATAACATTTTGAAATATTCTTCTTATTTTTCCCAGAAAACAGAATTTGACATTTCATACAAATTGTCTCAATGGAGACAATTTGCATGAAATGCCAAATCCTGTTTTCTGGGAAAAATAAGAAAAATATCACGTTTGTCGTCTGCTGAATTTGCCCAGAGAGTGGTAAAGATTAAAATCTGAATTGGAAGAAAAAGTCAATATTGTGGAAATGAATGAAAAGTTGAAGATAATATATATAATGCCTGTAGCAGTGCTGTGACTGCCTGTAAAATATTGGATGATTTTGGTGGAAAGAGCCCGGGGACATAGCCTGTATGTCTGAGTGAAGTCAGTGGAACAAGAAGTTCCCACTGTGATGATTGATTGTTTGACATTAGCATACCTGGATGAAGTGTCACTGAACCACTTGGATCTTGCAGAGAGTTTAGGGCTGTAAATAAATTGTGCTGGAAAAAAGATAATGATACACAGTCATAGCTCCAGATCAGAGGCTTTTTTCAGCCGGAAAGTCAGTGACAGATTTCGAGGGGTTTGGGGGGGGGGGGGGGGGGTGGGGTTCAGTCTACCCCCCGTTGGAGTCGAAATGATTTCCATTTTCATGGGGAATTCTGAGAAAATGCAGGCAAAATGGTCAAATCGAACCCCACGCAGCAAAGTTGAACCCCCTTTTTGAAATTCCTGGATCCACCCCTGATAGTACTGATATTTTTCTTATTTATCCATGAAAACATTTGTTGTGGGTACTCATTAGAAGCGCCTAAGAGCTAGGCACATCTAATGGGTACTCGCAACATGATGTTTTCATGGAGAGATAAGAAAAACATAAAAAGGCATTATGTAGATGCCCCCTCTTATCTGGAACTGTGCACAGTCCTTATGTCATATTGGAACAGACAGTGTAGGATCAGATCAAACTTTGATCCGCACAGTCTGATTAGGACATTCTCTGTTTATAAATATACTGTATTTACCCAAATGGTACACCTGAACTCATTACATGTACCTTATTCTGAAATTTGAACAATACCATTCTACTCGCTGTTCATTTGCCTAAAAACTAACAGTGTAGACCCTGATCATATTCCCTGTTTGACATTGTCTGATCTGGGCATGTACTGTTTGCTTGTACCTGGCTGTTTCAGTACTTAGGGTAAATATGGTATTCTAAAGAATGGAGTGATTCAGTAAGCGGACAACAAAGTTTCTGAACTGACTCTGCCTATGCTGGCCGATCTGAGAGGTCAATAACCCCAATTGTGAAAGCAGGGCCCTCTTTACATGGTATACAGCAATTGTGATATGACCAGGAAAACTTAAAAAAATTCAAACAGAACAGGAAGTTCAGGCAACACAAAAAAACCCATTACAGGAACCTGTCCATATCTGTTGTATATACCTGTTTGGTATTCAGAGAGACCTTCCTGAGCAGGGACAGACCCAGGAGTTTTGTACAAGGGGTTCATATTTGCTGCGGGGTGTTCGAATTGGCTATTTTACCAAGAACTCCCCATGAAAATGAAACAATTTGGACTTAAAGGGTGATTCAACTGAACCCCATCCCAACCCCCACTTAATCCACCACTGTTGAGCAACTGAACAAACTGTGAAGACACAGATCATTTACTATCTCTGAATGTGTGCCTCTATGTTCTGACAAGATGTGAACCATACCAAAACATTCCATGCATTTGTATAGATAATAATTGTCCTGAACAAACAGTGTAGACCAAGATCATTTACTACCTCTGAATGTGACAAGATGTGAACCATACGGAAACATTCCATGCATTTGTGTAGTTAATGATTGTCCTGGGTGTAGACCCAGATCATTCACTATCTCTGAATGTATATCTCGTTGTTCTGACAAGATGTGAACCATACCAAAACATTCCATGCATTTGTATAGATAATGTATCCAAAATCTGTAAATATTATAAGTTTGTAAAGATTTTTTTTGTTCTTTAACTTGTTTACTTGATAAATTTAAAGCTTCTGATAAGGGTTTTTTTTTCAGTCAAACATATTGATATTTTTCTTATTCCTCTATGAAAATGTATGTTGTGGGTACTCATTAGAAGTGCCTTGGGCACTTCTAATGTGTACCCACAACATACATTTTTGTGCCATTTATTACTAGAATTCTGAAGATTTAGACAGGTATACCTGAGCAAACAATGTAGACCATTTCAAAATGCTACCAGTAAAGCAATGGTTTCATCAGAGTCTACAGTGTTTACCATTCAGTCAGCTTATTTTATACAGAACAGAATGTTATATATATATATGTTGTGAAAGACCAGAAACTGTATAGTTTTAAGTCTAAATAAAATTTCTGTTCTGTTCTGTTATTTTATACACAATGTAGTAATTATATCTCATGTGCCTTTGAAAAACAATTTGTGATACAGTAAACGTTCTATAAATGTCATACACAAAAGTGTCTGGCAAAATGGCATATGCAAACAATGTAGACCCAGTTAAGACTGCTCCTGAAGGTAAATGTCCCAAAATTTCATATACAAAAGTGTCTGACAAAATGGCATATGCAAACAGTGCAGACCCAGATCAGACTGCTCCTGTAGGAGCATTCTGATCAGGGTCAACACTTATGACATTCCACTTAGTATTTTAAGATACAACCCATAAAAGCAAAATTTAGATAACGTATGGAATAGTGTTAGAAATCTTAAGGCATTTACCTTATACCGAATTTCCTGTTTACCTGAAGTATTGGGACAGACGGGCCTCAGCAAACAGTGTAAATCCAGATCAGATGTCGCTGTATGTGACATCTGATCATGGTCATTACAGATTACCACTCATCCTACTGTTTTTTAGAAACATAACAGATAATAAAATGGACTTTCTCCAATAAAATGGACTTTCTCCAAATACTGGGATAACACAGCTGCAGTTGAAAGAGATCAGTTTGTGGTGCAAGGGAGATAACAGCATTTGAAATTCTGGACTGTAAATATGTAGAACTCAAAACAGTGTTTGAAAATATTAAAACAAACAGAAAGTTGTAAAAGTTGTCTCCCTTGTATGAAATGCTGGAAAATCTACAAATTATATGCAGCTCCCTTAAAGGCTATGTAATATGCTATAATGCACAAAAAGTTGTCTTCCAAAATTTTGAAAACTGTGATGCAGTGAAGTAACTGGTTTTATAAACCTCTCTTTATTGAAGTTAGCATTTTCTAAAAGAAAAATATATTTTGTTTTCATATATATTGCAACCATTCCATTTGCCTTAAAGCATTAATTGTTTCTTGTCTGTATATATTTACACACATATCATCACAAAAACATACCTATATAATTTTGACCCTCTTAAACCCCCCTTTTATATAGTAAAACTGGGGTTTACAGGGAAATACATTATTTTTATTTCTGCTGAAAAACATAGATTGTGGGTACTTGCTAGAACTGCCTCTGTGAGGCAGTTCTAACAAGTACCCACAATCTATGTTTTGAGCAGAAATATGAAAAATATGAGAATTTTTATCTGAAAACTTCAAGTTTTTGGTGGTGAAATTTTGATATATTTGAATAGGTTTGTTTTTGTAATGATAATAGTTTGGTTCTTTCTGTGTTCATAATTATAATGTATAAATTTAACATTTTTTATTTCTTTTTCAAGTTCTTATTTTGTTTTCTTAAAACAAAGTGTCTACTTTGTTTACTAAAAAACAAAGTGCCTATTTTGTTTTCTTAAAAACTAAGTGCCTTTTTAAAAAAAAACACACACACACAAAGAGCCTAGTTTGTTTTCTTATAAACAAAGTGCCTATTTTGTTTTCTCATAAACAAAGTGCCTATTAACTTGTGGGTTTGTATGTTTGATAAGCATGACACCTTGTTGATTTTTTGTAACAATTCCATACAACCAGCACATTCAACACTGCTTTCTGCCATTTATAAATATTTTCCCAAACAAGTTCAGGCGAGCCACACCATTAGAAAACTTACCTGCCGATATGTGCACCAACTGAAGATTCAGTCCAGCCTGTGCAATTATGAAGTCTGATCAGAATCTTCCCTGGGCATATTTGGAATAGCCCAAGGATGCAAAATTTCTTCATTCTGATCAGACTATAAGATGCATAGGCTGATTTGAGGCCTGATTGGGCACATGTTAGTAGTATAGGTATAATGCAGGACTTTTTGTTGTTACACCATTTTTTGTTGTTAACCCCTACTGTCTTGGGTGTTGACATACCAGGGCTTTAGATATTTACAATTTTCTCATGACTTATTGTATTAATACATTTCACAAGTTTTTTCTTAACAGAGTTTTATTAAACAGATGATTAACTGAAGAATGTGCTGAGAAAAATAGCTGGTAACAGATGAGAAATAATTTCTCCAGAAAATAGGGCTTGACATTTTTTTTTTTTTTTTTAGCAATTTTTCATAAAATTATTATTGAAATGAGATGAGATGGTCACAGTGCAAGGGAGATAATAATTTTTCTGTCATACAGTATGATTGTGATTTTTTCTTCTATATTTTCTTTTATAATTGTATAAACTTATCAATTGTGTCAAGAGCAAACAGAATTGATGTCCCTGTATGCATTTATTATAGAACAAGTTACATTTTGCATTTACTCTATGACAAATTGAATTATTAAGAACAATCTTTTAAGTTACTTATTTCATTTCCTATGTTTCACTTGAGTTTTGTTGTAGTGTAATATAGATTTAGCTAATTAGATTTTTCATAGTACTATATTAGGCACTTTATAATACAAAAGTGTTGATATTTTCTTATTTCTCCACAAAAACACGTTGTGAAAACTCTTTAGAAGTGCCTTGGTGTTGTTTTCATGGAGAAATAAGAAAACATATTTATTTTAATACTCCCCCTTTCCTAGAACTAATTAGATTTTTATTTGTAATAATTGTCTATACTGTACAATTAACCCTTAGAGCACTGAGCAAGTCTATAGAAGATGACATTCGAAAATTGATTTTGTTATTTTTCAGAGAAAATAAGACTTGACATTTCATGTGAATCATCTGCCTAGCAGATGATTCACATGAAATGCCAAGCCTTGTTTTCTGAAAAAAAAGTACTTTTTCAAGGTGCCGTCTGCTGTAGTTGTGATTAGCACTTCAAGAGTTACTAAGGATATAATTAGTGTACATTTTCAATGGAGGTTTGGTTAAGTGTTCCTGGGCCATTTCTTCTAGAGAAGAGTTCTGTATTTTGATGATAATTTAAGATGTTTGGTCCATCTAACCGACGTGTATTATTGTTTAATGAACAAACCTTCATGTATGTTGCTTAACTTCTGGCTCTCTATAGATCATTAATTTATTCATTATTTTATTGGGGATTCATTTTTTTTTTTCTTTTTTTTTTTTTTTTTTTTTTTTTGTGAATAGCATATCAGGGTTTCTCCTGCTCAGAGAAAGATGCACAGGCTTGTCTGCACTTTTACTGTTCATACATGGCCTAAGGGCCCTCTTTCCTCATTGAACATCATATACTTTTATTGAGAAGCAAACAAAATTCTTCATCTCATTGATCAGTTTATTGTGTATACCCTTAATACATGTATTCAGATACCTTTACATCTTACCATAGACAGTCCATACATGTCCTAAAATTTGAACAAGTTGATTTTGCTGTGCATGTATCTAAAAACTACTGGATGTGACAAACGGTGTAGGCCCAGATCAGATGCCACATTTCTGCGGCATTTGATCAGGGTCTGCATTGTTTGCTTAGGTCCTCTCTGGTCTGGTCTTCATTGTTTGCATGAGTTAAGTCCCTTTTAGCTTGAGATGGCTCTAGTTACAGTTATCTCCTTTCACTTGATTGTAGTCAAACTTAGTCATTAATAAGTTTTAAATTGGGTCTTGACATGTGAAATGAAATCTTATCAATATGTGAAATATGCAAATTGGGATCAGTCTGTACATTTGTGTGGTCAACAGGATATGCATAGTTTGTGTACACAATTTGAATTTCTGGCAGAGGACTTACTAGCACTTTGCATACTGTGTGAAAATTTTAGCAGACAACATTTTGAAATATTTTTCTTTTTTCCTAGAAAATAGGATTTGACATTTCATGCAAATTGTCTCCATAGGAGACAATTTGCATGAAGTGTCAGATCCTATTTCTAGGAAAAATAAGATAAAATATCATCAGTTTGTCATCTATGGTAAGGATGGTAAGTGTTAACCTGTCGCATACTGGTCATTGAAGCATCACTGGCGACTATAAGGGCGAATAAAATAATGCACATAAAATATCAGTCCTTGATTTCTCAGAAAACAAATTATTATAAAATGTTTTCTGCTGCAATAGCCAATGGATTTTTTAAAAGCAACAGATCACACTGACTTGCTGAGGGACTGATCTACATCTACGCAGTTTACATAAACAATAAGGCATCATTTCACATGTCACAACTCGGGTAGTCATAGCTATTATTGTATACTAGTCCTGTACTTTTGTTCTTTTCATAAACTTTATATAATAATATTATTAATACATTGTCATATATGCTCTTACATTTTTTTCTCATCTGCAAAGTAAAATGCTTGGATATATATGTCCAGTGTTATTTGCGATCACAATACAGCTATGCAATTTAATTGTCAGAAGTAATAAAGACATAATTTGCAGAAACATATGTTTGTGTTTATTTCAAACCTAGCATTTACCTTGGACACGATACTGGAGTGAGGGACTTCTATTTCCACCATTACAGCCGTACACCGTCAAGCTATATCTGAAGGATTGTTGACAGCAAGCAGACGGCCTTGCAGTATGTGATGAGCATACAATTTCAGTCTAATTTTCTATCCATCCATCTCTTCACTTTAGAAATCACTGAATACATGTATACATAGCAACAGTTAAGGTGCGTTTATCATCCGAAAAATGCTGATATTTTTCTTATTTCTTCACGAAAACATATGTTGTGGGTACTCATTAGAAGCGCCTCGCAGAGGCACTTCTAATGAGTACCCACAACATATGTTTTTGTAGAGAAATAAGAAAAATATTATGTGGATACCCCCTGTTATCTGTAGCTATGGTACACAAGACTGTAACAGTGTACAGTGGCATAGCCAGAACGGAATTATCTTGAAAACTGTCTACAATCGCTTCCAAAATAGGGACTACCCTTAAAGGAAACAATTTGCTTCCAGAGGGAGCAAATTCTTTCTCTGAGGGCAAATTCTTTTCTTTAATAGCAGCTCATATGGTAAAGAAACAAAATATTTTTAAGTTACTACCACTTTATCATAAAGATATTTTTCTTAAGTGTTGACTGACTGCCCTGAGAACCCAATGTTGCCATGATTACCATATATATTACAACATCTAAGCGGATGGACTCAATAAGAATAATCAGACGTACAGGTTCTATATTGAATATACTGTAATAATCCTTAATATTGGGACAGACAGGCCTGAGCAAACAGTGTAGACCATGATCAGATACTGCAGAATGTGGTGTCTTATCAGGGTCTACTGTTCTAGAGCATAACCCCCTCCCCTCCCTTCCCCACCCCCCTAAAATTTCACCCATTGAAATTTTAGAATTCATTTGCACAGAAATACTATCGTTATTATTTGTGAAGGAATATTAAGTTGACAATATATTTGCCATTCAAATCAATTTAATATTTGCCATTCAATTCAATTTATGTGACGCATTGTTGCATTATACAGAGGGGCGTAGCAATCTGTACTGGAGCACAATGACGGCTAAAAGAATGTCTGGCTTTGGTTTATTGAACATCTACAGAGAAAAGCCACAGAAACTATATTGGACATTTTCAGTAGAAGGAAGGAGAGAAAATGGGCCTTGCTATTTTCAAGACTGACAGTTAGTGTTACGACCTATTATATCTACTTTAAATTATCTTACTTGGCATATTATGCTAAGCTTCACATATATTTAATTTCTGGCAACTGCGTCCTGGAGTCAAATCTTCAGCTCAATGGTTAGAGCATTGCATTTTCACCCATTCGACCCGGGTTCGAATCTCACCAATGGCTGGGATTTTTTCAGCTATGCTTTTTATACCCCCGACATACGAAGTATGTGGGGGTATATAGTTTTCGCTTTTCGGTTCGTCCGTTCGTTCGTTAGTACGTACGTTCGTTCGTTCATACGTTCGTTCGTTTGTCTTTCCGTCACAGGGTCAAAGTTTTTGCGTTAAAGTTTATAAGACCTCATATTTTGAAGATCCTTTGATGGATTTCGTTCATATTTGGCATGATGGTAGATATAGGTCTAAAGTTTTTATCAGCACCATCCCCACCCTGGGGGTGACCTTGGGGTCAAGGTCACGGACTTAGAATTTTCATAAAAAAGTCACAGGGTCAAAGTTTTTGTGTTTATAAGACCTCATATTTTGAAGACCCTTTGATGGATTTCGTTTATATATGGCATGATGGTAGATATAGGTCTAAAGTTTTTATTGGCACCATCCCCACCCCAGGGTGACCTTGGGGTCAAGTTCACGGAGAGAATTTTTGTGAAAAAAGTCAAAGTTTTTTGTGTTTAAGTTTATATAGTTATATCATCAAGACCCTTGAGAAATTTCATTTATATTTGACATGTTGGTAGATATTGGCCTAGCTTCTTACTCAGCATGATCCCCACCCTAGATGTGACAGAGGTCAAGGTCATGAACTTAGAATTTTCATATAAAAGTAAAAATTTTTGCGTTTAAGTTTATATAGCCATATCATCAAGACCTTTTATTAAATTTCTCATTCCCTAACTGAACGGTTGAGCAGATATAGCTATCAGCAAGAAATCTGTTCGTCGGTCCGTCCATCCTTTGAAGCATTATTTGTTCATACTTTATTTTTGTCTTTGGGTCAAAGTTTTTGCGTTAAAGTTTATAAGACCTAATATTTTGAAGACCCTTTGATGGATTTTATTCATATTTGGGATGATGGTAGATATAGGTCTAAAGTTTTTATCAGCACCATCCCCACCCTAGGGGTGACTTTGGGGTCAAGGTCACAGACTTAGAATTTTTATAAAAAAGTCAAAGTTTTTTGTGTTTAAGTTTATATAGCTATACCATCAAGACCCTTTGAGGAATTTCATCTATATTTGACATGTTGGTAGATATAGGTCTAGAGTTTTACTCAGCATCATCCCCATCCCGGGGTATGACCTTGAGGTCAAGGTCACAGACTTAGAAATTTCATATAAAAGTAAAAATATTTGCATCTAAGTTTATATAGCTATACCATCAAGACCTTTTGTTGAATTTCGTTATCCTCCTACTGAGAGGTTTAGGAGATATAGCTATCAGCATGGAATTCATACATTCATCCATCCATCCATCTGTCTGTCCATAAATGCATTATTGTGCACCCCATAACTCCTAACTACCCTTTGAGCTATTTTCAAGAAACTGTCAGGTTGTAGAGGGCATTTGGTAGGCTGTCAGGTACAAGAAAGACAACTCTAACTGACTTGGTCCATGAGTTATCTCCCCTTGTCTCCAGAATTGTAAAAATTTTGTGCAAACCATAACTTTAAAACATGTTAAGATATTTTCATGATACTTCACCAGTATGTATAGGACATTGAGTAGGCATATCACATTCAAGAATGACTTTCTGATTCCATTCTGCAGTTTTCTCCCTTGGTTATTTAAATCTTGTGCGGGCAATAACTCTAAAAATTCTTTAAGATATTTTTGTGATACTTTACTGATATGTAGAGGGCATTGAGTAGACCTAAAAAATTTCATTAAAATTTATATAGCTATATTATGAAGACCCTTTTGTTGGTTTCATTAATATTAAGCATGATGGTATATATAGGTCTAAGGCTTTTCTCGGCACCATCCCCAAGCTGGGGCATGGCTTTTAAGTCAAGGTCACAGACTTTTCATACAAATGTCATTTTTGCTTATATTATAAAGACTGTTGATTTCACTAGTATATGGTGTTAGTTATAGGGCTTAAGTTTTATTAAGCTCAATCCCTGCACCTGTGCCTGATCTTTGAGGTCAAGGGCTTCATATTATGTGTGATTGAAGTTTTTCAATGTTATCACATAAAGCATATAACTGCCATCTCCAGAGTCAAAGCTACATACTTTGTGCTCTTTAAAAACTGGCGGTAGCGCTGGTCGGGGGTATACGTGCCCCACTGGGCACTTTGTCTAGTTTTATTTTTATTACTACTTTCATATTAAGAATAGGCATGTGAAATATCAACTAGCTGACTGGGGTTAACCCAGTTCTGTGGGATTGACAATACAAAACACGATGTCCAATAATCTGAACGAAGATCCATGTCGGACATTGCAGAATGTGGCGTCTGATCAGGGTTCGCACTGTTTACATATAGGAATTACTACCAAGAATACAGCCAATGTTCCTCGAGTAATGCCTTTGACATCACTGTGAGTACACTTCTTTTTGCACCAATTCCCAAAAACTTCCAGTTTGGAAACAGAGCGGTTCGGAGACAACAGGCTCTTACCCCTGATTATCATTAAAGGAAAGGTCAAGGTCATGGACTTGGAACTAATAACTTGTATAAAATCTATATCGAATGGAATTGGTTAAAACTTGGGATTTTGACAGATTCTAGTCCAGTGTTATATTCATTGCAAGAAGATCTTGAAGTCAAGGTCATGAACTTAATGATTTTATGATGTTTAAGTTATGAAAATGACAATGACAATGATTTATTTGCATTAAATACATTCACAATGAATGGTAATGACAAACCTGTAAACAATAAAAGAAACAAAACAAAGTACATTCAAACATGAAAAAGTGAATTCAGATGAACTAATAATTAGGAGCAATGGTGATAATGTATTTTGAAGCCATGGAAGCTATTTAAAGCAAACTTTCACGAGTTTCAAAAAGAGATCTTGTGTATTTAACTATCATTTTGATAACAGTGGCATTTTTACTATTTAAGAGGCAATACCAATTACTAGAAGCTCTTGCACAGTTAGTTTTAATAATGTTAATTCCTATTGCATTTAGCTTCCGGAAGAAGTCTTCACAAAGCTGTCTATATGCAGTATATTCCAGCAAGAAATGGTCTTCATTTTCCACTGAACCCATACTACAAACAGGACATATCCTATTTAATCTAGAAATATTGTTATGTCTGCCTTTTTCTATGGCGAGATTGTGAGCACTTATTCGAAGTTTGGCCAAAACAGACCATTCAGATCTAAAATTTATGAGATCTGCTTAGGGCGCACGTGCTTGGATGTCATACACTCTTTTATAATAGTCCATTTTTGAACTATTTAAAATAAGTGAGTCTTGTTCTCGCAGCACATGATCTTTAATACGTTATGTTAAAGTTTTCCAAGATGTATATCCCCTGAATTCCTAGCTGGATAAGGTAAATACTTGGACTGCTGATGAATACTGATACAAAGATCGGATCAGTCTGGTGCATAATCCATTCCCACTGCATAATCTAGAGGCTAAATGTGTAAAACAAGACTGCGGCAACCCGTTTGGTCTTTACACATTTAATGCAGATATCTGCATTTCAAATACTGATATCTATATTAATAATAATTACACATATCTGTATTGTTTTTGTAATTACAGATATCTCTAATTGAAATACAGACATCTGTATTTGAATAAGATATCTCTATTTTCGATATATATATATATATATATATATATATATATATATATATATATATATATATATATATATATATATATATATATATATATATGAGATATCTCCAATTTACTTAAAATTCAGATATCTGCATTTAAAATACAGATTTCTTATTGAAATGCAGATATCTGTATTTGCAGTGCAGATATCTGAATTTCTTAATTAAATATAATTATCTGCGTTTCAAATACTGATATCTGCATTTCAATTAGAGATATCTGTATTTATGGTTGAAATAGAGATATCTTTTTTTTACTCAATTTATGGGAAACTGATACCTACCACGCCAGTTTTTACATACTCATCATACACCAGTTACAAATACCGATATGGCGGAGGCGCAGTTCGCGCCCTTATAGGCGAAGCATGAACACCCGACCTTGGTTCCATCCAATCTGCAGACTCATCAGGAGATACCTGTCTGGTATGGATTCAGTCTGACGGCAAAAACGCGCGCCTTAAATGGTCGCTGAAACCGGCTCTCAAACCGGCTCCCCGGCTTCCAAAAATGGCTCCAAGAGCCGGTTTCCGAAATCGGCTCCGAGAGCCGGCGAGCCGATCCCCGAATCCAGTCCGGAGAACCGCCATGCTGCTCCCGGAAGTGGCTCCGGGTGCCTGTGACCCTAAAAATACCTATATCTGGGGCCGTTTTGGTTCGAGATCGGCACGAGAGGCTGGCAGAAAGTCGACAGTCCGATCTGGGGGCCTCACATCGATCGGCTTAGTGGTAAATGACAGTAATCGAAAAAGCATAAAAATGTTACCTGGCATGCAAAGTGTGGCCACTATACGCTTTCAAACTTCCTTTTTTTCCCCAAAAATAACCTCCCTTGCCATTAAAAAGTATTGAATACTGAAAAACTTGCTAAACATCAAGCGTGTCAAAAAACTTCAGCAAGGGAGGATTTATTATTTGTTGAAAATAAAAAATGGAAATAATCAGGTTCATAAATAGAGATATCTGCATTTAAATACATATATTTCAAATACAGATATATCTATTTAAATTAGAGATGTCTGTATGTTCCATAAATACAGATATCTGCATTTGATATCTGAATTAGAAATACATTTGAATTGCATATATCTTCATTTAAATGATACTTATTGATATCTGTATAGTAATTAGAGATATGTTTATTTCAAATGCAGATATATGTATTTCAAACACAGATATCTGTATTTCAAATACAGACATCCGAGTTTCAAAAAAAAAAAAAAATAAATAAAATAAATAAATAAATACAGATATCTCTAATTTAAATAGAGATTTGTGCATTTGAAATGCAGATATCTGTAATTAAAAGGCATACATCACTAATTGAAATTCAGATATCTCCTTGATATTACCAAACAAAGATATGCCCATTTCAAATACAGACATTTTTAAATGTATATTTCTGTATTAAATGGGTTTTAAACCGAAACGGGCCGCCATAAAGGACACACAGGAAAAGCCACAATCAATCAACACATCCGTTCCGAGCTAATAAATGGACGAGACACACGCAAATGCTCATACGAAATACATGTAGACAGTAGACTGACCAACTAGACAAATACGTATGTTGAAATACTCTTTAGTAGGAAAATGTGGCAACTGTGTCCTACACAGAGAGGGTGGACAGGGAGGGCCGGTTATACGGGGATAAGGGGGCGGGGGACGGGGGTTAAGGGGACGGGGGAAGAGGGGTCGGGGATAGGGAATTTTTTGGGGGCGGGGTTATACCAAAATTTGTTGTATTTTACTTATTATTTCCCTATTTTTATGTACTTCAATGCAATAACTGGGTATCAGAAGTATCTAACAGACGAATTGAAGTAAATTCAGGTAAATCCGGCGTTGATTTCACTTCACCGACAAGGAGTGTTCCGCCAACCTTGGTCTACATTGACTTCATTTACGTTCGATTTCGGGTTATCTCTAGTTGATTACTTCCCTTTGATTCCGAAAACAGCCGTTGTTTCGGTGGCAAACCACACTTTTAGGTATAATTATCCGTCTGCCGTAGACAATCGTATTATTTGCTCATTGTTGGATATGGACTTTCGCTTTGTTAAAAAAAAAAAACAAAAAAAACCAAAAAAAACAAACTTAAAGATCCAACATGAATTTTCTGATAAGTGTTCCAAACACGGAATATACACGTTGCCCGGTGGGGTGATTGTGTGAGGCAAATGTGTCGTGTATCTTACGTCACCGAGGCGTCCAACTGATGTTTGCTTACAGTTGGGCAAGGCCTGCTATCCTTGCAGAAGGTAAAGGGGGAATGTTTTTATTTCTTCTGTTTCTTCACTTTCGTTCATTTTCCTTTCTCCCCTGTCCCTCTCTTTCATCTCCCCTATTGTCTCCTATCTCTCTTCTCCCTTTCTCTGGGAGATGACACAAAATGACCCGCAAGGGTTGACGTGTCGTTAAACTCCAACTCAATCAAATCAATCACACGTTGCCCGGTGACAAAACACGGACCATTCACGGACTTACGGACCAATAAAAATTCCGTGTCCGTGGTCCGTGGTCCGTGAATAGTCTGTATTAATTGCAAAATATAGAAAATTTAACTGCTAATTGGTCCGTTAGTAGTCCGTGGTCCGTGAATAGTCCGTAATTAGTCCGTAATTGGTGCATCGTACATCGGTACGTTATAGCAATCAGATCGTCTGTGAAAAGTCCTTGATCCGTGAATGGTCAGTTATGGTCCGAAAATTGGTCCGTAAATGGTCCGTAGCAGCAATAACATGGTCTACAAAAATAGCTAAATAATAAATCATAATGTTAATTGATTGTCTCTTATGACCTGTAATCTGAACACCTGATTTTGTTTTGGAAAATTTGACTTGTCGTACTGAATCTGTGATATTTTGTCACCTTGGATGAAACCGTTTTTGGCGTTTTGAACATGTGAACATAAAACCAGAATCCAACATGCGGCAGATACAAAACAGCAGAATTCCGGTCACTTTAAGCAAAATGAATAAGTGAACTCAGGAACTGATACAGTCAGAGCCACATCTAACCCCCAACACCAAAGATAAAGACAGAAAAATACAATTAAGCAGCCACAAAATGAAGAGACGGCAAGCAGAGCTGGAAATTTTTTTTCCGAAAATGGTGGCAACTCTGTTACCCAAACTTATAAACCGAATTATCTTAAACATACATAATTGTTAAAAGTATTAAAACATTAGAAAGTGAAACACTACATAACATTTAACAATAAAAGCACTGCAAGCATAATTAATACCCCGCCATAGGAATAATTTGTTTATGTATTAAAGTTATCGTTGCGAAAATGTCGGGAAAGAAAACGACGGAGGGACAGATAACAATCCTAAACTAGATCTTGATAATATCAATGGACAGATAACAATCCTAAAGCAGATCTTGATAATATCAATGCATATAGCAAGTTTGGTTAAAATGCCTTATTATTTACTCAAGTTATCATCCAGAAATGAAAATATGGACGTGTCTCGGGCAGATAACTCCGTAAAAAATTGACGAAATTTGCCCATTAGCAATTCCAAACCTGATTTCCTTACTGTGAATACATATAGCAAGTTTGGTTAAAATCCCCTTGTTATTTACTAAAGTTATCATCCAGAAAAGAAAATATGGCCTTGTCTCGGGCAGATAACTCCGTAAACATTTTACGAAATTTGCCCATTAGCAATCCCAAACCAGATCTCCTTAATGTCAATGCATATAGCAAGCTTGATGAAAATCCCTTGTTATTTACTCAAGTTATCATCCGGAAACGAAAATATGGGCGTGTCTCGGGCAGATAACTCCGTAAAAACTTGACGAAATTTGCCCATTAGCAATCCCAAACCAGATCTCCTGAATGTCAATGCATATAGCAATTTTGATGAAAATCCCTTGTTATTTACTCAAGTTATAGTCCGGAAACGAAAATATGGGCGTGTCTCGGGCACATAACTCCGTCAAAAATTGACGAAATTTGGCCATTAGCAATCCCAAACCAGATCTCCACAATATCAATGCACATACCAAGTTTGGTGAAAATCCCTTGATGTTTACTCAAGTTATCATCCGGAAACGAAAATATGGATGTATCTCGGGCAGATAACTCCGTCAAAAATTGACGACATTTTCCCATTAGTAATCCCAAACCAGATCTCCACTATATCAATGCACATACCAAGTTTGGTGAAAATCCATTGATGTTTACTCAAGTTATCATCCGGAAACGAAAAACGGACGGACGGACAGACGGACGGACTCACGGACGACCAACGTGAAGCCATAATACCCCGCCACTATTGTGTGGCGGGGTATAAAAAGTACTACAATGAAAGTACCGCCTCGGAATGAATTACTCAGGGGCGCGCGTGTATGTGTGTGTGTGTGGCGAGGGTGGGGGGGGGGGGGGGGGGTGGGTGAGCTTAAGCTAGCTTTACCGATCCCAACCCTCGCTCTCAGCTTCCATAGTGGTAAAAATGTAAAAATATATATTTGTTTGGTCCGTTTGGAGGTCTTCTAACTCATCCATTAATCACTATGGGCAACAAATAAATCACAGATAAAGTCTATAATGAAGCACAACTGATAATAAACTGTTATGTTTTGATTCTCAAGTCCTTTGATAAGATGATCTCTCATTTTAGAGACAGTATATGTTATGCCACTAGGATCAGTTCCATTGAGGATGCTAACCATATTTGCAGTGGTGTAAAACCACAGTCATTTGTATTCGTTTGTGCAGAGCATTGAAAGTGTCTAACAAAGATTTTCGGCATAGGGCTAAACATCATGTTTGTAATTGCCATTTCAGCGGCACTTGAAATGTAAGTACCGCCTGCACTATCATACAAGTTGACAACATCATCGTCGCAGTTAAATTTCGAGAAACAAATCCATTGCAGAGCTACATCATTAGGATGGGTATCAAAATTTGTACAATTGGATTACTTCAACGTACATGTAGGCATCTATGACAATGTAATGTCACGTTATCCATAAGTCACATTATTCCGATTTTGATATTACTCCTAGTTTTTCGTATATCATAAGTGGCATTCGTAATTTAAATAATGGTGAGTGCTTTGTCAATTCCGTGAATATTAGGGTCCGTGGTTTGTCAAGTCCGTGAATTGTAGGTCCGTGTCCGTGAATAATTTGTCCGTATTTTGTTATGCAGTCCGTGTATTGTCAACAGGTCCCGTAAGTCCATGAATCCGTGTCCGTAGGTGGTCCGTGTTTTGTCAACCACCACACACGTTCGACATTTAACTCTCAGTTTTTGAGAAAACCACGAAAAAGATTATTGTTCTCACGGACCCCTGGGTGTGGGACCATGCTTATCAAAAATATTAAAAGAAGATGCAGATTTACATGGTATTCTTGAGTTTCGATTTCAGTAATTAATACGACTGTTTTTGTGCCAATGTGGATCAGTTAAGGCCCGGACCTGGGCCCACCACATTTTTTTATTGACCAGTTTAGGACCAGATCGAGGCCCATCTCCTTGTGATACCTGTTTTCCATATGGCCCACATGCATGCCCTTACGCAGACTTTTGAAATTGAGGGTGCAAATCGTTAGCTATTCTGTAAAGGGGTGCAAATGCTAAGGAAATACCGATTTGGGGGCAAAAATTAGGGGTGTAGTTTGAGGTCAAAATCTGCATGGATGTATATTGCATAGTCTTGTTTGAAATTTAATTATAGCGTTGGGGATATTAGAAATTCTGATTTAGGGGAGGGAATAATTTGCCTGGGGGAGGGAAGTGGGTAGAAGGGGGGAGGGAAGTGGGGAAAGGGGGAAGGGAAGTGGGGGAAAAGGGGGAGGGAAGTGAGGTTAAGGGGGGAGGGAAGTGGGGAATGTCTACCCCCCCCCCCCCCCCCCCCCGTCCACCCCCTCTACACAGATCAGCGCTTACCTTGGAAAAGGGATTTTTGCGTTTACATTAGAAAAGAGGTTTCTACAATCAGCCTCGCTTTATATGAACCGTCTTTTTTTTTTTAAACTGCGCGTACACATGACGTTATATACAGGTCTCTTAGCATAAAAGCCTAAGATTTATTTATTTATTAACCTATCAGAATAATAATGCGACACGCTAATAATGTTTGAAATTATCAATATATACAGGTCGACACGCTGATAATGTTCGAAATTAATAGAAAACGCAGTGCCAGACGCTAACAATGTTCAAAAATACATGTATCAGTATATACAGACGGACCTCTATCAACGGTTACCTTTCAACAACAGCTGCCTCCCTGAAAACAACCACTTTTCTGATCGTCCAAAGTGTGTGTGTGTGTGTGTGTGTGTGTGTTAAACCTATCTACGATAGCCACTTCCCTACAATACCTTCTTGTTCAAAAAGCTATGTATAACAATTGCAAGAGAGGAACCACCTTGGGACAGTCACCAGAAAACATACTACAGGGAGTAGAGGGATGCATGGTGGGTGTTCAAACCAGTTTACTTGCACGAAACCTCGCCCTGATCTCTTGATGCAGCTCCAGAGATTAAAATAATGCAACAAGGAAAACAGAAAACAAAGTGGACAGTTTTTGAAAAAGATTGCCACAGTGCTATAGCATCACAAGAAAACAGAGAGCCTGTGCTGTGGCAAGTATTATAGAAAATACTCGTTTTACTATAAAGATAACATTTTTTTACCCAAAATGTAAGTAAAATATTGACTTCAAAGCCCGCAAAATAACCCAGCAAACACACAACGTTGTAATAACGTTGTTTGGAAGTCGCTGCGACGTCATGACGTCGGAACGACGTTATAATGACATTGTGTGTTTACTGGGAATGTTTTCAAAATAATGTTCAATAAAATTTTCTTTGGCAGTGGATGAAAATATTGGCATGAAAACCCGTTAATTTAAAAAAAAAACAAAAAAAAAAAACAGTGATTTTTTGTTAAAAAAATGTTTTCTTCACAAAAATATAGCAATTTTCCTTCTGTCAGTTATTTTTTTCATGATCCATATTGACTAGTATACTATAAATCTGCATAAAATAAAGGAAATTCCAGAAAATTGTAATTTTAATACAATAATATAATTATCAATATATAACCCAATAAATAATTACTTTCGCACTTTTTTTTTCTTTCATGCACAAGTCTGGTTTCAATATCAGCATATTTTTCTCCTTTGATTGTATAAAAGAATATTGGCGAGGGGGTGGGGGTGGCGGGGGGTGGGGGGGGGGGTGGGGCTCCGTATAGGCAAATCCCCTTTTGAGAAAATTTGCTCAAGTCTGTTTGTAAATTAAGCTTTAGCACGCTCAAAGGAGACCGATGGCATACTTTCGCTTTTATTATTATCATTGTTTCCGGTGTTGCAGGGTTTAATATTTCATGAGACCTATCCTCTAAGGACTCGTCAGGAGAAAATTTGTACGAACTGTCAATCCCTATTTCTAAACGTTGCCTGCTGAAATTATTACCCCGTGTGCGAAATGTCGCGTTATTATCGAATGTTGTCCTGTGTTGTTAACTTCCTTTTCACTGAAAGGCTATGACACGATAAAGTATCTACCCATAAAAATATATATCTAAATTTAGATGAGGAAGCAAAAGCATGTAAACTTGGTCGATTTATAATACACATCGGGAAATGGAAACAATCTTCTAACACTCGTTATCTATTTCTTTTATAAGGAAAGAGCAGAAGTTAAAATGTAAACGCAATTGATTTACGTACTGTAAGTATGAAACATATAGTTATTTTTTGTTTCGTTTTCTTTTAATTTGAGGCTTAATTCTGGTTGCCCTGGATTCCTTTCTACATTTACGTACTTCCGCGGTCTTTTCATGTCAGTGTTTTTTTTAGCTCACCTGAGCCAAAGGCTCAGGACGGACTTGCCTTCAGTCGTCCGTCTTCGTTTGTCGCCCGTCCGTCGTACGTCGTCCGTTCACACGTTTGAACGACTTCTCTGAAACCCCTGGGCCAATTTTCTTCAAATTCCGTGTTAAGCCTTCTGTTAAAGAGGCACTGAAAACTTGTACAACTGGTCAAGGTCCGTTAATCAAGATGGCAGTGGTAAAAGCACTTAAAAATCTTCTCCAGAAACAAGAAAGCTTCAAGGCTGAATCTTGGCTGAAACTTACAATGTAAGATTAAAGAAGTAAAATTTTAGTTACAAATAAAAAAAAAATTGACCCCTTTGGTTATCTGCCTTTGTTCTGTTTATACATGTATAAAATTGTGTAATATTTAAATGTTTTTTTTTGTTTTTTTAGCTCACCTGAGCAAAAGCTCAGGGTGAGCTATTGTCATCACCCTATGTCCGTCGTCCGTCGTCCGTCGTTCTACGTCAACAATTAGTTTGTTAACACTATAGAGGTCACAGTTTTGACCCAATCTTGATGAAACTTGGTCAGAATGTTTGCCTCTATAAAATCTAGGTCAAATTTGATACTGGGTTACTTGGTGTCAAAAACTAGGTCACCAGGTCAAATCAAAGGAAAAACTTGTTAACATTCTAGAGGTCATAGTTTTGACCCAATCCTGATGAAACTTGCTCAAAATGTTTGCCTCTATTAAATCTAGGTCAAGTTTGAAACTGGGTCACTTAATGTCAAAAACTAGGTCACCGGGCCAGATCAGCAGAAAATCTTGTTAACACTATAGCGGTCACATTTTTCAAGCAATCATCATGAATCTTGCTCAATATGTTTGTCTTGATGATTTCTAGGTCAAATTCGAAACTGGGTCACTTGGGATAAAAAACTAGGTCACTGGGCCAAATCAGCAGAAAACCTTGTTAACACTCTAGAGGTCACATTTTTGAAGCAATCATCATTAATCTTGCTCAAAATGTTTGTCTTGATGATTTCTAGGTCAAGATCGAAACTGGGTCACTTGGAGTCAAAAACTAGGTCACCGGGCCAAATCAGCAGAAAACCTTGTTAACACTCTAGCGGTCACATTTTTCAAGCAGTCATCATGAATCTTGCTCAAAGTGTTTGTCTTGATGATTTCTAGGTCAAGTTCGAAACTGGGTCACTTGGAGTCAAAAAGTAGGTCACCGGGCCAAATCAACAGAAAAACTTGTTAACATTCTAGTGGTCACATTTTTCAAGCAATCATCATGAATCTTGCTCAAAATGTTTGTATTGATGATTTCTAGGTCAAGTTTGAAACTGGGTCACGTGGTGTCAAAAACTAGTTCACCAGGCCAAACCAGCAGAAAACCTTGTTAACATTCTGGCGGTCACATTTTTGAAGCAATAATCATGAATCTTGCTCAACATGTTTGTCTTGATGAGTTCTACGATATGTTTGAAACTGGGTCACGTGGAATAAAAAACTAGGTCACCAGGCCAAATCAGCAGAAAACCTTGTTAAAACTCTAGCGGTCACATTTTTGAAGCAATCATCATAAATCTGGCTCAAAATGTTTGTCTTGATGATTTCTAGGTCAAGTTCGAAACTGGAACACCTGGGGTCAAAAACTAGGTAACCTGGCCAAATCAGCTTAAAATCTTGTTATCACTCTAGCGGTCACATTTTTCAAGCAATCATCATGAATCTTGCTCAAAATATTTGTCTTGATGAGTTCTAGGTCAAGTTTGAAACTGGGTCACTTGGAGTTAAAAACTAGGTCACCGGACCAAATCAGCAGAAAACTTTGTTAACACTCTAGCGGTCACATTTTTAAAGCAATCATCATGAATCTTGCTCAAAATGTTTGTCTTGATGATTTTTAGGTCAGGTTCGAAACTGGGTCACCTGGGGTCAAAAACTAGGTTACCTGGCCAGATCAGCAGAAAACCTTGTTAACACTCTAGCGGTCACATTTTTCAAGCAATCATCATGAATCTTGCTCAACATGTTTGTCTTGATGATTTCTAGGTCAGGTTCGAAACTGGGTCACTTGGGGTCAAAAACTAGGTCACCGGGCCAAATCAACAGAAAACCTTGTTAACATTCTAGCGGTCACATTTTTCAAGCAATCATCACGAATCTTGCTCAAAATGTTTGTCTTGATGATTTCTAGGTCAAGTTTGAAACTGGGTCACGTGGTATCAAAAACTAGGTCACCAGACCAAACCAGCAGAAAACCTTGTTAACATTCTAGCGGTCACATTTTTGAAGCAATAATCATGAATCTTGCTCAAAATGTTTGTCTTGATGAGTTCTAGGATATGTTTGAAACTGGGTCACGTGGGATCAAAAAACTAGGTCACCAGGCCAAATCAGCAGAAAACCTTGTTAACATTCTAGCGGTCACATTTTTGAAGCAATCATCATGAATCTGGCTCAAAATGTTTGTCCTGATGATTTCTAGGTCAGGTTCGAAACTGGAACACCTGGGGTCAAAAACTAAGTCACCTGGCCAAATCAGCTTAAAATCTTGTTATCACTCTAGCGGTCACATTTTTCAAGCAATCATCATGAATCTTGCTCAAAATGTTTGTCTTGATGAGTTCTAGGTCAAGTTCGAAACTGGGTCACTTGGAGTCAAAAACTAGGTCACTGGACCAAATCAGCAGAAAACTTTGTTAACACTCTAGCGGTCACATTTTTTAAGCAATCATCATGAATCTTGCTCAAAATGTTTGTCTTGATGATTTTTAGGTCAGGTTCGAAACTGGGTCACCTGGGGTCAAAAACTAGGTTACCTGACCAGATCAGCAGAAAACTTTGTTAACACTCTAGTGGACACATTTTTCAAGTAATAATCATGAATCTTGCTCAACATGTTTGTCTTGATGATTTCTAAGTCAAGTTTGAAACTGGGTCACTTGGGATCAAAAACTAGGTCACCTGGCCAAATCAGCAGAAAACCCTGTTAACACTCTACCGGTCACATTTTTGAAGCAATCATCTTGATGATTTCTAGGTCAAGTTTGAAATTGGGTCGCATGGGGTCAAAAACTAGGTGACCTGGCCAAATGAGCAGAAAACTGTTAACACTCCAGAGGTCACATTTTTGAAATAATCATCATAAATATTGCTCAAAATGTTTGTCTTGATGATTTCTAGGTCTAGTTTAAAACTGGGTCACTTGATATCAAAAACTAGTTCACCTGGCCAAATCAAAGGAAAACCTTGTTGATGCTCTAGAGGTCACATTTTTGAAGTGATCATCATGAATCTTGCTCAAAATGTTTGTCTTGATGATTTCAAGGTGATGTATAGTTTTCTGTCCAGTGACTCTCTTAAGTTTTTCCATTTAGGTCAGTTTCTCAGTAATTATTGGTCCTACAGAATGATATTTGGTACTTGTGAAGTGTTTGTATTTAGGTCAGTTTCTCAGTAACTATTGCTCCTACAGCCAGTGATACTTAGTACATGCATACATCTTAGCATGGCCTCTTGAGTGCAGTCATCCATATTTCACCTTGACCTTTATTTCACAGTCCATTAGACATGCTACATTGTCTTACTTGTTAATATAATCATTTTGAACTTTGATCAGAATGTTTGCCTTGATCAGTTCTAGATCAGGCTCTCAAAGTGCTATGTTGCTCAGGTGAGCGTTACAGGGCCATCATGACCCTCTTGTTTTTTGTTGTTGTTTTTTCTGAAACTTCTGGGCCAATTTTCTTCAAACTTCATGTGAAGGGTTCTGTTACAGGGGGACTGTAAATGATTACAAATGGTCACAGTTCGTTAATCAAGCTGGCCGCCATGCCCATATATGACAAAAACACTTAAAATCATCTTCTGCAGAACTAAGCAAGCTTTGAGGCTGAATCTTGGTATACATCATCGAGGACTCAATGTCTACCAAGTTTGTTCAACTGATGATCGTAGGTTGACCTTTGACTTTTTTACGGCAGGTCAAATTTGCATCCCAATATATTTGTATGGGGAAAATGCTGAAAAGTCATTTTCTCAAAATGCATTCTTTTATGAAAGACTAATGGCTGAAATTTACAATGTAGTAAAAGGTTTTGGTTACAATCAAATTTTTGTCTCCTAGGGTTATCTGTCCTTGCCCTTGGCTATATATGTATAAAATTGTGCAATGTTTTATTCCAAGACGCCAAGAACGCCATAATTGATGCGCACGTAAAGCTGATATGCCCAACTGTCTGAAAAAGACGTTCGCTGCTCTATCCGTCTTTATTCACCGTATACTGTTTTCTTCCTTAACATTCGACCCATTCACCATACTTGTCAACTTCAGCACAGGCTGAACCCTTAAAGCGCCAATCACAACTGCAAAAGACAGCAATTTTTATCTTTATGTTTTGTTCTTTAGAGAAAACAAGTCTTGGCATTTCATGTGAATCGTCTGCGTGGCATTAAATATAACTGAAATTTCAAGACTGCTTTCTCTAAAACAATTAAAATGCTACGTATTTTTACTTGGCGATTTAATTAACAATTGGCGCGGCTGTTTATCTCCACACGCGCAACACCGTGTTGTGTAAAGAAAATCGTAAGGAAGTCTTCCGGAGGTGGTTACGGAGAGTCAGTTTAGGTTGCGTTGAAGGTGGGCGTCAGTTGAAATAAGGCTAACATTTTGGCACGATCGCCGATATCCAAAATCGGGTAATGTAATACAACCTCTTAATCAGTCTCCCATATACTCATACCGGAATAATAGTCCTTTAAGCGAATACGGAACAAAAATCATTTTTCTCCCGATGCAAGTGTGATCAGGTTTTGCCGTTTTGGCAGGCATGTAAAACTTCAATTCTTGGAGAGATTACAAGTTAAATACATCACCGTTTCAGTGAAGGTTTAACATGTTACTGTGTAGTTCAAAAGAAAATATATCGCATTCTTTTGCTATAGCACAGAAACTAGGCGTTAGAAGAGCGGTGGCGAGTAAAAGAATAGGTGGTGGTTGAGAAGACTATGGTTTTTCAACATCACATTTCATACTACCGGTCGCGTTTTACGTGTGATTTCTGATTCAGTTAGGGCAAACATGTTCCTGAAGCCTATTTTTTTCAATCCTAGTGCCATTTTATTTCTCGTTGAAAAACCACGGTCTTCTCAATCACAACCTATCCCTTTACTCGCCATCGCTCTCCTTACGCACCGTCCATCTTCTAAAGGCTGATTCATTCAGCATTTCACTAACAAGGCTCGAATTTCCTCCAAGGCCGAAATCCTCTGCACCATCTCTATTTGACGAGACTGCGTTTTTACAGCTGGATGCCAAACAAGGGCTGCATAAGCCAGATGTGAACCATAGCTCCAGATAATGCTCCTTTTTTAACCTAAACCTACTGGTACTTTTCTTATTTCTTCACCAAAACATATGTTTTGGTGCTCCTTAGAAGCGCCTCACCGAGACGCTTCTAATGAGTACCAACAACATATGTTTTTTTTTTTGAGAAATAAAAAGTACATTATTAAGATATTTCGTCCCATCTGTAGCTATGGTGGGCGTACCAGTGTTTAGTATGCAGCAGCCTTGGTTTTCTTTAGGTGGCAAAGACCACCGAAGTTCTTGTTGACTTAATGTCTGATAAATATGTTGACTCCAGTTTCTGTTCTAGGTTGTCTGTTACTGTGATACCAAAGTGTTTGGCAGAATGAACTTATTGCAAAGTTTGATTGTGTAGTACCGTATTTACCATATGTATTCGGACAGACAGGCCTGAGCAAACAGTTTAGACCCAGATGAGACGCCGCAGAACGCAGCGTCTCATCTGGGTCTACACTGTTTGCCACTCATCCAGCAATTTTTAGACACAACATCGGGTAGTGAATTGTACTGGTTCAAATTTTAGAGCATATATGGTAAGGAGTTTAGGTGTCCGAATACTTAGGGTAAATACGGTATATAGTTAAATGAAGTTAAAAGGACGACGTGTATTAAGAATCCTAAAAAGTATACAATTTCCTGAAAAATCGAAGTCTGTAAATCATTTGGCTTTCCCTGTAATTATTCAGTAGAGTGGTTGTAGTTAACGTTTTGAGTACTCTTTTTTTTTGAATGGTCCCTTTCTGAGCAAAAACTAGACATTGAATTATGGGAAACAGTTGCAAAAATGCTATTTTCAGCACTTTTATCAACTTGCAACTCTTGGCTAGTATAGAGCACACCTGAATACCAAAAAGATATTGAAATATGTCGTGGCCTGTGACAAGGTCTACATCATATATCAATATCTTTTTGGTATTCAGGTATGCTCTATACCAGCCAAGTGTTGAAAGTCTCCAGAAATGTCAAAGTGACATAGTTTTGTTCATTTTCGCAAACATTAAGCCTAATAAATCCTTATTTAGACAAAATAACCCCAAATCAAATCCCAGTATCCTGAAACATAAACCATTCCTAAAAAAAACAAAAACAAAAAACAACAACAACAACAAAAAAAAAACAACAACAAACAAACAAAAAACCTTTAATTCTTGCTTAATTTTCATTTTTTGGATATTTTTTCAAGCTTTTGCAATGTAAAATTAATAATGTTGAATTGAAAAGATTACACAGCTGAGACTCAACTTTGACCTCATATATCTGACATATGTTTCCATTTATATTTGGCGATCGACTTGGATAAAGGTAAAATATATTTAAAGACGTATTTGATCAGAAGGGGGCCAGATTTGGGCCTTAATGAACGTACTCCTTTATTTGCTTGTTTAGGAGATGCCTTTTTAAGTGTCACAGAATGATACTAATTTTGGCGACTCAACGTCAGAAAATGTACCTTTGGAAATATGCGTCCAGTGGAGATTCAAATCAGCCTGCGCATTCGTGCAGTCTGATCAGAACATTCACTTGGCACATTTTGGATAGCCAAGGATGCAATAAAGGGACCAAACATGGTTTTTCATGCATTAACATTCGCCAGGTCCCGTGGAAGGTGTTGAAAACCGAGGCCGAAGGCCGCGGTTTTCAACACCTCCCAAGGGACCTGGCGAATGCTAATGCATTGAAAAACCATGTTCGATCGCTATTATTGCATAAAAACTGAAAACATTTGCTACATTTCGCGTTATTTCTTGCACTATTTTGTTTCGCCTTTTCACCGATGTCTCGCGAACGTAATTTCCACTGACTATGCTCGTTCTAGGGCCGGGCAGTACACATCTCGTAACGGCAGCAAATCTGTGGCCCCGGTACGATCATATTGAAAGTTGCGTAGCCGTGCATTAACAGCGCGTGAATTGCCTTGTTAGTATACGGCTTTTCGCCGGTTAATGCACGGCTGTTAATAACGTGCGGCACTGCTTTTTATGCAATAAAGTGTATTCATGCGGACAACGAAGAGTCTGTTCATATCAGAAAGTACGTTTTCTCACGTTGCGGCTCAAATTTGTTTCAGATTGGAATTTCGCTAACGACGTTGTTTTAACAGATTTGATTTCACGTGTACAAACTATATAATTCTAAATCAGTGATGGCAGAAGGAGGAGTTTATGAAATTCCAAAGGAACTACTGAAATCTCTTGATTGTCCAATATGCAAGGATAAGTTTACAGACCCTAAAATTATAGACTGTATGCATATATTTTGTTTAAAATGTCTTCAGGACTATGTAGAAAAAGACAGCCGTAACTTCCCTCCTTGTCCTGTATGTCGGAGACCGATGCTTATACCAGAAAAAGGAGTGCGTGCGTATCCGAATCAGACTTTCTACGCTGACATAGTACAGTGTCTAGAAGCACAGGTTGACGGTCCTGTTGAATGCAGTTATTGTGGAGTGGGAAATTCTGCAAACAATTTGAATGAGAAGTGTGTTATTTGCAAGCAGCTTGTATGTAGTACATGTCATCAAGAAGAAAAACATAAATGTCCAGATACTGTCAAATCAAATTTATCAAGGCGGTCTTCTAAATGTCATCGACACGGCAATGAAATAATGGAGTTCTATTGCATTGAATGCCAGACTGCTGTTTGCAAACGATGCAAAGATTCTGATCACATTGACCATAAGATACAGTCATTACACATTGCTGCAATTAATTGTAAGAAAGCATTGTTGTCTGTCCAAGAAAAGCTGGATGGATATAAAGGCGAAATGAAGGAAGCAATGGATGATTTGCAAAAATTCATGGACGATTTCAACAAAGAAGTCGCAGCCACGAAAGAGCAAATTGAAACGGAATTCGATAATATAGTTCGGGTTATTAATGAGAAGAAATTAGCACTTCTCGAAGAACTCCACACTATGGAAATAAAAAGAAAGAAGCGAGTTGAAACAGAACTAGAAGAAATGGAAACAAAAGAAATTAGAGCAGAAACTTTAGATGAACTGTCAAATAATCTAATGAAGTACGGCAGTGATTCAGAGGCAGTACAGTTTGAGAAGTACATTACGAATAGTTGGGATAAATTAAGTGAAGAAGCATTGTGGCGTTATGGAAAAGGTTTTCGTTTGGATATACATTTTCAATTAAAAGAAAGAATACCAGAAATGTTGGAAGGGGACATTGGTTTCTTAACAGTATCTCAGTATTTATCGCCGTGGCCAAAAGGAAAGCATTTGGACGCAGTGTCACCAGAAGCTAAAACCTTTAGCCCAAAGGATTTAGAAATCAAACTTAGAGACCCAAGCTGGCAACGATTTCCAATCAAACGTTCAAAAGTATTTTCGAAGCTTGTTGATCCAAAATACAGGTTAGGAGCGTCGAAGATATGTCCTGTAACAGGAACTATCATAACCGCGTGGATAAAATCAAGCTCTGTCGAAAAGTCTCCCACAATTGCAGAAAAGATTTCACAGCAATTTGTTAGCAGACCAAGTTATACTGAAAAAGCGTCACCAACAAAAGCATGTCATTCGACCCTGGAAGTAGATATATATAAAGATACAGAGTCTGAACCACGTACATTGACAATGAATAACATTCCAGACATAACTGATGTTAGGCTTGCAATGGACGAAAATGGTGATCTGCAAATCGCTATGTACCCTGGTAGCGTGATTGCGAATGGGACCAAAAAGCGAGAATCTTTCAAAAGATTAAGTACAATGGATGACTGTATATACGTTGTAAGTGTAAAGTCAGGGATGTGTGATTTTGATGACTGCAAACTCCGAAAGATTGATATACTAGAACTGGCACCAGAATATTCATATTTCTTATTTGAAATTACGAAACAAGGTTATTTAGTCGTTCACCATCCCTCCTATCAAATGGTATTTGTCTACAGTCCATCAGGAGAGAAAAAGGCTACAAAACCCACCAATGCAGCAGCTATTAAGATATTAGGTATATGCGAGGCTAGTGAAGGAGGAATTCTGGTCATAAGTACCTTAAAAGGCGCGATTTGTTGCGAAGAATACACGATTGAATGTGTCTCGAAAGGATCTTTCTGTATACGAAGTAGTTTGAACACTACTACCCTAGTACCTCAGATCGAGCTGAAAAACGTATGTTTTGACATGAGAGGTAATATGCTGCTTCATTTCAGAAAGGACGGAGACGACCAGATATCCGTAGTATGCGCTGGCGATTCTAAGGAAGAAATCCTTTGCAAACCAGAAATATTTCATAAGGTGGATCAGATGTCGATCCTCCCACAAGGAAGGCTTTGTTTGTTTGATAAAACAGAATGTGTATTAATGACACTACAGTATTTACAGTAATTTCAGAGAGAGAGAGAGAGAGAGAGAGAGAGAGAGAGAGAGAGAGAGAGAGAACTCATTTGTGTCTGGCGTCTCAGAAAAGGACATTGGCAAGCAGTGTAGACCCATATCAGACGCCGCAATACACGGCGTCTGATCAGGGTCTGCACTGTTTGCATTAAATACATGATTTCTATACAAATAAAAATAAAAACTAACCTGATACCCTACAACTGAAAATCGATCAGTCCAAAGAGTTGAGATGGACGATAAATGCAGACATAAATGTGTTAAATTAAACAATTCCATGAGAAAAGATTTGAGACATAACAGTAAATATCCAGATGAGCCAGCGAAGGTATAATCTTATCAGGGACATTGTTAGAGATCGTTATAGTGTACAATACGCAATGATTCTCTTAGCGGACAGCAAAGGCACTGAATGGATTATGGAGGCGCATGCTGATCTTCACTAACGCTTTTCGCCTATTCTTAGAATGTATATTTTTACACGGGAGGGCTTTATTACCGTATTTATCCTAAGTAATCGGACAGACATGTCTGAGCAACAGATTAGATCTAGATCAGATTACACAGAAGGCGGCTACTAATCAAGATCTACACTGTTTGCCACTCATCCAGAAGTTGTGTAGACACATCAACGGGTAGTAAAATGGACTTATTCAACTAAAGAGCAGATGCAGATGCAAGATACTGAGAGGACATGTTGGGTGCAAGAACCATAACTGTGTTTTGTATCATTACAGAGTACTTGTTCATGTATGATATGGTGATATTAATTGTCTGGAGCATGCTGGCATGTAAATAAAATCCGGGATGCAAAGAAAACCTAACGTGGTGATTGGGAACGAGGGAATTCAGAATCCAAGAACAATAGTTAAACCTGAGTATTGGCATATACATGTAGTATAGACTAAAGGGTAATTGCATTGATATTGGTAAATATTTCCCGAGTTGGGATATTTGATATCCTCCAAAAGCAGTGCAAAAACCCTTTTATTGTACATCCATAAATATTTTGTGTCATTTCCAGTTGTTTATAGCCGCAAAACAGGCATTTTATTATCTAACATTCAAAACCTGCACAAAGGCGTGACCTTTTTTTGCGCGCGACGCCATTGCATAAAGCCGTCATCACTAGCAACGTCATGTAACGATAACATTCGAAGGCCAGGGATCAATTTTAGCACTTGCTAACTTGCTAAATGCTGGTTAATTTCCTCAAAAAGCAAGCTGCAATGTCCATCACTTGCTAATTCTAGCAAGTTGGAAAGATTCCCTTTAATTGGCAGAATCTGAGGCACTGTTGCTGAAGTTTTGCAATTTCTTTTCCAAAAGCAATGATGATATTCCCAGAAAACAGGTTTTGACATTACATGCAAATTGTCTCCATAGGAGACAATTTGCATGTAATGTCTAAATCTGTTTTCTGGAAAAAATAAGAAAAATATTTTAAAATGTCTGCTGAAATTTTTACCCAGAGTGCTAAGGTTTAAAGCCACATTTAACTGTGTTTATAAGTGAGAAAAAGCAAGTTGGCTGAAAGGTTTAGCAAGTCAAAAATAATGCCACTTGCTAATTTTAGCAAGCTGTCAAAAAAATTAAATTTGAACCCTGAAGGCATCTGAGTAAACGTGCAGTATGAAGTAAGCGTGCCGATATCGAGTACATCTTTATGCCATTGCGTCGTCACTAGCTACGTCATGTAACGATACCATTACTAGACATCTGAGTGAACGTGCAGTATCAAGCGTGCAGATATCGAGTTTATAAGCACTCTTGCTCCCCTGATGTCATCGCATATTTGAAACCATTCAATATTTATAGCTATAATGTAAATAGAGAGTTATTGCACTGATAGTGGTGAAAATTGCCCCGAGTTTGGATATCGAAGGACTGGAGCTTGCGAGTGTCCGTAGATATCCCAACGAGGGACAATATTCACCAATATCAGTGCAATAACCCCTTTAATATATAGTTATAAATAGTTTTGCTCGATTGAATGCTTTATAAACAAAATTCTGTTAAAATTCTTTGTCTAAAAGCAATTCTAACAACAGTGCAAAATTGGCGTTACAAAAGCGATATCATTTTTTTGAACTAGTGCGATATCATGTCATATTACGGTAACATCTGAATAAGCGTGCAATATCAGCACGCTTGCTCCTCGGATTTTATCGCATATTTTTATTCATTCAGCTACCCAGGAAATCCACAGTCACACAGCACAGCCTTCCCAAGGGGCCAAAGGAAGATGAGATGAGGATCAAATAACGACAAAACAAAAGAAAAACTGCAACAGAGGAAACACCTCGGAACGGCCAGTAGGAAAACTACTCTGGGGATTAATCCATGCCACAGAGTCAAGCACTTGTCTCAGGGAACATCCTTCAATTCCACCGACACCTTATCAACGCCACTTTGATGAGCTGTGAAATGCGAAGAGCTTTGAGGTGCAAAGAGCTGTGAGGTGCACTCTTTCAGCAATGGATATTTTAAGGGGATTACATACAGCTGCTAAATTTCTATCATATTTTTCAAGTACTTTTCTTGCACACAAAGCCCTTCTGAAAAGGTATCTTCTCTAAAAGGAACGTATCTGCTCTTTTTAGGAGCAAGTTTTTTTTTTTTTGTTTTAGAGCAGACCCTTTTCAGAAGGGGACAAACACAACCCTGACAGACATGGCTCCCTGAAACGTACACCAGTTGCATCAAGCCGAAAAAATTTCAAATGGAAATATCACCCAGATAAGCGCGTTCGGGAGTAAATTGAATGATACACAATGTTTCTTATCTATATAATTTAAGTTTGTCCAAGAAAACTTCTGGATGGAAAAGAACAGAAAAGAGTGTTGCATATGAAGAGACTCAATCTCCGATTTTCTTGATTTTGTGTGTTCTTTGTTTTGAAAGGCAATCCTTTCTGACTTTTATTTTACTCTAAAGTAGCTGGTGTTGTGCCGTGTGGCGGCCGTAAAAATCTCCCCGTACATCATCATAGTGTAGGTTTTATTTTATTTCCTTTGACACAGAAACTAGGCGTTAGGAGAGCGGTGGCGAGTAAAAGAATAGGTGGTGGTTGAGAAGACTATGGTTTTTCAACATCACATTCCATACTACCGGTCGCGTTTTACGTGTGATTTCTGATTCAGTTACGGCAAACATGTTCCTGAAGCCTATTTTTTTCAGTCCAAGTGCCATTTTATTTCTCGTTGAAAAACCACGGTCTTCTCAATCACAACCTATCCCTTTTCTCGCCATCGAGCCGGTCTCGGTGGCTCAGTTGGACGCGCCTTCCGACTGGAGACCAGGAGGTCGCGGGTTCAACCCCCGCCGAGGTCGGCAACATTCTTTCGTGGGCATTGATCTTGAAGTAGTTTCTACGGTCATTCTCTCCCTTCCGCTGATTCAAGAAGGGCAGTTGTCAGTTTCTGGCGAAAGGATGTGCACAATACTGGTTAACCGCTTAGAGGACTAAGCCTGCCCAGTACACGTGTGGTTAGGTAAACTGACCGCGCTCGACATGACCCCATTGGGTTGACTGGGCCGTAAAACCTCAACACAAACAAATACTCGCCATCGCTCTCCTTATGCACCGCCCGTCTTCTAGCATTTCACCAACAAGGCTCGAATTTCCTCCAAGGCCGAAATCCTCTGCACCATCTCTATTTGACGAGACTGCGTTTTTACATCTGGATGCCAAAACAAGGGCTGCATAAGCCAGGTGTGAACCATTTGGGATCATTGAGCCCATTCTGGTTATTTTGAAAATCGAATACCGCTTAAGCCGGCCTTAGGGTGGCGTATGCAGCCTCGCAAACTACAGTGTTGCATATGAAGAGACTCAATCAAACCGAGTCGCCGATTTTCGTGATTTTGTGTGTGCTTTGTTTCCAAAGGCAATCCTTTTTTTTACTTTTATTTTACTCTACTGTAGCTGATGTTGTGCCGTCTGGCGGCCGCAAAGTCTCCCTGTACATCATCATAGTGCAGGTTATATTTTATTTCCTTTGGGATCATTGAGCCCATTCTGGTTATTTTGAAAATTGAATACCGCTTAAGCCGGCGTAGGGGGGCGGTGGGGGGTGGGGGTAGGGGTGGGCGTATGCAGCCTCGCAAACTACAGTGTTGCATATGAAGAGACTCAATCAAACCGAGTCTCCGATTTTCGTGATTTTGTGTGTGCTTTGTTTCCGAAGACAATCCCTTTTTACTTTTATTGTCTCGCTCCATTTTTTTTTTCGTTGTTTTGGTCGCATTTGGGAGCGATTTAAGAAACGCGGAGCATATTTGAGGTGAACGTATATAGCCGAGGAAGGGCATCCCTTTGCGCCTTCCAAAAACATCCAGAAATATAATGGAGTATCAACTGAGTTATCACATTGCAAATGAACTCCTTACCTTTTGTCAAACTTATTCGCCTCCAATCTTTTTTTTTTGTTTGAAGGGAAATCTTTATTCATTTTAAACCCCGTTACAATTTACCCTGAAGCCTCGGGAAACTATCAGGGTTGACATATATACATAAAATTATGATGAGCCACTCATACCAGCACTCTCACATTTTATTAGTATGGCAATACAGTAAATATAGGTTTAATTTTTTTTTATTCTTATGTTTGCAAATTATCCCTTACACCCTTCTGTTTAGGACAGTTAAAGGAAGAAAAGGTCTATTAGAGGACAGAGATAGGCAGACCTCAACGATCTTATCTAGCAATTTTGGGATCTCAGAGAAACAGCCGAGATTATGGTGGCATAATTATAACTGCCCGCATTTTTACCGTCTGTCCAATCTTGGAATCTTCTCTGACCTACACTTTTACGGTGCCAACATACACAGTGATACTAGGAGTGCTGTGCTGCTGACAAAATAAACAAAGCGTTTGATTGGTTGAACCGGTTGAACAGTCAAATACTTTGGATTTTCAGTGACAGAATTTCATTACCGTATTTACTCTAAATATTGGGTCATCCGAATACCTTACCATACTTGTCCTAACATTTGAACAAAGTCCATTTTATTATCTGCTCATGCGTCTAATGGACGAGTGGCAAACTGTGTAGACCTTGATCTAACATGTGTCTACGTACTAATTAGGGATTCTTACTTCTCACGTCTTGCAAAACACACACACACACACACACACACACACACAGAGAGAAAAGATATACACCTCATCTTTTAAATTATACAAAGCCTGGATATTGCACGATACAAAACTACTGTATAGCAATTCGAAACTAATTGCATTTTGGCATGCATGATACTGTTTTCGATTTTCGCCTAGCTACCTGATGCATACATTTTTAAATCGGCAGGGTGAATAGGGGTAAATACGGAGAGGGGTAAAGACGGACAGATGTACCAGAATCCAATACTGGTCGTCCATTTTTGAAACAGCACTTTATATCATTCTAAATCCAGCGATTCACTAAATAATATGCTTTTCCAATGTTTTTTTTTTTTTTATCTTTTGTTTCATAGGGGGCACCCCGGCTGTGTTTTCTTTACCTGAAAACAACAGAGAGTCGTAAAATTAAAAAAAAAAGCAAAAAAAAAAAAAAAAAAAAAAGCACTGCAATATTTTGAGACAGTTTACTTACACCTGTGTATCATATGGCTTGTAAATAGAGCTTCGAGGTTTTAATTTTCACTTTTTGTAAAGTTTTTGCCGATGAAAAGATTCATTTTTATATTATGAAGTAAAAAGTAAACTGCCCGTAGTTAGTGACCGTTTTAACACAACCGGAAAAATACGGACAAGTATATTCTTGGCTATTTTTGAATCGACAAACAACTTTGTTTTGAGCATTCCGTCAGTGAATCTTAGCAGTAATTCGCTGGGTTTAGTCATATGAAATAATTTTAGCATTGTCTGTATTTACCCGAGTTTGACCTACATTTCACGGATTATATAAATTATCCAGTGTCCGTACTTTCTCCACGGTTTCTGTATTTGATAATGTTGTACGTATTTTCCCCATCTCGTCCGTATTTCCCCTAATCTGGGTCACACACATTTTATCTAAGATAATGAACTTGAATAAGAACCGGCAACCAGTCCCGTGACCCCTGCGGTAGTCGGAAAAGGAGCACCGCTACAGGGTTCATGAATATTTAAGAGGTCCGCCCCTCTTGATTCGGATATGTTCGGTCTCCGAGGAGCTCTTTTACAGGTTGAAGAGCACCGTTAGGGGTATATCTTGTCTTTTACTATAAAACAGCACTTCAGAGGAGCTCTTTTACAGGAGGACAAGCACCAGTAGGGGTACATCTTGCATTTTACTATCAAACAGCACCAGAGGAGCTCTTTTAGAGGTTGAAGAGCATCAGTAGGGGTACATCTTTACTATATAATAGCACTTCAGGGACGGTTTTACAGGTTGAAGAGCACAAGTAGGGGGTAGTAGCATCTTCTATACAAGGACAAGGAGCACCAGTAGGAGTATATCTACCCTCTTGTGTGTGTTAATACTGCAGAGGAGCTCTTCTACAAGACAAGGAGCACCAGTGGGAGTATACCTACCCTGTTGTTTGTGTTAATATAGCAGAGGAGCTCTTCTGCAAGACAAGGAGCGCCAGTAGGAGTATATCTACCCTGTTGGGTGTGATAATAATGCAAAGGAGCTCTTCTACAGGACAAGGAGTACCAGTAGGAGGATACATAGCCTGTTGTGTGTATAAATACTGCAGAGGAGCTCTTCTACACGACAGGGAGCGACAGCAGGAGTATATCTACCCTGTTATATACAAGATAAGGAGCACCAATAATATATCTATCTTGTTGTGTCTGTTAATACTGCAGAGGAGCTCTTCTACACGACAAGGAGCACCAGTGGGAGTATACCTACCCTGTTGTGTGTGTTAATAAAACAGAGGAACTCTTCTACAAGACAAGGAGCACCAGTAGGAGTATATCTACCTTGTTGGGTGTGTTATAACTGCAGAGGAGCTCTTCTACACGACAAGGAGCACCAGTAGGAGTATACCTACCCTGTTGTGTGTGTTAATAAAGCAGAGGAACTCTTCTACAAGACAAGGAGCACCAGTAGGTGTATATCTACCCTGTTGGGTGTGGTAATACTGCAGAGGAGCTCTTCTACACGACAAGGAGCACCAGCAGGAGTATACCTACCTTGTTGTGTGAGTAGATACTGCAGAGGAGCACATCTATACGACAAGGAGCACCAGTAGGAGTATATCTACCCTGTTGTGTGTGTTAATACTGCAGAGGAGGCCTTCTACAAGACAAGGAGTACCAGTAGGAGGATACCGACCCTGTTGTGTGTGTTAATACTGCAGAGGAGCTCTTCTACAAGACAAGGAGCACCAGTAGGAGTATATCTACCCTGTTGTGTGTGTAAATACTGCAGAGGAGCTCTTCTACAAGACAAGGAACACCAGTAGGGGTATATCTACTCGGTTGTGTGTGTTAATACTGCAAGGGACCTTTTCTACACGACAAGGAGCACCAGAAGGAGTATACCAACCCTGGTGTGTGTGTAAATACTGCAGAGGAGCTATTCTACAAGCCAAGGAGCACCAGTAGGAGTATACCTACCCTGTTGTTTGTGTTAATACTACCGAGGAGCCCTTCTACAAAACAAGGAGCACCAGTAGGAGTATATCTACCCTGTTGTGTTTGGTAATACTGCAGAGGAGCTATTCTACAAGACAAGGAGCACCAGTAGGGGTATCCCAGCAAACATGTATATGTGGGCCCCATATGGGCAGAATCTGGGCATTTATCCCATTCAAGTCCTACATGGGCCCCATATAGGCTTTTTTGCCCATATAAGACCCATATATGTCCCATATTGGTAAAACTTGGCCAGCAAACATGTATATATTGGAACCATATGAGCTGATTCTGGGCATTTATCCCATTAGGGTCCTAAATGGGCCCTATATAGGCTTTTTTGCCCATATTAGACCCATACAGATCGCATATTGATAAAATTCGATAACTATAAAAAATAAATTCTAATCTGTGGGACCCCGAGATAAAACCGAAATAATCATGGAAAAATGATAATTTCAAGATACATAATTGGGGCCCAAATGGCTCCTATGGACCTCTATGGTTCCAATGTTGACCTCCAATTACTATAGTGGACCCATATGGGGTCAATATGGGCATTAAGGGGAACAACTGTACCACTATTTAAACAACATATTAAAAAAATAGTAAATTTTCTGACATAAATGCAAATAATAATGATAATAAGAAAATAAAAACAATAGTTTGTTCATTACAAAATGAATGCATTTACTAAATTTATCTTGACTATTTTTCCGACACGGACGTCGATTCATGGTCATATTTTTATTTTAACTTGTATGTCCCTATTACTTTTAAAATTGAGGTATATATAAATACGCATGAGGCCACCATGTCCAGCTATTAAAAAGGACGCCTATATCTTTAAGGCCTCTTGATTCTACGCATGTGCAATAACTTGCACATGTACGAAGGTCTCTCTCTGTTGGGACCTTACCAGTCCATCATATGGGCTGGGACTGGGGACTTATAATCATTTGTGTAAAAATGTCTAAAAGTTTGTTGTTTTTTTTTTTTTTTTTTTTTTGGAAGATAAATGTGTGTTGATTTTTCCCTTACTGAACCCATATAGTTCCCATATGGCTTTGCCCATGTGGGTCCAACATGGAACCATGTTGCAAATCCGTCATGAGTCCCTTATGGGTTGCCCATATAGGACCCACATAAATACCCATTTGTGGCCCATGTGGGTCCTATATCTTTTGCTTGCTGGGATACTTACCCTGTTGTTTATGTAAATACTGCAGAAGAGCTCTTCTACAAGACAAGGAACACCAGTGTGAGTATATCTACCCTGTTGTGTGTGTTATTACTACAGAGGAGCTCTTCTACAAGACAAGGAGCACCAGTGGGAGTATATCTACCCTGTTGTATGTGCAAATACTGCAGAGGAGCTATTCTACAAGACAAGGAGCACCAGTAGGAGTATACCTACCCTGTTGTGTGTGGTAATACTGCAGAGGAGCTCTTCTACAAGACAAGGAGCACCAGTGGGAGTATATCTACCCTGTTGTGTGTGTTAATACTGCAAAGGAGCTCTTCTACAAGACAAGGAGCACCAGTGGGAGTATACCTACCCTGTTGTGTATGTTAATACTGCAAAGGAGCTCTTCTACAAGACAAGGAGCACCAGTGGGAGTAAACCTACCCTGTTGTGTGTGGTAATACTGCAGAGGAGCTCTTCTACAAGACAAGGAGCACAAATGGGAGTATATCTACCCTGTTGTATGTGGTAATACTGCAGAGGAGCTCTTCTACAAGACAAGGAGCACCACTAGGGGTATACCTACCATGTTGTGTGTGTAAATACTGCAGAGGAGCTCTTCTACAAGACAAGGAGCACCAGTAGGAGTATAACTACCCGTTTGTGTGTTAATACTGCAGAGGAACTCTTCTACAAGACAAGGAGCACCAGTAGGAGTATACCTACCCTGTTGTGTGTGTAAATACTGCAGAGGAGCTATTCTACAAGACAAGGAGCACCAGTAGGGGTATACCTACCCTGTTGTGTGTGTTAATACTGCAGAGGAGCCCTTCTACAAGGATCACCAGTAGGGGTATACCTACACTGTTGTGTGTGTTAATACTGCAGAGGAGCTCTTCTACAAGACAAGGAGCACCAGTAGGAGAATATCTACCCTGCTGTGTGGTAATACTGCAGAGGAGCCCTTCTACAAGACAAGGAGCACCAGTAGGGGTATATCTACCCTGTTGTGTGTGTTAATACTGCAGAGGAGCTCTTCTACAAGACAAGGAGCACCAGTGGGAGTATACCTGCCCTGTTGTGTGTGGTAATACTGCAGAGGAGGTATTCTACAAGACAAGGAGCACCAGTGGGAGTATATCTACCCTGTTGTGTGTTGTAATACTGCAGAGGAGCTCTTCTACAAGACAAGGAGCACCAGTAGGGGTATACCTACCCTGTTGTGTGTGTTAATACTGCAGAGGAGCTCTTCTACAAGACAAGGAACACCAGTGGGAGTATATCTACCCTGTTGTGTGTGTTAATACTGCAGAGTAGCTCTTCTACAAGACAAGGAGCACCAGTGGGAGTATATCTACCCTGTTATGTGTGGTAATACTGCAGAGGAGCTCTTCTACAAGACAAGGAGCACCAGTGGGAGTATATCTACCCTGTTACGGGTGGTAATACTGCAGAAGAGCTCTTCTACAAGACAAGGAGCACCAGTAGGAGTATACCTACCCTGTTGTGTGTGTAAATACTCAGAATAGCTATTCTACAAGACGAGGAGCACCAGTAGGGGTATATCTACCCTGTTGTGTGTGTTAATACTTCAGAGGAGCTCTTCTTCAAGACAAGGAGCACCAGTGGGAGGATACCTACCCTGTTGTGTGTGTTAATACTACAGAGGAGCTCTTCTACAAGACAAGGAGCACCAGTAGGAGTATACCTACCCTGTTGTGTGTGGTTATACTGCAGAGGAGCTCTTTACAAGACAAGGAGCACCAGTAGGAGTATATCTACGCTGTTGTGTATGGTTATACTGCAAAGGAGCTCTTCTACACAACAAGGAGCACCAGAAGAAATATGTCTACCCTGTTGTGTGTGTTAATACAGCAGAGGTGCTCTTCTGCACGACAAGGATCACCAGTGGGATTATACCTACCCTGTTGTGTGTGTTAATACAGCAGAGGAGCTCCTTCAAGACAAGGAGCACCAGTAGGAGTATATCTACCATGTTGGGTGTTGTAATACTGCAGAGGAGCTCTTCGGCACGACAAGGAGCACCAGTAGGAGTATACCTACCCTGTTGTGTGTGTTTATAAGGCAGAGGAGCTCTTCTACACGACAAGGAGCACCAGTAGGAGTACGCCTACCCTATTGTATGTGTTAATACTGCAGAGGAGCTCTTCTTCACAACACGGAGCACCAGTAGGAGTATATCTACCCTGTTGTGTGTGTTAATATAGCAGAGGTGCTCTTCTATACGACACGAAGCACCAGTAGGAATATATCTACCCTGTTGTGTGTGTTAACACAGCAGAGGAGTTCTTCTATACGACAAGGAGCACCAGTAGGAGTATATCAACCTTTCTCTGTGTGTTAATACTGCACAGGTCTACCTTACGATATGGGGCACCAGTAGGAGTATCTTGTTTGCTGCGTGTAGGAATACTACAGAGAAGGGCTTTAATACGACAAGAAGCACATGTACGAGTATATCTTGTCTGCTGTCTGTAGTAATACTGCAGAGGAGCTCTTCTATATGACAAGGAGCACCAGTAGGATTATATCTACCATGTCGAGTGTGATAATACTGTAGAGGAGCCCTTCTATACTACAAGAAGCATCAGTATATAATAGTACCAGGGGAGCTCTTTTACGTAACAGACAAGATATACTCCTATGGTGCTCCGTGTCTTATGGTAAAACTCATATGCACTACTACCACACGTAACAGACAAGATATACTCATATGGTGCTCCGTGTCTTATGGTAGAGCTCCTGTGCACTACTACCACACGTAACAGACAAGATATACCTATGTGTTGATTCTTGTCGTAAAGAAGAGTTCCTCTGCAGTACTAGCACACACAACAGTCAAGATATACTTCAACTGGTTCTCCATGTTGTATGGATGAGCTCCTCTAAAGTACTTACACACGTATCAAAGTGCCACATGGGTCCAAGTTTTTTTTCTGATCGGTCACAGTTTCTCCATTCACTAGCCAAAGCAACAGAATGTTTTTTTTTATTTATTTTTTATTTTTTATTTTTTTTTTGTTGTTGTTTTATTATTATTAATATTATTCTAGAGCTTTCATCTGCAAAGAAGGACTATCATAGCTTGTCTTTTTTTCTTAACAGATGCTTGTAATCCCTTAATAAATTCGCTATGGTGCTCCATGTCGTATGGTAGAACTCCTCTGCAGTACTGCTACACAGAACAGATAAGTTATTCTCCTACTTGTGCTCCATGTCGTGTAGAAGAGCTCATCTGCAGTATTCACACACACAACAGGGTAGGTGTACCCCTACTGGTGCTCCTTGTCGTGTAGAAGAGCGAGTGTGATAATACTGTAGAGGAGCCCTTCTATACTACAAGAAGCATCAGTATATAATAGTACCAGGGGAGCTCTTGTACAGGTTGAAGAGCATCCGTAGGGGTATATATTGCCTTTACGATATAATAGCATTTCAGGGGAGCTCTTCTACAGGTTGAAGAGCACCGTTAGGGGTATATCTTTACTATAACACAACACTTCAGAGGAGCTCTTTTAGAGGATGGAGAGCATCAGTAGGGATACATCTTGCCTTTACTATATAATAGTACCAGGGGAGCTCTTGTACAGGTTAAAGAGCATCCGTAGGGGTATATATTGCCTTTACGATATAATAGCACTTCAGGGGAGTTCTTGTACGGGTTGAAGAGCACCAGTAGGGGTACATCTTGCCTTTACTGTAAAACAGCACTTCAGGGGAGTTCTTCTACGGGTTGAAGAGCACCAGTAGGGTTATATCTTGCCTTTACTATAAATCAGCACTTCAGAGGAGCTCTTTTACAGGTTGAAGAGCACCAGTAGGGGTATTTCTTGTCTTCTGTAAAACATAACTTCAGAGGAGCTCTGTTACAGGTTGAAGAGCAGCAGTAAGGGTATATATAGTCGTAAATGTACAACCCACTTCATAGGAACTCTGTTACAGGTTGAAAAGTAGCAGTAGGAGTATAGCTTGCCTTTACAATATAACAGCACCAGCGAAGCTCATGTACAGGTTGAAGAGCACCAATATGGGTATATCTAGTCTGAACTGTAAAATACAGTTCAGAGGAGCTCTTGTACAAGTTGAAGAGCACCAGTAGGGGTATATCTTGCCTTTACAATACAACAGAACTTCAGAGGAGCTCATGTACAGGTTGAAGAAGACTAGTAGGGGTATATCTAGTCTTAATTGTAAAACAGCACTTCAGAGGAGCTCTTGTACAGGTTGAAGAGCACCAGTAGCGGTATTACTTGTCTTAACTGTAAAACAGCATTTCAGAGGAATTCTTGTAAAGGTTGGAGAGCGCCAGTAAGGGTATATGTAGTCTTAACTGTACAACACACTTCAGAAGAACTCTGTTACAGGTTGAAGAGCACCAGTAGCGGTATTTCTTGCCTTAACTGTAAAACAGCACTTCAGAGGAGCTATTTTACAGGTTGAAGAACGCCAGCAAGGGTGTATCTAGTCTTAACTGTAAAACACACTTCGAAGGAGCTCTTTTACAGGTTGGAGAACACAGTAAGTGTATATCTAGTCTTAACTGCAAAACAAACTTCAGAGGAGCTCTTGTACAGGTTGAAGAGCACTAGTAGGGGTATATCTTGCCTTTACAATATAAAGGCACTTCAGAGGACCTCATGTAGAGGTTTAAGAGCACCAGTAGGGGAATATCTAGTCCTAACTGTAAAAAAGCACTTCAGAGGAAGCCTTGTACAAGTTGAAGAGCACCAGTAACGGTATTTCTTGTCTTAACTGTAAAACTGCATTTCAGAGGAGCTCTTTTACAGGTTGAAGAGCACCAATAAAGGTATATCTAGTCTTTATTGCAAAATAGCACTTCAGAGGAGCTTTTGTACAGGTTAAAGAGCACCAGTATGGATATATCTAGTCTTAACTGTGAAATACACTTCAGAGGAGCTCTTATACAGGTTGAAGAGCACCAGAAGGAGTATATCTTGCCTTTACAATACAACAGCACTTCAGAGGAGCTCATGTACAGGTTGAAGAAGGCCAGTAGGGGTATATCTAGTCTTAACTGTAAAACAGCACTTCAGAGGAGCTCTTGTACAGGTTGAAGGGCACCACTAGCGGTATTTCTTGTCTTAACTGTGAAACAGCACTTCAGAGGAGCTCTCTTACAGGTTGAAGAGCACCAATAAGGGTATATCTAGTCTTTATTGTAAAATAGCACTTCAGAGGAGCTCTTGTACAGGTTGAAGAGCACCAGTAGGAGTATATCCGGTCTTACCTGTAAAACAGCACTTCAGAGATCTTTTACAGATTGAAGAGCACCAGTAGGGATATATCTTAACTATAAAACGACACTGCATAGGAGCTTGCGTACAGGTTGATGAACACTAGTAGGGGTATATCTTGTCTAAACTGTTAAACAGCACTTCAGAGAAGCTCTTTTACAGGTTGAAGAGCACCACTAAGGGTATATTTAGTCTTATCTGTAAAACAGCACTTTAGAGAAGCTCTTTTTACAGGTTGAATAGCACCAGTCGGGTATATCTTGTCTTAACTGTAAGGCAGCACTAGAGAGAAGCAGTTTTACAAACTGAAGCTCATTAGTAGGGTGTCTTTGATTTAGGTTGTACTACAAAGGAGCTCTTTTATAGATTGAAGAGCACCAGTAGGGTTTTATCTTTTCTTTGCGGTATGATAGCACTCCAGAGGCGCTAATGTACAGGCTGAAGAGCACAGGTAGGGTTATATCTTGCCTTTGCATTAGAATAGCACTACAAAAGAGCTCTTTCACAGGTTGATGAGCACCAGAAGAAGTATATCTTGTCTTTGCTGTGTGATAGCACTACGGAAGAGCTATTGTACGGGTTGAAGAGCACCAGGTGCTGGTACCACTGGTGCTGCTAGTGCTGCTCCTTATGTAGAGGACAGCTTCTGATGCACTACCACAAAAAACAGAGAATATATACCACTACTGGAGCTCATTAATATGTAGAAGAGCCCCTCTGAAGTACAACCATATACAACAGACAAGATACACTCCTAGTGGTGCTACTTATCTTGTAGAGGCGTTCCACTGTAGTACAACCATATATAGCAGATAAGATATGCTCCTACTGGTGCTCCTTATCATGTAGAGGAGCTCCTTTGTAGTACAAAAGTATACCCAGACAAGATATACTCCTACTGGTGCTCCTTAATGTGTATAAGAGCTCTTTTCGAGCACAACTACATACAGCAGACAATATATACTTTTAGCTCTTTTAGTGGTGCTCCTTCTGCAATATGACTGGCAGTACAAGAGCTCCTCTGAAGTGTTGTTTTACAGTTAAGACTAGATATACCCCTACTGGTGCTCTTCAACCTGTAAAATAGCTCCTCTAAAATGCTGTACAAGAGATCCTCTGTAGAGTTGTTTGATAGTTAAGACTAGATATACACTCACTTACACTTCAATCTGTACATGAGCTCCTCTGAAGTGTGTTTTACAGTTAAACAGTTAAGACTAGATATACCCTTACTGGAGCTCTGCAATTGTAAAAGAGCTCCTCTAAAGTGTGTTTTACAGTTAAGACAAGATATAGCCCAACTGGTGCTCTTCAACCTGAAGTGTTTTTTTTTACAATTGAGACAAGATTTACCCCTGCTGGTGCTCTTTAATTTGTACAAGAGCTCCTCTAAAGTGCTGTTTTACAGTTAAGACTAGATATACACCTTCTGGTGCTCTTCAACCTGCAAACTAGCACCTCTGAAGTGCTGTTTTAAAGTCAAGACAACCTGTACAAGAGCTTCTCTGAAGTGTGTTGTTCAGTTAAGACTATATATACCCTTACTGGTACTCTTCAACCTGTACAAGAGCTCCTCTGAAATGTTCTTTTGGAGTTAAGACAAGACATACCCCTGCTGGTGCTCTTCAACCTGTAAAAGAGCTCCTCTGAAGTGCTATTTCATAGTAAAAGGCAAGATGTACCCCTACTACTGCTTTTCAACCTGTAAAAGAGCTCCCCTGAACTGCTCTAAAACAGCATTTAGAGGAGCTTTTTTACAGGTTGAAGAGTACCAGTAGAGTACATTTTGCCTTTACTATAAAACAACACTTCAGAGGAGCTCTTTTACAGGTTCAGGAACACCAGTAAAAGAGCTCCTCTGAAGTGTTGTTTTATAGTAAAGGCAAAATGTACTCTACTGGTACTCTTCAACCTGTAAAAGAGCTCCTCTGAAGTGCTGGTTTATAGTAAAAGGCAAGATGTACCCTACTGGTGCTCTTCAACGTGTAAAAGCGCTTCCCTGGAGTGTTATTATATAGTAAAGGCAAGATGTACCCATACTAGTGCTCTTCAAGCTGTGAAAGAGCTCCTCTGAAGTGCTGTTTTATAGTAAAGGCAAGATGTAACCCTACTGGTGCTCTTCAGCTTGTTAAACAGCTCCTCTAAATTGCTGTTTTATAGGGTGCTCTTCAACCTGTAAAAGAGCTCCCCTGAAGTGCTATTATATAGCAAAGCTGAGATGTACATCTACTGGTGCTCTTCAACCTGTAAAACAGCTCCTCTGAAGTTCTGTTTTACAGTAAAGGCAAGATGTACCCCCACTGGTGCTCTTCAACCCGTAGAAGAACACCCCTGATGTGCTGTTTTACAGTAAAGGCAAGATGTACCCCTACTGGTGCTCTTCAACCCGTAGAAGAACTCCCCTGAAGTGTTATTATATCGTAAAGGCAATATATACCCCTACGGATGTTCTTCAACCTGTACAAGAGCTCCCCTGGTACTATTATATATTAAAGCAAGATGTATCCCTACTGATGCTCCATCCTCTAAAAGATCTCCTCGAAGTGCTGTTTTATAGTAAAAGACAAAATATACCCCTAACGGTGCTCTTCAACCTGTAGAAGAGCTCCCCTGAAGTGCTATTATATCGTAAATGCAATATATACCCCTACGGATGTTCTTCTACCTGTACAAGAGCTCCCCTGGTACTATTATATACTGGTGCTTCTTGTAGTATAGAAGAGCTCCTCTACAGCATTAACACACTCGACAAGGTAGATATAATCCTACTGATGCCCCTTGTCGTATAGAAGAGCTCCTCTGCAGTATTACTACAGACAGCAGACAAGATATACTCGTACATGTGCTTCTTGTCGTATTGAAGCCCTCCTCTGTAGTATTACTACACGCAGCAAACAAGATACTCCTACTGGTGCCCCATATCGTATGGTAGACCTGTGCAGTATTAACACACAGAGCAAGGTTGATATACTCCTACTGGTGCCCCTTGTCGTGTAGAAGAGCTCCTCTACAGTATTAACACACACACACACACACATCAAGGTAGATATACTCCTACTGGTGCTCCTTGTCGTAGAGAAGAGCTCATCTGCAGTACTATCACAAACAACAGACAAGATATACTCCTGCTGGTGTTCCTATGTCATATGGTAGAGCTCCTCTGCAGCACTACCGCACACAACAACGAGATATACTTCTACTGGTGCTCCATGTTGTATAGAAGACCTCCTCTGCAGTACTACCACACGTAACAGACAAGATATACTCCTATGGTGCTCCGTGTCTTATGGTAAAACTCCTATGCACTACTACCACACGTAACAGACAAGATATACTCATATGGTGCTCCGTGTCTTATGGTAGAGCTCCTGTGCACTACTGCCACACATAACAGACAAGATATACCTATGTGTTGATTCTTGTCGTAAAGAAGAGTTCCTCTGCAGTACTAGCACACACAACAGTCAAGATATACTTCAACTGGTTCTCCATGTTGTATGGATGAGCTCCTCTAAAGTACTTACACACGTATCAAAGTGCCACATGGGTCCAAGTTTTTTTTCTGATCGGTCACAGTTTCTCCATTCACTAGCCAAAGCAACAGAATGTTTTTTTTATTTTATTTTTTTTTGTTGTTGTTTTTTTGTTGTTGTTGTTTTATTATTATTAATATTATTCCAGAGCTTTCATCTGCAAAGAAGGACTATCATAGCTTGTCTTTTTTTCTTAACAGATGCTTGTAATCCCTTAATAAATTCGCTATGGTGCTCCATGTCGTATGGTAGAACTCCTCTGCAGTACTGCTACACAGAACAGATAAGTTATTCTCCTACTTGTGCTCCATGTCGTGTAGAAGAGCTCCTCTGCAGTACTCGCACACACAACAGGGTAGGTGTACCCCTACTGGTGCTCCTTGTCGTGTAGAAGAGCTTCTCTGCAGTATAAACACACACAACAGGGTAGGTATACTCCTACTGGTGCTCCTTGTAGTGTAAAAGAGCTCCTCTGCAGTATTACCACACCCAACAGTGTAGATATAATCCTACTTGTGCTCCTTGTCTTGTAGAAGAGCTCCTCTGCTGTATTCACGGTAGATATACTCCTGCTGGTGCTCCTTGTCGTATAGATGAGCTCCTCTGCAGTATGTACACACAGAACAGGGTAGGTATACTCCTACTGGTGCTCGTTGTCGTGTAGAAGAGCTCCTCTGAAGTATTACCACACCCAACAGGGTAGATATACTCCTACAAGTGCTCCTTGCCTTGTAGAAGAGCTCCTCTGCAGTATTAACACACACACAACAGGGTAGATATACTCCTACTGGTGCTCCTTTTCTTGTAGAAGAGTTCCTCTGCTGTATTTACACACACAACAGCGTAGGTATACTCCCACTGGTGCTCCTTGTCGTGTAGAAGAGCTCCTCTGCAGTACTAACACACACAACAAGATAGATATACTCCTTGTCTTGTAGAAGAGCTTCTCTGCAGTATTAACACAACAGGGTATATATACTCCCACCGGTGCTCCTTTTGTAGCAGAGCCTTTCTGCGGTATTACCACATTAACAGGGTTGATATACTCCTACTGGTGCTCCTTGTCTTGTGGAAGAGCTCCTCTGCAGTATTTACACACACAACAGGGTAGGTATACCCCTACTGGTGCTCCTTGTCTTGTAGAAGAGCTCTTCTGCAGTATTAACACACACAACACGGTAGATATACTCCTACTGGTGCTCCTTGTCGTATAGATGAGCTCCTCTGCAGTATTTACACACACAACAGGGTAGGTATACTCCTACTGGTGATCCTTGTCGTGTAGAAGAGCTCCTCTGCAGTATTACCACACCCAACAGGGTAGATATATTCCTACGGGTGCTCCTTGCCTTGTAGAAGAGCTCCTCTGCTGTGTTAACACACACAACAGGGTAGATATACTCCTACTGGTGCTCCTTGTCGTGTAGAAGAGCTTCTCTGCAGTATTAACACACACAATAGGGTAGATATACTCCTACTGGTGCTCCTTGTCGTGTAGAAGAGCTCCTCTGCAGTATTACCATGCCCAACAGGGTAGATATACTCCTACTGGTGCTCCTTGTCTTGTAGAAGATCTCCTCTGCTGTATTTACACACACAACAGCGTAGGTATACTCCCACTGGTGCTCCTTGTCGTGTAGAAGAGCTCCTCTGCAGTACTAACACACAGAACAAGATAGATATACTCCTACTGATGCTCCTTGTCTTGTAGAAGAGCTCCTCTGCAGTATTAACACACACAACAGGGTTGATATACTCCTACTGATGCTCCTTGTCTTGTAGAAGAGCTCTTCTGCAGTATTACCACACACAACAGGGTGGATATACTCCTTCTGGTGCTCCTTGTCTTGTGGAAGAGCTCCTCTGCAGTATTTACAGACACAACAGTGTAGGTATACCCCTACTGGTGCTCCTTGTCTTGTAGAAGAGCTCCTCTGCTGTATTTACACACACAACAGGGTAGGTATACTCCCACTGGTGCTCCTTGTCATGTAGAAGAGCTCCTCTGCAGTACTAACACACACAACAAGATATATATACTCCTACTGGTGCTCCATGTTGTAGAGAAGAGCTCCTCTGCAGTACTACGACATACAGCAGACGTTATACTCTTACTGGTGCTCCTTGTGGTATAGAAGAGCTGCTTTGCAGTACTACCACATACAACAGGGTAGATATAGTCCTATGTTGCTCCATGTCGTATAGAGCTCCTCTGTTGTATTAACACACACAACAGTGTAGATATATTCCCACGGTACAGAAGAGTTCCTCTTCAGTACTACCAAACACAACAGACAAGTTAGATATACTCCTATGATGCTCCATGTCTTATAGAAGAGCTTCTCTGTAGTATTAACCCACACAGCATGGTAGATATACTCCTGGTGCTCCATGTCGTACAGAAGAGCTCCTCTTCAGTACTACCAAACACAACAGACAAGTTATACTCCTACTGGTGCTCCTTGTCGTATGGTAGAGCTCCTCTGCAGTATCAACACACTCAAAAAGATAGATATACTCCTACTGGTGCTCCTTGTCATATAAAGGAGCTCCTCTGCAGTATTAACACACACAACAGACAAGTGATACTCCTACTGGGGCTCCTTGTATAGAAGAGCTCCTCTGTAGTTCTACCATACACAACAGGGTAGATATACTCCTACTCGAGCTTCTTGTCGTATAGAAGAACTCCTCTTAAGTTTTAACACTCAGAACAAGTCAGAATACTCCTACTGGTGCTCCTTGTCATAAGGAAGAGCTCCTCTGCAGTAGTACCACACACAACAGACAAAATATACTTCTAGGAGCACCTTTGCAGTAGTACTACACACAACAGAAAAGTTATACTCCTACTGGTGCTCCTTGTCGTATAGAGAAGCTCTTCTGTAGATGTATCCTATTGTGTTCTGTACAATTATCATACAAAAGACAAGGTACATCATTACTGATGCTCTTTTTAGCTCCTTTCACTTTGCAGAAACACTTCTGTAGTAATCGTATATACAACAAAACGGACATGTTTTATACATTTTCCTAAGAAGATTGTTTAGACGCTTTCATGTGCCATTACAAGCTACTGAAGCTTAAAAGAAGATCTCGGGAACCATAAGTTAACAGTAAGTAAGTTGAGATATACCCAACTGGTGCTCTTTAACATATAGAAGAGCTCCTCTGTAGTTCTATTTGATAACAATAGATAAGATTATATCACTACTAGTGCTCTTTCATACTTCCATCAACTGCATATATACCGGTATATACCACAAACAAGATACATCCACACGGGTACTCCTTTTTCTATAGAGGAGCCCCCATGTAGTACTACCATATGCGACAGGTTCATGTTGCTCTTTATTCATAATGCATAATTTGAGCTGGAAGCTTCTTTAACCATAATGGTGTCCCTGTATCGTGTAAAAGAGCTCCCCTGTAGTAATGCCAAATAAACAAAACAGCGCATCTTTAGTACTGTCACGTGGATCTCATAATAATAATATTCGGTCTAAGAGCTATTGCTATTAATGGTCCGCTATTTAGATTCTGGTATTTTGCTGTTGGTTCCGGTAAATACCAATACTAATAAAAAGGCGTGTTTTAACGAATCCGGGTCAAGTCGGCCCCGAGTCAAGTCGGCCCGGGTCAACTCGGCCAGGTCAACTCGGCCTCGGCCTGTATGGGGTTCCAGGTATGGGGGAAAGGTGGTTAGGCTAGATGGTGGGTGTATCTGTATGTTTTATCTGTCTGTCTGTCAATTTGATGGACTGACTACATACCTGATTTTTTCAGCAACCTTAGAAGTATCCAACCGTGAATCATTAATGGCTTGTCAAAGGTCTTCCAATCATGTGCTTAACCAACCAATTAAAATTCAGATCTTTAATGCCTTAGCTGTTGTGCAAACAAATCCGTAAGTGTGAAATTACTGATTAGAACAATTAATTTGGTGGAAAACAAATTACTTTTGATGTGTTATAATTAAAGACGTTTGTTTTCTTACAATTTGCTTACATCCCTAATTAAGTTGGTAACTCCTTTAATTAGTCCCTAAAAATAACTTAAATCAAAAGCGCACGAAAACAATCTTTTGTTGAAAAACTTTCTTTAATTCGCCGACATAGTCTGTATAAAATACCCGAGTAAATGGATTCAGTGTCAGATCCCAATTTGGAATCGTCATAGTTACTTGCATTTTATAACCGCCATGTCAGCTTTGTGTATTGTGTGTAAGGTGTTTGTCACTGGGCGTAAGCATGCAGTCTCTTGTGATGCTTGCGAACGCTGGCAGCATCGTCTGTGCGGGACAGGTAAATTAGCTTTTTTTCCATTAGAATGATTGATTTTAATATTACAATTCATTTTTCACATTCTCAGGAATCAGAAGACAAGCAAATGACCATTGGAAACTTTAACATGTATATTTACATGTAGTTTACATACGTTATGAATTCAACGCCCAATATTGCCAGAGTTATTGTATTTTGTTTATTAGAATTATTGTATTTTGTTTTTCAGAATTTATGTATTTTCTGGGAATCGAGTTCTATGGAAAAGATGACCGAAAATGATTGTATATGCTGATAATACGATTAATAATCAATGCATTTATTGTTTTAAGCTACTTTGTTACGTTCCAGGGGCAAATATTGTACTTTTCTGGTTTGCAGGAATTTCTCTCGCCGACTACAGAGCTGCTGTGAAAGGGGAAAGAGAGCTCCATTTCCTTTGCTTCGACTGTTGCAACGACATCCCGAGACTAGAGCCTGAAGATGTTGAGGTCAGCTATCTCTTTCTTTCTTGCTCTCTCTCTCTCTCTCTCTGAGCCGCGTAACAGAAAAGTTGCCATTATTTTTAGGCGAAAAGCAAGGCGTCAGATAAGACTGTGTATTTGCACAGTCTCGCCAGAACCTTCGCAATTCGCTCATATAAGCTGTAGGTCATGGAGAACACAGCTAAAGAATCTGCTCTAGACAAGCGAAAGGGCTGAGTACTGAAACTTTGATATTGCGGACTGTTTTCAGGGAATAATAAGATATGTCCGAATATTTATTTATTTATTTATTTATTTATTTATTGTATCTAGATAATTCTTTGTTTAAACAGATTGAGAAGATTGATGAGCCTGACCGTAGTATTGGTTTGCCTATCGCAGAGTCTACCGTTGTCTACGACGATCGACCACCTGTTCTACAGAGAAGTGTAAGTTATTCTGAAAAAAAAAAAAAAATAAATAAAATAACGCCTTTCAAAATAATGCTTTATTACGACGAGGGTATTGTTCTTGTTTCTGCTCTAAAACGTAAGATCACAGTGTATTTCTGCTCTGAAACAGAGATACTGGCAAACCCTGTTTTACATCATTTTGTTTATACGGGTTCTTCCTTGCATCTAAGTACAATGCATGCATAAAGAATTAAAAGACAAACAGCTTAAGAAACACACATCACGAACTGTATACGTATGTTTTGTTCTTAAGAACTTTTTTTATTGCTCAGATTGCACATAGCAACAGATAAGGCACTTTTTTTCATCCGAAAAATGCTGATATCTTTCTTATTATTCCCTGAAAACATATGTTATGGGTACTCATTAGAAGCGCCTCAGCGACATCACGAAAACATGCCTATATAATTTTGACCCCCTTTAACCCCACTTTTATATAGTAAAACTGGGGTTTACAGGGGTGTACATTATTTTTCTTATTTTTGCTCAAAAAACATTGTGGGTACTCGTTAGAACCGCCTTGCCGAGGCGGTTCAAACAAGTACCCACAATCTATAATTTGAGCAGCAATATGAAAAATATCAGTTTTTTTATCTGAAAATTTTCAGTTTATGGAGGTTAAATTTTCTATATATTTGAATAGGCGTGTTTTCGTAATGGAGGCGCTTCTAATGAGTACCCACAACATATGTTTTCGTGGAGAAATAAGAAAAGTATTATGTGGGTACTTTCTCTTATCTGTAGCTATGCCATCACGAACCGTATACTTACGTTTTTGTTCTTCACAACTTTTTTCATTACACAGATTCCAGTTTATACGGGTTCTTCCTTGCATCTAGGTACAATGCATGCAAAAATACAAAGGCAAACCGCTTAAGAAACATCCATCACGAACCGTATAGTTATGTTTTTGTTCTTAACAACTTTTTTATTACACAGATTACAGTCGAAGAAATGGATACCACTAACGACGACGACGACATACAACCGCCCGTTCTTGAGCGAAGTGTGCCGCTGCCTGATGGTGATTGGAACCTCCGATATTGCAACGAAGTGTAAGTTAACACTTTCTGCCGTTTTTACATTATATGTGTTCATAACGATCGCAACACCGAGGTAACAGACTCATGCGCTGAAGACCCAGTAAACCCCATTTTATATATGTAAAAGTGAGTTTGCAGGGGTAAACATTGGATAGCTATCACGAACCGTATACTTAAGTTTTTTGTTCTTAACTTTTTCATTACACAGATTCCAGTTTATACGGGTTCTTCCTTGCATCTAAGTACAATGCATGCATAAATTCAAAGGCAAACCGCTTAACAAACGCCCATCACGAACCGTATACTTATGTTTTTGTTCTTAACAACTTTTTTATTACACAGATTCCAGTCGAAGAGATGGATACCACTAACGACGACGACGACATACAACCGCCCGTTCTTGAGCGAAGTGTGCCGCTGCCTGATGGTGATATGGAACCTCCGATATTGCAACGAAGTGTAAGTTAACACTTTCTGCCGTTTTTACATTATATGTGTTCATAACGATCGTAACACCGAGGTAACAAGCTTATGCGCTGAAAACCCAGTAAACCCGATTTTATATATGTTCGCATAGTCTGTGCAGTCATTTAAATGTTTATCCGTGTTTATCTATGTTTATCTATGTTTTCTACAGGTTCGTTGGGATGCTATTGAAGAGCCACCAATTTTGGAAGTTAGCGCTCCAGTCCAAGAAGACAGAGACATTTTGGATGAATCGGCCTATAGAAGTGTAAGTTAATATATTTTTAACATGAATATGCAACGTAGAAGCCAGTAAGCATCACCTTATTTAGGGGAATTTGGTGTACATAGTTAAGTTATTTCTGCTCTAAGACATAAATTGTGGGTACATTGTGGATTGTGTATCATATTTAAATATTTGTAAATACCAATGTACTGTTTGTTAAATGTTCTGTATTGTGTTTTAATTAGAGGGCTTGGGAAGATTGGTTATACAAAACGAGCCACCCTCTTAAAGAAATTACTTACTTACTCGCTTGTTTTACAGGATACCGTGATCGATGAGACTGTGGTGATGAACCAGACCTACGTCATATCCAGAGATATGAGCGACCATGGGGACCAGAAGAACGGTGACGCTACTACGTCGGGCACCTCTTTCGACATATCCCACAGAGACGTCGATGACACCGAACCGATAGAGGAACAGTAAGATTTTATTTATTTTGTTTGTTGTGTATTAAAATGACAGTCACCGTAATTGTAATGACCGGAAAAATATAGCGGACACACCTATATGTTGGTATTTATCGCATATGCGACAAGCGCAATCTCGCCAGAGCCTTCACTACTCACACAGAACTAGAAATAGATGAACCCCTGAGATAGAATACTCAGACAGCTTACCTCACTTGATGGATCAGCATGCAAACGCAATGAAGACAAAAAGTACCAAAATATCATGTTCTGGCTCAGCTTATGATCATTTTTGTTTATATATATATATATATATATATATATATATATATATATATATATATATATATATATATATATATATAGCCGTGTAAAATGTTACTTTTTCAGACCAGTAGAGGAAGAATCCATTCTAACAGAGACCATCGTGGAAGAGATCCCAATTCGGTACCAGATCGTACAGAAGGGAAGTCAGCGTGGACAGAAGTTGTTGGTGGACAGTCTGGGCTATTCCTATGAAACATTATCGTAGCATGCTTTCAGTATTTTTATATTGCAGGTGAATCAAGGCTTTCTTAAATGTGAAGATTTTCTAGTAGGCGACATTCGTGTGGATACGCAGCGCCATTTTCTTTTTGCTACCGAGAAGCAACTCAGCCTCCTGCGGTCAGCTAAACGATGGTACATGGACGGGACGTTCAAGGTAACGTTAGTTAGTTTGTTTCATTATGTTTTTTATCTTGTATTTTTTTTTTCACATTACCTTTTATTGTACCATAAAACTGATGTGGATATTTAGAATTTCAAACTCGAGTAGTTTTTGTTTTACGGTATTAACAGCCATGTATTAATGGAAGCAATCTATTTTTTAATCGAGAAAGTCGCGTAATAGCGACCTCACATGATTTTTCAAAACAATAACATCAGCCAAGTCCGTTTTACTGTAAATCCCCTAGTATATGATATCACTAAATTTTGTTCAATCCTCAAATTTACTGTTATATTGCAGATGCGACATGATGTTTTTCACCATTAATTTTCGTAATTAATATCGTTTAAATCGAAAACGAGTCTATGTCTTAAAGTCTAATCATGACAGCAGCAGATGAAAATTTTATATTTGTTTAATCATTTTTAGAGTAAATTAAACCTGACATTTCATGTGACTCGTCTGGCTGACGAGTCCAAATGAAATGCCAAGTTTTATAATTTTTTTATGGAAAAATAATAACAAAAAAAAAAAAAAGATGTTGTCTGCTACAATTTTGCATAGCCTATTTTCTGGGAAAAATAATCGGAATATTGCAAAATGACGTCTGCTGAAATTTTTATCCAGTATGGTGAGCGGAAACAAATTTACTAGGAAGTAAACATTGTATTGTTTTCGTATGTAATATATTTAGTGACATCACTAATTCGATGTAGTGATATCACTAATTCTTCATATTTAGTGATAGCACTAATTCGAATTTTGAAATCACTAATTCGATTTTGCGATATCACTTAATCATGTCTATTTAGTGATATCACTAAACCGACTTAGTGATATCACAAAATCGAATTAGTGATATCACAAAATCAATTAAGTAAAAGGCACCTCATACATTGGGACCTAACAAATGTTAATGCATAGAAAACCACGTAGGTCTTTATATAAAATGACACAAGTCTGTTGTTTGAACAGGTTCTCAGCGACCCCTGGAAGAGACAAGGCCAGTTGTTCTCGATCCATGCTTTCGTCGAGAAGGATGGTCAGACGCAGCAGTTTCCCCTGGCTTTCTGCATCATGTCTCGGAAGACCATCGCCGACTATAGTGAGGTAATAACTACGCTACAATTATTTATTATGAATATTATCGTAGAGTACTACGTACGATATAAGCTTTTCATGTTAATACGTTGTAATATTAGGCACTATTAAAGCCAGCACATGACATATGGTACTAATCGCATATGCGACCAACAAGGATCATAGGCGGCTGCACATCCGCGCGGTCACGCCAGAGCCTTTGTAGGTCGAACTCATGAAATATGGAACTGGATGAATGTTCTGGGACCTCGAATTAGCCATTTTGTTCTTATGCGCATTTGAAGAATTACATAACGGAGCATGCAAAGTGCTTTGGGGTGTCAAAGGGTAGAAAATTATAGTATGTTGATGCTAGTTTTGTATATTAATTTATAGCATAAATAATATAATGTAATCCATATCGTTTTATTTCCCTTCAGGTTTTCCGGGTCCTTGTTGATAAACTCGGCCACGTCGCAGTAGAAGGTTTCGTCGTCGATTTTGAAGCAGGTGAGAAAATACTACTACTACTACTACTACTATAATAATAATAATAATAATAATAAATAATAATAAATGAAAGTTACTTACTGCAAACGTTGCTGAAGCCAAATTTCCTTTCTTTCGTTTGTTTGTTCATTTGTTCGTCAGGAAAAAGCTTAATCTACGCCGAAAGTCATATATATTTTAAATTGTTGTCACTTGTTTCGGACAATAGATTTTTGACTATTAATTTATTTTCAGCTGCTTGGAGAGCCCTTCGAGATGTTTTTCCAGGAACGACGATCAAGGGCTGTGTGTTCCACTGGAACCAGGCTGTGTGGCGACATGTGCAGCAGTTTGGCTTGGCAGCGACCTACCAGCTACGACAGGGGATGTACGATTACATACGACAGCTGATGGCGCTTCCCTTTCTTCCCGCCAGACACATTCGCCAGACCTTCGATCATCTGAAGACCAAGGCCAACACACCACCACTCCAGCAGCTGGTCGACTACATGGACAGACAGTGGTTTCAGCACGCTGTGTTCGATGTCTCGTCGTGGTGCGTCTTCCGACAGGCAGTCCGAACTAACAACGATGTCGAAGGTAACCAATTTACCATTACATTGCATATTGTTATATACATGTACCTCTTCTCAATGTTTTGCTGTTCGGGATGCAGGACATAACAACACTTGGGCTTGGCAAACGTTTAAACACGGAAAAGAATGTTTTGTCCTCAGTCTCTCTAAACGAATCGACAGATAGAAACTCCCTGTTAAAATCATGCAGTCTGCACGATTTGTTATCTTTGATACAATACTAGGTCAATGGCCTCAAAGAAGATTTCTTGGAACATGCTACCCTCGGCTACATTCCAAATGAATACTACCATTCTCATAAATCTCAAAAGGTATCATTTTAAAGGTTTATGCCCTACTTCTAGGCACTCTTAATTTCGGAGTTTTATTGTTGGAATTTTATGAAATGTTTTTAATTTTTCCAGGCTGGCATCATCGGCTCAACAGCAAGGCGGGTATGGGTGGACTTGGCTTCTACATGCTGGTTCCGCTGCTGAGACGTGAGGCAACGCTGATGGAGTTGGCACTGAGGAGCGGTGACCTACAGCGAGATCGTCGAGGGACAACGCGGCGGCTAGAGGTACGACTTGAACAGTTATGGTCGCAGTACTTGGAGCACGAGATCACGACAACAGCCTTCCTGAAAGCGTGCGGGTCGTTGTATGGTGTTAGGCCGACTGTTCGAGACACTGAGGAGACTGAGTGAAATTCATGGACTTACAATTACGATGTTCATCCCAATTATATTTAATTATATTTTTTTATGTGTGTTTTCTTATCATAGAAGTGCAATTATTGTGAATTTTCTTTGTAAAAAAATTAGAAGACCCTTTTATATAAATTTCGGCGCATGATATGTGTACACGCACTGACTAGTAACGGCCCATCCCAACAAAGGGAGGGTTGATTCAGATTCTGTGCGTTATTCAATCATGTGTGCCACATACTTACAGATGTTAATCTATTTGAGCCAGATGAACTCTTATAATGTAGTCCTAGATCAGACGCCGAGTTTGGATGCGTCTAATCCGGGTCTACAGATTTTAGTGTACTTACTTTCCAGCAAAAGTTCATGCAAATTGTCGGTTGAGTACAGGTACATGTATGAGCTCCGAATTGTGTTGTGTTACGCATTAGAAGTGCCTTACTGAGGCGATTCTAATGAGTACCCACAACAAATGCTTTTGCAGAAATGTCGGTACTTTTTGGTTTAATAAAAGGACATTGTCTGGAGCTTAACTGTAAAATATAATCACATTGTCTTACTGATGATTCTGTTTTCACAACCTGCCATACAAAAGTGGCGGTGTAATTGGTTTCATGATAGGCGTCTTTGTGGCCATCAGTCTGTTTCACGTCCGTAAGTAATTGATTTCATGTTGATGAATTGAAATGTCAATGGATTTTGACTTGGTATGCACATTCATATTTTGAGATCTGGTTTCAGATTGCTAATCTTTAATTTGTAAGAATAATAATGTGACCTCCACATGGTAATGGCGGGTAATATCATTTCACATTATATGTTTCACATGCAAAACAAAGAAGAAGAAAAAAAAGAGAAAAAAAAAATAGAAAATCGGATAAAAGAAAAGAAAAGAACAAAAAGAGAAAAAAAGGGGGAAAAAAAGGAAAAAAAAAAAAAAAAAGAAAGAAAGCAAAGTGAAATAAATAAATATAAAAAAAAAGAAGTTTGGTTTAAAAAAAAAAAAAGAAAAAAAAAGAAAAAAAAAAGAAACATAGGTTCAGGTCTGAGACCAATTTTAAAATAGAGGTATTTATTCTCTTATTTCCTTGAACGCTAATATCTCAATGTCTCACGCTCTGAACCTATTTAAAAGAAAAAAAATAAGAAAAAGAAGAAGGGAAAAGAAAAAAAACATGGCCGGTAAATGGTTGCAAAATTACTTCGGAAAATTTCTTGAGAAATTTTTCCTCAGTTGTTTTGCAGCAAGACCTAGTCATACCTCCCCGTTTTGGTGCTGGCTGGAAACTATGGATGAGAACAGTTTTTTAAAAGCATAAAAACCTTTTCTCATCCATAGGCTAACATGACAGGTCGACATGATGAAGCTATTTTTTACAGCTCTTTAAAGACAGCCCGTCGTCCGGAAGAAGAAGACAACACCTGAACACTGTAAGTTTATTTATTTATTCTGATTTATTTACCGGATTTTTCAAGAGTGTTTGGTATCCTGAAAAGGACACAACATAATTGCCTAAAAAACATATTAAATATGCAAATAACGTCACTTATCACTATTTAATTATCAGCTTGACCGATCACTAATTAGTGCAATCAGGGGATAATAGAAAATGAATTTTGTTATAAATAGCATCCGAAAGACCAACAAACAGCATAAAGTATATGAATAACTGAACAAATAAGTGCGTTGCGATAATGTGTTTGTGTAACCTACAAAACAGGCCGAGTTGACCCGGCCGAGTTGACTCGGGGGCCGAGTTGGTTACAGGCCGAGTTGACCCGGGACCGTTTTAACCCGGTCATGAATATTCATGAACCCTGCAGCGGTGTTCCTTTTCCGACTACCGACTCCTGCACACTAGGAACACTGGCACTTGAAATTCCGTTCGTATTTACCCTTATTGACCCTATTTTGATTATACTTACTTTCTCACCTCACAAATACCACTTGAAATTTAGTAAAACCTGTCTGACTGACACAAATTCTATATGCGCATTGCTAGATGAACGTACAAAACGGAGTCTTCAGATTTATTTCTACGCTTCTCTTTCCGTTTTTTTTTTTTATTATTATAATTGTATGTTTGATTGTGCTAAGAGGATAACTGTATACTTAGAAAATCATCTCTCTAGGATTCATTTACCTTCTCAAGAATCCTGGATCTTCTTGCGAAGTGTTTTGTACTTTTGTCAGTCCTTTTAGATTCTTTGCTTGTTTGACGGTTCTACGGTTCAGTCATTGGTAGGGTCATGGCTCGTCGGTCAGGAAATCTACTTATCATAAGGTATAAGCACACCAAGTTTGAATGCCCCACAGAAGCTCAAATATGTTTTGAAATATATCTTGCTGACAAGATTTCCTGATCATTATATTACAAGGGTCATAACTCGGAATGTATCCAAACGTTAATCATTGACAGGTGCTCGACTCAGCATTCCAATCAGCATACCAAATTTCAAGGTTCTTGCTCAAACGCTTTCGAGATATCATGCTGATTAGATTCCATTATGTCCGTCGAAAAAGAGGCATAATCGGAAAAGGGGCATAATTCTGGAATTACAAGTCCGACGGAAAAAAACGAGTCCACTTATTTTCTATCCTGATTTAACACATAAAGTTTCAAGAGCCTAACTCTTTGCAAAGTGTGTCGAAGGAACGGACGAACGAACGACCTAAACAGAATATGGACAGTTTGAGGAGCCTAAACAGCGTATAGCGAAGGCATTCGACACTTTGAGGAGCCCAAACAGCGTATAGCGAAGGCATGGGACAGTTTGAGGGGCCAAAATAGCGTATAGCGAAGGCACGGGACAGTTAGAGGAGCCTGAACACCTTATAGCGAAGTCATGGGTCAGTTTGAGGGGCCCAAACAGCGTATAGCGAAGGCATGGGACAGTTTGAGGGGCCAAAATAGCGTATAGCAAAGGCACGGGACAGTTTGAGGAGCCTGAACAGCGTATAGCGAAGGCATTGGACAGTTTGAGGGGCCCAAACAGCATATAGCGAAGGCATGGGGCAGTCTGAGGGGCCAAAATAGCGTATAGTGAAGGCATGGGACAGTTTGAGGGTCCCAAACTGCGTATAGTGAAGGCATGGGACAGTTTGAGGGACCCAAACAGCGTATAGCGAAGGCATGGCCAGATTGGGGAGCCTAAACAGCGTATAGAGAAGGCATTGGACAATTTGAGGATCCAAACCAGCATATAGTGAAGGCATGGGACAGTTTGAGGAGATCAAACAGCGTAAAGCGAAGGCATGGGACAGTTTGAGGAGCCCAAACAGCGTATAGCGACGGCATGGGACACTTTGAGGAGTCCCAAACTGCGTATAGCGAAGGCATGGGATAGTTTGAGGAGCTCAAACGGCGTATAGCGAAGGCATTGGACAGTTTGAGGAGCCCAAACAGCGTATAGTGAAGGCACTGGACACTTTGAGGAGCCCTAAACTGCGTAAAGTGAAGGCATGGGATAGTTTGAGGAACTCAAACGGCGTATACCGAAGGCATTGGACAGATTGAGGAGCCCAAACATCGTATAGTGAAGGCATGGGACAGTTTGAGGAGCCCAAACAGCGTATAGTGAAGGCATTGGACAGTTTGAGGAGCCCAAACAGCATAAAGTGAAGACATGGGGCAGTTTGAGGAGCCCAAACAGTGTATAGCGAAGGCTTGGGACAATTTGAGGAGCCCAAACAGCGAATAGCGAAGGCATGTGGCAGTTTGAGGAGACCAAACAGCGTATAGCGACGGCATGGGACAGTTTGAGGAGCCCGAAGAGCGTATAGCCAAGGCATGGGACAGTTTGAGGAGCCTGAACAGCGTATAGCGAAGGTATTGGGCAATTTGAGGAACCTAAGCAGCGTACAGCGAAGGTATTGGACACTTTGAGGAACCCAAGCATCGTACAGCGAAGGTATTGGACAATTTTAGGAACCCAAACAGGGTATGGCGAAGGTATTGGACAATTTGACGAACCCAAACAGGGTATAGCGAAGGTATTTGACAATTTGAGGAACCCAAACAGGGTATAGCGAAGGTATTGGACAATTTGAGGAACCCAGGCAGCGTACAGCGAAGGTATTGGACACTGAGGAACCCAAGCAGCGTACAACGAAGGTATTGGACAATTTGAGGAACCCAAACAGGGTATAGCGAAGGTATTGGACAATTTGAGGAACCCAAGCAGCATACAGCGAAGGTATTGGACAATTTGAGGAACCCACACAGGATATAGCGAAGGTATTAGGGCATTTGAGGAACCAAACAACATACATCAAAGGTACTGGACAGTTTAAGGAATTCACACAGCATATGGTAGAGGTATTGGGCAATTTAAGGAAACCAAACAGCTTATAGCGAATGTTTTGTCTGTTTTAGTTGAGGTTTTACGGCCCAGTCAACACTTAGGGTCATTTCGAGCGCGGTCAGTTTGCCTAACCACACTTTGCATGGGCAGGCTTAGTCCTCTAAGCTGTTAGCAATTCTTGTGCACATTCTTTCGCCAGAAAACCGACAACTGCCCTTCTTGAATCAGCAGAAGGGAGAGGATGACCATAGAAAATATTTCATGATCAACCTCAACGAAAGTATGTTCCCGGGCCCGGTGGGGATCGAACCCGCCACCTCCTGATTACCAGCTGGACACGCATCCGACTGAGCCACCGAGGCCGGCGTATAGCGAAGGTATTGGACATCTTCGACAAATTTGTCTGTGCCTTCCTTGTTAGACACACACGCCCATATTTAGTATTATTTACATAACAAATCACGTCATGGAAAAAGGGGGTTTCGAGGTATATACTGGCAACGAAAGCTAGGTCATAGTTACTGTAGAACAGAATAGAATACTTTTAGCAACCAATCAAGATCCCCATCGGGCATATAAAAATACATATAAAAATTCGATTAAAAAAACAAAACAAAAAACAAAAAAAACATAACATATACAACCATATATAAGCAAACATCTTAGACAGCAGAACACATAAATGCTGCAACAATGCAACATCATGACAAAATTGATGGCTAATGAATAGCGCATTATGTGAATGATCTACACCAACGGTCTAATATTTTAATAGCAAATACAAGTTCTTTTAGAATGTTACATCTTTTTTTTTTTTTCAAAACAACTATGCATATAACAACTATGCATATTTTCAATGGTATTCATATTATAAAATCTATCTATTTTTTCCTCGCTTTCTTAAAATACCGTCCAGTTTTAACCCTTAAAACGCCAAGAAAACCTACATCTGAAAATGTTGTCTGTTTATGTCGTCTGCTGAATATTCTTGCAATTTTTGCATACAGGCAAACAGTGTGGACCCAGATCTGACTGGTCCACACTGTTTGCAAAAATGACTTAAAATCACAAGCAGATGACAAAGCAGACGATAATTGTTGTGATTGGCAGTTTAAGGGTTAATAACTGGGTTATGTGTACTAATTTTTATTTTGCATACCCTATCTTTACCCTAAGTATTTGTTCTAAAGTTTTAACAAGTATAATTAACTACCCGATGTTAAATCTAAAAATTGCTAAATGAGTGGCAAACAGTGTAGACCCTGATGAGACGCCGCATTCTGCATAGTAAAGGCATTTGTCTGGCTGTGCGTCCATTACGAAAACAAGCCTATTCAAATATACTGAAAATTTTACCACCAAAAACTGAAAATTTTCAGATAAAAATTCTGATATTTTTCATATTTCTGATCAAAACATAGATTGTGGGTACTCGTTAGAACCGCCTCGACGAGGCGGTTCTAACGAGTACCCACAATCTATGTTTTTGAGCAGAAATAAGAAAAATAATGTATACCCCTGTAAACCCCAGTTTTACTATATAAAAGTGGAGTTTATGGGGGTCAACATTATATAGGTATGTTTTCGTGATGTCTTCGCTGGCTGAACTGGACCATTGCTGTTCATACATGTCCCGAAGACTCGTTTTCTCGTGGTATGGTCCTGATCTCGTATTTATCTTAACTCTTAAGGCGCCAATCACAACTGCAGCAAAAGACATTTTGAAATACTTTTGTATTATTTTTTTTTCGGAGAAAGTAAGGTTTGACATTTCATGTGACTCGTCTGCCTAGCCTCACTTTCAGCAGATGATTGAAACTCTTGCCTTATTTTCTCAGAAAAATAAGATAAAATTGATAAAATAAAAAAAAAATCAAAATGTCGTCTGCTGCAGTTGTGATCGGCGCTTTAATGATATTTGCTAACTCAATATGTACACAGTATAGGTAAGGTCTTTCTCCAATTTTTTAACACTTGTCCTGCTGAACCCGGATATGCCTCGCCTTTGCAAACAGTGTAGATCCAGATCAGTCGATTTCTGATCTGTGTCTATACTGTTTATCATTCAGTATATGAATTTGTATTGACAACCGGGATCAAGCAATCGGACTGACTGACAATTAGAAGTGGGCGTGACTTATTTTTATTCAGCATGACAAGGGTTAATGACTGTTAACATACGAGCCAGCACACCACAACCTACAATAAGCCCTGTGTGACAAGCAAAGACTCAGATCAGCCTGTACATCTATCCAGGATGGCAGGGGTTCTCGTTTATCCCTCTTTGGATAGCCTGGAGGCTGTCGAAGGCACATGCGATCAGCAAAGACTTTGATCAGACTGCGCGGATGCGCAGGCTGATCTCTTCGCTGGTCGCACGTCTTATATTAGGTTTTGTCGTGCACTGGCTCAATTATAGTTCTGTCCATAACCTAGCCACAACGTCAGAAAACGTACCTTTGGACATGTTTGCTCAGCGAAGATTCAGATCAGTCTGGTTATTCGCACAATCTAAACATAACCTTAACTGGGTGCATTTTGGATAGCCAAGGATGTAGTTTCTTCATGCGGATAACGAACTCTGATCAGACTGTGCAGGCTGATACGAGTTTTCGATGGGCTAGAAGCATCCTGGTGTCGAGTGGTTAGTGTTCCCGACTTCGGATCAAAAGATACCGTGTTCGAATCCCGCTGGTGGCGGAATTCTGCTCATGACATTACGGCGCTCCATTGCCTTTTATTATCACCCTTCCATCGTCTTGATATGACTTAAATAATGTTGAAAGTGACATAAAATTATCATCATTATCTCTTTATTCCAGAATCACCGGTGCTAAATAGTGACATAAAACAACACATCATCTTTTTATTCCAGACTCACCGGTGCTCAATTAAATCCACATGTTGGATAACGAACTCTGATCAGACTGTGCAGGCTGATACGAGTTTTCGATGGGCTAGAAGCATCCTGGTGTCGAGTGGTTAGTGTTCCCGACTTCGGATCAAAAGATACCGTGTTCGAATCCCGCTGGTGGCGGAATTCTGCTCATGACATTACGGCGCTCCATTGCCTTTTATTATCACCCTTCCATCGTCTTGATATGACTTAAATAATGTTGAAAGTGACATAAAATTATCATCATTATCTCTTTATTCCAGAATCACCGGTGCTAAATAGTGACATAAAACAACACATCATCTTTTTATTCCAGACTCACCGGTGCTCAATTAAAACCTCATTTATTTCTAAGGGAGGACAGTTGTTGGTGAAGCTGTGTGAAATCACAGTCTTAACATACATAATACTACGTCAAAGTAACATCAATTTGTTCAGTTCGTGCAAATACCAAGGTAACCGAATTAAAAAGAAAACAGTAAAAATGAAAATTCCCAGTTCATCAGCGGAGGACAGAGCTACGATATGGCGTGGCGCCTACGTTAGCTGGGTGTTATCATTACTAATTTTCGGCACAGCACTGTATGTCCTTACTCCTGGAACAGAACGGGATTTCCCAACCCCCGTGGAACGCTTTATATATACACTGAAATGGCAGTTCTTCCATTCTTACTTGGAATTATGAAAGTGTGCTCACAGCGCATGAACACCATGGCCATGGATCCCATCCCTGGTAAAACTGAACACCTGATTGCTGTTGATCTTAGATACCTTCAAAATACCCTTGAACAGCTGCTCCTCAGTGTTAGTGGTCAGTTATGTTATCTGTCTATATTTCACCCACATATCTAACTAGGGTAATACCATCACTTGTGATCATTTTTATCATTGGTAGGCTGCTGTTTTACATTGGGTATACCATTGACTTCCTTGTCTATATTTACTGTGTATTTTGTTTCTTTGCATATTGATCCATTTTAGTCTGAAAACCCCTAAAAGAGCATTTGGCAAACAGTGCACACCAAGATCAGATGCCGCAGAATGTGGCGTCTGATCAGGGTCTCCATTGTTTGCAAATAGTTTAGCCACTTTACTCTAGGAATGTCTAAATCACATAGCTTGGCATACCTAAAATTGAAATTGGACTCTTCTAATCTATATGGTGGAGGGCTGGAAGTTTGTTCAGTCTAAAGTGGGTTAATATGAAATTATATACTTTCATGGGAGAGGCAACTTCTGAAAAGGAGTCTACTTTAAAGGGAAATAATTTGCAAATTCTTTATTTGCTCCAAGGGAGCAAATTCTTTCCTTTTAGAGTAGACCATTCTTCAAAGAGAGATTTGTGTGCAGGAAACCAAACTGGAAGTCTCCACCATCTGTAACACTGGAAGGATCTTGCTTTAGTAACCAATTTGTGCCTACCGTCCCATAAAAAAGACATTGGAAAGCAGTGTAAACCCAGATCAGACGCCGCAGAACGTGGCGTCTTATCAGGGTCTTCACTGTTTGCATTACATACAAAAATTTCTGTGAAACATGGTAATAATAATAAGTAACCAGTCACCCCTTTTATTGTAAATGAACCTATCCAAAGCATAGAGGTAGAAGAGTCCACTTGGCATAAAAGGCTTAACATGCTTTGGGTCCATGGAATGGAATAGTTTTATGTACATAGCTCCAGACCAGGCGCTTTTATCAACCAAAAACTATCAATATTTTTCTTATTTCTCCTCTGTTACTCCTTCTGAGGGCAAATATTCTTTCCTTTAAGAGTAGCCTACAATGCGATTGGTTGGTTTGGAGTTTAACGGCCCAGTCAACACCGTTGTCACGTCGAACGCGGTCAGTTTACCTAATCACACTTTTCCTGGGCACTGAGGCTTAGTCCTCTAAGCGGTTGACTGGTGCTTGGGCATTCATTCACCAGAAACTAGCAATTGCCCCTTAAATCAGTGGAAGGGAGAGATTGAATGTAAAAAAACATTTCATGATCAATCTCCACAAAAGAATGTTGCCGTATCCGGTGGGGATCATACCCACGACCTAATGATCACCAGTCAGATGAGCCACCGAGGGAACATGCCAGTTATTTCCCTTTTAAGTTATCCATTTACCTAACTATAGAAACATTGTTAACCCTAGTCATGCTGAATAAATTAAGATGCCACGCCCTTTCAAATTTTCAGCCAATCGGATTACTTGATCCAGATTTTTGACATAAATTCAAATGCTGAATGGCAAACAGTGTGGATCCAGATCAGTTGGCTTCTTAGAAGCCAACTGATCTGGATCTACACTGTTTGCAAAGGCAGGGTATATCCGGATTCAGCAGGACAAGGGTTAATAAAAATATTTTTCCTATAAGAATAGCCAGAAATAAAAAGGGAGGTTAATATTTCCTTATCAGAGTTACTTCCCTTTGAGATATATCCATTTCCCTATTACTATTAACATTGCATTATGGTTTCAGAACAAATTCGTTATATATTAAACTATTGTAGCTCCGATATTTTGTATAAATAAATATCTATTTGCTCAAAGCAAACTGAGCCACCTCATGACAAAACCAACATAATGGCATGTGTGTCCAGCGAAGACAGATCAGACTGGACATCCGCCCAGTCTGATTAGAGTTTTCGCTGTCGGCATGAAGAAAGCTTGATTCCTTAGCTATTCAAAGCTCACAGCAAACTCTGATCAGACTGTGCAGATGCACAGGCTGATCTGACTCTTCACTGGGCGCACATCCATTTTTATCCCCACGCTTTTTTTAAAGCGATGGGGATATTGTTAACGCGTCCGTCCGTAGCTACCTCCTCCTAAGCTACTGGGCGGATTCTACCAAATTTGCTGCATCACTACCCCTCATGGCAAGGATGTGCAAAAGCAGCATTATTTTTCTGTGCATCCGTCCGTGCATCCGTCCATTTGTCTGTCACACTATCTCCTAAACAACTGGGCAGAATTCAACCAAACTTGCTACATCACTTCCTCTCATGGTTAGGGTGTGCGAGAGCAACATTACTTTTCCGTGTGTCCGTTCATCTGTGCGTCTGTCATCCATCCATCTGTCTGTCATGCTATCTTCTCCTAAACAACTGGGTGGAATTCAACCAAACTTGCTATATCACTTCCCCTCATGGCAAGGGTGTACGAGAGCAACACTTTTTTTTATGCGTCCATCGTCCGTCCATCTGTCAGTCACACTATCTCCTAGACCATTGTGTGGAATTCAACCAAACTCCCTCATGGTAAGGGTGTGCAAGATAAATGTTATTTTTCCGCGCGTGCATCGTCTGTTCATCTGTCCGTCATATCTCCTCCTAAACCACTAGGCAGAATTCAACCAAACTTGCTACATCACTTTCCCTTATGGTAAGGGTGTGCAAGAGTAACATTCTCTTCATGTGTCTGTCCGTCTGTCACGCTATCTCCTCCTAAACCACTGGGCATAATTTAACCAAATTTGCTACATGACCTCCCCTCATGGAAAGGGTGTGGGAGAGCAAGCCTATCCGTCTGTCATGCTATTAGCAACAAGCGTGGGGATTTGCGATGGCGCGCCGACTGCGTTGGTTTTGACATGACGTGGTTCATTTCTTGTTACTGGTATCTTTCAGAACTTTAATTGTTTTGTATACTTAATAAAGTCTCAATTACAGTCTTACTGCCATTAGTTTGCTTCTTTAACTCACTTTAGTCTGGGGATACCCAAAAGGGTATTTGCAAACAGTGCAGATCCAGAACAGATACATGTGCAAGAAATCTCAGGTGTCATCATTGTTCGAGATTGTTCGTCGTGCTCAAATGGTCCGAATCAATAAATCAATAAATGGCCCAAAACCAGTTTTCCACTCATGCTGAGAGGTGGTTTTGACCTGAGTGGCAAAATTTGTCGCATCATTTATTGCAGTTGAGAGGACTGTTTCATCGCTTGATGTTTACTTTGTATTTATTTAAATCTCATTTAAGTCTAGCGTCCTATAAAAGGGAAATAGGCAAACAGTGCAGACCCTGCCGAATAATTATTTATATCTGATCACAAGGGTCCTTTATTATATGTGTCATATGTCACTATAGAAAGAATAGAAATGAAACATAAACCGTTTCACACTTAAACTCAGAGCACTTAAATTATAACTTTAAAATTTATGATGAAATTATTTCATATCGGAGATTAAGGTCTCTGAATTGAAAAATAAAAATGTTTTAGTCATTAAAACTGATCCAAAATATTTTACCGTATATTGATAACAGCAAAACAGCATGTGTCAAATTCTCAATAAATCTCCTCTCCTGTGAATTGTGACATTCTCCCTAAGACTTCGTGAAAATGGCGGAAAATCCAGAAATGACCCGACAGGGTAAAAAGACAGGAATCATTAAAACTGACCATTTTAATCTCATTATTTTGAAATAAAAGCGCTGCAAGCACTGCACCATGCCCCGCCACTGCACTTACATCAAGTGCCATGACTCTGTCAAAAATGAAATCAAAGGACTGTGCATTAGTCTTTCCCTAAATAAAGTTGACATGAATATATGACTGAGATGACTATTTTCAATGTTCAAAGGGCCATAACTCAAAAAGCAAGTAAACCAGAATTACAATTCTCTTTTTCTGCAGATCTCCTCATGGTGCTTCATATTCGTGTAAAGTTTACAAGTATATCACAGAAACTGTTATTTTCAATGTTCAAAGACCCATAACTCAAAAAGTAATTAAGCCAGACATAAGTTCTACATGTCATCTTATTTTGCTTTACATTTTTGCAAAGCTTCAAGAAAATCTCTGGAACCATTTTCAAGTTATAACAAGATGTGTTTGTGAAACACGAACATATCCCTGGGCTAAGGTCAAATTTTTCTTAAAAGTAGGTCACAGGTCAAGGTCAAGGTCACAGGTCAGAATTTTTTGTATGTGGGGAGCCCTTGTCACAAGGAACCGACATGCCAAAAAGGAAGGCTCTATCTGAAACGGTTCAAAAGTTATGACCAATGTTATTTTTTTCTTTAAAGTACATGTAGGTGACAGGTCAAGGTCAGATATCAATTTTTTTTGTATGAGTGGGAAGCCCTTGTCACAAGGAACCTACATGCCAATATAAAGGCTCTATCTCAAACGGTTCAAAAATTATCGGGCCAAGGTCATTTTTTTCTTTAAAGTAGGTCACAGGTCAAGGTCACAAGTCAAAATGTTTTGTATGAGTGGGAAGCCTTTGTCACAAGGAACCTACATGCCATATATGAAGGCTCTATCTGAAAAGGTTCAAAAGTTATGACCAATGTTAATTTTTTCTTTAAAGTAGGTCACAGGTCAAGGTCAGATGTCATTTTTTTTATGAGTGGAAAGCCCTTGTCACAAGAAACCTACATGCCAAATACAAAGACTCTGTCTCAAATGGTTCAAAAGTTATCGGGCCAAGGTCATTTTTTAAGGTAGTCACAAGTCAAGGTCATAGGTCATTTTTTTGTATGAGTGGGAAGCCCTTGTCACAAGACACCTACATGCCAAATATGAAGGCTCTATCTGAAACAGTTCAAAATTTATGACCAGTGTTAATTTTTTCTTTAAAGTAGGTCGCAGGTCAAGGTCAGAGGTCAAATTTTTTCATATGAGTGGGAAGCCCTTGTCATAAGGAACGTACAAGCCAAATATAAAGGCTCTCTCAAATGGTTAAAAAATTATCGGGCCAAAGTAGGTCACAGGTCAATTTTTTTGTATGAGTGGGGAAGCCCTTGTCACAAGAAACCTACATGCCAAATATGGAGGCTCTATCTGAAATGGTTCAAAAGTTATGACCAATGTTAATTTTTTCTTTAAAGTAGGCCACAAGTCAAGTTCAGAGGTCAAAATTTTGTGTATGAGTGGGAAGCCCTTGTCACAAGGAACCTACATGCCAAATATAAAGGCTCTATCTCAAATGGTTCAAAAGTTAGGACCAATGTTAAAGTTGTCCAACTAACAAACCAACAAATAGACAGGGCAAAAACAATATGTCCCCGCTTCACTACTGGGGACATAAAAAGGGCACAAGTATATGACAGGGATAACTATTTACAATGTCCAAAGGACAGTAACTCCAAAAGCATGTAATGTAGAGTTATGGTTCTTGTGTTGTGCACATCATATCATGGTGATATACATCTGCATAAAGTTTCAAGAAAATATCTCCAACGGTTTTCAAGTATCAGAGCGGATATATATAATATAGAAATCACTGTTTTCAATGTTCAAAGGGCAATAACTACAAAGGTAGGTTAAGCAGAGTTAGGGTTCTTATGTTCTGCACCTCGTCTCATGTTGCTTTACATCTTTGTCAAAATAACTGAACCGGTTTCCAACCAACAGAGCTGACACAAGTACGTGATAGAAATTAACATTTTCAATATTTACTATGTTCAAAGGGTAGTAACTCCAAAAGTAGGTTAACCAGAGCTAGGATTCTTGTGTTCTGCACATCCTATTATGGTGCCTTACATTTGTGAGAAATTTCATGAAAATATCTAAAACAGTTTTCAACTTACAGAGTGGACACAAGTGCATAGTAGAAATAGCTATGTTCAATGTTCAAAGAGAAATATCTTCAAAAGTAGGCAAATTAGGTTATGGTTCATGAGTTCTGCATGTCGTATCATAAAGCTTTAAATTTGTGTGAAGTTTCATCAAAATGTCTCAAACAGTTTCCAACTTACAGAGCGGACACAAAACGTGGTAGAAATGGCTATTTTCAATATTTACAATGTTCAAAGGGCTGTAACTCCAAAGGTAGGTTAACCAGAGTTATGGTTCTTATGGTCTGCACGTCGTCTCATGGTGCTTTACATTTGCAAGAGATTTCATGAAAATATCTTGAAGTTTTCAACTTATAGAGCCAGAATGAGTACATGGTGGAAAGGCCTATGTGCAAAGTTGAAAGGGCAATAACTCCAAAAGTAGGCAATCAGAGTTACAGTTCATGTGTTCTGCACTTTGCCTCATGGTGCTTTATATTTGTGTGAAGTTTCGTGAAAATATCATGACTGGTATCAGAGTTATGGAGTGGACACAAGTATATGGTAGAAATGGCTATTTTCAATATTTATAATGTTCAAAGGGCTGTAACTCCAAGGTTAACCAGAGCTATGGTTCTTATGTTCTGCATGTCATCTCATGGTGCTTTACATTTGTGAGTGATTTCATGAAAATATCTTAAAGTTTTCAACTTACAGAGCAGACAGAGTACCATGTGGAAATGACTGTTCGATATTCAAAGGGCAATAACTCCAAAACTCAAAATTTCGGATGGTATAACATAATACCTCGCCACTTATGTGACGGGGCATAATAATTTATATTTGTGTGAAGTATCGTGAAAATATCACAAACGGAATTATGGAGTGGACACGAGTACATGGTAGAAATGGCATAGTTCAATGTTCAAAGGGTTATAACTCTGTAAGTAGGCAAACTCATGGTAGTTTACATTGGTGTGAAGTTTTATGAAAATATCTCAAACGGTTTCAAAGTTATGGAGCGAACACGAAATTATGAAGTGCTGACCGACGGACGGACACTTGAAATTTCGGAAGGTATAACGTAATACCACACCACTTACATGGCAGGGCATAATAAAAATTATACCATTAGAACGGTCAAATACATTTGTATATGAAACTGTTTGCACGGGATAACTATTGGATTCGTTTTTAAAGATAATATGTGTGAAAGCGATTGAAATCCCCATAAAATTTCTTAATTTACTATATAATTATTGCATTTTCATGGTGCTTCTATTTTCCCTCAAAATAGACCATTTTCCTTTCAAGATGGATTTTAATTTACATCATCTTAAAACTAAGATAATTTGCACAGGCATGATAACATTAATAGAAAATTTGATATTAAAGATCAAAATATAAAATTTCGTGCTGATGAGAATTCTTCAGTATGGTCACAGAATGTGGCATCTGATCAGGATCTACACTGTTTGTATCAACTACAGGAATGTATAAAACAGTGTAAAAACTAACCAGACACCCTGCTGTTGGAAACAGACTGATCCAAAAAGTTGTGGTAGAAGAGTCCACTTGACATAAATGGGTTAAAACCGTATGGGAAATGTTTTATTATAATTTTAAAGCAGTTTGTTTCCTATGAATACCAACCTCTGGATGATAATTTCAGCTTTAAGGATGCGTAAACCCATGAGGGTCATTTCCGTCAAAATGGTATATTAACTTGGTTTGATATGAAATGGTTATAATGATTATATTTCACTAACCTCTGTTAAATTATGACATAAAAATACACTTAAAGGCTCCATATTACTCAAAAATGGACATTTTACTATCCAAGAAAGGTTTGATAAATTGATATATGGTATTAATACAATCATAAAATGTGACATCTGACAGCCTGTAAAATTTCACTTAGTCTCTCGTTCTTGAAATGAAATAATTTTTATCGTATCTCTGATTTTGCCAACATTAATTCAGATACAATAAAAAATCATTTCATTTTTGATCCAATTCAAGAACGAGAGACTAAGTGAAATTTTACATGCTGTCAGTTGCCACATTTTATGATTTTATCAATACCATGTATCATTTTATTTTTCTTTCTTGGATAAAAAATGTCTATTTTTGAGGAATATGGAGCCTTTAACCCTTAATCACAACAACAGCAGACAGTACTTTGGTATTTTTTTTATTATTCAGAGAAAATGTGACATTTCATTTGAACTGCCTAGCAGACACTTCACATAGAATGTCAAGTCTCATTTTCTCTGAAAAATAATTAAATCAGTTTCAGAATGTCCTCTGCTACAAATTAGCTTCACACATTCAGAATTAATAAAGGTGAATATTTTTTATACTCTTACAGTGATTTCTTTCTTCAGTTTTGCCTGTTGACTTTTTTAGATATAAAATGCTGAACTAGTTGACATTTTGTTTGTGTTTGTGTGAGGTTTTATGGTCCAGTCTACCCACTGAGGTCATGTGGAGCAGAGTCAGTTTACCTAACCTGGGCAGAGTTATGTCACCTAAGCATTAACCAGTACTTATGAGCATTATGCCAGAAACTGACAAAAGCCCTACTTCAATCAGCGGAAAGGAGAGGATGACCAAAGAAAATATTTCACGATCAATCTTTACGAAAGAATTTTGCCAGACCCGGCGGGGCTCGAACCCACCTCCTGATCTCCAGATGGACATGCATCCAATTGAGTCACCAAGACTGGTTCACTTGACATTTAATCACTCCCTAGAAGCTTGTTTTTGGTTTGGTATTGTGCATGCCAATTTATTTCAATTTTAACCTGTACCCAAAAGCATGTAAATGCTGAATAAGCTTATTAAAATAAACTAATTTTTCTTTCATATTTAGAAAAAGATTTATATTTCAAAAATTGTCTCCGTTTAAAGAACTATTCAATTAGTAGAAATGTAAGTGAAGATACCAAAGAAATGCCAAAAACACATAACAAGGCCTTCCCACCGAAAGAAAGAGAGATGATGAACAAATAATGACAAAACAAACTCCACACATAAAACCACCAACACATAATAAAGAACTATTTTCTGTGACAAATAAGAAAAATATTTCAAATGCCTGCTGATTTTAAAATTCAGAAATGATTGATTTAGTTGAGGTTTATGGCTGTCAACCCATTACAGTCATGTCCAGCCAGTCGGTTTTCCTAACCACATCTTTTCCTGGGCAGGCTTAGTCCTCTAAGTGGTTAACCAGTATTTGCACATATTCTTTTGCCAGAAACTGACAACTGCCCTTCTTAAATCAGTGGAAGGGATAGAATGTCCGCTGAAAATACTTCATGATCAATCTCCACGAAAGTATGTTGCTGGACCTGGCAGGGCTGAAACCCATGACCTCCTGATCACGTCAGATGCCCATCAGACTGAGCCACCGAGGCCAGCTTTAAAATTCAGACAATTTAGGAGCAGAAACAAACAAACTCAAAGTGAAGCATATCTTTATTTCCGTCTCATACTGTATTCATCCCAACACTATGCATGCTGGGTAAAAATTTCAGCAGACAACATTTTGAAATACTTTTCTTATTTCTCCTAGAAATTAGGATTAGGCAGTTCAAGCAGTGTCTTTTTTCTAGGAAAAATAAGAAAACAATCAGTTTGCATCTGCTGAAATTGCCCATAGCATAATAACCCATTGTTGACTGAATAGACTCTCCCACAATATATATTGGAGGAGTCCAATGTCAATTTTAGGTATGTCCGGCTACGAGATTTAGATATTCCTACAGAAAAATGGCTAAACTATTTGCAAACAGTGGAGACCCTGATCAGATGCCGCGTTCTGCAGCGTCTGATCTGGGTCTGCACTGTTTGCCAATTACCCTTTTACGGGTTTCCCAGAATACAATGGGTTAAGCGCCAACTATTCTGACACTATAACCCCCTTATCATAATTGTCCTAAAATTGTAGATGTCCGTTTTTCTTCTTGCTGATGAGTCTAAAACTGTTGGAGGAGTGGTGAACAGTTTAGATCCCAATTAGGGCCCAGTTGTTCAAAACTAACAATGTCGTTAGTTAACGTATTATTAAAACTTTGATCATTAAATATAGCATATACACTAATATTTTTGCTGAAAAAATGTGGGTAGCTTTTGCATTTGCAAAAGCTACTCACATTTTTTCAGCAAAAATACCTGTGATTTGCTATTGTACTTATTAGAACAGTTAACATTTTGACCACTAACGAGCTTGTTAGGCTAACGACCCTTTCAACAACTGTGCTCAGATAAAGCTACATCTGATCTGTCTACACTGCTCATACCTGTGTCTGAATATAAACATGGTGCGATATTTGTGGAATATAACTACAATTCACCCGGTACAAGGCCACAGAAAATCTGTTATTTCGAAGACAATTCATTTGCTTGTTTTCTTTCAAATTTATCTATTTTCTCCAAGATGACGACAATGATCTGGTGTTTTGCATCCTTTTCAACATTTTTAAGTCATATTGAGACAATGGAAGAGGATTAATGAAATGTTTTGTGCAATGAAGCACTGTACGATCATGAGCTGAATTCTGCCTCTAGGGAAATTGAACCTGGTGTCCCATTTTACCTTGTCTTCCCCACCCCTATATCTTGTGCCCGGGAACTGTTACACCGGTACCTTATGATCTGAAGATGAAAGAGCTGAACACTCAGTCACCAGGACACTATATTTATCCAATAGGTACAATAAAAAGTTCATAAATTTTAAGGGGTCATCATATAATTTAGAGAAAAAAGAAAAATTCAATCTTTTGACTGAAAAACAAAGTATCTTACATGGGCCGCACCAAACAAAAATATGTCTTTGGGCATATGTGGACAGCTAAGGCCCAGATCAACCTACACATCAGCACAGTCTGATCAGGAACACTGCTATCATTTGACACTATAGAATGTATCAATGGAGAGAAAATGCTTGTATGATACTTTGCGCATGTGCAGATTGATAGAATCTGTGCATTTCATGCATGTTCGAAGGCACTTTTTGGCTTGACATGCATGGCCCATATAAAGTTAGGATAACACAATTAATTTAAAAGCTGTAGGTAAGTTTTTTTTCTTTTTCAATCAAAAAGTAGATATTTTTCTTAATGCTAAAAAAAAACACAAAAAAGCATATGCTCTGATACTCATTAGAAGCACCTGGTCTGTATGTTTTTGTGGAGAAATTAAAATAAAAAATCATTTGGGTAACATCTTATCTAAAGCTAGTCCAGAACACAGATGCATGGAGAAATTAAAGAAAAAACAAACTGTCACCAAAATACTAATTTATCTGCAGCCCTGGATACACCTTATTCTCTGTACAAAAAGCACTTATATCAATGCACACTTTATAGTTAGCACTTTACTTGCTGAAATTAAATGGAAGTAGGCAACATTTAAGCCAAACCACTCTTGGCTAATTCAGAAGATGACACATTGATGATATTTTTTTTTTTGTTTTCCTAGAAAAAAGATTTGACATTTTATGCAAATTGTCTCCACTGGAGACAATTTGCATAAAATGTTGAATCTTGTTTTCTGGGAAAAATAAACAAAATATTCCAATGTCATCTGCAGAAATCATTTACCCAGGGAGCTTTAATGAGCATTATTTTTGTTGTGTTTTTAGAGAGAGAAAAAAAGGTCATGACATTTCATCAATATATGTTCTTAGGAAACAATTTGCATGATTTAAATGTTAAGAACTTTTCTTTCTGGAACTGTATGCAATGTCCAGACTTTTTGTTTTCTTGAAATAAGAAAATAAAATAATATTACTCATCTGTCACCTGCCAGCACATCAAGATTAAAGCCAAAGATTTGCATTGTATCAATTAACCCATTTACACTGAGTGGACTCTTCTACTACAACTCTTTGGGCCAGTATATTTCCAATAGCAGGGTGTCTAGTTACTTTTTATTATCACTATGTTTCATAGAAATTTCTATTTTCATCCTGACCAGATGCCTAATTCTGCACTGTTTGCCAATTAGTTACCCTTTTGGGGGTTCCATGACTAGAATGGCTTAAGGTATAAAAGAGACCACATGGGTGCACTTTTCCATGCAAATCCATGTTTTAAGCACATGTAAATGGAAAATGTCCAGACTGTTTGGCATTCAGTCTTCCAACTTTACATATAAACTTCTTTCCAATTGATAAGTTTGTTAAAACCAAGAAAGCAGACAACAAATGTAGTCTGAAATTTGGCACCAAGAGTTATGGTAAGGTAAATACTGTATCCTAGATATTCAGACAGAACTGCTAGAGTAAAGAGTTCAGATCCAGATTAGACTGCCCTACAATCTTATCAGAGTCATCACTGTTTGCCAGTCAGCCAGTACCTTTTTCAACAATCAACTGATATACAATTTACCATATTTATCTGAAGCACTGGGACACCATAACTTGCTACCATATTTGTTCTAAAATTTGAATTAGGCCATTCACTACTTGTCACATGTCTAAAAATGTTAGATGACTGGCAAAAAATGTAGACTGATCAGATCCACATTTTGCAGAATATGATCTGGGTCTACACTGCTTGTTCAGGCCTGTCTGTCCCAACACAGAATAAATACAGTATGACTTTTTTTTTCAAAATGAAGGCTACTCTTAAAGAAAAAAGACCATCACCTGACAGATGAACTTTTTTCCTAAGTATTGGAGGAGCAAGATGAGTTTAAGTGTCCCATTATTTGGGGACTTACAGTATATGATAAAAGTGTGGGTGAACAAACAACTAAATATAGTTAGTACACACATTACAAACAAAAGAAATGCATCAAATACTGCCATACTGAATAAAATAACAAACATATATTAACCCTTGCCCTGCTGAATAAAGATGCCATGCCCACTTCTAATTTTCAGCCATCAGATTACTTGATCAAGGCCATGATACAAATTCACATACGATAACAAACAGTGCAGATTTTGGCAAAGGCAGGACACATCTGGGTTCAGCAGGACCAGGGTAAAAGGGACAGGATACACATGAATGTATATTTTCCATATTATACATGGGAACAACTTGGATGAATTCCTCTTTTGCCTTACAGCCCCACAAGCTTCATCTGAAAAAAGATCTACAGTAAATGTCCTAAAATTTCGTAAATCAAAGTGTATGACAAAGTGGCATCTGCAAACAGTGCAGACCCAGATAAGACTGCTCCTGAAGGAGCAGACTGTCTGATCAGGATCCACACTGTTTGCCATTTCACTAAGTATTTTAAGAAGCAACTGCATAAAAAGCAAAATTTATGCCAAAAAAGTATGGAATAAGTGTTCGAAATTTCAGGACATTTACCATACTCACAAAAAGGAAAGAATTTGCTCCACTTTCCTTTTTAATAGAATAGCTCTCTTTTCAGAAGGGCAGCAATAACAACTTGTTGCTTCCCCTAAAGGTGTATCCTTCCTCTTAAAAATGGGCGATGAAGAGATTCTGGGTTTTAACACCATTTACAGCACATCTTTTGTTCTTAGTATTGGAATGAATTTTATTTTTGTGGATTTTATCTATGTGAAAACTCCCACAAATCACTCACAATTTGAATAAAACCTGAAGGGCTTTATGTCAAGTTTGCGAGTGATTTGCTGAAGTTTACAACAATAAAATCCACAAATATAATAATTTATTCCTTATGCAATGTAACTTCAACTTTGTCATCAAAATGTTACAAATGTTGTCAAAATATCAATTTTTTAGATGGTGGTAGGAGACAGTCTCCTGCTCTAGACTTTATTGATGTTCAAAACTTTTCCTCCAACCAATCAAAATTGCGTGAAATGTGTTTAAAGACAAGGAGTTGGATTTATTGAGAAAAAAGAAAACATATATACCTGGTACCTTCTTATCTAGGTCGTGATTATGCTAGCATACCGCATCACAAAAACAGGTCTATATAATTTCGACCCCCTTAAATCCCACTTTTATATAACAAAACTGGGGTTTACAGGGGTATAAATTATTTTTTCTTATTTCTGCTCAAAAACATAGATTGTGGGTACTCATTAGAACCACCTCCCTGAGCCAGTTCTAATGAGTACCCACAATCTATGTTTTGAGCAGAAATATGAAAAGTATCAGAGTTTATTATCTGAAAATTTTCAGTGTTTGGAGGGGAAATTTTCTATTTATTTAGATAGGTGTGTTTTCATAATGAACTAGGTGATGTAAGCTCTTCTAATACATAACCTTTACACTCTAGTGTTTGATTACTTGTTTAATGACACATCAAAACTTGTGGATAACTTTGTGTCCTCCCTCAGAGAAAGGGAGAAAAAGGACAGATGCACTAGTAGAGGAGGGAAAAGAGAAACAAGGGAGGGCGAGGGGAAAAGTGAATGACAGTGCAGAAACAGATGAAATACTAACCAGCCCTCTTAACCAACCTGCTCCAAGAAAAGCAGGCCCTACCACCTATCCTTTCCACTCTATGAATTAGGAAAAATGTGAGACAAAAATATGGTTATTACATCCATTAACCCATGTTCTGCTGAATAAATTAAGATGCCACATCTACTTCCAATTTACAGCCAATCAGATTACTTGATCCGGATTGTTGCTATAAATTCGCATACTTAATGGCAAACAGTGCAGATCCAGATCAGTTGGCTTCTTTCAGAAGCCAACTGATCTGGATCTGCACTGTTTGCAAAGGCAAGGTATATCCAGGTTCAGCAAGACAAGGATTAAAATAAATCGATGAATGAAAACACCTGACAGAAATAACAAACTTGTTAGGTTAAGCCCTTTATATCATGTAAATTCTCTAATTATGTTCACCTTTATATACCCCCTGATTACTGTATATTAAGGGGGAACAACCTAGGAGAGCAAATATTGCATCAACTTATTAATCATAGGACTTGTAAAGGAGGAGTATTTGGTGGCAAGTCTGCCATAATTTTTCTTATTTCTCCATAAAAACATGTTATGAATATTCATTAGAAGCTCGCTGAGGCGCTTCTAATGAGTACACATAACATGTTTGTATGGAGAACGAGAAAATTATCCCAGAATGATCAACAAATAGAGCTCCTTAACAAGGTCTCTGATGACCCAACATTATTACAATACATGTACAAACAGTTGACTCTTGTTATCTGAAACACTGATACCTCAAATTACTGTTTAAGTCAAACTAAATTTTGAATAATGTTTGTTTGGCTTTCCTTTATGTTCTTTATATTTCAACTCTTGTCTCAAACTACTGTTATCTCAAACTGAAAATTCTTGTCCCTTGACATTTACGATAATAAGAGTCCACTATATTAGTAAGTAAAAATACACACAGTTTCAATCCCCACATACAATTTCCACCAACTGAGGTCTTGTATACATATGATGTTCTATCTTGCCCAGTCATATGGGTATAAAGTGAGTTTCATAAATCTGTCAATATCAAGGGGACTGGATTTGGTAGATTTTCCAACATTCCATACAAGGGAGACAACTTTTGTGACTTCCTGTTTGCTTTACTGCACGTCAACCCCATTCTGAATCGGGGTCTATTCTAAAAGGAAAGAATTTGCTCCCAAGGGGAGCAAATTCTTTCCTTTTAGAATAGACCACTTTTCAAAAGGGAGGCAAAAACCAAGTAGACAAGAGTTGTCTTCACTCAAAATGTATCCATTCACCTTAAAATAATAAAACAAAGGTACTATGTCACCTGATCTAGCTGACTGTTTGTCAACTAATGCTGATAAAATAAATCATAGCACAAGAACAGATTGAAAAAACATAAAAAAATCCCTCCAGATTGCACAGATGTGCTGACTGACTGGAGCACTCGATTATACAAGAAAACCCTTTTTCTACTGAACAACCCACATTTTTCTAGACAGCTGTATTAAATCTTAGGCAATCATTAGACAAATGATCTCTCAGCAGACAAAATGAATGACAGTTTTCTTATTTTTCACAAAAGACAAGGCTTGACATTTCACGGAAAAGTAAGAAAATTGTCTTGATATCTCTCTTATCTAGAGCTATAAAGAAAATACCACAGCTCCAGGTAAGGTGATAAGTGAGCCAGAGCGAGACATGACCTACAATAAGACCTGTGTAACCAGCAAAGACTCCCAATTCCAGACATCCACTGATAATGGCATGGGTTTTTGTTTATCCCTCTTTGGAGAACCTGCAGGCTTAGAAGGCGTATGCGATTAGCAAGCACGGCTGTGCAGTCTGATCTGAGTTGTTTGCTGGTCGTTTAAGTCTTATTGTAGATTTTGTCATGCGCTGGCTCAAATGAGAATATATTTTCATAGCTGCAGATAAGATGGGGTATGTACATAATCTTTTTCTTATTTCTCAATAAACATACACTGTGGGTACTCATTAGAAGTGCCTCACTGAGGTGCTTCTAATGAGTACCACCATGTATGTTTTCATGGAGAAATAAGAAAGATATCGTTTTGATTGAAAAAACATTCCTTATCTGGAGCTATGATTCCTTTTAAACACCCTGTGGGTGCTCATTAGAATCACTTCCCGTTGGAGTTGCACAATACTAACACTGAAGTTATTGTATTCTGTGTGACAACATGCTACAAGTTCATTACAGTACCCTTTTATTAAACATTAAGTAAACAAGTTTATGCCATCTGGATACCAATATTCCCCATAATGTATGGTGAAAATCAGGGCATACAGAGCTTATATTAGGCAAATGTTTTCAGTTTATCTGTTTTTTAAGCTTTATTCATTTCTTATTTTTATCAGACAATCTAAATTAGTGAGCAAAATAACATTTTCCCCATTTCATACAGTTAAAATGAGCAGATTTTGCATAGGTGTGTTAACAGAATGTCCCATTGTGCTGTGCTTCATAACTTAGTTCAGGTTTAACATACTGTAACTCTACAACTGCAGCAACCAATGACTTTCTAAGGAATAAAAAAGGTCCTGATCAAACTGCAATAATATGCAGGCTGATCTGTCAACAGATGCCCTGAAGTACTTAGATCATTTCATAGCTCCAGATAAGAGACATTTCAAATATATATTTTTCTAATTTTCCCATGAAAACATGTTGTCATTACTCATTAGAAGGGCCTCAATGAGGCCCTTCTAATGAGTACCACAACATGTTTTCATGGGAAAATAAAAAAAAAAAAAAAAATGTCAATACTTTTCGGTTGAAAAGTGTTTATTATCTGAAGCTGTGTCATTTGTGTTTAAACAGTGACAAAATTATTAGATACAACACACACTCTACTGTCTATGGCACATGATGTTAACGTTTTTTTTTTTGTGTTGAGGTTTTAGGGCCCAGTCAACCCAATGGGGTCATGTCGAGCGTGGTCAGTTTACCTAACCACACGTTTACTGGGCAGGCTTAGTCCTCTAAGCGGTTAACCAGTATTGTGCACATTCTTTCGCCAGAAAACATGATGTTAACCAATCATTTTCTGTTGGCTTTGATGAAGTTAATAAGACCATTTGTTGAGGAGTCATGAGAGCAGACAGGGTCTGTTCCTTTCAATTCTGGCTGTATCACTTGAGCAAGCTGTTTTCCCAGTTGAACTCTACAAAGATAAATTTAAAGAACAATTTTAAGGTCACAACAAAAGGCCCACGGGCCACGGGTCGCTCACCTGAGTGACATAGCCACTGCAGATATGCTGATGTTATGCAACATTTTTCCAATCCTGTCATTGCAACTAAGGAAAAGATCATCATTTAAGCAGTTCTTAATTTTGAAGAAGAATATAAATGGCATGACAGTCAATGGAGCCTGATCATTTGAACAAACTCTCAATCACATTTCAACAGTAGGATCAATGTGAAATTTGGTGGCAAATGGCTAAGTGGTTTCTGAAGAATCATGATTTTATACATGTAAACAGCTCAGTGGTAGGGAAATATAATAAACATACACAAGATGGCAGCCATCTTAGATTTCCAATCAGAATGATTTTAGCTACTGTTGATCTACGAGTCACCTTGATACTTCCAATGAACTTTGAGTCAATTGCCCTTTGGGTTCAGGAGAAAAAGTTCAAAACAGACTTTCAAGATGGACGCCATGGCTACAATTTGGGATTTCCTATCGCAATGATTTGAGCTATTTTCTTCCTACCAAGTTTCAAGTCAATTGGCTTTTCAGTTCAGAAGAAGAAGGGAAAAATAGATTTTCAAGATGGCCACCATCTTGGATTTTAGATTGGAACAATTTTAGCTATTTTTATATCTACAAGTCATCCCGATGCTTCCTACCAATTTTCAAATCAACTGGCCCTTTGGTTCAGGAAAATAAGGGAAATAAAGAGTTTCAAGATGGCCGCCAAGGTGGCCATCTTGGATTTCCGATCCAAATAATTTAAGCTATTTTAGATCTACAAGTCACCCTAATGCTTCCTACCAAGTTTCGAGTCAAATGGCCTTTCAGTTCAGGAGAAGAAGCAAAAAATAGATTTTCAAGATGGCTGCCATGGCGGCCGTCTTGGATTTCTGACAGGGGCGATTTTAACTATTTTTGATCTACAGGTCACCCTGATGCTTCCTATCTAGTTTAAAGTCAGTAAGCCTTTCGATTCAGGAGAAGAAGTGAAAAATAGATTTTCAAGATGCCGCTATGGAGGCCATCTTGGATTTTCAATCGGAACGATTTTAGCCATTTTTGATCTATAAGTCACCCTGATGCTTCCTACCAAGTTTCAAGTCAATTGGCTTTTGGGTTTAGGAGAAGAAGCAAAAAAAAGATTTTCAAAATGGCCACCATGGCGGCCATCTTGGATTTCCGATCAGCATGATTTTAGCTATTTTTGATCTACAAGTCACCCTGAAACTTCCTACCAAGTTTGGAGTCAACTGGCCTTTCGGCTCAGGAAATGAAGTGAAAAATAGATTTTCAAGATGGCGGCCATGGCAGCCATCTTGGATTTCCGATCAGAACAATTTTAGCTATTTTTGATCTACAGGTCACCCCAATGCCGCCTAACAAGTTTCGAGTCAACTGGCCTTTTGGTTCAGAAGAAGAAGCGAAAAATAGATTTTAAAGACGGCTGCCATGGTGGCCATCTTGGATTTCCAATCGGCATGATTTTAGCTAGTTTTGATCTACAAGTCATCCCAATGCTTCCTAGCAAGTTTGGAATCAATTGGACTTTCGGTTCAGGAGAAGAAGCGAAAAATAGATTTTCAAGCTTGGATTTCTGATCGGCACAATTTTAGCTATTTTTGATCTATAAGTCACCCCAATGCTTACTACCAAGTTTGGAGTCAACTGGCTTTTGGGTTTAGGAGTAGAAGCGAAAAATAGATTTTCAAGATGGCTCCCATGGCGGCCATCTTGGATTTCCAATCGGCACGATTTTTAGCTACTTTTGATCTACAAGTCACCCTGATGCTTCCTAGCAACTTTGAAGTCAGTTGGCCTTTCGGTTCAGATGTAGAAGTGAAAAATATATTTTCAAGATGGCTGCCATGGTGGCCATCTTGGAAGTCCGATCGGCAAGATTTTAGCTATTTTTGATCTACAAGTCATCTCGGCTTCCTAGCAAGTTTGGAGTCAATTGGCCTTTTGGTTCAGGAGAAGAAGCAAAAAACAGATTTTCAAGATGGCGGCCCCGGCGGCCATCTTGGATTTCCGATCAGAAAGATTTTAGCTATTTTTGATCTACAAGTCACCCCGATGCTTCCTACCAAGTATCAAGTCAATTGGCCCAATGGCGTAGGAGGAGTAAGCTTTTAAAACAATTGTTGATGCCGCACGACGGACGACGCACGGCGGACATTGACTGACCACTTCGTGCTCAGGTGAGCTAAACATTTGAGCAAATTTGGCTCAGTGGCTTCAGACGAGAAGTCGTCTGAAATTCTAAACAAAAGTCCGATAGAAATGTTATGGGGCTCATACAAATGCATAGGGAAGCAAACTTGACCTTGCTGTAAAAAGGTCAAATGTCAATGTACGACAATCTTTTTACCAATTTTGGTAGATCTCCTGTCCCCAATGATTTGTGCATAGATTCAGCCCCAAGGCATCCTCGGTTCTGGAGAAGAAGATTTTTAAAGGGTTTTGCCATATATGGGCATGGCAGCCATCTTGGTCTGTGAACTGTGACCATTTTGGCTATCTTTCGTTCCCCCGATCTAAGAAGGCTCAATATGAAATTTGAGCAAATTTGGCTTAGTGGCTTCAGAGGAGAAGTCCTTTGAAATTCTAAACAATTTTTCCTTACAAATGTATGGGGCTCATACAAATGCATAGGGAAGCAAACTTGACCTTGCCATAAAAAGGTCAAATGTCAGCGTACGACAATCCTTTTAGCAACTTTGGTAGACTTCTCTTCCCTGATGATTTGTGCAAAGATTCAGCCCCAAGGCCTTCTCGGTTCTGGAGAAGATTTTTAAAGGTTTTTTACCATATGTGGGCATGGCGGCCACCTTGGTCAACGGATCGCGACAATTTTAGCAATCTTTGTTTTCCCCACCCTAAGGTGGCTCCATATGAAATCTGAGCAAAACTGGCTCAAAAGTTTCAGAGGAGAAGTCGTTTGAAATTCTAAACAATTTTCCCATTCAAGTGTATGGGGCTCATACAAATGCATTAGGAACCGAACTTGACCTTGCCGTAAAAAGGTCAAACGTCAACTTACGACAATTCTTTTAGCAACTTTGGTAGACCTCCTGTCACTGATGATTCCTGCTGAGATTCAGCCCCAAGGCATCCTCTGTTCTGGAGAAGAAGTTTTTTAAAGGTTTTTACCATATATGGGCATGGCGGCCATCTTGGTCAACGGACCGCGACCATTTTAGCAATCTTTCGTTCCCCCACCCTAAGGAGACTCCATATGAAATTTGAGCAAAATTGGCTCAGCGGCTTCAGAGGAGAAGTCGTTTGAAAATATTAACGGATGGACGCACGGACGGATGACAGACGAAAAGTGATCACAATAGCTCATCCTGAGCATAGCTCAGGTGAGCTAAAAAAGCCAATACTTTTCAGTTGAAAAGTGCTTATCATCTGAAGCTGTGTCATTTGTGTTTAAACAGTGACAAAATTATTAGATACAACACACACTCTACTGTCTATGGCACATGATGTTAGCAAATCATTTTCTGTTGGCTTTGATGAAGTTAATAAGACCATTTGTTGAGGAGTCATGAGAGCAGACAGGGTCTGTTCCTTTCAATTCTGGCTGTATCACTTTAGCAAGCTGTTTTCCCAGTTCAACCCTACAAAGATAAATTTAAAGAACAATTTTAAGGTCACAAAAATGCCATACACTAAGGTTACACCAACACCCAATAAATAAGTCTATCAGAACAAGAAATCCATACAATCTTCTCAGGGGAGCAAGTTCTTTCTTCTTAGAGTACCATACTAGCAATAAAAATTCTGACACTTCTTACCACACTTATCCTAAATTTTCAGCAAGTCTATATAATTAGCTGTTTCTGTGTCTCAAAAAAATTGCTGGGTGTCCAGCAAACAGTGTAGAGCCTGATCAGACATCACATTTTCTATCTCATTACGAAAACATGCCAATATAATTTTGACCCCCTTCAACCCCACTTTTATAAAGTAAAACTGGGGTTTACAGGGGTATATATTATTTTTCATATTTCTGCTCAAAAGCATAGATTATGGGTACTCATTAGAACCGCCTTGCCGAGGTGGTTCTAACGAGTACCCACAATCTATGTTTTGAGCAGAAATATGAAAAATATCAGAATTTTTATCTGAAAACTTTCAGATTTTTGGTGGTCAAATTATCAATATATTTGAATAGGAGTGTTTTCGTAATGTGTCTAAATACTCAGGAGAGAATCATTAATGCTGACAATGTAGGCCCAGACCAGCCTACACATCTACAGTCTGATTACGGCCTACTAGAGTAAGTATCCAGTTAACAGAATGATTGAATCAGATTTTTCATTCTCCCCTTGCAAACAAATTCTTTCCTTTTAAAAGTAGACATTTTCAGCAAGGCTTAATGTGCACGAGGCAAACATGAAATCACAGGTTCTCTACCTTGTTTGTGTTGAGGTTTTACACCCAGTCAACCCCAGGGTCCAAGCTGGTCCAGAAATTTAGGGAGAAGAGACTTCTCCCTCCTGGGAAAATAGGGAGAAGTTTGCTGAGTCTTGGGAGAAGTGGTTTCCTATGGAGGATGGATGACAGAAGCATGGCTATACTATAAGCTCATATGAGTCTTTGGGTGATTTGTTTTTCCTCTACTTCAATATCTGATTAAACAAGAAAAAAAAAAAAAAATTACACACACCCCTCCCCACCCCATCAAAAAAAATGCAGCAAGAAATCTTGCAAATTTTTGTAAAGCTTTAACTTGTTTTATTTTTGTGCTTCAAGGGAGGCAAAAAAGAGAAAACTCAGAAGTGTATTTAAAAAGAAGAAAAAAACAAGGGGACCATGATGGTCCTATATCGCTCACCTGAGCAAACAGATTTGCATACTTATATTACTGTTGAAGTTTCAGCCAAGTTCACTGTTCTAAATTTTATAGCCCTGCACCCCCCACCCCCCACCAACCCCCCACAGCAGCCATGTTTTTTTCTTTTTAACGCATCATGTCAACTAAATCTTGAAAGAGGGTCACCAAAGGAACATTTCTGCCAAGTTATATTGAAACTGGTCCAGTGGTTTCTGACAAAAAGATTTTTAAAGTGTTTTATATAGCTATAAAGCCCTACCCACTAACAGCCATTTTTTTTCTTTTTGACGAATCATGACAGCTTGAAAAAAATTGGTAGAGGGTCACCAAAGGAACATTCTTGCCAAGTTAAATTGAAATCAGTTCAGTGGTTTCTGACAAGAAGAGTTTCAAAGTTTTCTATCTAGATATATAGGGAAAATAAGCCCCACCCCCTAACAGCCATGTTTTTTTGACAAATCAGGATTGCTTGAACATTCTTGGTAGAGGGTCACCAAAGCAACATTGAAATCGGTCATGAGGTATTTGACAAGAAGAATTTCAAAGTTTTCTATACAGATATATATGGAAAATAAGCCCCGCACCCACTGGGGGCCATGTTTTTTGACGTATCATGAAATCTTGAACAATCTTGGTAGAAATTCACCAAAGCAACATTCCTGTCAAGTTACATTGAACTCGGTGCAACGGTTTCTTACGAGAAGGTTTTTAAAGTTTTTTATATAGATATATAGGGAAAATAAGCCCCGCACCCGTACCGGCCATGTTTTTTAACGAATCATGACAGCTTGAACAATCTTGGTAGAGGGTCACCAAAGAAACATTCCTGCTAGGTTATATTGAAATCGATCCAGTGGTTTCTGACAAGAAGATTATTAAAGTTTTCTATATAGATATATAGGGAAAATTAGCCCCACCCGCTAGCGGCCATATTTTTTGACAAATCACGATTACTTGAACAACCTTGGTAAAGAGTCACCAAGGAAACATGTCTGCCAAGTTATATTGAAATCAGTCCAGTGGTTTCTGACAAGAAGATTTTTTCAAGTTTTCTATATAGATATACAGGGAAAATAAGACCCGCCCCCTAGCAGCCATGTTTTTTGACAAATCATGACGGCCTGAACAATCTTGGTAAAGGGTCACCAAGGAAACATTTCTGCCAAGTTATACTTAAATCGGTCCAGTGGTTTCTGACAAGAAGATTTTTTTTTTCAAGTTTTCTATATAGATATATAGGAGGCCATGTTTTTATGACGAATCCAAATGGATCAAACAATCTTGGTAGAGGATCACCAAAGGAACATTTCTGCAAAATTATATGGAAATCGGTCCAGTGGTTTCTGACAAGAAGATTTTTAAAGTTTTCTATATAGATATATAGGGAAAATAAGCCCCACCCCCTGGCGGCCATGTTTTTTGACAAATCATAATGGCTTGAACAATCTTGGTAGAGGATCACCAAAGGAACATTTTTACAAAATTATATGGAAATCGGTCCAGTGGTTTCGGACAAGAAGATTTTTACATTTATCTATATAGATATATAGGGAAAATAAGCCCCCGCCCCCTGGCCGCCATGTTTTTCGACGAATCCAAATGGCTTGAACAATCTTGGTAGAGGATCACCAAAGGAACATTTCTGCAAAATTATATGGAAATCGGTCCAGTGGTTTCTGACAAGAAGATTTTTAAAGTTTTCTATATAGATATATAGGGAAATTAAGCCCCGCCCCCCTGGCGGCCATGTTTTTTGACGAATCCAAATGGCTTGAACAATCTTGGTAGAGGATCACCAAAGGAACATTTTTGCAAAATTATATTGAAATCGGTCCAGTGGTTTTGGACAAGAAGATTTTTGTTTTCTACATAGATATATAGGGAAAATAAGCCCCGCCCCCTGGCGGCCATGTTTTTTGACGAATCCAAATGGCTTGAACAATCTTGGTAGAGGATCACCAAAGGAACATTTTTGCAAAATTATATTGAAATCGGTCCAGTGGTTTTGGACAAGAAGATTTTTGTTTTCTACATAGATATATAGGGAAAATAAGCCCCGCCCCCTGGCAGCCATGTTTTTTGACGAATCCAAATGGCCTGAACAATCTTGGTAGAGGATCACCAAAGGAACATTTCTGCAAAATTATAGGGAAATCAGTCCTGTGGTTTCTGACAAGTATATTTTTAAAGTTTTCTATACAGATATAAAGGGAAATTAAGCCCCGCCCCCTAGCGGCCATGTTTTTTGACGAATCCAAATGGCTCGAACAATCTTGGTATAGGATCACCAAAGGAACATTTCTGCAAAATTATATGGAAATCGGTCCAGTGGTTTCTGACAAGAAGATTTTTAAAGTTTTCTATATAGATATAAAGGGAAAATAAGCCCCGCCCCCTGGCGGCCATGTTTTTTGATGAATCCAAATGGCTTGAACAATCTTGGTAGAGGATCACCAAAGGAACATTTTTGCAAAATTATATTGAAATTGGTCCAGTGGTTTCGGACAAGAAGATTTTTAAAGTTTTTAGTTAAAAAATCTATTTTTAGCTCCTGTGACCTATATATGCAATGGACCGGAACCATTTGAACAACTTTGAAAGAGGACCAACCAAGGATCATTCCTGTGAAGTTTGGTCAAATTCCAATCAGTGGTTTAGGAGATGTTGTTTAAAGATTGTGAACGGACGGACGGACTGATTGACGACGATGACGCCGCCGCCGCCGACGACGACGGACCATGGGTGATCACAATAGCTCACCTTGAGCCTTCAGCTCTGGTGAGCTAAAAAAAATTCCAAAAACAATTACGTTTTTAAGTTTTGGTATTAGTCAAGTTTCTTAATTCTATATAATTTAATAAACTTATTTATAAAGATTAGATAATGGCAATGTTTCCTTGCAAATCTAATAGAAAGAAAAAAAGATAAAAAAACAAGAGGACCATGATGGTCCTATATCGCTCACCTGACCAAACAGATTTGCATATTTACTGTTGAAGTTTCAGCCAAGTTCACTGCTCTAAGATTTTTGTATAAACTTTATAGCACTAACCACCCCCACCCCCCTCCACCACACCCCTGGCCATGTTTTTTTACAAATCTTGACGACCTGAACTGAATCTTAAAAGAGGGTCAACAAAGGAACATTTCTGCCAAGTTATATTGAAATTGGTCCAGTGGTTTAAAGTTTTATATAGCTATAAAGCCCTACGCCCTAACGGCCATGTTTTTTGACGAATCATGAGAGCTTGAACAAACTTGGTAGAGGGTCACCAAAGGAACATTCCTACCAAGTTATATTGAAATCTGTTCAGTGGTTTCTGACAAGAAGATTTTTAAAGTTTTCTATTTAGATATATAGGGAAAACAAGCCCCACCCCATGGCAGCCATGTTTTTTGATGAATCATGATTGCTTGTCAATCTTGATAGAGGTTCACCAAAGCAACATTCCAGCCAAGTAATATTGAAATCAGTCATGGGGTATGTGACAAGAAGAATTTTAAAATTTTCTATGCAGATATATATGAAAAATAAGCCCCACCCCCTCTGTGGGCCATGGTTTTTGACGTATCATGAAGGCTTGAACAATCTTGGTAGAAGGTCACCAAAGCAACATTCCTGCCAAGTTACATTGAACTCGGTCCAACTGTTTCTTATGAGAAGATTTTTAAAGTTTTCTATATAGGGAAAATAAGCCCCGCCCCCTAGTGGCCATGATTTTTGATGAATCATGACGGCCTGAACAATCTTTGTAGAGGGTCACCAAAGAAACATTCCTGCCAAGTTGTATTGAAATTGGTCCATTGGTTTCTGAAAAGAAGATTTTTAAAGTTTTATATATAGATATATAGGGAAAATAAGCCCTGCCCCAGGCAGCCATGTTTTTTGACGAATCATGATTACTTGAACAATCTTAGTAGAGGGTCACCAAGGAAAAATTTCTGCAGTTATAATGAAATCTGTTCAGTGGTTTCTAACAAGAAGAGTTTTAAAGTTTTCTATATAGATATATAAGGAAAATAAGCCCCGACTCCTGGCGGCCATGTTTTTTGACGAATCATGACGGCTTGAACAATCTTGATAGAGGGTTACATAAGAAACATTCCTGCAAAGTTACATTGAAATCAGTCAAGTGCTTTCTGAAAAGACTATTAAAATTTTCTATATAGATAAATTATATAGGAAAATAAGCCCCGCCCCCTAGCGGCCATGTTTTTTGACAAATCATAATGGCTTGAACAATCTTGGTAAAGGGTCACCAAGGAAACATTTCTGCGAAGTTATATTGAAATCAGTCCTGTGGTTTCTGACGACAAGATTTTTTCAAGTTTTCTATATAGAATTATATCGAAAATAAGCCCCGCACCCCCTAGCGGCCATGTTTTTTGACAAATCATGTCAGCTTGAACAATCTTGATAGAGGGTCACTAAGGAAACATTTCTGCCAAGTTATATTGAAATCGGTCCGGTCGTTTATGACAAGAAGATTTTTAAAGTTTTCTATATAGGGAAAATTAACCCCGCCCCCTAGCGGCCATGTTTTTTAACGAATCATGGCGGCTTGAACAATCTTGCAACAGGATCACCAAAGGAACATTTCTGCAAAATCATATGGAAATCGGTCCAGTGGTTTCTGACAAGAAGATGTTTTAAAGTTTTCTATACAGATATACAGTGAAAATAAGCCCCGCCCCCTGGCGACCATGTTTTTTGACAAATCCAAATGGCTTGAACAATCTTGGTACAGGATCACCAAAGGAACATTTCTGCAAAATTATATGGAAATCGGTCCAGTGGTTTCAGACAAGAAGATTTTTGAAGTTTTCTATATAGATATATAGGGAAAATAAGCCCCGCCCCCTGGTGGCCATGTTTTTTTACGAATCCAAATGGCTTGAATAATCTTGGTAGAGGATCACCAAAGGAACATTTTTGCAAAATTATATTGAAATCGGTCCAGTGATTTCGGACAAGAAGATTTTTAAAAGTTTTCTATATAGATTATATAGGGAAAATAAGCCCCGCCCCCTGGAGACCATGTTTTTTGACGAATCCAAATGTCTTGAACAATCTTGGTAGAGGATCACCAAAGGAACATGTCTGCAAAATTATATTGAAATCGGTCCAGTGGTTTCGGACAAGAAGATTTTTAAAGTTTTCTATATAGATATATAGGGAAAATAAGCCCCGCCCCCTGGCGGCCATGTTTTTTGACGAATCCAAATGGCTTGAACAATCTTGGTAGAGGATCACCAAAGGAACATTTCTGCAAAATTATATTGAAATCGGCCCAGTGGTTTCGGACAAGAAGATTTTTAAAATTTTCTATATAGATATATGGGGAAAATAAGCCCCGCCCCCTGGCGGATATGTTTTTTGACGAATCCAAATGGCTTGAACAATCTTGGTAGAGGATCACCAAAGGAACATTTCTGCAAAATTATATTGAAATCTGTCCAGTGGTTTCTGACAAGAAGATTTTTAAAGTTTTCTATATAGATATCTAGGGAAAATAAGCCCCGCCCCCTGGCGGCCATGTTTTTTGACGAATCCGAATGGCTTGAACAATCTTGGTAGAGGATCACCAAAGGAACATTTCTGCAAAATTATACTGAAATTGGTCCAGTGGTTTCTGACAAGAAGATTTTTTAAGTTTTTAGTTAAAAAATCTATTTTTAGCTCCTGTGACCTAGATATGCAACGGACCGGAACCATATGAACAACTTTGAAAGAGGACCAACCAAGGATCATTCCTGTGAAGTTTGGTCAAAATCCAATCAGTGGTTTAGGAGGAGATGTTGTTTAAAGATTGTGGACGGACGGACGGACTGACGGACGGACGGACGGACGGACATACGGACAAAGACGATGACGACGACGACGACGACGAACGGTGAGTGATCACAAAAGCTCACCTTGAGCTTTCAGCTCAGGTGAGCTAAAAAATTAAAAAATAACTTTCCCATAACATATGCTTTCGTGGAGAAATAAGAAAATATTATGTGGATACCCCTCTTATCTAGAACGATGTAGAGCTATGTATATGTAGTGAGAAATTTGTGTGTGTTGAGGTTTTACAGCCGTCAGCCACCTGGGGTCATGTTGAGAGCCGTCAGTTTACTCCTAACCACACTTTTACTATAGCATGCAGTGTCCTCTAAGCTGTTAACCAGTATTGTGCACATTCTTTTGCCAGACACTGACAACTGCCCTTTTTGATTCAGCAGAAGGAAGAGAATGACTGCAGAAAACATTTCATGATCAATCTCCACGAAAGAATGTTGCCGACCCGGTGGGGGTCGAACCTCCGACCACCTGATCACCAGTCAGACATGCATCCAATCTAGCAACCGAGGCTGGCATACAAGGAGAGTTAATGAATGCCCTATAAATGGTTAGGAAACTTTACCTACCCCCACTGATCATATGAGTTGATATCCCATATCACTCCTTGTGTGAAAATCTTGTGCTCATACATCACTGAAACAAACAAGTATAAAAATTAACCATGAGTAAATGTGGCATCTGATCTGGGTCTACACTATTTCCATTAACTACAGGAATTTCTATAAAAATTGTAATAATAAGAACCAGACACCCTGCTACTGGAAATAGACTGGCCCAAACAGTTACACTCGACATAAATGGGTTAAGCATTAGTATTCTGATGATGAAACTGTAGCAGTAAATTACTGATATTTTTCTTATTTTTACCCTTCAGAAAATATGACTTGATATTTCAAGATAAATTACCTTCTAAGCCAACCATCATATTTACCCTCCTAAGTATTCACAAACTTTAACCCACTGTTGACTGAATGAACTCCTCCACACTATAATGGAAGCTTCTAATTTTGATTTTAGATATGTCAGGCTATGTGATTTAGATACTCCTAGAGAAAAATAACTGAACTATTTGCAAAAAGTGGAGACGCTGATCAGATGTCATGTTCTAAGGCATCTGATCTGGGTCTGCAATGTTTGCCAATTACCCTTTTAGGGATCTCCAGACTACAATGGGTTAATTCCTTACCATCCTTGTCCAAAAAATTTAACGTCCATTTATTACTTGTTGATGTGTCTAAAATAGTGCTGGATTAGTGGCAAACAGTGTAGACCTTGATCTGATGCTGCTGCTTATGCATCTGATCTGGGTCTACAGTTTGTCAGTGCCATAACTTAGGTTTAACATATAATGCAATACAAATTAATTTGTTTGATTTGGGCTTAACGTCGCTTTCAACAATCTTTCAGTCATATTGCGACAGCAATACTAATAGGTCACGCTGAGGTGCTTCTAATGAGTACCCACAGCATATGTTTTCGTAGAGAAGCAAGAATATATTATTTTTATACCCACCCCTATGTGGAGCTATGTCATTCCTGATTCTTATGAAGGTGGTATGATTACATGTCCAAATTCCTAAAGCAGGGATGGCCATTTGGCTGTAATTGTTACATATCTAGACTACCATATCTGTGATTTTAGCACAATGCCAATGATTTTTTTCTAAAAGAATTTGGGGGCAAGCCCAAAATTTTGAGGCCATAGACAAAAAAGCCCCTGTTCACGCTTAGCACTCTTGGTAAAATTTTCAGCAGATGACAATACTGAAATATTTTTATTATTTTTCCCCTTAAAACAGGTTTGACATTTCATACAACTTTGCATAAAATGGCAAACCCTATTTTGAGAGGAAACTAAGAATAATATCATCAGGAGAAATATTATCAATGTGTTGTCTGCTCAATTAACCCAGAGCATGGAATAAGTTAATTTCCATCCGTGCTTAAGAATTAAATATCAGAAGTGTTTCTCTCTCATTTTCTCTCTCCCTCTCACATTTCTACTAACCTATTAAAGCCCCTAGCATGTATGGTGTAAGCTTCTGAAACAGGATGGAATTACTCGGTCTGTTACCTTGGAAAACCTAAAACCAAAATAGGATCTGTAAGCATAAATGAGCTGAAAAGGGAGTAAATGTACCTTTGAACATACATACATGCCAAGTGACTCCAATCATCCTGCACAGTTTGATCAGTCTTGGCTGAGCCTTCTATGTTGATAATCAAGGAATCTTCAGACAGACAGCAGACAGATCAGACTGCACAAATGTACAGGCTGATACAAGTCAGCAGAGCACACATTACATAAGATATATTTTCTTATGTTGTGATTCATTCTGAAGGAGAGAAGACTTCGATGGTATGGACATGTGGAACGCTCCAGTGGTGCAATCAAGACAGCCTTTGACATACAGGTTGATGGAAAGCTTGGGCCTGGGAGGCCCAAAATGAATGGAAGTAGCTGACAGAAAGGGATTGCAGAGAGTGGAATCTCTCGGCTCTCAACCCTCATGATAGACGTACCTTGAGATCTGGTGTGAGATCTGCTATGCTTGCAGCAAGCCAGCAATCTGGAAGGGGGCCCACTGATGTGGATGTTGCCCCTGTACCTGCACGTTAATCAAAAATCCAATTATGATATGATGATATGATTCAATATCTTTAAGTTCCAGAGGAATTGTTAAGAAGGAGTTGGGAAAACTTTATGAAATATGTTCAGTAAAGTGATTAGCTATACAATTTATTAACGATGGTAATATTTCTTCCATCACAGTTTAGTGTTAATATGATTCTCTCTATTTATTGGCTGACCCTCGTACATTGTTTGCCGATCATCTAGCTGTATTTTAGACACATCAACAATTAGTAGTAAAATGGATGTTCCAAAGTTTAGTACAAGTGTGATAAGGAGTTAACCCTTGTCATGCTGAATAAATTAAGATGCCACACCCACTTTCAGCCAATCAGATTATTTAATTCATATTGTTGATACAAATTCACATACTTAATAACAAACAGTGTAGATCCAGATCAGTTGGCTTCTTCAGAACCAACTGATCTTTATCTACATTGTTTGTAAAGATATCCGGGTTCAGCAGAACCAGGGTTAAGATGTCAGAATGCTCAGGGTGAATGCAGTAATACATAAGTTTTAAAGGTAATTATCTAGTTGATTTTGTTATTTTTACGCCGAAACATCTCTTGGGCAGAGGTGTAAAATTCCCTCAAAACTTACTCGCCCTTAAGTTCTAAATTTTTCTATCAGATGCTAAAAGTGAAGAAAAAGTGAAGAAAGTTTGGAAAAATTCACTGGCCCCGTCTTAAAATTTACTCGCAAATGCGAGCGGGCAAGTGGAATTTTACACCCCTGCTCATGGGTACTCATATGAATTGCCTTGGCAAGGTAATTCCAGTGAGTACCCATAACTTATGTTTTGGTGAAAAAAAAAAACAAATACTAGATATATATTTTCAGGGAAAAACATAATTATGTCCCCCACCTCTAACATTCTAGGTAATATGCTGCCCTTGAAAATGAGATCAAGGTCACCAAAATGAAATCATTTCTTCCTACTTTTCCAGTAATATACTTGTGTAAGTCTGACCTAAATCCACTGATTTAGGAGACAGAGTACACATGCTGCTTTTGGTTAAACTTTGCTCGGCAGACAATTCACATGAAAAGTCAAGCCTTATTTACTCTGAAAAAAAAAAAAAAAAAAAAGAAAAAAAAAGAAAAAAGAAATCAAACTGTCATCTGCTGCAGTTGTGGTTAGCAATTTAAGCCAAATGCTTCTCTTCAAAAAGGAAGGGGACAATAACCTAGCTCCTATGGTAACAAAACACTAAATTCTTCATAAAACTGATCCTTAAGGCCCGAATCTTCTTACTTACTTTTATGCAGCAGGATGTTAACTTACTTTATGTGGCAGAATGTGGTCAATATCAGCTTCAGACATTTTAGATTTCTGCAGCTCTGCTTTTGCTTCATCTTTTGTTTTCCCCTTCATCAATGCTTCTGTCTGTGCCAGAAAATTTGATAGCAAGATCTACAATAAAAACAAACTAAATTAGCAGTGAAATAAAAGCCTGTTGCGGGCAAGCATCCCCCGAAGTCATGGTTTTGTTAGTAAAGGGTTGTGAGTTTTAAATCTGTTTGCTGAAAAGCACTGGATCAAAATCAAACAACATACATCTCTTAGGCCTCAAAAAAAACAAACAAACTAGAAATGTGTCAAGATGACACGGATGCCCCCACCCAGGGCCATCCTCATCCACACGCATGCATTTTGCAAAAATAGCCATCAGAAGAGATGGCAAATCCCCCAATCGCACCGCAAACGGCCGTCTTTTTTCAATCTAGGGCATCAGAGATGTAATTTTATCAAGGGATACACTTGGTTAGCCCTGCAGTGGTTGATAACTCCACAACTGTGAATCAGACATAGAACTCTAAAACCATACGTTGTGGAAACTGGATTTTGTGTTTTTCAATAAGAAACTGAAAATAATGAGTAAAATAAGGCCCGTTGCCTGCAATGATTATAACTCTCAAACAGTAAGTCATGGAAACTGGATTTTTTGTTTGCTAGTAAGTGATTTTCAACAAAGAATCCGAAAATAATGTGAAAAATAAGGCCTGTTGCTTGCAAAGATTATAACTCTCAAACTGTAAGTCGTAGAAACTGGATTTTGTGTTTTCTAGTAAGTGGTTTTCAACAAAGAATCCAAAAATAATGAGAAATATAAGGCCTTTTGCCTGCAAGGCCTGTAACTCTTCAACCGTTAGTCTGAGAAACTCAATTTTGTGTAGTAAGTGATTTTCAACAAAGAATCCAAAACTAATGAGAAAAATAAAGCCTGCTGCATGCATTGCTAATAAATCTGCATCAGCAGTAGAAGTAAGGGAGATAACTCCAACACTCCGTAGGTCAGAGTTGTCCTTACATATTGTGACACACCTAGTTTATGTTCTTAGCATCTCTACTAATTATCATTAAAATGTCTCCACTGGTTAAAGAGTTATGGCCTGCACAAGATTTTACCATCAGGGGAGATAATTGAAAACAAGAGGGCCATGATGGCCCTGTAACGCTCACCTGAGCAACATAGCACTTTGAGAGCCTGATCTAGAACTGATCAAGGCAAACATTCTGATCAAATTTCAAAATGATTATAACAAAGTTTTCTGCTGATTTGGCCCGGTGACCTAGTTTTTGATACCAAGCGACCCAGTTTCGAACTTGACCTAGAACTCATCAAGACAAACATTTTGTGCAAGATTCATGATGATTGCTTGAAAAATGTGACCGCTAGAGTGATAACAAGATTTTATGCTTATTTGGCCAGGTGACCTAGTTTTTGACCCCAGGTGTTCCAGTTTCGAACTTGACCTAGAAATCATCAAGACAAACATTTTGAGCCAGATTCATGATGATTGTTTCAAAAAATGTGACCGCTAGAGTGTTAACAAGGTTTTCTGCTGATTTGGCCCGGTGACCTATTTTTTTACCCCAAGTGACCCAGTTTCAAACATATCCTAGAACTCATCAAGACAAACATTTTGAGCAAGACTCATGATAATTGCTTCAAAAATGTGACCGGTAGAGTGTTAACAAGGTTTTCTGCAGGTTTGGCCTGGTGACCTAGTTTTTTACACCACGTGACCCAGTTTCGAACCTGACCTAGAAATCATCAAGACAAACATTTTGAGCAAGATTCATGATTATTGCTTCAAAAATGTGACCGCTAGAGTGTTAACAAGGTTTTCTGCTGATTTGGCCCGGTGACCTAGTTTTTGACTCCAAGTGACCCAGTTTCGACCTCGACCTATAAATCATCAAGACAAACATTTTGAGCAAGATTCATGATGATTGCTTCAAAAATGTGACTGCTAGAGTGTTGAAAAGGTTTTCTGCTGATCTGGCCAGGTGACCTAGTTTTTGACCCCAAGTGACCCAGTTTCGAACTTGACCTAGAAATCATCAAGACAAACACATTGAGCAAGATTCATGATGATTGCTTAAAAAATGTGACCGCTAGAGTGTTAACAAGGTTTTCTACTGATCTGGCCCAGTGACCTAGTTTTTGACCCCAAGTGACCCAGTTTCGAACTTGACCTAGAAATCATCAAGACAAACATATTGAGCAAGATTCATGATGATTGCTTCAAAAATGTGACTGCTAGAGTGTTAACAAGGTTTTCTGCTGATCTGGCTAGGTGACCTAGTTTTTGACCCCAGGTGACCCAGTTTCAGATTTGACCTAGCATTCATCAAGACAAATATAATGAGCAAGATTCATGATGATTGCTTCAAAAATGTGACCGCTAGAGTGTTAACAAGGTTTTCTGCTGATCTGGCCCGGTAACCTAGTTATTGACCCCAAGTGACCCAGTTTCGAACTTGACCTAGAAATCATCAGGACAAACATATTGAGCAAGATTCATGATGACTGCTTCAAAAATGTGACTGCTAGAGTGTTAACAAGGTTTTCTGCTGATCTGGCCAGGTGACCTATTTTTTGACCCCAGGTGACCCAGTTTCGAACTTGACCCTAGAATTCATCAAGACAAACATAATGAGCAAGATTCATGATGATTGCTTCAAAAATGTGACCGCTAGAGTGTTAACAAGGTTTTCTGCTGGTCTGGCCCGGTGACCTAGTTTTTGACCCCAAGTGACCCAGTTCCGAACTTGACCTAGAAATCATCAGGACAAACATATTGAGCAAGATTCATGATGATTGCTTCAAAAATTTGACTGCTAGAGTGTTAAAAAGGTTTTCTGCTGATCTGGCCAGGTGACCTAGTTTTTGGCCCCAGGTGACCCAGTTTCGAACTTGACCTAGAAAACATCAAGACAAATATATTGAGCAAGATTCATGATGACTGCTTCAAAAAAGTGACCGCTAGAGTGTTAACAAGGTTTTCTGCTGATCTGGCCCGGTGACCTAGTTTTTGACCCCAAGTGACCCAGTTTCGAACTTGACCTAGATTTAATAGAGGCAAACATTTTGAGCAAGTTTCATCAAGATTGGGTCAAAATTATGACCTGTAGAGTGTTAACAAGTTTTTCCTTTGATTTGATCTGGTGACCTATTTTTTGACCCCAAGTAACCCAGTATCGAACTTGACCTAGATTTCATTGAGGCAAACATTCTGACCAAGTTTCATCAAGATTGGGTCAAAACTGTGACCTCTAGAGTGTTAACAAACTAATTGTTGACAACGAACGACGGACAATGACGGACGACGGACATAGGGTGATGACAATAGCTCACCCTGAGCTTATGCTCAGGTGAGCTAATAAATGGAGTAACGAGTAACCCATAGTTACAATTTTTAAATGCAACTCTCCTTCTTAATGTTCTAAGCATCCCTACTAATTATCACCAATAAATCTCAACTGGTAGAGAAGTTATGACCGTCAGCAAATTTTACAACTATGGGAGATAACTCAAAAATGGAGTCAGACTTGTCTTTTGTGTACATGACATACCTACTCAATGTCCTCTACAACTTGATGAAGTATCATAAAATATCTCAAAGGGTTTAAGAGTTATGGCCTGCACAAGATTTAACAATTATGGGAGATAACTCCAGAACTGAGTCAGTTAGAGTTGTTGTTCTTGTATGTGACACACCTACTCAATGCCCTCTACAACTTGATCAAGTATCATGACAATATCTCAAAGGGTTATTGAGTTATGGCCTGCACAAGATTTCATAACTATGGGAGATAACACCAGAACGCAGTCAGTTAGAGTTTTCATTCTTGTACGCGACACCCCAACTCATATCCTCTACCTATTGGTGAAGTATCATGAAAATAACTTATAGGGTTTTAGAGTTATGGACCACACAAGATTTAACAACTATGGGAGATAACTCCCAAAACAGAGTCAGCTAGAGCTGTTGTTCTTGTACGTGACACACCTACTCAATGTTCTCTACAACTTGATCAAGTATCATGAAAATATCTCAAAGGGTTATCGAGTTATGGCCTGCACAAGATTTTATAACTATGGGAGATAACTCAAGAATGCAGTCAGTTAGAGTTGTCTTTCTTGTACGTGACAAGCCTACTCAATGTTCTCTACCTAATGTGAAGTATTATGAAAATACCTTAAAGGATTTTAGAGTTATGGGCCGCACAAGATTTAACAACTATGAGAGGTAACTCCAAAATGGAGTCAGCTTGAGTAGTCTTTCTTGTACGCGACACACCTACTCAATGTCCTCTACATTGGTGAAGTATCATGAAAATATCTTAAAGGATTATGGTCTGTACAAAATTTTACAATTCTGGGAGACTATGGGAGATAACTCCTGAACCAAGTCGATTAGAGTTGTCTTTCTTGCACGCAACACTCCTACCCGATGCCCTCTACAACCTGACAAAGTTTCATGAAAATAGCTCAAAGGATATAGGAGTTATGGGCCACACAAGGTTTCGTCTATAGATGGAAGGACGGACGGCCGGACAGACGGACAGCCCCACCCCGGTCCAGAATCAGTGGCCTAAAACTTGCCCTTTCATCAACAACTAAACAGCTTTCCTCTGTGTAATTATTGTGCTAAATTTTAACTCTTCAGCTCACAAATGATAACATAGTGATATTTTTAGTCACATTTTTGTATGTTTTCTTGGTGACCTGTTATATATTTTGACCCCTAGCCCCGCCCACGGGCATGACCCTGGGGCAATGGTACTATGATTTTAAAGGTCTGCTCTAGGTAAGTATCATACCAAGTTTCAACTTTCTAGCCAAAAAGGTATGAAAGTTATAAGCTGCAAGAGAAACGTGGACGTAAAATTGCACCTAAACTTGCAGGTAAACTTGAACCTGGTTACAAACATGACATACGCACGTAACATCATGGCAAAATGCTATATGCCCCATTCCTGCCTTCGGCAGGTGGGGGCATAAAAAACTAAGTGGAAAAAGCAGAAAAAATTGACAAAAATTAACAAGGATTTTATCCAAATGATATGCACACCCGAGACCATGATAAAAACACCTGAAAAGTTTCAAATAGTTAGGTATGAAACTGTAACAGGAGTTGCACCCACAAGCTACAAACATCATCATGTCACATCTTAAACAAAAATTAAGTCGAAAAAGTGGATAAAAATTAAGAAAAACAAGGGGACCATGATGGTCCTATATCGATGACCTGAGCAAACAGATTTGCATATTTACTATTGAAGTTTCACCACTTTAAGATTTTTGTATAAATTTTATGTTCAATAGTGATATGATGGTCCTATTGGTCCTATAAAACAGAGTAGCAATGCCGTATATGGCAAGCAGTAACACGTTTTTTTAATCTGATCTTCAAAATTTCTACAAATATATATTGGGAAAATAAGCCCCGCCCCGCTAGCGACCATGTTTTTGAAGCATCATGATGGCTTGAACAATCTTGGTAGAGGGTCACCAAAGGAACATCACTGCCAAGTTATATTAAAATCAGCTCAGTGGTTTCTGAAAAGAAGGTTTTTAAAGTCTTCGCTGTGATGAGTATATAGATATATAGGGAAAATAAGCTCCGCCACCTGGCGGCCATGTTTTTTGACGAATATTGATGGCTTGAACAATCTTGGTAGAGGGTCACCAAAGATTATATCTGCCAAATCATACTGAAATTGGTCCAGTAGATTTTTTAAGTTTTCTATACAGATAAATAGGGGAAATAAGCCCTGCCTCCCTGGCGGCCATGTTTTTTGATGAATCATAATGGCTTGAACAATCTAGGTAGAAGGTCACCAAAGGAACATTGCTGCTAAATTAAATTGTAATCAGCCCTGTGGTTTCTGATAAGAAGGTCTTTAAAGTTTTCTATACAGATATATAATAAGCCCTGCCCCCCTGGCAGCCATGTTTTTGATGAATCATGATGGCTTGAACAATCTAGGTAGAAGGTCACCAAAGGAAAAGTTCTGCTAAGATATACTGAAATCAGTCCTGTGGTTTCTGACAAGAAGATTTTTAAAGTTTTCTATACACATATATATATAAAAGGAAATTAAGCCCCGCCCCCTGGCGGCCATGTTTTTTTGATGAATCATGATGGCTTGAACAATCTTGGTAGAAGGTCACCAAAGGAACATTTTTGCTAAATTATATTAAAATTGGTCAAGTGGTTTCTGACAAGAAGAATTTTAAAGGTTTTTCTTTTGGTTGCCATGGCAACCAGAATCCTGCATGGATTCCAAATATATGTATAATTTTCGATCAATGTCACCCAAGGATCAATCCTGTGAAATTTAGTTAAAATTGGCTCCGACAGTGATTTGGGAGATGTTGTTTAAAGTAATTGTGGATGGATGGACGGATGGACAACCACCTGGCGCCACCAACAACAGATGGTGAGTGATCACAATAGCTCCCCTCGAGCTAAAAATTAGCCAGCAAGAAAACAGAAAATAAGCCAGTAAGATATACCATGAACTAGAAATGTGTCCAAAGGACACGGATGCCCCTGCCTGAAAAACTTAAATGCAAATTGCTCATCCCTAAAAAACTTAAAGCAAATTGCTAATGCCATCTTGGACACGGAGGGAGACGAACTGATGGACAGGGGTAACACTATATACTTTTTCCACCATTCTTTGAATGGCAGGGGCATAAAATGGGATTTTTTTATATTTTACTGATTCTGATTAACTGGCACAGCTCTAAACAAGAATATCGGTGAAACCGATGGATGCTCCCCGAACATGCAATAGTCGGAACAGGAAACATTATCCTAGATAAAGAGCGGTATACTGTGTATACTCACTGTACTTCAAAATGGAGTATCACAAAACCTGTTGGTGGACAGATAAGCTTGCCTGAAGGCACTGTCATACAAACATCAGCAACATAAAAGTTGGAATAAATGAAAGGAATAAATCTAGGCACTAGAGCAAAAACAAAGTTTTTCTAAAAATAGCCACAGTGACCTTGACCTTGAGCCCAGGACCCTGAATGTCAAACATGCTCAAGATATTATCATACCCAACATTTGTTTGAAGTTATATCAAAATCCATCAATAAATGTAGGCACTAGAGTGTTGACAAATTCTTTTCTAAAAATAGCCAGTGACCTTACACTGCAGCTTTAAACAAAGTAGCATGACTCTGTGACAAATCATCTAACCAGAAAGATTGAACAATATGCGCATCCCCTATTGCTGCTTAAGATTCCATTAAAATTTCGTTGAATTTCTGCCAGTATTTGCTAAGAATTTGCGTGGACACGAACAGTACCCTATATATTCATGCAGAACTCATCAAAGGGCAATAACTCTTGGAAAAATCATCGAACCAGAACACGCAGGTGAATGTCGAACATGCTCAAGATATTTAAAAGCTGCAGTGACCTTGACATTGAGCCCAGGACACTGGAAATTGAAATTGCTTGAGATGTTATCATACTCAACATTTTTGTGAAATTATATTAAAATCCATCAATAAATCTAGGAACTTGAGCAAAAACAAAGTTTTTCTAAAAATAGCCACAGTGACCTTGACCTTGAGCCCAGGACCCTGAATGTCAAACATGCTCAAGATATTATCATACCCAACATTTGTTTGAAGTTATATCAAAATCCATCAATAAATGTAGGCACTAGAGTGTTGACAAATTCTTTTCTAAAAATAGCCAGTGACCTTACACTGCAGCTTTAAACAAAGTAGCATGACTCTGTGACAAATCATCTAACCAGAAAGATTGAACAATATGCGCATCCCCTATTGCTGCTTAAGATTCCATTAAAATTTCGTTGAATTTCTGCCAGTATTTGCTAAGAATTTGCGTGGACACGAACAGTACCCTATATATTCATGCAGAACTCATCAAAGGGCAATAACTCTTGGAAAAATCATCGAACCAGAACACGCAGGTGATATGCACATCCACCTTCCATACTTAATATTCCCATGAAGTTTCAATGAAATCCGACTAGTAGTTTCCGAGAATTCGCGTGGACACGAACAGTACCCTATATATTCATGCAGAACTCATCAAAGGGCAATAACTCTTGGAAAAATCATCGAACCAGAACACGCAGGTGATATGCGCATCCACCTTTGATACTTAATATTCCCATGAAGTTTCATTGAAATCCGACAAGCTGTTTCCGAGAATTTGCGTGGACAAGAGCGGGACGGACGCACGGACACACGGACGTACGGACGCACGGACGCACGGACGCACGGACGAAGCGGCGACTATATGCTCCCCCGAAATTCTTCGGGGAGCATAATAAACTCCTCAAGTTTCAAGGTTTTTTTGGCCGGACTACATATAGCTACTTTCAGCCGATTAGGGTTCCCCAGTGATACTCATATTAATTTAAACAAGAGGACCAAGCTGGTCCTCAATGCTCACTGCTGCTGAAAAGTAGGTCAAGGTCACTCAATGTCTAAAACATTCATTAATCTCCAAAATATCCATATCCTCCACATCTGGTAGTTTAAGGAAGATCCAATTAAAACTGATGGCACTATGCAGTAAACAAGGTTAATTATATGTGTCTTTAGCAATCAAGGGACAAAACTCTATATATCACATTGTGTAGGTTTCCAAACTTTTTTCGAATTTATCCAAGACTTTAATCAAGACTTCAAGATGATCCAATCAAAACTGAATGAGTTATGCTGATGATAAAGTCAAACAAAGGCTTTTTCAAGGGGATTAACTCAAAGAAAAATGATCCAATCTGACCAGTTTTCAAACTCATCTAATTTCATCCATGTCCACCTTATCTGCAATTTTCAGGAAGAGCTGATCAAAACAGAACAAGTTATGCTGACAACAAGTTAAACAGAGGCTTTTCAGCAATCAAGAGGAGTAACTCTAAGCTGGCCAGTTTACAAACTCATTCGAGATTTCATATATGTCCACCTTATCTGCAAGTTTCTGACAGATTCAATCAAAACTGAATGAGTTATGCTGATGACATAGTCAACAAGACCTGTCGCCAGACAGGATAGCTCGCCTGATATTGCACATTTTGTTTCTGGAAAAATTCTAAGTCCGTGACCTTGATTTTGACATGACTGGGGGGGTTGGGCGGGGTGGGCTGGTGGGGGGATTGCAATGTGCAAAATATTCATCAAACCAAAGATGAATCAATTCGGTGATAAGGTAAGGAAATAATAAGGTCTTAAAAAAACGTAAACAAAAACTTTAACATTTTTAAAATTCTAAGTGTGTGACCTCGACCCCAAGGTCATTGTCATGAGTGCTAATGGTGCTGATAAAAACTTTGGACCAATATATATCATGATACCAAATATAAATTAAATCCATCATTTGGTTTAGAAGTAATGAGGTCCTAAAAACTTTGACATAAAATTTTAACAGGAAAATTTTTGCATGACTGTGACCTTGACCTTAACATGAACTAGGGTGGTGAGGATGGAATTGGGCAAAATTTTGAACCAATATGTATCATCATACCAAAAATGAATCAAATGGGTGATAAGGTTAGAAAATAATGAGATCTTAAAAACTTTACCAAAAACTTTAACATTTAAATTCGAAGTCTGTGATGTCAACCTCAAGGCCACAGTCATGAGTGCTGATGGTGCTGGTAAAATGTTTTGACCCGTATCTATCATGATACCAAAGAGGAACTAAATCCATCATGTAGTTTAGAAGTAATGAGATCCTAAAAACTTTGATGTAAAATTTTAACATGAAAAGTCTAAGTCTGTGACCTTGACCTTGACATGACCTATGGTGGTGGACAAAATTCTGGACAAATATGTATCATCATACCAAAGACGAATGAAATCGGTGATAAGGTTAGGAAATAATGAGGTCTTAAAAACTTTAACAAAAACTTTAACATTTAAATTCTAGGTCTGTGACCTCGACCTCAAGGTCACGGTCATGAGTGCTGATGGTGCTGATAAAAACGTTCGACCAGTGTCTATCATAATACCAAATAGGAACAAAATCCATCATTTAGCGTAGAAGTACTGAGATCCTAAAAAAACTGACATAAAATTTTAGCATGAAAATTTTAAGTCTGTGACCTTGACCTTGACATGACCTATGGTGGTGGACAAAATTTTGGACAAATATGTATCATCAAACCAAAGATGAATGAAATCGGTGATAAGGTTAGGAAATAATGAGGTCTTAAAAACTTTAACAACAAGAGCTGTCGTAGGACAGCGTAGCTCGCCTGCTGGGTACATTTTATATTGTAACATTTTTATCATTAAGAAATTCAAAATGAAATAATCTATGAAATAATTTTCAAGTTATATGGCGAAATCATTCAACCATATAATATAGGTCACACTGACCTAGATGTATTTGTATGTAAATCATTTTGTCACATAGATATAATAATCCAGGTATGACAATTCTCCATGAAATAGTAATAAAAATAAAAGGCAAAATCACTGAAGCATGAAATATAGGTCACAATGACCTAGATATAGTAAGTGGTCAATCATTGGGTCACATGAAACTAATATCCCAGGTGTGACATTTATCCAACAAATAGTATTCAAGATATAAGGCAAAATCACTGAACCATGAAATATAGGTCACACCAACAGAGATATATTTTGACGTCAATAATCGGGTCACAAGGAACTAATATCCCAGGTGTGACATTTATCCAACAAATAGTATTCAAGATATAAGGCAAAATCACTGAACCATGAAATATAGGTCACAATGACCTAGATATAGTAAGTGGTCATTCATTGGGTCACATGGAAGTAATATCCCAGGTGTGACATTTATCCAACAAATAGTATTCAAGATATAACGTAAAATCACTGGACCGTGAAATCTAGGTGACCTGGACCGTAAAATGTAGGTCACCATGACCTTCACTCTCTTACACTTAAACCGATGTCACACAGTTAGCTGATGTATAACCAGTTGTGTCTATAACCTGTAGTCATATAAGATTTTACAAATGTGTCCTAGATTTTGACCCCTAGCCCCACTCCAAGGCCCACCCTGAGGTATGAATCCAGGGGTATGTTCTTTTAGAATCTCAGAAGACTCCTCCAGGTACCCAAATTCTAAATATGAATGCTCTATGAGGAGTGAAAGTCAAGATATAAGAATTTGAAAAACTTTAACACAGTATTACAAAGGTGTCCTAGATTCTGACCCCTAGCCCCACCAGGGGCATAAACCCAGGGGTTTATTCTCTTGGAATCTCAGAAGACCCTCCAAGGTACCTAAGTTCCAAATTTGATGCCTCTGTGAGGAGTGACTGTTGAGATATAAGCATTTGAAAAACTTTAACGCAGTGTGACGGGAACGGGAACGCAAACGCAAACGCGGACGACCGGGGTGACTACAATAGCTCTCCTTGTACTTCGTACAGGCGAGCTAAAAACTTTAACATTTAAATTCTAGGTCTGTGAACTCAACCTCAAGGTCATGGTCATGAGTGCTGATGGTGCTGATAAAAACGTTTGACCAGTGTCTATCATAATACCAAATAGGAACAAAATCCATCATTTCGTGTAGAAGTAACGAGATCCTAAAAACTCTGACATAAAATTTTAACATGAAAATTTTAAGTCTGTGACCTTGACCTTGACATGACCTAGGGTGGTGGGGATGGTACTGCACAAAATTTTGGACAAATATGTATCATCATACCAAAGATGAATGAAATCGATGAAATCGGTGATAAGGTTAAGAAATAATGAGGTCTTAAAAACTTTAATGAAAACTTTAACATTTAAATTCTAAGTCTGTGACGTCGACCTCCAGGTTACGGTCATGAGTGCTGATGCTGCTGATAAAAACTTTAGACCAGTATCTATCATGATACCAAATAGGAACTAAATCCATCATGTAGTTTAGAAGTAAAAAGATGCTAAAAACTTCGACATAAAATTTTAACATGATATTTTTAAATCTGTGACCTTAACCTTGACAAGATCTAGGGTGGTGGGGATGGTACTGCACAAAATTTTGGACCAATATGTAGAACCATACCAAAGATGAATCAAATCGGTGATAAGGTTAGAAAATAATGAGGTCTTAAAAACTTTAATGAAAACTTTAACTTTAAAATTCTAGGTCTGTGACCTCGACCTCAAGATCACAGTCATGAGTGCTGATGGTGCTGATAAAAACGTTTGACCAGTGTCTATCATAATACCAAATAGGAACAAAATCCATCTTTTAGAGTAGAAATAATGAGATCCTAAAAACTCTTGACATAAAATTTTAACATGAAAATTCTAAGTCTGTGACCTTGACCTTGACATGACCTAGAGTGGTGGGAATGGTACTGCGCAAAATTTTGGACCAATATGTATCATCATACCAAAGATGAAGCAAATCGGTGATAAGTTTAGGAAATAATGAGGTCTTAAAAACCTTAGCAAAAACTTTAACATTTGTGGACGCCGACGCCAACGCCGGGTGTAGAACAATAGCTCTCCGTGAACGTTGTTCAGGCGAGCTAAAAACAGATCCTTTTTTCTGAAATCAAAGGGACATTACTCTAATAGTCTGATCTAGCCAGGTTTCGAATTCATGCAAGATTTTATCCATGTTCATCTTATCTGTAAGTTTCAGGAAGATCAGAGGCAATCTTCATGAGTTATTCTAATGACAAAATCTAAGAGAGGCTTTTATATCGATCAAAGGGATATAAGTCTAAGAGAGGCTTTTTTTATCAATTACAGGGTATAACTAAGATTAATGATTCAGTTTAGCCAGTTTTCGAATTCATTCAAGTTTTCATCTATGTTCACATTTTCTGCAAGTTTCGGGAAGATCCAAAACTGAAGGAGTTATGGTGATGACAAGCATTTTCTCATTGTAAGTCTATGGGACCTTGTGGTTGCCATAGCAAACAAAGTTTTCACTGGATTTCCAGGTAAAGCTTATGACATGGATGTCCCACCAGAGGCATGCTATAGATGTGAAATGACTGAGGTCAGCCTGCAGACTGTGGAGATATAACTGCTCAAAGATGTGGATGGACGGCCAAGGTGAGCTAAACAAAAGTTTGCAAAATTCATCCATTTGTTCTCTATATATATTATAAAGCATGTAGTGTCATACAAGGGCCATAAATGCATTGAAAATTTGCAAATATTGGACCATTTTCAATTCCAACTTAGACTTATAAATATAAATGTGTTAATAAAATTTGAACAATATCCACTTTTTCATATTTCAGATATTCAGCCAAAACAAAGTTCTGTCATCAATCAAGAGTCATAACTCTGTTGGAAATTTATAAAATTGGCTAATTTTCAATCCTAACCTAGAACTAGTCAATATTAATGTGTATACAAAATTTTATTTAAAAAATCCATCGGTTTCTTCTCAAGATATTAAGCAAAGCACACTTTTGACAATCAAGGGCCATAATTTTGTTAAAAATAGCCATCAGAAGAGATGGCAAATCCCCCCGACCAACCCGCCATTTCTAAATTTAGTGTATTTTAATTGATATCATGGAAATATTGAAACAGGGCAAAGTAAAAAGATGCAAATATAGTACGAAATGTGACCAAAATAATAAGTAAAAACAATAATAGGTGTACTGTTAATGATTTTATTTTTGAGTATTCTTTTATTTAATTATTTTTTTTTCATCTAATAGTTACTTCTGATGTGATAATTTGTACAGGATACACAATATTTGCAAATACTTTGAATTTGTGAGTGTAAATATTCAGAAATAACAGCAAATATAAATGCTTTGTAAAGGAAAAGGAACTCGCTGTATGTTTATTGGGGTAAATAATCAACAGAGTAAAAGTTGTCCTTCTTGCATGCTACACACCTTCTTGACCTGATATATGTCCCTACCAAAACTTATTAAGTTATCTCAAACAGTATGGGAGTTATGGCCTGCACAAGATTTCGATATCAGGGGAGATAAGTACATAATGAAGAAAGTGAGAGTACACTTGACCACGACATGTCTACTGGTCCTTATCTATACCTCTACCAAACATTAACAAAGTATTTCAAACCACATACTCAAGAATTTGGCTTTCAAATTCATTCAAGGGAGGTAACTAGAAAACGACCACAGCAGAGGTTGTCTCTCTTGAATGTGACACACCTACTGGTTGTTACCAATGCCTCTACCAAACATTATCAAAATATGTCTAAGGGTATATAAGTTATGGAGCGCACAAGACTTTGGCTTCAGGGGAGATAACTACATAACAAAGAAGAGAGTTGTCTCTCTTGCATGTGACATGCCTACTGGTCCTCCTCTTCATTTCTACCAAATATTATCATATTATCTCAAACAGTATTGCAGTTATTGCCTGCACAAGATTTCGGCTTAAGGGGAGAGAACTACTTAACAAAGAAAGTGAGAGTTGTCTCTCTTGCACGTGACATGCCTACTGGTCCTTATGGGCCAATATGGGAGTTATGGCCTGCACAAGATTTTGGCTTCAGAGGAGATCACTACATAACGAAGAAAGTGAGAGTTGTCTCTCTTGCACACGACAGGCCTTCTGGTCCTCTTCATTTCTACCAAACATTATCAAAATATGTCTAAGGGTATCAAAGTTATGGAGCGCACAAGATTTTGGCTTCAGGGTAGATAACTACATAACGAAGAAAGTGAGAGTTGTCTCTCCTGCACAAGACACGCCTACTGCTCCTCTTCATTTCTATCAAATATCATATTATCTCAAACAGTATTGCAGTTATTGCCTGCACAAGATTTCGGCTTAAGGGGAGATAACTACTTAACAAAGAAAGTGAGAGTTGTCTCTCTTGCACGTGACATGCCTACTGGTCCTCCTCTTCACTCCTATCAAATATTACCAAAATATGTCTAAGGGTATCAAAGTTATGGAATGCACAAGGATGAGTACAATTTCTGCTTTTGAGGAGATAACTACATAACAAACCAGAATTCCGTGGAAGGCGGCGTCGCACTTGCTGGGGCAAAAGTCACAGGAGCCACAATCAGAACGTGGTTATTAAATAAGTTTATTTCATTCTTAGCAGTGCTAGGTTGGAAAAGTGACAAAAATTAAGACAAGGATTATATGAAAAGCGGATGCACATCTTCAGATTATGGAGAAAACATGTCCAAAGTTTTAAAAAGACTAGTATAAAATTGTATGAGGAGTTGTGCTCACTAGGTACCCACTGTCTATCTATTGAGGGTGAAAAATGACTAAGTTCACAATGTGAAAAAAAAATCTGAGCTTAAGAAAATGACAAAGTTAAAGTGGAAAAAGTGACAAAAATAAAAATAAAATCATATCCAACCCACATGCACTTCTGCAGACCCGGGAGAAAACATGTGCAAAGTTTCAAAAAGACCGGTTTAAAATTGTATGAGAAATTGCACTGTCTATATATCTGAGGTCAGTAAATGACAAAGTTCAAAAAGAACAAAAAAGTGACAAAAAATATGGCAAGGATTATATGAAAAGCACTTGCACATCTTCCGACTAGGGAGAAAACATGTGCAAAGTTCCAAAAAGATTAGTATAAACTTGTATGAGGAGTTGTGCTCATGAGGTACCTACTGTCTATATATTGAGGGTGAAAAATGACTAAGTTCACAATGTGGAAAAAAGCAAAAAATAATCTAACAATTACATCCAAATCACATGCACATCCTCATACCATGAAGAAAACACATGCAAAGTTCCATAATAATTGGTACAAAACTGTACGAAAAGTTGCACTCACAAGAGGAACCAACTGTTTATATATAAAGGGTGAAAAATGACTACGTACACAATGTGGAAAAAGTGACAAAAAATAATCTAACAATAATATCCAAACCACATGCACATCCTCATACCATGAAGAAAACATATGCAAAGTTTCAAATTAATCGGTATAAAACTGTAAGAGGAGTTGCGCTCACAAGAGGTACCCATTGCCTATATATTGAGGGTGAAAAATGCAATAAGGAAAAAGTGACAAAAAATGTTCTAACAATTATACTCAAACCACATGCACATCCTCATACCATGAAGAAAACATATATGCAAAGTTTCAAAATGATCTGTACAAAATTGTAAGAGGAGTTGCGCTCACAACAGGTACCCATTGTCTATATATTGAGGGTGAAAAATGACTAAGTTTACAATGTGGAAAAAGTGACAAAAAATGTTCTAACAATTTTACCCAAACCACATGCACATCCTCATATCATGAAGAAAACACATGCAAAGTTTCAAAACAATCAGTATAAATCAGTATAAAACTGTAAGAGGAGTTGCCCTCACAAGAGATACCCACTGTCTATATATTGAGGTGAATAATGACTAAGTTCACAATGTGGAAAAAGTAACAAAAAATAATCTGACAATCATATCCAAACCACATGCACATCTTCATACCATGATGAAATCACATACAAAGTTTCAATATGATCAGTACAAAGCTGTAAGAGGAGTTTCGCTCACAAGACACCCAGGGTAAATGTTGACGGAAAGACCAACGGACGGACAGAAACTTGCATGCCTAAGTCGCCCATGCTAAAGCAGGTGCGACAAAAGTGACAGTTGTCTCTCTTGCACGCGGCATGCCTACTGGTCCTCCTCTTCATCCCTACCAAATATTATCAAATTATCTCAAACAGTATGGGAGTTATGGCCTGCACAAAGATTTTGACTTCAGGGGAGATAACTACATAATGAAGACAGTGAGAGTTGTCTCTCTTGCATGCGACATGCCTACTGGTCCTCCTCTTCATTCCCACTAAACATTACCAAAATATATCTAAGGGTATCAAAGTTATGGAGCGCACAAGGATGAGACTACAATTTCTGCTTCAGGGGAGACAACTACATAAAGAATGAAGTGAGAGTTACCTCTCTTGCACGCAACACATCTACTGGTCCTCCTCTTTATCCCTACCAAATATTATCAAATTATCTCAAACAGTATGGGAGTTATGGCCTGCACAAAATTTCGGCTTCAGGGGAGATAACTACATAACCAAGAAAATGAGAGTCATCTCTCTTGCACGCGATACGCCTACTGGTCCTCCTCTACATTCCTATCAAATATTATCGAAATATGTCTAAGGGTATAGAAGTTATGGAAATAACAAGGATGCGTCTAGGGATGGACGCCATGCTGATCCCTATATCCCCTGAACCTATCGGTTGGGGGATAAAAAGTAATAATATTGGCCAATTTTATAGTTCAATATAGTGCTAGTCAGTATCTGTGTACATAAAATCTGATGAATATCCATCAATGTCAGTTTGAAGAAGCAAAACTGATTACAGGACAAATAACCTACTATTCTTTTTTTTGTTTTGAAAATTTTAGAGGGACTGCTGTCAGGCAAGTACCACAGTATTGACCATTTGAACTTAGAACATGTTGTGGGCACATAACTCTGTCAAAAACTGACGAAATGTGCCCATTAGCAATCCCAAACCAGACCTCCTTAGTATCTATGCATGTACCAAGTTTGGTTAAAACCCCTAAACTCAAGTCATCATCCTGAAACGAAAATATGAGAGTGTCTCGGGAAGATAACTCCATCAAAATTTGACAAATTTTGTCCATTAGCAATCCCAAAGCAGATCTTCACAATATCAATGCACATACCAAATTTGTTGAAAATCTATTGATGTTTACTCAGGTTATCATCCGGAAACAAAAAATGGATGGATGGATGGATGACAGGACAGACACACACACAGGGCCCAGTTGTTCAAAGCGTCGTTAGCTTAACGAGCTCGTTAAGGGTCATTTCGTTAACTGTTTTAGTGGATTCAATATACAATATTCTGATATTTTTTGCTGAAAAAATGTGAGTAGCTTTTGCACTGCAAAAGCTACTCACATTTTTTCAGCAAAAAATTTCAGCATATTTGCGTATCACTGGATGTAAATTTTAACGAATCGTTAACTAACGACATTGTTAGCTTTGAACAACTGGGCCCAGGTGTTTAATGTGAAACCATGATACCCCACAACTATGGTGTGACTGACTGTAGAACATTTGCAAATGTATAAGGAAAATCAATGGTAGTCTGCAATCTTTAACAAACCATGTTATAAAGTAGTTCCTATGTAGTTGGCTCACCTGATGATGTAATCCATCCTGGATAGGATTCTGCGTCTCTACTGGCATTAAGAAATCACATGGGATTAACCTTGTGCCTGAAATCACATATTAATGAGCAACTTATTTAAATAGATTGTATATCCAAATATTTTAATTGGGAATTATGGTAACCCAGTACAGTTGACTCTAGTTATCTCAACTTCCCTTATCTTGAATAATCGCTATCTCGAAGTAAAAATCTGGTCCCTGTTTTAACATGGAATACTAACAACGGGTAATAAAATATTGTAAATAAAAACATCGCAAGCATAATACCCCACCATAGCAATTATTTGTTTATGTATTAAAGTTATCGTTGCGAAAATGTCTGTAAAGAAAATGGCAGAGTGACAGAAAACAATCCTAAACCAGATCTTAATAATATCAATGCATATAGCAAGTTTAGTTAAAAGGCCTTGTTATTTACTCAAGTTATCATTCAGAAAGGAAAATATGGGCCTGTCTCGGGCAGATAACTCCTTAAAAATTTGACGAAATTTGCCTATTAGCAATTCCAAACCAGATCTCCTTAATGTCAATACATATAGCAAGTTTGGTTAAAATCCCTTGATATTTACTAAAGTTATCGTCCGGAAACAAAAATATGGGCGTGTCTCGGGCAGATAGCTCCGTAAAAATTTGACAAAATTTGCCCATTAGCAATCCCAAACCAGATGTCCTTAATGTCAATGCATACAGCAAGTTTGGTGAAAATCGCTTGTTATCTACTGAAGTTACAGTCCGGAAACGAAAATATGGGCGAGTCTCGGGCAGATAACTCCGTAAAAATTTGACGAAATTTGCCCATTAGCAATCCCAAACCAGATCTCCACAATATCAATGCACATACCAAGTTTGGTGAAAATCCATTGATGTTTACTCAAGTTATCATCCGGAAACAAAAAACGGACGGATGGACGGACATAAGACGGACGGATGGACACACGGACGACCAACGTGAAACCATAATACCCCGCCACTATTGTGTGCGGGGTATAAAAAGATTCTTTTTCACAATATTTTCATTATATCTCTAAATTCAGGAGTCAAATTACATATTCGTTTGTTAAATGCGGTTGTTCGATTTATTTTTTCCTCAATTCTGCAAATCCGATATGTTGAGCTACAGATATTTCGAGTAATTCAGAGAGTCCGTTGGAGTTCGAGATGACAAGAGTCGACTGTAATAATTAGCAGATGTAAACTGAGCTGCGGCATAAGAAAAGTTACCTTATGATATGTGCCCTCAACAAAGACAGATCAGCCTGAGCACCGGCGCAGTCTAATGAACATAGCTACAGATAAGAGGGGGTATCCACATAATATTTTTCTTATTTCTCGACGAAAACCTATGTTAAGGGTACTCATTAGAAGCGCCTCGCTGAGGCACTTCTAATGAGTACCACAACATATGTTTTTGTTGAGAAATAAGAAAGATATCAGCATTTTTCGGATGAAAAAAGTGCCTTATCTGTTGCTATGATGAATCTTTGCTGGGGGCTCTGTGCATGACAGCAAAGACTGATTCAACTTCACTGAGGTGCAGGCGGGACTGAGTCTTCACTTGGTGCATATGTGCAAAGATATTTTCTGTGAAAAACAGTTCAATCTTGTTATAGCTGTACAATCTAAGAGACTTTGGGAACTACAGCAAGCAATCAACAAAACATAAACCTAATCCATCAACTGGCCTTGATAATATAACGTCTTTAAAACATTCAGGCAGATGTTCAATAATACTAGGGAAGGGCAAACAAACATAGGTACAGAAAAATGGAAAAGTAAATTCTATATACCCCTCGATATAAAAATTTGCTGGGGGTATAACAGTGACGGGTACTCCTGTCATATGGTATAACATTTGGTCTGTGTGTTACAAACCTAATGGAGAGTAGATTGATTGTGTTGGGGTTTAACGACACGTCAACCCTTGAGGGTCATTTTGTGTCGTCTTCCAGAGAAAGGGAGAAAAGAGATAAGAAGAGAGAGTAGAGGAGATGAAAGAGAGGGACAGGGAAGAAAGAGGAACAGGAATGAAAGTGAAGAAACAGAGGAAATAAAAACATTCCCCCTCTACCCTTACCCACTACAAGGATAGCAGGCCTTGCCCAACTGTAAGCCAATATCAGTTGGACGCCCCAGTGATGTAAGATACACAGCACCTTCGCACCACCCGACCACCCCTAATAGAGAGTAGAAATGTGCGTTTGTATATCACTATGCCCCTAACTATATGCCAAACTTGGAAGGAGCATAACTCTCATCATATAATAAATCCAATGTTTTTCTTAAGTTAATACGGTTATCTATTCCTCAGCCCCAGTAAGTCTGCCATATATCAATGCCCTAGCTCAAATACTTTTTGAGACATCTTCTACACAAGGTAAAGTGTGATGAATGGACAAACAAAGTGAAAGCAATATGCCCATTCAACTTTTTCAAAGCTGAGTACATAAACATTTTAAGGCTGATTTTAATAATTTCCTCACAAACACAAATTGTTGGTATGCATAGTACTGATCAATTTGAGACATGTGCAGACTGATCTGCGCATTCATTGTTGGTATGTCATAAGCTACTGTCAGTTTTACCCAAAGTATTTGGGCACAGCCTCTGATCAGGTCCATTCAGTTTGTCACAACTCCAGCGCATCAACCAGTAGTAAAATGGACTTGCTCAAACTTGTGGACAAGTATACATGTAGTTATGAGTTAAGGTGTCTGAATATTTTGATAATTTGTTTGTGTTGAGGTTTTACTGCCCAGTCAACCCAGTGGGGTCATGTCTAGCACGGTCAGTTTACCTAACCACACTTTTACTGGGCAGGCTTAGTCCTCTACGAGTAACCAGTATTGTACACATTCTTTTGCCAGAAACTGACAAATGCCCTTGAATCAGCAGAAGGGAGAGAATGACCGTAGAAAATAGAATTGCATGATTTATCTCCAAGAAAGAATATTGTTGACCCTTGTACCCACAACCTCCTGATCACAAGTCAGATGGGCATCCAACTGAGCCATCAAAGTCAGCGAATATTTTAGTTAGTATCTTATAAAGTCATAAGGCATAGTCACACTTCTTTATATCGGCACTCGATACAACAACAAATTCATTATTAGAGGCTCAAGTGGGCCAGAAATTGTTCACCCGAATTAGGCTGATCATGATATGTTACAGTGTGCCATGGTGGCCATCTTAGCTATCAGATCAGATTGCCTTTAGCAATTCAGAATCTGATGCTGTTTGAAGAGTGTCAAGATTGCCACCATGGCCGCCATCTTGGATATTGGAACTGAACGATTTAGCAATTCTGAATCTCCATGTAACCCCAATGCCTCCCATCAAGTTTTGGCTCAATCTGACTTATGGTTCTGGAGGAGATGTCGAAAATGTGAAAAGCTAATGATGGATGGACGACGGACAGACAGGGACAACAGGCCATGGCATAAGCTGACCTGAAGCAAAGCTCCAGGTGAGCTAATAATAATATGACCAGCAGCAAACCTTCGCTCAATAGGTGACAGTTAATCAGAAAGTATGCAAGAATATTGTTAAATACTTCAAGAAACATGTTTTGGATATTTGTCAGAATTGCCTCTGAGGCAATTTTAACAAATATCCAAAACATATGTTCTGTGAGGAAATAAGAATAAAACAAGCTCCTTCTTACATATCATTCTGCTGCGTTTAAGGAATCTTTAAAAACAGAAAATTCATTTTAATGGCAACATTTTCAGGAACAAATATTATCATTTTAACAAGGGTCCATTGTACTAATTAATAATTGAAATTCAGGGCCCAGTTGTTCAAAACTAACAATGTCATTAGTTAACGTATCGTTAAAACTTTGATCATTAAATGTGGCATATATGCTAATATTTTTGCTGAAAAAAAAAATGTGAGCAGCTTTGCATAAATACCTGTGAATTAGATATTGTACTTACTAGAACAGTTAACATTTTGATCACTAAAGAGCTCATTAAGCTAATAATCCTTTGAACAACTGGGCCCAGATCTTTAACTGGTACTGGATAATGAAAAACATTAGGCTATTTTAATGTCTGTGATGCCCTTCAGGCTCCTTGGTGACATTAAAATAGTTGAATGTTTTTCATCGTCCAGTACAAGCAAAAAATCTAAATTTCAATTTTTATATTTACATAGTATTTTATTCATGCAATTTTGGGTAGTATTCTACCTAATGGGAACTATTCTTCTTAATAATACACAGGACTAAAGTTTACTAAATGTCAGGGCCCAGTTGTTCAAAGCGTCGTTAGCTTAACGAGCTCGTTAAGGGTCATTTCGTTAACTGTTTTAGCGGATTCAATATACAATATTCTAATATTTTTTGCTGAAAAAATGTGAGTAGCTTTTGCACTGCAGAAGCTACTCACATTTTTTCAGCAAAAAATTTCAGCATATTTGCGTATCACTCGATGTAAATTTTAACGAATCGTTAACTAACGACATCGTTAGCTTTGAACAAGTGGGCCTAGATCTGGAACAGCAACAAGATGGAACTTGCACATTACATCAATGAAATATGCGTGCAACATCACTATAATGTTAGTAAATAAAGAGCATTGCTGGTTGACATTCACAAGCAATACTCTTTGTTCCCGCCTTATGCCTGCCTGGACAAGAACATATGACACTGTTTTTCTTTGAGATATGAATTGCATAAGAATGTAATGCTTCATTTAAAGAGACAGCACTAAACATGTAAATATTTCTATTACACAGTTTAAACAAACAGGTAATATCTCATCAGCCTACCTTGATGTATCAACTGATAGAATGCATGTTGGCCATTGGTTCCTGGCTCTCCCCACACAATTGGTCCTGTCTTATAGTTCACCGTTTCTCCACTGCGAGTCACATACTTGCCATTACTCTCCATATCACCTTGTTGAAAATAGGCTGCAAACCTGTGTAAATACTGAGAAAATAAAAAAAAAAAACAATACCTTGTTAAAAACAGGCTGCCAACCTATGTAAATACTAAGAAAATAAAATAAATTAATACCTTGTTAAATATAGGCTGCAAGATATGTAAATACATGTACTGAGAAAAAATAATATATTAAATAAACATAACTATGGCTGGAACCTCGATAAGAAAAGTTTTATTTAGAAGATGTTTGTTAGTTTTGTTAATTTTTGTTAATTCTTATTTTATTGTTAAATCTGAACATACATTTATATGGTAATCATAAGCTTTGCCTTAGAGAGGTGATTCTAATGATTCTCATCCTCAGGTCAAGGTGAATTTATAAGTGTAGTTTCAAAACCAATTCCATTAAATTGGCTAGTAATCATTGTACACAGATGTCACAGATGGGATCATGAAGCCTGCTTTACATATCTCTCTAATTCCACTGGTAGCAAAAGATAATATAGAATGCTCAGTGAGCTCATCTGCGTTTATGCAGCTTGCAAACATACTAAATGACTTTATCATATTTTAAGACTCGCACATCTACACAGTAGCAATTTTTTTTTTAATTTTTGTACATGTATACATGTTTTGTACATGTATAAATGTACATCTATATAAACTATAGTGAAGTTAATTCTTACCTGATCATATGGCAACAAAGCTTGTGTCTCGCATCCATAGAAATTAATGTACCAGACACCAATAAGGGCTAGAATCACAGGTAACTGAAAAAAAATAGCCAAAAGGCATATATGATCCAATCTTAGCAACTTATGACCATTTTAAACACAAATAGTCTAAAAAATAGTCAAACTGATTCTAATACTAGCGCCAGATAAGCTGAGAATCCACATAAATATTTCTCTGATTTTTCCACAAAAATGTATGTTGTGGGCATTCATGAGAATGGCCTCAGTGAGACACTTCTAATTAATTACAACATATATTATTGTGGAGATGATGATGATGAGTTCAGGTTTAATGAGGCATCAACCCATGAGGGTCATTTGCATCAAAATAGTATATCAACTTGGTTTTGTAATGAAATGGCAATAATGGTAAGCTATGCATGCATGAAAATATAAATTAAAGTGAAATATTGATAGTTTTGTTTAAACTAGAGCAAGTGCCTAGAGGGTCATGAATACCTCCCTGGAGGAAAACTATATACCCCTTTGGCATTCGTATGCCGGTGGTATCATAAATATATAGGAACTTTCTGTCACACCTGCATACTAAAATGTAAAAACATTTAAGTCAGGTTTGTAGACTTTATTTAGGGTGGACACTAGGATGGACACTGGGGTGGACACAAGTATATTGATGAACAAATGAACAAACAAATGTACAGAAACTTGCATGCCTAAGACCCCATGCTAATGCAGGTGTGACAAAAAAGCATTGTAGACTTCATTTAGTGTGGATGCTAGGGTGGAAATAAGCACACAGGTGAACAAATAAACAGACAGACAGAAACTTGCATGCCAAAGCCACCCAAGCTAATACCAGTGTGAAAAAAAAAGTGCCTTATTTGAAGCTTTGTAATGACATTTTTGGTTTGATTTGAAGTTTTTTTTCAGATATCAAAACAAATATCCTGAATTTTCTATTAGTCAAATGAACCAGTGCACGACAAAACCTACAATAAGACTTGTGCGACCAGCAACGACTCAGATCAGACTGTGCATCCGCACAGACTGATCAGTCTTCCCTGATTGCAAGAGCCTTCTACAGCCTCCAGGCTATCCAAAATGGGATGAACAAAAACCCTTACAATACTGGGCAGATGTACAAGCTGATCTGAGTCTTTGCTGTCACGCAGGGCTTACTGTAAGTTTTGTTGTGCGCTGGCTCAAATAGATTCTAACGACATACTGGTAGTGCCAGATAAGCAGGGGTATTCATAAATATTTCTTGAGCTCCTACGAATGGAGGCCAGGTTGTATACTGTATGACCAGCTGTATTTCACGAAGCTTAAAATCTGAAAAGCGTATTTTGTAATACAGTAAATGTCCTAAACTTTCGTATACCAACATTTCTGACAAAATGGCATATGCAATCAATGTAGACCCAGATCAGACTGCTCTACACAGTTTGCAAACAACTACATAAAAAACGACTTTAGGCCAAAAAGTATGGAATAAAGTGTTTGAAATTTTAGAATATTTACCGTAAGAACTAGAGGCCCTCAGGGCCCAGTTGTTCAAAGCTAAAGACATCGTTAGTTAATGATTCGTTAAAATTTACATCGAGTGATACACAAATATGCTGAAATTTTTTGCTGAAAAAATGTGAGTAGCTTTTGCAATGCAAAAGCTACTCACATTTTTTCAGCAAAAAATATCAAAATAATGTACATTGAATCCGCTAAAACAGTTAACGAAATGACCCTTAACGAGCTCGTTAAGCTAACTATGCTTTGAACAACTGGGCCCTGATGTTTAAAAGTCTCAATAAATAAATAAATAAATGGATAAATAAATAAACAATCAATTTTCAACTCACATTATGCTCTAGTGGCGTATTAAGAAAGTGCTGATCCATAAAATGTCCACCACTTAACAACTCTTCAAAATTATCCATTCCTAATAAAAAATTAGAAACAATTTATTAACCCTTGTCCTGCTGAACCCGGATATGACCTGTCTTTGCAAACAGTGTAGATCCAGATAAGTTGGCTACTAAAGAAGCCAACTGATCTGGATCTGCACTGTTTGCCATTAAGTATGTGAATTTTATCAACAAGCTGTATCAAGTAATCTGATTGGCTGAAAATTAGAAGTGGGAGTGGCATATTAATTTATTCAGCAGGACAAGGGTTAATGATGATGAATTGGTGTTTTTTGTCCCTTTCAACATTATTCAAGCCATACTGAGACAGTGGAAGGGTGATAATGAAAGTTTGTTTCATTTGGGCTTAACGTTGCTTTCAACAATCTTTCAGTCATATCGCGACAGTGTCTGGATGTGGCAGGGAGCTCAATGCTCCCTTTTAGAGTGCTGCCTTACTGAAATATCATGCCACAGACACTTTGACATGATATTGCACCCAGTCACATTATACTGACACTGAGCTAACCAGTTCTAGCTCTACTTTCTTAATGCTGAGCACCAAGCAAAAGAGCAGCTAGTACCATTTTTAAAGTCTTTGGTATGACCTGACCGGGGATCGAACCCGCAACCTCCCGGTCACAAAGCAGATGCTCTACCACCGAGCCACTGTGCCGGTGATAATGAAAGACTGTAGGGCTCAGTGCAATAATTTGTAGGCAAAATCATACATAATAAAGGGTTCAAAAGTTTAGAACATTAACAATAGTATGATTTGTTTTGGTGCTTTATCAAGGGCAGCAACATATTTCATTAACGTGGCGATATGCATATAGTTGCAACTGTAACATTGCTTTGGATTTATGACAAAATCACAGAATGCATACTGCAGGGGAAAAATTACTATGTGCATCAAACATTTTCATTTTAGGACTGTACAGTCGAACTTCAATGGTTTGAACATCTTTGGGACGATGGAAAATTGTTCGAGACATGGGCAGTTCGAGCCACTGAGGGTTAATCATAGCTCAAGGTCAGGACGCAAATGAGGATAATTTATGAATGGTTTTTCCATCTTCCATAAAACAATGGTTTGCTGAGTGTACTCATTAGAATCACCTCAATGAGGCAATTCTAATGAGTACACTCAACATACATTTTTATTATAAAATAAGAAAATTGGCCTAAACATTAGTTTTCTTGTGCTATCGGTAGAATTTCCTAGGGACTCAAAAACGAGTTCGAATCATCCTCGGCAAACAAGCCATCCGTGTTCGAGCCATTAAGGTTTTACTGTATGTGCATCAAACATCTTCATTTTAGTACTGTATTCTACTGAAAATGCAAACTCAATGCATATTCTAGTTATTGTAGAAACTGCAACCAATTATGCTTAAATTATAAGTGTTATTGAATGGATTGTTGAAGAGCCTGAATATTCGTTGTGTTTCAGAAGCCCGATTTTTCGAAAAACAGACCATCCATATGACAGAGACGCTGGTGCACAAAGTGAATACATGTATTCTGATTTTCATAAAACTGTATTTAGTTTAACAATATTCCTTGAAAGTAGCTATTGACGAAAATATGTGTCTTGGTCATCGACAGGTTGTTAGGATATTTATTATCCAATGAATACTTCAACCATTTCAGGATGTATCATAGTTCCAGATAAAAGTGGTGTCCACACATCATTTTTCAAATGTCTCCATCAAAACATATGTTGTGAGTACTGGTTAGAAACATCTCACTGAGGCACTTCTAATGAGTACCAACAATATATGTTTTCATGGAGAAATAAGAAAAATATCGGTACTTTTAGGGTGGAAAAAAGAAGCCTTATCAGGAGCTATGTATTGTAACTCGAGGCCCATGTGCCATGATTCGCTCACCTGATTAAAACAGCCATTGCATATCTGCAGATGCTGTATAAACATTCCTCCAGTATTGCCACAGCAACTAGGACAGAAATTTGACTCTGCTGTGAAAAGGTCAAATGTCATCCTAGAATCATCATTAGAACAAACTTGGTAGACCTTGCACCCCCGATGCTATATACCAAGATTCAGCCTCAAAGCTTTCTTGGATCTGGAGTAGAAGGTTTTTAAGCATTTGGGCATGGTACCCATCTTGTGCAATAGTACAGAACCATTTGAACAAATTAATCATACCCCTTTGACAGAAGACCCATTGTGAAATCTGGTAAAAATTGGTCTAGTGATTTCAGAGAAGAGGACGTTTAAAGATTACACAAATTTATACATGTATATAGTCCAGGGGCAATGGCAGATAACCCTCAGGGGATACAATTTTGATTGTAACTAAAGAGTTTTACTGCTTTAACAATACATTGTAAGTTTCAGCCTTTAGTCTTTAATACATTTTGAGAAAATGTTTTTTCAACATTTTGTATGTGGATGCAAATTTGACTTTGCGGTCAGTTTACCTAACCACACGTTTACTGGGCAGGCTTAGTTCTCTAAGCGGTTAACCAGTATTGTGCACATTCTTTCGCCAGAAACAGACAACCGCCCTTCTTGAATCAGCGGAAGGGAGAGAATGACCGTAGAAAATATTTCATGATCAATCTCCATGAAAGCATGTTGCCGACCTCGGCGGGGGTCGAACATGAGACCTGGTCTCCAGTCGGACGGCGCATCCAACTGAGCCACCGAGGCCGGCTTATTTGACCTTGCCGTAAAAAGATCCAATGTCAACCTAGGGTCATCATTTGAAAAAACTTGGTAGCTCTTGAGTACCCAATGCTATATATCAAGATTCAACCCTAAAGCATTCTTTGTTCTGGAGAAGAATAGTTTTCCTTGTTTTTATCAAATATGAGCATGACGGCCATCCTACTTAACAGACCATGACCATTTGTACAAATTTCAATACCCCTTTGACAGATGGCTCCACATGAAGTTTGAAGAATACTGGCCCAAGGGTTTTAGAGGAGAAGTTGTTCAAAGGTGTGGACGGATGAACAGACGGACGGATGAAGGACGAAGAGTTATCACAATAGCTCATCATGAGGCTTAGGTGAGCTAATAAAAGCCCTACGCAATGCAACACAGTAATACAGCCATTTAATTAATGGATATGTGGACAGCAAAGGCCAAACAGCCTGTTCATATTTGCTGTCTAATCACTGCCTTTTACTGTTAGCATACACAATCTTGGATTTACAAAAGAACACAGAATGTTTATGGGGACTGAATCCAATTGGTAAACTTTCTGCCCTTTTTTACAAGGGAGACCAGTTTTCTGATATTCTGTTTCAGTGCAGGGTTTGCGTTACCGATCGCCATTGTCACCATTTGCGCAGAAAAATAAAATTTGGCACAAAAAATCATAAATTGGCGAAAACAAGTGGCGAAAAAAATATCACCTGAATTACCCACTACTGAGTCATATAACTGTCACGCATGTCTAGCGCACCTTCCTTGATTGTATAATTCGCCAATTAGCAACTCAATTATCGATCAGAAAACGGTAGCTGATCAAATTAACCTGAATTTGATGAAAGCGATATAAGGTCACGTGCCGTGATGCGCAGTTTGACAGTAGCACAATCCACTTTCCACGCCTTTCGTCCTAAATATTCATGACGCTCTGCCGAAACTACCAATCAGGAATTAATGTCAGAGTCGTATCGCCTACGTCATGGAAATTTACCCAGAATGTAATCATGTGGAACCCTATGTCAAACACAAAGATGGAAAACAAATTGATTACACGAGAAATAATTATTGTCATTAATCGGTTCGGCTTATTAAAGCGGTAAGTACACTTTGACAGTGCCGACTTTAATTAAGCATGTTTCGGTACCTTCTTATGAGCCTTAATTTTATTTGGCGATCAACGAACATCGTCCCGAAAACAAAAACACAAAAAAAAACACGAATAATGCCTCGGAGACGGACACATTAGTCTCCGATGGTCTGGATCGCGCATTCGATCCCCACAGATTGTAGCGATTTATTTTGAAACACATAAATTTGCTACGGTCATTCGCTCCTTCCACTGCTTCAAGACTGGCAGTTACAAGTTTCTTGCGAAAGGGTGTTCAATGTACTGGTTAACCGCTTATTGTATAAGCATGCCCCCTCTTTTTTATTGGCGCGATTCATAAAAAAATGCTGTTCCCCATTCCATTTCGCATAGACCAGACTCGTAAAGCAATTGCAGTAAACTCCCTTTTAAGTCAGTTGCAGTTAGCTCCCTTAAAACAGTAAAACCTGCTGTGTTAGAAACTTACCCCGCATTTATCAGGGTACAAATGAATATTGTTACGTTATTCTCTTACAGTATAATACATTAATAACATTATATTTATTGGCTTATACAGCACTTTTCAGAACTTTCCTTTCCATGTAAAGTGTTCCATTTTTGTGTCCAACATTGGATATGCAAAACGAAGACTTATTATTAATTCATGACATTGTAATTAATTAATTACAGCAAAAGTTTTAAAAATCAGTGCAAGAATTACTTTCAAGTCCCCCACACATTTCACATTATACTGACTCTTGAATCTATTGCTGCAATTAAAGGAATCAGTAAATGAACACCTTTTTTCTGACAAGATAATTCTTTGGCAAAAAATGGCCAAAATTTGGCTCAAAATCTGGCTCAAAGTTAAAGAAAATGGCACAAAAAAAATCAAATTGGCAAAAATGGTGGCGAAAGAAAAAGAAATCCTAGTGTGAACCCTGTCAGTGTCAGAAATATTTTCCTTGGAACTATATTCATTCCCTTTAGAATAATTCAAACAAACTCTGGTTTAACCAGAGTACAGAATTAAATTGAAAATGTTAAAGTTAAAGTGAGCACTAACCTATGAATAGAGCTATTGACAAACCAATTGCTGACCACAGGGAGTATCTTCCACCGACCCACTATTCAATAACAATAAAATAATGACTTTATATAGATATGATATTAACCTTTTAGACTGTATAAACTCCTCCCACACCATATACTGGAAGAGTCAAATTTCAATTTTAGGTACGTCAGGCTATGTGATTTAGATATTCCTAGAGAAAAATGGCTAAGCTATTTGCAAACAGCAGAGACCCTGATCAGATGCCGCATTCTGCGGCATCTGATCTGGGTCATCATTGTTTGCCAATCATCCTTTTCATGGTCTCCAGACTAAAATGGGCTACACTGCTATACAGTAGTTACTCTAAATATTCAGATGTTAATTCCTTAGCATATTTGTCTTAAAATTTGAATGTCCATTATACTTTCTGTTAGTACGATTAAAAACTAATGGATGAGTGGCAGTTTTTTTTTGTCTGTGTTGAGGTTTTACTGCCTAGTCAACCCATTTAGGTCATGTTGAACGTGGTCAGTTTAACTAACCACCTTTTTTTCTGGGCAGGCTTAGTCCTTTAAGTGGTTAACCAGTACTTGTCACTCATTCTTTTGCCAACAAGGATGAGCGACAGTGGCAGTGTAGACCCTGATCAATTGCCACATTCTGTGGCATCTGATCTAGGGCTGCACTGTTTGCTTGAAAGGCATGTCTAGCCTTAGGTTAAATACAGAAATACAGTAAAACCTGTGTAAGAGAGCCACCTTCGAGACTGACTTTAAATAGTGGTTGATGTGGAAAAAGTTGTCTGTCTTATAAAGGTACATGTCATGTAATTTTGCTAGCAAAATTACATGACATGTACCTTTATAAGACAATTTTGCTAGCAAAATTACATGACATGTACCTTTATAAGACAACCACCTTTCCACATCAACCACTAAAGTCAATTTCAAAGGTGGCTGTCTTACACAGGTTTTACTGTATTCCTTTCTGTACAAATAAACATTTTTTCTTTCTTTCAGAAAATGAAGTCAGTTTACCTTTAAAAAGACTGTTATCTGATATCTCAAAACTGATTCACCCTGTCACAGATTTATATTGTATTACCATGTAGTCCAGCTTTCGACTTGAAATCAAGATGTTTGCTTTTTGCCATTCTGTTAAAGGAACTCTTAATGGCCCAATAGTCATTTTAGTGACAACAATGAACAAAACATCAAAGATAAACACTTATTGTTTTTTACACAATTTTAGAAATCAAACCATAGTAATTATATGTAAATGTATTGTTCTTATTCATTAATAAAGAAAGCTACACATATTGTCACAGTAAGTTTGTTATTTAAACTGATATCCAACAAGGTAACATGAGAAAGTAATCTACTCATAAGAGAGATGATATCATGAGTGTAATGTTTTAGTCAAAATTCAAACTGAAGACCAAAATATTGTGATTTTGACTGTTTGTGCTGAGGTTTTACAGCCCAGTCAATCCAATGGGGTCATGTCGAGCGCAGTCAGTTTACCTAACCACATGTTTACTGGGCAGGCTTAGTCCTCTTGGGGGTTAACCAGTATTGTGCAGATTCATTCGCCAGAAACTGACAACTGCCCTTCTTGAATCAGCGGAAGGGAGAGAATGACAATAGAAAATGTTTCATGATCAATCTCCACGAAAGAATGTTGCCGACCTCGGTGGGGATTGAACCCGCGACCTCCTGGTTAGTCTCCAGTCAGACGGCGCATCCAAATGAGCCACCGAGGCCGGCATGTGATTTTGACTGGCTCCCTTAGGAATATTCAGGATAAATATGGTAAGATAAGCAAAATACCAGCATACTTACATCCCAGAATTCAAACATGTTTGCCTCATCTATTCCAAAGCCCTTCACCAATGGCTGAAAAACAAAAGAATAATTCTTGAAGTTTGTTTGTTTGTTAAGGCTTGATGACTTAGTCAACAATACTTCCATCATGCCAAGCCATCTCCCAGACAGAGTGAGAAAGAAAAACAACACAGGATAGACATCAGAAAACCATTAAAAGACACCCATTCCACAACTGATGTGTCAGAGCACAACAGGTTCTTGTGCTACCTTAAAACAAACAAACAAAAAAAAGATCTGTAGGATCAGCCCAAGTCTGAAAGCTACATGACACCTTTGCATCACCCAACAACCCCTAATTCTTGATGATAAAGCTCCATATAATAAGGATTTCCAGGGCCCAGTTGTTCAAAGCATCGTTAGCTTAACGAGCTCGTTAAGGGTCATTTCGTTAACTGTTTTAGCAGATTTAATATACAATATTATGATATTTTTTGCTGAAAAAATGTGAGTAGCTTTTGCAATGCAAAAGCTACTCACATTTTTTCAGCAAAAAATTTCAGCATATTTGCGTATCACTCGATGTAAATTTTATGAATCGTTAACTAACGACATCGTTAGCTTTAAACAACTGGGCCCAGACATTTTTCTTTCCTAGTTAGCCATTAAACCCTAAATTGCAACATTGCACAAAAGACTTTAACACACACTCAAAATGTGACAAAATGTATTCAAAATGTGAAGAAACAGCAGACAACTTGTTAAAAAACACAGTCTGATCCCAAATATATGAAATGAAACACAGGACTTGTTAAGGAGAAGTATTTGGTGCTAATTCTCACAAGAAGCGCCTTGGCTAGATGCTTCTCATGATTAACCACAGCATACATTTTTAAGGAGTAACAGAAAAAAAATGATCTGAGAAATATCACCAAACATTCCTCCTTAAGTCTTTCGTGAATTTCACATTGTGCAGTGCTTGCATTAAGGGAAGTCCGGGAGTCAGAGACTCCCAAAAATTGCCCTGGGACTTCCAAAAAAAATCAATGTCAGGAAGTCTGGGACTCCCAACTTTTAAAGATATTTAGTCATTTATAACAAAAATTTAGTAAGAATTTATGTGTTATCAGTGATTTTTTTACAATTTTGCCTTCATGGGTCCTGGGACTCGCTAGGTCCAGAATTCATGCATCCCAAACTCAAACTATGCATCCAGCCTGGGACTCGTGGTGAAATATTTTTTTGTGTCCTAGACCTTTCATTTGAACTTGTGTAACAGTGTTTTATAAATACTTTCTTAGTATTTTAATTGGATGTGCAATAAAAGTAAATAGTGGTGACTGAGTTGCTTTAATTCTTTCCAGAAAACTTCCTGAGAAATATGAAACTATAGTACCACTGTCTATTAAAACTGAAGTGTTAAGAAAATGTTTTCACCTACAGGTTTATGAAAATGTTTTCATAAAACTTCAGTTTTTGTGACAGACGATCAAATACCTGTGATACATAATTAAGGACAGACATTTTGTCTGTTTTGACTAGACCGTAATACAAAGCAGAGACTTTTTTTTTCTGTTGCTTTGTGGGTTCAGTTTGGAACTGGGGGGTTTTTGTTATCGAGATCACCATCATCGGCAGTCACAGACTTTGTTGTCGGTGTCAGTCTGATTTGCTGACCTAGCACACCGAACAGCATTTGCTGTAAGAGGTCTAGTTTTATTATCTTTTTAGGGTGCATCTTTTTCTTTCCAAAAAAAAAAAAGAAACAAAAAACAACCACTGTTTCCTGTTGACAATTGCAAGGTCAAACGGTGTTACGATAAAAGTTCTCAGCAGACTAAAAACCAATACTTTAGTGTCCGTTATGGTTTCCTCCGGTATTGGACAACTTGGTAATTATTGACTGTATAGGTAAAATCGGTGTACAGTAGAGATACGATGCCTTTCAGTATTGGCTTTTACCAAATACTGTACTGAAACACCGCTTGCGCATTCGCTTTTTCCGAAAATGAAAGTAGATTTCAAGAAGCAAAACGTACGTACCTTTGAGACTTTTATGAGTCCACGGGACTCACCGAGGCTAATTTTTTGCATCCTCTGGCGAAATTATGCGTACAGGACGCAGGACGCACACCTAAAAAAATCACTGTGTTATTTAGCTTAAGAATGGAGGTTTTACTCCATAAATGAGAGTTTAAGAATATTGAGGTTGAATTTCTAATGGGAGTGAAAAAATTTGATCACCAGGACTTCCAGATATTGGAGCTAGGAAGTCCTGGGACTTCCTGATTTTGACAGTTAGTGCAAGCACTGATTGTGTGATTCAGCTCCTATGCCATGGCCCAAACTGGTTAACATTACATTTACATGGCACAGGACCAACATTTTTCCTATAGAGATCAACAGTTCATCCTAAAGAAAAAGATTTATTTCAACTCTAGCGTTCCTAATTCTCACTTCAAGAAGTTAATCATTTTGACCCTTAGCGTGCTAGGAAAAAAATGAAACAGGCCTGTAAGAGGGGGTATCCCTACTCGTGAAGTCATTACTCCCTTAATTTTGCCTTGATTTACATTAAATTTTCACATAATTTGCCGATCGTAGGTGGCCATTAGTCACGTGTAAACCGGGAACCTTTTAAGACACTTAAAAAAAAAAAAAGTTACAAGAGACCAGCGCCTACTGTGTACTATTGCCAATGAAACAAGTGACAAACATCGGTTCTACTGTTATTCCTACTTCTTCCTCCTGGAAATGATTTAGGTATTATGGGCTTTTTCTCCAGGAAATTGTGATCAATCTGTTGAAGTGAGTGTTGAAATTAATGAGAGCTTCAAATTCGGTATTCTCGGCCTTTATTAGTGTGGGTAAAATCCAGCACCCGACTGTCTAATGAAAAGTGGCGTATTTGTATGAAAGTAGGTTCACTCCTGTATGAGAACACTTGCTCTGAATGGTTGCATGTAGTGTATAGTAAGTATGACAGGCTTTAGAGTTGACAGACCCTTCCTGGGCGCACACAGTCACCTGCAGCAGTGTAAAGAATAACTAGAAAAAAAAAAAAAATGTGATTTTGCATTTTTTGTGTCAAATTCAACCCCAAAACATCAAATTTGGGCTAACTTTTTGGATTCTAATTTTTTATCGGCCTTCTGTTAACCCTTAGCGTGCTAGGAAAAAAATGAAAGAGGCCTGTAAGAGGGGGTACCCCTACTCGAGAAGTCATTACTCCCTTAATTTTGCCTCGATTTACATGGAATTTTCTCATATAATTTGCCGATCGTAGGTGGCCATTTTACTGGCAAGAGGATGGTCATGTGACAAGAAAGTCACGTGATAGTCATGTGTAAACCGGAAACCATTTAAGACACTTAAAAAAAATAAAAAGAAGTTACAAGAGACCAGCGCCTACTGTGTATTATTGCGAATGAAACGAGTGACATACATAGGTTCTACTGTTATTCCTACTTCTTCCTCACTGGAAATGATTTAGATGTTATGGGCTTTTTCTCCAGGAAATCCTGAGTGAGTGCTGAAATTAATGGCAGCTTCAAATTCGGTATTCTCGGCCTTTATTAGTGTGGGTAAAATCCAACACCCGACTATCTGATGAAAAGTGGCATGTTTGTATGAAAGTAGGTTCACTCCTGTATGAGAACACTTGCTCTGAATGGTTGCATGTGGTGTATAATAAGTATGACAGGCTTTAGAGTTGGCAGACCCTTCCTGGGCGAACATAGTCGCCTGCAGCAGTGGAAAGGTTAAAATAATTTTGATCAGCAGATCCCAACTTTTAAAACAAAAATGAAATTATATCAGAAATGATTTCTTGTGTTTTGACCTCAACATGATTTATGGTAAATGTACTAAAATTTCGTACACCAAAGTTACTGACAAAATGGCATATGCAAACAGGGCAGACCCATATCAGACTAGACTGCTCCTAAGCAGTCTGAACAGGGTCTACACTGTTTGTCATTCCAATAAATATTTTAAGAAATATGATGCATAATTGTAATAAAATAACTTCAGGTCTCGATATTCAAACTGATACATCAGTTATAAATAGGTTCATTTTTAAAATTCATCTGTGCTTTCTGCTATACAAACTGACTTTTAAAAAGACGAATCACCCATTATCTTCTACATATACAACAAACCTATTCAGAATATACTATACTATATTCATGGTTTAATTTTGAAATGCAGCTTCAGATAAATCAGTGCTTTCTGCTATACCAGATTATTTTGAAAATGGTAAATCATCCATTATTTGCTACAAATATAACAAACCTATCAGTTTACCTACATTTGTCTTGATAGCGAAGCAACATACCTGCATAAAAATATACGTAGAGTAAACAGTGAACCAGAAAGAGCATTAGCTGACAATACCAACTAGTAGATTTTCTACTAAATTTTCAACGGGAGATAGTACAGGTGACTTCCTGTTTGCTTTCCTGCAAACCTAACCCATTCTGAAAGGAGTCTAGTCCAGAAGGAAAGAACTTGCTCCCCTTTCCTTTTAGACTAGACCCCTTTCAGAAGGAAGTCAAAAATACCTTTACAGAGTTACCTTCCCTGAAATTGTATCCATTTCCCTTAAGTTTGAAAGAATATGTCTTCCACCTGTATGGACCGTCTTCTTCTTTTGAACATAGAAATCAATGTGTGTTAGATGCTTGTTAAATCATTCAGAACTTACCGCATTGGTTGAGAGGGCAACAAAATGTTTGGCTATGGCTTTTTCCTGAAATAAAAAAAAAGAGGAATCAGCGGACAGTAGAGAATGACCACAGAAAATATTTTATGATCAATCTCCACAAAAGAACGTTGCCAGACCCAGTGGGGATTGAACCCTCGACCTCCTGATCACCAGTCAGATCGAATAGGCTCATGTTCAAACCAAGTTGACCCCACTTAACCTTTGTCATGTTGAATAAATTGCCACACCCACTTCTAATTTCTAGCCAATCAGATTACTTGATCCAGGTTTTTGACAGAAATTCACATATTTAATGACAAACAGTGCAGATCCAGATTAGTTGGCTTCTTCAGAAGCCAACTGATCTGGATCTACACTTTTTGCTAAGACAGGGCATGTCATTTGTTTGTTTGTATCGAGGTTTTACAGCCCAGTCAACCCAATGGGGTCATGTCGAGCGCGGTCAGTTTACCTAACCACATGTTTACTTGGCAGGCTTAGTCCTCTAAGCGGTTAACCAGTATTGTGCACATTCTTTTGCCAGAAACTGACAACTGCCCTTCTCAGCGGAAGGGAGAGAATGACCGTAGAAAATATTTCATGATCAATCTCCATGAAAGAATGTTGCCAACCTCGGTGGGAGTTGAACCCGCGACCTCCTGGTCTCCAGGGCATGTCGTGTTTAGCAAAAGAAGGGTTAAACAACTTCCAGTGATAAATGTGCACTGATGATAGATAATTAAATGCAAGTTGTCAAATCCTTCCTTCAATAGCTTTTGGCACTAGTCTCTTGAATTTCTTCTGTTTTATTTATAATATAAGTATGTTAAGGAAACACTGATTTTGTCATGTGACTTGTATCACGTGACAGTCACCTGATCAAGACTGATCCGCTAAGAGTAAGCCTGTCCATAAAATTGGTAGAAATCAAGGGAAATGATGAGTGCTCATAAAAGAGTACCCCTCTAGTAGAACAGAAGCAGAATAAATTGCAGCAGGATACCTGTTATACTGGCAAAAATGTAAAGGTACCTGATTTGGTCTGTATGACTAAAGGTGTTAAGCCTGTCGTATCATTACATAAACTTACATCTTTAGCAGCTTTCAGTAGCCAATCCTTGGCAGAGTTTGCATTGGTGATTGTCTCTTGTGTAGTAAATGTCTGAAAAACAGAAACAAAAGTTAAGTCTAGGATCTTGCTGCAGCTGTCATTATCAAAAGCCTTCAGTAACAGGCAAAGATACAACCATCTTACCTGCTTACCAGTGTGGAAAAAAAGATTTATACGCACAGTCTGGAATATAATTTGGAGAGCTAATTCTGATCAGTCCCACAACTAATGTTTTTATAAGAAAAAAGTAAAATATTTATCTGGTTATCTGCTTGTTTGTGTTCAGGTTTATGGCCCAATTAACCTATTAGGGTCATGTGAAGGGCAGTCAGTTTACCTAATGACACTTTTTTTCCTGGGCAGGTTTATTCCTCTAAGCAGTTAACCAGTACTTGTGCACATTTTTGGTCAGAAAATGACAACTGCACCCCACCCCCCCTTGAATCAGTTGAAGGGAGAGAATCACCAAAGAAAGTATTTCGTAATTAATCTCCAAGAAAGAATATTGCTGGACCTGGATAGAACTCATGACCTTCTGATCACCAATCAGATGCCATCCGACTGAGCCACCAACCCGGCATTTATCTTATTCTTATCTAGAACTATGTTAAAAATAAGAAAAAAAAAATTATCTGATTAACCCTCTCACATAGCCCTATGATAAGTTACATTTTGATAGTCTAAAATATATAATAAACAGAAAGTGATATAATAGCTGATCTGGGCATTGCTGTTTGTGTATAATACCCCAAAGATGACTTTTTCATGCCACAGCTAATACAGTACATGTACTTTACTTTCTAAAGCACAGACATTAAGAAAAGAGATTTACAGGCACTAGCAGTTGTTTACAACCACCAGACCCCAAGGTCATAAAACATTTCTTCATACTCAACTCAGCTGAGCATGAAATTTACTCTAATAAATACAACAATAGTTGGCATTTTCATATTTATTAGCAGAGAGCTTTTCATGCTCAGCTATGTTTAGCAAGAAAGAACTGGCTACTGACTAATTTCAGATTTATCAGCTGGATAAATTTCATGCTCAGCTAAGGTAAACATGAAAAAATTTTTTTATAACCTCAGGGCCTGGTGGAAGCTGTGCTGTGGAAAGTGTAGTACCGTAAAACACTTATATTTGGTGGCAGCAAAATTTGGTGTTTTTCAGCTTGTTTTTGGGAAAGTAAAGATAGAGTTTTAGCAGTCACTACGGTGTTGGCGTTAGTTGAATATTTGGTTAAAGCTTTTAAAAGGCTACATCTCCTGAACCTCTGGGCGGAAGTAGTTCATACTTGCCCTGTTGTTAGATACAGTTCTGAAGTTCTAGGCTGTACCATCCCGACCCATATGAGAAACCTCTAGGTCAAGGTCATGGACTTTGAAAAAAATTATGTTAAATTTTTTGGTTAAAGTTTTAAGAGGTGAAGGGTGATTCAGGAGAGCTATGCTGTCCTGCAACAGTTCCTATTATAAATGGGCATATTGGCTGATTTTTATTTTGGCAGATTTTTTGCTTGTCTACCAATATTGCCAAAATAAAATGATTGCCAAATACAATGGTTTTACATTACTGTAAATGCTTTATAAATCAATGCTTATTTACTGTCACATCAAAGACAGGACAAGTCTGATTTTGACAGGGTGGGTTCTGATACAAAAAATAAAATCGCATAAAAAATACATCACAACCTCTTTATAACACTATTGTTGGGGTCCATAGCATAAACCGTGTTATTTAAACTACCGTGTTATATCCAAACAAAAATGTATAGATTATATTGAAAAATGACCGTTTATGGTCATTTTTCAATATAACCTATACATTTTTGGGATCCATCTTTGAACCGTGTTATATCCAAAACCATGTTATAATGAACAGTGTTATAAAGAGGTTGTAGTGTATCTTCAGGAAGAGCTCAACTAATCCTTTGGCTTGGTCAGCAATATGTAACAAACTTGTAAATGCTCAAATGAATATACAAGTAAGATTACTTATGGAAGGGTATTTGATGATAATTCTGGGATATTTTTCCTTGTTCCTTCATAAAAATATAATTTATTTATAGATTTTTTTATTGTATTGAGGTTTAACGACACGTCAATCCTTGTGTGTCATTTTGTCGTCTCCAAGAGAAAGGGACAAGATAGTCAGAAGAGATAGTAGAGGAGATGAAAGAGAGGGACAGGGGAGAAAGAGGAAAATGAATGGAAGTGATGAAACTGAAGAAATAAAAACATTCCCCCTCTACCCTTACCTGCTGCAAGGATAGCAGGCCTTGCCCAACTGTAAGTCAATCTCAGTTGGATGCCCCAGATACACAACATCTTTGCCTCATCCAACCACCCCCAAATTTATTTATGGAGGAATAAGGAAAATTATCCCACACTTTTCCTTAACAAGTCCTCTGAGTGTAGCAAGGGAAGTTTTGGTGCAAAATATAATTTGATGACATTATAATTGGATACAGCCACAAGAGTTAATACATGTGTGTAAGTCTGTTAGTGTGTCTATGTGTGCATGAATGCAAATGCAAGGCTGCATATGTGTGTGTGTGTGTGTGTGTGTGTGTGTGTGTGTGTGTGTGTGTGTGTGTGTGTGTGTGTGTGTGTGTGTGTGTGTGTGTGTGTGTGTGTGTGTGTGTGTGTGTGTGTGTGTGTGTGTGTGTGTGTGTGTGTGTGTGTGCAAACAATAGATAGCAAAACTTACTTTAGAAGCTATAATAAATAATGTAGTCTCTGGGTTGAGCTTCTTCAGTGTCTTGGCCATATGTGTTCCATCTATGTTTGATACAAAGTGGACATTTGGTCCTATCTGGTAGCAATGCAAGGCTTCAGTTACCATCAGAGGTCCCTGAAAATAGTATTGTACTCTTAACCCATTATATACTGAACAGATTCCTCCTACACTATACACTGGAAGAGTTGAGTTTCAATTTTAGGTATGTCAGGCTACCTGATTTAGGTATTCCTAGAGATAAATGGCTGAACTATTTGCAATCAGTGCAGACCCTGATCAAATGCCACATTAGACAGAATCTGATCTTGGGCTGCACTGTTTGCCAATTACCCATTTTGGGGGTCTCCAGACAAGATGAGTTAAGTAATTGAATTTACAAGCCGTGTTGAGCAACCAGATTAACCTTCAGCACATTCTGGTAAAAATCAACAGATGACAAAGATTGTATTTTTCTTCTTACTTTTTCTAGAAAATATGGTTTGACATTTCATGCAAATTGCCTCCTTAGGTTATTCATATCTTAAATAATCATTTGGGTTACAATACTTGTTTGTCTTTTATCCAGTTAGGTGATAATTTTTAGAACATTAATATCCTAATTTTACTTCTGAATATCACAGCTATTTTCATCATGACACATACTGACTAGTATATCTTAAATATATTCTGAAAGTTGGCATAAAATAAAGCAAACTATTTTTAAGAATTATTCAAGAATGGGCCTGATATGATTTAGCCCATGTTTGCCCCCATATTTTCATAAATTTTCAAAATATGTTTTTATTGGTTCTGGTGGGTGTTATGGATAGAAGACATAAAATCTTCAAATACAATAATAATTCTGATGCCTGTAGCACTCTGGTTTGATGTTGAGTACCAAAATAGGCACTAAATAGTTATTCAGAACAATTTTGTCAATTTTCATCATCTATTTGAGTCTGAACAAACTCATCCCATGCATGTACACACTTCATTTTTTATGTGAAATCTTGTCTTATAGACAAAAATATTTGATGAAAAAATCAGCTGTGTACAAAATTTCGGAAGAAAAAGACTGCATTTTCAGTAACAGATTTGCATCGACATATGCGAGCTACAGTAAGATAAGACACCCTAGTGAACACAGGTTTCACTACATTTAGTCATGGTGTTCTGGAGATCTGGTGTGACCTCTGCCATGGGTGCAGCAAGCCAGCTACCTGGAAGGGGGGGCCCACTGATGTGGATGTTGCCCCTGTACCTGCACTTTGATAAAAAATCTGATGATGATGATATGATGATGTTCACTAAAAGTGAAACTCAGAGCAGACTACAGTTGATGACAAAGTCTTGATTTGTAACTTGTGTTCACTCCATGTCTTCCTGCAAAATGTACAGCATAGTGACCATTGCACTAGTTAAGGCGCTTTTTTCAATCCAAAAGTATTGATATTTTTCTTATTTCTCCACAAAAACATATGTTATGGGTACTCATTAGAAGCGCCTTGCCGAGGCGCTTCTAATGAGTACCCACAACATATGTTTTCGTGGAGAAATAAGAAAAATATTTACCGGATACCCTCCCTTATCTAGACCTATGGCATACCAAACAAGCATAAAAAGCAAATCTGATAAATAAATGGCACATTATGGCTGTTCTCAATGAATGAATGTAAATATACCTCAGGCTCTAAATAATAAATATGCAACTGGATTTTTAATGATATCAAAGAAAGTAAGAAAGAAAGAAATAAGAAAAAAAGAAAAATATAATCTGAGAGAAAGAAAGGAATATAAATTGTGAGAATAAATGAAAGAATTCAAAGACCTTTTAGCTATAAATATGCAACTTGATTCTGAAATGATATCAAAGAAAGAAAGAGAGAAACAAGGGATATCACTCACCGGAATCATGTTATACATAACATTACTAACAGAGATGCGGTTCGAAAGGTCATAGTGACCTTGACCATGATCTTTGCCCTCAGGGTCATCTTCTGGTCAGAAGAAACATCCCTACTACGTTTGGGGGTTCAAGCCCCAAACATTGCCAACTTATAAGCTTGTTTTGTACTAGAGGTCACTGTGACCTTGACCTTTGCCATTAGGGTCATCTACTGGTCAAGACCAATATCCAAACTAAGTTCAAGGGTTCTAGCCTCAAGCAATGCCAAATTATAAGCTTTTTAGCACTAAAGGTCATGGTAACCTTGACCATGACCTCTGCCCTCAGTGTCATCTACCGGTGAGGACCAACATCCCTTCTAAGTTTGACGGTCCTAGTCCCAAGCATTGCCAAGTTATCAAGCTTTTGAGTACTAAAGGTCCTGGTGACCTTGACCTTTGTCCTCAGAATCATCTACTGGTGAGGACCATTATCTTTACTAAGTTTGAGGGTCCTTACCATAAGCATTGCAGAATTATAAGCTTTTTTTGGTACTAAAGGTCATGATGATCTTAACCTTTGACTTAAAGGTCATCTACTCTTCAGGTCCATCTTCCCCTATTAGTTTGATAGTCCTGGGCCTAATCATTGCCAATGGCTTCCTGCTCTATGGAAAACAAGTGACCCCCCCCGACCCCCACTCCTCTGGGTGGGGCCTCTGATCACCCCTGGGGCATAATTTGAACACTCTTGTCAGAGGACCTCTAAGCAATACAACATACCAAATATCAAAGACCTAGGACTTGCACTTTCAGACAAGAAGATTTTTAAAGTTTTTTTTCTTATATAAGTCTATGTAAAACATGTCCACCCAGGGCAGTCCAGTTTTGGCCCTAAGGCTATAATTTGAACAATCTTGGCAGAGGTCCACTAGTTAAAGCTAAGTACCAAATATCAAAGGCCCAGGCCTTTTGGTTTCAGATAAGAAGATTTTTGAAGGTTTTCTCTAAAACATGTCGACCGAGGGGTGGGGCCATTTTTGGCCCCATGACAATAACTTGAACAATCTTGGTAGAGGTCCATTAGGTGAAGCTATGTATAAAATATCAAAGGCCCAGCCTTCTGGTTTCAGATAAGAAGATTTTTGAAGGTTTTCTCTATATAAGTATGTGAAATATGTCGGCCCCGGGGTGGGGCCATTTTTGGCCCCAGGGCAATAACTTGAACAATCTTGGTAGAGGTCCACCAGGTGAAGCTATGCATCAAATATCAAAGGCCTGGGCCTTCTGCTTTCAGACAAAAAGATTCTTAAAGTTTTTCCCTGTATGGCTCTATGTAAAAGAAGTGACCCCTGGAGCAGGGCCATTTTTACCCCAGGGCTATAATTTGAACAACTTTGGTAGAGGTCCACTAGATGAAGCTACATACCAAATATCAAAGACGTGGGCCTTCTGGTTTAAGAAAAGATGACTTTTTAAGTTTTCAGTTAAAAAATCTATTTTAGCTCCTGTGACCTAGATGTGCAATGGACCAGAACAAGTGGAACAACTTTGAAAGAGCACCAACCAAGGATCATTCCTGTGAAGTTTGGTCAAATCTAATCAGTGGTTTAGGAGGAGATGTCCTGTGAAGAAACTGTTTACGGACGGACAGACACATGCACAGATGGATGCATGCACAATGGACGACGGGACAAAATGTGATCACAAAAGCTCACCTTGTCACTACGTGACAGGTTAGCTAAAAAAGACAGAAATACAAACTGAAAAAAAAAAAAAAAAAAGATAGGAAAAATATGAGATTTTCAAATTATGAGAAAGAAAAGAAAATAATTGTGACAGAAAATGAATGAAAGTATCAAAAAGTTGAAGAAAGAAAATGAATGAATGAATGAATGAATGAATGAATGAATGAATGAAAGCAATTATGGAGAAAGTAAGTAAATGAGGCGATTAAAATGAAAATAAACATTGCATGTCAAACTATCATTTGAAAAAAAAAAATCTAATAATTGCTATTACTATGTAATTACCAGGTGTTACATGTAACTGATACAATTCTATATTTGATGCCTGCCTTTATTGCCCACAAAAAGAAATATCATATTTACCAGAAGTATTCAGACACCATAACTATTTGCCACACTTATCCTAAAATGTGAACAAGCCTTTTTACTATATGTCTAAAAATTGCAGGATGAGTGGCAAACAGTGCAGACACTGATCATTCAACAATGTTTGATCTGGGTCTAAACTGTTTGTTCAGATTTATGTCCAAAAACTCAGGGTAACTAGAGTATGTATGCCATAATATATGAACAGCATCCGAACAGTCTTATCTTAGTTTTCTCTGTATGTACAATAATAATAATAATAATAATTACAATGTACTGCCTTTATCAGACTGCACAGATGTACAGGCTCATCTGGGCCCTGTTGTTCAAAGCATCATTAGCTTAACAAGCTCATTAGTGGTCAAAATTTTAACTGTTCTAGAAAGTACATCTAATTCACAGGTATTTTTTGCTGAATAAATGTGAGTAGCTTTTGCAAAAGCTACTCACATTTTTTCAGCAAAACTATTAGCATATCTGCCATATTTAATGATCAAAGTTTTAAGGATACGTTAACTAGTGAAATCTTTAGTTTTGAACAAGCGGTCTTCATTGGACGCATAATTATATTCAAATACATTTTCTCACCATATGACATATATGATGTGTAAGCAAATGGTCTCTTTTTGCATATGCCAGGTCTTTTTTATGCTTATTTGAGATACAAATGATGCTTCCCAACAGATGTAAGAAAAACGATATGTGAATTTTATTGTTCATGTCTAAAAAAAAACCCTCTTTCAAAACCTAGATACTCTTTGTGAAATAGAAGCCATAAATCAGTGTAAAGTAACTGGTGTAACATCCAACCCAGTGTCAGTGATATAAGGGGCTCCACAAGGAAGTATCCTTGGGCCACTGCTGTTTCTTTGTTAGGTAAATGACATGGTCACCAGTATTGATGCAGATTGCAAACTCATTCTATATGTTGATGATGGTGCTATACTGTTTGCTCACAAAAATACATATGTTATTTCTCAAAAACTAAGTACAGTTGTCGAATCTTGCTCAGAATGGGTGGTTGACTATAAGCTCTCTTTACATTTAGGAAAGACTGAATGTGTCCTATTTGGTCCTACAAAGAAATTGAAAAAATGTTGATAATAAAAATTCACTTGCAAAGGCCAAGTCATTAAATCCCAAGATAGTGTCAAATATCTTGATGTTTTCACAGATAAATTTTCTGATTGTGACAGGCATTGTAAATATTTGAATACTACAACCAGGCTAACACTATCATCAGCTTTCATATAATGTTACTTTGATTACTGTTGCTCAGCTTGGTTTGCAGGTTTAAATAAAGCACTCAAAAAGAAATTACAAATTTTACGAAATAAGATGGTATGGTTTATCCTAGATCTCCAGCCTATGACAAGTATAAAATTATAGCATACTTACAGGAATTAATATGTTAAAAGAAGACCTCACAATCTTTCTTCACAATATTTGAGGCAAAAAATCTACTCCTTTATCAAGTGATCATCAGTAAAGAACAAGAGCATGGGGGATAGGCATAAAGGAATCTGGCCATCCAGAAACAACATTTCTTGATTCTGGTTGTCCGCTTGCGGGAGTCTGGCCATCCTTATTGGAAAAAAAAATGGTAAGGTGCTCTTCAAAGATTTAGTTTTTTGTTTGCTAACAGAAACATGTTTGATTTGTATGCCATAGAAACGCCACAGATATGCCACAGAAACGTCTAATTTGCATCATTACGCCTCATGTCTCGGCGTTTGGCCCACGTAAAGGAATTTTGTAAAATATGCCGCTTATGTGGCAGGAAATGTAATAGTGTGACACTGGCATAACCTTTAAAGTGCCAAGCAAAATTGTAGGAAATCACATTCTATTTTTCTTAAATTATCATTTTTCCAAGAAATTAAGGCTTGACATCTGCAGACAATTCACAGGAAATATGACAAGTTTTATTTTCTCTGGAAACTAAAGAAAATATTTCAAAATCTTTAAAACTGCAGCTGCGTGGCACTTTAAGGGTTGTTGCTCAGCAAGTCACCCTATTCCAATCATAGGGAGGTCATACTTTTTTGAAAACATTGAAATATCGCTAAGATTTTCACATGACATAAACAAGAGGTCATTAGAAACACACAGCTTCTTGAATTTTGAAAAATTGTGCAGAAATAAAAAATTTATGCAATTTTGAAAAATGCAGGATCATTAATTTTTCTACCTTTTGCCATGATAATCGATCAATAAGATCACTGGTTCCTGGCAGGCCCTATAGAAACCAATGGAGCAGGTGGATATGTTTACGCTCTGCGGGACATGTGCGCTTGTATCTCCAATTCATTTTTTAACACTGACTCTTTTCTGGCATTTTCAGGTATTTTTAACATGAGAATTCACCCCCCCACCACCCCCACCCCCCCTAAAAATAGCCAATTTTCAATCCAAACACACCCATGGCTATACAGAAGCCCAAATGGTAATTTTTAATATCCGATGTAACAGCAACCTTTGAACTTCATAAATATGTGTTAGTTTATGAAAAAGTCACCTTTTATCAGATAAAAGCCAACCAGAAATCAAGACACTGTTACACTATATTTACATAGATTTTCTGCTCTTGGAAATTTTGGAAGTAGGTCATCTCTTCCGTTTGTATTTTATACGCATCAACAAGTAATTTATTGATTATTTTTGCAATTTATCAATTGTTAGAACTTGATTCTTTTAATAAAATCAATTTTTGATGAAATATAAATGGTTTTTGATTAAAAAAACAATAACAAAAAACAAAAAAAAACCTCGCTTTAATATCAGCTGTGTCAGACAGGGAAGTCCTTTTTGTGTCATCTGGTGACCTCCCTACCAATCTTCACATCTGTGATACTTTTACCACATTATTTTTTTTTTTCTAAAATATTTTACAGAGAAAATAAGATGGTATTTCATATATATATGCTACATTCAAAATACTTAAAAATGGCAGCTGTGAGGGTCATTTTGGGTTAAAAAGTCACTCACCAGGTCCGAGCCTCCAATTCCAATGTTCACGACATCTGTGATACTTTTACCAGTGAAACCCTTCCACTCGCCAGACTGAACCTGGCCACAGAACTCTCTCATATGCTGTAAGACCTTGTTCACACCTGGCATCACCTTTTGGAAAATACAAAAAGCAGACCTGATAAGGAGTATTTAGTCATAAATCTGGGGTATTTTTTCTTCTTTCTCTATGAAAAAGACATGTGTTGTGGGCACTCATTAGAAGCATCTCACCAAGGTGCTTCTAATGAGTACCCACAACATGTTTTTATGGATAAATTAAGAAAATCATCCTAGAATTATCATCGAATACTCCTCCTTATCTGGTCCTCTGTTAAGACTAAATAACCAGGTATTTTGCAGTGGAAGGTCCAGAGGGGGTATAGTGGATGGGTAGGTAGCTGTGGTCTGGTTGTGGGGGAAAGGGCAAGGAGGGGATGTGGGGTGTGGGGTGTGGGAAGTCACTCTACCAATCTCTTGTACCTAACTTTTTTCACAGGGATTTTTGTGAAAAGCTGAGAACAATATGCATATTTTATGCTGTTTTACAAACTAAACATCTTGGAAAACTTAATCCCTATTTCCGAAATCCTAGATTTGTTCGTGATCTTGGAGAGCTTTTCATACTTCACCATGGAAACATATGTTCCAGAGTTATTTCACTGAGATGATTCTAGTAATTTTCCTGAGCACACACCTTCTATTTCTTCCGATATAGGACAGACACCTCAGGAAAGGCGTTGCCGCATAGATAGTGCAGGAACATCCAAACAAAAAGGTGAAACCTTAGTAGGGAAAGGAAAAATAATAATCTGGGTCCAGTTGTTCAAAGCATCGTTAGATTAACGAGCTCTTTAGTGGTCAAAATGTTAACTGTTCTAGTAAGTACAATATCTAATTCACAGGTATTTTTGCTGAAAAAATGTGAGTAGCTTTTGCAAATGCAAAAGCTACTCACATTTTTTCAGCAAAAATATTAGTGTATAGGCCATATTTAATGATCAACAATGCCTTAACTAACAACAAAGTATTGTTAGCAATACATTTACTAACAACATCGTTAGTTTTGAACAACTGGGCCCTGAATACTTAAATTCAGGGCTCCAGATAGAAGAAATAATTCAAGGCTCTAGATAAGACATTCTCACAACAAAATATTGCTGATGCTTTTCTTATTTCTCCATGAAAATATTGTTGTAGGTACTCATCTGTAGGTGCCTGACCTCATGAAGAAATGAGAAAGATATTTATCTGCATACCCCTCCTATTTAGACCTATAGAATATTTAAATGATCTTATAACAGAGCGCCAGATAAAAGGGAGTAAAGTAAGTCTGGCACAATTAATGAGATAATCGATTAATTTATTGATAAATTGCACAAAAATGATTATCGTTTTAGATTTGCTAATAATCAATTATTTGATTTCTGTGTCTGTTACTTTACCATATTTACCCTTAGTATCCAGACACCTCACCATACTTTATCTAAAATTTGAACAAGTACAATTCACTACCCAATGTTGTGTCTAAAAATAGCTGAATGAGTAGCAAACAGTGTAGACCCTGATGAGATGTCATGTTTTGCGGCATCTCATCTGGGTCAACACTGCTGGCTCAGGCCTGTCTGGCCAAATATGTACAGTAAAGTATAATATATGCTAAGAATCATGCTCAGACAGAAAAGTAAAATTATGACCAAATCTTCAGTGATTACTAATCGATTATCGATCACAATGGCAGGACTGATAATTGATTATCTTTTCAGCTCTGATTAGCCAGCCCTAGAGTAAAGGATTGATTTTTTGAAAATAAGCTTTGAAATTGAAGCCGAGGGGGTAAATATACACAATGAAATTTTGGATTTCAGCACTGAAGTCAAATTAAGAGGTTAAACATATTCAGTGGAATTAACTTCCTTATCAGGGAAGACCTAAGTAAAGTATGACTTAAGTAAAGCATTTGGCTGTATCCCACATGACCTCTTGGGGTCGCCAAGCATTCATGTACATGTAACTTGTACCTGTTAGCTAGCTACTTATACAACCGTCATCAGCAAGTGAAACTTGGTGATCATGTTAGTAGCTGGATAATGATCATCAAAGGCATCCCTCGGGTCCATTATGGACCCTCTGAGTTACAATATATTTATTAACCCTTGTCATGCTGAATATCTTAAGATGCAAGCTCACCTCAAATTTTCAGCCAATCAGATTACTTGAGCTGTATTGTTGCTATAAATTCACAAACTAAATGGCAAACAGTGCAGATCCAGATCAGTTGGCTTCTTCAGAAGCCATCTGATCTGGATCTACACTGTTTGCAAAGGCAGGGTATATCCAGGTTCAGCAGGACAAGGGTTAATGACCTCTTTTCTTAATAAATGTACCGTGTACAACTATGCTGATGACAATAAGCTGTCATATGCACATAAACAGCTTACTGTTCTTAAAAATGTAGTGGAAGGTGAAAGCCAAATTGCATTATGCGACTATCAGCTCAACTTCAGTGAAAAAGTCTCCAGGATTTGTCAGAAAGTAGCCAGATAGCTAAATGTTCCGCAGAGGATCAGTAAAGAGGATCAGTAAATTTGTCTCTGAAGAAACCCGACTTTTATTTTCTAAATCTTTTATCAGGTCCAATTTTAGTTATTGTCCAACTTTCTGGCACTGTTGCAGTAAAGCTAACACTGAAAAGCTAGAAAAATTGCAGTACAGAGGTTTGAAAATTGTTTTTAACAGCCATGAAAGTTCTTATGAGGAGCTTCAAAGCAGAGCAAATCTACTTACACTGCAACTCCGGAGACTCAGAACTATTGCCATTGAAACTTTTAAATGTATTCATGATATTGCTTATGTGAGAGACCTTGTCACTTGTCAGTGTTAATGTTCTTATTCTTTCAGGCATGAAAACATTCTGCAAATACCTAGGGTGATTGATTGTGTTGGGGTTTAATGACACATCAACCCTTGTGGGTCATTTTGTGTCATCTCCCAGAGAAAGGGAGATGAGAGGCCCAAGTGGGCCAGAAATCGCTCACCTGGATTACGCTATCATGATATGTTACATTGTGCCATGTTGGCCATCTTGGCTATCAGATCAGATTGCCTTTAGCAATTCAGAATCTGATGTTTTTTGAAGAGTTTCAAGACTGCCACCATGGCCGCCATCTTGGATATTGGAACTGAATGATTTAGCAATTCTGAATCTCCATGTCACCCTGATGCTTCCCATCAAGTTTTGGCTCAACCCGACTTACTGTTTGGGAGGAGATGTGGTTTGAAGAATTTCAAGATGATGGCCATCTTGGACATTGAAACAGAACAATTTTAGCACCAGTGCCTCCCATAATGTTTAAGCTCAATCAGACTTACCATTCGGTAGCAGATGTGATTTGAAGATTTTCAAGACAGCTGCTATGGTGGCCATCTTGGACATCAGAATGAAACCATTTTAGCAATTCTAAATCTCCATGCTGCCCCGACGCCTTCTACCAAGTTTCTGCTCCATCCGACTTACTGTTCCGGAACAGATAACAACTGAAGACTTTCAAGATGACTGCCATGGATTCTGATGTCGAAAATGTATGTGAAAAGTTACTAACGGACATACGGATGAGGGACAGACCATGGTCAACAGCCCACAGCATAAGTTGACCTGGAGAAAAGCTCCAGATGAGCTAACAATAGAAGATCTTCAAGATGGCTGCTGTGGTGGCCATTGTGGATATCGTAACAAATGTTTTTAGCAATTCTGAATCTACATGTCACCCCAATACCTCCACCAAGCTTTGGCTCAATCTGACTTACCATTCAGGAGCAGATGAGGTTTGAAGAGTTTCAAGATGGCCACCTTGGGGGCCATCTCAGATATCAGACCAGAACTATTTTAGCAATTCTCAATCTCTATGTCACTGATGCCTCCTATCAAGTTTGGGCTCAATCCGCATTAGGGTTTGTGTCTTTTGAAGAATTTCAAGATGGCACCCATGGCCGCTTGGATGTCGGAATGGAACAAATTTAGCAGTTCTGAATCTCCATGTCTCCCCAATGCCTCCCATCAAGCTTCAGCTTAATCTGACTTACTGTTCCAGAGCAGATGTCATTTCAAGACTTTCAACCATGGCGGCCATCTTGGATTTTAGAATGGAACGAATTTAGTAATTCTAAATCTCCATGTCACTCAAATGCCTCCAACCAAGGTTGGGACTTACCATTCGGGAGCAGACATGGTTTGAAGATTTTCAAGAGGCCACCATGGGGGGCATCTTGGATATCAGAATGGAACGATTTTAGCAATTCTGAATCTCTATGTTGCTCTGAGCCTCCCATCAACTTTCAGTTCAATACTACTTACAATGTGCGAGGAGAGGTTGTTTGAAGATTTTGACATGGCGGCCATCTTGGATATTGGAACGGAACAATTTTAGCACTTCTAAATCTCCATGTGCCCCCAATGCCTCCCACCGAGTTTGGGCTCAATCTGACTTAGGGTTTGGGAGCAGATGTGGTTTCAAGATTTTCAAGATGGCCATCCAGGCAGCCATCTTGGATAGCCAAACAGAACGATTTAAGCAATTCTGAACTTTTGTGTCGCTCCGATGCTTTCCATCAAGTTTCAGCTCAATCCAACTTACGGTTTGGGAGATGTTGTCTGAAGAATTTCAAGATGGCCACCATGGTCAAGATGCCTCCCATCAAGTTTTGGCTCAATCCTACCTACAGTCTGGGAGGAGATGTCGTTTGAAGAATTTCAAGATGGCCACCATGGCAGCCATCCTGGATATCGGAACAATTTTAGCAATTCTGAATCTCTATAATGCTCCAATGCCTCCCATCAAGTTTCAGCTCAATCCAACTTACAATTTGGGAGATGTTGTTTGAAGATTTTGACATGGGGGCCATCCAAGGATATTGGAACCAAGTTTGGGCTCAATCTGACTTAGGGTTTGGGAGCAGATATGGTTTCAAGATTTTCAAGATGGCCGTCCAGATGGCCATCTTGGATACCCAAACGGAACAATTTAAGCAATTCTGAATCTCTGTGTCGCTCTGATGCTTTCCATCAGGTTTTGGCTCAATCCTACTTATGGTTTGGGAGGAGGTTGTTTGAAGAATTTCAAGATGGCTGCCATGGTGGCCATCTTGGGTATCGGAACGGAACAATTTTAGTAATTCTGAATCTCTATGATGCTCCGATGCCTCCCATCAAGTTTTGGCTCAATCCGACCTACGGTTTGGGAGGAGATATCGTTTGAAGAATTTCAAAATGGCCGTCATGGTAACCATCCTAGATATCGGAACGGAATGATTTTAGCAATTCTGTTATGCTATCTCTATAATGCTCCATTGCCTTCCATCAAGTTTCGGCCCCTATGGCTGCCATCTTGGATATCAGAATGGAAGGATTTTAGCAATTTTGAATCTATATCACTGTGATGCTTCCCATCAAGTTTTGGATCAATCCAACTTACAGTTTGGGAGGAGATATTTGAAGAATGGATGGTGGCCATCTTGTATATCGGAACGGAACGATTTTTGCAATTCTGAATCTCTATGTCGCCCCGATTACTCCCATCAAGTTTCGGCTCAATTCGACTTATGGTTTGGGAGATGTCGTTTGAAGAATTTCAAGATGGCCGCTGCTATGGCAGCCATCTTGGATATTGGAACGGAACAATTTTAGCAATTCTGAATACCTGTGTCATTGTGATGCCTCCCATCAAGTTTTGGCCCAATCCGACTTACAGTTTGGGAGGAGATGTCGCTTGAAGAATTTCAAGATGGCCACCATGGCCATCTTGGATATCGGAACGGTACGATTTTAGCAATTCTGAATCTCTGTGTCACTTTGATGCCTCCCATCAAGTATTAGCTCAATCGAACTTAGGATTTGGGAGGAGATGTCGTCTGAAGAATCTTGGATATCAGATCGGAACGATTTTAGCAATTCTGAATCTCCATGTTGCCACAATGTCTTCCACTAAGTTTCAGCTCAATCCAACTTATGGTTCTGGAGGAGACATCGAAAATGTGCAAAGCTAATGACTGACTGAAGGACAGACGAACGGACAACGGACAACAGGCCATGGCATAAGCTGACCTGCAGCAAAGCTCCACGTGAGCTAAAAAGACATAGAAGAGATAGTAGAAGAGATAAAAGAGAGGGATAGGGAAGAAAGAGGAACAGGAATGAAAGTAAAGAAACAGAAGAAATAAAACATTCCTACGAAAGACCGGCAGTGACATTTCAACTACATTAATTCAAGGTTTCAACTTCACGAATCCACGATTTCAATTTCATGAATTTGCGATTTCAACATCACAAATTCAACTTCACAAATATAGCTTCGTGAATTCACGAATTCAGCTGTTGAATTTGTGAAATTGAATTTGTGAATTTGTGAAGTTGAATCAGTGAAGTGGAATTTGTGAAGTTGAATTCGTGAAGTTGAATTCGTGAATTTGTGAAGTAGAATTCATGAAGTTGAATTCGTGAAGTTAAATTTGTGAATTTGTGAAGTTGAATTCGTGAAGTTGAATTCATGAAGTTGAATTCATGAAGTTGAATTCGGGAATTTGTGAAGTTGAAATAGGGAATTCGTGAAGTTGAAATCGGGAATTCGTAAAGTTGAAAAGGTGAATTCTTGAAGTTGAAGTCTTGAATTAATGAAGTTGAAATGTCACTACCGGTCTTAGTACATTCCCCCTCTACCCTTACCTGCTACAAGGATAGCAGGCCTTGCCAAACTGTAAGCCAATATCAGTTGGACGCCCAGGTGATGTAAGATACACAACACCTCTGCCACACCCGACCACCCCCATAACTAGGATGAGAAATGTGGCATATGTAGCAGATGCCATCCTGATTTTTTTTTCAGAGAAAATAAGGCTTGGCATTTCATGTGAAAAGCAGACAATTCACAGGAAATGCTAAGCCTTATTTTCTCTGAAAAAAAAAAAAAAAAAAAGATAAAATTTTGTTTGCTACAACTTTCCTTGGTGCTTAAAGAGCTAAGCATTGCAAATAGGCATTTCAGCATTAAGTTTTAAAGCAGGGGGTAGACTACCCATTGTACCAAAAGCTTATCTAGAGCACTGTCTTAATTTTTAGGTAGCTAACTGCCTCGATGTGGCAATTCCTACAGTCTTCACATAGCTCTAGATAAGCAGAATATCCCATTGCTCTTGATAAAAAATTTTTTCAATCCAAAAAGTATTGAAAATATATGTTGTGGGTACTCATAAGAAGCACCTTGGTGAGGCACTTCTAATGAGTACCCACAACATGTTTTTGTTGAAAAATAAGAATATTACTTAGTCTGGAGCTATGGTATTCACAACGTATGAGTTTTATGAGTAATTGTTCTAACGTGCATGATCTGAGTCTCTGTCTTATACATATCTAAGGCATTTTTATTGGATGCAGACCATATGGAAGTTGTCTATTTTATATGTAACAGAATAGGAGCTTATGATTAGTACATGTATATCAATTAACTTACATCTTCTCCATTCACCATGATAGGTGTGTTTGATCGGTTTCTCAAAGCAATGTGGAGAACAGCCCTGTCCTCTGTGAAGTTAATTTTCTCTCCAGTAAACATGGCCTGTCTCATCTCATCTACCTTCCTTTCTTTAGCCTATGTTCAAAACAAAGTCTATCATAGGTACAGATAAGAAGGGGTATCAACATAATATTTTTCGTAATTCTCCACAAAAACATATGTTTTCGTGGAGAAATATGTGTATGAAGACATAAGTGCTTATGGCTGAAAAAAGTACCTTAACTGAAGCTATGTGTCGATACAATACATGTTCAAATTGAGAAGAGAAAATGAATACATTGTTATGTGGTCTACATTTATTATCTCTACTCACCAATAAAAAAAGAAGAAAAAAAAAAACCCTTTTGCAAAAAAAGGCAATTAACCCATTTATGCAGAGTGCACTCTTCTACCTTAACTCTTTGCTTAGGTCCATTTCCTATGTCAGGGCAGTCTGGTGAGTTTTTATTATTATCGAGTTTTGAAGAAATTTCTGATCTTAATGCAAACAGTATAGACCCTGATCAGAGGCCTCATTCTGAGGCCTCTGATCTTGGTCTAGACTGTTTGCCAATGTTTCTTTTATGGGCATCACGGTTACATTGCCTCCCTTTGCAATATCTGGACAGGCAGGTACAGATTATATAGAGAAATGACCATTTATGGTCATTTACCATTTTTGGTCATTTTTCTACATAAACCATAACTCCAGATAAGCCCCCTTTTTTCAACCGAAAAGTAATGACACTTTTCTTATTTCTTGACAAAAAAATATGCTGTGGAACTCATTAGAAGTGCCTTGCCATGGCTCTTCTAATGAGTGCCCACAACATATGTTTTTGTAGTGAAATAAGAAAACATATGTGGATAACCAATCTTATCTAAAGTTCTGATAATCTATCTATTATTGTTGGTCTACAACATGGCTGTTTAGCTAACAAGGTTTTACTATGGATCTCAGCAATAAAGAGGTGCTGGTGTAGCATGATAATCACGCTGTCATGACATTATAGGGTTATTGCACAGATATTGGTGAATATTGTCCCAAGTTGGGATATTTGCAAGCAGCCTTTAAAATCCCAATGAGTGATAATATTCACTAATATCAGTGCAAGATGGTTTGGTGTTTTACATCCCTTTCAACATTATTTAAGTCATACTGAGTCAAAAATATCAGTGCAATTATGCTTTTATTATATACATTGTATCTATAAATGTTTTGCGTTCTTTTCAGTTGTATGTAGCCTCAAAATAGGCGTTTTTATTATCAGAACCTGCACACATGCAAAACAGATTTACGTTGTAGGCATGACATCATTGGCCTAAGACGTCATAAAAAGCAATGTCATGCAACGGTACAGTAAATGTCCTAAAATTTCGAACACAAACGTATCTGATAAAATGCCATATGCAAACAGTGCAGACCCAGATCAGGATGAGCAGACAGATCAGGGACCATAGCAACAGATAAGGCACTTTTTTCAACCGAAAAATGCTGTTATCTTTCTTATTTCTCCACAGAAACATATGTTGTGGGTACTCATTAGAAGTGCCTCGGCGAGGCACTTCTAATGAATACCCACAACATATGTTTTCTTTGAAAAATAAAAAAAAAAAATTATGTGGATACCCCCTCTTATCTGTAGCTATGAGGGACTACACTGTTTACCATTCCATTAATTATTTTAAGCAACAGGTGCATAAAAAGCAAAATTTAGACCACAACAGTATGTAATAAAGTGTTCGAAATTTTAGGGCATTTACCATAATTGTAACATTCGAAAACATCCAAGTATGAATGCAATATCAAGTAAGCAGTGTTGTGCCTAGGTCTGAAATTTTATGGGACACATGTGGCCACCTCCCTTCTTTTCTGGGGGACATTTAGAAATTCTGGGGGACACAGACTCTGACTGTTAATGGACAGAATTTTTTGATACAGTCTATCATTTACTTTTTACTGTTCACTTGTTTCTGGTTTCTTTTTCAATGGTGGTCCAACTGCTTGATCAGTTTGAATAGCTGATTGTGCTGATTATTTTTGACGGCGAAGATGCAGCTGCGAAAACACTCTCTACTGCCTCAGGAGTCTTATTATTGGCTGTATGAGCCACAAACTGCATGATTCGCAGCATTCTCTTCACCACTTTGATGCTTCAGATTGGTTTACATGACAATTTACGACTAGCAGTGCAGTAATTATCGGAAAATATAATGGTTTACTAGAACCGGACTCGTTTTAGTCCTGTTTTCATTACCTCCCTTATTATTGTCTGAATCGTTGATAAAGAAACTAATGGACTGAAAAAGACTAAATGTAAAAATTTACTGATTTTTCAGGCAGTGCCCCATAACCCATGGCAGTTTATTTCTAGCGGGACATTGCTGTGAAACTCACGGGAATGGCACAATGGTGCGGCGTAGGCACAACACTGAGTAAGCCTGCTGATACTGAGTGATGTCTGCACACATTCTCCTTGTATTTTATAGCATATGCCCCATAACCCACGGCAGTTTATTTCTAGTGGGATATTGCTGTGAAAATCACAGGAATGGCACAATGGCGCAGCGTAGGCACAACACTGAGTAAGCCTGCTGATACTGAGTGATGTCTGCACACATTCTCCTTGTATTTTATAGCATATTTTTAATCATTCAGTACTTCTAGATATATAAAGCTAGTAATGTAAATCATCAAAGTATGAAAAGGGAAAAGGAATACCCAAACGTTTTGTCATATATTTTTTCTTATGACATGCATATGATTTTGAAACAATTATTTTACAGTGAAATGGAGACAATGTTTGTTATTTTTGCACCAAATATTCATAGGTAGGGATCCTCGAGAAATAAAAAACAAACCAAAAATAGAAAATACACCACAACAGTGCAGATCCAGATCAGAAGCCAACTGATCTGGATCTACACTGTTTGCAAAGGCAGGATATATCCGGGTTCAGCAGGACAAGGGTTAATGGAGTAGTAAGTTTGTTCAGACGTGACTTACCAGCTCAAGGAGTAACTTCATCACTTCTTCATTTATCAAGTTTTTGGAGTAATCAAGAAGAAGGTCACCATCCTTGCAATTTACCTTCTCACTGTAAGAGAATATAATTTTAATATCCATCAGTTAGTTTTCAATACCATCAAATTTACCTTTAAATAAATATTGGAGAGGGCAGCTGCACATAATCCTCTTAAGAGGGTTTGTGTTGAGGTTTTACGGCCCGTCAACCCAATGGGGTCATGTCGAGTGCGGTCAGTTTACCTAACCACATGTTTACTGGGCAGGCTTAGTCTTCTAAGCAGTTAACCAGTATTCTGCACATTCTTTCGCCAGAAACTGACAACTGCCCTTCTTGAATCAGCGGAAGGAGAGAATGACTGTAGAAAATATTTCATGATCAATCTCCATGAATGAACGTTGCCGACCTCGGCAGGGGTTGAACCAGAGGGTGATGCAGAGGGTGATACAGGGTGTATGATAGATATTCAGAAGACTTGGATTTGCTAACTTATCTATCTGTATCTCTTGTTATCGTCATTTCTCATATTATCGTACACTCTTCAAAATTCAAAACTACAAATTGTACCGAATATACAAGGCCTTTTCTTGTTGTGATGCTAGCATTGTGGTCATCTTCTTCAACACCTGTCCACTTTACTTTCTGTTTTCTTTCTTTTTGCATTATTTTACTGTACGGAGCTGCATCAGGAGATAAGGGAGAGGTTTCCCGCAGGTAAAACTGGTTTAACCCTTCTCATGCTAAACTCGTCATGCCGTCTTAGCAAAGTGTAGATCCAAATCAGTTGGCTTCTGAAGAAGCCAACTGATCTGGATCTACACTGTTTGTCATTAAATATGTGATATTCTATCAAAAACCCGGATCAAGTAATCTGATTGGCTGGAAATTAGAAGTAGGCGTGGCATCTTAATTTATTCAGCATGAGAAGGGTTAAGTCCCCAGTTTCTACTGACCATTCTAAGGCAGTTCCTTTTTGTTGCAGTCCCTCTTTGTTTTAGTGTCAGTGGTTATATATGTGGTGTTTGTTTGTCATTGTTTGTTCTTCATCTCTCTCTCTTTTGGTGCCTCTGGAAGGTTGTGCTCCGTCATTTCCTAGGTATCTTCACTTATATTTTTAACCCTTGTCCTGCTGAATAAATTAAGATGCCACACCTACTTCTAATTTTCAGCCGATCAGATTACTTGACCTGGATTGTCGCTATAAATTAACATACTTAATGGAAAACAGAAGCCAACTGATCTGGATCTACACTGTTTGCAAAGGCAGGATATATCTGGGTTCAGCATGACAAGGGTTAATATTTGTTTACATATGGGTATTGTAAATGTGATCTTCAGCAAAACAGTTAAAATCATGTTTTAATGAGGAAAATCTGGAAAAAATGCCAAAAAGCTCAAATTCAGTGGGTACGTTGGAAAACTTTATTATATAAAAAAAATGGCTAGGATTTAATTTGGAAATGAGCAGTTATTTGATAAATATTAACTCAGTAAATTGTAATGATCTTGGCAAAAGGCAACAGTACACTGGAATTCATCAAACATGATACTGAACTCTATAACAGTAACATGAAAGAAACAGCATATAAAACCTGTTTGACCACTGACAGAGTATTCATCTTCAGTCTGGACTCTGGAATCTCTGGCAAAATACATCCTCAACTGGAAAAACCGAGCTGTCAGGAACATACTTAAAATGACTATGCCTTTACTAGTAGTGTCTCAGATCTGCTCAATAGATCAAAACTCCCCACCCTTGAAACATGCAGGAACACAGCATCCCTGTAACGCTACACAAAACTAACAATGGCCATATCTGAATCAGTCTTCCCTCCTATATTAAACCCTATCTGTGTAACAGATTTTAATATCATTTTTCAAGGATCAATGCTCATTTATAAGTACTCTTTCTATCCCAGAGCAGCAAAACTGTAGAATGATTTGCCCCCTGATATAATCTGCAGTCTAGACAGGGAATGATGAAATTTAATGTTGCCAAAACATTTCATGAGATGGCATACTCCCTCCAAACATATTAAACATGAATATGTAAAATTTACACAATCAAACGTTGGAACAGGTCCAGTCTGCAAAATATCTGGCTATTACTATTTCAACAATCTGGATTAAGTTCAGCATGTTTTCTCTGCCAGAACCTTTCTCTGACATCTAAAGAAACCAAGGAAGCTGCATTGTATGTAGCCCCAGTTTGGAATCCATCCACTCAAGCTTTAACAGGTCACACTGAAAGGTACAGAAACAGTTCTCTTCTTCTCGTGATCATCAAATCTATAAGCATGTACATTGCATGTCTTGTGATATGTCATTTTTATATATTTTTGCATGCCATGTGATATTAATATGTTTCTTTTGTCTGTTTACCTTTATCCTTGTTTGTCGACTATATTGAAGTACAAGCCAAATCTATTATGCAATTATCATTATCTGACCTTAACTGAGTGGTCAGTGTCATCAATACAATGCCTGATGTGTTAAAATAGCTCCAATCGCACATTGTGCCAAACAATGTCATCATTACTGACACCAGTTTGATTGAAATAATCATCATTAAAGCATTAAAGCATATCAAAGAACATGTTCGAAGTTTTTTTCTTGTACAAAACTTTTGGACATTTCTTTTTTATCCTTTCTTAATTCTGAAACACGATGTGTATGTTTCATTATGGATATACCCCCTGTTCCAAATCAGCCCAAGACTTTTACATTTCCACAGCATAGTTTTGGTGTGATTGTGTTGGGATTTAACAACGCGTCAAACTTTGTGGGTCATTTTGTGTCATCTCCCAGAGAAAGGGAGAAAAGAGATAGAAGAGATACATGTAGTAGAGGAGATGAAAGAGAGGGATGGTGAAGAAAGAGGAGCAGGAATGAAAGTAAAGAAATAGAAGAAACTAGAAAAAGTGTCCATAGGACACTGATGCCCCCACCAAAATGCCATTCAGAAAAAGGTTACATATGTAATTGTGACAGGTACAGCATGAAGTTATTATTAAGGTTGATATCCTTTTTATAGAACACGATCAAACCTTTGAGAAACCTTTGCTATAATCAATAAGTGTTATGCAATTTTATCAATGTTTATACATGTAGTTGGTATTGGTGCCATGAAACAACAGGAGAGTATGATGGTGATTTATAGAGGCAGCTACCACACAGACAACACTATAAGGAAATTACTTACATGTTATATACAGATCCACAACAGTGACTGATGTATCACAGCGAATGTAGATTATTATTAACCAAGTAGTTTTCAACATATAAATCTATGTCAGACCAAGATTTCAGACATGATTTACTATATGGAACTTAGTCAAAGGCAGATAATTCATAAACCAAATAAGCAAGAGTTGTCTTCCATGTTCATTACACATCGCCTCAATGTCATGCAACCATCTGTAAATTTCATGATTATATTCCATACTGTTTAGGAGTTATGGCCCACATACGGTTTAATATATATGGAACTTAGTCAAGGGCAGATAATTCATAAACCAAATAAGCAAGAGTTGTCTTCCTTGTTCATTACATATCGCCTCATTGTCATGCATGCATCTGTAAATTTTCATAAATATATTCCATATGCAGGTGTACAGTTTAGCCCAGGAAATTTGCTCCAACTGGCTGTTCTCAGAACATGAGGTTTACCGCTATGTCTCAGCAGTAGAGCTAATTTATTATAGTCATAAACTTTCTGACTGCAGACTCCTGACAGCTGTTTTGACTTCCAGTAACATAATGGTCAGACATAGGTGAAAGCCATTCAAATGTTATGTCAAAAGGGTTGTTAGGCAAGAAAATTTGACAAAATTTGAAACATGAAAGGCAAACAATGCAGATCCTGATGAGACTGCTTGCAATAAGCCATCTCATCAGGAGCGACATTGTTTGCAGAGCCATTTTCCCTGTATGTACAATGTAGTAGTGAAAGAGTTAAGAGAACATTTAATGGGATGTTGCTTAACTCTTAGCACTCTGGGTAAAATTTTATCAGCAGACGTCATATTGTAATATCTTCATATTTTTCCCAGACTGCAGATTTTGACATGTCATGCATATTGTCTCCAATGGAGACAATTTGCATGAAATGTCAAATCCTGTTTTCTGAGAAAAATAAAAAAATATCATCAGTTTGTAGTCTGCTGAATTTGTTCAGTGTGTGGTAAAAGTTAAATTACCGTACTGAAACTAAATATTCAGACACGACAGGCCTGGGCAAAAAATGTAGACGTAGATATACTGCACACCACTGCCATTCATCAAGCATTGTTTTAGACATATCAGCAAGCAGTAAAATATGCTTGTTCAAACTTGGCAAGGATTAATTCTCAATGCTTGTGCTTCACTCGGGGTAAAATTTTCAGCAGACAACATACTGAATCATTTTTCTTATTCTTCCCAAAAAAAAACAGATTTGACATTTCAAATTCATACAAATTGTCTCCAATGGATTTCCATGAAATGTCAAATCCTGTTTTCTGGAAACAAAATGCCCATGGGCCACGATTCGCTCACCTGATAAAAACAGCTATTGCATATCTGCAAATGCCATGCAACTTCTTCCAGTACTGCCACAGTAACTAGGACACAAATTTGACCTTACCAAAAAAGGTCAACGGTCATCCTAGTATCATCACTGCAACAAACTTAGTAGCCTTTGAGTCCCTGATGCTGTATACCAAGATTCAACCTCAGAGCTTTCTGTGTTCAGGAGAAAAAAAATATTTTTAAGTGTTTTACCATAGATGGGCATGGCAGTCATTTTGTTGAATGGTGCAGACCCATTTGAACAAATTGTCAATATCCTTTCGACAGAAAGAAGGCCCTATGTGAACCATGTGAAATCTAGTGAAAACTGTTTCAAAGAAGACATTAAAAGATATTACAATTTTATACATGTATATAGCCCAAGGACAAAGGGCCCCCGTTCCCTACCCCTCCAAAATTTTGAAAGTAGCTACAGTTTTATTACTTTAATCATACATTGTAAGTTTCAGCAATTAGTCTTCATTATTCATTGAGAAAATGATTTTTCAACATTTTCCCCATATAAATGTATGCGGCACAAATTTGTCCTTGCTGTAAAAAGGTCAAAGGTCAGCCTACAAACTTTATATGAAAAACTTAGTAGATCTTGAGTTATTTGAACAAACTTTGTAGACCTTGAGTTCCCGATGCTATATACCAAGATTCAGCTTCAAAGCTTTCTTGGTTCTCGAGAAGAAGAGTTTTAAGTCTTTTACCATATTTGGGCATGGCAGTCATCTTGTTCAATGGCGCTGAACCATTCAAACAAATTGTCAATACCGTTTTGACAGAAAGCCCTATGTGAAAGTCTGGTGAAAATTGCTCAAGCAGTTTCAGAGAAGACATTTAAAAATAATATGACGGCTGTGATGGCCTTCTTGGATTTCGGATCAGCACAATCTTAGCTATTTTCGATCTAGAGGTCATCTTTTTGCTACAGTGAAATTTTCAACTCAAAATCTCCCAATCGTTCTGGACAATGTCAAAAACTGGTTTTCAAGATGACAGCTGTGGCAGCTATCTTAGATTTCTGATCAGCAAAGTTTTATTTGCTTTTGATCTACAAGTCATTCTGTTGCTACAATGAAAGTTTCAACTCAAATCACCAAATGGTTCAGATGCAGATGTCAAACTTCGCTCTTCAATATGGTGGTTGTGATGGCCATTTTGGATTTCCATTCCATACGATTTTAGTTACTTTTACATCTACTGGATGGCATGTTACTCTATCATAACTTTCGACTTAATTGGCAGAGTGGTTTGCAAGGAATGGTCAAAAATACATTTTCTGATCAGCACAATTTTAGCTATTTTCAAATAGCCCAACTGTCAAAAATTGGTTTTCAAAACGGCAGTTATGGCGGCCATTTTGGATTTCCAATCTGCATAATTTTTGCTATTTTATCTACTCGTCAACCTGTTGATATATCGTAAGTTTCAACCTAATTCGCCTTGCGAGGTCAAAAAAAAAAAGTTTTTCAAGATGGTGGCCGTGGCGGCCAGCTTGGATTTTTGATCAACATGATTTAGCTAATTTCGATCCAGAAGTCATCCTGTTGTTACAGAGCAAATTTCAGCTCATTTCGACCAAAGGTTTGGGACCAGTTGTCGAAAATGGATTTCAAGATGGCGGCCGTGGTGACCATCTTGGATTTTCGATTGGCCCAGTTTTAGCTATTATGTGCCTACTAGATGCTCCGATGCTCCTCATCAAGTTTCAATTCAACTGGATCATAGTCTTTAGAGGAGAAGTGCAAATTATGAATTCTCAACATTTTTTCCGAATAATATATACATGTACAAATGTTTGGGGGAAGCAAATGCAACCTTGCCATGAAAAGGTTAAATGTCAACGTGGGCCCATCATTTTAGCAATTTTGGTAGACTTCCTGTCTACAATGATTTGATTAAAAGATTAGGCCCCAGAGGTTATTTGGTTCTGGAGAAGAAGAGTTTTGAAGGTTTTTACCATATATGGGCATGGCAGCCATCTTGGTCAATGGACTGTGACCATTTGAGCAATCATTCGTTCTCCTATCCCAAGGAGGCTCCACTTGACATTAGAGCTGCATTGGCTTCAGAGGAGAAGTTGTTTGAAATTCTCAACATTTTTCCCATACAAATGTGGGGCCAATATGAATGCATAGAGAAGCAAACTTGACCTCACCATAAAAAGGTCAAATGTCAATGTACTATCATCATTTTAGCAACTTTAGTAGGCCTCCTGTCCCCGAAGATCTGAGCAAATATTCAGCCCCAAGGCACTTTGGATTTTTGAAGGTTTTACTATACATGGACATGGCGGCCATCTTGGTCAATCGACCGCCACCTTTTTCGCAATCTTTTGTTCTCTCCCGAGCTAAGGAGGCTCCGTATGAAAATAAAGCAAAATTGGCTCAGCGGCGTCTGAGGAGAAGTTGTTTGAAAATGTTAATGAATGCATAGACAGACGGACAGACGATGACAAAAGGTCCATCATTATAGCTTGACCTGAGCATAGCTCAAGTAAGCTGAAGAGAAGACAGTTTTTCCCAGAAAGCAGGTTTGACATTTCATACATATTGTCTCCAATGGAGGCAACTTGCATGAAATGTCAAGTCCTATTTTCTGATTTGCATGAAATGTCAAATCCTGTTTTCTGGGAAGTATAAGGATTGTTTTTTCAAAAGAAAAAGGGTTTGACATTTCACACAAATTGTCTCTAACGAAGACAATTTGCATGAAATGTCAAATCCTGCTTTCTGTAAAAAAATAAGAAAACTGTTTCAGTATGTTGTCTGCTGAATTTGCCCAGAAAGTGGTTAAAGTTAACTCTTAGCATACTGGGTAAATCTTTCAGCTGAGGACATACTGAAATTTGTTTTTTATTATTTTTCCCAGAAAACAGATTTTGACATTTCATGCAAATGCCTCCAGTGGAGACAATTTGCAAAATCAGGTACTGACATTACATGCAAATGTCTCTTCCACCTTTCTGGCACTGGTAAACTCACAATAGGTCTGTAAAACACTCTTAACCAGGATAGGTCTGCACAACTTTACACTCAAATGTCTGGATCAAAATCCATTTGTGAAATTCATTTTGCAGAAACAGCATCAAAATCATATGATCAGTTCAATCCATTTGCTTGTTTATCATCACGTGGTTTTAACTTCAGAATGATACTCATAAATTAGCTCCAAGAGGGAGATAACATGTCATGGTGAATGATTTTAATGGGATTCTTGATGGGGTCATGGTGGGCTAAGAAACCCCTTTCTTTCAAGGAATCTGGTAAAACCTGCTAGACTGTATGGTTTAGGAGTAATGGCCCACACGCTGTTGACTATATGGAACTAAGTCAAGGGCAGGTAATTTAAAAACCAAACAAGCAAGAGTTGTCTTCCTTTTTCACGACACATCGTCTCAATGTCATGCATGCACCTGTAGTTTCATAAATATATTCCATACGGTTAAGGAGTTATGGCCTGGACACGGTTTACTATATGGAACTAAGTCAAGGGCAGATAATTCAAAAACCAAACAAGCAAGAGTTGTCTTCCTTGTTCATGACACATCGTCTCAATGTCATGCATGCACCTGTAGTTTCATAAATATATTCCATATGGTTTAGGAGTTATGGCCCGGACACGGTTTACTATATGGAACTAAGTCAAGGGCAGATAATTCAAAAACCAAACAAGCAAGAGTTGTCTTCCTTTTTCACGACACATTGCCTCAATGCCATGTATGCACCTGTAAAGTTTCATAAATATATTCCATATGGTTAAGGAGTTATGGCCCGGACACGGTTTACTATATGGAACTAAGTCAAGGGCAGATAATTTAAAAACCAAACAAGCAAGAGTTGTCTTCCTTTTTCACGACTCAATGTCATGCATGCACCTGTAGTTTCATAAATATATTCCATACGGTTAAGGAGTTATGGCCCGGACACCGTTTACTATATGGAACTAAGTCAAGGGCAGATAATTCAAAAACCAAACAAGCAAGAGTTGTCTTCCTTTTTCATGACACATCGCCTCAATGTCATGTATGCACCTGTAAAGTTTCATAAATATATTCCATATGGTTTAGGAGTTATGGCCCGGACACGGTTTACTATATGGAACTAAGTCAAGGGCAGATAGTTCAAAAACCAAACAAGCAAGAGTTGTCTTCCTTTTTCACGACACATCGTCTCAATGTCATGCATGCACCTGTAAAGTTTCATAAATATATTCCATACGGTTTAGGAGTTATGTATGTTATGTATGTATGAGACGGACAGGGGTAACACTTAATGCCCTTCCACTATTCTTCGAACAGGCCGGGGCATAATAAAAACATTCCTCTTCTACCCTTACCTGCTACAAGGATTGCAGACCTTGCCCAACTGTAAGGCAATATCAGTTGGACGCCCCAGTGATGTCAGATAAACGACACCTTCATCACATCTGACCAACCCCCACCTTTTGTGTTAAAAAAGGCTTTCAGGCATCATAATTTAAGGAAAGGTAGTGGTTGCATTATGATGAAATGAACAACCTTGTGTCTTGTCCCATATGTATGGTTCCATACAGGGACAGCAAGTTGTGAAGTACAAATCTTGACAAAGCAAACATCTTAAACAGTTCCTCGAATTGGAAAGATGCTTCAGTGTCATTCAGAAAACATGAGTCCTCCAAGTGCTACACAGAATTAGTGCAGAAAGTAATTATATGTTGCTAAAAAGAACCAAAGACGTAGGTGAAAAATGTTGTCAACGAAACATGCAGGAGAAAAGAGTGACAATCGTGAATGTTTACAGTCTCTCGTGTATCAAGGATTGTTTATAAGCGGGGATATCTGTATCCAAAAAGAATCCCAGTATGAGTGTAAAAAAGCTTACAATGGTTACATGTATGTCAATGACATTGTGACCAGTGACAAGAACTCCAAGAAGCTCTACACATCTGTCAAGGGGAAGAGATCTGATAGCAGTGGTCTCCCTATTGAAGAATGATGGCATCGCACATAGCAACCCAAAGACAAAAGCCACCATTCTTAATGACCAATTTTGTGGTGTTTTCATGGAAGAGACATCTGAGACAACCACAGACTTGCTGACCATGGGTGGAAGCCAGTAACCTAACAGGCAGCACAGCTTCTCGGTCGACCAAGCTGGAGTTCAAAACCTGATGTGAGGCTTAAACCCCAACAAAGCAGAAGGTCCTGATCAGATCCCCACCAGATTCCTGAAGGAGTTTGCAGTCGAACTCACCCCGGCGATGACTTCGATATTCCAGGCCTCTTTGCAACAAGGCAAAGTACCTGATGATTGAAAACAGGCCAATGTAACACCCATCTTTAAGAAGGGTGACCGCAGTAGTGCCCCTAACTACAGGCCAATATCTCTGACATTAGTGTGCAGCAAGATCCTGGAACACATTATACACAGCCAGATCATGAGACACCTACCTGTAGATGCACATCAGATCCTGTCTGACCAACAGCATGGCTTCAGGAAAAAGCGGTTCATGCGAGAGCCAACTGATCCTCACAATACAAGATCTAGCCTCATCAAAGAAGGAAAATGAACAAGTGGACGCAGCAGTCTTACTGGATTTCAGTAAGGCCCTTGACAAGGTTGGTCATCTTGCCATCAAACTGGATCACTATGGAATCCGGGGTAACTTATTGCAATGGATAAAGAGCTTCCTCGCCAACAGATCTCAACAAGTTTTAGTTGAAGGACATTCCTCCTCACCAACACCAGTTACCTCTGGAGTGCCACAAGGAACAGTCTTGGGTCCCCTGTTGTTCCTTATCTACATAAACGACATGCCACTAGAAGTCTCTTCTACCACCTGCTTGTTTGTCCATGACAGCCTTTTGTATCGGAGGATAAAAAGTCCTGATGATGCTCAGACAGTGCTCCAGCTAGCACTATACAGAGGGGTGGGCCACCTCTCTTGCCCTTTCCTGCCACCCCTCTGCCCTTCTTAAGCTGCCCTCTGTCTTATTTCAACTCCAGACATAAAACCCTACATTTTGGTAAAAATTTCATGAAAATCGGACCAAAATTAAAAAAGTTATCAATGTTTAAAGGTCAGTGTTATGTGTACTCTATTTTTGAGGTATTTATTATGGAACCAGATTATATTTTGTAACATGTCTTGATACTAAGCACATCATATGACACATAGTACCCTCATTCTTACAGTGCTTGCATTAAGGGAAGTCTGGGAGTCAGAGACTCCCAAAAATTGCCCTGGGACTTCCAAAAATCAATGCCAGGAAGTCTGGGACTCCCAACTTTTAGAGATATTTAGTCATTTATAACAAAAATTTAGAATGAATTTATGTGTTATTTAGCTTAAGAATGGCGGTTTTACTCCATAAATGAGAGTTTAAGAATATTGAGGTTGAATTTCTGAAAGTGAGTGAAAAAATTTGATCACCAGGACTTCTAGATATTGGAGCTAGGAAGTCCTGGGACTTCCTGATTTTGACAGTTAGTGTAAGCACTGTAATCTTGTAATGACCGCACAAAAAAAAACCCTACCCAGCGCCCCTCTGTCCTCAAATCCTAGCTGGAGCACTGTCAGATACTACAGGAAGATCTCGACAGACTTCAACAATGGGAGAAAGATTGATAGATGTTGTTTAATCCCACAAAGTATGAGGTCATCAGGATTACAAGGAAACGCAATCCTATCAAGACCACTTACCATATACAAAGCCAAGACCTGACAGTTGCTAAGACGGGCAAGTATCTTGGAGTGACAATCTCTGACAATTTGTCTGTAGATGCTACAACAAAGAAGGCGAACAACAGATTGGCTTTCCTAAGAAGAAACCTTGCTAGCTGCCCAAAAGACATCAAGGCCCAGACCTACCTTGGTCAGGCCAATTCTTGACTATTCACCTACATCATGGGATCCAACCAACATCCAGAAACTGGAAGCAAACCAGAAGTATGCAGCAACATTTATCATGGGGGACTACAGAACCACTAGCAGCCCCAGCCAGATCACTACTGATCTTGGATGGGAGCCCTTCACCAACGTAGAGTCAATGCCAAACTGGTCATGGTGTACAGAATAGCATATGGACTCATCGACATTCCAGTGCCGCCCTATTTGCACTCAGCTGCATTGAACACCAGAGGCCACACGCTACGTTACATGATCCCCTATTGCAGGACGGGTATCTACCGGCACTCATTCTTCCCTTCAGCTATCAGAAAGTGAAATCAATTGCCGGAAAGCATTGTGACTGCTCCAACCAGTGAAGCTGTCAGGTTGGGGCTGGCCAGCCAGGATTAACTATGTACAGACTGTTTTTATCCTTCTTTTAACCTGCACCTTGTTTGAGCCTCACAATCACCTTGTACATAGTTTAGCACAGTGCGACAATGCCTGAGAGAAGGCAATGCACTTTAATGTAAGAAGAAGAAGGTTTAAGCCTGATGATGACTCATGGAGGAGTCAAAATTGTTGTTTTTAATCATTTAACGTTTTGGACGGTGTGTTCACAACAAAAAAAAATGTCCCATACATTTTTAAAAAACAGATAAATTTCCTCTTTAAGGATAATCTTCCGGCTGCCCAAACATGGCGGCAGAATTTGCCACCTTGCACAAGTTAGAAGGTTAGTTTTTTCATACTTATAAAATGCATTTTTATTTCTGAATAACTACTTGGTATGCCTTGTCTTTCAGTTTACATTTGTGAGACACCCATTTCATTTGTGATTTTTGTTGATATTTATTCCGCCGCCATATTTGGGCAGCCGGCAGATTATCTGTAAACGAAAATCAAAAAACTTCTTGTAAAACAAAAAAAAAAAAAAAAAAAAAAAAAATTCTCTAAAAAAATGCCAGAAACTTCCCCAAAATGCTTTAAAAAAATGCACATAGAGGTGCCAAAATTTTTTTTTTACTGGGGAGAGCCCTCTCACTACGAATGCACTGCTCTCCAACTCTCTTCGGCACTCTTGAGACACCAAAGCCATACCACTTTTTCAAAGCCAGGGCTGGCCCTGCTTATGTGCACATGTTGCCATATTCGACAATAAAGAATTCTTCTGTTCTGTTTAAATCAAGTGGACGATTCGGTTCGACAACTCGAAAACACAGAATAAGCACGAAAACTCGTAACACATCAGAATATATACCTGAATTTCTCGAACCGTTTAGGGTCTTTACCGAACATTTCAAGCATGTTGATATCAAATCCATGATCTGTGAAGTATTTTTCTAAATTCTTCCACGAAGCTTCAGTACTCAAGAAAGGTCTTGTCAAGTTTGCCATCGTCGAATACTGTCTTTCCTTTTCGCCGGCTGTATCCTTGAAGTGGCCTTGACCTTCTGTAATCGACCGAAAATGCTAAGAATGGACCGAATCGAGGGTAGTTGCATTCGACAGGACCGCGCAGAAAAAGACGAGACTAAAAAAAAAAAAAAAAAAAAACGGGACCAAAGTTTGATCACCCAGGAAAAGCCTTTATTCTTAATGGAATTGAATGGTCTTTGGTAGGAATATTAATTTAAAGTTTTCAAGTTTTCTTCAAAATGCACATTCAGATTGTCTTATTTTTCCGTTATTAAGGAGATATTGCCAATTAAATAGGCCTATGTCGGCCGGAGAAAAGACGGGATCAAATTTTCGGGCTAATGACCATGTCCTAAATTTCTGCAAGTATCGCCAAAATAGTAAATGACTAGTAGTTTTTATGGTGTATGCTAACCAAAAGCATTCTAGGAGATTCTCAAACCGAAAAATTTTGATAGTTTGTGCATCAGTTTTCGAAATGATGTGCCATGGACCAGGCCCGGACCAAAATAATTTGCCGCACACTGTCAAAGTAAATGGTATATATTTCACATAATGTTTGGCCATTTGATTGTTCGATAATTCAATGAAAATGGTTTACTGGTTACTTGATCACAACTTAAGGGAAATGGGAAAACTGAACGTATCCAGTAATCTTCAATCAAATTTAAAAACAGCCTAAGAGCGGATCGAAATGTTGGATATTTACCCGCCACTGTATGGGTTTGGCGGCAAAATATTTCTTTATTGACAATCTTTATTACATACATGAATAGAAAATATAAATAACAAATATGTACAAACTAAAACAATTAAAAAAACTTCAAAAAGCGCTTATGTGAAGATGGCCTGTATTTCTATGAAATCATAATGCAAAGACATTTTTAAATTTTATCGAAACGAAACATAATATATATTAAGCTTTTTTGCATATTAAGCATAACAGAAAATAAATAAATGAATAGATAAAACAATGGCATAAGAAAACGGCACTGGGCAAATATATAACGTTTGTGGTCCTCAGACCTTTATCACTCACTGGGCAAAGTCGGCAGACAATTTTTCACAGAAAATCGGCTTTGAACCGATACTCCCATTTTCTAATCTGTAATGTGTTCTTTGTTTCCAAAGGCAATCTTTTTTACGTTTATTTTACTACACTGCAGCTGGTGTTAGTGCCGTGTGGCGGCGGTAGAACGTCTCCCCGTACTTCACCATAGCGCAGATTATATTTCATTTCCTTTGGGATCATTGGGCTCATTGTGGTAACTTTGAAAATGGAGTTCTGCTCATGTATACGCTAGAGGGCGTGAGCAGTGTTGCAGACTTCATTACAGTTTATAATGAGTCTCAATAAAACCGATTTTCTAATCTGTAATGTGTCTTCTCTGAAGGGAGCAAATTCTTTCCTTTTAAAGTAGACCCCTTTTCAAAAGGGAGCAAAAACAATTTTAACATAGTTGTCTCCCTTGAAAGTGTATTAATTTGTGGTGTTGGTATATCTTTTGAAACAGTTTGAATACTACTTTCATTGCCTAAATTAAAACTAGCTGTATACTGCTTAGACACTGAGTCCGGAATTACTTCAAAGTCTGATGGTTTGGGTTTCTTCTGTCCAAGTCTTTTAAGTTTTGTTGGTCGACCGATATTACATAAGAGCTACTGACCTAATTTCTTCTTTTTGTTTCTTTTTTGGTTTCATATTCAGTGGTACGCCCAAGCTAATTAGAATCAACTTCATGGTCGAATTTTTCTTTTGCTCTTGTCTGCTTAATAATGTCGTTGTTGGATCATCTCTAATTACCAGGCTATGATTTTTGCGAGCTGTTCATAAAACCTCCTCAGTAAATTAATTAACTGTAAGTTGTGATCAATTAGCCGTATAATAATCTTTAAGTACTTTTTGTGGTTTGTTTTTGCGGTACTTGTATGCAGTCTTATGTATAAAAGTTGTTTGCATTATTATCAGCATCTTCTTTTTCAGTGACTTTATTGCAGACAGATATAAGCTTTATATTCTATAATAGTTTAAGACGTCGGTATTTTTTTGGTCACGGCCATGTCCGAGCAGAATTTTTTTAAAGACTGTTGGATATAACTTCAAAATTTCTCAAACAGCAAAATTGCGAAAATCCACAAACTAGTCTTCGGAAACATGTGCCCGAGACCACACTGGGACCAAACAAATAAACTATTGCTGTATAGAAATTGTGGCTTCGTCATGTTTGTCTCTTTTTTCGACATACTAGTGACTGGCTGATTAATTTTATGATATTATTTAATAAAATGAAACTATAGTTAATTGCAAAATTTTGGGAATTTTATCCACCATTACACCATAACGTGGTATCAATGTCGTTTATTGTTGAACGCAGAGTCCTCTCAACTTTCAGCAGAGGATATTATAGATGCAGGTGGGAGGGGGGTGGTGGGCGGGCGGCGGGAGAGTGCATTCCAATTCCTAATGATGTCTGGGAAGAAACTGTACTTGTAAATGTCAGTTCTAGCATATGGCACTTGATGTGCCATTGGATGGTTATTCCTACTGCCCCTTTGGCGTGAGGTAGTGTGGGGGGGGGGGGGGGGGAGGGGCCGGGGCTTGAAGGTCATCACAAGGTATACTAGCTCTACCTATCACAAGGTATACTAGCTGCACCTTTCAGACCTCTGAATAGCAATACAAGTTTACTACCTTTGCGTCTCTTGTGAAGAGATTCCCACCCAAACTGTTCAAGAATGCTAGCCATGCTTCCAGTTTCAAAATTGTTCTTACCAGTAACAAATAAAAGTAAAAAAGATTGCCTTTGGAAACAAAGAACACATTACAGATAGAAAATGGGAGCCTCGCTTTTATTGAAAGTCTTGATAAGCAGTAATGAAGTTTGCAACACGGTTTACGCCCTCTAGCGTATACATGAGCAGAACTCCATTTTCAAAGAGACCACAATGGGACCAGTGATCCCAAAGGAAATGAAAATATAATCTGCACTATGGTGATGTACGGGAAGACGTTTTACGGTCGCCACACGGCACTAACACCAGCTGCAGTGTAGTAAAATAAAAGTAAAAAAAGATTGCCTTTGGAAACAAAGAACACATTTCAGATAGAAAATGGGAGCCTCGGTTTTATTGAAACAAACCTAGCTGTGCGATTCTAAACCTTTTCCAATTCTTCATGGACAACTATTCCATGTGGGGTCCAAACAGGATCGGTCGCACCAATCGGTAGCGGAAAAATATCCAAAATTTCGATCTGCTATTTTTCAATCTGATTGAAGATAACTGGATACTTTTCCATGTAATGCAGATAAATACAGGACACTTTTAGTTTTCCCAGTTCCCTTAAAATGTGGTCAAGTAACCAGTAAATTATTTTGATTAAAGCCAATTATGTATGAATATATACCATTTAATTCAACCAAAGTCTTCATATGCGGTAAATTATTTTGGTCCCGGTCTGGTCCCGGAAATATTATTTCGAAAAAATAATGATAAAATTTAAAGAGTTTGCGGCTTCCCAGTTCCCTAAAAAATGTTGTCAAGTACCCAGTAAATCATTTTGATTGAACTATCGAACAAATGGCCAAAAAATGATGTGAAAACGTACCCTTAACAGAAGTCTTCATGTGTGGCAAATTATTTTTGTCCTGGCCTGATATCGGGAACTAATGAAAAACTTTCAAAATACTGTGGTCTGAGAATTCCCTAGAATTATTTTGGTTAGCATATACCATAAAAACTACCCGTCATGTAGGCTGTTCCGGTCGTTTCGGCCCTGAGACATTTCGGCCCCTGGTCGATTCGGCCTGGATTGTTTCGGCCCTGGGTCGTTTAGGCTAAATTCGGTGGGTCGTTTCGGCCTGATTTTTCCGAAGTCCCCCTAGGTTAGATATGATAGTTTAAACAATAATTTGGTTGTTTGATGAAGAGTCTTGTGGTGTCATAGGTCATGGCTGATGGGGTATAACCTTTTTGTGTTAAGTCTGTTTTTATCTTTGATATCCAATGTTATTTATCAAGCATTAAAATTATTTTTCAAGAGGAAACAAGGCTTGATATTCCATGTAAATCGGCTGTCTAGCAGATGATTCACGTTTAATATCAAGCTTTATAAGCGCTTTACATCAATAAATGCGCAACAAAGTCTGATTGGAGTTTGATTACAATAGCCATCAGTTCTGTATGCCGGTTACAAAAAGACCTGACCAGACTGCGCGTACATCATTTACTGGCGTCATGCAGCAGTTCATATTTGGGTCATAGTGCATACTCAATCAGTGGTCACAGATAAGCCTGCTCATCTGCAAATGCGTTTATCGCATTGTACTGGACAAAAGCAGACAGCCCAGATGCGCGGACTTATCTAGACCTTCAATATTCCCATTATGTAGTAAAGCTGTATATCTCAGAGAAAATAAGTTGACACTTCATGTGTGAATCACATAAAATAATAAGACGTTTTGTTAAAAAAAAAACAACAATAATAATAATAATAATAATAATAATAATAATAATAATAATATATATATATATAACTACTTTTGTTTGGCGCTTTATCTGGACTCAGGCTAAGATTTTTTAACCGCACAGTAATTTCTTTATAATACATGATTGGCACTTTAATTCTTAAAGTACCCAGCAAAATTTGGTACAGACAACATTCGAAAAGTTTTATTTACTTTATTATTAATATTATTTTTTTTCCAAAGAAAATAAGTCTTGACATTTCATGTCACAAGAAATGTGAAGACTTATCCTCTGTGGGAAAAAAGACGATAGTAGTACAGGCTGCCACTATGGACCCCACAGTGGCAGCCTATACTACTGACGATCTGTTTTAGAATGTTTTTGTTTATGTGGTTATCTGTGATGATGGACTGAATTAATAACAGCCTAAGTGGTAGGGTGACAATGAGTGAAACTGGCCACTCTTTCTAGGGGTAACCCGGACCCCCCCCCCCCCCCCCCCCCCCGTACAACAAGATGAGTCATATATCAAAATGTTCCCTATTGTCTGTAGTTTCTGTCTGTAGAAACTGACGGCATAAATTGGCATAAATGATGGCGAGCCGAGAAATCCAATATGGCCGCCAACATGGCCGCCAAATACTAAAAGTCTGCCTTTGAAGCCTAAATTGTCTTCTGGTTGTTCTAGTATGCATACAAAATATACATTTAGATTGACCTTAACTCATTACAAGCAAGACTATTTAGTTAGATACAAAAAGAAGCATAATTTAAAAATTAAAGGCAATTTTAGGGGTCAAAAGTTCAATATTAGGTCTAAAAATGGTGTACTGAGAGGTAATAGAAGTTCCTGAAAATTATTATAGTGATATTTCTTACTTGAGTTTAATTTAAACAACACACCAGGTATCATGGCCTGCTCAAAACTCAGGTTTCAGTATGAAATATTAATCTAGTATTAAACAGTAAGCAGTTTTTTACCCCTATCCCCATCATTTGATTTCATCGCTTCTGAACTGACTCTGGTAAAGACTGATAAACGACAGTAGAAAAAATGATAAAGACAGGCAGAATGGCAAGCTATTTCATTTACCAATCTCTGTTTTCCAGGAATTATTCAATTTGCTGCAGAATTTAAGTTTTAATTTACAGACTGAACAATAAATAAGAAAAAATCAAAGGACTGATAGTCCTAAGAGTCTGCTAGCTTGTAAAGTACTAATGGAGTGCTGTGTATCTTCTATGCAATTTTACACAATACATGCAGTGAAGATAGACGACATTCCAATGCTACCAATACTATACGATAAGATGGAGCTCTATGGAATATATCAAGCATCTGGGCATTGCACTTCCTGAATAGAAGACTTTCTTTAAAAACTCTTAAATTCTGCTGGTAAGTGCATGTCCTTGACAAATCTGACCTCAAGGCCAAGTCTTGGAGAAATTTCAAACTACACTGAAAGATGATTCTGCATGCAAAATTTCTAGCTAGGACGGACAAATACGGATGGACTCACTAATATACACTTAAATGCAGCTATGGTGACTATGTCTTGCTCAGCGCAAGCGGGCTTGACAAAAAGGAAGATATTTGTTCAAGTTATTTTTCTTCAAACTATTAGCACATTGTTGACAGATCCATTCCTTATCCTCCACACTTTTATGTCCTAATGTACAGAGTCTTTTTATCTCGGGCTTTAGACCCTGAATATCAAATTTAACATCAGAATGTCTGAAAAATGTTTGACAACAACTTGTACATATGTACTGGGGACCACAAGACACCAACTTGTGAAACTGTGTGACTATAGCACTTTCTTTGTTTTTAAATTTCTTACTGCTCAAACCATCTTTTGATGTGTCACTTAACTTAAGTTTCTTATTCAGGGAGGTTTGCAATTCTTCACATATAAGGGGTAAATCAAGTAATGCGGAACCGTGTTCATTTAAGCTGTCAGCAAGCTGGGAGGAAGCATAAGGCTGTGATGGACACAACTCTAATGAAATACATTCTTGTAAAGGAGGATAGGTAGTTATGTCACAAATTTGAAACCCAGCTCATTGGTATCATTTTATGGTCTACCTGCAAACAGGAGATATACAGAGCGAATGCAAATCAAACTGACTCACCGCTGTTGTAGTAAAGGAATTATCAAAACTAAACAATCTACGCAAATGTAAGGAAAATGCCAGTTATATTTGTTTTCTTTAACAAAATGTTTTTGCCATTAACATTTGGCATTCCATCTGAAGCTCTTGCATGTGACTCAAAAAGGTAGAAACAGTCACCTTGTTCCAATAATGCAATAGAAAAGCCGTTGCAAATGAAGACTGCATATGGGTTGAATGAGAAAGTCATAGTGAGTCCTGTCTCTAAATCAAGGAAAGGATACTCCACTACGGATAAGATATTTAAATTTCCTGAAAATGTTTTTTTTTTTTTTTTTTTTTTTTTTTTCACTTTCCAGGGATAATGCTGGTTGTCAAGTGAAAAATAAGATGGCAAATCACATGGCTCTAAATAGTCATGATATGTCTTGGCATTCTTTTTTGCATACTTGTATAATTTATCTCCTGCAAACAGAATTTCATTCATGTTGTTGACATTCAACTTGTTGGTACAGATCCTTTTCTGTACAGCTTTCACCAATAATACTAAACAACATGGTAGGCACTGACGCCCTCTTGAATCAGGACTAAATATCCCATCTCTTTGATGGATACTTCCTTGCAATAATACAGATGCATTTTCTTGTAGCGACACCGCCTCGTGGCTGCGAAGAAGCAGCCGCGAAGAAGCAGCCACGACGGTGGCGTCAAATGATAACACGTATGGAATAGAACAGAATTGTGTGTACGGACCCTTGCCGTGGCCTGAAAAGTCCCAATGATTAAAGCGAATAACACCGAGTGTTTCGACTGAGACATGTGATGTCAGTCAGCCAATGAAAGTGCTCAGCGATACGTATCGTGTCTGGTTTCCGACCTTCTGGGTGTTGCGACAACTGTGTGTGTTGTCGTATGACAACCAGCTTGTTTACTAGAATCTACCGGCTGTCGAACAGTTTATTTTTCGCAAGGCTACAGACATGAAAGCTTCTTTTACCTGCATTTTTGAAATTCATGGTGTGTCGCACGCGAAAAACAACAACAGATACTTGTTCAGTTCTTCAGCAAAATTCCTGATGCCGTAAAGTGCATTTCATGTAGGCAACCGGTAGCACAGGAGCTTGACGTTTGCTAATTTCTACTTATAGGGCCTGTCCCTACGACTAGAAATAATCGAAGGTTCGAAGGACAGGCCCTATAAGTAGAAATTATCCAATGTCAAGCTCCTGTGACCGGTAGTGTAGCGTAACTTGGTACCTATTACCGGCGTGCACTGATTATCGGGTATTCAGAAATCACGACCCACAGACCACGGCCCCCGCCCATCGGGGCCAGCGAAGTAGTTGGGCTGCCTATAGTCTCCAGGGCAGAGTTGCCTTAGGCAGGGCCTGTTCATCATGTGATTGGGTTGGGTAAAAGTCCCACAAATCTGGAGGCAGTATCTTTAAATGGATACATTGTTGCATTTTTTTTTCTTTTCTTTTTATTCGCTAGAATCATCATACAGCAAATACAATGTATAAATAGACTCTAAGGCTGGCTAATCTGGTCGATTATCACTCCTGTCATTGTGATCGATTATTTATCACAAAAGATTTGGTCAATTTACTTGTCTGTCTGAGCAGGACTCTTCCCATGTTATACTTTACTGTATGTATTTGGTCAAATAGGCCTGAGCAAACAGTGTAGACCCAGATGGGATGCCGCAAAATGTGGCATCTCATTGATTATAAGACATCTGTAATGATAATCATTTTTGTGGAATTTATAGATCAGTTAATCAATTATCTGATTAATTTTGTCAGCCTAAATAGTCTGTGTGAATAAAAATAATATACTCCATGTATTTTCGCGTTAAATTCAATATTGCGTTAAACTGATTTCTCAATGAAAATAAACGGCAGCGCCACCTACCTGCTGGATGTTTTAAATACAAAGTCACGCTTTAGTGGGCAAGGTTTGTTTTCAGAAATACACTGTTGTTTTGTGATTTCCGCTTAGAAAAGAAATATATTGACCGTGGTGATAACAGTCCTTAATGACATTTACACCTATATCTATTAAATCAATTTTTACAGCTAGGACTAACTTATTTTTTCTATGAAAATATCAAATCTAAGGTACCGTATTAATCCGCCTATAAGACGGGGATTTTTCCAAAAAAAAAAAAAAGCCCCCAAAAATCCAGACCCATCTTATAATCAAGATCTTTGGCCATATCGGTATTTTCGGCAAAGTCCGGTGGTGCCACGTGGTCACGGAAAATGCCGATCTTCGAAACCGGTAGAAGAATATAATGTTTACCATCGTCCCTTGACAGAAATAGCAGCAAGGTAATTTTATAGGTGAAGTACCGAATTTTTCTGTGTATTACTCGCACCCGTGTATAACACGCACTGAATATTTGCTAAATAGTTTTGAAATAAAAAAAAAAACAGATGTTCTATGTAAAACACGAAGAATTTATCTGTGCGTTATTTACTAAGGTACCAGATACTAAGTGTCGAATTTCACTAGGATTGAGTTGAAAATGGCCGAACTCGGAAGGTTTAGAGTAGAAACAGGCCGAATTTACGATAATGCTAACTGAATTTTCGTTGTGCAGCTCTGTTACCATGGGCCTCAGGCAACTTGATGTAGTGTAGGCAGTTCTTTGCTTCCCCACTGCAGACGCTATGATAATAAAAATGTAGTTATTTCTTCTGTGTTCTCATAATTAACACCTTCTTTGTGTCACTTTCTTAACTGAGACGTGAAATTATCAACTCAGTGCCTCAGGGCAATGCAAACAACAACTAAAGTCGACTAGTTGTCATTCTGACTGCCAATTAACCAATTAAGTGCACAGATGTATGCTGGTAGTTTGATTTTCTTTATCATAAACATTGTTTATTTCAAACAATTTTTTTGGTAAGTTGGAAGAAAAGTTTAAATAAAAAAAAAGAAAGAAAAAAAAAAAAAAAGATAAACATATGCCTAGTCAGCATTCTACGTAAATCTATATCGGGCCGTCATCGGCCCGTCAGGGTAGCTGACAGGCCGATGACGGCCCGATGTAGATTTACGTAGAATGCTAGCTGGGTGGTAAGAAAATAAAAGATAAAATGCAAATGACCGATCTACCTACCTCAAAAGCCCAGTTGGTTTTGTTTATTATCAATAATTTTAATAATTGCATAAACTTAAATACTTTTTTATTTTTTCAATGTATGATCGTTCGTGCCAATATTTATGTTCTACCAAATTTATTTCCTATTTTGAACTACAATAAATCAGTTGTGCAGGCTGATTTATTCAAGTTACGGTTGAGTCTTGTCAAAGTCCGGTAATCAATACAGATTCATATGCATATGCCTGTTTGAGTAGTTTCCCTTTGAAGAGATCACATGATCAGCAAAATAAAAAAGCGTAAACAAAAAAAGCATGGACATGAAAAGGATATCAAATTACTACAAATCAGATCGAGTTGCTTGTTTTGAGCTGCCAGAACCCTGGTATGGGCGAGATAGGTATAAAAAATCATGAATATCTTATAGCAATCATTCTATCTCGCATTTTTAACGGGCGATCGTGAATGTCATGAGTTTTCGCGACCGATTATCTTGGTGATTTCTGTCCCGATTTTGGTGTTCCTATAAATAATACACATCGGATTTTTATAAACGTTTTCTGGGTAAATAAGGTGCGTGTTATACACAGTTAAATACGGTATGCATGCTTGTAAGTGGTGTTGGGAGTTTTTTTTAATTCCTGCTCTGTGATAAATTCACTTACAAATCTGACCAATCATCGCCGATGTCTTCATGTATACTTTAGGAATTTCTGAGTGGCAGGGAATGTCTCCCACAGGCGACTTTTTTAACCCATCTTATAATTAATTAAAAGCAAAATCCTGCCTGGGAAGGGCCCAAAAACAGCCCCCGTCTTATAAACAAATCGTCTTATAGGCGGATTAATACGGTATCCGTACTTTATTTTGAAAATGGCCAAAATTTGCAAAAATCACATTACAATTACATGATGATTTTCTGCCAAAAATTTAATTAACGCGAAGTTACATGGCTTTTGGTTCAAAATGGCGGCAACATGGTTGGCTTGTTTACACAAATGCTTTCACAAATCAAATCCAAAGAACTGCATTATTTGTACATAAAATAAATGCTCAGATAATAATTTAGATGACTTCAGAATTATTTTCAGCATTTGTCTCTGTAAGTAGTTATGATGAAACGTTTTACCATTAGTAACGTGAAAATACATGAAACCGGGCTAAATAATAACAGCAAAAAATTCTAAGATGTGAATTATATGGGACTAGACTTAAAAAATACAGTAATTATTATACTGTACACATATGTATAGTAAAAACTTAGCAAACTAGATCACAAATCTTGATTTTGATCATGGTTCTGTTGGACATCCCAGTAGGGCTAGCTGTTGAAAGAACTTATAAGCATTAAAAGCTCTACACAGCTTATGTTGTCTATTTCTTAAATTCTTATATGCAACCTTTTATTTAAGGCTCTTTATCTTTATTTATAATGACTGAAATATTTTTTACCCACACTCCTCAATTATCTGGACAATTTTTATTAGCTGCAAAAATACCAAGAACATTTTGAATCCTCAAAGTCATAGTGACATGTCCATGCTCCAACTCTGCACACACATAAGCATATAGGTGTAGGCAAGTGAATTTTGTTGTCTGAACACTAAAGCTGGCACAATTGATCAGATACAGTCATTTGGCTAGAACCAGGTAAAGTTATGCTTCATAACAATTTCCAAATAAGTGGCTGATCAAAATTTGGACTTTATTGGCCGATACAGAGTACTAGCCTTCCTTGAAATATCACACCAAAGACTTTGTCCTTCGCCTTAGGTTATCTGCCCTTGTGATGAATGTGAAGTTCTCCACTGATTTGGCTAGTTCCAAATAGTTTCGCTAGTTCCGAATAATAAATGAGGGATCTGTAAAAATCCCTCACATAATGCAACAGCCTCTATATATTATTTTATCAACTTGGATAATGTGTTACGGAGAAAATTAATTCAATATAAGACATTTGTCGCAAAGCGACATGTTCACAAAAACCTTAAAACAGATCCTTTAAGCAAAAATCGTATAATTCATGGCATAGCAATTTTTCGGCATGTACACCCTCCTTACTGCAAAATTTAGCTCCTATTTTCTGGATTTAATAATCTTTCCGATATAAATGTATTTCAATGAGGTTTAAGAAGTTGAAAGGAGTATGTGCATAAGGTCCTATTTTTACTCCCTTCTGAAGCCCGAAAATAAAATATGCTTGCAGTAAAATTATGCGTTAATTAATCCAATTGTAGCTTGTGTTTAGCACTGTGTGATGCCGCTACAAAGTCTCCCTGCACTTTGTCAAAGTACAGATAATATATAAGCAACGACATGAAAAACCTGTCTTCGAGGTTTTTGACCAAATAAGACTCAGACCTGCTTACTCAGCCGTAGACTGGCTAACTCGGCCATTGTGCCAGATTAGCTAGTCTTGAAAGTTTTGATAGGTTGTTTACTGTCTAGACAGCGAACAACAACGGTGCTGATCAGACTGCGCATAGCAAAAACCACGTGTCTTTGTTGTTCGCATATGGCATAAGATTTTTATCCCATGAAGAGACTCATATATCGCTTCAATAGTCTGTCACATGTCTGAGATTCTTGTACATACACTACATCAATATCTACACTCCTTTAAACACAGCATGTGAACACCTTACCCGAAATTTGATTTCTGGGTCGGTTACTCACCTCAACTCCTTACCATACTTTATTTAAAATTGAACAAGAGGCCTACGGGCCACTCACCTGAGTAGCATTGTGAGTGCAGATATGCAGATGTTATGTAACATTTTTCCAATCCTGTCATCGCAACTAATGAAAAGATCATCCTTTAAGCAGTTCTTAATTTTTAAGATGAATATTATATATGGCAAGACAGTCAATGGAGCGTGATCATTTGAACAAACTCTCAATCACATTTCAACAGTAGGATCAATGTGAAATTTGGTTGCTATTGCCTAAGTGGTTTCTGAAGAATCATGATTTTATACATGTAAACAGCACAGTGGCAGGGAAATATAATAAACATAAACAAGATGGTAGCCATCTTGGATTTCCAATCAGAATGACTTTTAGCTACTGTTGATCTACAAGTCACTTCGATACTTCCAATGAACTTTAAGTCAATTGCCCTTTCGGTTCAGGGGAAAAAGTTCAAAACAGATTTTCAAGATGGCCACCATAGCCGCAATTTGAGATTTCTTATCGCAACCATTTGAGCGTTTTTTGATCTACAAGTCACCCTGATGCTTCCTACCAAGTTTTGAGTCAATAAATGGTCTTTCAGTTCAGAAGAAGTAAAGAAAAATAGATTTTCAAGATGGCCGCCATCTTGGATTTCCAATCGGAAGGATTTTAGCTATTTTTATATCAACATGTCATCCTGATGCTTCCTACCAATTTTCAAATTAACTGGCCCTTTGGTTCAGGAAAATAAGTGAAAGGAAAAGAGTTTCAAGATGGCCGCCATGACAGCCATCTTGGATTTCCTATCCAAACAATTTAAGCTATTTTAGATCTACAAGTCACCTAAATGCTTCCTACCAAGTTTCGAGTCAAATGGCCTTTCAATTCAGGAGAAGAAGCGAAAAATAGATTTTAAAGATGGCTGTCATAGCGGCCATCTTGGATTTCTGATAGGGATGATTTTATCTATTTTTGATCTACAGGTCACCCTGATGCTTCCTACCAAGTTTGGAGTCAGTTGGCCTTTCGGCTCAGGAGAAGAAGCGAAAAATACATTTTCAAAATGGCCGCCATGGTGGCCATCTTCGATTTCCGTTTGGAATGATTTTAGCGTCTTTTGATCTATAAGTCACCCCTATGCTTCCTAGCAACTTTGGAGTCAATTGGCCTTTCGGTTCAGGAGAAGAAGCGAAAAATAGATTTTCAAGATGGCTGCCATGGCGGCCATCTTGGATTTCCGATCAGCATGATTTTAGCTATTTATGATCTACAAGTCACCCCGATGCTTCTTAGCAAGTTTGGAGTCAATTGGCCTTTCCGTTCAGGAGAAGAAGCGAAAAATAGATTTTCAAGATGGTGGCCATCTTGGATTTCTGATCAACACGATTTTAGCTAGTTTTGATCTACAAGTCACCCCGATGCTTCCTAGCAAGTTTGGAGTCAATTGGCCTTTCGGTTCAGGAGAAGAAGCTAAAAATAGATTTAAGATGGCTGCCATGGCGGCCATCTTGGATTTTCGATTGGCAAGATTTTAACTATTTTTGATCTACAAGTCACCCCAGTGCTTCCTAGAAAGTTTGGAGTCAATTGGCCTTTCGGTTCAGGAGAAGAAGCGAAAAATAGATTTTCAAGATGGCCACCATGGCGGCCATCTTGGATTTCCGATCGGCATGATTTTAGCTATTTTTGATGTACAAGTCACCCCGATGCTTCCTACCAAGTATCGAGTCAATTTGCCCAGGGGTGTAGGAGTAGGCTTTTAAATCAATTGTTGACGTCGCATGATGGACGACGGACATTGACTGACCACAATAGTTCACCATGAGCACTTTGCGCTCAGGTGAGCTAACAAGTACAATTTACTACAGAATGTTTTGTCTAAAAATAGCTCAATGGGTGGCAAACAGTTTAGCCCCTGATGTGACACCGCATTTTGTAGCATCTCATGGGGGTTTACAATGTTTGCTCGGGACCGTCTGGCCAAATACATCCAGTAAAGTATGACCAATTTCAATATAATTTTGCAGGAGTGTTACTTTGATGATCCTCTACCAAGATTGTTCAAGCCATTTGGATTTGTCAAAAAACATGGCCGCCAGGGGGCGGGGCTTATTTTCCCTTTATATCTATATGGAAAACTTTAAAAATCTTCTTGTCAGAAACCACTGGACCGATTTCAATATAATTTTGCAGGAATGTTTGTTTGGTGATCCTGTACCAAGATTGTTCAAGCCATCTGGATTCATCAAAAAACATGGCTGCCAGGGGGCGGAGCTTATTTTTCCTACATGTATATATCTATATGGAAAACTTTTAAAAGCTTCTTGTCAGAAACACTGGGCCGATTTCAATATAATTTTACAGAAACGTTCCTTTAGTAATCCTCTACCAAGATTGTTCAAGCCATTTGGATTCCTCAAAAAACATGGCCACCAGAGGGCGGGGCTTATTTTCCCTATATATCTATACAGAAAAGTTTAAAAATCTTCTTGTCAGAAACCACTGGACCGATTTCAATATAACACAGCAGGAATGTTTCTTTTGAAACTTTCTACCAAGATTGTTCAAGCCGTCATGATACGTCAAAAACCATGGCCGCCAGGGGGGTGGGACTTTTTTTTTTTTAACTCACCTGACCTCTGCTCAGGATGAGCTATAGTGATCACTTTTCCTCCGTCCATTAACATTTTCAAATGACTTCTCCTCTGAAGCCGCTGAGCCAATTTTGCTCAGATTTCATGTGGGTGGGGGAACGAAAGATTGCTAAAATGGTCATGGTCCGTTGACCCAAGATGGCCTCCATGCACATATGTGGTAAAAACCTTTAAAAATCTTCTCCATAACCGAGGATGCCTTGGGGCTGAATCTTTGCAAGAATCATCAGGGACAAGAGGTCTACCAAAGTTGTTATAAGATTTGTCGTACGTTGGCATTTGACCTTTTTACGGCAAGGTCAAGTTTGCTTCCCTATGCTTTTGTATGGGAAAAACCTTTAAAAATCCTCTTCTCCAAAACCGAGCATGCCTTGTGGCTGAATCTTTGCACATATCATCGGGAATGGGAGGGCTACCAAAGTTGCTAAAATAATGGTTGTACATTGACATTTGACCTTTTTGCGGTAAGGTCAATTTTGCTTCCTTATGCATTTATATGGGAAAAATGTTCAGAATTTCAAATAACATCTCCTCTGGAGCCTCTGGGCCAAATTTGCTCAAATTTCATATTGAGCCTCCTTAGGTTGGGGGAACAAAAGATTGCTAAAATGGTCGCAGTTCATTAACCAAGATGGCCGCCATGCCCATATATGGTAAAAACATTTAAAAATCTTCTTCTCCAGAACCGAGGATGCTTTGAGGCTGAATCTTTGCATAATTCATCGGAGACGGAGGGTCTACCAAAGTTGCTAAAATTTGACCTTTTTACGGCTAGGTCGTTTGCTTCCCTATGCATTTATATGGGAAAAAACTATTTAAAAATGTTATTCTCCAAAATCGAGGATGGCATGTGGCTGAATGTTTGCATATATCACCGGGAACGGGCGGTCTACCAAGGTTGCTAAAATAATTGTCATACATTGACATTTAACCTTTTTACGGCGAGGTCAAGTTCGCTTCTGTATGCATTTGTATGGGCCCCATACATTTGTATGGAAAAAATGTTGATAATTTCAAATGACTTTTCCTCTGAAGCCTCCGGGCCAGTGTTGCTCAAATTTCATGCAGAGCCTCCTTGGGCAGGAGAATGAAAGATTGCTAAAATGGGCATGGTCCATTGATCAAAATGGCTGCCATGCCCATATAATGGTAAAAAAAAATTTACAAATCTTCTTCTCCATAACCAAATAAGCCCTGGGCCCTTATCTTTGCACAAATTATGGGGGACAGGAGAGCTACCAAAATTGCTAAAATGATGGTTCTATGTTGACGTTTGACCTTTTTACCTCCAAGGTCAAATTTGCTTCCCCATGCATTTGTATGGGCCATATACATTTATATTGAAAGTATTCAAGTGAATTGTAGATCAACAGTAGTTAAAATTGTTCTGATTGGAAATCTTAGATGGCCATCATCTTGTTTATATTTATTATATTTCTCTGCCACTGTGCTGTTTACATGTATAAAATCATGATTCTTCAGAATCCACTTAGCCAATTTCCACCAAATTTCACATTGATCCTACTGTTGAAATGTGATTGATGGTTTATTCAAATGATCATGCTCCATTGACTGTCAGGCCCATATATTCTTCTTCAAAACTAAGAACTGCTCAACTGTTTGTGTTGAAGTTTTACGGCCCAGTCAACCCAATGGGGTCATGTCGAGCGCGGTCAGTTTACCTAACCACACGTTTACTGGGCAGGCTTAGTCCTCTAAGCGGTAACCAGTATTGTGCACATTCTTTCGCCAGAAACTGACAACTGCCCTTCTTGAATCAGCGGAAGGGAGAGAATGACCATAGAAAATATTTCATGATCAATCTCCACGAAAGAATGTTGCCGACCTCGGCGGGGGTTGAACCCGGGACCTCCTGGTCTCCAGTCGGACGGCGCATCCAACTGAGCCACCGAGGCCGGCTTGGAACTGCTCAAATGATGATCTTTTCATTAGTTGTGATGATAGGATTGGAAAAATGTTGCATAACATCTGCATGTCTGCAGTGACTCAGGTGAGCGAGCCGTGGCCCGTGGGCCTCTTGTTTCCCTATATATCTATATAGAAAACTTTAAAAATCTTCATGTTAGAAAGCACTGGACCGATTTCTATATAACTAGGCAAAAATGTTTCCTTGGTGATCCTCTACCAAGATTGTCCAAGCCATCATGATTTGTCAAAAAACATAGCAGCTAGGGGGCGGGGCTTATTTTCCCTATATATATAGAAAACTTTAAAAATCTTCTTGTCAGAAACCACTGGACCGATTTCATTAATACTTGGCAGAAATCTTTCCTTTTGACCCTTAACCAAGATTGTTCAAGTTATAATGATTTGTCAAAAAAACATTGCCGCCGGGTGGTGGGTGGTGAGGGAAGCTTAATTTCCCTATATATCTATATAGAAAAGTTTAAAAATCTTCTTGTCAGAAACCAATGGACCAATTTTAATATAGCTTGGCAGGAATGTTGCTTTGGTGACCTGCTACCAAGATTGTTCAAGCAGTCATGATTCGTCTAAAAGGAATTCTGCCAGGGGGTGGGGCTTATTTTCCCTATATATCTCTATAGAAAACTTTAAAAATCTTCTTGTCAGAAACCACTGGACCGATTTCATTATAACTTGGTAGAAATCTTTCCTTGTTGACCCTCTACCAAGATTGTTCAAGTTATCATGATTCGTCAAAAAACAATGGCCGCCACTGGGAGGGGCTTATTTTCCAAATATATCTATATAGAAAAGTTTAAAAATCTTCTTCTCAGAAACCAATGGACCGATTTCAATATAACTTGGCGGGAATGTTTCTTTGGTGACCCTCTACCAAGATTGTTCAAGCCGTTATGATTCATCAAAAAACATGGCGGCTAGGGGGCGGAGCATATTTTCCCCATATAGAAAACTTTAAAAATCTTCTCGTAAGAAACTGTTGGATTGAGTTCAATGTAACTTGACAGGAATGTGCTTTGGTGACCTTCTACTAAGATTGTGCCCTCATGATACGTCAAAAAACATGGCCTTCATGGGGCCAGGCTTATTTTCCGTATATATCTGTATAGAAAACTTTAAAATTCATCTTGTCAGAAACCACCTGACTGATTTTAATATTACTTGCCAGGAATGTTGCTTTGGTGACCCCCTATCAAGATTGTTCAAGCAATCATGATTCGTCAAAAAACATGGTTGCTAGGGGTGGGGCTTATTTTCCCTATATATCTAAATAGAAAACTTTAAAAATCTTCTTGTCAGAAACCACTGAACCGATTTCAATATAACTTGGCAGGATTTTTCCTTTGGTGACCCTCTACCAAGTTTGTTCAAGCTGTCATGATTTGTCAAAAAACATGGCCGTTAGGGGGTGGGGCTTAATTTCCCTATATATCTATATAAGACATTTTAAAAATCTATTTGTCAGAAACCACTGGACCAATTTCAATATAACAGCAGAATTGTTCCTTTGGTGATCCTCTTTCACTATTCAGTTCAAGCCACCATGATGGATGAAAAAAACATGGCCACTGGGGTGCAGGGTTATAAAATTTATACAAAAATTTTAGAGCAGTAAACTTGGCTGAAACTTCAACAGTAAGTATGCAAAGCTGTTTGCTCAGGTGAGCAATACAGTACCATCATGGTCCTCTTGCTTTTTTTTTTTCCCCCATTGGACCTAGCATGCCAGTTATGCCTGTTTTTGAATCTATTCTGTTCTAAATATTACCCCCCCCCCTCCCCACACACACACCCTTGGATGGGGACGCCAGTGCTGATAAGATCTGCACCAAAAGCAATATACCCCCTCCCGCTTGAGCTAGGATTCTGATATTTATGTCTCCTCCCTTTAGGGTAGGGAGATGTGTATTGTTTTTTCCCTCGGGCATCTGTCACAAAATCTTGTCCACTCTGTAACTTGAAAATGGTTCAAGCTGTCTCCACATCACTTCATATAAATATCAATCAACATTATCTTACATGCAGAGCACAAGAACCATACGTCTTGCATTTATACTTTTTGAGTTATTTCACTTGGAACTTTATGCGTCACAAAATCGTGTCCGCTCTGTAACTTGAAACCTGTTCAAGATATCTTCAAGAAAGGTCATGTAAATATCAATCAGCATTAGACAACATGCAGCGCGCAAGAACCATAACTCTTGCATTTATACTTTTTTGAATTATTATACACCTGTTTGAAAAACGGGACATATTATTTTACGGGGTATGACGTCTGTCAGAAAACTTTTTCGTTTCCGGCTAACGCCTCCTACAGTTTACATCCGATTAAAATGAAACTTGGTATATAGCTAGACCATGATGTGAAGCAGCACATATTGTTTTTGGGCTACAGACCACCAATTATTAGCAGAGCTATGCCCCTTCGAAAATTTCAGAAAACATTTCGTTTCTGGTTAACTCCTACACTTTACATCTGATCAAGCTGAAACTTCATTTATAGTTAGACCATGATGTGGAACAGTGCATATTGTTTTGAGGTTACAGTCCACTTAATATCAGCAGAGTTATAGCCCTTTGAAAATTCCTTTAAACTTTTCGTTTCCGGATAACTGCTCCTACAATTTACATCTGATCAAGCTGAAACTTCATTTATAGTTAGACCAAGATGTGGGGGCAGTGCATATTGTTTCTAGGTCACAGTCCACCAAATATTAGCAGAGTTATGTCCCTTTTAAAATTTCATTAAACTTTTTGTTTCCGGCTAACTCCTCCTACAATTTACATCCGATCAAGCTGAAACTTCATTTATAGCTAGACCATGATGTGGAGCAGCACATATTGTTTCAAGGTTACAGTCCACTAAATATTAGCAGAGTTAAGCCCCATTGAAAAATTCTTTAAACTTCTAGTTTCTGGTCACTCCTCCTATTATATCCGATCAAGCTGAAACTTCATTTATGCTATAGTTAGACCAAGATGTAGAGAAGGGCGTATTGTTTTGAGGTTACAGTCCACCAAATATTAGCTGAGTTACGCCTAGTGGTGGGATGATTCATCGATGCATTGGTGCATCCCGATACGCTTCATGTATCGATACACATGATGGAGTATCGATATGATGAACGCTTCTATTCAGATTCGCTTATTTGTGTTCGATATATTCTTTAATCCGGTCTACAAAGTGACATTTTCAGAGCGCGATTTTGATTGGATGACGCTTGACTGATAGCCAATTGCATTTTGCTTTACTCTCATTATGATGGCAGACGAAACTGTGGTTGGAATTTATTCGCCGCCCAGCGGTAAAAATACTAGTTCTGTATGGGAATGTTTCGGCCATCCTATTCTTACTTTTGAAGTTAGCCATTTTTAGTGTTTTAGTATTATGGACAATGCATGTTTAAGGGAAACCATATAGTTGGGGTCATAGTGTTGGTCAAACACATGTTCTAGTTCATTATAATTTCAACACAAAAACATGTTGGAACTTATTAGAAGGTCATTCATTGGTAGGGCTCTTTTAATGAATATCCACAACATATATTCCTTAAGAAAAATAAGAAACATGCCAGTAATTTTTATTCAAAAAGTGTGTTATCTAACTGATAATACAGGTAAATAATAACGTTACTTTACGCATGTTAAAGTTAAATAAAAGTGTAGTTAAAAGAGATTCAGAACCACCACAGAGTAATGTACATCCAGTATAGCAACTGTAGTTACTCTGAATTGTTCAGAAGGCGGTGTCGCGAAAAAAGGCATTAACTTAATTACATAATTAGATTTATATGATTTGATGGACCTGGATTTTGCTCTATATCCATATTTTCACACTTTCTTACAACCAGTGGCTTCATCCAATATTAAATTTACATTCAGAGACAAGGCTTTGTGAGAAAATTTACTATTCCTTGAAAAACAACCAACATGAACACTTTGTACTACATGCTTTCACTATCAATTTAATTTCTCAAAATCAGTCAGATGGAAATGCATTCTACTTCTTTTAATGTATAAATAAGAATGGGTCTTTACTGAGGCATCTGTGTAAAACAGATATACATAAATAATCTAACCATGTACTGAAAAACTAAATACAATTATTTCTCTTCTGTTTTGTTTCTTTCTTCACAAAAAAAATCCATTTTATTATCTGCATATATAAGCCAATGCAGTGATTGGAGTAATGAACCTCTTTATTTTCCAACGAAGTTTACCACCTGATTATTCCAAATGAGTGTATCTCCAGCAGCAATTTCCAATTTCTAGAATTATCAAAGTTCAAGTCTAGATATGCTCCAGTTCATACATATTCAACACCTGATGTAGCTCCACGATTATTCTGGTGCAATTTTATAAATATCTTTATCAACTTATTATGAAGACGAGCAGATTAAATAAATTTGAAATGGCTATGTTCAATCCAGATTAGCTTTAATAACTGTCATTTGATAGTGCTTCACCTAAGCATCAACAGATTAGCCCGACCAGCTATGCCTACCCTTTTCTGTTTTCAAGAGATTTTCCGATGTCCACAAAAGAAGGGTCATAACGTATAAATGGGCCAGCAGTCGTCAGACAACTCCCTGTCACTGTGAATAAAGTAATTTCATGTAGGAGGAATGAATTAAATGCCTGATGTCTTGCTATATTCAATATCGAATAAGTAGATTCTGATACTTTCTTTACGTTCAGCTTCCGTTGCTAAGCACAACATCAAAGATGGCGTGGGGTGATTGACAAAAGTAGCGCGTGTATTACTACACCGAATTTTGAAGTCTATGTTTCAAATTGCACTATCTAAATCGATTTCAGTTACAGTTATGTTAGCGAAATAGAAAAGCTATAAAAAATTCCCCTGCTTCACATTCAGTTCGCCGTAATAGTGCCGCATTGCGTCTGATTAAGAAGTAGTGCGCGTATGAATATAGCGGTGATGAAAATCCGCTTGTGACGTAGTAAAAAACCCCATGCGATTGCATAGAGCCTGCTAGCTGTCGCTAGCAGACTCAATGACCCGGATAAAATTGGCTTGACAATATTTACTGTGACACCGACAGAACTTGTGGCGGGAAAATTTGAAACTATGTAAAGTTGTCAATAAATTAATTGAAACAAAATATAGAAATAAAAGGCACTTATTATCATACAATATGCACCTATAAATGTTTTCCTCTGAACAGGGTGGCAGGATTACCTCCGGGTAATTATGAAAATTTTATGTGCTATTCCATACCTCTGACATGGGACCCCTGAGTTCTACTTTAGTGTCAAAAATCCCGTGGGTGGGCTTCAGAATTTTCACATATTTTCCTAACCCTTACAGAAATGAAAATGTAGCGGCTTTAAAGTGGCTTTGTAGCTGCAATAAAGCCGCTTTAAAATTTAGTAGACACAACTTCTAGCCAGAAAGTAGCCAATGATAACGGCCAGTAGATCTGTTGCTGCAATATTGCCACAAGTGTCAGTTGCGACCAGCTATATCAGCCACTAGTGGCTATATAGCCACCAGCGGCTTCTAATTGCCAGAAGCTATCCACAATTCAAACATTATAGTTATGAGACAGAAACAGAGCCACTAGGGGCTTTAATGACCAGAAGATATCCACAATTTTTAGAAAGTCATGTGAAGATACCCGGGCAATGCCACAATTACGAAGCACAGCCTTCCTTCCCTAGACTTCAAAAGAAGGAGAGATGAGGAAAAACAATGACAAAGCAAATGTTAGCTATGAAACCATCGAACCATAAACATAGAACTGCAACAGAAGAGCAACCTTGGAACTATCAGTTGAAAAACTACTGTAGGCTTTAACTATTTTTATGAAAAACCTCATCACAGTTGATTCTGATGCAGCCCCAAATTATAAACATAATGCTCGGTTCGCATAGGGGTCCTGTACCGCATCAGTGAAATATCACAGTGAAGTACATATAATCTTAAACATTGTGAAGAAACAAAGCAAAAAGCTCAATGGCAATCTGAACACAAGAATACCACAAACAGAACCACAATTGACCCAACCACATACAGACATTCATAGTCAGGTGTCAACAGTCTTAAACAGATTGAGGAGGGAGCTGTCATTGAGACGGAGACTAACTCACCTTCGTGCAATTAAATAGGGAAGCAAAGTTACCTACCATATTTGGTTAACAGCTATGTGTCCCGTTTGCTGCATTATATCCCTATATTGTAACTTGAATTCAAAGGGATATTTTGTTGCTGGTGAAGCAATGAGTCATCAAGAAAAAAAGTTGTCTTGCCACTTATACTGTTGAAAGAAAGAATAATGCATTTAAAACCCTGTCTGAGCAAAGCAAATTAGAGAAAGCTGAAGCTAGTTTAAAGAATACTGAAAGGAAAGATTGAAACTGAAAAAATATCTATTTGAATTATCATTTTTGAAATCACGTTTAATAGAAATTAAAAAGAGTAAATGATGTATCCATTGATAAACTTAAGTTTAAATCAATGTACATAAAAAGCATAGATTTGTCCAGGACTGATGTTTATTCTGTTAACTGTTATAAGGGCTGAAATCCCATGTCAAAATATGTAAGCTGAAAAAATCCTGAGTCAGAAGACTGCAACACAGACCTCTCTGACAAGTTCAAAGATTTGGAATCAAGTGATGTCTTGATTTTGCACCAAGCCACAATTATCCTACAAAACAGAATTACAAAAACTGAAGGGCTGCAGCAGGAGTTCTTTTCACCCAGTGAACTCTCCCGTAAAAGAAAAGGAGGCTGTCTATGGGTGGTCTACTATTTTACATTTAATTTGTAGGCAGCTCCAGTAGGCAAGAGCTGCCTATTTGTTGCCCCTCTTGCTGCCTATGGGCACAACAGGCAACCAGTAGGCAGCTCGAAGTAAGTTTGTTTGTACAACAGACTGAGTAGGCAACTCCAACCTAATTTATGTTTTACTATGGGCAGCGAAGGCAACTCAAACTTATTTAATTTTCTGCAGGAGGCAGAGTAGATAGCTCTAACTTTATTTTACTTCTTGCAGTAATCAAAGAAGGCAGCTCAAACTTAATGTCTTTTTTCCTGTAAGCAGACTAGGCAACTCAAGCTTATTTTATTTTCTGCAGTAGGCAGAGTAGGTAGCTCCAGCTAGGTTTACTTTATGTAATTATTAGGCACAGTAGGCAGCTCTATCCTTTGTCAGGTGAAATTTGCGGGAAAATATAGCAGCCATTTTGATTGCAAATGTGTATTTAGGATGTTTTAGATTAAACAGAAATTTATTTCAGTGAATGTAAGTAGGCTACTTGTTTGTTTATTAGTGCACATAACTACTATGCTTGTTATAGGTAGAAAAAACGTTTAATTTACTTAATTTAATTCAGTGCCTTTTCAATGCCTTTTTCCTGTTACATATCAAAGCAAGTTGATGCCATAAATATGTAAATCTGGAGTAATTCTGACTATACATTACGATACATAGATCTGCTTGCCTAATACATGTACATGGAGATTGGGTTATGATTGTTGCTTGAATTATCAACCTGAGACCCCATTATAAGCCGAGATCAATTAAGCTTAAGGTTAAGGTCCAATAACGCAGGGGGGTTGATATTGATACCACTGCTATCAATGCATGACCATAAGGTATCATAGAGGTATAAACCCAGCATCGATTGCTCAGTCGAGCAAATTTGAATTTACTTGTCCATGGTCAAGTGAGTTCTGTTGGAAACATGACTTCGCTTCCCTGGTTTTCAGTCTCTTTCTAAATGGGAGCAACTCTTCTAGGAAGGAATTTGCTCTCTCCGTGAACAATTTTTTTTCTGTAAACGCCTAAAGGCATTATGGATTTTTTTTTTTAAATAATGAAAAAAGTGATAGTTGCCTCTCTTGCATGGGAAACAGCTACTGGTCCTTTTCTTCATCCCTACCAAATATGAAAGCAATCCACTGAAGAATAAAGGTAACATAACTTTGAAAAAAGGTTAACCAAAAGATTAACCTGGGACGACGCCCGCCCGCTCACCCGACTCCCACCTACCTGGACATCCTTATTTTAAGGGACAGATTTTTGGAAAAACCCATCCAAGTAGCCAATGTACAGCGTGATTAGCTAAGTGGTTAGTGCACTTGCCTCTACCGCTAGAGGTACCGAGTTCAATGCCAGCCAATGAACATGTAGTAGGCAGAATGGGCAGCTCACGAGCAGTGCCCACTGAATAGGCAGAGTAGGCAAGCACTAGGCAGAATAGGCAGCTTCATTCCAATTGAATAGGCAGAGTAGGCAGCTCAGTAACCAATGAACATCTATTAGGCAGAATAGGCAGCTCAGTTTCCACTGAATATGCAGGGTAGGCAGCTCAGTTGCCAGTGAACATGTAGTAGGCAGCTCAATAGGCAGGGAAAGCATTTAAGAGGCAGTAGTAGGCAGCTCAGTGGCCAGGGACAGACGAGGAAGCAGAATAGGAACAGTAGGCAGCCCAAGATCCCTTTTTAGTCATTGTCATGGCAAATTTCCAGTAGGCAGCCTATAGGCAGCATATTGCACTTCCTACAGGCTACCTATAGGCAGCTACAATAGGCAGCTCCCAGTATATTTTGTATTGGAGCTGCCTTGGGGCATAATGTAAATTTCCAGACTATCTTCTTTTTTTTCGTCATTTGGTCGTCCAGTAAGGCAAAAGTTAAATGAAGCTGGTGATATAGTTAAGATAAAACTGATATACGAAGATGGTTGCCATCTGTTCCGAATCATAACAACTCTGGTCAAATCATCATAACACCGAAACATCTGTGCTAACAGTCTATCTTCACTATTTGTATAGAAGTAAGAAGCCAGTAGAAGAGCTTAACTCATACAGGTAAACCCTAGCTTATTCTGCAGTCAGACACTTTGTTACGTCTGCAACTTTTCACACAATGGAGCACTAGACTGCATTGGATATATATTATAAGAGTGAATCTAAATTATCTTCTTATTTTATTGACAGTCAGTTTTAATATTTTCCTTAAATTCTTCCTTTAAAATGGCTCTTGCTTCCTCAGACTCAGGCAAGATTTTCAATGCGTTATTGTTTCTATGTCACGGGCAGTAATCACGTCACTCATGGCCAATTGTTTTGCAAAGAAATAAGTGACATGAATATCCGGACATGAGTAGTGCGAGCTAAAAAGGTGGCTGTTTCAGGTGGCTTGTCGACAGTCTGGGCCTTTTGTCGTCTAGGAGGGCGTTATTTTAAAAATTGGAGAATGCTATACTGTGCAGAATTAAATTCTACAATGCAGCACCAAAATTTACGCCAAAATATGTTTCATTTTGACGATAATTGCTCCGAATTGTGTGCAATTTTGGATGATTTACCCACTGAAATTAATGTTTTCAGCCATATCTGCATCTTGCATCATTGTTTACATTTGAAGACTGTCATGTTTTTTTTTTTTTTTTCAATTTAATTGCCTACTTAGATTTGGTTAATAATGAAATCTACTGGCGCTAAGATGCATGGCCCACGCCTTAGCCTTAGTAATGAAAAGTGGCATTAGAAAGGGAATTCAATAGCTCGAGTATGTCAAATATATCAAAATAGCTTTTTGTTTTTTTTCGCTGACTATCCACAGACAGGCTCACGAAGTGTCCACGATGGATGGATAAGTCCATTATAGAACACTCTTCCAAAGTCGACCTTACAGTGTGTCGACTTTTCTGCAAAATGTCTGCATGTGTTTGATAGTTTATAAATACACTTGCCATTTCCTTCTAGATTTGTTTTTAATTAATTTATTTACAATGTTTACATGCATGTATTTTTAAAGTTTCCCTCCATAACACTTTCTGTCGGTGTTATAGTAAACATTATCAAGCCAATTTTATCCAGGTCAGTGTTTCTTATTTGTTATTATGTCTGTGATTTAAAACTTGAACTATGAAGAAAATCAAACAATTCCTAATTAAAAGATGTTGATAAATGAAATAGTTTACCATTCTGTCCATCTTTTTCATTTCTTCTCTTGTCTCTTGTCAAGCTTCACAAGCATCAGTTCAGAAATTTGAAATCGAATGGTGGGGGTAGGGGTAACAAACTGCTTACTGTTCAATACTGGTATAATATTTTCAACAGAGATATGATGTTTAAATTGGCCATGATAACTGGTGTGTTGTTTAAATTAAAATGAAGCAAGTGATATCGCTTAAGAAATTTTAGGGAACTTCTGTTTCTTCTAAATGCTCTATTTTTTGACCAAAATTGGCCATTTGCCCTATAATTTTGCCTTTAATGTTTAAATAATGCTTCTTTTTGTATTTAAATAAATAGTATTGCCTGTAACAAGTACATATCAATCAAAATATACATTTTGCATGCATACTAAAACAACCAGAAGACAATTTAGGCTTCAAAAGCAGACTTTTAGTATTTGGCGGCCATGTTGGCGGCCATATTGGATTTCTCGGGTTCGCCATCATTTATGCCACCAATTTATGCCGGCAGTTTCAGAAACTACAGAGAATGTGGAACATTTTGGTATATGACACATCTTGTTGTACGGGGGGGGGGGGGGGGGGGGGGGGTCCGGGTTCACAATTTTTCAGTCTTGAAAGTCACCCTACCAAAGAGTTTACATGATCTCATGGTGGATGGTGCAGGTGCGGTAGAGATTGTTCTTCCTGGTTCAGTCTGGTCCGGATCTGCGCTGTTTGCCTTGCTACAGACCTAGATCGGGATGCTATTCAAGCGGTCTTATCTGGGTATGTACACAGTTTTCACATGGATATTTTGAACTTCTGTTAATCTAAACATCTATTGCATGTAGCTAGGGGAACAATATTCTGATAGCCGTTCGTTATGTGTGGATTTCTAGACAAATGGACGCAAAACTACTAGTCATATGGACACTTAACCCTTTCAACCTTGTAGACCAGTAGAATTTATGCAAACAGTGTGGACCTAGATGGGGTGACTCATAAAGAGCCATGTCATCTGGAGCGACACTGATTGTCATTCTGTAAATAATAATTTGATACACCCCTCCACCCACCCCACCACCACTCCTGTACCAACATTGGATGTATCTGGATTCAAATATTGAATAGTTCACTTCAGAAAAACTCGTGTACGTGTGTGTGTGTGTGTGTGGGGGGGGGTGTTGAAGGGGGTGAAGGGGTAGAGTGAATTAACTACTTGCTTTCAGTATTAGTTGGGGTTGTATTCTCTGGTGGCGAGGATTATTATTAGACACATGCTCTTGTTCACAGGCATGTGATCATAGGGATGGTTGAGAATATTATTCGGTATCATAGTTTGCAACTTTCCTCAGATATTTTTTCTTTATGATAACTTTTTTTTTTTTCATTTGTTGAATGTTTTGACTCTTGCTCTAGTTGGAGTTACAGCCGAAAATAAGATCTTGAAATCTTGTCGTTACAAACTTGCCTAGTGCTTTACAGATTAACTTTTACAATAAACTTTTACTTTAGGATTGCCCAGCCGCCATTCGCCGACTAAGGCAAACGTCAAACAAATCCTATTTAATTAACACGCACGAGTTAATTTTCACACTTCAATTAATTGATTACTACATGGATAATCTCTAAGGATTAAAGACTACCACTGTCCCGAGTTTTCTCACACTTTGATAAATCGATTATCAAACAAACATGTACACCAATATATAATTGCCGCTTATCATTCATATCTATCTATCTATTCATTAGTGATACCGATTTTGGTTCGCTACGGGATTTATCTTTCTTTTCAATTCATTGCAGTTCGTTGGGATCATTTAACAATTGTCACATGATCAAAAAAATGGTGACGACCATCGCACAGTACACATTTTTTTTTTAATTCTGGTGCCACATTTGCTTGTTGACAGTCATCTGGCACTGACCCCTAAGTACTAGAGGCATTGTATGTGTAAATTTGTACATAACATCTTTATCAGATTATCAGGAAAGTTTTCCTGGCAACCGCAGAGGAACTGGTGAACTCCAATAGCCCTAGGAGATCACTACCGGGTCTACCTTAGCCTAAATCTCGGACCCATCAATACCCGGACTTGTTACTGCCCGTTTCCGTTAATTATCATGTCGCGGGTGCTGGTGATGCTTACGTCACTTCGGAATCTATATTTTGCAAAACTCCACCCATATTAAACTAGTATTAAACACATTTACTTTTAGTTAAGTCAGTTAAAATTATTATAAAGCAATAATGCCATCTTGGGTCTGTTATATGTAAATAACATTTTATTCAACTGATTCCTTATAACATAGATAATCGCCAAATTTTACACATACTCATTTTAGAAAATGTGGGTCAAATTCAAGAGAATCGACATTTTCACAGTCGACTTTTCAAATTTCTGATATGGTTATGAAAATAATATGCTGATAAAGCAATAAAACAAAGCTAGTTTATTCTGAATAAGTTGGGTTTATAGTTGATTTTAGCGAGAAAAAGCATTAAAAGGCTCTGCTAATGCTAGTACTATTCAACAATGGTCACCATTTTTTCTTCGACGAATAGCTTCATTCACAAATCAGTGTTTGGAAACTCCATCAAAATTTGTAATATGTGTGATCAATATTCAACAAATATGATTAAAAAACAAAAAAATTACATAGTATTTAATTTGAATGATAAGTGATGTTTTGTTCACAGATGACACTTATATGAGGTTCATTATCGCGGATAATTGTTGGTCAAATTCGAGAAATTGACATTTTCACCAGCCGATATTTCAGTTGGCATTGAAGTAGGTAAAAAAATAATACGCTCATAAAATAACTTCGAAAACAAAGCTAGTGTTTTTTTTTTCCTGAGTAAGTTTAATTTATAATTGATTTTAACGAGGACGTGCATTATTGTTTGTGTTGAGGTTTTACAGCCCAGTCAACCCAATGGGGTCATGTCGAGCTCGGTCAGTTTACCTAACCACACGTTTACTGGGCAGGCTTAGTCCTCTAAGCGGTTAACCAGTACTTTGCACATTCTTTCGCCAGAAACTGACAACTGCCCTTCTTGAATCAGTGGAAGGGAGAGAATGACCATAGAAAATATTTCACGATCAATCTCCACGAAAGAATGTTGCCGACCTTGGCGGGGGTTGAACCCGCGACCTCCTGGTCTCAGTCGGACGGCGCATCCAACTGAGCCACCGAGGCCGGCCAAGGTGCATTAATAGGCTCTACTAATGCGAGTACAGTTCAACAATGGTCGCCGTTTTTCTTCGACGAACCGCTTCATTCATAAAACGGTGTTTGGAAACTCCACCGAAATTTGTAAAGTATGTGACCAATATTCAACAGATGTGGTTAAAAAACAATTACGTCTATATAGTACTAACTTCTCATGATGGTTGATGTATTGTTCACAAATAACACTTACATGTGGTTGTTTATTGCGGATAATTATCACTTCTACTCGATTGATTTTCGCACATTCCAGACGAAACCCGGTAACCGGTAAAATCATAGCGACATCATCATATCGATAAAATAGGTATTTAGCACTATAGTTACCAGTTCGGGTATTGATGGGTCCGAGCCTAAATGCGAGCACAGCACAGACCTATATCTGCACTCTTCAAAAGCCCTTCACAGCATCATTAAAGAATGAATATCAGTATATAAAAATATTATGTAAATCAATAATAAATAAAAAAAATAACAAAATATGTTCGTGACACTTAGTGACACTCGCTTGGTCACTTCGTGACGCTTATTAGTGAGACCCATAATCAAGTCCTCCAACTTCCGGTGCAACTTCTGGGAAGAAATAACTGAAGAAAATTGGTCAGAGCAATTACTGCTGAAAGTATATATTGTTGTATGTTACTTTTCCTTGATCATATTCTCTACTGTAGAGCTCACTTCGTTTGCGACGCGCTTCATGCGTCGCGAGCTGTGCTCACTATCAACATAATAGGGCTAACCAACAAAAAATAAAAAAGCCCATTTGACGAAACAACATCGGTTCTACAGTAGCACTTATTCTCATATTATCGTCCATTCTCATATTATCGTCCACCCTTCAATACTAATACCGGTCCATCGAATTACCCCGAATCACCCCAAACTACCCCAAATCACCATTAATATATTAAAATATACAATATAGGTCTATTTATACATATATTTTATATGTATATACATACAAAATACATATATTGGCATATTTTATTGCATATATAGGTCTATTTGCTCACTTATATTGATATAGTTTGTTTCTAAATTTATGACTTGCAGCTCTGTCCGCCATACTCTGCTCAGACTGTATGAATGCTTGATCCATGCGGAGGACATTCTCAAATGCGACCCTCATCTTAAAAAAATTGAACTAATATTTAATGGGAGCAAGTCCTAGTCAAACTTCCGTGGCCCACAATTAAGATGTTGCATAGGTCAAAGTTTGTAAGGTTACTCTCCCTTTATCAGCCAAGTTGGAGACACCTTACAAGGTTTTGTACACACTTCTAACCATTTTACTGTCATTATTCCTTGATGATGAAAGTCTAAGGGACTGGAAACTTCACTGTGATTATTTTTTAGGAATATAAGAATCAAATAACTATGGTTCGATCAGAATTTGCCAAGGAAGATATGATTGATGCTCAAAGTATATTAAAATTCTGTCAAAAATATTCCTGGATGTCTCCAGAAAGCAAGATAACTCTTGGTCTGTGATGTCATCAGCAACCTCTCAATTGTGCAGTGCCAGCTGGAAACTAAGGATAAAAATTTTATCCTTGGGCTAACATGACAGCTAGGGTGAACACATACTATCATTATACAGTTATGCAGATTAAGTCATAAATTTAGAAACAAACTACAACAATATAAGTGAGCAAAGAGACCTATATATGCACCAAAATACGTCAGTATATGTATTTTGTATGTATATACATATACAATATATGTATAAATAGACCTATATTGTATACATTTTGAAATATAAATGGTGGTTTAGGGTAGTTTGGGGTGGTTTGGGGGTAATTCAATGGACCCTACTAATACAGGAAAATAGCCAACACTTCAAAGTAAGTTTACAAGTGAAGTCTAGCTAAAATAATAATCTTTATTATTGATTTGTTTGCAAAATATTATTTCCAAACACTTTCTGGAGCAAACGTGAAATATGCAAAATTTTCTTGTTTTCAAGAGGGTACCCCTAACAGTTTACATTTTATAACAAAATGTCAAGTTCCAAAATGAAAAAAAGCCCACAAAGAAGACGGTATGATGGATGGTTCTGTAAAACGAAATTAGTTTGTTTTGCTTTTGGTAATTCTTTTGACTAATGTGTTTGGGGTGGACGATAACATGGGAAACAACTAAAAATGTAATAAAAATTTCTAAAAGGTGGGAAAATATGAAAACGACAGAATTTCTTGTAACTGTTTGACGACATCAGGGTTCAAATTTAACTTTTTTGGCAGCTTGCTAAAATTAGCAAGTGGCATCATTTTTTACTTGCTAAACCTTTCAGCCAACTTGCTCTTTCACACTTACACTGTTAAATGTGGCTTTAAACTTTAGCACTCTGGGTAAAAATTTCAGCAGATATTTTAAAATATTTTTTCTTATTTTTCCCAGAAAACAGGTTTTGACATTACATGCAAATTGTCTCCCATGGAGACAATTTGCATGTAATGTCAAAACCTGTTTTCTGGGAAAAATAAGAAAAATATCATCATTTCTATTGGAAAAGAAATTGCAAAACTTCAGCAACAGTGCCTCAGGTTCAGCCAATTAAAGAGAATCTTTCCAACTTGCTAGAATTAGCAAGTGATGGAAATTGCAGCTTGCTTTTTGAGGAAATTAACCAGCATTTAGCAAGTTAGCATGTGCTAAAATTGATCCCTGGACATTATTCAAAACATACCAAACACTGAAGTAAAGTAACCTGAGTGAATTCTGATTGACAGTTAACTGGAAATACTGAAAAAAGTTAGGTGTACGATAATTGGAGAAAACAGCATACTCATTCAGGTATTAGTTAGCACCCTGGCCAAATACATGGATGAGTGTATTTCCTAAAATGAAAAGCGGTAAGTCAACTCTTCCATGGATCATGCAGGAAATTAAGCGTCTCAGTAGGAAATGGGACAAACTCTATTCATCCTTCGAAAGAATCCAGGACCAGGATTTGTACAGGAAATGCTTCTTGACCCTCCGACAACAAATATTTAAAACATAAGACTCCTACCTTGGGCCCTTAAGGGCCTCCTTTGACTATGGGACAATGTCCAAATGTGACAGCAAGATGCATTTTTTCCTTCCTAGAAAATCCAAGGAAGAACAACATGCCATTTCATGTCATGACTCCCATGCTTACACATATATATGACATTTTGTCAAAATACATTTTGTCGATACGTCTCGTCAAATGTGACATTTCGTCGATACGACATATAGTAGCCTACCACATTTGGCCAAATACGACATTTTAGTCCAAATTTCGTCGAAAATTAGTCGTAAAGGCCAAAATCATGATATTTCCGAAAATTAGATACTTTATTAACATATTTTGTATGGGAAAATATAGTAAGGCATAGCTCTTGATAAGGCGCTTTTTTCAACCAAAAAGTATATTTTTCTTATTTCTCGACAAAAACATATGTTGTGGTACTCGTTAGAAGCGCTTCTAATGAGTACCCACAACGTATGTTTTTGTCAAGAAATAAAAAACTATTTATCTGATACCCACTCTTACCTAGATCTATGGTAAGGGATTATGGTATCCAAAATACTTAGGGTGAATATGGGCCGTGCCATGCGAAAACGTCGTCGGGCATATGAGGACAGCACCTAGATCAGCCTGCACATCCACCCAGTCTGATCAGGCCTTTGCTGTCTGTCATTGGACCCTGAAGGAAGTATCCATGGAAAGCAAATACCCTGATGAGACTTTGCACATGTACAGGATGAATCTGAATTTGTGCATTTTGAGGATGTTTGAAGACACCTTTTCACTTGATGTGGCCCATGTGGTAGTTTTATCTGTTTCAGGTGCAATGACTGAGGAAAACTTGAAGGTCAAGCAGCAGTTGAAAAGATCATTCTCTGTATTAAAGAAATGTGTTGAGACATGGGAAGAAGCCAATGATACAACGAGGAAAGTGATTGAGAAAGTTGCCGACTTTGCCGATCAATACCAGTGCTGTTCTAAAGTTGAAGTTTGTGATCTGGAGATTGGTAAAAAATTTCCAGACCTTCAAGAACGATTGTTATTTCAGATAGCTTCTGAGGCTGATTTATTGTTTACACAGCTACAGAAACAGTTGTGAGTGCAAATTTATTGTTTGACCTATTTGGCCTGCTAAAGGTGAAATTATGTACTTTAATTACCATACTTACCTTAAATATCAGGACATCTTAACTCTCTACGATACTGTTTCCATAGCAACAGATAAGGCGCTTTTTTTCATCTGAAAAATGCTGATATCAATCTTATTTCTCAATGAAACATATGTTGTGGTACTCATTAGAAGCACCTCGGCGAGGTGCTTCTAATGAGTACCCACAACATATGTATTCGTTGAGAAATACAAAAAATATTATGTGGATACCCCCTGTTCTGTAGCTATGTAGTTTCTAGTTTGAACAAGTCCATGATACAATTTGTTGATGTGGCTAAAAACTACTGAATGAGTGACAGAGTAGACCCTGAACAGATGTCACATTTTGTGGAATCTGATCTGGGTCTACACTGTTTGCTAAGGCATGCCTGTCTCAATACTTACTGTTATGTGTAATTTTCTGAGAAAATAAAATTTGACATTTTGTATGAGCATTTGCTAGGCAGATTTACGTGAAAAGCAAAGTCTCATTTTCTTTGAAAAATAGTAAAAATAAATAAATAAAAAATAGAATGTTGTCTGCTACAATTTGCTTAAGAAATAGATCAGCTCTAGCAGTGAATTGTTGAACAATAATCACAGGTTTGAGGTCAGTTGTAATGTAGATCAAATTACAAGCATGTAGTGCCGAGTGATTTAACTTAAACTACAAACAACTGATCAACAAACTATGATTTATTACTTGATAATTCACACACTACAGCTGTTGAAGTGTTCTGTTTCGATACTAACACACTAAAATTGACAAAAGTGTCAGATTCTCTCAACCATCTGCCATTGTTCGAGGAAACCCCGCCAACTTCCTTGACTGTTACACTTGCATTTACATCTACATGTATTTGCAAAAACCAGAAAACAGGTTACAATATACTTTGTCAGAAATGCTCCTTTGGTGTCTCTCAAGCTGTGATGATTCATCAAAAAAACATGGCCGCCAGGGGGCTGGTCTTATTTTCACATATACTTTATAATCTTTTAAAAATTTTTTGTCTGAAACCACTAGATCTGTTTCAATGGAATTTGGCAGAAAAGTTTCCTTTGTGACCCTTTACCACTCAGGCTGTGATGGTTCGTCAAAAAAAAAATGCTGTCGGGGGCAGGGCTTATTTTCCCCTATATATCTGTATAGAAAATTTTAAAAATCTTTTTTTTTTCAGAAACCACTAGACTGATTTCAATTTAATTTGGCAGAACTGTTCCTTTGTTGACACTGTACCAAGATTGTTCAAGCTATGATAATTCATCAAAAACAAGGCTGGCAGGGGTTGTGGGGTCTAATGTTTTCTCATCTTGATTTATAAAAACACATGGCCACCAAGGGGTGGGGCTTTTTTCCCCTATATATCTGTATTGAAAACATTAAAAGTTTTCTTGTTAGACTTCACTGAACTGATTTTTATATACATTTTGTAACTTGGCAGTAATATTTCTTTGGTGCCCCTTGCAAGATTATTCAAGAAACACAGCAAGGCCACATACATAAATGGATATTATTGCATAAAAAAGCAATGCCACACATTATTAACAGCTGTGCATTAACCAGCAAAAAGCCATGTATTAACAAGGAGATTCACACGCTGTTAAGGCACGGTTACGCAACTTTCAATATAATCATACCGGGGCCACAGATTTGCTGCCGTTACGAGATGTACTTGTACTGCCTGGCCCCAGAAAGAGCATAGTCCATGGAATTGCATTGGTGACACATCGGTGAAAAGGCGAAACAAAATAGTGCAAGAAGTAACACGAAATATAGCAAATGTTTTCAGTTTTTATGCAATAATAGCGATCAAACATGGTTTTTCAATGCATTAACATTCGCCAGGTCCTTTGGGAGGTGTTGAAAACCGCGACCTTCGGCCTGGGTTTTCAACACCTCCCATTGGACCTGGCGAATCTTAATGCATGAAAAACCCTGTTTGATCCCTATACTGATCATGAAATAATGTCTACAGTCATGCTTTCACTGAATCAAGAAGGCAGTTGTCAGTTACTGCCTTGTAGCTAAATTACCACTACACACACAGGTTGAACAATGAGACAGTGAAACTCAGGTGAGTGATTTAGGGTCATTTTGGCCCTATTGTCTTATTTATTGATGAAATTATATGTTGTGGGTACTCATTAGAAGCACCTCAATGAGGTGCTTCTAATGAGTACTCACAACATATACTTTTGTTTAGAAATAAGAAAAAATATTATGTGGATATCCCTTATTATTTGGAGCTGTGACTTCACACTTTAGACACTTACTGCCAGTAAAGAAGTGTGATCATGATCTTCAGTGACATGTGTAGGGTGACATGTATATGGTTGGAAGCATAGTGTTTTAGAAAAGCACTGATTCTAGTTTGCTTTATTGTGTGAAAAAAAAAAAAAAAAAAAAAAAGAAAAAGATTTTACTGTTCAAATACATGTACTTAGATCTGATTGATCAAGTTGATGTTTTTATGGCCCAGTCAACCCATAAGGGTCATGTCAAGCAGGTCAATTTACCTGATCATACTTTTCCTGGGCAGGCTTAGTCCTCTAAGCAGTTAATCAGTATTTGTGCACATTCTTTCACCAGAAACTGATAACTGCCCTTCTTGAATCAGCTGAAGGGAGAGAATGACCGAGAAAATATTTCATGATCAGTCCCTACAAAAGAATGTTGCTGGACCTGGCTCAAATTCTTAGAACTTTTACCATACCACCATTCATTTTACCATCTTAATTACAGTCAAACCTATGTGAAGCAAGCACCTAAGGGAAGGCCAAAAAAGTGGTTGCTTAACCCATTTTAGACTGAATAAACTCCCCACACTATATATTGGAAGAGTCCAATTTCAATTTTAAGTATGTCAGGCAGTGTGATTTAGGTATTCTTAGAGAAAACTGGCTAAACTATTTGCAAACATTGGAGGCCCTGATCAGATGCCACATTCTGCTCTAGATCTGCACTGTTTGCCAATTACTCTTTGGTGGTCTTCAGACTAAAATGTGTTAAGACGGGTCTTTGCTTCATGCAGGTAAATTTACATATTTCTTTTTATGGGAAATGAAAAAATGACTGGTGATTGCTTAATATGTGTGGCTTATAAGACGGGTTTGACTGTGTTTTATTTTATTGTTTTAGGGATACAATGAAAGAATGTTGTGAAAAAATAACAAAACAGTATGAAGCCAGTCTCAAGACATACAGACATTTCTCCTCCTGTGAAGATTTACCAAGTATTTGTCAAAGAACGGCAACTTCTCCCTCGATAGCAGACATGCTTGAGTGGTTACAAATTTCTGAGCTGTTACTATGGCAACAGTATCTGTGTAAGCAGCAGTTGGTGAGAGTGTTTAGAATGAGTGATGAGACGTCAACTGAGAGGTTTGTGAAGGATTGGACAGTTGGAGACAAGGACATCTTGGACAAAATAAGAGGTTGGTACATACTTTATATACAAGTACATGTATATCCTTATATATTGGGACACCTTAACTCTTTATTACACTTGTTCTAAATTTTCTATAAGTCCAATTTACTATGTGTATCTGAAGACCTGCTTGATGAGTGGCCAGGCAGTGTAGCCTCTGCTAAGATGCAGCATTCTTGTGTCTGATGAATGTCTACACTATTTGCTCAGACCCATCTGTCCTTATGCTTAGGGCAAATACAGAATTTAACTCATTTTAGTGTGGAGACTCCAAAAAGGGTAATTGGTAAACAGTTCAGAATGTGGCGCCTGATCTATTTGGAAATAGTTTGCCATTTTTCTCTGGGAATATCTGAATCACATAGCGGGATACAGATAACCTTCTTTATACCAACACTCTATACAACTACAAAATTCATTATACCAGGTAATTACAATTTGACTGTCATGAAACCTTCGCTTAAGAGGTAACAGTTAGTCACAAATTATGCAAGAATTTTGTATTTAATACTTTAAAGAAACATATGTTTTAGATATTTATTAGAATCGCCTCAGTGCGGCAATTCTAACAAATATCCAAAACATGGTCTATGAGGAAATAAGAACAAAAAGACCTTTCTTACACATCAATCTGCTCATTAAGTATTCTGTATGAAAGCAAATTCATTTTAATGGCAACGTCTTTGGAAACAAATGATGTGGCTCTAACTAGGGTTCATTATATATCTAAAACTGAAATTGGACTCTTCCAAAATATAGTGTGGGGGAGTTTATTATGCTCTGGCCCCCAACTTCACAGAAGTTGGGAGAGCACATTGCTTTGGGCTTGTCTGTTCATCCATTCTTCTGTTTGTCCATCCTGACAAATCTTGTATGCAAACTATCTAAGGCATCACTTGAGTTAGGCTCATGAAATTTTGCAAGTAGTATGGAACCAATGTGTAGATGAACGGATTAAGTTTTGGTGAACTTTTATAAATATTTGATCAAATTATGCCCCCTTTTCAGACTTAGGTATTTTAGCATAGGAAAATTTTGTAAGCCAAATAACTCAAGAACATCCCAAGCTAGGCTCATGAAATTTTACAGGCAATCAGGGGTCATTGTGTAGATGACCTGATTAAGTTTTGGTGAATTTTCTAAATATCTGTCCAAATTATGCACTTTTCAGAAGCATTTTAGTGCTTTTGCGGCATTTTGTCAAGAGTTATGCCCTTTTCCAAATTTTGCATTTTTTTTTACAGACAAGCATTTAGTTGGGGGCATAGTGTTTTACAAACATATTTCTAGTTCTATCTAAAACATTTAAAAACATATTTCTAGTTCTATCTAAAACATTTTAACCCTTAAAATGCCAAGAAAAACTGCATCTGAAAATGTCGTCTGTTTATGTCGTCTGCTGAATATTCTTGCAGACTTTTCAAACCTATTTTTGCATACAGGCAAACAGTGTGGACCCTGATCAGACTGCTCCTAAAGGAACAGTCTGATCTGGGTCCACACTATTTGCAAAAATGACTTTTAAAATCACAAGCAGATGACAAAGCAGACGACAATAGTTGTGATTGGCGCTTTAAGGGTTAATGGTTAAGATATGACTTCATGTGAGATGTGTCTGAAGGGTTTGTTTGTGTTGAGGTTTTACGGCCCAGTCAACCCAATGGGGTCATGTCGAGCGCGGTCAGTTTACCTAACCACACGTTTACTGGGCAGGCTTAGTTCTCTAAGCGGTTAACCAGTATTGTGCACATTCTTTCTCCAGAAACTGACAACTGCCCTTCTTGAATCAGCGGAAGGGAGAGAATGACCATAGAAAATATTTCACGATCGTGGTGTAGTTGAGAGGCAAGGTATGCAGGTGTATGCAGGCAAGGTATTAGGGTGTGTATGTAAGATGAAAAAGCGTATTTAGAATGAGGAAGGAGGCCTCCACCAAGACATCTGCAAAGGACCTTTTCAGAAGATGCCTTATTTCTCCATCAAAACATATGTTGTGGGTACTCATTAGAAGTGCCTCACATTTTTCTTATTTCTCCACAAAAACATGTGGGTACTTATTACAAGTTCCTCAGTGAGGCGATCTAATGAGTACCCATAACATAATTATGTTTTCATGGAGAAATAAGAAAAATATCAGTACATTTCTGTAGAAAATAGTACCTTATTTGGAGGTATAACATTAGAAAAGCCTCAGTAAAGTGCTTCTAATGAATATCAACAACATACAGTAGAACTTCAATGGCTCGAACCCCGATGGCTCGTTTACCATGGATGAGTCGAACATGTCCTCGAGTCCGCAGGGATTTCCTCCAAATACAATATACAGATAATTTGGGGAGATTTTCTTCTTTTATCTTGCAAATGTATGCTGTGTGCACTCATTAGAATTGCCTTAAAGAGGCAATTCTAATGAGTACACACAACATATGTTTATAATATAGAACATCGAAAAGATATCCCACAATTATCTCCATTATGCCTCCTGGTATGGCACTAATGGTAACCCTCCGTGGCTCGAACTACTGCTGTCTCAAACAAATTTTTATGGTCCCAAAGAGGTTCGAGCCATCGAAGTTCGACTGTACATTTTCATGGAGAAATAAGGAAATATTTATATATGAAAGCCTTTTATCTAGAGCTCTGGTTTAGATAACTGGGAAAAAGGTTTGCTGAACCAAACATGGTGTGTAATTACATGAAGAATGGAACAGCTTAGAGTGAGAAATTAAGCTTTAAAAGGTTTCTGATCTGAAGCTGAATTGGTTACAGTGACAAGTCAAATGGCATTTGTTCACCAAGGGCATGCAGCAGAGAGATTAATCTCTAGACCTGGCGGACTAATCCAGAGGATTAGATAATTGGGAGACAAGGATGTAATGAATAAAGTACATGTACATGATGGGCCTATCAGAGATAATCTTCATACTAATATGACTTAAGCATCAAAATATATTCACCAGGGGGTGTCTCTGCTTTCCACCTGAAGATTTCATATAGAAACTCAAAATTCTGAAAGTGTATTTCAGTTAAATGATCTTGGTCTTAATTGTTTGTACCTTTTTGATGTGCATAGATTCAATATATATCATTTTTTGAGGCTGTTTTATAAGGAATGTTGATATATATAAAAAAAAGAACAGTGGTCAAATTTTATGAAGTAATTTTAGTTGTTTTATTTAACAGGAATTTATCTTGAAAAAAAAAAAAAAAAAAAAGAAAAAAAAAAATGTTTTAATAGTACATTTCTTTATGACTCTTGTGACAGAATTTACCAAAACTACATCAGATGATGGTTTTAAATTTTTAAAAATGTATTCCCTGCTTATAGCCAGATAAAATTTAGGCCAAAAAAAAAAATGCGTTTCTGGATACCCTACTGGCCCAGATTTTTGTGGCCCTACTCAAAAATTTTTTTTGTGGCATTTGGAAACTTTTATTAATTTTAATGATTTTATGCATATTTTTATGCATTTCCTGTAGTAAAAAAAGTTGAAATAAAAAGTTCCCCTTCTTACAGACCCTTATAAATTTTAAACTTTACAGAAACAAGACTTTTTTGTTTGCTTAATAAAATTGTTTGGCACTAATAAGTCATTTTTAAATTTTGACAATACCAGATTTCTTTTTGATCTTTAAGAAAATTAAATTACAGAGTAATCGTGAGTCTGGAGAGAAGTCTTCATGTAATACTGCATGATATATAAATAACTCATAAACCTTTATACAGATGATATCATAGGGGGCTGGCATGTATGGGGTTTCTAATGTCTAAAATGGCCAAAAAGTCAAAAGAGGCTTGACAGACATAGTCTTTACTGTCAATAAAGACAGTGTCTGGCAAGCCTATTTTTACTTTTTGGCCATTTTTGACATTAGAAACCCCATATGTCCCGGCCTGCTATGCATTATATAACTGAAGTACCATATTTGTCCTAATTACCACCCTGTGTGCTTAAGTTTTTTTAAAAATAGTAAAATATCCTCCGAATATGTGTACACTATAAAGGAAGATCAGTTGAGAACTTCATGAGGGACGTAGTTAATGATTCTTACGTCATATTGGTACTCATTTAATTTGCCTCAGCCAGTCGAGGCAATTCAAATGAGTACCAAGGACATATGCTATAATGAAGTACATACATGGCCTGTAATCTGAAGACTATGAAAATGCTTGACTGTGCGCTTATAGGGGTATGTGGGGTGGTTGAGTGAGGCAAAGGTGTCCTGTATTTTGCTTCACCGGGGTGTCCAACTGATATTGGCTTACAGTTGGACAAGGTCTGCTGTTCTTGCAGCAGGTGAGGGTAGAAGGGAAATGTTTTTATTTCATCTGTTTCTTCACTTTCATGTATTTTCCTCTTTCTCCCCTGTCCCTCTTTTGTCTCCTTTACTATCTCTCTTCTCCCTTTCTCTGGGAGATGACACAAAATGACCCACATGGGTTGATATGTTGTTAAACCCCAACACAATCAATATAGAGTTATGTGTGGTAATTGGATCCAATATGGTACACACATCAACAGGTAGGATAATGAACTCTTTCAAATTTTAGGAGATGAATGGTATGTGGTTTTGGTGTCTCAAAACTTAGGGTAAATATGGTAAATGCAACATAAAATATTCATAGAGAAACAAGTAAAAATGACTGCTATGTCTATTTTCTGAAGTGCTTTCTGTTTATCTTTAAAGGGTTTCTGTGTTACACATCATTTTTCCTGGAGGAAAAGACTTGATAGAATGTGTTCAGTAAAACTACTGTAACTGGATTCATATGGAAGAATGGTGCAGCCGTACAGACCAGTACAATGAATACCCAAAGCAGCTTCAAGATACCTGACGGGAACAGTAGGGTTGCACAAAGGACATTAACCCTTGTCCTGCTGAATAAATTAAGATGCCACCCCCTACTCTAATTTTCAGCCAATCAGATAACTTGATCCAGAATGTTGATAAAAATTCACATACTTAATGGCAAACAGTGCAAATCCAGATCAGTTGGCTTCTTCAGAAGCCAACTGATCTGGATCTACACTGTTGGCAAAGGCAGGACATATCCGGGTTCAGCAGGACTAAGGTTAAGGATCTCATTAGAATAAATTGTTGTTCAGTTGAATATTCAGTGCAGGGGTTCCAGGGTATTAAGCCAAATCTAGAAACTATTTGAGCTAGGGCCTTGAAACATGGTGAGTTTATTGGGGATGATGAGTAGACCACATGATTAACTTTTGAAAAAAAAAAAAAAAAAAAAAATAGATTAATTTTGTCACAGTTATGCCTCTTTCTGATTTCTGCATTTTGTATGGACAAGCATATAGTTGGGGGCATAGTGTTTTATAAACATATTTCAAGTTCTCAATTCATTTAGGGAAATCACAAGTGAAATTGTGTTCAAGTACCAATGAACAGTGCAGTGTCATATCAGTTTGCAGGTTGCTCCGAGTTTATGCTCTGAATACAATGTACTTATAAGCATATTGGGTAGAATTCAGCAGATGACATTTCGAAATATTTTTTCTTAGTTTTCCCAGAAAGTAGGGTTCAACTTTTAGACAGTTTGCATGAAATGCCAAACCCTGATTTGTAGAAGAAATGTCTAACACACTCATTTGCAATATTTAGCATGTTCAAAATGGAATGCTCCATTTCAGAAACTCTGGAGAGAATGAGTTAATAATAAAGGTTCAGCAATGTCCAGGGAGTATGCTGATATAAACAGACTGCACATTTTCTTCATTTTCTGGAAAGCACCATTCTGCTTGATGCAGGCCAGTTAGTTTCATATACCGTATTCAATCTAATTACAGCACATACCCTATAAGTGCACAGTCAAGCAATTTCTTAGGCTTCAGATTAAAGCTTTTGTACTTTTATCTACCTCTATCTAAAAGCATATGTTGTTGATACTCATTTGAATTAAGTTGGGGCCATTCAAATGAGTACCTCATTTGAATTAAGTTGAGGCCATTCAAATGAGTACCAACAACATATGCTTTAAGAAATTAATCAGAAAAAATACCACATAAGCATCTTGAAATAATCCTTTTATGAAATATTCAGCTGATTTTTCTTTTCTTTTATGTGTGCCTTATTAGGTGGTTATTTTACTAAATGTTTTTTTTTAGTAAATTTATGCGGTATGCTACTTTCTTCAACCAAAATTATAGATGTTTCTCATATTTTGGCATAAATACGTGTACAGATTTAAATCTCTCAATTAGGCTGGCCTGTGTGGCTTAGTTGGATATGCGTGCGACTGGTGATCAGGTCAGGTTTGATCCCCGCTGTGTCCGGCAACACTGTTTCGTGAAAATTGATCATGAAATCTTTTCTACAGTCATTTTCTTCCTTCAGATGATTCAAGATTTCTGGTGTAAGAATGTGCACAAGTACTGGTCAACCACTTGAAGGACTAAGCCTGCCCAGGAAAAAATGTGGTTAGGTAAACTGACTGCTCAACATGACCCTAATGGGATGACTGGGCCATAAAACCTCAATACAGACAATGAGGCATATGAGCCACTGCATGCAAAAATGTAGTTAAGATACGTGCCCAGCAAAAACTGATCAGTCAGCACATCAGAGCAGTTTGATCAGGGTCTTTGTTGGCTGCCTGAATAAATCTAGGACCCTTGCACAGTGAAGACTGATCAGACAATGTGAAAGTGCAGGCTGATCTGTGTCTTTGCTAGATGTACATGTCACAGTAACATGACAGAAAGTATGTTTTCACACTTTGAAACTTGTATGATATCATGGAGAAATTAAAAAAAAAATACTGTAATTATGCTAAATATTGGGACAGACAGGCCTGAGCAAACTGTGTAGACCCAGATCAGATACTGCAGATACGTCATCTGATCAGGGTCTACACTATTTGCCACTCATCCAGCAATTTTTACACTCATTAACAGATAGCAAAACGGACTTGTTCAAATTTTAGGACATATTATGCTAAGGAGGTAACCCAGATAGTATTCTGCTCAAGTCTATATCTGACCGTTATCAGCCCAACAGGACTCCTATTGGGCCAATATAGAAGCAGAATGCTAGCTGGCTAAGGGTGTTGAGGTTTTATGGCCCAGTCAACCCAATGGGGTCATGTCAAGCTTGGTCAGTTTACCTAACCACACTTTTACTGGGCAGGCTTTGTCCTCTGAGCGGTTAACTAGTATAGTGCAAATTCTTTTGCCAGAAAAGCTGGCTATGGTTTCCAAATACTTAGGATAAATACAGTATGGAGTGGGCAAATAAATAGAAAGGCATACACCAATTAGTTATAATTCAATGTTTCTTTAAAAAATGTGTATAACATCACAGTCAGCTTGAAGAAGATAAAAGTTCAAACAACAGTTTTGATTTATTATGTATATATGAACTGCCCTTTGCAGACAGTAAACACCAAAGTGTGAAAGCACATCCACACTGTCTTGTCAGAACATTAAATTTCTGTAAAGAGTGTCAGAAAATAATGGAATTCGTGACAACAAAGCTCCAGTTAAGGCATATTTTTTACAGATAAGTGTGATATTTTTCTTATTTCTTCATGAAAAAACATGTTGTAGGTACACATTAGAAGCGCCTCAGTGAGGCACTCCTAATGAGTACCCACAACATAAATTTTCATGGAGAAATAATAAAAATATTATCTGGATATCCCCTATTATCTGACGCTATGATGACAAGATTGCATGGATATGCAGAATGCCCTGGTCTTCTCTGTTTGCAACATTTAGAACAACTGAAAAAAAACCATGGGCCCAGTTATTCAAAACTAACGATGTCGTTAGTTAACGATTCGTTAAAATTAACATCGAGTGATACGCGAATATGCTGAAATTTTTTGCTGGAAAAATGTGAGTAGCTTTTGCAATGCAAGAGCTACTCACATTTTTTCAGCAAAAAATATCAGAATTTTGTGTATTGAATCTGCTAAAACGGTTAACGAAATGACCCTTAACGAGCTTGTTAAGCTAATGACACTTTGAACAACTGGGTCCTGATGTCATATGCATGAAACAAAAACAAGATCAGCCTGCATATACCGGTAGTCTTTTAGAGTAGACTTCTTTTCCGAAGGGTGTGAAAAATAATTTTACAGAAATGTTGCCCCCGAAATTGTATCCATTCCCCTTAAGATTATTCAACATGCAGCTTGAGCAGAGCAGATTATATCACATCCAGGGTGGTCACCCTCAGTCACAAACAAAATGCATTGACTTTTCTCTGACCAAATTCTTTTTTTTCCTGACCAAAGTGCTGAAAATTGAACAGGCTTTTCCTCATCTTGCAGTAGATAAACGATTAATTCTAATTCTATCACATAAAAATATACTGCACTAATTTTCAATTCAAAAATAAAATGTTTTAAAGGTTTAGTACATTTTCTAAAATGATCATTACTTTGCAATAATGCCGAGTGAGCGAAGTATGCAAGAAAAAAAATACAAGGGTTTCAATCACTCAAAATTGATAAAAACCTACCACAGCCAAACAGTTTTGTGCCAAAATTATGAAATTCCCTAACTTTTTTGGTATGTAAAATTTTCCTGACCATTTTGCAAAATTCTCTGACTTTTCCCTGACCTTGAAGAAAAGTAAAATTTCCCCGACTTTTCCCTGACTGGTGGCCACCCTGTCATCAGACCTGAATCAGACTGCATGGATGCCTAGACTGATCTTGATTTATGTTGATCATTGTTGATTTATATAGAAGCTCATTTGCAACCACATAGAAAGTATGGTCAGTGGACAAAACTATTCATTATTTTACTACATGCTCACTTTAAATATTATTCCCAAAGAATTTTTTTTTTTTTTTTTTTTTTTTTTCAATCAGGAAAAAAAAAAAAAAAAAAATCTTGTATATTATCTGCATAATATTTTCAAAACTGAGAGAGGCTTACAGAAATGAACTGCAATGTTTGACAAAGATGAATACTATTGTTGGCTAGAAGACAGGAAGAGATTACCATATTTACCATAAGCATTTAGACACCTTTTATTGCTTACGACACTTGTTCTTTTTAACAAATCCATATTATTATATTACCTGCTGAAGTGTTTAAAAACTTTTAGAAGAATGGCAAACAGTGCAGACCCTCATCAGATGCAGCTTTCTGTGGCATTGGATCTACATGTTTGCTCAGACCGTCTGTCCAAATACTTAGGGTAAATATTGTACTTTCGGCAAAGTATAACAGTATCATACTTCTGGAAGATTTACAAATTAGACAATACTATATATGGGTAACAAAATCAACATCACACACTGAATTTACATGGTTCCAGAGAATAGTAGATATCCATTAATATTTTTCTTATTTGTCCAGGAAAACATATGTTGTGGGTACTCATTAGAAGCACCTCTGTGAGGTGCTTCTAATGAACACCCACAACGTATGTTTTTGTGGAGAAATGATATATGAATACTTTTTGCTTGAAAGAGTGCTTATCCGAAGCGATGTATGAATACATGAAGTAAACGTAAATATAGAAACAATTATTCCAGAATTACCCATAGCTTTAGATAAGATGCTTTTTTCAACCAAAAAGTATTGAGCTGAGGCCCTTCTAATGAGTACTCACAACATATGTTTTCGTGGAGAAATAAAAATATTTCCCGGATACCCACCCGTATCTAGACCTATGATTACCCAAAGGATACACTATAATAAATATGATGAATGAAAACATACGTGTACAAAAACACAGCTATACAATGTTATGCATATAATATTTTGTAAATTTAATGCTATGAACAGAAAGGTAGAATACAAAACACAAAATGTTATAATAAAATCCTTTGGCTTGAAACATTTCAAAACAAATGTTTGCATAAAATAAGCAGATGTAAACCGACATATTTGATTTTAAAGGCACCTGAAAAAAGGACATTTTGATTTCATTTTGGTTGATAAGACTTCATTTTGTCATGTTTTCAGTATGAACAGATAAACGTAGTACAGTACCTGCCGTTTTAGCTTGGGAAAGCGCTTTTGTAATTCCAGTTTCTAAAAAGGGGTCTACTCTAAAAAGAAAGAATTTGCTCCTTTTATGCAATGTCTTTCCATTTAGAGTAAATCTCTTTCCAGAAGGGAGGCAAAAACAACTTATACAGTTGCCTCCCGTTACAGAGTATCTGTTCCCCCTTGAATGAGTTGCATTAAGCAGAGAGTAACTAAATGAATACATATGGAAGGGTCAGATTATGAATTCTCTGTTTACCTATAAAAACAGTGAATAGAATATACTGGCAAAACACAGTTTTATCAAATGCAGATGCACAGGCTGATCTGGGCCTTCAATGATCACATGCAGTAAGCCCCATTTATACAGACAAAGTTCATATGAGCCAGCACACTAAAAAACCTAGTCATTAAGACCTGTGTGACCAGCAGACTCAGAATAGCCCTTACATCCACCCAGTATGATAAGGGTTCTTGTTTATCCCACATTGGATAACCCAGAGGCTGTAGAAGGCACATGCGATCATTGAAGACTCTGATCAGACTCATAGCAACAGATAGAACGCTTTTTTCATCTGAAAAATGCTGATATCTTTCTTATTTCTCCACACACATATGTTGTGGGTACTCATTAGAAGCGCCTGTGAGGCACTTCTAATGAGTACCCGCTCATTTGAAGTGCCTCAGTGAGGCACTTCTAATGAGTACCAACAACATATGTTTTCGTCAAGAAATAAGAAAAATATTATGTGGATACCCCTCTTATCTCTAGCTATGAGACTGCACGGAAGCATAGGCTGATCTGAGTCTTTGCTGGTATCACAAGTCTTAATGTTGGTTTTGTCGTGCGCTGGCTCATGTTGTAAACTGCATCTCTACATGTGCCAAGTCTGAACCCTTCACAGATATCAAAATATTACGCAAGTTGCTGTCAGTGCTGATTTCTGTCAATAAAGTTCTTACATAAGAGTTCTGTTGGTATATAGTCAGATAATCTTGTAAACAATACAAAGCCATTGAATTAAGCCTGTATATAAAGGTGACAAAGTGAAATTATAACAAAGGTACCTTATCAGAAATGCAAAAGGCACATACCCAGATCTAAGGTCTGCTTTTGGTTTACACTGTTCACTGGATACAAGATGCATATTTTGTGATGTGGTACCTTTCTCATTTATACTAGACATATCAGCCACAGTTGTAGGCAGAACACTTATAAATTAAATAAATGCTGTAGTTTGTAAAGACAGGAAAAACAATAAAAAAGTAAATTTCTGTTTTCTTTCTAATAATGCTTTTATAAAGCCAATACATGACATTCAATATAATAAAAAGAGCACAGTTTTTATATTTAGATTTTTAAAGATCTCTTTATAGTATAAAAGCTGCATCATTGGAAAAGGCGTCCTAGGGGAATATACAGACAGAAGAAGCCCATATCAGACGGTGCATCTGTCCAGTCAGTGCCTTCACTGTGCATGTACAGAATTATCAGGCACTGTAGACTGTTATCACATAGATAGCACTGTTCCCGATCAGGCTACATGGCTTCATGGACTGATCTCAATCATTACTGGTTACATACACCCCAAAGATCCTTTTCCTCATGATGGAGCTTATATGTATTCACTCTTTGCTTGCACCATAAGCACTTACTTTTCTCAATGAAGGAAGACAGATTGGATGCACTGGTTTCATACAGTCATTTTCACTAATACAAAGAAATTCTGATTGTCATAGTAGGTTCAAGATAATATCACAAAAAAATCTTATCACATTAAATAAATAAATGCAAAATTAAGACAATCTAAAACGTGTGAAAATCTTCACTGGAAACTCTAGTGTATGAAGATGTGAGGATGTTTATCTGAAAGGGTTTATGATAGGAAAGCATATTTGCAGCAAATTATGTGTGGCTTGTTTAACAGTATCTGTCTGCTATTTGAACTGAATTTCTTTTTATACAAAGTATTTTGTAGTTAAAGAAAAAAGTTCTCAGCAGTTGACATACTGAATGTCTGCCTTTTTTCTGCTTATCTGGGGCTCTGCATAGTGTTCCAACCACATCAGAAACTCAGGCTTTGCTATGGTCGGAATAAAGTACCCTGCTTATAGGAAGTCATGTTGTCCGACAGCATTTCATCTGCCAGCTTCTAACAGGACATACCTAAAATATCCTAAGCATTTTGACAGTAAGAATTATGAGCTATTACCTAACCTAACACTTGTTATGCTGAATAAATTAAGATGCCCACCCACTTCTAATTTTCAGCCAACCAGATTATTTGATTACGATTCTTGATACAAATTCATATTCTAAATCACACAGCGCAGATCTGTATCAATTGGCAGAAGCCAACTGAGCTGGATCTACACTGTTTGCAAAGGTGGGGCATATGCAGGTTTAGCAGGACCAGGATTAACAATGTAGGGAAGAGAAGTAATCAGTTTCAGAAAGGAAGAAAATGAAGTTGGCTCCCTTTGCAAAACTGATTACATGATTATGCAATAACAGAAGTGATATTTTAGGATAACATTTGTTGTTTTCTTTTTTTGGTCCATAACATACTTTATGGGTATTGGTTGGAACTGCCTCACTGTGCCAATTCTGATGAATACCCAAAAGAAATTTCTTGTGCATACTCTTTTTTATTTGGAGCTATGCAAGGCAAGGTAGGTGAGGATCCCTACATGAGTAAAATTAGCCACAGTCGCAATAGCAGCAGACAACATTGTAAAATATTTCATTTTTCACAGAAAATAATGCCTGATACATGCATTTTGTGAATTGTCTTCTGGGCAGGGGTTACACATATTATTTGACCCTAAATTATCATCTCAGAAAAAAACTATTTTATAACATTTTCTGCTACAGTTCTGAATGGTGCTTTAACTTTTTGCATGTTGGGTAAAAATATAAGCAGATGACATTTTGAAATGCTTTTTTCATTTTCCAAGAAAATAGGCTTTGGTATTTCATGCAAATATGTCTCCTTAGGAGATAATTTGCATGAAATGTCAGCCTTTTTTTGAAAAATAAGAAAAAATACTGATTTGTCGTTTGCTGAAATTTTCACCCAGCATGCTAAGTGTTAAGGGTTAGATAACTACTGGTAACTTGTGTGTCATATTCTTTTACTGTCTGAATCCTTTTTTGTATTTACAGTGGTTTTAGAATTGTTATATACACTGTGTCATATGGAGACAGAGGTATGTGTGTACAAGACAAACAATCACTCATCACTGAAATTTGATAATGACTCGACTTCAAGATCTCGCGTATGTCGCCTTTTTAGAAGTGCCTTTCCTTCCTGATATGCTGATTTCAGTTTCTTCAAGGTCATTGCCAGTCTGTCAGCTTCTGGTCCTCCACCGAAATGTTGTCGTAACTTTTCCATTTCTTTGTGCTCACGGTCTTCTTTTATTGTGGCTGTTCGTCTCTTGTCTTGTCTTGACTTTCTTTCCATATCCTACAAAATTATATGCTGCAATATTAGTGACTGGAAGTTATTATGTATATAATCACTCAATAGGTTTTCAGTTAAACCAAAATGGGCTGCATCATGGGAAAAGAGCCATTATAGCATATGCAAACAGCAATGGTTCAGGCAAGCCTTTGCATCCATGCAGTCTTCCCAGAACTTATGCCGTTCAGTCACGTAAGTGGTAGGTGAAAGGGAATCTTCAGGCAAAAAAAAAAAATAAAAAATAAATAAAATGTGACCTAGCTAAGGCACTGGGCATGTGATACTGCGCATATTGTTTTGAGGTTAGTGCACCAAATTTTGATAGAGTTATTGAAATTAAGGTGCCATGCCCACTTCTAATTTCCAGCCATTTAGATTACTTGATCCAGGTTTTTGATAGAAATTCACATATTTAATGACAAACAGTGCAGATCCAGATCAGTTTCTTCAGAAGCCAACTGATCTGGATCTACACTGTTTGCTTAGACAGGGAATGTCGTGTTCAGCAAGAGAAGGGTTAATGAATGTAGACATTTAGTGACATTGACCTTTTTTCAGCACAGGTGAGCATTAAGGACCACCATGTTCCTCTTGTCTTTACTTTTCCAAGAAAATAAGTCTTGACATTTCATGTAATTTGTCTGCATGACCCACAGAAAAGTCGACAGACTTTAAGGTAAACTTTTGAAGAGTGTCCTTTAATCAACATGTCTGTCCATCGGTGGACAGTTTGTGAACCTTCCGTGGACAGTGGACATAAATCTTGAATTGTTACAAACACGTCTTTGATAATTTGTTAAGCAAAGATTGATACCGACAAGAGCCAGCCAGTGGGCTTGCCAAATGCCACTTTTCATTGATCAAGGCAATGCCAAAGCCAATAAGAGGCCCACAGGCCACAACTCGCTCACCTGAGTGAAACCGCCACTGCAGATATGCAGAGGGCATGCAACATTTTTCCAATACTGTCAAATATTGAAACTTATGGCTTAAACAGTTTTTGAGATAGCTTGCTTACAAGGTTAAAATGCTGAAATTTTCAAAATGCCATAAGTAAAAAAAAGTTCAGATATTTTTCAGAAGTCATTTGGTTCATCTACTTATCCTGTCCTTTAAAGGTGTTTTTTTTTCTACTTTTAGCTCTGGCAACCATTTTGTTCAGTAGAGCAGAACCATTTTAGTGATTTTGGCAAAGGGGCATAGGAGGAACACTGATGTGAAATTATTTAGAAATCTTGGCACTGAGCACAGAGATGTCATTTAACGTTTTTTCTATTTTTATGGTGACCATTTTGTTCAGCAGAGCAGAACCATTTTGGCAATTTTGATAAATAAGAGGATCATTTCTGTGAAATCGTTTTGAAATCATGCCACTGGCCAAGGAGGCCATTTTGTTCAGCCGAGCAGAACTTTTTTAGCAATTTTGGGAAAGGGCCATAAGAGGAACACTTCTGTGAAGTTACTTTGAAATCTGGATACTGGCTGCGGAGGAGATTCTATTAAAGGTTTTTCTATTTTTAGCTCTGGCCACCATTTTGTTCAGCCAAGCAGAGCCATTTTAGTAATTTTGGTTGAGGGCCATAGATGGAACACTTCTGTGCAAATATTTTGAAATCAGGCCATTGGCCAAGGACGAGATATCCTTTGAAGATTTTCTATTTTTCAGCTCTAGCGGCCATCTTGTTCAATGGAGCAGAACCATTGCGGCCATCTTGGACTTTCAATGGACACAATTTTAGCTTGTTTCAATCCAGAAGTCATCCTGTTGCTAAAGAGCAAATTTTGGCTCAAAGTGATCTAAGGTTTGAGAAGAGATGTCGAAAATTGATTTTCAAGATGGAGGCTGTGGTAGCCATCTTGGATTTTCTATCGGCTCATTTAGATATTTTGTGTCTCATAAGTGCCCTAATGCTCATCATCAAATTTCTATTCAACTGGATTATAGAGGAAATGTCCAAAATATGAATTCTTAACATTTTTCCCGTATAAATGTATAGGGCCCATACGAATGCATGGGGAAGCAAATTTTACCTTGCCGTAAAAAGGTCAAACCTCAACGTAGGACCATCATTTTAGCAATTTTGGTAGATCTGTCCCCAAGGATTAGTGCAAAAGATAAGGCCCCAGAGCTTATTTGGTTCTGGAGAAGAAGATTTTTAAAGGTTTTTACCATATATGGCTATGTCAGCCATCTTGGTCAATGGACTGCGACCATTTTTAGCAATCTTTTGTTCCCCCATTCTAATGAGGCTCCACATAAAATTTGAGCATTGGCCCAGAGGCTTCAGAGGAGAAGTCATTTGAAATTCTCAACATTTTTACCATACAAATGTATGGTGCCCATACAAATGCATAGGGAAGCAAACTTGACCTCGCCGTAAAAAGGTCAAACCTCAATGTACGACCATCATTTTAGCAATTTGGTAGACTTCCCGTCCCTGATGATTTGTGCAAAGAATCAGCTCCAAGGCATCCTCTCTGTTCTGGAGAAGAAGATTTTTAAAGGTTTTTACCATATATGGGCATGGTAGCCATCTTGGTCAATGGACCGCAACCATTTTAGCAATCTTTCGTTCCCCCAACCTAAGGAGGCTCCACATAAAATTTGAGCAATATTGGCCCAGAGGCTTCAGAGGAGAAGTCCTTTGAAATTCTCAACATTTTTCCCATACAAATGTATGGTGCCCATACAAATGCATAGGAAAGCAAACTTGACCTTGCCATAAAAAGGTCAAATGTCAATGTACAATTATTTTAGCAACTTTGGTAGAACTCTCATCCCCAATGATTTGTGCAAACATTCAGCCCTAAGGCATCCTCGGTTCTGGAGAAGATTTTTAAAGGTTTTTACCATATATGGGCATGGCGGCCATCTTGGTCAACGAACCATGGCCACTTTAGCAATCTTTCATTCCCCTAACCTAAGGAGGCTCCGTATGAAATTCGAGCAATATTGGCTCAGCGGTTTCAGAGGAGAAGTTGTTTGAAAATGTTAACAGACGGATGGACGCATGGACGACGGACGAAAAGTGATCACAATAGCTCATCCTGAGCATAGCTAAGGTGAGCTAAAAATGTGAAAACATGAAGGCAATTTGCCAAAGGTATTCTATCACATGGGATATATAAAATCCTGAAATTTTTATACAATTTTGTATAAATATTAATATTGACAAGATCTACCCAAACGAATTGCCAATTGACACTATTCATTGATGAAGGCAATGCCGAGGCCAGCCAAAATGTGAAAATCTGGAAATGGCTGTATGCTTTCAACCCTATGGGATATTTTGATAAAATTTTAGATCTAGCCAAAGAAATAGGCCTACTCCAGTAAATGCAAACTTTGTAACCACTATAAGTTTAGCTGTCAGTCTTCTATCACTTTATAATGTGAATACAAAATCTTGAAATTTGAATATCTCAATTGTTTTGGTAGACAGGAATGTCTAAGTTTCTATTATTCCAAATAAGGTCATTTGAGAGAAAGATGTTATAATTTTTATAGACAAACTCAAAATTGTAAATGTGACAGCACAGGTTGATAGACATATAATCAGGGCACAAGCCTGCCAAATATGAAAGCATTCAGTTGAGAAATGACAATTTTATGTATTATTTAAGACAGCATTCCTGCAAAATTAAGTATGTGAGAACTGCACATTTCTACCTCCCTAGGTACATTGTCAGCATTTTGTTATTTTGAGCAGCTATAACAAGTACTGTTAAAAATTCCACACACATCACGAAAACATACCTATATAATTTTGACCCACTTAAACCCCACTTGTATATAGTAAAACTGGGGTTTACAGGGGTATACATTATTTTTCTTATATCTGCTCAAAACATAGATTGTGGGTACTCGTTAGAACTGCCTGTGAGGCGGTTCTAATGAGTACCAACAATATATGTTTTGAGCAGAAATATGAAAAATATAAGAATTTTTTATCTGAAAATTTTCAGATTTGGTGGTGAAATTTTCAGTATATTTGAATAGGCGTGTTTTCGTAATAAGATTTTCAGTATTTCTTAGTTTTCAGGAGGCCAAAAAACTATGAAATTTCAAAGTGCTAGGTGTACATGTCTTATAGCAGGCTTTATTGGATAAGCCCTCTTGCCAAATGCCACTTTTCATTGACTAATGCAATGCTGAGGTAAAAAATGTGAAAATATGGAAGTTGCCATAGGTCTTCAACCATATGGGATATTTTGACAAAACTTTGTAAAAACATTTATATTAACAAGGGCTGGGTACCTTAGCGATAGCTGATTCTAGGATATTTTTTTCTTTATTTTCATTAAAAACAAATGTTGTTAGTACCCATTAGAAGCACCTTCCTAAGGCACTTCTAATGAGTACCCAGAACATATTTTTTTTTATGGAGAAATTGAGAAAATTGTTCTTGGTTGAATCATCAATTACTCCTCCTTACCAATTCCTCTAGATACCAGGGGAGTTCAATAAGTTCGTAGAACTCGGGGTTTAACTCACAGATTGGAAGATAGTTTCAACATTATTTTTCAATATAATCCCCCTTCACTTAATGCATTTGGCCCACTTTTCTTTTAAGCAGTCTATGCCTTTGAAATAAAAGTCATCTATTTGGTCCTCAAATCAAGCCTCTGTAGCAGGCTTGAGCTCATCATCGTCCCAAAATCTCGTTCCACGCAAGTGGGACTTCAAATTTCGAAACAGATAATATTCACTTGGGGCCAGGTCTGGACTGTATGGCGGGTGATTTAACTGCTCGAACTTGCACTCCTGAATAGCTGCTTGTGCAACTCTGGACTTGTGCAAAGGGGCATTATCATGCAAAAGAAGGACACCAGCAGCTAGCTTTCCTCTTCGTTTTTTCTTTAATAGCAACCCTTAACTGTTTAATGACATTGGCATAGTATTCTCCTGTAATTGAAGTACCAGCAAGCTTGTAATCTATCAATATAATCCCTTTGGAGTCCCAAAACACCGTGACCATTACCTTGCTGGCTGATGGTTGGGTACGAAATTTCTTAGGTGGGGGTGAGCCAGGGTGCTTCCATTGCATGGACTCTTTTTTAGTATCTGGGTCCCAGTGGTGAAGCCAAGTTTCATCTCCTGTTACAAGACGAGTGTGAAAGTCTTCTGGATTGGCATTGTACACTTCCAGAAGTTCTTGACTTGACTCCACCCTTTGCTGACGATCTTGCATGTTCAGGTTTCTGGGTACCCACCTGGCAGATACTTTTGACATGCCTAAATGTTCATGGATTATAGTGTAAACACTTCCATTAGAAATACCACATTCTGAAGCAAATTCGGCAACTTTGATTCGGCGATTGTTTAGCACAAGTCTCTCAACATGGTTGATCATCTCCTGGCTGATGACATCAGCAGGGCGACCTGGCCTTGGATCATCTTCTAAGGAGTCTGGCCCACGTTTAAATTCTGCTGACCACTTTGCCACTGTGGAATACTTTGGGCTACTATCACCATACACATCAGCCATGCGCCAATGGATTTCTTTGGCCTTTGCACCCTCCTTAGTGAAGAACTTTATGACTGCTCTGAGCTCAATATTCTGACTTTCCATTTTTGCCTATGGGTATAGGTTTTCAAACAAAAAGTAAGAGCAAAAAATGTACGTGTTGACTGAATGGCTGTTAGCATTCAACTGACAAAGGTTTACACTGCACAAAAATGAAAAAAGAAATCTTGAATTGTATAGAAAAATACCAATTTCTATGAACTTATTGAACTACCCTCGTATGTCTGCTAAGTAAATGTACAATGAACAGAGCATGAACATGAACATGACATGGTAGGTACCTTTAAAGCAATATCATGTGGATCACTAATGTGTATGATAGGTTCATGACGTAGAGATTTAGTGGCTGATGTTCCCCGACTGCCGACCAGTGGAAGCTTCTGAGAGGCATAGGGTTCTGTAAACTGAGGGCCAGACATCCCAGCACTTGCATAAATAGTCTGTAATCTGTAAAGAGAAGAAATGAAGTATGTAACAAAAAAGTGGTGATATTTTCCGTATTTTGCCATGAAAACATTTTGCATGAAAGAGAAGCTCCTTGTATTGGCCTAGAATTATTATACCCTAACAAAAAGTTTTCATTAAGTTCTGATGGTAGATGTCACAGCTTATCTCCCTCTGGGTACTGCCAATGGGAATCATTATCAGTTAGGTTCTATCAATTTTGTGTTTTATCCTTAAACAAAATTTATACCCTGTACATGTGTAAATAGGGCAAAAAGTAATTGACTATGGGTTTATCCTGATGTATAATAATATATACAAGAAAAAATACATATGGCTTTTGACTACTTGTTTATTAGCTCACCTGAGCTATGCTCTGAATGAGTTATAGTGATCACTTTTTGTCCCTAATTAGGTACGAATGTTGCTTGGGTAGGGGGGATTTAAATGTAGCTGAAATTATGGTGATCTGCCTCTTGGTTCAGTTGCCATGGCAGCAGAAAGCTCCCATAGACTTATAATTGGGAAAATGGTTAAATTACATTTTTTTTCCATAACCAGTGAAATCATGTGAACCATATTTGGCAGCTATGATCATTTGATGACTGTCTATCCAGTTTAATCATTTTATGACCAGTGGCCATTTTGTTTGGTTGCCATGGCAACATTAAATTTTAAAAAAGGAATTTTTTAATGACACCTCCTCCAAAACCACTGAAGCATTATGACTCTGAACCATATTTGACAGCTACGATCATTTGATGATTGTCTACCCTCTTTATGTGTTTATGACCAGTGACCATTTTGTTTAGTTGCCATGGCAAAATTTTAAAGTAGCACCTGCAGGGAAAGAAGACCATGTAAAGCACCAGCAAGGAAAGAAGAACCTATTTACAACATGCAATTGAAATAACTCTTCTCCCATTCTTTCTTTACTTATTCAATGAAGAGTAGTCTGCATTCTGGTGAAGATAATAAATTATAAAAAGAATGACCCTTGAGAGCAATGAACACACACAAAAATAGCTAAGTGTCTAAAATTTACAATATATGATTGAAGTAGCAAAAGCTTTAAATTACAATCAAAATTTTATTCTGTGAGGGTTATCTTCCCCTGCCCGTGCTGTATACATGTTTAAAATCATTATATTGTTAAAGAGCTTCTCCTCAGGAACCACTTGGTCAATTTTCGCCAAATTTCATGTCAACCCTTCTGTTGAAACGGGATGGTGAGTTTATTTAAATGGGCTGGCTCCATTGATTGTCATGCACATATAGGGTAAAAAATAATGATAAAAAACACTTTCTTTTTATTCAAAACCAAGAACTGCTCAAATGATGATCCTTTCATTAGTTGCAATGACAGGATTTGAAAAATGTTGCATAACATCTGTATATCTGCAGTGGCTAATTTCACTCAGGTGAGGGAGCCGTGGCCTGTGGGCCTCTTGTTTTTCTTTTTTTATTTCTTTTTAGCTTTCAAAGGTGAGCTATTGTAGTCAGCCAATGTCTGTCATCTGCCATGCATCATCAACAACTGCTTTAAAATAAAAGTCAGAAAGGATTGCCTTTGGAAACAAAGAACACACAAAATCAAGAAAATCGGAGACTCAGTTTGATTGAGTCTCTTCATATGCAACACTGCAGTTTGCGAGGCTGCATACGCTCCCTAGTGCTTAAGTGGTATTCTATTTTCAAAATAACCAGGATGGGCTTAATGATCCGAAAGGAAATAAAATATGACCTGCACTATGATGATGTATGGGGAGACTTTTTACATCCACCACATGGCACAACACCAGCTAAAAGCCTACTCCTCCTACATCCCTGGGGCAATTGACTTGAAAAATTGGTAGGAAGCATCAAGGTGACTTGTAGATCAAAAATAGCTAAAATCATTTTGATTGGAAATCCAAGATGGCCACCATGGCTGCCATCTTGAAAATCTATTTTTCGCTGCTTCTGAACCGAAAGGTCAACTCACTCAAAACTTGGTAGGAAGCATCTGGGTGACTTGTAGATCAAAAATAGCTGAACTCATTCTGATTGGAAATCCAAGATGGCCACAATGGCAGCCATCTTGAAAATCTTATTTTTCACTTCTTCTCCTGAACCAAAAGGCCAATTGACTTGAACTTAGTAGGAATCATCAGAGTGACTTATAGATCAAAAATAGCTAAAATCGCTCCAATCAGAAATCCAAGATGGCCACCATGGCAGCCATCTTGAAAATCTATTTTTCGCTTCTTCTCCTGAACTGAAAGGCCAACTGACTCAAAACTTGTTCGGAGGCTTCAGGGTGACTTGCAGATGAAAAAAAAAAAAAAGAGTAAAATCGTTCCGATCGGAAATCCAAGATGGCCGCCATGGCAGCCATCTTGAAAATCTCTTTTTCACTTCTTCTCCTGAACCTAAAGGCCAGCTGACTGGAACCTGGGTAGGAAGCTTTTGGGTGACTTGTAGATCAAAAAATAGCAAAACTTTTTCCTATCAGAAATCCAAGATTTAGGCCATCTTGAAAAACTATTTTTTGCTTCTTCTCTTGAACCGTAAGGCCAGTTGACTTGAAACTTGGTAGGAAGCATAGGGTAGACTGGTAGATCAAAAATAGCTAAAATCCTTCCGATCTGAATTTTTCATTTCTTCTCCTGAACCAACAGGCCAATTGGCTTGAAACTTGGTAAGAATCATCTAGGTGACTTGTAGTTCAAAAATAGCTAAAACTGTTCTGATTGGAAATACAAGATGGCCGCCACAGTTGCCATCTTGAAAATCTATTTTGAACTTCTCCTGAATACAAAAGCCCATTGACTCAAAATTTGATAAGAAGTATCCGAGTGAATTGTAGATCAAAAATAGCTAAAATCATTCTGATCAGATATCCAAGATGGTCACCCTAGCAGCCATGTTGAAAATCTATTTTGAACTTTTTCTCCAGAACCAAAAGGCCAATTGACTCAAACTTCATTGGAAGTATCGAGGTGACTTGTAGTTCAAAAGTAGCTAAAATTGTTCTGATTGGAAATCCAAGATGGCCGCCATCTTGAAAATCAATATTTCTGTTGAATGGAAAGGCCAATTGACTTAAACTTGTCTGGTAATCAGGTTAGCGATACAGGGCCATCTTGGCACCATGGTTTACAGCAAGTTCTTGGTTTCACTAAATGCTATGCTAAGAAAATGTCTGCCTTAAGTTTAATCTATTTACCTTTGATTTCTTTCTTTCCGCCTCTGTTTTACTTCGTCCCAGCTAGGGAACATATAATTACCAATAATTGGTGGCTTTTTATCAGGTGCTTTGATGGGCACAACTTCTGAGTACTTGACCATAGCACCATGACCTCTTGGCACATGAAAATAGCGTTTCCCATTGTACACACCATTATGAGTAGAATTTACTGAAATAAAAACATAACACCAGATAACAGAATACTCAGATAATATTTTTTTTGTTTTCTCACAAAAACATACAATAACCTGTGCCCGGATAGCCCCATCTTTGCAAACAGTAGATCCAGATCAGCTGACTTCTGAAGAAGCCAACAGATCTGGATGACTGACTGTTCAGATTTTTAACACAACAAGGCAACTAAGTCACGTAGAGGCAGCGCCCAACTGATCTGGATCTGCACTGTGGTGTCATTAAGTATGTGAATTTGTATCAACAACTTGGATCAGGTAATCTGATTAGCTGAGAGTTAGAAGTGGGTGTGGCATCTTCATTTATTCAGCATGACAAGGGTTAAGGGTACTAAATACTGGAATTGCCTCAACCCACATGATACAGCTTGGTGCAAGATTAACAAAATCAATCCCAAATTATCACCTCATTTATCACTTTATATATACTGTATTTACCCTAAGTATTCAAACTCCTCAACTCCTTATCATACTGGTTCTAAAATTTGAACAAGTACAATTTACTACCCGTTGTTGTGTCTAAAAATTGCTGGATGAGTGGCAAACAATGTGGACCCTGATGAGACGTTGAGTTCACCTAAACAGGTGCCTTAAGGCCATGGGCAGAGAGAGAGAGAGGGGGTGTGTGTATGTGTGTGTGTGGGGGGGGGGGGTGGGGGGGGGTACCTAACAAGCTCTCTCACTGGCAGTCTCTGTTTTGGAGACTGGTCATTTGATTAGCTGACTGACTGTTTATTGTACTCAATAGGGCAAGGTACTAACTATATGTAGTTTATTCAGACCTTAATAAGGTAAGGTGAATCATTTCGTACTTCATAAATACCAAATGAAATGGCCATGATGCAAGATTCATTTATTCGTATTACACTTACAAGGATTTTAGTTAACTTAAGACAATGTTTCAATCCTGAAATGCTGGACTTGTTTTCTGAAACAGCTTTTTAAGGCATTTTTTTTTAAATAAAGAAGACTGTTTTCTTTTTTTCTATATTAAAACATTTGTTGTGGGTACTTATTAGAAACACCTCAGACAGGCAATTCTAATGAGTACCAAAACATAAGTTTACTTAGAGAAATAAGAAAAAAATATTTATCAGGATAACCTCTCCATCTGAAGCACTATGAAAACACTATGACATAAATGTGAACACTTACAGTGCCAATCACAAATGCAGCAGACATTTTGATTTTTGGTTGTATTTTTCAGAGAAAATAAGGCTTGACATTTCATGTGAATGGTCTGCATATGAAAGGCTCTTATTTTTTATGAAAAATAAAAAAAAGAAGAGGCCCATGGGCCCTGATTCGCTCAGCTGGGTAAAACAGACATTGCATATCTGCAGATGCCATGCAACATTCTTCCAGTATTGCCACAGCAACAAGAACACAAAAAAATGGTCATTTTTCAATATAATCTATACATTTTTGTTGGATATAACACAGTTGTTTAACTAACACGGTTTTTGCGATGGACCCCAACAATAGTGTTATATAGAGGTTGTGGTGTGCTTGTTTACTGCATAAATAAGCAGATATTACCTGTAAAGGTGTGCGAATACAGAATTTTCTGGCTGTCATGCCTAAATATTTTCACAGTGGATATATCAAAGTAACATGTCAATTTGGTTAATCTTTTTGCAAGATAGCAAAGACCCAGCTGGCACAGCACCTATTTACGCAGTCTTGTCATCCTCTTCATTATGTGTTTACAGAATCACTGAACACCAGTACTCTAAAATGTATTCAAAGACAGCAAAACTTCTGATGAGACTAAGGATGCATAAGATGGTGTGAACCTGCATATATGTACTTTGCATATGCTCAAAAAGGCATTTTCTCTTGATGTGGCCCAAATGAAATGGTTTTATGACATTCATTAACATAAAACTATAAATTATAACAGAAATAAGTACCATTATCATCAAGCCTCACTCCTACATACAACTCGGGAGCTATTGATTCCTCATGGAGCACTCCAACCCATTTCACTGTTCCTGAAACAAAGAAAAATTGGTAATTAACCCAAATAGGCTAATTTCTATGAAAAATATGAATACAATCACTATTTAATGACATCTCATTCCAATAATATTTAGAGATAAAGAACCTAACAAAGTAAATTTTAATTCTAAAATTTTTCTAACTTGCATGGTAAAGAATTTAAGACACCAAAAATGGGCTGAAATCATTCCCCTAATTATTTTGAGTTGGCAATATTAACCTTCCCAAGCTGAATAAATTAAGATGCCCTGCCCACTTCTAATTTTCAGCCAAGCAGATTACTTGAGCCAAGTTGTTGATACAAATTCACATTATGACTTAACAACAAACAGTGCAGATCCAAATTAGTTGGCTTCTTCAGAGTCAACTGACCTGGATCTACACTGTTTACAAAGGCTGGGTATATCTGGGTTCAGCAGGTCTAGGGTTAATATGTTTGAAAGCACTGAACTCTACTCTTTTCCTTTACTGAAAACATATTCCAAGTGGTTTTGATTTCACTTGTTTATGTGTTTCAGCAAAAACTGTCATCAAGCTGATTCAGATACAAAACACTCTGTGCAATGTTACTTATACAAGGGGTGGTCATGAAGTTTGTAGACTGTTCCTCTGTTGTCCTTATTTGTCAATTTGTCACGTTACTATGAAACTTAAAATAAACTTTGATTAACATTTTCTAATAAGCGTGTTGTTGAAATACAAATGTATTTATATTATTCACTGAATTATCAGTGTCCATAAAAGTGCCCATCTGCATACCCGGAGCATGTTAAAAATTATGCACTTTTCAACATTTCTTAAATTTATTATTACCACATTTGAATGTGTTTTCTTTAGCATATCACTCCGCCAAATCATCTGCTATCCTATGTCATTTATGACATCGTTACCGGAAAATTTTGATGCTTGTATTTGTTTCTGGTTGAAAGATATAAACATTTTTAACGGTGTTGTCACTAACGGAAATTTCAAAACCATGACTTCAACGGGCTACGTCAGCAGTTAAGGACAGCCATTAAATTTTGCATGGGATTAGACAAGACACCAAGTGATATATGAAAGATTTTATAGAGTTCCAGTATGACCAAGAAATGCAATAGGGCCCTTGTCTTTAAGTGGCATTGACACGACGGTTTTGGGAAGGAGGATGCTCTATACAAAAGGATAATTGATGTAGCTAGCTGTCTAAGGTGACATGTTCTATTTCAGAGAAAGTGAATTTAAAGATATGGTGTACACTGATAGTTTTTAGCTTCTGAACTAGGTGTTTTTTTTTCTACAGAGCATGACATTTTGAAAACAGACTTAGGCATGTCTAGAGTGTGCATGTGCTGGGTGCTGTGACTCCTTAAGGATCACAAGCGGGAAACCAGGGATCGCTGCTCGGAAGAATTCGTCCGCGGGTTTGAGAATGAAGGTGAAATATTCCTAAACCATATATATAGTTATAACCAACGAGACTTGGCTATGGCACTTCGACCTGGAGATGAAATCCCAGTCCTATATATGGAAAACTCTGGGGACCCCTCTCCCAAAGAAAGCAAGAGTACAGAAAAGCAGTGAGAAATGCATGTTCATGTTTTTCATGGACAGGAAGGGCATGATCCTACAGCACCAAATTCCCGATGGCCAGACAGTGACCACTAATTACTATTCAAAGGTAAGCAGATTAACTTGTTAAACTTATTTTAACTAGATCTATTATTTAGATATTTGAAAATATTTGAATTTAATGTTAACAAAAATTATTAGTATGTTAAACAAGAGGGCCATGATGGCCCTGTAAAGCTCACCTGAGTATCATAGCACTTAGAGAACTTGACCCATAAATATTCAAGGCAAACATTCTGACCTAGATTCATGACAATTATATAAATGAGTAAGACAATGTAGCATGCCTAATGGACCATGAAATATAGACCAAGGTCAAATATGAATGACTGCACTCAAGAGGCAATGCTAAGATGTGATAAGTATCACTGGCTGTAGGATCAATAATTACAGAGAAACTGACCTAAATGGAAAAACTTAAGAAAGTGCCAAGTATCACTACCACATGTCATTGGCTGTTGACAGAAATCTGCGAGATTTTGCAAATTTTTAGGGGAGATTTGATGAAATTCTGTGAGATTTTTATGAAAATCACTTTCAAGCTTACATAAGTAAGTTAAAAACCATTATTTTAATGAATTAAGCTTGGGATAGCCCTGCTTATGTCTGATTTATTTCTAGTTCTTCAAAAAATAGCTTATTAAATGGTATGAAAATTCTGTGAGATTTGAAAATCTTATGGGAAACGGGGTTCAGAAGGGCCAAAATTCTATGAGATTTTGTCTCACATTGTGAGATATGGCATGTATGCACTGCTGTAGGACCAACAGTTACCGAGAAACTGACCTAAATGGAAAAACTTAAGAAAGTTACTGGATCGTGAAATATAGGTCGTATGTGACCCAGGTCCAAACTTGACCTAGAAATCATCAAGACAAACATTTTAGCAAGATTCATGATGATCGCAGCTGCTTAGGGCCCTTTGGTTTCGAAGAAGTTTTGTCTTTAAGTTTTAGCTATATAGCTGTATATTAATAAATGACCCCCAGGACACGGCAAATTTGGACTTCAGGGACATGGTTGGTAGGATTTATGTAGACCACAAAACACTGCTACATACTAAATATAATATATAAGCTGTGGGTCTCATGGTTTCAGAGAAGATATTTTAAGTTTTTCCCATTATAAATCTATGGGAGCTTATGACCCCCGGGGAATGACCAATTTGGACCCCAGGGGCATGGTTGGCAGGATTTATATAGGAGACCACTAAACATTGCTACATACTAAATATGTTAGCTCTGGGCCTCATGGCTTCAGAGAAGATTTATGATGGTTCTTTAGCTATATATAGTTCTATGTAAACAAATGACCCCCTGGGGCATGGCCAGTTTGGGCCCTAGGGGCTTGATTGGCAGGATTAATGTAGGGGACCACTAAACATTGCTACAAACTACATATATAAGCTGTGGGCCTCATGGTTTCAGAAAAGAAGAGTTTTTAAGTTTTTTTCCCATGATAAGTCTATAGGAGCTAATGACCCTTAGGGCATGGCCAGTTTGGACCCCAGGGGCATGATTGGCAGGATTTATGTTTGAGACCACTAAATACATAAGCTGTGGGCCTCATTCTTTCAGTGAAGAAGATTTTTTTAAGTTTTTCCCATTATAAGTCTATGGGAGTTAATGACCCTTTGGGCATGGCTAATTTGGACCCCAGGGGCATGGTTGGCAGGATTTATGTAGGGGACCACTAAACATTGCTACATACTAAAACATATAAGCTGTGGGCCTCATGGTTGCAGAGAAGAAGATTTTCTTAAGGTTTTTCCCATTAAAATTCTATGGAAGCTAATGACCGCTGGGGCTTCCCCAATTTAGACCCCAGGACTTGATTGGCAGGATTTATGTAGGGGACCACTAAACATTGCTACATACAAAATATATAAGCTGTGGGCCTGATGGTTTCAGAGAAGATGTTTTTAAGTTTTTCCCATTAGAAGTCCATGGGAGCTAATGACCCCCTGGGCATGGCGAGTTTGGACTCCAGGGGATTGATTGGCAGGATTCATGTAGGAGACCACTAAACATTGCTACATACTTAATCTGTTAGCTCTCGACCTCATGGTTTCAGAGAAGAAGATTTTTGAAGGTTCTTTAGCTATATAGCTCTATTTACACATATGACCCCCTGAAGTGTGGCCAGTTTGGTGCCCAGGGGCTTGATTGGCAGGAATTATGTAGGGGACCACTAAACATTGCTACATACTAAATATATAAGCTGTGGGCCTCATGGTTTTAGAAAAGAAGATTTTTTTTTAAGTTTTTCCCATTATAAGTCTATGGGACCTAATGACCCCCAGGGCATGGCCAGTGTGGACCCCAGGGGCTTGATTGGCAGAATTTATGTAGGGGACCATTAAACATTGCTACATACAAAATATATAAGCTGTGGGCCTCATGGTTGCAGAGAAGAAGATTTTTTGAGTTTTTCCCATTATAAGTAACAGAGCTATATATGGTCATGGCGGCCATCTTGATTTAAGGATCGTGACCATTTTTACAAATTTTAAATCCCCCTTTAACACAAGGCACCACATGAAGTTTGAAGAAATTTGGCCTAGAGGTTTTAGAGGAGAAGTCGTTCAAAGGTGTGAATGGACGGACAGACGGATGGACGGACGGGCAGACGGACGGGGAGTGATTACAATAGCTCATCCGGCTCAGCTGAGCTAAAAACACTCATTAGGTGTTACTGTCACGATTCTTAGTTTGACTTAATTTTGTTACTTCAGGTTCTCAGGTTTGATTTAATGCATGCAGTGAAGAAGAAACGCCCCAATTTCAACCTTCAGCACATAATATTCAACCAAGATAATGCTCCAGGACACAGGGCTGAGTCAAGCCTCCTTGAAATCAACTTCCTTGGTTTTGAAATTCTTCAGCATCCACCCTACAGTCCAGATCTTGCCCCCTTGGATTTTAGAGTTTTCCCAGAGATCAAGGCAGCACTATGAAGCATACCGTTTGAGGACCCAGTGAGCTTCATATGTATATGCAAAATGTTTCCTCATACGACACTGACTGGTCCAGTAATACCTATGCTAAATTGTTACAGAGACAAAGAAAATGCATTAAAACCTTAGAGATTATATTAAAAAAGAGTGACTGAATCTTTAACATTATCACGAGGTCACTTGTTGTACACTGGCATGCTCATTACTGTTATTGTCATTTGCTGTAACTTTTTTATTGCTGAATATTTTTACCTAATATTTATACTTCGATCATGGACAATATATATCAACTTTCAAAAATATATGCCATTTCCACGCATGAAAAGTTGCATTTTTATTTTTGAGAAACAGCTGACAAACTTCCCGATCACCCCTTGTGTATACATGTACTGCATATTCCAGTCAAAACAGTTTGTTAATATTACATCATACTTTTAGCCACCCCCAAGCCCCTGAGTGAAGCTCAGGGTAAGCTATAGTGATCACTTTCTGTCTGTCATATGTAAATATAAAACTAACAGTTGATTTTTATTTTAATTTGCCAAATACAGAAATAAATGTGTGTGTGTGTGTGTGTGTGTGTGTGCATGGATGTGGGCATGTGTGTGTGTGTGTTTGTGTGTGTGGCTTTAGCCTGAGCAGACCACAGAGCTTATCTCAGATAAGGTACTTTTTTCAACAAAAAAGTGACAATATTTTTCTTCTTTCTCCATGAAAATATATGTGTTTATGTTGTGAGTACTCAGTAGAAGGGCCTTGCTAAGGCAGTTCTAATGAGTACCCACAACATATGTTTCCATGGAGAAACGAGAAAGGATATCACTCTTTTCTAGAGCCATGGCAGATGAACTGATGAAAGTTTATTCTTATAATTCTGTAGTATACCATTGTACTAAAATAAACTCTATAAGTAATAACCACAAAGAAAAACAAAACAACACAAAACCCAGTAAGCATGCAACATTGAGACAATGTCGCATCAACAATGATATGCGACATATAAATGTCATATGCCTACTGGGAACATGGAGTTCTGGAATTAATGAAAATAGGTTTACCTTTCTACAATGAACATAAATAAACAAAGAACAATACCCTTTTTAATCTTCCCCAGAAAATGGGTTTGCATTTCATGCAAGCAAACAGTTTTTGTATTTCATAATCACTGGTCAGCATGAAATCTCAACCCCCTATTTTTTGTGAGGTGGAGGGTATATTTTAAAGTCTAGTAGTCTAGTTTGATAACATTTAAGTTCAGGAAACTAAGTGTTAGTTTAATATGTGTACTAGAAAGAGGTACATATAAAACAGAAGAAAAAAAAATTATTATAGGTCTAGATAAGGATATTTTTGTGGCAATTATTCATTTAAAGGAACCAATACACTTTCTGGGAGAGGTAGCTCTTTCAAAATCAATTATGCCCCTTCTGAAAAGGTGTCAACTCTAAAAGAAAAGAATTTGCTCCTCTCTGGATATTCTCTTTTTGAGTACCAGTACACCCCTTTTTCAGAAAGGGTTTGATGTGTAGGAAAGCAAACAGAGTCAAAACAATGAAAATTGTCCCCTTGTGAAAAAAAAAATTGAAAAAATAAATATGACCAAAAGTCCAAAACACATCTTGTTGCTAGTTGTGGATATTCATTGTAATTGCCTTAGTGCTCACTGGAACTGCCTTGGAGATGCAATTCTAGTGAATACCCACAAGATATAATTTGGATCAAAACTAAGAAAAATAGATTGATTACTTCCTTAAACTAGAGATAATAACTTATTTTACATATTTCACATTATCAGATACAAGAGAAGAATAAAAATCAAGCAAAGCTGTCAAAACCTAAGGGAAAATCCCAAGAAGACCAATAACATTGGACTTTAACATTTTTTTCCATACTAGCGAACATAAAACCATGTGACAATGACTTAAACATCCTTGGAAGGAGTCTTAATCATTTCGATTTTACTGTTGACGATGGTCATGAAATTACCCAGCAGGTAAATAATGTTTAAACCAATTTTGCATCAACATTGATGCAACCTAGTGATGTTGCATCAGTTGTCTAAACGTTGCATGCCCACATGACTAACAACATGACATGTTTTCCCAACTACCTTCCTTTATGAAAAACAAGGGCCGTATTTCACTCTTGTGAGTGAAAGAGCAATAATAGCAAAGCTATTTAGCAAATTTGAGATATCACCGACTAATTTTCTTGGCTGATTCAAATGGTTGTATACTAGCAAAACAGAAACAACTGTTTTAAAATTCTAAAATTAACACTGGTCCTGCTGAACCCAGGTATGTCCTGCATGTGCAAACATTGTAGATCCAGATCAGTGAGCCAACTGATCTGCATTTGCACTGTTTTTCATTCAGTATGTGAATTTATATCAACAATCTGGATCAAGTAATTTGATTGGCTGACAACCGCAAGTGGGTATGGAATCTTACTGATAATTTATTCAGAAGAACAAAAAGAACTGATTCAGAAATGAAAAAAAAAAAAAAAAAAGAGCCATGATGGCCCTGTAACGCTCACCTGAGTATCATAGCACTTTGAGAACCTGACCTAGAACTGATCAAGGCAAACATTCTCATCAAAATTCAAAATGATGATATTAACAAGTAAGACAATGTAGCATGTCTAATGGACTGTGAAATAGAGGTCAAGGTCAAATATGGATGACTGCATTCAAGAGGCCATGCTAAGATGTATGCATGTACTAAGTATCATTGGCTGTAGGAGCAATAGTTACTGAGAAACTGACCTAAACACATACACTTCACAAGTACCAAAATCACTCTGTAGGACCAATAATTACTGAGAAACTGACCTAAATGGAAAAACTTAAGAAAGTCACTGGACAGTGAAATATATGTCATCTACAAATCATCAAGACAAACATTTTGAGCAAGATTCATGATGATCACTTAAAAAATGTGACCTCTGGAGCGTCAACAAGGTTTTCATTTGATTTGGCCTGGTGATCTAGTTTCTGATATCAAGTGACCCAGTTTTAAACCTAGAAATCATCAAGACGAACATTTTGAGCAATATTTATGATGATTATTTAAAAAATGTGACCTCTGGAGTGTTAACAAGGTTTTCCTTTGATTTGGCCTGGAGACCTAGTTTTTGACCCCACGTGATCCAGTTTCAAGCTTGATTTAGAAATCATCAAGACAAACATTTTGGGTAAGATTCATGATGATTGCTTCAAAAATGTGACCTCTAGAGTGTTAACAAGGTCTTCCTTTGATTTGGCCTGGTGACCTAGTTTTTGACTCCAAGTGACCCAGCTTCAAATTTGACCTAGAAATCACCAAGACAAACATTTTGAGCAAGATTCATGAAGATTGCTTCAGAATTGTGACCACTAGAGTGTTAACAAGGTTTTACACTGATGTGGCCAGGTGACCTAGTTTTTGACCCCATGTGACCCAGTTTGGAACTTGACCTAGAAATCAGCAAGACAAACATTTTGAACAAGATTTATGATGATTGCTTCAAAAATGTGACCGCTAGAGTGTTAACAAGGTTTTCCGCTAATTTGGCCCGGTGACCTAGTTTTTTATCCCCAAGTGACCCAGTTTTGAACCTGACCTAGAACTCATCAAGACAAATATTTTGAGCAAGATTCATGATGATTGCTTAAAAAATGTGACCGCTAGAGTGTTAATAAGGTTTTCCTTTGACTTGGCCTGGTGACCTAGTTTTTAACCCCATGTGACCCAGTTTTAAACTTGACCTAGAAATTATCAAGGCAAATATTTTGAGCAATATTCATGATGACTGCTTCAAAAATGTGACCTCTCGAGTGTTTCCTTTGATTTGACCTGGTGACCTTGTTTTTGACCCCAAGTGACCCAGTATCAAACTTGACCTAGATTTCATAGGGGCAAACATTCTGGGCAAGTTTCATCAAGATTGGGTCAAAACTGTGACCGCTAGAGTGTTAACAAACTAATTGTTGACGACGGATGACAGACAGAGGGTGATCACAGCTCACCCTGAGCTTTTGCTCAGGTCAGCTAAAAAAAAAATAAAAGCACCGCAAGCATAATACCCCACCATAGCAATTATTTGTTTATGTATTAAAGTTATCGTTGCGAAAATGTCTGGAAAGAAAATGACGGAGGGACAGATAACAATCCTAAACCAGATCTTGATAATATCAATGGACAGATAACAATCCAAAAGGAGATCTTGATAATATCAATGCATATAGCAAGTTTGGTTAAAAGGCCTTGTTATTTACTCAAGTTATCATCCAGCAATGTAAATATGGACGTGTCTCGGGCAGATAACTCTGTAAAAATGTGACGAAATTTGCCCATTAGCAATTCCAAACCTGACCTCCTTACTGTCAATACATATAGCAAGTTTGGTTAAAATCCCTTGTTATTTACTAAAGTAATCATCCGGAAACGAAAATATGGGCATGTCTCGGGCAGATAACTCCGTAAACATTTTACGAAATTTGTCCATTAGCAATCCCAAAGTAGATCTCCTTAATGTCAATGCATATAGCAAGTTTGATGAAAATCCCTTGTTATTTACTCGTTATCATCTGGAAACAAAAATATGGGCGTGTCTCGGGCAAATAACTCGGTAAAAATTTGACGAAATTTGCCTATTAGCAATCCCAGAACAGATCTTCTTAATGTCAATGCATTTAGCAAGTTTGGTGAAACTCCCTTGTTATTTACTCAAGTTATAGTCCGGAAACGAAAATATGGGTGTGTCTCGGGCAGGTAACTCCGTCAATAATTGATGAAATTTGCCCATTAGCAATCCCAAACCAGATCTCCATAATATCAATGCACATACCAAGTTTGGTGAAAATCCATTGATGTTTACTCAAGTTATCATCCGGAAACGAAAAATGGACGGACGTACGACGGAAGGACGGACGAACTCACGGACGACCAACGTGAAACCATAATACCCGCCACTATTGTGTGGTGGGGTATAAAAAAGCCAAGAAAAAGGATCTACTTAGTATTCTATGAGTTTCTACAGGCTGATTATCATTCAGGATTGAAACTGTTTCTCAAATATAATAGTTCTAAAGCATACCTAATTTGTGTGAGCAGCCACCTACAAATATAACAATTGTGTTGTGTCATGCAAAAAGTGGTCTTTGCCCACACATGAACAGCAAAATCCCAGAACAGCCTATGCAGCATGATAAGGACCATGGTTTGCAATGAAAGTGAAGGCACTGATAGTCTGCTTGGATGTGTAGGCTAATCTGGGTTTTCACTTTCTGCATGTGAGTTAACCCATTGTAGACTGAATAGACTCCCCCACACTATATATTGGAAGAGTCCAATTTCAATTTTAGGTATGTACAGCTATTAGATTTTGATATTCCTAGAGAAAATGGCTAAACTGTTTGCAAACAGTGGAAACCTTGATCAGATGCCTCATTCTGTGGCATCTGATCTGGGTCTGCACTGTTTGCCAATTACCCTTTTAGAGGTCTCCAGACTACAATGGGTTAAGGCCCCTTTATGGGTGATAAATTCAAAAGTACAGTAAGTTATTATTGCCATTATCTACATAAAAAATGTACTTATTTTTAACCTTTAGCTCTCTCTGGATAAATTTCTGCAATAACATGAAACAATACTGTCTGACATTTCATGCAAATTGTCTCATGGGATTGTAACTATACTCCTTTAGAGACCATCTGCATGGAATATCAAAAGCTTTAACCCAATTTTCTGGAAAAAATAAGAAAAATATTTTAAAATATTGTCTGCCACTATTTAAATCCAGTATTGGGCTAAACGTTAAATAACAATTTAGGCTGTCATATGAAAAAAAAATGGTTATTCTGCATTTTGCAGTTCTCTAGACATTACAGAATTATGGAATACTGTAGAATTTGTTGGCAAAAAATGGGGGATCCAATCAGATTGCATGAATAAATGTTCATTGTGCCCAAAAATCCCTTTCACATGACATGGCCCATTTTCAGTTGCAACATACTCTAATGACCCTAAGTATTGGGACACTTTATCTACTTACCATACCGGTCCTAAAATTTGAAATATACATAGTCCATTCTACTACCTCTTTGGTGTGTCTAAAATATTGCTGTATGTATGGCAAACAGTGTAGACCCTGATCTGATCTGGGTCTACACTGTTTACAAAGACCTATCTGTTACAATACTTGGGGTTATTACGGTATGTTGCAAGTGACATTTGTGTCATAACTGACTTTTTTTACCAATAACTTATGGAACAAGAGGCAGTACCATATTTACCCTAAGCATTCAGACACCATAAATCATTAACATACTAATATCCTAAAAATATAACAGGTCCATTTAAATACCTGTTCTTGTGTCTAAAATCTTGCTGGATGATTGGCAAACAGTGCAGACCCTTATTGATAGCATTATGTGGCATCTGATCTGGGCCTACACTGTTTGCTCAGGCCTGTCTGTCTGAGTACTTAGAGTATGTACAGTATATACATTGCATTCAGACACTCTGTCTGAGTACTTAGAGTATGTACAGTATATACATTGCATTCAGACACTATAACTCTTAACCCTTGTCCTGCTTAACCCGGATATACCCCGCCTTTGCAAACAGTGTAGATCCAGATCAGTTGGCTTCTGAAGAAGCCAACTGATCTGAATCTGCACTGTTTGCCATTTAGTATGTGAATTTATATTAACAATCTGGATCAAGGAATCTGATTGGCTGACAATCTTAATTTATTCAGCAGGACAAGGGTTAATCATATTCTAAAACTCTGAACAAGTCCATTTTGACCACTTGATGATGTGTCTTAAAAGTGGTTGGCTGAATGTTGGACAGTACAGACCCTGATCAAACTGTTCTGATCTGAGTATACACTGTTTGCTCAGACATATCTGAATACTGTAATCACCGTAAGTATTCGGACAGACAGATCTGAGCAAACAGTGTAGACCCAGATGAGACTCTGCAGAATGCAGTGTCTTACCAGGGTCTACACTGTTTGCCACTCATCCAGCAATTTTTAGACATAACAACAGGTAATAAATTGCATTTTTCCCAATTTTAGAACAAGTGTACCAAGGAGTTATGGTGTCCAAATACTTAGGATATATACGGTATTTAGCATTAACCATTTCAGCCCTGCAGTGCAAAATGATACTTTTGCAAACAGTGTAGATTCATATAAGATAGCTCATGATGAGCCATCTCATCAGGATTTATACTTTCTGCCATTCGGTTTTTGTTTTTATTTAGACCCCTATTTTGAACTCTCCGGGAGTGGATGGGTTAACCTATTAGGTATGGCATACACAAGAGTTTGTAATTTATCATATATTATGCTCAATTATAAGTATATATACTGTACTACATGTATGTTTAATTTATAAAAGAATATGATACATTCTATAGCTTTAATAAACATGTTGTTCTTTTTTTTCACCAGCTTGTTTCTGTACTGCATGTGTCTGTATGAGCTGTATAGCTTAAGGTGATATTCTTGGAAACTGTAAATAGGAAGGAGGACATAAATTATTTTGGTCTGGATCCATTTAGCATTGAGTTAGCATCTGCATGACAATGTCTTGTGTGCATGATGTTTCTTGAATAGATTAGCAGATTTTCCTCAAGGCTGCACAGAAACATCAATAAGACAAGCTTTAGAGCAGATTAGATTTTGTTGACCTTGACCTCATTTTAAGAGTCAGCGCAAGACAAACACTGTCGAATTTAGCTTCAATGCACAGAGCCTTTCATTATTACCACTTCATAGTTTTGATGTGTTGACAGAGACAATAAACACCAAAAGAGCATAAAAACCAAATGAGCCGGGGCACAGCATTTCCTACAAAACTGCATATGTGCCTAGCTGAGACTCAGATCATTCTCTCCCTTCCCCTGATTCAAGAAGGAGAGTTGTTAGTTTCTGGCAAAATAATGTGTACTTGTACTGGTTATAATGGCTTAGAGGACTAAGTCTGACCAGGAAAAAAGTGAGGTTAGGTAAACTGACTGTGGATGCTCAACATGACCCTAATCGGTTGACTGGTCCGTAAAACCACAACTCAAACAAACAAAAACAGGACTCAGATCAGCCTGCACATCTGTGTGTCACATTCTGTGGGTAGCCAGGGATCCAAAGCATCCTCAGGCAGATGGTTCAGGCTGAGTTGCACATGCAATCTTGTAGGAAGTGCTGTGCCCGGGCTCAATCATCTTTAACCTTTCTCATGCTGAGTAAATTAAGATGCCACGCCCACTTCCCGCCAATCAGATTATTTGATCCAGATTTTTTATATAAATTCACATATTTAATGACAAACAGTGCAGATCCAGATCAGTTGGCTTCTTCAGAAGCCAACTGATCTGGATCAACACTCTTCGCTTAAACAGGGCATGTCGTGTTTAGCAAGAGAAGGGTTAAAGTTATGCTAGAATAAGTAAGATAAGTAACTGTATTGAAATGATGCATAACTTAAATCAGTTGTGTTTAAATGACCTTTATGTTCTGTTAAAAGAAACATGGCTGTTTTTCATGTTCAGCTTAACTCTTGTGACAGCCATAGGCGATAATAATAGGCTTTTGCAAACAGTGTAGATCCGGATGAGACGGCTCATAATGAGCCGTCTCATCAGGATCTACGCTGTTTGACATTCAGTCTTTCAGCTTTACATATACTGAAAGGAAAAAGAAACGCAGGGTAGAGTTTTTTCCTTCTTATTTTAACCATTTTTACGGTGTTTATTATAGCCATACACTTTTACAGATTGTCCTGTGAATGTGAACCGCGGGTATACGAGTCTTTGGTCGATGTGCTATCTACCCAGTGTGTGAAATCATTCAACCGTGCACTACACAGTGCACTGCACGGACAATACGGAAAGCCAAAATTTCATGCAAAACAAGCATGTTTAAACCTTCAGCACAAGATTTCCTCACACCATTTGGTACACTTCAACGATACACAATGCTCTTCGATTCTTGTACCGATTTTTCTTTTCATTTTTACGCTACTTTGAACTTTTTTTCAATCATGGTACGATTGACTGATGTTCAGAGGGGTAGGGCAGTTGCGTTGCTGATGCAGGATCAGAGGCAACAGCAAGCTGCCAATCATTTTGGGGTTAATGTCTCAACAATTGAACGTCTTGTTAGATGTTTAAGGGAGACAGGGCATTTAGCAGACCGACCGCGGTCTGGGCGTCCACGCGTGACGTCGCGATGTCAAGACAGGACAATCTGTCCGGCATATTTGCGGAATCGTCATCTCACTGCTACCGAAACTGCCCTTAATACAGTAGGTACGCATAATCGACAAATTTCTCCGAAGATTGTTGGAAGTCGATTGCGTGAGATTGGTCTTTGAGCTCGTCGTCCATATGTTGGTCTGCCTCTGACCCAGGCACGTAGGTTGCGTCGTATGGCGTGGTTGACGGCACATGCGCCCAGGCTATTTCCGATGAGGCAGTGGAGGCGAGTTCTTTTTATAAACGAGTCTAGGTTCACTCTCTATCGCGCAGATGGTTGACGTCGTGTGTATCGACGTCGCGGAGAACACTTTGCCAACGCCTGTGTTGTCGAACGGGATCGGTTTGGGGGTGGCTCTGTTATGGTCTGGAGAGGCATTGCTCATGGGATAAAATCACAGTTGATTATTGTTGCGGGCAATATGACCGCAGTAAGGTATAGGGATGAGATCTTGCGTCCTGTTGCAGTCCCGCTTGTGCAACAACGTAATCTGATTCTGCAGCAGGACAATGCCCGACCACATGTTGCCCGAATTTGTCAGGATTTCCTGGCAAACAATAATATTGCACCACTAGCATGGCCACCGTACAGTCCAGATTTGACCCCAATAGAGCACATTTGGGATGAGCTGGACAGAAGGGTTAGGAAGCGCCGAAATCCCCCCACAACTCTCGCACAACTAAGGAAAGCGTTGAGCGATGAATGGAATAACATCCCGATGCGAACTGTCAATGCTTTGGTTAATCTATCCAAAGGAGAATTAGGGCAGCAACGGCAGCAAGAGGGGGGCACACCCGATATTGATTTTCAGTTTGATTTTGATTTCAAGATTTGGGGGTAGCTACCAATGAACTTCAATAACTCGAGACTTGTTGATCACAAACCAATGAAATTTGGAACTTTTGTTCCATACATGTACCGTTTTGTAATCATAGTAAAATATTTAACAAACCTTTTCAAACTTGAGTGAAATTTAGGAATAAAATTTACCCTGCGTATCTTTTTCATTTCAGTATATAAACTTCCTTCCAATCAATAGTTTATTAAAACAAAAAGCAGACAACAAATGTAATCTGAAATTTGGTGCCAAACGAGTTAACATAGCACCAGATAAGGCACTTTTTTCTTTCAACAAAATAAATTATTGACAGTTTTCTTATATCTGCATGAAAACATATATGTATTGTTACTGAAGCACTTCTTATGAGTACCCACAACAAGGGTTTTTTGTTGAGCAATAGGAAAACTGTTTATCTGGATCCTCCTTATCTTGAGCTAGTATAAAACCAGAAGAAACATATTAATTTGAAAATTTTACAGATCACACGCATATAATTATCTGTAATAATAATGTTATTCAAACAGAAAATACGAACTATAAAAAATATTGAACAAAAAAAGGAAATCCCCTTCTCTCCCCTCTCATTTTTATTTTCAAGCAATTATAATAATTCAAAATTTACATTTATATTAAGTATTTTTTATTTACTTACCTGGATATTTTCCTTGGACAATGACTCTGTCTCCAATCCTGACAACTTTTGATTGAGAGGACAAAACAGCTGTGTCTCTGGACCGACATAGTGCTGGCTCCCTCAGCAGGTCCCCACTCTCACTAAACGTGTCTCGCCAGAACCTCTTACATGGTCCACATGTACACAGAAATGGATCCCTTTCAGGCTACCAGTAATTTAGAAAATAAAAGTGTTATAAATGAACCATGATGTGAGATGCTGTGCCTTCTGATGTGCACCCACACAATGAAGATTCAAATCTGCATGCACATCTGTGCAGTCTGATCAGAGTCTTTGTAGTCGGCATGAAGAAACTTTGCTTCCTTGGCTATCCCAAATGCGCCCAAGGAAGCTTTTGAGCATGCATGAATGTGCAGGCTGATCTGAATATTGGCTGGACATACATGTCCAAATCTACGTTGTCTGACCTTAAACCTCAAATTATCTTACCATAATATATCAAGGAGGTCCAGTGTAAAGCATTCTCAAACACCAAGGTCCAGTTGTTCAAAGCATCGTTAGCTTAACAAGCTCTTAGTGGTAAAAATGTTAACTGTTCTAGTAAGTACAGTATCTAATTCACAGGCATTTTTGCTGAAAAAATGTGAGTAGCTTTTGCATTTGCAAAAGCTACTCACATTTTTTTCAGCAAAAATATTAGCGTATATGCCATATTTAATGCTCAAAGTTTTAACGATACATTAACTAACAACATCGTTAGTTTTGAACAACTGGGCCCAAGTCATTATCATAGCTCCAGATAAGAGAGGTATCCGGAAACAGTATTCATATTCTAATTACCACACTGTGTGCTTAGGTTTTCCAAAACTACTGGGAAAACTTGTGATAAAATATGCAGCACCTACCTATTCTAAGGGTACACTTTAAATCAGCAAAGGACTTATCAAATGATGCTTAGGCGCTGTTTTTGTGGGTTTTTTTTCCCTTATTTTCTTTATAAAAGCAAATGTTATGGGTACTCATATGAATTGCAATTCAAATGGGTACTCATAACATATGCCTTTATAAAGAAGTAGACAAAAAGTACACTGTCAGTAATCTGAAGTATGGAATTGCTTGACTGTCCGCTTATTGTGGTATGTGTGGTAATTAGGTTGAATATGTTATCCAGATAAGTATTTTTCTTATTTTTTTCCAAGAAACTATACGTTGAGGGAACTCTTTAGAAACATCTCTTCAAGGCCCACAATGTATGTTTTTAAAACATACATGTATATTGTAGATATACTCAATAGGAATACCTCACAGAGGTGCTTGAAATGAGTACCTGCAATATATTTTTTCATGGAGAAATAAAAATATCAGTACTTTTTCCGTAAAAAGATAGTATATAAGCCAGCACATGACAAAACCAACAAAATGGCATGTGCGCCCAGGGAAGACTCAGATCAGCCTGGTCTTTGCTGTCCGCATAAAGAAAGCTTGTGCCCTTAGCTACCAACTGAGTGCACAGTGAAGACTCTGATCAGAGTAGGCAGATGCCCAGGCTGATCTGAGTCTTTGCTGGGTGCACATGCCATTTTGTATTTGTCATGCGCTGGTTCATATCTTATCTGCAGCTATGCAAAAAAAAAGTGTCTCCAGGGCACATATGATCAACGCACTGACTGTCTGCTTACAGAACTGTTGGATGCTGGAGAATTTATCAACCGAAAGCAAGGATTATGACCACTGTGCAGATGTGCAGCATGATCTGAATCTGTGCATTTCGCATCTGCAAGAAGACTTTTTTTTTTCATATACTGACTGTCTACAAGTAACTGTAATCTTTACCACTCTATGGGCAAATTCAGCAGATGACAAATAATTAATTGATGCTATTTTTTCTTTCTTTTTTTTCCAGAAAACAAGAGTTGACATTGGAATCAAATTTCTTTTTGCATCTATTAACCCTGTCATAAGACACATAAGTAGATCTGTAAACAACAGAAACTTTAGCAAATATTTGTTTTAAAGAACAACCCATCTTAGAGCGATCTTTTATGTAGGCCGTATTTCCTTCTTGGCAACATTTTTACCATAAATTTTTACTACACTAGTCAATGAATGTATGTATTAAAATGGCAAATTGTCTATCTATCAATTTGCTTCATGGGCACATGTACACATCATTGTGTAGGTATTGGAAAGCACTATACTGGTATTTTCTTAATTTTTTTTTTCAAGTTCCATGTGAATATTGAGCAATGACAAAATAAACAATCCTTTTGGAATACCCCTTGTATGTATCTGTGTGTCTTAACATTTTTAACTGATGCCATCTCCTACAGTTTACAAAGTTGAAACTTAGAAAGACTTCAGATGTGCATGGTCATATTAAAAAGTTGGTCCAACCCCTGTGGGCAGAGCAAAAAGGGGTGGGAACATTTTTAAGAACATCATCTAATCCTAGATAGCAAATAATATTGAATTGTATGAGGAAGAGAATTTTTCATTTGAAGTTTTGCCCTGGGGCAGTGCAAGGGTGTGGGGGTGTGGGGTACTTGAGATGAGATCAAACTTCAAAGTTTTTAGAATATGTTGATTAACCCTACTCCTGCTGAACCCAGATACATCTCTGTACAAACAGTATAGCTCCAGATCAGTTGGCTTCTTCAGAAGCCAACTGATCTGGATCTGCACTGTTTGTGAATTTGTATTAACAACCTGGATCAAGTAATCTGATTGGCTGAAAATTGGAAGTGGGTGTGGCATCTTAATTTATTCAGCATGACAAGGGTTAAGTAAACCAATTCAATGGATTAGAGGAGAGCATATTTTCACTGAAATGTTTGCCCAGATGCAGTTTAGCACTGAAACGCTGGGACACGGTTGATTGGATGCCATCAACCTTGTCCATCTGTAATTTTCAGCAGTTTGGCTGATATGACTGCATCTCTATCAATCTACTTGAGAATTTTTATGTGCACATATTCTGAGGCTGTGTGTCATTTCTTCTGTCTAAAATTCACAATAATTTTACCGAATGTTGCATTCCATTGTTAACAGTTGTCATGCTGAATAAATTAAGCTGCTACGCCCATTCCACCAAACTGTGAGCCAGTCAGATTACTTAATCCAGAATGTTGATATAAATTAACAAACTGAATGACAAACAGTGCAGTTTCTTCTTCAGAAGCCAACTGATCTGGATCTACAATGTTTTCAAAAGCAGGACCTATCTGGGTTCAGCAGCACAAGGGTTAACACTTTCACATACAATGTAACTGGTTTTATGAGACTACTCAGACAACCACAATACTAAACAGACTAACACAATATATATACTAAACCATTATATTCAACTGTTTACTGTTTCAACTATATATATCTTATATACTATATATATCTTGCATGGCCACTTCAATCCTTCAGACAAGCACAATGCTATATTAAAACCATTTATTCAACAGTTTACTGTTTCAAACATATGTAAATATTTAACTAATTAACATATACATTTGATCTTCTCATATGAACAAAGACACTTTTAACCATTAAAGCGCCAAGAAAATCTGCATCTGAAAATGTCGTCTGTTTATGTCGTCTGCTGAATATTCTTGCAAACTTTTCAAACCTATTTTTGCATACAGGCAAACAGTGTGGACCCAGATCAGACTGCTCCTGATCTGGGTCCACACTGTTTGCAAAAATGACTTTTAAAATCACAAGCAGATGACAAAGCAGACGACAATTGTTGTGATTGGCACTTTAAGGGTTAAAATATGTGATAATTAAATTAAATCGCATACATATCAAGCACATTAAAATTTATTATAGCATGTAACATTTATTAGTACATTCAAACCACTCTTATTTTTAAGGCCAGATTTATTAAGCAATCACCATTATTAAGAGGTCACAGTTTTGGTGCCTTGAAAGCAAAACAAGTGTAAATATACCTGTATTAAGCAAGCATTTGTCTTAAGCAACCAGTTTTCTGCTTTCCCTTAGATGCATGCTTACCACAGGTTTGACTGTATCCCTGTATAGCAATGTTTTTAACCCTTTCAGCCCTACAGATCAAAACAGAACAGCAAACATTGTAGATCTAGATGAGACAGCTCCTTACAAGCTGTCTCATCTGGATCTACACTGTTTGCTGCTCTGTTAATGATTTTTGACTGACACTCGATCCTGTTTGCAAAAGTGCACGAGTCCAAATTTCAAAGATGAAAGAGTCCATTTCAGAAAATCTGAGAGGGATGAAAGAGTTAAAGATGTACACTTCCAATAAAACTATACACAATAGCTGTTCTTACTTCTTTTACACATCATCATAAACAAATTATTTAACAACAACAAAGTAAGCATATGGTAGTTATTAGATGCAATAAAGTAAGAATAAAAGCAGATTAAGTTATCATTTCTTAAATAAATGAAAACTGTAATTACCCTAAGTATTGGGACAGATAGGCCTTTGCAAACAGTGTAGACCTGGATCAGATGCCAAAGAACATGGCCTCTGATCAGGGTCTACACTGTTTGCCATTTATGCAGCAATATTTTAGACACACCAAGAGGTAGTTAGAATGGACTATTTCAAATTTTAGGACAAGTATGTAAAGAAGATAAGGTGTCCCAATACTTAGGGTAAATACAGTAAGTGTTTAGACATTTCAAACCACTTACACAAATCAGATGCACACGCCAAAAGCACAAAATTCATCACAATCATTATCTGCTCTATCAAAGTGCATGTGTATTTAATATGGACCTACTGGTTCTCATACCTGTACATTACACTGCAAAAGCAGCAAGTTAGCAAATACTGTATTCAATCTGATAACTGCACATATCTGTAAAAGCCCAAAGTCAAGCATTTCGTAGTCTTCAGATTACAGCCATATATTTTTATCTGCTTCTATATAAAAGAATATGTTGTGGGTGTTCATTTACTTTTATTGACTTATCAAGGCAATTCAAAAGAGTACCCACAACATACGCTTCTATAAAGAAAGTCAGGAAAAAATATCACATAAGCATCATTAAATAATCCTACCATGAAGTCCATGCACTGCTGATCTTTTTCTAAACTGTGTCCTTATTAGGTGGATATTTTACATTTTTGTTTAGTTATTTTGAAAAACCTAACTGCACAGTGAATAGGTCAAATACAGTATACAATAATGGCCCTTTCCTATCGATGAAGCCCATTTGTTCATTTCAATCACAAATTGGTTGTTCAGTTTTACCTGACAAGGATGTTTGTTTTGAAATCAGAAGAACTCCCGATGTTAATTGAGAATGATTGTGAAATATTATAGACAATCTGAGACAATGCAGGATAATGCTCAAATCAACCTGCTTCCATGCAGTCTGATAAGTCTTCACTGGCTTTTCTTTGGACAGCCCAGTATCTAAGGTTTCCTCAAATATATATTGTCAATGACGGCTCTGATCAGACTATGTAGATGTGCAGGCTAATCTAAATCCTACATTGGACTATGTAGGACTGAGAATTGGGCACACATCCAAATGCACATTTTCTCACTGTTGTTCATTTTGTATCAAAATAATTCTCAGTAAAGGCAAATAGTTCCCTTGCACATCAACTTTTGATAGGTAACTGGTCAATTTCTTCAACAACGCCTACCATATTAGATTAGGGGATTAGACTGACATGAGCAAGCGCATGACAAAACCTACAATAAGATGTGTCACCAGCAAAGACTCAGATCAGCCTGCACATCCACGCAGTCTGATCAGAGTCCTCGCTGATCATGTGTCTTCTACAGCCTCCTGGCTATCCAAAGAGGGATAAACGAGATGTAGATGTACAGGCTGATCTGAGTCTTTGCTTGTCACACAGGTCTTATTGTAGGTTGTCGTGCACTGGCTCATATCTTATGTGGAGCCATGGTAAAATGAGTCAATATGATAGTTCGGGGTACTAACTGATATATCTATCAGTTGTAGTTTTTCAGTTTGATTTTTGCAACTTTAAATACGTCATTATTATTTTATCAAGTTTGTTTGATTTTGAGCTGTCCCTTTTAAAGAATAGAATTCTAACCTGCTACTTTCACAATTGTACATGTGCACTGCATTATTACAAAAAATGCATACCCTATAGGAACAGAGGGGTTCTTTTGCATGGAAAGTTCCCATAATGTGTTTGCAGACATTAAATCATTATTTTTTAACATATTTTCAAATGTAAAACTTTTTCACTGAATAGCTAAATGTTGCCCATCATAATACAAACGAAGCCACTAGTCTAAACTAAAACATACCATATTTATCCTAAAAAGTGGGACACCTAAACTTATCATATACTTGTTCTAAACTTTGAACAAGTCCATTTTACTGTGTCAGTGTGTCCGAAAAATGCTGGATGAGTGGCAAACAGTGTAAGCCCTGATCAGATGGTGTGTTCTGCAGCATCTGATTTAGGTCAATACTGTCTGCTCAGGCCTGTCTCTCCCAATACATAGGATTATTACGGTACTAAAAAAATAAATGCCAAGGCTCTGTGAACAGTATTAGAAGATAAACTATGGCTTGATCCAACTGTAATGTATAGAAAAAAGACAATGTTACGCACAAAATTAACAATCACAAATCAGTTGATATGTACTTATGTTCGAATATAACATTTTTAAATGGTCATGCAATGCAGTAAAAGCTGTCAGACTACAGCAGTTAGTTAAGACAATTCAGCAAAAATTAGTTCAAAAAGGCATTAAAATTTCAAGCTACATGTCAAACAACCATCCCCAAGCAAGGAATTACAAAAATACATACATTGTAAATTTGTCTTATATTTGCATGTTCTCCTCCCGATTCACTGCAATGATTTAATTGGGTCATTTGTCAGTTATTTACAGTGATTTAAATTTGCTCCAAACAAGCTGCTCAGTATTATTCAATCGCCAGCAAACATTCTATTCATCTTTAATACATGTATTTATAAAAATTATTACACTTTTAAAATCTGAGGCGAGTGGAAACCTGTCTTGTCACATACATATACACCATTAACACAGCAACTAGCCTGCATGCATACGGATTGCTATTCCTGTTTTGTTTGACAAACAATGGGACAGGATCATTTGTTAAAATAATTGGTCCTATGGTACTGGTTGGCAGACAACAGATTAAAATTCTCAAAGCAGTGTAAAACAAGAGCCCCGCTGAGCGTGGCAATATACGCCCATGGGGTGCTTTTATTAGGAAATGAAATGATAAATGAGCAAGACTTTGTCAGTAACCTTGTCAATAACAGAAACAGTATGAATGGACAATAAAAATGACCCAACCTCCAAGTAAGACCTTGATCTTGATTTGATATCATTGACAAGTGGGTTCTGTATATCATCTTGTTTAGCTGAACACCGAAGTTGCAAGAAAAATCTCCCAGTGGTTTAGAAGATATAGAGGGGATACAAAAATTTACCATTTGAACTTTGACAGTTGCCTTGGTCTGACATCACTGAAAGGTAAGTTCTGCATAATGTGTTGATAAGAGAAATATTTGCCACAAGTTTCATGAAAAACCTACCTACAGTGATTCAGGAGATATGGAGAATTTTGAATCATTGGAATGTGGATTCTGAACATTGTCTTGATAAGGTGAACAGTTGACACAAATTTCATGAAAAAACCTACCAGAGGTTTAGGAGATATGTGGCAGACACAAAATATTAACATTTGAACGTTGACCTCTAAGTCTGACCTTGACATTATTATAATGCATGATCTGCACAACATCTTGATAAGCTCAACATATGACCCAAATTTCAAGAAAAACAAGAGGCCCATGGGCCAGAATGCACTCACCTACATATTTGCAAATGCCATGCAAGTCTTCCAGTATTGCCACAGCAACTGGGACACAAATTTGACATACCATAAAAAGGTCAAAGATCATCCTAGTCTCATCATTTTAACAAACTTGGTAGACTTTGAGTCCCTGATGCTGTATACAAAGATTCAGCCTCAAAGTTTTCTTAGTACTAGAGAAGAAGATTTTTAAGTGTTTTACCATGAACTATTTGAGCAAAGTGTCAACATCCCTACAGAAGGCCCCATGTGAAATCTGGTGAAAATTGGTCAAGTGGTTTCAGAGAAGAAGCCCTTTAAAGATTTCATGATTTTATACCTGTATATAGCACAGGGGCAAGGGCAGATAACCCCCAGGGGGCAAAATTTTGATCTGAACTAAAACGTTTTACTACTTTAATCACACATTGTAAGTTTCAGCCATTAGTCTTAAATACATACTGAAAAAAAAAAATGATTTATTAACCCCACCCCCCACCCCCCACTCCCACATACAAATCTATAGAGATGCAAATTTGACCTTGCCGTAAAAAGGTCAAAGGTCAACTTAGAGTCATCATTTGAACAAACTTGGTAGACCTTGAGTCCTCGATGCTATATACGAAGATGCCGCCCCAAAGCTTTCTTGGTTCTGGAGAAGAAGATTTTTAAGTGTTTCTACCATGTATGGGCATGGCGGCCATCTTGTTCAATTGCATGGAACCATTTGAACAAATTGGCAATACCATTTCGACAGAAGCCCCACGTGAAATCTGGTGAAAATTGCTGAAGCAGTTTCAGATAGGAAGACATTTAAAAATTACAATATTTTAAACATGTATATAGCCCAGTGGCAAGGGCAGATAACTCTCAAGGGACAAAATTTTGATTATAACTAAAATGTTTTACTACTTTAATCACACATTGTAAGTTTCAGCCATTAGTCTTTAATACATTCTGAGAAAATGATTTTTCAACATTTTCCCCATACAAATGCATGGTGACGCAAATTGGACCTTGCCGTTAAAAGGTCAAAGGTCAACTTACAGTCATCATTTGAATAAACTTGGTAGACCTTGAGTCCTCAATGCTATATACCAAGATGCAGCCCAAAGCTTTCTTGGTTCTGGAGAAGAAGATTTTTAAGTGTTTCTACCATATATGTGCATGGCGGCCATCTTGTTCAATTGCGTGGAACCATTTGAACCGTTTGGCAATACCATTCTGACAGACGACCCATGTGAAATCTGGTGAAAATTGCTCAAGCGGTTTCAGAGAAGAAGACATCAAAAACTTGCACAATTTTATACATGTATATAGCCCAGTGGCAAGGGCAGATAACCCTCAGGGGACAAAACTTTGATTATAACTAAAATGTTTACTACTTTAACCATACTTGTAAGTTTCAGCCATTAGTTTTTAATACATTTTGAGAAAATGACTTTTCAACATTTTCCCCATATAAATGTATAGCGACGCAAATTTGACCCTGCTGTAAAAAGATCAATGGTCAACCTACGGTCATCATTTGAACAAGCTTGGTAGACCTTGAGTCCTCAATGCTATATACCAAGATGCAGCCCCAAAGCTTTCTTGGTTCTGGAGAAGAAGATTTTTAAGTGTTTTTATCATATATGGGCATGGCGACCATCTTGTTTGATGATGTGGAACATTTGAACAAACTGGCAATACCATTTTGACAGAAGGCCCATGTGAAATCTGGTGACAATTGCTCAAGCAGTTTGAAAGAAGACATTTAAAAATTACACAATTTTATACATGTATATAGCCTACAGGCAAGGGCAGATAACCCCCAAGGGACAAAATTTTGATTATAACTAAAATGTTTTACTACTTTAATCACTCATTGTAAGTTTCAGCCATAATAGTCTTTAATACATTCTTAGAAAAGGATTTTTCAACATTTTCCCCATACAAATGCACAGGGATGGAAATTTGACCCTGCCATAAAAAGATCAAAGGTCAACCTAGGGTCATCATTTGAACAAATTTGGTAGACCCTGAGTCCATAATGCTACATACCAAGTTTCAGCCTTGAATCTTTCTTTGTTCTGGAGAAGAAGATTTTTAAGTGTTTTTATCATATATAGGTATGGTGGACATTTAAAGACCCATTTGTACAAATTTTCAATCCCCCTTTAACAGAAGGCTCCACATGAAGTTTGAAAAAATTGGCCCATGGATTTCAGAGGAGGTCGTTCAAATGTGTGGATGGACGGATGGCAAGTGATCACAATAGCTCATCCTAAGCCTTGCTTGGACATAAAAATTACCATTTGAACTTAGACCTCTTCTGACATTGACCTTGACTGAGCATCACTGAAATGTGGGTTCTGCACATCATCTAAATACAGTGAACATTTGACACATGTTTCAAGAAAATCCTATGAAGGTTTTAAGAGATATACGGAGTTGACACAAAAATCTTCATTTGAACTTTGACCTCTAAGTCTGACAACATCACTGAAATGTGGGTTCTACACATATTCTCAATACGCTGAACATTTGATTCATGTTTCAAAACCAGAAGCAAAAACTTTATGGAAATTTCCAAGGCGGCATAGCCCAGCTAATAGTTGGTGGACAGCTGTAACCTCGAAACAATATGCGCAACTCCATATCATGGTCTATTTACCAAGTTCCAGCTTGATGGGATGTTAACTGTTAGAAGAGTTAGCTGGAAAAGAAAAGTTTACAAAAGCCAGAAAGAGAAGTTAATAGAAATTTTCAAAGGGTCATAATTCTGCTAATATTAGGTGGACTGTAACCTTGAAACAATATGCCCTGCTTGACAGCATGGTCTATCTATTAACCAAGTTTCAGCTTGACTGGATGTAATTTAAATTGTAAGTGGAGTTAGCCAGAAAGAAAAAATTACCCATAACTCTGCTGATATTTGGTGGACTGTAATCTCGAAACAATATGTCCTGCTCCACATCATAGTCCAACTATTAATCTAGTTTCAGCTTGATCAGATATAAATTGTAAGAGCAGTTTGCTAGGAACAAAATGTTTTATGGAAATTTTCAAAGGGGCATAACTCTGCCAATGTTTGGTAGAGTTTAAACTCAAAACATATTCTGCTCCATGATCACAGTGTAACTGTCTCCAAAAGTTTAGCTTGATGAGATGTAAACTATAGGAGTTAGATGGGAACAAAAAAATTATGGAAATTTTCAAAGGTGCATAACTCTGCTAATATTTGGTACTGTAACCTTGAAATATGTGCTGCTCCACATCATAGTGCTACTATTATAAAGTTACAGCTTGATCAGATGATATAGGAGGAGTAAGCCAGAAAGGAAAGGTTTACAGAAATTTTCAAAGGGGCATAATTCTGCTAGTATTTGGTGGACTGTATCTTGAATCAATATGCCCTGCTCCACATCATGATCTAACTGTAAATCAAGTTTCAGCTTGATCGGATGTAAACTTGGGAGGAGTTAGCCAGAAACAACAAGTTAACAGAAATTTTCAAAGGGTCTTAACTCTGCTAATATTTGGTGAACTGTAACCTCGAAACAATATGCACTGATCAACATCATGGTCTTACTAAAATTAAAGTTTCAGTTTGATTGGACGTAAACTGTCGGAGGTGTTAGCTGGTAGTGAAAAGTTTGCGTTGCTCCACATTATGGTATAACTATAAACCAAGTTTCAACTTGATCAGATGTAAACTGTAGGAGGAGTTAGCCAGAAATGAAAAGTTTAGGGACGAACACCAGACACTGTAACATAATGCATCCCGTTTTTCAAACGGGCATATAAATACAGCAGATAGTGAGCAAAGCTCACATACCCCCGGCCATAGCTATCAGAGGTATGATGAACTATTTTTGTATATACAAATTTCCCTTACTATTGCATGGGAGAGATGGGAAAAAGAAAAAAAAAATCTCAGCATCTTGGTTTTCTCTTACACAACATACTTCATCACTGTCAGGGTTTACACAAAATCTGAAGACTCTGGCTCTAATAGCAGGTGAAAAGTCTGATTGATTTTTATGAGAAACAAAGAAAAATAGACAAATAAAGAGAAGACGCTGGCTCTAATAGTAGGTGAAAAGTCTGATTTTTATGAGAAACAAAGATTTGATTGTGTTGGCGTTTAACGACACGTCAACCCTTGAGGGTCATTTTGTGTCGTCTCCCAGAGAAAGGGAGAAAAGAGATAGAAGAGAGAGTAGAGGCGATGAAAGAGAGGGACAGGGAAGAAAGAGGAACAGGAAAGAAAGTGAAGAAACAGAAGAAATAAAAACATTCCCCCTATACCCTTACCCACTACAAGGATAGCAGGCCTTGCCCAACTGTAAGCCAATATCAGTTGGACGAAACAAAGAAAAATAGAAAAATAAAGAGAATGATAAGCATGAGGATGCTCATTCTCTCTTACACAATACAACCAGCCATATCAAATGTTTGTACCATATTTCAAAATCCTAGGTGCAGAAGTTGCTGAGAGATCTTTGACAAAAAAAATGTTACTGGAGAAAAAGAAAAATGGATAAATAAAGAGAATGATAAACACGAGGATGCTGATTCTGTCTTACATGATACAAGTAGTTGTATACAATGTTTGTACCAAATTTCAAAATCCTAGGTGCAGTAGTTCCTTAAAAATCTTTCACATGGAGTGAGAGATGGAAAAAAGGAAAAAAAGGAAAAAAGAAGGCAAAATAAATTTCATCATTGTTGCTTTCTTTTATAAAATATACTTCAACCCTCAGTAGGTGTATACAAAATTTGAAGACTTTGGCGCTCATAGAAGCTGAGAAATCTGTATGAAAAATTTTATTGTAGAAAAAGAAAAAAGAACAAATAAAGGGAATGATAAGCATAAGGAAGCTGAATCTCTCTTACACAATACAACAAATCATAGCCAATGTTTCTACCAAATTTCGAAATCCTAGGTGCAGTAGTTCCTGAGAAATCTTTGACGAAAAAAATAAGTTAACACACACAGAGACAAACATTGTTACGGAAAAGATGAAAACTATATACACCCTTATACTTTGTATGCCGGGGGTATAAGCATGAGGATATTGATTCTCTCTTACACAATACAACAAGTCATAGCCAATGTTTGTACCAAATTTCAAACTTCTAGGTGCAGTAGTTTCCGAGAAATCTTTGCCAAAAAATTTTATTAGAGGAAAAGAAAAATGGATGCATACAGGGAATGATAAGCATGACAATGCTGATTCTGTCTTACACGATACAACAAGTCATATAGCCAATGTTTGTACCAAATTTCTAAATCTTAGGTGCAGTAGTTCCTGAGAAACCTTTAACACAAATTTCACTGTGCATTATATTGGAATGAGAGATGGAAAAAAGAAAAAAAAAAGGTAAAAAGAAGGCAAAATAAATTTCAGCATAGTGTTTTTTCTTTTATACAATATACTTCAACCCTCTGTAGGTGTATACAAAATTTGAAGACACTGGCTTTCATAGGAGCTGAGGTCTGAGGAAAAATTTTGCGAAAAAAAAAAAAAAAAAAAATGGACAAATAAAGTGAATGATAAGCATGAGGATGCTGACTCTCCCTTACACGATACAATAAGTCCTAGCCAATGTTTGTACAAAATTTCTAAATCCTAGGTGCAGTAGTTCCCACAAAATCTTTGATGAAAGATTTTATTGGAGAGAAAGAAAAATGGACAAATAAAGGGAATGATAAGCATGAGGATGCTGATTCTCTCTTACACAACAAGTCATAGCCAATGTTTGTACCAAATTTCAAAATCCTAGGTGCAGTAGTTCCTGAGAAATCTTTGACGAAAACAAAAAAAAATAACACACACACAGACAAACATTGTTACGAAAAAGACGAAAACCATATACCCCCTTATACTTTGTATGCCGGGGGTATAAGCATGAGGATGCTGATTCTTTCTTACACAATACAAGTCAAAGCCAATGTTTGTACCAAATTTCAAAATCCTATAGGTGCAGTAGTTCCTGAGAAATCTTTGACAAAAAAAAAAAAAAGTAAACACACACTCACACAGACAAACATTGTTACAGAAAAGATGAAAACTATATACCCTTTATACTTCGTATGCCGAGGGTGTAAAAACAACAAAGAAAATGTTTACATTTGCAATCTGTGCATGCATTTGTAGGGTCATTTGCATATGGTCATTGTAGATCTAGCCTTGATGTGTATTACTGAAATCTTACATAACTTAACTTTTTGCATGCTGGGTAATTTTGCATGCTTTTTTGTGGATTTATTTTTTTTTTAAATTAATCTTTTCAAAAAAAAATCTTTCAGGAATACCATCAGAGTGTGAAACAGTTTGGATCCAGTTCAGGCACGACACTTTTTTCAAAGGTTATCAGCAGACAATAAAAGTCACCATTAGCGGGGAAAGAGTTAATTAATAGGAAAATTAATTTTTGAACATCAACAATGCAAAAGAAAACAAAAACCCATCCAGAATATCACTGACAAATATATATACATGTACATGAGGAAATTTTATAACTTGGTTGCTTGATAACTTTGAGCAAGGAACATTCTAAGTGCAACTGTACATGACTTGGTCTAATGATCCCATTCAGATCAGAATCAGAATTTTACTGGTGACAGGTCTAATGACATTCATTCACCAGGACATGTGATATGGGAAATTAGTCCCTAGCTCACATCAAAGAGATAAACCTAGCCACACCATCCTCTGCACCTTCAGCGGAGGAAATAATCGAATCTGGAACAGCATTCCAATTGTTTGAGGGAAGAATGAGTCCTTGTAAATGTCAGTTCTTGCAATGGGGGTCTGAAGTCAATGAATGAGGATTTCTACTGTGCCTAATTGGAGGGATAAGGTCATTTGTTGGAATGCTGGCAGCATCCTTTAGACCTTTGTACAAAAGGATTATTCTACTGTCTCTCCTCCTTTCCTTGTGAGACTCCCATCTTAATATTTCTAGTATTCCAGTTATACTCCCAGTTTCAAAGCTATAATTGCTAGTAACAAACCTAGATGCCCTGTTCTGACCTATTTTGACTTCTTCTTGAAGAACCACACCTGGGGATCCCAAACAACTGCCATATTCCAAAATCGGGCAAACAAGTCCTTAATATGCTGCCTCTTTTACATGCTGTTCAAAGACATTGATAATAATTTTATCTCAGAATGACATCCTAATCTATCTATATCTTTTGAGTTTCAATGGGTCCTCTGTAGCTCTAATTTCAGGACAGCAGACACAGTTATCTGCCAAAAGTCTTATTTCTGAGTCAATGTATTTGGAAATGTACAGTGAGAAAAACAACTGACCAAGAAAGGTCCCTTGTGGGATACCAGACAAAACTGGAGCCCACTCCAAAGTTTCACCATTTACAACAGCTCATTGTGTTCTATAACAAAGAAAGGAATCTATCCACCTGACTGTCATTCCGCCAATGACATCAGTTTTTAGTTTTCAGATTTTTGACACTGCCAGGCAACTAAGTCACATAGAGGCAGCGCCGCCAATGACATAACCAAGTAATTTGCTTTTAAGTAGCTCATGAAAAGGTGTGTCAAAAGCCTTCTTGAAGTCCAGAATAAACGTGTCAACCTGTCCTCCCTTGTCCAAGATTTTTACCCAATATAACAGTGGTCAGCTGACATCTGGTAATCACAGTATGTCTTCAATAGCTGTCAATTTTCATTTTTAAATGTATGATGTAAAGGTACAACCAGTGGGATGGGGATGGGCTTGTAAGGCTGTTTGCACACTTAATATCACAACAAAAGTAAATCATATTGAATTGTATGAGGAAGAGAAGTTTTCAGTAAAACTTTGCCTCTAGAGTGGTTGGGGTGAGTCATGATGGGGTTTGAGGAGGTCTAATTTCTATGTTTTTAGAATAAAACATTGTAGTAAACCAATTCAATGGAAATAAAGAGAGCATATATTTTCACTGAAATTTTTGCGCAGTGGCATTTCAGCACTGAAGCGCTGGGATATGATTGATTGGATTCCGATAACCATCTGATATAGATATAAGAAGAATGCAAACTTGGGCCGGCCAGTATAAAATATTTACAGGCTTATATTCTGTAGAAAGGTAATGACTAAAAGATCTATTTTGGAAAGTTCTAAATCTCCAATCCAAAAGGTGTGCAACTGGAGTGATAAGTCTCTAAAAAAGCCAGTGTCAAATTTTTTAGATATTGTCCTCAGAAGCTTAAGACGAGGATATAGTGGCAGCTGGGAGTGTATTCCAATCTGTATTTGTAACTGGCACTTAATCAAGAATGTGTCACTTCTTACCTATTATGTTTGGACAAATGGTATCTGATATTGGAAGTTTGGTTTGATCCTTTTAGATCCTACTACATAGTAAGAATTAACCTACTTTTTTTCTTACACTTGTAAGGAAATATGGTACTGTTATGTTTTATCTACAGCTGCAGTATATAATGTTTCTTGATTACCCACTGGGGCAGTTTACCTTTAGCTTTGGAATAAAATAGTAGCATTTAGCAGACATATTCTTGTGTGTTCATTACATGGTGTCAGAAGTGGGATTCGAACCCACGCCCACATTTGTGGACCAGATTCAGTGACTTTAGCTGCTGGAGAGTTTTTGTCATACTGCCAATTAATAACTTCCTGCCAGCAAATATGCCTTTCATCAGAAGTGATGGTGAAGGTGACATGCTGTGTTGGCCAGGTGATAATTTTTGTTTGTTAGTTTGTTTATTACTGTGTATTAGATGGGTGCCAGTAGTTTATCAAACTCATCATCATCTTCAGTAATTGCCTCCCTTAGAACTGAGTATTCTCGCAATGGTTTGTTTCCATATGCCATGATTAAAAGCAGGTATATCCAGTTAAAAACAGCTAGGTTTAAAATATTTGTGATGATTAGAAGGTGGAGGTGGCCAGCTGGTTCTGCAAAACCTCCAGGGTTGACTGGCTGACTGTGACTTGTGGACATTGAATCTACAGCACAAGTGGCAAAATTAAATTGTTTTGTTGGTTCAGATTTTTTCCTAATTACATGTATGTTTATCCTGTCACAAATTGTTTTTAATGTGACTGAATTATACAGTTAATTAATGAGACTAGTAGTTCATGACAAGTATAGTCACTGTTACCTTTGGTAGTGTAGTACAAGAAAACTAAACTATGTATCAATGATTTCATGCAGTTGTCATGCAAAATGTCACAAGAAACCACTTGAACATGCTTTTAATTTTCTATTATCTTTCTGATACCTTTAATCTTTTTGTGATTTGTATTTCGCCACTTTTTGACAGAAGTGGAACATAGTCATACTGGGTCTCGTACCATACAGGTTTAAACATTCTTATTTGATTATGTGATATTCATCAGATAATCTGCAACATAAATGAAATATATAATCTTATTGCGTAACATTTAGATAAATATCATATTTATTGCATATTGTTTAGATTCAGTCAAACGTGACAGAAATGAAATGGTTGAGTATACTCAGTGGGAAAATGACGTTTATACAACGTCACATCAACGCCATGACGTTGCATCGACGTTGATTCAATTTTGCGTGCCAGCTGGGTATAATCTCATTTTCTGATATATCAACATGGCTGTACCAATTATTGGCACCAATTAGTTTCCTAATTTACGCATATCGGATTAAAATTTCTTTCGGAAATATAAGAAATTCAGTCACTTTGAAGACATACTTATATACCTCATTATCCTGTGTCCGCATTTCTACGTCATTCCTTCTATAAATTTACTTTGACATGTACGTAAAAAGTACTAATGAATGACATTCGAGCGTCCCGTTGTCAGGCAAGCACTTGATTGCTTCCGCTACCCAGCGTGCAATTATGCTTATACCATCAACAAAATGTATATTTATTCCTATTCATTTTAAATACCTGGGGAAAATAAACTAACCATTTAATGAAAGGCATACTTAATAATTGCTAGATCTAATTTAAACAGTAACATGAGGTAGGTAACAGTTTCAATTTTTTAAATTTTTGTTTTCGTTCTAAGCGACTCATTAATGGAGGAAACTTGTGGCAAAATTCATGCCCGCGATTAAATTTTCAAGAACTGGAAGAGGTTATCATCGAGTTTCAAACCGATCGCGGTACAGTAACTAAAGAAATCATTTTTACTTATGTTTATAAACTTATGTTGACTTACATGCATGTAACAGCTCATTTCTCCGAAAATATTTTTTGAAACCGCCACCCATTTGTTTACTTTTTTTGATCATGTTCATGCATTTCTAGATCAGAACTACCATCAAGACAAGTTAATTTGAATGGGCGGTAATAGCCTAATTCTTTTCCATTTACAGAATTAGACATACAGAAAATAATTGGAACTATCTGCTAATATGAAAAAGGCACTGCTTATGCAAATGCGCTCGGAGCCAACTAACATTTCTAACATGTATCAGATGACAGTAAGATTTTGTTGTCAAAAAGTTGGCCTCACAAATAAAATGATCACAGATATCTCAATTTTGTAATCTCAATTTTGTAATTCGCTTTATTCCAATTTCCAATAGACATAATGCCTTGCGCATAACATGACATCCAGTTGAAACGAAAAAGTAGAAAAAACAATACTGATAGTGTGGTAACTGGTCAACTCGTACCTTAGTCAACTCGTACCTATTTTTGGTCAACTCGTACCCGTTTTGTCAACTCGTACCTCCCAAGTCAACTCGTACCTAGTTTGTTCATTTCGTTCCTAGTTTGGTCAACTCGTACCTTTTAAAAAAGAGATAGTGGACGGATAGATAGATAGATAGAGAGATAGATAGATAGATAGATAGGTAGGTACGTAGGTAGGTAGGTAGGTAGGTAGGTAGATAGATAGATAGATAGATAGAATCAACTATATTTTATATCATTATCATTATGTAGTAGTGATAGGTATATGATACACTTGTACTGCCTTGCAGTACAAGCCGGCTTCTATAGCGACGTGGTAGAGTGTTGGCCTGTCACGCGAACGGCCCGGGTTCGATACCCGGCTGCGGCATAGGTGATTAGAATTTTTTCACCGGTTACATCTGGCGCCCAACGTAAATAACCCCATTTGAAGGACTTGGTGGCCCAAGAGGCTTGGTGGCCTAGTATTGAGTGGTTGCTCAAATTGAGATTCGTGGACGAATCTTAAAATGGAAGGGGAATATGTAGTAGTGATAGGTATATGAGACACTTGTACTGCCTTGCAGTACAAGCCGGCTTTTATAGCGACGTGGTAGAGTGTTGGCCTGTCACGGGGACGTCCCGGGTCAATACCCGGCTGAGGCATAGGTGATTAGAATTTTTTCACCGGTTACAATGATGTATCCTTAATTGACACATTAGTTAAAACATGTACCGATTAATGTAGGTGTGAAAAATGTTTACGATACTGGTTCTTTAATCTTTCGAGAGAGAGAGAAAGACAGAGAGAGAGAGAGAGAGAGAGAGAGAGAGATTTTTTTAAACCATCAATAAGATGGATGGATGGATACATACATACACAGATTCATTTTTTAGCTCACCTGAGCTCTGCTCAGGATGAGCTATTGTGATCACTTTTCGTCTGTTGTCCGTCCGTCCGTTAACATTTTCAAACGACTTCTCCTCTGAAGCCGCTGAGCCAATTTTGTTCAAATTTCATATGGAGCCTCCTTAGGGTGGGGGAACGAAAAATTGCTAAAATGGTCGCGGTCCGTTGACCAGGATGGCCACCACGCCCATATATGGTAAAAACCTTTAAAAATCTTCTCCTCCAGAACCCAGAATGCCTTGGGGCTGAACCTTTGCAGGAATCATCGGGGACGGGAGGTCTACCAAAATTGCTAAAAGAATTATCGTACGTTGACGTTTGACCTTTTTACGGCAATGTCGAGTTTGCTTCCCTGTGCATTTGTATGGGAAAAACCTTTAAAAATCTTCTTCTCCAAAACCGAGCATGCCTTATGGCTGAATCTCTGCATATATCTTCGGGAACAGGAGGGCTACCAAAATTGCTAAAATAATGGTCATACATTGACATTTGACCTTTTTATGGTAAGGTCAATTTTGCTTCCTTATGCATTTGTATGGGAAAAATGTTCAGAATTTCAAACAACTTCTCCTCTGGAGCCTCTGGGCCAATTTTGCTCAAATTTCATATGGAGCCTCCTTAGGTAGGGGGAACAAAAGATTGCTAAAATGGTCACGGTTCGTTGACCAAGATGGCCGCCATGCCCATATATTATAGGTAAAAACCTTTAAAACTCTTCTTCTCTAGAACCGAGGATGCTTTGGGGCTGAATGTTTGCATAAATCATCGGGGACAGGGGGTCTACCAAAGTTGCTAAAATAATGGTCATACATTGACATTTGACCTTTTTACGGCCAAGTTTGCTTCCTTATGCATTTGTATGGGAAAAAACATTTAAAAATCTTATTCTCCAAAACCGAGGATGGCTTGTGGCTGAATCTTTGCATATATCATCTGGAACAGGCGGTCTGCCAAAGTTGCTAAATAATTGTCATACATTGACATTTAACCTTTTTACGGCGAGGTCAAGTTTGTTTCTGTATGCATTTGTATGGGCCCCATACGTTTGTATGGAAAAAATGTTGATAATTTCAAATGGCTTTTCCTCTGGCGCCTCCGGGCCAGTGTTGCTCAAATTTCATGCGGAGCCTCCGTGGGAAGGAGAATGAAAGATTGCTAAAATGGGTATGGTCCATTGATCAAAATGGCTGTCATGCCCATATGTGATAAAATCCTTTAAAAATCTTCTTCTCCATAACCAATAAGCTCTGGGTCCTAATCTTTGCACAAATGATGGGGGACAGGAGATCTACCAAAATTGCTAAAATGATGATTCTATGTTGACATTTGACCTTTTTACCTCCAAAGTCAAATTTGCTTCCCCATTTGTATTGGCCATATACATTTATATTGAAAGTATCGAAGTGACTTGTAGATCAACAGTAGTTAAAATTGTTCTGATTGGAAATCTAAGATGGCCATCATCTGATTTATATATATAATATTTCCCTGCCACTGTGCTGTTTACATGTATAAAATCATGATTCTTCAGAAACCACTTAGCCAATTTCCACCAAATTTCACATTGATCCTTCTGTTGAAATGTGATTGATAGTTTATTCAAATGATCATGCTCCATTGACTGTCAGGCCCATATATTCTTCTTCAAAACTAAGAACTGCTCAAATGATGATATTTTCATTAGTTGCGATGATAGGATTGGAAAAATATTGCATAACATCTGCATGTCTGCAGTGGCTATGTCACTCAGGTGAGCGAATCGTGGCCCGTGGGCCTCTTGTTTATTAATGATATTCGTTATTTAATACATACATGGATGGATGGACAGACACATACATACATACATACATACATTTAGTTTTTTTGATTAACGATATGGGTTCTTTAATCTTTAGATAGATAGATAGATAGATAGATAGATGGATGGATGGATACATAAAGTCTTGACATTTCATGTGAATCATCAGCCTAGCAGATGCTTCACTTGATAATGTCAAGACTTATTTTCTCTGAAAAATAAATAGGCTAATAATAAATAAAAAATTCAAAATGTTGTCTGCTACAAATTTTGCTTGGCGCTTCAAGGGTATATGAATAAATAAATCAAACAATTACATTTTCACAAGTTAATATGTAATTTGACTACTGAAATTAGATACTAATGTACGACAACCCAAAATAGGCATAATTTGAAAAAAGGGTACGAGTTGACTAAGGTACGAGTTGACTAAGGTACGAGTTGACCAAAAGTAGGAACAAGTTGACTAAGGTACGAATTGACTAAGGTACATGTACGAGTTGACCAGAAACGATAGTGTTATGATGACCGCCTTTTGTTTGACTAAAGATGAATTTTTTTCAGATTTTACATTAAAATCACAAATGGGAATACTTTTAAGCAAATAGTTTAGATGGGACTAAAATAGTTCCGACCAGTAGGTTGATTTTCTTACTTTTATCCTTGCAATAATCACCAGGAGCTCCGGGGGAAACAAGTGCAAGATTATATTGTTACTGATGGGTACATAGAATTGCCGGAACATACCGAAACACCAGAACACACTGGTAATTACCAGAACACACTTTCATTGTTTTTGTATTTATAATAATATTGTTCACTTTTATGACTTAATTGCTGTTTGTTTGTGTGTAAGATGTTGTTAATAACAAATTCGAGCTTAGTATACAATTTTACCATTACCACTTTCTGATATCCGTAATTCAGCTGATGACCAAATTATGTACTAAGATTGAATTTATTATTAACTTCATATTTTTCAAAAAAAAAAAAAAAAAAAAAGATTTGACATTGGCCATGCAAATTGACTCCATTGAAGATGATAAACATGAAATGTCAAAAATGTTATCCGGTGAAAATAATAAAAAAATGTCATCTGCTGAAATCTTTACCCACAGTGCTACGGGTTAATATCAGTGTAGTGACTCATAAATGAAATTCTCTGAAACTGATCTGACTGTACAAATGCACCACACTGATATTTACAATTTAGACATAAAAGTGAACATAATTGATATAAAAATAATATATGAAAGTGTGTTCCGGTAATTACTAGTGTGTTTCTGTGTGTTCCGGTATTTCTATGAACCGGTTACTGATGACTAAATCTCAACATCACTCAATTTATACCCGCCATTTAGAATTGTTTGGAAAGTCTATATTTTCACTCTATGAGATAATAGAATAAATTTTTAAATCCCTGATATAAGTTTCAGTAAACTTTACCCTTTATAAAAAGAATTTTCATATATTAAGCAGAGGATTACACTATAAGCCAGTGACTGGCATTTTTGTTGACAAAACTGCAATTTAAAATTAAAAAAATAAACACACAATCTAACATGGTATTAGAGAACTTCATATCACTGATTGATTGATTGATTGAGTGACTGATTGATTAATTGATTGACTTGGGAACACGATGCACATCATAAAAAGTACATTATGTTCTACTCAATGTGACAGGCTCGAGATTGATGGTTTTTTGATACTTGACAGTTATAAATATACCTGAATAAGCAACAAAGTATACAAAGACCTGTCAGCTACACTGCTACCCCGGTATCAGTCAGTAACCCGGGTGTAGTGGTCTGTCACATGGGTAGTATACCAGAATATTGGTCAGCAACAGAATAAACCAAGACCTATAAGCTACACTGTTCACTGGTGTATCAGTCAATAACCCAGAGTATAGCGGCCTGTCACCTAATATGTATACCGGAATATCAGTTGGAGACAAAATAAACAAAGATCTGTCAGCTACACTGTACCCCAAAGTATCAGTCTGTAACTTAGGGTATAGCAGCCTCTCACCTAGACCAGAATATCAGGTCAGCGACAAAGTATAATAAGATTTGTAAGCTACACTGTACCCAGGTATAGCCGTCTTTCACCTGGAGTACACACCCTAATACCGGTCAGCGACAAAGTATACGAATACCTGTCAGCTACACTGTTATCCAGTATATTAGTCTGTAACCTGGGGTATAGTGGCCTGTCACCTGGAGTGTATACAAGCATATCGGTCAGCGACAAAGTATATGAAGACCTGTAAGCTACACTGCTCCCCGGTATATCAGTCGGTAACCCGGTGAATAGTGGTCTGTCACCTAAAGTGTAAACCAGTGAATATCGGTCAGTGACAAAACAAAGTCATTAGATAAACTGTACCCCAAAGTATAAGTCTGTAGCCCAGGGTATAGCGGCCTGTTACTTGGAGTGTATACCAGAATATCAGTCAGTTACTGAGTATACTAAGACCTGTAAGCTACACTGTTACCCTGTGTATCAGTCAGTAACCCGGGGTATAGCCCCCTGGCATTTGGAGTTGGAGTGTATACCAGAATATCAGTCAGCGACAAAGTATATGAAGACCTGTTAGCTACACTGTACCCTGTGTGAGTCAGTAAGGTGGGATATACCGGCCTGTCACCTGGATTGTAGACCAGAATATCTGTCAGCGACAAAGTATACAAACACCGGTGTTGGCTACACTGTTACCCAGTCTATCAGTTGGTAACACAGGGTATAGGGGACTGTCACTTGAAGTGTACACCCGAATATCAGTCAGTGACAAAGTATATGAAGACCTGCCAGCTACATTGTACCCCGATGTATCAGTCAGTAAATTGGGATATACACTTGGTGTATAGATCTACCGGAATATCAGTCAGCAACAAAGTATACGAAGACCTGTTAGCTACACTGTTCCCCGGTGTATCAGTCAGTAACCCAGGATATAACAACCTATCACCCATAATGTTTCTGAAATATCAGTCAGTAACAAACTTACAAAGTATATGAAAACCTGTCAGATATTGTGTACCCTGGAATATCATTCTGTGTATCAGTCAATGATGCAGGGTATGGAAGGTCTGGAGTTCATGCTAGAGTATCAACATATTTATAAGTATGGCCTGAAATATTGTTATTTGTGGAAAGTCATGTTTAGTGACATTCTTTCTCAATTTAAAACAATGCATATACAAGCGCACAAACTAGCATTCCGTATCGATTGATCTGACTAAATGCAGATAACAAACAAAAATGTCATGAATGGGAAAGGGGTTAATTGACTTTATTAAGGGAGACAACACTGTCAAAATTGTATTTGTTCTAGTTTTACATTTTCATGCATATATGACTTATTATTGTAGCCATTTTATTAAAAAACCAAGTTAGTATACTATTTTGGGGTGATGGGTAGTTAAACCTGAACTTATCATCATCAGCTTCAAAATTGTTTTTACACATTCTGAAAAGTGACTTTTCATGTAGGAAGGGACAGAAAGTCACAATAGTTGTCTCCCATTTAAAAGATGGTAGAAAATCTACCAAGTTTTTTGCATCCCTTTAACAGGCCTCACTTTTTATTTTCAGCCTTGCTTCAGATGATGAATCTCTTGTTGAAATTCCTCTAATGTTGAACTCTGATGAAGGATTTGAGATGGATGAGAATGATTCTTTGATGAAACCAAGACGATACAGGCCATATGGACAATCCAGAATTAGCTTTTGGTGCTCCCAGTTTTGGGAAAGCTGCTGTAACAGGTAGTCATCTGTACCTAGGTGTCCAGATATCATACTGTAAAAATTCTATCACACGGGCGTTTATTACAATCATTATCTTTTGTAAAGAGGGAGGTGGCTGCAGTGTTTGATAACTGTAGGAAAAAACTTTAAAATACATTACTAAGTTAAACTTTTACTTCCCTTCCATCCACTTCCTTTTATTTTTCAGATTTCTTTAAAGCAAAAGATTCAAGGAACATTTCTAATAAAACTTTTAAAATAATCCTCCCAGTGGTTGCACTCCTTTTCATTTCTTTCATTTAAATTCAGTATCCTATCCCACCCAAAAAGTTCATTGCTGTCTGCAGTTGTCTTTTAATCTTGAGTGTTTTTGTTGTTAAGTGACACATTTATCAATCAAGAACAGTTAAAGTTGTTATATGCTATCCCAAATTTATACTGGAAAAATATATCCGCATGTTCTGATCATGGACTCCTCTATTAGCTTCCTGTGAAACAGCATTTCAGTGTTTACTTTGCACTGTGTTGCAATCAACACATGCTGTAGAAAAAAGTCTAGGTCTTGTTTACTTGTGAAATCTATGATTTTCTGCTTAAAAATCAGAAAAAAAGTCGGCAATTTAATTCTGTATTTAATATATACATGTTTTGTATGCATTTCTGACAAGAAAATGCTTTGCAATTTAACAAACATAAGTTCCACACCAGATAAGGGGCAGTCACAAACAAACAAGAGAGTCGACGAATGCGGATTATTCCATTATGAATCCTACATTTTGGGGTGCCAAAATGACAGTTGACAAACGCGGATTTATCATTTTCGACTGCCAAAAGATCGTTTTAGCAGTTGAAAATGCATTTTTTTTATTATTAAATTGCTTTGCATTCAGGATTGCCACCTGTCCAGTGTGAGTTTGCTTTTCTCTCTAAGCGGTTTCCTGCCACGATTTCACATGATGTTACTGTTCATGCACACAGTTTCATCATGTGGGGCAAGGGAAATGTACCTTTGTAATCTATACTGGAAATGCAAACACCCCAGAACTATGTGTTGTGGCTGGGGTATATCTGAGCAGACCCATGAGAATCTAGTCTATACAGGGGCTACTAAATAGGTTGTGCGGGACTTAGAAACTGCCTTTTGCCAACATGAATAGCTGTTTTTTGATTTGCAGACTGATATTTGCATAATTATGTGCTAAGATACTATTTAGCTTGTCACAGCTTATCGCCTTTCAAAAGAAAATTGTAAACATCTAAATAAAATGCTTAGTCTGTGATCTCAGTGACAACAGTTGGGCATCCGAAAACATTGTAATGAATCTCCTGTTCAAATATTTTGTAAAGAGAGAGAGAGAGAGAGAGAGAGAGAATTCGGAGACGTGGGTTGTGCATCTGTCAAAATCTATACCAGGCGGTCTGCAAACAAGCAAGGTTATTTGACAAATTGTACCAGATTAGCACATCAAATTAACTGTGAAAAAGGATGTCTCTGAGAAATAGGTAGAATAAGAGCACTTGGAAAAGGCAAAAAGGGCATAGTGGGGTGCAAGAATGGGCAAAATATTCGGATTTTAGTGCAAGAGGCCGGGAAATTAGGGCACTGGGGTGAGCTACCCTGTGGTTCTGTATAAAGGCAATCGCTAGACTAGAAATCCATGTTTATATCTTTTATTTGGATGAAGAGAGAAAAAAGTACTTGTTGGTTCTATTATTATACCCCCGACATACTTCGTATGTCGGGGGTATATAATTTTCGCTTTTCCGTTCGTCCGTTCGTTCGTACATACGTTAGTTCGTTTGTTCATTCGTTCGTCTTTCCATCACAGGGTCAAACTTTTTGCGTTAAAGTTTATAAGACCTCATATTTTGAAGACCCTTTGATGGATTTCATTCATATTTGGCATGATGGTAGATATAGGTCTAAAGTTTCTATCAGCACCATCCCCACCCCAGGGGTGACTTGGGGTCAAAGTCACGGACTTAGAATTTTCGTAAAAAAGTCAAAGTTTTTGTGTTTAAGTTTATATAGCTATATCATCAAGACCCTTGAGGAATTTCATTTATATTTGACATGTTGATAGATATCGGCTTAGCGTCTTACTCGGCATGATCCCCACCCCGGGTGTGACCAAGGTCAAGGTCACGAACTTAGAATTTTCATATAAAAGTAATTTTTTTGTTTAAGTTTATATAGCCATATCATCAAGACCTTTTTAGCTCACCTAAGCTCTGCTCAGGATGAGCTATTGTGATCACTTTTCGTCCGTTGTGCGTCCGTCCGTGCGTCCGTCCGTTAACATTTTCAAACAACTTCTCCTCTGAAACCGCTGAGCCAATTTTGCTCAAATTTCATATGGAGCCTCCTTAGGGTGGGGGAATGAAAAATTGCTAAAATGGTCGCGGTCCGTTGACCAAGATGACTGCCACGCCCATATATGGTAAAAACTTTTAAAAATCTTCTCCTCCAGAACCGAGAATGCCTTGGGGCTGAACCTTTGCAGGAATCATCGGGGACGGGAGGTCTACCAAAATTGGTAAAAGAATTGTCATACGTTGACGTTTGACCTTTTTACGGCAAGGTCAAGTTTGCTTCCCTATGCATTTGAATGGGAAAAACCTTTAAAAATCTTCTTCTCCAAAAGCGAGCATGCCTTATGGCTGAATCTTTGCATATATCTTCGGGAACAGGAGAGCTACCAAAATTGCTAAAATAATGGTCGTACATTGACATTTGACCTTTTTACGGTAAGGTCAATTTTGCTTCCTTATGCATTTGTATGGGAAAAATGTTCAGAATTTCAAACAACTTCTTCTCTGGAGCCTCTGGGCCAACTTTGTTCAAATTTCATATGGAGCCTCCTTAGGGTAGGGAAACAAAAAATTGCTAAAATGGTCACGGTCCGTTGACCAAGATGGCTGCCATGCCCATATATGGTAAAAACCTTTAAAAATCTTCTCCTCCAGAACCAAGAATGCCTTGGGGCTGAACCTTTGCAGGAATCATCGGGGACGGGAGGTCTACCAATATTGCTAAAAGAATTGTCGTACGTTGACATTTGACCTTTTTACGGCAAGGTCAAGTTTGCTTCCCTATGCACTTGAATGGGAAAAACCTTTAAAAATCTTCTTCTCCAAAACCGAGCATGCCTTTTGGCTGAATCTTTGCATATATCTTCCGGAACAGGAGAGCTACCAAAATTGCTAAAATAATGGTCATACATTGACATTTGACCTTCTTACGTTAAGGTCAATTTTGCTTCCTTATGCATTTGTATGGGAAAAATGTTCAGAATTTCAAACAACTTCTCGTCTTGAGCCTCTGGGCCAATTTTGCTCAAATTTCATATGGAGCCTCCTTAGGTAGGGGGAACAAAAGATTGCTAAAATGGTCACGGTTCGTTGACCAAGATGGGCGCCATGCCCATATATGGTAAAAACCTTTATAAATCTTCTTCTCTAGAACCGAGGATGTTTTGGGGCAGAATGTTTGCATAAATCATCGGGGACAGGGGGTCTACCAAAGTTGCTAAAATAATGGTCATACATTGGCATTTGACATTTGGCAAGGTCAAGTTTGCTTCCTTATGCATTTGCATGGGAAAAAACATTTAAAAATCTTATTCTCCAAAATCTAGGATGGCTTGTGGCTGAATCTTTGCATATATCATCTGGAACGGGCGGTCTACCAAAGTTGCTAAAATAATTGTCATACATTGACATTTAACCTTTTTACGGCGAGGTCAAGTTTGCTTCTGTATGCATTTGTATGGGCCCCATACATTTGTATGGAAAAAATGTTTATAATTTCAAATGGCTTTTCCTCTGAAGCCTCCGGGCCAGTGTTGCTCAAATTTCATGCGGAGCCTCCGTGGGCAGGAGAATGAAAGATTGCTAAAATGGGTATGGTCCATTGATCAAAATGGCTGCCATGCCCATATATGGTAAAATCCTTTAAAAATCTTCTTCTCCATAACCAAATAAGCCCTGGGTCCTAATCTTTGCACAAATTACGGGGGACAGGAGATCTACCAAAATTGCTCAAATGATGGTTCTATGTTGACATTTGACCTTTTTGCCTCCAAGGTCAAATTTGCTTCTCTATTTGTGTGGGCCATATACATTTATATTGAAAATATCGAAGTGACTTGTAGATCAGCAGTAGTTAAAATTGTTCTGATTGGAAATCTAAGATGGCCATCATCTGGTTTATATTTATAATATATCCCTGCCACTGTGCTGTTTACATGTATAAAATCATGATTCTTCAGGAACCACTTAGCCAATTTCCATCAAATTTCACATTGATCCTTCTGTTGAAATGTGATTGATAGTTTATTCAAATGATCATGCTCCATTGACTGTCAGGCCCATATATTCTTCTTCAAAACTAAGAACTGCTCAAATGATGATATTTTCATTAGTTGCGATGATAGGATTGGAAAAATGTTGCATAACATCTGCATGTCTGCAGTGGCTATGTCACTCAGGTGAGCGAACCGTGGCCCGTGGGCCTCTTGTATTAAATTTCATTATCCCCTAACTGAAAGGTTGAGCGGATATAGCCATCAACAAGGAATCTGTTCGTCTGTCCGTCAGTCCGTTGAAGTATTATTCATTCATACTTTATTTTTGTCTTAGGGTTAAAGTTTTTGCATTAAAGTTTATAAGACTCATATTTTGAAGACCCTTTGATGGATTTCATTCATATTTGGCATGATGGTAGATATATGACTTAAGTTTTTATCAGCACCATCCCCACCCCAGGGGTGGCCTTGGGGTCAAAGTCACGGACTTATTCATAAAAAAGTCAAAGTTTTTGTGTTTAAGTTTATATAGCTATATCATCAAGACCCTTGAGGAATTTCATTTATATTTGACATGTTGGTAGATATCGGCCTAGCGTCTTACTCCGCATGATCCCCACCCCGGGTGTGACCGAGGTCAAGGTCACGAACTTAGAATTTTCATATAAAAGTAAAAATTTTTGTGTTTAAGTTTATATAGCCATATCATCAAGACGTTTTATTAAATTTCATTATCCCCTAACTGAAAGGTTGAGCGGATATAGCCATCAGCAAGGAATCTGTTCGTCTGTCCGTCAGTCCGTTGAAGTATTATTCGTTCATACTTGATTTTTGTCTTAGGGTCAAAGTTTTTGCCTTAAAGTTTATAAGACCTCATATTTTGAAGCCCTTTGATGGATTTCATTCATATTTGGCATGACGGTAGATATAGGTCTTAAGTTTTTATCAGCACCATCCCCACCCCAGGGGTGGCCTTGGGGTCAAAGTCACAGAATTTTCATAAAAAAGTCAAAGTTTTTTGTGTTTAAGTTTATATAGCTATATCATCAAGACCCTTGAGGAATTTCATTTATATTTGACATGTTGGTAGATATCGGCCTAGCATCTTACTCCGCATGATCCCCACCCCGGCTGTGACCGAGGTCAAGGTCACAAACTTAGAGTTTTCATATAAAAGTAAAAATTTTTGCGTTTTAGTTTATATAACCATATCATCAAGAGCTTTTGTTAAATTTCATTATCCCCTAACTGAAAGGCTGAGCAGATATAGCTAACAGCAAGAAGTCTGTTCGTCTGTCCGTTGAAGCATTATTTGTTCATACTTTATTTTTGTTTTAGGGTCAAAGTTTTTGCATTAAAGTTTATAAGACTCATATTTTGAAGACCCTTTGATGGACTTCATTCATATTTGGCCTGATGGTAGATATAGGTCTAAAGTTTTTATCAGCACCAACAAGGAATCTGTTCGTCTGTCCGTCAGTCCGTTGAAGTATTATTCATTCATACTTTATTTTTGTCTTAGGGTTAAAGTTTTTGCATTAAAGTTTATAAGACTCATATTTTGAAGACCCTTTGATGGACTTCATTCATATTTGGCCTGATGGTAGATATAGGTCTAAAGTTTTTATCAGCACCATCCACACCCCGGGGGTGACCTTGGGGTGAAGGTCACAGACTTAGAATTTTCATAAAAAAGTCAAATTTTTTTGTGTTTAAGTTTATATAGCTATACCATCAAGACCCTTTGAGGAATTTCATTTATATTTGACATGTTGGTAGATATAGGTCTAGAGTTTTACTCAGCATCATCCCCATCCCGGGGTATGACCTTGAGGTCAAGGTCACAGACTTAGAAATTTCATATTAAAGTAAAAAAATTTGCATCTAAGTTTATATAGCTATACCATCAAGACCTTTTCTTGAATTTCATTATCCTCCTACCGAGAGGTTTAGGGGATATAGCTATCAGCATGGAATCCATCCGTCCATCCATCCATCTGTCTGTCCATAAACGCATTATTGTGCACCCCATAACTCCTAACTACCCTTTGAGCTATTTTCAGGAAACTGTCAGGTTGTAGAGGACATTTGGTAGGGTGTCAGGTACAAGAAAGACAACTCTGACTTGGTCCATGAGTTATCTCCCCTTGTCTCCAGAATTGTAAAAATTTTGTGCGAACCATAACTTAAAAACATGTTAACATATTTTCATGATACTTCACCAGTATGTATAGGACATTGAGTAGGCATATCACATTCAAGAATGACACTCTGACTTCATTCTGCACTTTTCTCCCTTGGTTATTTAAATCTTGTGCGGGCAATAACTCTAAAAATTCTTTAAGATATTTTTGTGATACTTTACCGATATGTAGAGGGCATTGAGTAGGCAGGTGACCTTAAAATTTTCATTAAAATTTATATAGCTATATTATGAAGACCCTTTTGTTGGTTTCATTAATATTAAGCATGATGGTAAATATAGGTCTGAAGTTTTTCTCGGCACCATCCCCAAGCTGGGGCATGGCTTTTAAGTCAAGGTCACAGGCTTTTCATACAAATGTCAATTTTGCTTATATTATAAAGACTGATTGATTTCACTAGTATATGGTGATAGTTATAGGGCTAAAGTTTTATTTAGCTCAATCCCTGCACCTGTGCCTAATCTTTGAGGTCAAGGGCTTCATATTATATGTATGTGTGATTTGAATTTTTTCAATGTTATAACATATAGCATACAACTGCCATCTCCAGAGTCAAAGCTACATACTTTGTGCTCTTTAAAAACTGGCGGTAGCACTGGTCGGGGGTATACATGCCCCACTTGGCACTTTGTCTAGTTAAACAGTTTACTCAGAAACTAACTGAGGTACATGTAGCAGCAATACATTTACTAGAAAAATGTGACAAAAATCAGGGATTTTTAGGTCCAGATTGGGGAGAAGGGCTTTTATTAGAGCTTGGGCATTTATTAGAATTTTTACAGTTTTTACCCTAAGTATTCAGACAAACAGGTTTGAGCAGTGTAGACCAAGATCAGAATGCAATCTCTGATCAGGGTCTGTCCTATGTGCAACCCAGCAAACAATTTTTAGACACAGGTAGTAAAATGGACTTGTTCAAAATTTAGGACAAGTATGATAAGGAGTTAAACTGTCTGAGTGCCTATTGAAAATACGGAAGTGAAATAGGAGCCCAAGTATAAATCTATTTATCATAAATCTCATTGTTATTGCATTATTTAAGATACATCACTGGGAAGCCATGGCTCTAGAATGCTTATTTACCAGTAATTCACTTCTATACATTTTGCATAGCTCTGGATAACAGGAGTATCAATATAAATAATTTTCACATTTCTTTTGTGATTCTCTTTACAAGTGCCTAACTAATACTCTTCTAATGAGTTTCTGCAATAAATGTTCATGGAAAAAGTCCAACGATTTCCATCTTGGGATCCAGCCTGTCCTAAACTGCATAGCTATCATTAAGCCATTGGGCATTTTCCTCCAAACCAAAACTTTAGGGGCCATGGGAAGCTGGTCTTTCTTGCAGATTCTGTAGCATATGATCCGTTTCTTAACTGTTTCCATTTATCTAACAATTTTCATCCCCCCCCCCCCCCCCCCCACCCCCCCACCCCCCCCTCACATTAGCATGATGCCGGGGACATATAGTTTTTTTGGTTTTCAGTACCTGGATACATGCATACTGAACTGGTGTACCTATGTACATTCTTCTATACCTAAGGGTGTATGTATGTATGTAGGTGATCCTGTTAGACTTTAGTTAAGGCATTTGTGCCAGGTAGAAACTGAACTTTTATTTAAGGTAGCAACTTGAAACTTTATATGAAAACTTGTCTGTGAGTCTGGTAGCAACATATATGTACAAGAGTCTTTCAGCATGACCTATATTTCATGGTCCTATGCTTTTGTGCTTTAGCTTAATTTACAAGGTTATGGTATTTGTACCAAGTAGAATCTGACATTTTATTGATGATACTGTGTTGAAACTTGTTTATTCTTTGATGGAATTTGAAATAACTTGGCAGAAATGTTAACCATCATGAGATGATATGTCGTGCGCGAGACCCAGGCTAGTTTTGACATCTGACCTCTTAGTGTGATCTAGACCTTGGTCTGCTTGGAGCTATAGACCTGGGTCTTGCACATGACACATCATCTTATGATGATAAACATTTCTGCAAGACAATTTCTAAATCCGTCAAGGAATGACAAAGTGATGGAATAACAGACCCTATTTTTTACCTTTGACCGCTAAGTGTGACCTTGAGGTTGGAGCTATAGACCTGGGTCTTGCATGCAACACACTGTCTTATGATGGAAAACATTTCTGCAAAGTAATTTCTAAATCCATTAATGAATGACAAAGTTATGGACTGGACATGAAAAATAGACTGTATTTTTTACCTTTGACTAAGTGTTACCTTGATCTTGGAGCTATAGTGGTCTGTTTTTCTATCCAACTTCATTTTTTTTTTTTTTTGCTAAATGCTTGTTTCCAGGTTAAGATGGTCCCTGGGCCGGGGCATCTGTGTGATACTGACACATTTCTAGTTTTACATATAAGAAAATGTAGTGAAATGGATTTTTACAAATGTTAGGGTAAGGGTGGTAAGGAGTTAAGGTGTCCAAATATTTAGTGTAAATACAGTGTCATATTTGCTATTTCTTTTACAATATGTATGGTATTTTGAATAATACTCATGAAAATTGTCTTTGTTGTTCTATTCTATACTGCTACAGGCTTGTGAAGAAAAAGGAAAAACATTTTTATTTCTTCTTTAAAATACTTGGCCCAGTTCAAATAATCGTTGGCTTAACAAGCTTGTTAGTGGTCATAATGTTAACTGTTCTAGTATGTATAATACCAGATTCACAGGTATTTTTGCTGAAAAAATGTGAGTAGCTTTTGCAAATGCAAAAGCTACTCACATTTTTTTCAGCAAAAATATTAGCGTATATGCCATATTTAAAGATCAAAGTTTTAATGATACATTAACTAATGACGTCGTTAGTTTTGAACAACTGGGCCCTGGTTTAACCAAAACTCCGTTAGTTGCAAGGCTAAGCTGTTCAATATGATTTTCAGATGTTTAAGATGTTGTCAGAGAAAAAAAGAGTACAAACCAAGAACTGTTCCTGTTGGACTTGAACGGCATTCAGAAATAAAATATCCAAAGAATGTAATCAGAAATCAGAAGTATAGTGTCATCACTTTCATACCAAAGGTAAGAATATTACTGATATCATAGCTCAAGTTAAGACTGTTTTGCAATACCCACAAAACATAGTTCCAGATAAGGTCCTTTTATCAATCAAAACATACTGGATTTTTCGTATTTCTCAACAAAAACATATGTTGTGGGTAGTCATTAGAAGCACCTTGGCGAGGTAGTTCATATAAATACCTACAACATATATTTTCAAATTTTTTACATTTAAGTCAATAAGACCTTATATCATGAAGACCCTTTGATAGATTTCATTCATATTTGGCCTGATGGTAGATATAGGTCTAAAGTTTTTATCAGCACCAACCTTGCCCCGGAGGATAACCTTGGGGTCAAGGTCATGGACTTAGAATTTTCATAAAAAAGTCAAAATTCATTAGAATTATCATTTAAAAGTAAAAATTACTGCATTTAAGTTTATATACAATGTAGCTATATCATCAAGACCTTTTGTTGAATTTCATTATCCCTCAACAAATAGTGTAGCTATTAGCATGGAATTCATTCGTCCATCCATCTGTCTGTCTGTCCAAAGACCCCAAAGCTCGTATGACCTTTGAGCTATTTTCACGAAACTTTGTCAGGTTGTAGGGAGCATTGGGTACAAGAATGACAACTCTGACTTGGTCCATGAGTTACCTCCCCTAGTCTCCAAAAATTGTAAAATTTTGTGTGAACCATAACTTTAAAACCCTTTAAGATATTTTCGTGATACTTCACCAATATATAGAGGACAATGAGTACCGGTAAGTGTATCATATTCAAGAATGACAACTCTGACTCCATTCTGGAGTTATCTCCCTTGGTTATTTAAATCTTGTGTAAAAAAAATTATATAGCTATATTATCAAGACCCTTTCATTGGTTTCATTAATATTAAGCATTAAGGTATATATAGTCTAAATTTTCTGGCGAAAGAATGTGCACAATACTGGTCAACCGCTTAGAGGACTAAGCCTGCCCAGTAAACGTGTGGCTAGGTAAACTGACCACGCTCGACATGACCCCATTGGGTTGACTGGGCCGTAAAACAATATATAGTCTAAAGTTTTTCTCGGCACCATCTCCAAGCTGGGGCATGGCTTTTAAGTCAAGGTCACAAACTTTTCATACAAATGTCAAAGTTTTTGCTTATATTATAAAGACTGATTGATTTCACTGGTATATGGTGATAGTTGTAGGGCTAGTTTTATTTAGCTCGATCCCTGCACCTGTGCCTGACATTGACCTCAAGGGCTTCACATAACGTGTGATTAAAGTCTTTCAATGTTATAACATACATCTTTCATCTCCAGAGTCAAAAAATGGGGGTAGCTCTGGTCAGGGGTATACATGCCCCACTGAGCACTTTGACTAGTTAATTGCATCAACTTGTCGATGCAATTCAAATCAACACCCACAACATATCCTTTTATAAAGAAAATCAGAAAAAGAAAACACAAAAACATTGCATAGGCATCTTTTGATTAAGTCATTAGTAGATCTTTGTTTAAGTATAGCGTTAGTATACATGTAAGTGGATACATAGTTTATCACAAGTTTTTCCAGTAATTTTGAAAATTTAAGTGCACAGTGCAGTAATTAGGTCAAATACAGTAATTAGTCAATTACACTTAGCTGCAGGTCAGATTCTCATATATTTTTTTTTTCTACATGTATATGAAAATGTGTTGTGCCAGCTTATTATATTAATCTTTCTGACTCCATTCAGTGCATACACTAATAGCCAAAATAGAAAGTCCCAGGACTTCCTAGCTTCACTATCTGGAAGTCAAACTTAGCAAAATCTTTTAAATTCTAACAGAATTTTCTCCATAGCATTGCTATATTCCTAATTAAGCGTACCATTTTTGTGCCAAACAAGTAATTTAATCTAAATTCATTTTTATAAATGGTGCAATGTATCAAAAATTGGAAGTTAGGACTTCCAGGCATCCACGTTTGGAAGTGCAGAACCAGTCTTTGAAAGTCTCTGACTCCCAATAATCCCTTAATGCAAGCACGGCTCAGTTTTAATGAAACATATGTTTTTATGAACAAGGAGAGAAAGAGAGAGAGAAAACAGCAGATATTCTTATCTTAAGTCCTCAGAATACATCATGCATACCTGACTCGTTATTATTATAGCTGTTAATATTTTCTACGGTCATTCTCTCCCTTCCGCTGATTCAAGAAGGGCAGTTGTCAGTTTCTGGCGAAAGAATGTGCACAATACTGGTTAACCACTTAGAGGACTAAGCCTTCCCAGTAAACGTGTGGTTAGGTAAACTGACTGCGCTCGACATGATCCCATTGGGTTGACTGGGCCGTAAAACCTCAACACAAACAAAAACAAATTATTATAGCTGTTACAGTACCAAACCAAATTAATATACTGTTTTGACCCAAATGACTCATAGGTTAAACCTTAACTCATCATCATGAAGTCCTCAGAATACAAATATACTGAGTAGTAGTTTCAGCCTTTGACTGTTTTAATTTTTTGCAAATTTATTTCAACCCATTGTAGACTGAATAAACTCCCCCGCACTATATATTGGAAGAGTCTAATTTCAATTTTAAGTATGTCAGTCTACGCGGTGTGTGATTTATATATTCCTAAAGGAAAATGGCTAAACTAATTGCAAACAGTGGAGACACTGATCAGATGCCGCATTCTCCAGACTAAAATGGGTTGATATATTTTGCAGGTGCTGTTTGAACAGTTTAAGTTCTTTCTGAATTTATACTTCCTCATCATGGCATCCTCACAGTTTATACCAGAGATCAGAATAGGGTACCTGTATACTTACTGGGGACCACTGGTAAGATCACTAGAATTTTATATTACACTACAGCCTCTTTATAACACTGGTGCTGGGATCCAAAGCTAAAGCCTTGATAGCTAAACAAAAATGTGGTGTATAGATTATAAATGGTCATTATCCCCACGATTTAGCAATGGGGATATTGTAAATGCCTCCATCCGTCTCTCCGCCCGTCTGCCCACCCATCCGACCATCACTATCTCCTCTTAAACCACTTGGCGGATTTTAACCAAGCTTGCTATATGAATTTCCCTCATGGTAAGGGTGTGTGAGAGCAACATTATTAGTCCAGCCATCTTTCACTCTATTAGCAACATTAGCACAGAGCATGGGGACTTTGTGATGGCATTCCATTGATTGCACAATCTAGTTTTTCTATATAATCTGTACAATTTTTGTTGTGTACAACATTTTTTGGGGTCCACCTTTAATATGTCTTATATCCAAAACCATCATCTAAAGAGGTTTCAGTGTACTAGGTATTGCCGTTATCATAGGTGGACAATCCGTACAGCTCTCTAGGCAAATTCAGCAGATGACAAATTGGTGATATTTTTCTGATTTTTCCCAGAAAGCAGGATTTAACATTTCACGCAAACTCTCTCCAATGGAGAAAAATTCCACAGAAATTAGACTTAGACAATATATGAAAACAAGAAAAATAACATCAATTTGTCATCTGTTGAATTATCCAAGAGAGTGGTAAAGATTTAACTCCTTGCCTCAATTTGAACTAGAAATGTGTTTGTAAAACACTGTGCCCCCAATTGTATACTTGTCAATACAAAATGCCAAAGTTGGGAAGGGGTATAACTCTGATAAAAATTAATTCAATATTTTTCAAAAGTTAATCAGGTGATCAACTTATCATCCCCCATGAGCTCAGCAGGTTTCAATGCCCTAGCTCAAGTAGTTTCTAAGTTATCATGCTCATAAGATTTCATTATGTCCCATATGTTTACAATGCATGAGTTGAAAATTAAAGGCATAACTCTGGAATTACAAATCCAGTGGAAAAAAGAAAAAGTCTGCTTATTTTCCATCTTTATTCCATATATAAAATTTCAAGATCCTATATCTAACAGTATGCTACGTGTGACAAATAGGCGAACAAGCAAAAAGCGGTATGCCCCTCCAACTTCTTCGAAGTCTGGAGCATAACAAATATATTTGGCTACTTAATAAATGGATCAAAAAATGATGGTGGAATGGGTAATAGTGCAGTCGCTGATCAAACTGCTGTCTCATTATAAGCATCATTTAAACTGTCTTTGGCAAACTCTTTACACTATCAGCTAGTAATTTTTTTAGTTTACAGTAGAAAAATGATAGGGGAAAGGATACACTTTCAGGGGAGACAGCTCTGTCAAAAGTATTGTGCCTCCCTTCTGAAAAGAGTTTATTCTAAAAAGAAAGAATTTATTTCAAATAGACCCCTTTCCAGAAGGAGCTTGATGCTCAGAAAAGCAAACAGGAAGTAATAAAAGTTATCTCCCTTGTAAAATGGTGGAAAAATACCAGATATATCTTTTCACCTTAAGTAACCATCATTGAGTGAATATGCAATCCGTTCCATAGCTCCAGATAAGAGGGGTATCAGGAAAATATTTTTCTGATTTCTCCACATTAACATATATTGTGGGTACTCATTAGAAGTGCCTTTGCAAGGCGCTTCTAATGAGTAACGACAACACATATTTTTGTGGAGGAACAAGGAAAATATCTACAATTTTTTTGTTGAAAAAAAAAAAGTGCCTTATACATGCATGTTGACCTAAGCATTCCTTACAAATTATTTTCCTGTAGTGTATAGTATCATTCTTACACTTGTTTTGAAATTCATGAATCAAAATACATTGAGCCACTGGGTAGAGTTTTATAAATTTTATACCCACAAACTGTAAGTGGAAAACTTACAATGTACAATTTTACTGTGGAGTTTATTGTGCAGCTTCTTTTTCCTGGAAAAGGTAAGTCATATTCATAGTTACAGATGAGAAGGGGTATCCACATAGTATTTTTCTCATTTTTTGAGAAAAAACATATGTTTTGGGTACTCACTAGAAGTGTCTTGGACAGGCACTTCTAATGAGTACCCACAGCATATGTTTTTGTCAAGATATAAAAAAATCTCAACACTTCAACACTTTTGCATGTAGGTTCAAAAGACAAAGCACCTTATCTCTAGCTATGGTAACATATAATAACATATAACATGGTCTGGTGGGTACAGTGATACCTGTATGTTGCAGTTTGTCTAGCCTGAGGTCATCCAGAAGCGTGTCCAATGCATTTGTGTGAGATTTAACCACAGAGTACAAAATTTGGTGACTTGCATAGTACTTAGTGTGTGAAATAAATTGTCTCTATTGATCTTTTTCCATCTTTTCTCTCCAGTGTTTTGTGATATTTGTAACAATGTGTCGAGAAGCACTTGATGATTTCCGAAGATACAGAAGAGACAAAGAGGCCAATTCCCAGAAATTCAAAATTTTCACACGTGATGGAGTTACAGAAATACCAAGTTCAAAGATCAAAGTTGGAGACTTGATCTTTGTCGAGAAGGTAATATTATTTTACAAAGTTTCATTAATGTTTACCACTCTCTGGGCTAATTCAACAGACAACAAATTGACAATATCTTTTTTTTTTTTTATTTTGAGGAAACAATTTGCATGAAATGCCAAGCCATTTTTCTTTGTAAAATAAGAATATTTCAAAATGTTTTCTGCTGAAATTTTTACCCAGCATGCAGAGCATTAAAGATCAGCCTTTGGACCAAGCTCTAAGAATTTGGAGATAAAAATAATAATAGCTTTTTCATATCTGCATGAAAATGTTTCTTGTTGTGCATAGGATGACATATATTCTTCATAGATAAGGTAATTGTCTCAAACACAATAAATGATAATAGCAGAGCTGTTTATGATATAAAAACAACAACAACAGGAAAACGTCACTGACAATTCATTGGTAGAATCTTTGAGTTCACATTTTGCACTAGCAAACAGGTTAGACCTGTATGAACTGGTCATCTATATCGTTTCAGACTGATTATTATATTTATGTCCCCCCCCCCCCCCCCCACCACCTAAGGGGAGTGGGGACATATTGATTTTGATTCTGATCCTGTTGGCATTGGCGTGATACTTTCTTCCCTGCACAATATCTTGTGAACCAGTGGTTGGATTCCTACTAAATTTTCATGATATATAATTGGGACATAACAAAAAACTGATTAGGTTTCGGTGACCTTGACCTAATTTTTAATGTCACAGCAGTAGTAAAACTGAAAGTTCATGTTAGGGGGATGTCTGTTTTCTCTGAAAACACTGTTACTAGTTATGTCCCCCCATCATAGAGGGGGGTGGGGGGGGGGACATTGTTTTAAGTGTGGAAACTTTTGGCATCCTTGTCAGCGTTGGTGTAGCCGCTTGTCTGCACTCTTATCTCCTTAATGGATGGATGGATTTTGGCTAAACTTACACAAATTTATCATTGGGTGGGGGAAAATTTTGATTAGATTTTGGTGACCTTGACCCCATTTTCATGGTCACATGAGGGCTTAGATTTTTGGAAAATGGCTTGTCTGCACCCTATCTTCTGAATGTAAATAAATGGATTATGACCAAACTTGCACATCTATATTGCTGAGACATTTAAAAGAACTGATTAGATTTTGGTGACCTTGACCCCATTTTCAAGGTCACATGTCGGCTTAGATTGTTGGAAAATGGCTTGTCTGCACCCTATCTTCTGAATGAATGAATGGATTTTGATCAAACTTGTTATTCTATATTATTGAGATATAGAAAAGAACTGGTTAGATTTTGGTGACCTTGACTTCATTTTCAAGGTCACACTAAGGCTTAGATTGTTGAGAAAAAGCTTTTCTGCACCCTGTCTCCTGAAGGAATGGGTGGATTTTGACCAAACTTGCACAGCTATATTGTTGGGACATGCAAAAGAACTGATTAGATTATGGTGATCTTGACTCGATTTTCAAGGTCACAGGAGGCCTTAAATTGTTGAAAAATGGCTTGTCCGCATCCTATCTCCTGAAGGAATGGATGGATTTTGACCAAACTTCAGCAGCTACATTGTTGTTATATGGAAAAGAACTGATTAGATTTTGGTAACCTTGACCCCATTTTCAAGGTCACACAAGAGCTTAGAATGTTGGAAAATGGCTTGTCTGCGCCCTATCTCATGAAGGAATGGATGGATTTTGACCAAACTTGCACAGCTACATTTTTTGTATTTTGTTGTGACATGGAAAAGAACTAATTAGATGTTTATGACCTTGACCCCATTTTCAAAGGTCCCTTGAGGGCTCAGATTGTTGGAAAATTGCTTGTCTGCACCCTATCATCTCCTGAATGAATGGATGGATTTTGCCCACAAGAATAAACACCACCCCCCCCCCCCCCCAACCCCACATCGATCACACACACTCAAAAAAGAGAAATTGTAGATACAACCTATTTCAACATTATGTCTGTTCAATTTGGAGTTGGAGGGGAGGGAGGGGGGACATACGTTTTCCTCTGAAAACACTGTTCTAGTTAAGATTGTAATTGTTATTCCACCATGTGATTTGGAAATAAAATGCTATTCTATTCTAATCTGTTCTATCATATGGCCATTTTCTTGGAAGGCTTACATAAACTGATACAAAAACTTATCACCTGTATGTCTGACATTAATTCTTTAATCTGACCCTTTGAAGAAGAAATGGGTTTATGGCAACCACTATAGATGAAAAAAAGACCTGTCCATATATGCAGTCTGATCAGTGACTGCTCTATTGAGTGACAGAATATTTAAAGCTGATACAGTATGTTAGTGATCAGCCTAGCTACTGATCAGGCTGCATAGATGCACAGGCTGACTGGAGTCTGCACTGGTCTAGTATATCGTAAGGTCAGTTTCTGATTGGATGGCACTGAAAATTCTTGAGTAAGCTCTAGATATGGCCCATAAGGTAATAAAACTTTTTTCATGCTCAACTCAGCTGAGCATGAAATTATCTCTGCTAATAAACATAAAAATGCAGAGAAATTTTCATGCTCAGCTATGTTTAGCAAGAAAGAATTGGCAATTGTTAGTAATTTGAGATTTATTAGCAGGACAAGTTTAATGCTCAGCTAAGATGAGCATGAAGAAAGTTTTATAACTGCTAGGCAAAGCTTTTTTTCTACTTATTTGTTAATGAAAACAATGTTGTTGGTACTTGTCTGAAACACCTCAATGAGGCACTTCTGAAGAGTACCCAAAGCATATCTTTTTTTTTTTGAGAAATAATATCTGGATTACTCTGCTAAATATATTTATCACATAGTAGCCAAAATTCCTAACATTCGGCATGAAATATCTCACAATGTAGATGATCTACATGCATGAAAATGTGATAAATCAGTTATACCATGGTTCTGTGCATGTACCTGTGATAACCCTCTTGCATTATTGCATCATACATGCCAACGAACCATGGTACAGTCAAACCTGTCTTTGAGGTCACCTGTATTAAGCAATCACCTGTCTTAAAAGGCCACTTTTCAGGTCCCATTAAAGGAAAATACATGTAAATTTACTTATATTAAGCAAGCACCTGTCTTAAGCAACCACTTTCTGGGTTTCCCCAAAGTCCCTGCTTAACACGGGTTTGACTGTATAGCTAAGACATAGATCTCTTGAGGAAATTTTGGGTGAAAATAACCTACACCCCTTACTGTATGAAGCATCAGGATGGCAGTGGTTAGTGTACCTGTCTTTGGATCATGAGGCCCTGGGTTTGAATCCCTCTAAAGGCAGAATTCAACTCAAAACTGTACGGAGATCATAGGTTTAGATAAGGGAGGGTATCCAGCACAAATTTTTCTTATTTCTCCACAAAAACATACGTTGTGGGTACTCATTAGAAGCGCCTCGCCGAGGCACTTCTAATGAGTACCCACAACATATGTTTTCGTGGAGAAATAAGAAAAATTTCAATACTTTTGGATTGAAAAAAGCGCCTTAACTAGTACTATGGGAGATTCATTGTCACCCCTTCAGTGTCTCAGTACGAAATGAGCCAGTGCACGACAAAATCAACAAAATGGCATGTAAGAGTCTTCGCTGTCCGCATGAAGAAAGCTTCTGTCCTTAGCTACCCATTGAGTGCACAGCAAAGACTCTGATCACACTGGGTGGATGCCCAGGCTGATCTGAGTCATCGCTGGGTGCACATGCCATTTTGTTGGTTTTGTCATGCACTGGCTCAAATTATGTTGAAATAGACATAAAACACCAACTCATCATTATCATCTTACTTGATGTCTTGTTTTAAAGGACCAGCGAGTACCAGCAGATATGGTTTTTCTAAGGACAACAGAGAAATCAGGATCATGTTTTATCAGGACAGATCAGCTTGATGGAGAAACCGACTGGAAACTGAGGCTAGCCGTACAGAACACCCAGAACCTTCCTTCTAATGTGGTGTGTTATTCAGAAATACCTGTGAAAACAATTAAAAATTTCAACAGACTTTTCCAGATTCTGATAAAATTTAGATAATTTCTCCATCTAAGTACAATTATTTAATTATACCCTCCATAAACCATATACTATGAGTATACTGTTTTCAAATTGTCCATCCGTATGTTGGTCCATTCATTACATTTTGGTTTCTTGTGAGGGGTATCTTATAAACACTGCTATTTTACATTTCTTGTTGTGTTCTGAGATTTCATCATAATTGTCTTAAACCCTTAAAGCAACAAGCAAAACCACAGCAGACAACTTTTTCTAATTTTGTTATACCTCCCCCACCCACCCCCAACAGTTTGCTTGTTACTGTTTTCATGTTGTCTGTCATTGCATTATGTTTTGGTTTCTGCTTATCATTCTGAATAATTTATCAGAAGGCAGTCATTACCATGCTGGGAGTGTCGAAGTATGGGGGAAGAGTATCTTATAAGCACTGCTTATTGATACTTCTTGTTTGGGTATTTTTTAGAAAAAATAAGGCTTGATATTTTATGTGAATCATTTGCTAGGCTGGGCCCAGTTGTTCAAAGCTAACGACGTCGTAAGTTAACGATTCGTTAAAATTTACATCGAGTGATATGCAAATATTCTGAAATTTTTTGCTGAAAAAATATGAGTAGCTTTTGCACTGCAAAAGCTACTCACATTTTTTCAGCAAAAAATATCAGAATATTGTATATTGAATCTGCTAAAACAGTTAACAAAATGACCCTTAACGAGCTTGTTAAGCTAACGATGCTTTGAACAACTGGGCCCAGATGATTAACATAAAATTTGGAGTCTTATTTTCTCTGAAAAATGAAAGAATATTTTAAAATGTCTGCATTTGTGATTAGGGCTTTAAGGATTAAGAGAAATTTATTATGAGAGCTAAAAAGCTGATTTGTTTTAAGTGTTTGAAGACACAGGGCTGAGTAAACAGTGTAAAATCAGATCAGACATGCCAGAAAGCAGCATCTTATTAGCATTTTTTGACAGATCAAAAGGTAGTACCAGAATAACCCTAAGTATTGGGATAGATAGGCCTTCACAAACAGTGTAGACCCAGATCAGACACCACAGTAAGCGGCATCTGATCAGGGTCTGCATTGTTTGCCATACATACATTATTTTAGTCACAAGAGGTAGTAGAAAGGACTATTTCAAATTTTAGGGCAAGTATGGTAAGTAGATAAGGTGTTCTAATACTTAGGATATATACAGTAAAATGGATTTATTTCAATTTTAGGATATTAAGTTAAGGACAAGATTGATAAGGAGTTCAGGGCCCAGTTGTTCAAAGCTAACGATGTCGTTAGTTAAAGATTCGTTAAAATTTACATCCAGTGATACGTAAATATGCTGAAATTTTTTACTGAAAAAATGTGAGTAGCTTTTGCAGTGCAAAAGCTACTCACATTTTTTCAGCAAAAAATATCAGAATATTGTATATTGAATCTGCTAAAACAGTTAATGAAATGACCCTTAACAAGCTCGTTAAGCTAACGACACTTTGAACAACTGGGTCCAGGTGTTCAAATATTTGGGGTAAATAGAATGTACCGCATTTACCCTAAGTATCCAGACATCTCAACTCCTTACCAAATTTTTAAAATTTGAATAAGTACAATTTGCTACCCGAGATTGTGTCTGAAAATTGCTGGATGAATAGCAAACAGTGTAGACCCTGATGAGACGCTGCATCTCTACTGCTGTCTACTCTGTTTGCAAAGGCCTGTCTGTTCCAACGCTTAGGGTTAATACGGTAGGATGTATTTTATGGGGAAATAAAAAAAAAAAAATCACAGCTTCAGATTAATTTTACAGTTAATATTAGATAAAATTTATTTTGCATCAAAATACAATATATATAAGTTATATTACTCATTACAGTTACTGTGCTGAGGAGATTTTAACAGCATATGTTTTGGTGCAAAAAACAACAAAAATGGTCTGAATGCACCATTTATCAAGGGTATTGAAAAGTTAATTTCATATTCACCCTACCCTAAATATTAGGTTGCATTATCTCCTTTGGATTATCTTAAAGCCTGCCTTGGTGGCTCTGTTGGATGCGCGTCTGACTGAAGCTTAGGAGGTTGCAAGTTCGACCCCTGCTGGGTCGGCAACATTCTCTCATAGAGTTTGATCATGAAATATTTTCTACAGTCATTCTTTGCCTTCAGCTGATTCTAGAAGGGCAGTTGTCAATTTCTGAGGAAAGAATGTGCTCAATACTGGTTAACTGCTTAGAGAACCCCCATTGGGTTGACTGAGCCATAAAACCTCAACAGACTTATCCTAAAATTTGAAAAGTCCATGGCACTACCTGCTGATGTGCCTTAAAACTGCTTGATGAGTGACAGACATCGTAGACCCTGATCAGACGCCAAGGGTGAAGGTGGCTGAGTGGTGATGGCTCTGGACTTCTCATCATGAGGTCCTGTATCCAAATCCTGCTAGAGGCGAAATTCAACTCATGGCTGTACGGTGCTTCATTGCACAGAGCCTTTCATTATCATCCTTCTTTCGTCTGGATAGGACTTAAATAATGTTGAAAGGGACATAAAACACCAAACCATCATAATCTGGTCAGACACAATTCCAGTATATTACAAAATTCTGAAGAGACAAACCATCATAAAAATCATTCTTATGTTTCTCATTCTATTTGTAGGATGTTCTTGATATCAAGGCACAAGTCTATGCTGAAACCCCACAGAAAGACATACACAGCTTTATTGGCACATACAATAGAGTAAGTTAACCCTTGTCATGATACCGTGCCCACTTCTAATTGTCAGCAAATCAAATTACTCTACTTACATGAGGGTAAGTTAAACCTTGTCAAGACGCCATGCCCACTTCTAATTATCAGCAAATCAGATTACTTGATCCAGGTTGTCAATACAAATTCACATACTGAATGACAAACAGTGCGGATCCAGATCAGTTGGCTTCTGAAGAAGCCAACTGATCTGGATCTACACTGTTTGCTAATACAGGGAATATCCAGGACCAGGAGTTAATAATTACAAACTTTATGTGTGTTGATATTTCATTTTTCTTAAAAAAGGAGGTAATCATACATGCCTTAGCTGTTGACAGAAATCTGTGAGATTTTGCAAATTTTTAGGGGAGATTTGATGAAATTCTGTGAGATTTTTGTAAAAATCACTTTCAAGCTTACATAAGTAAGTTAAAAGCCATTATTTAAATGAATTAAGTTGGGGACATCCATGCTAATGTGTGATTTATTTCCAGTTCTTCAAAAAATAGCTTCTTAAATGGTATGAAAATTCTGTGAGATTTGAAAATCTTATGGGAAACGGGGTCCAGAAGGGCCAAAATTCTGTGAGATTTTGTCTCACAGTATGAGGTATGGCATGTATGAGTAATTAGCATGAAATGTATTTACAAATATCATTTGCTGATATTTAAATTCTACAGGTCAAGAGTTTGATATGGGTTCCATAGCCCTAGATAAGAGGAGTATCAATAAAATATATATTGTAGGTACTCATTAGAAGCTTCTAATGTATGTCTTCTGTTGTTCAGAATTTTTCAGAATTTGTGGTGTATGCCTTTTTTTTTTCTTTTTTTTTTGGCAGAAATAGGAAATATATCACTACTTTTGGAATAAAAATAAAAAAATATTGTCTGCTGCAATTGTGATTAGCAATTTATGGGTTAATACACTTTCTGTAATGATGAAACTTTTTAAACCATTTACCTGAATATCTGGGCCAAGTTGTTCAAAGCATCGTTAGTGGTCAGAATGTTAACTGTTCTAGTAAGTACAATATCTAATTCACAGGTATTTTTGCTGAAAACATGTGAGTAGCTTTTGCAAATGCAAAAGCTACTCACATTTTTCAGCAAAAATATTAGCATATATGCCATATTTGATGATTAAAGTTTTAACGATATGTTAACTATAGACATCGGTAGTTTTGAACAGCTGGGACCTGCTTATTTGGAACACTAATATTCAGACTATACATGTATTTTCAGACTGATGATAACAGAGAAAGTGAGTCTTTAAGTATAGAGAACACTCTCTGGGCTAACACAGTGGTAGCGTCAGGCACAGCTCTCGGTGTAGTGATATATACAGGACGAGAGAGCAGGAGCGTTATGAATACATCACAGCCTAAAAGCAAGGTATCAAACATTTTCTCATTAATGCTGTTCCAGAGCTCTGGAGGGGTCTCCAGATACAGTAAAACCTCAATAGCTCAAACATCTTTTGGACCATGGAAATTTATTTGAGATATGGGTAGTTTGAGCAACAGAGGGTTAATCATGGCACCAGACCAGGAAGCAAATGTTGATAATTTAGGGAAGTCTTTTTGATTTTTGTATACAAAAATTTATGTTGTGTGCACTCATAAGAATTGCCATGATGAAGCAATTCTAATGAGTGCACGCAACATTCAATTTCATGAAATAAAAAAAATCCTTAAATATTTGTTTTCTGGAGCTATCGGAAGAATTTCGTTGCAAAAACGAGTTCGAATCATCCAAATGAGCCATCCGGGTTGGAGTCATCGAAGTTTTACTGTAAATATTTGTCTTATTTCTCCATAAAAACATACATTGTGGGTACTTGTCGGAAATGCCTTGATGAGGCACTTATGATCAGTTCGCACAACATACATTTTCCTGACGTGGAGAAATAAGAAAATGAGAGAAAAATCTATACTTTTTGGTGAAAAAAGTGTTTATCAAGAGCTTTGCTTTTCTAGAGTGTCAGACTGCATATCCAGGGGTCGTAAGTGTGAATCCCAGCTCGGCCACATAATTTTCATTGAGATTGATCATGAAATCATTTTCCGCCTTACACTGATTCAAGAAGGGCAGTTGTCAGTTACTGACAAAAAGTATGGACACATGTATTGGTTAAATGCTTAGAGGACTAAGTCTGCCCAAGAAAAAGTTTGGCTCAGCATGACCTTTACAGTGTGCTGTAAAACTCCAACTCAAAAAAGTGCTGCCTTTCTGATAAATCCTGGCCCCAAATTTTCTGCCCGGAAATACTGCATTATATGAAATAACATTTTGCTGGAAAGCATTAGTGTAATAAAGACAAAATGAAATTCTGAAACCCAGAAGCTAATTATGCAAAAAGAACTAGAGCAAGTCGATAGCGCACCATCGCATATCCCCGCACCAGCACCATCGCTTATCTCCCTGCACATCAAAATTCCTAATGCGTTCCTCTAGTCCTCATCCATAGGGCTATTACCTGTGACAGTCTCAAGGTTCTATCTAAAAAAGCCTAAGAGGAGTTGGGTGACAGTCAAAAAATAGGACCCCAAATCTTACTTTTTGACCTCTAGTGACCCCCAGACATGTCCCCCGGGCAAAAGTTTTTGCACCACTGTATTCTACTCTTCATTACCTTCGATTTGATACGCAACATGACTATGTTTGTACAAAATTGATTTTGAACCCTTCGGGGCCACACACCCCTGGCCCTGTCCCCAGAGGTCACATCAAAGTTCTGAATGTGTTCTTCCAGTCCTCATCCATAGGGCTATTGCCTGTGAAAGTTTTGATATTCTAGCTTAAATGGTCTAGGAGCAATGGTGTGATATTACAGACAGCCGTACGGATGGATGGACGTACAGACGGATGGGGGTATCACAATATCCCCGCTTTTTCTCCGAAAAGCGCGGGGATAATAAAAAATAATTAATCGCAGACATAAATAGAAGATTTTTTACACCCTGTAATTTAGAAACAGCAGCAATATGCCAGATATACAATTCACCATATATGCTGATATAGTGTAGCTATGATTAAATTTTGTTGTACTTTGGGACTATTGAGCTTATGCATTATTTGTAAAAGTAGGGTTCCCATTTCTCCAGATAAGAGGGGTTACCCACTTAATATCTTTCTTATTTCTCCACGAAAACATGTTGTGGGTAATTATTAGAAGCATGTCTGTGAGGCACTTCTAATGAGTACCCACAACATATGTTTTTGTGGAGAAATAAGAAAGATATCAGTATTTTTCGGTTGAAAAAAAATCACCTCATCAGGAGCTATGGTTCCACTTAAGGTGCTGCTTAAGGGTGGGTGGAGATGGAGCATGAAGGATATTGCAGTTTTTAATTATCCTATATGAACAGACTCATTCAAACTACAATTTTCCTTCTTTATTTTTTTTTGTATATTCAAAGATCCCCCTTTGATATTATTGTTGCACCTGTGTTAGTGTGGGTGACTCAGGCGTGCAAGCTTCCATCCAATAGTTCCTGCATTTGTCTGTGCACTTACATCCACCTTAGATACACCCTAGCATTCACCTTAACCCATTGTAGACTGAGTAGACCCTCCCACACTATATATTGGAACAGTCCAATTTCAGTTTTAGGTACGTCCGATTATGAGATTTACATATTTCTAGAGAAAAATGGCTAAACTATTTGCAAAAGTGGAGACCCTGATCAGACGCCACATTCTGCGGCATCTGATCTGGGTCTGCACTGTTTGCCAATTACCCTTTTATGGGTCTCCCGACTACAATGGGTCTACAGACTGTAAAACTTTACAGCTAGTTTCACTTCACTGATTGTTTTATCACTGACAACTCTTACTCTTCTGTTGCATGTTTTCACATTAGTACGCAGGTGCAACATAAACAAAGTTTTTTTTTTATTTTTATTTTCATACTATAGTGACCAAACTGCATACAAATGCCACAAGCATGTATAGTTAGATTTTTCCAGACTGGTTCTGTTTAAACAGTCCCAATATACATACTGTAAACTGTAAAAAAAAATGTTAAAACCCGCCCCCCAAAAAACACAGTCCAAGTTGATTCAAGATCTAAATGGTCCTAAACTGAATTGATTCCCAGGTCATTGTGTTTCAGTTTTATGCAAATAATGAAAACTTTGTCCAGAATATGCAATGACATGTCATATTTCATCTCTAACATATTGTTTTGATGTTTTCTTGTAGGTTGGTCTGCTAGATTTGGAGATAAACACTTTAACAAAAGTCCTGTTCACTGCAGTTGTTGTCTTGTCAATTGTTATGATGATGCTCAAGGTATGTGTCTTTTTTTATCCTTTCATCTTTTAAAAGTTGTACAATATCCACACTCCAGACTAGATACACTGGAACTAATTTATAAGAGAGTTTGTTATAAGGTAGTTTAAAGGAGGGCCAAAACAGTCTTGTAGCCAAACAAAAATGTATAGATTATATAGAAAAATGACCATTAATGGTCATTTTTCTGTATAAGTTATACATTTTTGTTTGGAAAAAATGTATATATTATATACAAAAATGACCATTTATGGTCATTTTTCTATAAAATTTATACATTTTTGTTTGGATAAAAAATGTATAGATTAAATGTTACAAGACAAAACAAAAATGCATAGATTATATAATAGAAAAAATGACCATTTGTGGTCCTTTGTTCTATATAATCTATACATGTGAGTTTGTATACAACATGACTGGATAGATAACACATTTTTTGCTTTTGATCCCAGCAATTAAGCAGTTGTGGTGTAGTACTTTTCTTTATCTCTGTAAAAACATACAGTATTTTGTGATATCTCAGAATTTTTCTTGTTTCTTTTGCAAAACATGCATTATTGCATTTAATTAGAATCAGTTCAGTGTATGGATTCTCTTCTGCTTTAATAACAAATATGACTAAACAGCTTTTCCTTGATGCTTAGTATACTTATTAAAAATGTAGCAGATTACATTTTGAAATATTTTTTTATTTTTCCTAGAAAATGGGGTTCAACATGTTATGCAAATTGTCTCCTAATTTGCATGAAATGTCAAACACTATTTTATGGGGAAATAAGAAAAATGTTATCAATGTGTTTGCTGATTTTGACCAGAGAATGCTAAAAGGTTAAAACTAACTTTTATGGACTTGTCCAGACATACATGGATTATCCAGACACACTGAGGACAAGATATTCAGCTTTTTAAACTTAGATCATAGGGGCTGACCATATTTGTGCAGTGAAGATCTCTTCTAGAAGTTGCTTCACTGCACAAATTGGTCAACTCTGAGTAATCTGATTGGGGTCTGTATCAAATGGTTCAATTAATGTATTGGATCCTGTTCAGACAGTGCATATCTATGCTAATGTTGGAAATCTGTAGGATAGTTGCATCATTTTCTGGCCATCACAACCACAGGGTAGATAGATTTTGGTGGAAATACAGTTTCGTTATTGACCATTTTGTCTATACTGGAGTCTAGTGGTTGATTATTGATCATAGCCAATTTTTAGTGGTATTATCCATAGGTCTAGATAAGAGTGGGTATCAGGTAAATAATTTTTCTTATTTCTCCACGAAAAGATATGTTGTGGGTACTAATTAGAAGTGCCTCACAGTCACTGAGGCACTTCTAATGAATACCCACAACACGTGTTTTTGTAGAGAAATAAGAAAATATCAATACTTTTGGATTGATAAAAGCATCTTATCAAGAGCTATGGTATCTTAAGTGTATTACCTTAAATATTCAGACTTGTTAACTCGTTCTTGGAACAAGTCCATTGACTATTTAGGATATAGACAATATCCAGTTTTGCCTTTTCATTGTACATGTACTTATATCTGTCACTTTCTAATTGGGCTGTGCCTAGCAAAAAGGTGTCTTTAAGCATGTGCAAAATGCACATATAGAGAATATTTGATTTTATCAGTGTAAGAGCTAATTTTATTTCATCGAATGAACACCAAATGTAGTATTTTCACAAGTGGCGATAGTCACGAGTGAAAATACAAGTTTTGGTGCTCATAAGTGAAATAAAATTCGATCTTGTGCTAAACAAATCAAATTTTCTGTTTCTTTTATGCTTTTATTCACAATAATTAAATTTCTACCTCTTCTTTGACACGTCGGGAAATTAGTTTTTTTTCCTAGCCATTTCACGTCTATTTGGTCTTGTTCAGCATTTTCAGGGGCATAATACAGTGGAACCGCCACAAAACGGTCACCTGTGATGAGCAGTCACCTCCCTTTAATAGCCATTGTTATCCACTGCCCCCTATTTTACCTCTGATAACCGGTCACCTTCCTCCTCTGGTCAGCAGCCATAATTATGATTTTAGGGCCAAATTCCCACTGTTAAATGGTCAAAATGACAGAGGATCGGAAATTCCGGCGACATAGAAATCAAAAGAAGGAAAACAAATATTCATGGAAATCGCATCTTGCAAAAAAAAAAGAAAAAAAAAAAGAAAAAAAAAAGCAAAGAGAGAAAAACATTTTTATACATTGAAAACAAAATACGGTTATCATTTAATTATTTGGGTAAATAATTTAATTATTTTGATATCTACCTTTTTCAAAAAAAAAAAATAAAAAATATGTAATAAGCAAAATTATTCCTTTGTTACACATTCTTAATTTCTTTTTTTCAAGTACCATGCAACATTGACCTTCAAAGGTGTCAATTACAACGGCATGGCATTTAAAGACTGATTAATTGATTAAAGTGACTATTGATGATTGACCATTGAGGTTTAGGCCTACAGGTAATTGGGATGGTCAAATCACTGAATGCAAATTGCTCAAAATGATTGACACCAGTGTCTTTCGATTAAATAAACAACTCTACTTTCAGTTTCACTATGGCATAGCCCCTATGTGACTCAGATGGCCAGCTACATTAAAAATCTGACTACTACTTCTTCTACAGTTTCACTATTTGCTATTCCTATTCAGTTGACTCGCGTGTAAACATGACTTCAAAAAGGTGTAAACTGATGACTCTAGACGAACACATTAAAGCAATTAAGCTGGTAGAATTGAGTTTGCGTGGGTTGTACATAAATTCAAAAAATGTTGAAATATGGCAAACAGTATGTAATTGTTATTTTGGACAATTCTGGCATTGACAATAAATGAATATAGATAGATACCACTATGCTGAAGAAGCTATTATAATCATAGTATGTATTTCACCAACAGTCCACCGTTTGGGTTAAATCAGTCCTCCAGCATCTCAAAATTGCCAGTTAGTGAGTACCTTCACTGAGCAGCCACCTCCCTTAAGCAGCCAAAATGGGCCATTCTCCAGGGTGGCTGCTTAATAGAGGTTCCACTGTATTGGGTGAAAAACATAGTTTTGTATCGAGAAAATGAGACCAAATAAATTTTAAAGCAATACAACGCAACAAATTGACACAAAGAAAATGCTGCAGTAGGTGATAGTCCACCTGAACTCGCATGCAGAGAAAGTTACATCAGCGCATTAAGTAACGTCAGCGGTTTTAATGTGGAACGTTGACCTCTTCATATAATTTCAATATTTTTGACCCAGAATTTGATTTCAAGAAAACATAAGTATTCCCAAACAGTGAAAATCTGAAAGTCATATTTTGTTGTTTGAAACAGTGAAATTATTGATTTTTGATTTCACTAAGAAATCTCTATATTTCACTGAAAAGCATAAAAGAAATTCTCAGTCTCATCTGGGCATTTGCTCTCCATTGATGTATAGTGTCCAATGATTCTGTTAGCAGATTTTAAAGGCCCTGAACAGACTGTGTGGATGTGCAGGCTGATCTGGTCCTTAGCTCTCCGCATTTGCCCAAAGACACGTTTTTGCATGGGGCAGCCCAAATATGAATACACATCATAGCTGTGATTTCACTAAATCAACAGCAGGTTTTATATCAAAGGTGAGTAGGGGGGTCCTGAACAGCTTCCATATCACTGCTCTCTGATTCTTTCCCAGTTTGCACATATTCAAACCTATTTTCATATTTACCATAGAAGTTCAGATACTTTAATTCATTAACAATTAACATTCTTATTAAAAAGTTTGAACAAGTCTATTTGACTGCTTGGTGTTGTATGTAAAATATTGTGATGTACCGGTAATGGCAAACAGTGGTAACCCTGATTAAACTGTTCATACCTGGTAAATATGGTGTATCTTATGTTTCAGGGCTGGGGCGGTCCATGGTACAGATACTTGTTTAGGTTTATTCTTCTGTTTTCCTACATCATTCCAATCAGGTGAGTAAAGGTTTTACGGCCCAGTTAACCTATTAAGGTCATGTCGAGCCAGTACCTATCAGGTGAGTAAAGCAAATAATGTTACCTTTAAATATCAGCAATTCATTTAAATGTGTTATTTTAGACAATTCCTATCAGGTCAGTAAAGCAAATCATGTTAACGAGTATTAGCCTTTACAAAAAGCTTGGCCTGTGTTTAGCACATAATATAATGCTAAAACTGATTGAAGACTGACAACAAAATGTCAAGTTTCATGTTAATCCATCAAGTAGTCTCCAAAGGTATAATGAACAGTGACTGCACCATGAAATACATGTCATAGTAAAGTAAATAATGGTACATTTCACTATAAGCAGAGTACATTTTAAAATATATTACAAAAGGCTCCTGAAAGGAAACCATTTAAGTCCATAGGGAAGTAAACAATGAAAGTGGATTTAACTGTTTCATCCATACAGACCAATACAAATACCTTTGCAAACAGTGCAGATCCAGATGAGATGGCTCGTAACAAGCCATCTCATCAGGATCTACACTGTTTGCCACTCAGTTATTGATTTTTGATTGAAACCTGTTTACAGCAATGGATGTGTCCAAATTCAGAAGTGGAAGAGTCCACTTAAGATACTGAGGGTTGAAAGGGTTAATATTTAATTTTCATGCCAAAAATCTGTGTCAGTAGATTAGCCCCAGCATGAGAAAAAAATTGTTTACATGCGCTGTAATTCCTTATGCACTTTTGTTTATAAATACAGTATTGGATGGTTCCTATAGTTTGATAAAATGCTTTTATTTTTTATCCAAAAGGTATCAGTATATTTTTGTATTTCTTCATGATGTTATAACTCATCAGGCTCACCATGGCAAAGCCTTTTCAGTGAAATATATTTTGATGTAGAAATAAGAAAAAATATTTAACTGGATATGAATGAAATGTTGAATCCTGTTTTCTGGGAAAAATAAGAAAAACATCACCAGTTTGTTTTCTGCAAAATTAGCCCATAGAGTGGTAAAGGTTAACTGCGCAATATTCATGTTAGACTATTTTTTCCTTTATTACAGTTTACGTGTTAACCTGGATATGGGTAAAGCAGCATATTCATGGATGATCACTCGTGATAAGACCATACCTGGCACTGTGGTACGGTCAACTACCATACCAGAAGAGCTTGGAAGGATAAGTTACTTACTCTCAGACAAGACTGGTACTCTCACACAGAATGAAATGGTAAGACTTTATATGTATGAAATTTTTATATAATAAGACTGACTCCAGTTTTTGTTCTTACATGTGTTCTTTGCACCCAATGTATTTATATTTTTTATATAAAAATAAAAAATACTTTTATACCGTAAGTATTTGGACAGACAGGCCTGAGCAAACAGTGTAGACCCAGATGAGATGCCACAGAATGGGGCATCTGATCAGGGTGTGCCCTGTTTGCCACTCAGCCAGGAATTTTTAGACAAATCTGTAGGTAGTAAAATGGACTGATTCAAATTTTAGGACAAATATAGTATTAAAGGAGTTAAGGTGTCTGAATACTTCGGATAAATATGGTATGTATGAAACCTCAAATAATAAAACTGAGACTCCAATTTTTTTTTCTTTTATGTGCCCTTTCATTCAATGGCAGCCTTTTTATATTTTTCATACAAAAACTTTTATATCATATTTACAGTAAGTATTCTGACAGACAGGCCTGAGTAAGCACTGTAGACCTAGATGAGACGCCGCAGAACATGGCATCAGATCGGGGTCTACTCTTTACCACTCATCTAGCAATTTTTAGACACAACAACAGGTAGTAAATTGTACTTGTTCAAATCTAAGGACAAATATGGTAAGTAGATACAGTGTCCGAATACTTAGCCTAAATACAGTAAATACCTGAAAATCTGGCTAACCATATATTTTATAAATATTAAGGCAGCGGTGCCTGAGCAAAAAATGATTTGATGAGGGCCTATACTATTTTTCATACAGCAAGCTTTTAGACTGTCAGGTAGTCAGAGCGATTTGGTAAAATGTATGATAAGTATAATAAGGTGTTACAACCTCCAAGGGTAATTACTAGGGCTGGCTAATCAGGGCTAAAAAGATAATGGATTATCAGTCCTGCTATTTTGGTTGATAATTGATTAGTAATCATTGAATATTTGATCATAGTCTTACCTTTCTGGTTTACTATCTGAGCATGACTCTTACCATATATATTCAGACTGACAGGCCTGAGCAAACAGTATAGACCCAGTTGAAATGCTGCAGAATGACATCTCATCAGGGTCTGCACTGTTTGCCACTCATCCATTTACTTTTAGACACAATATTGGGTAGTAAAGAGTACTTGTTCAATTTTTAAACACATATGGTAAACAGTTGAGGTGTCCAAATCCTTAGGGTAAATATCAATGGTAATGTAACAGCCACAGAAATCAAATAATGGATTATTAGCAAATCAGTAACGATAATCATTTTTGTGGACTTTATCGATCAATTGATTATCAGATTAATTGTGCCAGCTCTAGTAATTATAGTATGCCATACTTGTGTGCTAAGGTGACTTAATACACCTAGTAGATTTTCCACCATTTTCAAAAGGGGACAAATTTTGTGACTTCCTGGTTGCATTCTCATATATCAAAGTCCCTTCTGAAAGGTGTCTAATCTACTTGCAAAGAAATTACTCACATGGGAGCAGATTCTTTCCTTTTAGAGAAAATCTTGTTTCAGGAAGGAGACAAAAACAATTTAACAAAGCTACCTCCCTAAAAGTGTATACAGTCGACTCTTGTTATCTCGAATTCCAAGGGGCCCTCTAAAACATCGCGATATCCATACCGTAACATATTGTATTTGCGGAATTGAGGAAAACAATAAATTGAACAACCACATTTCACAAATGAATATGTAATTTGACTCCTGTAGTTAGAGATATATTGAAAATATTGTGGAAAAGAGGAAAATTTCTCCTCTTTTTCCACAATATTTTGTTACCTGTTGTTAGATTTCCATGTCAAAACAGGGACCAGATTTTCACTTCGAGATAAAGGGTTATTTGAGATAAGCGAGATCAATATAACAAGAGTTGACTACATTTCCCTTAATAGCAAAGACCCAGATAAGCCTGTCCAGGCTTCTACTATTCAATATTTGGATTCTGAAAAGCCAAGATGTCTTGTTTTTTTTTTTCCATATAGATCTTCAAAAAACTTCACCTTGGAACAGTGGCTTTTACACCAGATACAATGGATGAGGTAAGTATTATTTAGCATTCCAAACGAGATAATGTCTATGAGATGCTAACTTCAGAATCAATTTCATGTGTCAAAGAATGACAACAGGAAAAGAAATGAACATTAATATTGCTGTTACATAGGAACAACGTTATAACACGGTTCCTTATAACACGGAAACCGTTATAACGCGGTTGGTCTGTGGCTCCCATTTTTTTGTGCAGTTTTTCCCCCAATTTTGAAAGTTTTACCCTTTTTCCGCAGCTCAGCAGTCAAAAAATCGTTAGCCATGACCGTACCCTCGCCAATTTACACATTCTGTTTTATCAAAGTTGTCATCAGTATTTTGCCTTTTAGCTATTTCAGAGCACTAAGTAGGTGTCATTTTTTTCATTCATCTACCTGGTGACCGATAAAAGATTAACCCTTAAAGTGCCAATCACAACTGCAGCAGAAACCAATTTTACTTTTATTTAATATTTTTTTTTTCAGAGAATAAAGTCTTGACATTTCAGGTGAGTCATCTGCCAAGCAGATGGTTCACATGAAATGTCATGACTTATTTCTCTGAAAAATAAATAGTAATAAATAAAAATTCAAAATGTTGTCTGCTACAATTTTTTGCTTAGCGAATTAAGGGTTAGTTTAAACTGTAGCTGTCCATCAGCTCTTTGATCTAGCAGCAGTAACAGTAAATACACTCATGTCATTTATGAGTGAAACCTGAGTAAATCAAAGTATGCCGAAAAACCCTTTGATGTTATCCTAGGTTGTGAACACATTTAACCCATAAAGTGCCAAGCAAAATTTGTGGTGGACAACAATCTTAATTTATTTTTTCTATTTTCAGAGAAAACAAGTGTTGACATTTCATGTGAATTGTCTGCTTGGCAGATGATTCATATGAAATGTCAGGACTTGTTTTCTGTGGCAAATAAAAAAAAAATAGTCAAAATTGTTGTCTGCTGCAGTTGTGATTGGCGGTTTAAGGGTTAACTGATATATAGATGAGCTGCTGAAAAAAAATGTCTGAGAGTGTAAAATGTATAACTTCATTTAATATATATCCAATCTAGCACGTGCCTTCTGTACAGGTATTAGCATAAACGTATTAGCATTTATAGTTAACGTGTCAGCGTTAACTATAAATGCTAATACACTTATGCTAATACACTGATTCCCGGCTTTTCAGTACATTCTGGTCTACCGCTCTTCTCTGCAGGTCTTTCCATTTTAACAGACAGAAAGGATGAAATTTATTTATTTACTCTCAAAAGAATTGGGCTTCTTGGGTGTATAAGAAGAACTGACTAGCTTTCTTCATTGAATAAAGTTTATTTATATGTAACAAATCATGTGTATTGATTTTTTTTTCATCGGATTGCGCACAGAACTTCGTAAGTATAGAAGTGGGTGGGGTATGAGGACTGAGTTTATGTCTGACCGTTATAATGCGTGATCACTTACAATGCGGTCAGCTACCTTTGACCCCACTGACCGCATTATAACGGCGTTGCAGTGTATTTTATAAATTAGTCATTCAAAATTGATCATTTTTTCTTCAGAAAATAATGCTAAAATAGACATCTGCATGTTCATTTATTACAAAACAAAACAATATACCTGTCACTGTCAGTAGAGGTTTTCAGTGGACCTTGTTTGTATTGAAATAAAACTAAAATATCAACTGATTTTGCAAAAAGGTAGTACATGAAAAGTTTTAGTGAATTGATGACAATCAGTGGTTCTTGATAGTTGCTCCAGATTTTGCCTGCAATAATTTTTTTTTAAGAAGGTAATTATGCTTTTTAATCATAGATAAGTGGGTTATTGAGACAATAATTTAGAGTTATTGTACTGATATTGGTGAATATTGCCCCGTGTTGGGATACCGAAGGACGAGAGTAAGCTCGCGTCCTTTGATATCCCAACTCGGGACAGTATTCACCAGTATCAATAACACAGCAATAACACTTTTAAACCTGAAATCCTTCCTACCTGCCACTGTCTCTAAAAATGATGTTTTTTTTGCCTTTTGTAAAGCAGAATTTAAGCATCATAGCTATAGAGAAGAAGGGTACCATAACACCAGACAATAGGCAAATTGACTCTTAATCCATAAGGTTTCTCACTGCTGTGGTTCGAGCCTCGTCCTAGTTGTCTGTGGGAAAGCAAAGTTCTGCTTACGGATAGTCAGGTGGTTTTTCCCCGGTATCTCCGGTTTTCGCCCACCTTTGATTAATGATCGGCTTGATATAAGTGAAATATTCTTGAAAGGGCTGTAAAACCCAAATAAAAAAAACAAAAAAGCTCCAGACAAGAGTGAGTATGAGGAAAATATTTTCCTTATTCCTCCACAAAAACGTATGATGTGGATACTCATTAGAAGTGCTTAGAGTTGCTTCTAATGAGTATCCAAAACATATGTTTTATGGAGAAATAAGAAAAATATCAACCAATTTCTGTTGCAAAAAGTGCCTTATCTGGAGATAAGGGCTATACAGATTGATATTCTTATATATCTCCACAAAATTGTATTTCTCTACAAAATTGTATTTCTCCACAGAATTGTATTTCTCTACAAAATTGTATTTTTCCAAAGAATTGTATTTCTCTACAAAATCATAAATCATATAGGTACTCATTTAAAGTACCTTCATTTTTTTTCTTGGAAGTGAGAAATTTTCTTTCATGGAAGTGAAAAAAAAAATACCAATACTTTTTGGATAGAATCATATTGAGGCATGATTGCATAAAACATATTGTTTTTGTTTTAGATAATAGCACATTTGAAAACAGCCTACTCAACACCAAGCACAGGTGCAATGACACCTAGTAGAATTGGTACACCAGTCCGACGTACAGTGGTGACGAGAGTTCTAGAAGCAGTCCAGGCTCTGGCACTGTGTCACAATGTGACACCAGTATATGAAGACAAGGAAGATTATGACATGACTGAGGCAGATCAACAGAGTCAACAAACTGTCATCTATCAAGCTTCTAGTCCTGATGAAGTAAGAAAGGATTTTTTCTTTACAAGATACAAGAATTTTTATTTTTGTCTACGGGTTGGGTATATACTACTACTTGTACTGCCTTGTGGTTTATCAATGGGCAGTACTCCATTGTCAGGCAGGCTGCCCAGATTTGATTCCTGGCTGGGCCCGACAAGAGAATTTTTTCTTTGTGTCTTTACATTTGGCGTCCAACATAAAGTTATCCTAAGCCCTATGCAGTAGTTTTCCCAAGTCTCATCCCCCCTTTAGGTTTAGGAGTCATATTGTTTTTTCCCCGGGCATCCGTCCGTCTGTCACACTTGTGTCCGCTCTATAACTTGAAAACCATTCAAGCTATCTTCACGAAACTTCATATAAATATCAATCAACATTAGATGATGTGCAGAGCACCAGCACCATAACTCTTGCATTTATACTTTTTGTGTTATTTCCCTTGGACTGTCACAAAATCGTGTCCGCTCTTTAACTGGCACAGCAGCCATCTTGAAGATCTATATGAAATTTCTTCTCTTGAACTGAAATGCCAATTGACTTGAAACTTGGTAGGAAATATCAGTATGATCTGCAGATAAAAAGTAGCTAAAATCCTTCTGATTGGAAATCCAAGATGGCAGCCATCTTGAAAATCTATTTTGAACGTCTTCTCCTGAACTGAAATGCCAATTGACTGGGAACCTCATAGGAAGTATTGGGATCACTTGTAGATAAAAAATAACTGAAATTTTTCCAATCAGAAATTCAAGATGGCTGCCACAGTCACCATCTTGAAAATCTATTTTGTACTGTTTATCCTGAACAGAAAGGCCAAACTTGAAACTTGATATGAAATATCGGGGATACTTGTAGATAAAAAAAACTAAAATTGTTCCGATCGGAATTCCAAGATGGTTGCCAGAGCCGCCATGTTGAATATCTATTATGAACTTTTCTCCTGAACCAAAAGGCCAATTGACTTGAAATTTCATTGGAAGTATCAAGGTGACTTGTAGATCAAAAGTAGCTAAAATCGTTCTGATTGGAAATCCAAGATGGCCACCATGGCTGCCATCTTGAAAATCTATATTGAACTTCTCTTGACCAAAAGGCCAATTGACTTAAAACTTATCTGGTAATTAGATGAGGGATACAGGGCCATCTTGGCCCTCTTATTCAAACTTTAGGCCAAGTATGGTAAAGAGTTAAGGTGTCTGAATACTTAGGGTAAATACAGTATAGCTTTTCATGCATAGAAAAGGAAAATACCAGAATTTTTGTCAGAAAAAACATGACCCACACCATGAGATAATGGGTTACTGGCAGTGTGCAGACAGCAAAGGTTGAGATCAGTCTGTTCATCTGCACAGTGCAGACCTCGGTGGCTCAGCCTTAAACGTGTCCAACAGGTGATCAGGAAGCTGTGGGTTTGATCCTTGCCGCGTCCAGCAACATTTTTTTTTGAAGATTGATCATGAAATATTTTCTATGGTCATTCCCTTTTGATGATTCAAGAAGGGCAGTTTTCAGTTTCTGGAGAAAGAATGTTCACAAGTACTGGTTAAATGCTCAGAGGACTAAGCCTATCCAGGAAAAATGTGGTTAGATAAACTGACTGACCCGACATGACCTTAATAGTGTTGACTTGCCTGTTAAAGTCCAAACAAACCATCATCAGCATAGTCTGAGGTGGCTTTTGCAGTCAGGGCCCAGCTGTTCAAAGCTAACGACGTCGTTAGTTAACGATTCATTAAAATTTACATCAGGTGATACGCAAATACGCTGAAATTTTTTGCTGTAAAAATGTGAGTAGCTTTTGCATTGCAAAAGCTACTCACATTTTTTCAGCAAAAAATATCAGAATATTGTATATTGAATCCGCTAAAACAGTTAATGAAATGACCCTTAACGAACTCGTTAAGCTAACGACCCTTTGAACAACTGGGCCCAGATTATAGAATAATTAAATGGGCTGCCAAGCGAAAATGTGTTTTTGAGCATGTGCAAAATGCATAGATTCAGATTCATCCCACATATGCGCAAAGTCTGATCCAGGCATTTGCGCCACATTGATACAGTCTGTATTGTCCAATGATTCTGTAAGTGGAGAGTGAAGGCCCTGATCAGACTGCATGGATGTGCAGGCTGATCTGGGCCTTCGTTGTCCCCATATGACCAAAGACATGTTTTCGCACAGTACGGCCCAAATACTATAGAATATATGGAGCTACAGCAAAGGCCCTTGTGAAATTGTGAGTCTTCTCTGACTGGTCTGTACATGTATCTTCTGATCGCTTATGTCCTGAAGACACATCTTATCTTATCTGGAATTTTAGTAGGTAATATCAAATACTTTCCACAATCTAAATTGTATGTATTTCTGCGCTATTAATACTTATAGGTGGCACTTGTTTCCTGGACGGAGAGTGTTGGACTGACCCTAATTAAGAGAGATTTGTACTCCATGCAGCTAAGAGCACCTAATGGTAGTGTAAAGAACTATTCCATTCTCCAGATCTTCCCTTTTACTTCAGAATCAAAGAGAATGGGAATTATTGTTAAAGTAAGTTGTTAGAGTAAATTGTAAAGTTATAAGCACAACTTATCATTTCCAACTTTTCGGCCTTGTGGCCGAAACGTTGGATATGATAAGTTGTGCTTATTATGTGAACTAAATTTGTTAATTGAATTTTGTGTAAGAGATATAAAGTTATGACTGCCAAAATGAAGCGGAATGTAAAATTTATGTTTTTTACTTGAAAAAGGCCACTGGGTGAAATATTGACTAAGTTGTTTGAATATATCTCATTATAATTTAATTTGATCTAGAGAACTGAGGATTCGAAGCCTTATCCAGCTGTTTGTGAATTAATAAATGCTGGCACAATCCATCTCTCACTGCTGTGCACAGCATAGTATGCTTCCTTGAAGTGCTGGATAGAACCTTGTTTACACACCGATGTAAGCTCACAATTTGATTTGTTGATAGGGTGATTTCTTGGTCTTATAATAATCATAATAATTTTTGTGACATGATACGGCTAAAAATAATTATTAACACTGGTATTTCTATTGGAAAAGTTGATGGTGGATTTTCTACCAGTTCAAAATGAGAATGGCCATTGAAGTTGCAATTTAGTGCCAACTTTAATAGCTATTTTAGCATTAATATCGGTGAAATAGATTTATTTTCAGGACATAATAAATTAGTATAGATGTAATATTACTATTACAAGTCATTTTAGATGGAATTTCTGCTACAAAATATTCAAAATATGGGAAACAAAGCCAAAACTGGAACAACAAACTGAAAATTTGGTGGATGGGGTATGGCAAGATGGGGATGCTAGTACAAAATCGCTTTAATAGGCACCAATATGCTGAATAACTTGATATTAGCAGAATACAGTAGAAATATGATTACCAATATGAAATATAATTTTCTTTCCAGATACACAATACTTAATTAAAAAGAAAAAAAAAAAAAAAAAATAGGCCATAAAACATGGACGTGCAAATTTTGTTTGCTTTACTCCCTGTTTTTTTTCCCGATTTTAAAGAATAAATTCACAAAAAGTTATTAAAATTTATATTTTCTAGAAATAGCAGACACTACATAGTTACGTCCCCTGACCTAAGGGGAGGGGAACGTATTGTTTTTGGTGTGTATCCCATTGACATCTGCATTGGCATCTGCATCACACTTTATTGTCAGCACAATATCTTGTGTGTATGCTGGCCTAGGTGGCTCAGTTGGATGCACATCTGTCTGGTGATCAGGAGGTTGTTGGTCTGACCCCTGCCAGCTCGGCAACATTCTTTTGTGGAGATAGATTGTGCAGTTTCTGACAAAATGGCCTATGCAAACAGTGCAGACCCAGATCAGACTGCTCCTGAAGGAGCAGTCTGATCAGGGACTACACTGTTTGCCATTCTACTAAGTATTCTAAGAAAGAACTGCATAAAAAGCGAAATGTAGGCCAAAAAAGTATGGAGTAAAATGTTTGAAATTTTAGGACATTTACTGTATACACAATACAGCAGTTGTTTTGTTATACAGGAGGAGGACACAGGGGAGATAACTTTCTACCTGAAAGGAGCAGATGTTGTTATGATGTCGATAGTTCAGTACAATGACTGGTTAGAGGAAGAGGTAATTGAGTTTCTCTATTGAACCACATGATTGGTGCACTAGTAGATCAGTAAGTTTTGTGAGGAAAACTGGGTTTAAGCCCGCCAGTAGTTTTCCTGCTGACCATTTCCAGGCAGTTCCTCTGTTGCAGTTCTTCTCTGTGCATCGGTCGTTTCATATATGGCATTGTTTTTGTCATTGTTTATTCTTCATAATTCCTTTTTGTGACTCAGGAAGGCTGTGCTTCGTGATTGTGGCATTTCCTGGGTATCTTCACTTTTATTAATGCTTACATGCTGATCTAGTGGTCATGGGTTTGAATCTTACTCAGGGAAGAATTCCTCGCATGGTTGTAATGTGTTCCCTTATACAAAGTCTTTTTATGTTATCCTCCTTTCATTGTACCAATATCCCGCCGGGACTCGGCAAGATTCTTTCATGGAGATTGATCATGAAATATTTTCTTAGGTCATTCTCTTCTTTCCGTTGATTCAAGAAGGGTGGTTGTCAGTTTCTGGTGAAAGAATGTGCTCGAGTACTAGTTAACCACTTACATGACTAAGCCTGCCCAGGAAAAATGTGGTTAGGTAAACTGACCGGCTTGCTATGAGCGTAATAGTGTTGACTGGGCCATTGAACTCCAAACAAATTATACCAAGATGATTGAAATACTATTGAGGGGACATATAAAACAAGAAAATGTGATCCACACTATGGTGAAAAGGGCTTAATGTGTATGCAAAAAAGAAAAAAGAAATGTGGATCAGCTTGCGGGTATGTGTTGTCAGGGCATTCACCCTCTGCTCTTGCATGGCTCTTGATAAGATGCTTTTTTCAGTCTAAAAGTATTGATATTTTTCTTTATTTCTCCACAAAAACATATGTTGTGGTACTCATTAGAAGTGCCTCACTGGAGCACTTCTAATAAGTACCCACAACATGTGTTTTCCTGGAGAAATAAGAAAAATATTTACCCGGTACCCACTTTTATCTACACCTAAGCAGTGAGTCTTCGTAAATATGAAAACATGAGTTTAAAAAAAGAGAAAACATACCTTTGAACATGTGTGCACAGCAAAGGTTTTGATCTGCCTGTGAGTCCCCACAGTCTGATAACTGTATTTACCTGAAGTATTGGGACACCTTAACTCCTTACCATACTTGTCATTAAATTTAGAAAAGTCTATTTTACTACCTGTTGATAAAAATACTGCTGGATGAGTGGCAAATTGTGTAGACACTGATCAGACGCCACATTCTGTGGCATCTGATCTGGGTCTACACCGTTTGCTCAGGCCTATCTGTCAATACGTTAAGGGTTATTATGGTAGTATTTGTTGTCTGTCTGATCTGTCTTCCCCTGGGCACACATGCCTAAAGGTGCATTTTCTCACATTGTGGTTTACTTATTTACTCTAAATATTAGGACGGATAGGTCTGAACAGTGTAGGCCCAGATCAGAAGCTGCAGAATGCTGTTTCTGATCAGAGTCTATACGACTTTCTACTCATCCAGCAATTTTAGAAACATCAACAGGTAGCCGAGTGGACTTGGTCAAATTTCAAGACTTGAATGGTAAGGTGTTAAGGTGTCCGAATATTTAGGGTAATTATGGTATATAGGAAAAAAACTTGCACCTAGATTGTACAAAACATTGCCATGTATATGAATGGATAAGAGATTAGACTTAATAATGTGCATTTGTCTGTTTTGAAAATACACAAGCTATTTCTTAAATAAGTAGTGTTCAAAAAGAAATTCTGAATAGGCTATCCGAAAACAAAAATTGACAGTTAAAAACGAATGTTAAAAAAAAAAAGGAATATATCTATAGCTGGACAAATTTCTTCTTTCCATACCGAAGTATCCAAAATATTTCTGCTGTATGATTTGATTCTGAACAATTTTGTTTCAAGATGCCCAATGCAACCTTTCACTTGTCTGTGGCTACCAGACATAGGATTTGTCCAGCCCTGATAATTATGAAAACAGGTTGTTTTGAGATAGTTAGTCCGGTACTAAAATATGGAATGCTCAAAACTCCATTTTTCTCGATGAGTCTCAAACATTATCTATGTATAAATATGATAAATGTCTTAAAATTTCATACACCAGTCTGACAAAGTGGCATATGCAAACAGTGCAGACCCAGATCAGACTGCTTCTGAACCTTTCTGATCAGGGTCTACATTCCTTGTCATTTCACTAATTTCAAATATAAAGTACAAGAAATAACTGCATAAAAAGCAAAATTTAGACAAAAAAGTATGGGATAAAATAATTGAAATTTTAGGGCATATCCTGTAATATATGGAGGAATAATCACACTATCAAATATAGTTTTACCAGCTATAAATTACATTTACAGTCGACTCTCGTTATATCGAACTTGCTTATCTCGACTAACCGCTTATCTTGTAGTGAAAATTTGCTCCCAGTTTTAACACAGAGATCTACCAAACAGGCAACAAAATATTATGGAAAAGAGGAGAAATTGCTCCTCCTCTTTTCCACAATATTTTCAATATATCTCTAACTTGGGAGTCAAATTACATGTTTATTCTGTTAAAGGTGGTTGTTTGATTAATTGTTTTCCCGCAGTTCCGCAAATCTGATATGTCGAAGTACCGATATATCGAAGTGTTTCATAGAGTCCCTTGGATTTCGAGATAATGCGAGTCAACTGTATTTGTTTCTATGATTTGTAGTGTGGCAACCTTGCGAGAGAGGGTTTAAGAACACTTGTTGTAGCGAAGAAAGTTTTGACAGAAGAACAGTATCAAGACTTTGAGGTGAGCTCAGTTTTTATGCCCCCGCATCGGATAATGCAGGGGGCATATTTTTTTTTTGTTTTCTGTACATGCGTACGTGGGTACGTGCATATGTGCGTAGGAATATACGTCCTTCTGTACGAATGTGTGTATGTACATACGTATGTGATCCTGTTAGACTCAGGTTAAGGCATTTGTACCAGGTAGAATTTTGCAGTTTTATAGTCAGGTACCCCACAGTGGGGGCATCCGTGTACTGTGGACACATTTCTAGTTCCATGCTTGTTTTCTCAATATATCCTGAAATAGGAGTCCTTTGAAAATACAGAACCAACAAAAGTGGAAAATTGCAGATTTGGTTTATGAGGAATAATGAAAATAAAAATGCAACATCCCTCATACCTTTTTAGCAGCTTTAAGCAGAACTCCATTTTTGAATATAAAGTACAAGCCAAATAGTCCTAAAGGAACAGGCATATGCAGACAGCGAAGGCCCAGATCAGCCTGCACTTCTATGCAGCCTGACTAGGGCCTTCACCATCCACTGCCAGAATCATTAGATACTACAGAATGTATCAATGGAGAGCAAAGGCTCAGATGAGACCTTGGGCACTCGCAGGATGATGTGATTCCACACATTTTGCGCAAGCAGGAAGACATTCTTTCACTTGGCATGGCCCAAAAATATCAGCACAATACCAAAATAATTTTATATTTTATGGCTTCATGCAAGCACTTAAGAACAGCTGCTACAATCACATAATATTCAGAAATGAAGATATTTTGAAGAAGAGAATAATCAAAAAAACAGAAAATTATACATTAGGTTTAACTGAGTCTGTTCTTAAGGAAAAATAAAAAAAAAAAAAAAAAAAAAAGAAAATATGCATTAACCTTCATATTCAAGCTGAATTTTTCATATAATGTAAGAATTGCAAAAAAAAAAAAAAAAAAAAATGACCAAAAGTATACCAAGTGAACCTAGTTCCAGTTATATGGGTATTTTAATATTAAAGGAATTGGGAATACTGTAATCACCCTAAGTACTGGGACGCCTTATCTACTTACCATACTTGTCTTAAAAATTGAAATAATCCATTCCACTACCTCTTGATGTGTCTAAAATAACGCAGCTTAACGCTGTATGTAAGACAAACAGTGTAGACCCTGATCAGAATGTGGCACCTGATCTGGCTCTACACTGTTTGCAAAGGCCAATCTGTCTAAATACTTAGGGTTATTAGGGTACATGTAATTCACTAAATTTGCTTTGAAAGGAAGAAAATCCCTGTAAATTTCTATTTTTTAGGCCCGCTATCATAAAGCGAAAATGAGCGTACAGGACAGAAATGTGAAGGTACAAGCAGTGGTGGAGTCTCTAGAAAGGGACATGGAACTGCTCTGTATGACTGGAGTAGAAGATAAATTACAGGAGGGTGTGAGGCCAACATTGGAGATGTTACGAAATGCTGGGATAAAGGTTAATCATCCTACTTTAATACTCAAAGTTTCTACTTGCTACAGGTTTAGGTGAATAAACTATTAAGATGAAACATTAATCTGCTGAATTTAAAGTCAGTAGATTAAGGTTTCTCAGTATTTTATTGCAAATTCTTTTATTAGGAAATGATTGATGTGAAATGTACTAGTTAATATTCTCAGTACTTTTCGCAGATCCATTTATTAGGAAATGACTGATGTGAAATGTAAAGTCCTTTTTCCTGTGGTAAAAGAGAAAAGTATGAGCTTCAGTGTAAGAAAACACATGTATACCTTCTGATGAACACCCATTAGAGTTTATATAGCAAGCTTTTATTAGACTATGATCCATCTGTATAGATGTAGAAGCTGTAATGGATAATTGTTGGTTGTGATTAGGTTCTACATATATTTTAGAGTTTATACAGCAAGCATTTATTAGACCATGACCAATATGTACAGATGTAGAAGCTGTAAAGGATAGTTGTTGGATGGGGTTAGGTCCTACATATATTTTAGAGTTTATATAGCAAGCATTTATTAGACCATGACTAAGACTATGACCTATCTGTATAGATGTAGAAGTGGTAAAGGATAGTTTTTGGTTGCCCATGTACCTGTTAGAATGCACATGCTCATTCATCAAAATATTGTACTGTATTGTACTTTGTAAGTGGATAACAAAGGTGCTGATCAGGCTCTGCCATAGCAACAGATAAGGCGCTTTTTTCATCCAAAAAGTGCTGATGTCTTTCTTATTTCCCCATGAAAACATATGTTGTGGGTACTCATTAGAAGCACCTCAGTGAGGCAGTGAGGTGCTTCTAATGAGTACCCACAATATATGTTTTTAGAGAGAAATAAGAAAAATATTATGTGGATACCCCCTCTTATCTGTAGCTATGGCTCTGCAGAATCTCAAGCTGACCGGGAACTTCAGTGATGCAAGTTCCCTGAAGACCAATTGTTTTTGAATATTTACATGTTTAGTGATGTCTCCTTAAATGAAGCCTTACATTCTGATGTATTTTATTTCTGGATGAAAAACAATATCAGATGTTCTCATCAAGGCAGGCATAAGGTGGAGATAAAGAATATTGCTTGTGAACATCAGTCAATAGTGTTCTTTGTTTACTGAAGTTATAATGATGTCGCAAGCATATTGCTTTGAGGTAGCGTGCAAGTTTCCCCTGACTGTTTCAAATCTGATTTTAAGCAAACGTTAACCCCTGGTGTTATTAAAAATATTTCTTGTTAGGTTGAATATTTCCAAAAATTGCATGAATAATGTAATATGTAAATATAAGAAAAAAAAAATCAGAATTCAACTTGCACTGAATGATGAAAAACATTAGGCTATTTTAATGTCTCTGAGAAGGCCTGCCAAACTTGGATATGCCTCATCTTTGCAAACAGTGTAGATCCAGATCAGTTAGCTTCTCTAGAAGCCAACTGATTTGGATCTGCACTGTTTGTCAAGTATGTAAATTTGTGTAAATAACCTGGATCAAGTAATCTGATTGGCTGAAAATTAGAAGTGGGTGTGGCATCTTAATTTATTCAGCATAACAAGGCTTGCATGTGTAATTCATTTTCCATACTAACAGATCTGGATGTTAACTGGTGATAAGTTGGAGACAGCTACGTGTATTGCTAAGAGTTCCAAACTTGTTTCTCGAACACAAGATATCTACACTTTTAAGAAGGTGAATGGCAGAACAGAGGCTCACTTGGAATTAAACAATTTGAGAAGAAAACAAGATAATGCCCTTATTATCACAGGAGATAGTTTACAGGTAATTCTCTGGGAGTATCAGTATCAGTGAGGTTTTGTTGACTGTAATTTGGGAGGAGGAGGAGGGTTGGGAAAGGGAGTTTTTGCCTCTTTTTTCTTTTGTTTTCACGTAAATTTTTACTGACCACAGTTACATATATTTAGTTGTTTGCTGACTGTACATTATGGGGCTAAAATTTTAATGATGAAGAATTATTAATTATGTCTTCCCACCTAAGGGGAGGGGGACATATTGTTTTTGGTGCAGACTGTGTTGGCATCAGCATCACACTTTCTTGTCTGGACAATATCTGGTGAATCAGTGGTTGGATTCTTACCAAATGTTCATGGATATGTAATTGGGACATAACAAAGCACTGATTAGATTTGTGACCTTGACCCAATTTTCAAGGTCACAGCAGTTGAAAACCTGAAAATTCACTGTGGGGGACAGCTATTTTCTCTGAAATCACTATTACTAGTTAAAATAGATTTTGTAGACTCACCTTACAGAGCATCTAGATTATCTTTTGTGAATGTGGACATAAATATTTCAGAGGATTAGGAGGTTACAGAACAAAAACAAAAAAACTAAATAAGGGGCAACAATTCCATAAGAAAGAGTTATCAATCTTCTTGTTTGTGACTTATTAGAGTCATGTTACTGCTGGATTTCAGTAGTATATTGCAAATGGTTTTGGAGCTAAAATTAAAAAAAAATAATAAAATAAGAGGAAAACAGTAAGCAGTGTAGTTAAATCGATCATTCTTAGATGTGTTAAGTTTTCACAATTTATCATTGCTGCTTTGGTAAAGCAAACATAAAGCAAAGTTATTACATGCCTTTATTTTGACCCAATGTTCTTTTGCATTAAGTAGGTGAATCCATGTAAGTCCTAAGTAAGTGATTGTTGATTTATACCCTGATTTTCTGGGCCCAGTTGTTCAAAACTAATGATGTCGTTAGTTAACGTATTGTTAAAACTTTGATCATTAAATATAGCATATATACAAATATTTTTGCTGAAAAAATGTGAGTAGCTTTTGCATTTGCAAAAGCTGCTCACATTTTTTCAACAAAAATACCTGTGAATTTGGTATTGTACTTACTAGAACAGTTAACAGTTTGACCACTAACGAGCTCGTTAAGCTAATGATGCTTTGAACAACTGGGCCCTGGAGTCTAACTAGCTGTTATGATATCTATTCTTTGTGTTAGGTGTGTCTACAGTTTTATGAGCATGAGTTTGTTGAACTTGCCTGCCAGTGTCCATGTGTTGTTGTATGCCGATGCTCGCCAACTCAGAAGGCAGAAATAGTGAAACTACTCAAAGTACATACGGGAAAACGTACATGTGCAATAGGGGATGGGGGCAATGACGTCAGTATGATACAAGCAGCAGATGCAGGAATTGGTATTGTAGGAAAGGTTAGTTTTATCCCTTGTCCTGCTAAATTCGGATATACCCTGCCTTTGCAAACAGTGTAGATCCAGATCAGTTGGCTTCTGAAGAAGCCAACTGATCTGGATCTGCACTGTTGCCATTCAGCAAGTGAATTTATATTAATCTGGATCAAGGAATCTGATTGGCTGACAGAAGTGGGCGTGGCATCTTAATTTACTCAGCATAATCAGGTTTAATACATGGACTCCATCAAATGAAAAAGTGGCTTCGAACATGCACAAAATGGGCAGATTCAGATCATCTTGTGCAGGCCTAGAGTGTCATTTGGGCCTTTTCTTTCCGTTTATACAATCTGTAGTATCTAATTATTCTATTAACACAAGCTGATCTGGGCGTTTGCTGTCTGTATATGCTTGAAGACCGGTTTCCCCATGGCGCGGCCCACTTAAAATTACAGATAATTTGATGACTGTAAGAGGATTGGATACATCTGGTAGATTTTCTACCATCTTTTAACAAGGCAGGCAACTTTTGTGACTGTTTTTATGTATTTTGTATAATTTCAGATAAACTGTAGAAACACATTCAGAATAATATATGGAGTTTGCCACAGACATTTTTTTCAGTTAATGCTTTTCTAAACAATAATTCCATGAAATTATGTGCTATCTGCCGATTTTTAACGCTAGCCTGCTTTCTTGCACATCAAGCCCCAACTCTAAAGGTCTACTCTGAAAGGAAAGAATTTGCTCCCCTTTATTTGCTCCCAAAGGGGAGCAGATTGTTTTGTATTAGAGTAGACCCTTTTTCAGAAGGGCTGGATAGAGTAAGTTGTCTCCCTTGAAAGTGTATTTGTCATCCTTAAGGATAATTTTAGCTTCTTTGTACAAAAGTTCATGTTTAAGAAGTACTATAGCATTTCCCTGTGCATATCAGCATTGCCATCACAGTTAACATTTGTTTTAATTAAGGGGACTTGATATACTAAGCTCTTGGCAAGGGAGATAACTTTTGTGACTTCCTGTTTGCTTTACTGCCAACCCCCTTTTGTAAAGGGGTCTTCTTTACTGCCAATCCACTTCTGAAAAGGGGTCTACACTAAAAAGAAAGAATTTGAAGTGTAATTATTCACTGTAAAGCTTTTAGAGACATTTCTCATTAATTTCTGAATTGAATTTACTAGCTGATATGTGGAAAGTTTGTGTCAAACTTTTTGTTAAAGTTCTCCGAAGACCTGAATGATTGGATGTGTTTTGTTCACTCTTGTATTGATGTTAGATGCTGGTTTAGAAGTTTTATCCATTTGATATCCTACCCTTACATTGTGACCTTGATGTCAGTTTTGTATTACATATTTTGATAAATTATAATTGTACCATAACGGATAAGCTTTGGCAAGCTATACTGGCATCCAGCAACTCTTGTTGTTTATATTTTCACACATAAAAGTATACCTGCACAGTGTCACGGTAGAGCATCCACTTTGTGACTGGGAGGTTGGGGTTCTAAACCCTGGCCGAGTCATACGAAACACTTCAAAAATGATACTAGCTGCTCTTTGCTTGATGCTCAGCTTCAAGAAATTAGAGCTAGAATTGGTCAACCTGGGCCCAGTTGTTCAAAGTTAACAATGTCATTAGTTAACGATTCGTTAAACTTTACATCAAGTGATACGCAAATATGCTGAAATTTTTTGCTGAAAAAATGTGAGTAGCTTTTGCAGTGCAAAAGCTACTCACATTTTTTCAGCAAAAAATATCAGAATATTGTATATTGAATCTACTAAAATAGTTAATGAAATGACCCTTAACAAGCTCGTTAAGCTAACGAAGCTTTGAACAACTGGGTCCTGGTGTCATTATAATGTGATTAGGTGCAATATCATGTCGTGTTTTGGGTGTGATATTTCAGTTAGGAAGCATTCTAAAAGTGAGCATTGAACTCCCTGCTACATTCAGACGCATTGTGTTATGACTGAAAGATTGTTAGTGCTATTAAACACAAACAAACCAAACATATTCGCACCTTTACATGTTCGTTCTTCTTCACTAGTGAACAGCAAAGGTTCAGATGAGATTACATGGATTATTACTCATCATTCCTTAACCAGAATTGTTTTATTGCAGGAGGGGAAACAGGCATCCATGGCAGCAGATTTCTCTATCAACCAGTTTAGCTACATTGGCAGGCTTTTGATGGTTCATGGTAGAGACAGGTAAGATAATAAATAGAATGGGTGACTCATAGCTCAAGATAAGGTGCTTTTTTCAACCAAAAGGTATTGAAGATTTTCTTATTTCTCCACGAAAACATGTTGTGGGTACTCATTAGAAGCACCTCACCAAGGCACTTCTAATGATTATCTACATTTTTGTGAGTGAGGTGCTTCTAATGAGTACCCACAACATATGTTTTCATAGAGAAATAAGAAAAAATATTTACCTCTTCTCTGGAGCTATGGTGACTGTTTTAAGAAAACTACAATTACTGTGCTTTTGGCATTTTAACTTCGTAATACATTAACCTATAGATAATGTGCTATTCTATTCTGTTATTCACCCCCTCCACAGAAAAAACGAGCTTTCAGTCGTTATAAAGTCTTAATTCAGAAGGTCCCTTTAACAGTTACCTGTATGACGTAGTTCCTCCCGCTCAAATGATCACGTGTCAGTTTCTTTTCTGTGGACTTTGAATGTTCAAGGATTATTATTCTGTGTTAGAAAAAATGGATTAAAATTATTCTACACGGTTAAAATTTTTATATCCTTGACTTTCTCTGGTTCTATATTCACTCCTTCTACTATCTATGTACTTATTTTCGAAATATCGATCTTAGATTTCTTGTTTTCTCAATGTTAAATTTCTTCCTTTGTTTCCGCGTCAGTCGATGCATTTCGCCCGTGGCAACTGTGGCCATTTAAAAGCTAAATGGGATACACATTTATCTTGTCTAACTTGTAATTCTTGCACACGTATCTCTCCGTGTTATATTTGTAGTTCCTGGACAGAAAAAGTTTGGAACCTAGCAGAAAGAAGACGCCTTCATGCTACTAGAAAATCAGTTATGACGCAGAAGAGAAAACAGAAGAAATCAAAGAAATCTAAGAAGTCCCAGTCAGACATGTCTGACAACGGGACAGTTGATGGGAGCACCGCCCCTCATAGCTTTACTGCTCGGGGCAGGACCCATCAAGGTGGCAGCCTGGCGGACTTAGAGTCTGACCGGGCACTAAGCCCACCAGTCACCAGTCACCAGTCAACCAGTCACTAGTCAACCAGTCACCGGTCATCCAGTTGCCGGTCAACCAGTCACCAGTCAACCAGTCACCAGTCAACCAGTCACCAGTCAACCAGGCACCAGTCAACTAGGCTCCAGTCAACTAGGCATGGGTTTACAGTCATTCGCGTATGACCTACAAACACAAATTCCGCCTGGTTATATTCCTATAAATGTGCCTGTACAAAGCTATGCTCCGTCCATAAGTAGCCATATTTCACAGGGTAGTGTCCACAGACTATCCAATGTCTTTATTCCTGGTTACGAACGTTGTGATAGACTAGAACTTCCTAATCCAGCTTCTTCCTCTAGACAGATTATTCCACTCGAACCTGATTTTTCGCAGGTCTCAGATCCGAGTGTAATGATTGAGCCTCCAAATTCAAATGATTTATCTATCTCCAGACCTTCAAGGAAGGATCAGTCAAAAAGAGAGCATAAATCTAAAAAGAGAAGAAGACATCGATCGTCCTCTTCTTCTATCTCTACTTCCAGATCAGACTCTTTGAGTTTCTTCTCGGCGAAAGAAAAATTCAAAGAGATCTAAGCACTCTCATAAAAAGAGAAGAAGACGATCGATGACGCCTTCTTCTTCATCAAATTCCTCCCAATCTCAACTTGACATTGGTAGATATACAAGGGCTCATAAATCTCTCCAGGTTGTTCAAACGCCAACTCTAATACAACCTGAGGAGACTAATTTTAGTCAAATCACTAATCAACCTATTAATTACGATCAGATTCAGCCGAATCTCACTCAACAGAATAAGGAGTCAGATTCGGAAACTGAATCCGAAGTCTGGTCATTTGATCGTGCGATTAACGAGGTCATCCGGCTTCTTCCTCCTGAGTTATGCCCCAAAACTCAGCAGGATCAAGCTCCATTAAAACCTCTCTTCTCTGGGATCGAACAATTAATGGAGTCTCGTTCCACTCCATTACTTGTCCTCCCACAATCCAAATTAGTACAAAATACAACAAAATATATTCAAAATAGACTAGAATCGGACAAATGTTCAAGAGATTGGATTTGCCCGCAAAGCTTGGTTTCGGCTCTTGCTCCGACTAAATTCTACAAGAGCCAAAACCAATATTTGCCAACTGATAATATCCCTCAATTAGAAGCGGATGCGTCGCTCCTAGACATTTCTAATAAAGGAAGAGCTTCTATTCCGCTCAAGAATCTAGAAGCATGGGAAAGGAAGGCTAGAAAACTAGTCGCTATTAATTCTCATGCTGATCTATTTTCTTCAGCTGCCTTCCTTTCATTACAACAGGAATCGATGTCGGTTGCGGCCCTTTCCAGACTTCTGGAGGCCGTAGCCAAATTGATTAAACATGCTACTGCCATGTCTACACTTTTAACTACTGAATTATTCCAAGCTAGGAGGGACGCAGCCCTAGCTTCGTCTAAACTACTACTCGACAATTCCACATACGAGTTAAGGAACGCTCCTATTAACTCAAAATCCTTATTTGACGGCAGGATAAAAGAAATAGCTAAATCAAACTTCGAAGCTCAACAGCAAAGGTTTCTAGCTTCTACATCCATTCAGTCACAATCTCATTCTTATAAGCCTCCTTCGCAGAGCAGAGCTTTCAAGATACCTAAATATCCTGCTAAACAAACAACATCCAGACCTAAACCTACGCAGTCGTATAGGTCCAAAAATATTCCTCAAAGCTCATCTTCTCACATTAAGAAAGATAATATCAAGAGGACTGGTAACATCCGTCAGTTCCCCTCCTCTAAACCTGCCTCTTCCTCCGCAAGATTATGAAGGCCCGCCTTTTCCACTGCCTGCTCTTCTGCTCGCGGACATTCCAGTGGGAGGACGATTGGCCCATTTTGCGGAAAAATGGGAGGAAATAACAGACAACAAATGGGTCCTCTCTATCGTACGAAACGGATTCAGGATACCATTCATCAAAATTCCTCCTTTGTCATCTGTTCCGATCAGAATGAGTCAATCCTCCTCCCCGTTTCTCAGAGAAGAGATCGAAAATCTTCTCAACAAACGGGCAGTGGAAAGGGTACAGAATCCGGAAACTCCCGGCTTTTATTCCCGGATATTCCTTGTGCCAAAAAAGAACGGAAAGTTTCGTTTAATATTAGACCTGTCTTTATTAAACCGTTACATAGAGAAACAAGCATTCAAAATGGAAACAGTCAAATCGGTAAGACAAGCGATGAGACTCAACGATTGGGCTGTCTCCAAAGATTTAACAGATGCATATCTACATGTGCCGATACATCGTCAATCCAGGAAGTATCTTCGCTTCATACACGAAGATCAAGTATATCACTTTTCGGCCCTACTGTTCGGAATGTCCCTAAGTCCGTTAATTTTCTCGAAACTGATGGACGTTATTGCAGCTTTTCTACGCCAACGTGCCATATCAGTTTTTCCATACCTAGATGATTGGCTGATAAAAAATCTGATTCACAACCGTCTGATTACTCAGACAAAGATTTGCATTCAAACTATTCAAAGCCTAGGGTTTCTGCCAAATCTCAAGAAGTCAGACCTCTTTCCTGCTCAGAAATTCACCTTCATAGGTATGGAATTTCTGACGCAACAAAATTTAGTCAGGGTTCCAGCGGATCGTGTACAGAACCTAATTCTAACAATCAAGAAAATAATGTCAGCAAAACATGTATCGGCACGAACTTTCCTTTCTTTTTTGGGCAAACTCAGTGCTGCAGCAGACCTTGTTCTCCTGGGCAGACTGCACTTACGTCCTCTTCAGATGTGCCTGCTGTCAGTCTGGAAACCTCATATTCTTCCTCTCGATCACCCGATCTCGATAAACGGCATGATTCGATCTCACTTACAATGGTGGATAAACCCCATTCGATTCGAGACAGGGACTTCAGTCCATCCTCCAGACCCCAAATTCTTCCTTTATACGGATGCCAGTCATTACGGATGGGGAGCTCATTTAGAGCCGACAACACAGTCCTTTCATGGTCGCTGGACAGAAAACCAATCCCAGCTCCATATCAATATGTTAGAAATGATGGCCATACGATTAGCACTGAAACAAGCCAAAACATTTATTCACCATTCTTGCATCATGATATCCACAGACAACACAACGGTGGTCTCATATATCAACAAACAGGGTGGCACTCATTCCCCCAATCTTTGCGTAGAAGTTTGGAAAATACTCAATTGGTGCCTGGAACAAGACATAGTTATCAGAGTACGTCACATCCCAGGCAAATTCAACATTCTTGCAGACCGCCTCTCAAGACTAGACAAACCTATCAAGACAGAATGGGCTCTGGATCAAACAGTTGCGAATTCAGTATTCCAGATGCTCAACTTCCCAAATGTGGATCTGTTTGCGACAAGATTCAACCACAGACTCCCATTATATGTCTCTCCAGTACAAGACTATAAAGCACTAGCGATAGATGCCCTGTCCATGGACTGGAATCATCTTCATGCATATGCTTTTCCTCCTTTTATTCTGATACCTGCTGTTCTAGAGAAAATCCGACAACATCAGTGCAGAATAGTTCTCATAGCTCCGTTCTGGCCACAGCAACAGTGGTTCTCAGAACTTCTTCTTCTATTAGTGTCAGCTCCGATTCGTCTGCCACTAATTCTAAGACTACTGACTCAATCCAAAGGAAGATTTGTACATCAAAACCTCCCAATTCTCGACCTTCACGCTTGGGAGTTAACAAACAATCAATCGGAGATAAGAAATTTTCACAAAACGTTGCAGATTTTGTCTCCAGATCAAGAAGAGCATCTACACAAAAAGTCTACGATGGAAAATGGACCATCTTCTCTAATTGGTGTCATACAAAAAAGGTTAATCCGATCTCGGCCCCTATTACAGTTATAGCCGATTTCTTAATCTTTCTTTTTTCGGAAAAGAAATGTCAGATTAGTACTATTAAAGGTTATAGATCTATGATCTCTAACACTTTAAAATTCAAAACTGGTAATAGAATCGGATCTAATCCAGTTTTATCTGAACTTATCAGATCCTTTGAACTTCAACGACCAGTACAAAGATCTCTTACTCCTAAATGGGACTTATCATGGGTTTTAGTATGTCTACAAAAACCACCTTTTGAACCTCTTGATAAGGCTTCTAAATTTCACGTTACTATTAAGACAGCCTTTCTCTTAGCTCTTGCCACTGCTAAAAGGTGTAGTGAAATACATGCTCTAGCTATGGATTCACAACATTTAAGATTTAATCAATCTGATGGTTCAGTTTCCTTGATTCTTAAATCTGGTTTGTTAGCAAAAAACCAGCTTCCTTCTGTTAAACCAAATCCTATTGTTGTTCCTAGTCTTGCTCGAATATGTAAATGGGAACATACTGACAGACTTCTTTGCCCCGTTAGGGCTCTGAAATTCTATCTCCAAATGACTAGCTCTTATCGCCAAAATAGAACTAGACTTTTTCTTCCTATTAAAGGCAATAAGGATATTTCTAAAGATACTATCTCGAGATGGATATCTTACACTGTTAAACTTGCCTATAGGAAACTCACTAAACGAGATATCTCTTTCCTTAAAATCAAAGCTCATGAAGTTAGAGCTATTTCCTCTTCTTAGGCTTTCTTCGACAAAGTTCCTCTCAATGATATACTTCAAGCAGCGGTTTGGAATAGTTCATCAACTTTTGCCAAATTCTATCTCAGAGACATGTCTCAACAAGCACAGAATCTCCAAAGTTTGGGCCCCATTGTAGTGGCCCAAAAAGTGGTGGGGGGCCAACAGCAATCAGCTATGGATGTGTAGACAACGTCAACAGCCCCCCTAGACCTGATGCTATACTAGAGAGGTACTAATTATATCTTTATTATATATATATGTTAACCCTGGATTACTTTATCCTTGGTTAAAGGATCTTATTATTGCCTTAAGCACTAATTATGTCCTCATTATATATATATAAAAAATAAATCTTTTTAATAAGCCTTAATTCAGAAGTTGGGACTAACTTATTAGGAGAAATTCTCCCTCCTATTCTACAAATTCTAGCACATTATCTATAGGTTAATGTATTACGAAGTTAAAATGAAGTTTTTTAAAAGTAAAACATATTTTAACGAGTAATACTTAACCTATAGATAAGTATTTATCGTCCCACCTCCCTTCCCTCGCTCCTTTCTCCTAATTGTGTATTGTTTTACATATAAAAGAAACTGACACGTGATCATTTGAGCGGGAGGAACTACGTCATACAGGTAACTGTTAAAGGGACCTTCTGAATTAAGACTTTATAACGACTGAAAGGTCGTTTTTTCTGTGGAGGGGGTGAATAACAGAATAGAATAGCACATTATCTATAGGTTAAGTATTACTCGTTAAAATATGTTTTACTTTTAAAAAACTTCATCTTTCAGAAAGTTTTATGCTTGGTGCTTTACACAGAAGTAAATATGCAAATTTTTGTCATGATTTAATGCAAATCCATTTGTCATAACTGCACAAAAAGTTTAATTCTAGTCACTGGTTTTAAAAAAAATGAAATATTTTCACTTTTTCCCCATAGTAAAAATGAATGCAAATTATGCAGAAATCTGTAGGGTAGGTTACTTGGAGGCAGATTTTCAGCAAGTTCTGCTTGTTCAATTTTTCTGAAATTTTCACAATATTGTTGTGAAACATCAATAATTCAAATTCAGCAAAGAAAAATGAAAATATTTTCTTACACAAAAATTAAAAAAAATCAATTCAGTATAGGTCAGACCAATTTTTGGCCGTGAATTTAATTTTAGGGTAAATATTTGAGAACAAAACACAGAAATAGAAAAGACAAATGGTTTCTGATAAGATTTGGTCAGTCAGAACAAAATATTTTCATTTAAAATAAAACACCAAGTAAAAAATGTCTTTCCGAGTGATGTCAAATCTAACATGGTTCATTGCAGCACAGCTTTGGATAGAACAGTATTTAGGGATGGACCCAAAAGGAGTTGTATTCAAAAATAATAAATTATACAGAAAATGACTATTTAAGGTCATTTTTCTATATAATCTATACATTTTTGTTTGGAATACAACACAGTTGCTTACCTAACATGGTCTGGTTAGCTTACCTGGAGTTTTGCTTCAGGTCAGCTTATGCCATGGCCTGTTTTCCATCGTCTGTCTGTTCGTCTGTCGTCCATCCGTTGTCCGTGCATCCATCGTTAGCTTTTCACATTTTCAACATCTCCTCCAGAACCATAGATTGGATTGAGCTGAAACTTAGTGGGAAGAATTGTGGCAACATGGAGATTCAGAATTGCTAAAATCGTTCCGTTCTGATATCCAAGATGGCCGTCATGGTGGCCATTTTGAAATTCTTCAAACGACATCTCCCAAACCACAAGTCTGATTGAGCCAAAACTTGATGGGAGGCTTCACATGGGACAGAGATTCAGAATTGCTAAAATCGTTCCTCATTCGGATATCCATGGAGGCCATCATGAAATTCTTCAAACAACATTTCCTCCCAAACCATAAGTCAAATTGAGCCGAAACTTGATGAGGGCATCGGAGCGACATAGAGATTCAGAATTGCTAAAATAGGTCCATTCCGAGCGGCCATCTTGAAAATCTTGAAACCACATCTGATCCCAAACCTTAAGTCAGATTGAGCCCAAATTTAGTGGGAGGCATTGGGGCTACATGGAGAGATCTTGAAGTCTTCAAACGACATCTCCTCCCAAATCGTAAGTCAGATTGAGCTAAAACTTGATGGGAGGCATAGGAGCAACATAGAGATGCAGAATTGCTAAAATCATTTTGTTGCAATATCCAAGATGGCCGCCACTATGACCATCTTGAAAATCTTCAAACCACGTCTGCTCCTGAACGGTAAGTCAGATTGAGCCCAAACTTGGTGGCAGGCATTGGGGTGACATGGAGATTTAGAATTGCTAAATTTGTACCATTTCAAGATCCAAGATGGCCGCCATGGTGGCCAGCTTGAAAATCTTGACACGGCATCTGCTCTCGAAGGGTAAGTCGGATTAAGCTGAAACTTGGTGGGAGGCCTTTGGGAGACATGGAGATTCAGAAGTACTAAATTTGTTCCATTCTGACATCCAAGCTGGCCATTATGATGGCCATCTTGAAATTCTTCAGATGACATCACCTCCCAAACCGTATTCCGGATTGAGCCCAAACTTGATGAGAGCCATCACAGCGACATAGAGATTCAGAATTGCTAAAATGGTTCTGGTCGGATATTATCTGAGATGGCTCCCAAGGTCGCCATCTTGAAAATCTTCAGATCTCATCTGCTCCAGAATGGTAAGTCAGATTGAGCCAAAACTTTGTGGGAGGCATTGGGGTGACATGGAGATTCAGAATTGCTGAAAACATTTTATTACGATATCTACGATGGCCACCATAGCAGCCATCTTGAAGATCTTCTATTGTTAGCTCACCTTGAGCTTTGCTCCAGGTCAGCTTATGCTGTGGGCTGTTGACCATGGTCTGTCCCTCATCCGTATGTCCATCAGTAACTTTTCACATTTTCGGCATCTCCATCAGAATCGTATCCATGTGGTAGCCATCTTGAAAGTCTTCAAATCACATCTGCTCCCAAATGGTAAGTCTGATTGAGATTAAACTTGATGGGAGGCATTGGGGTGTTATGGAAATTCAGAATTGCTAAAATCATTCTGTTCCAATATCCAAGATGGCCGCCATCTTGAAATTCTTCAAACCACATCTCCTCCCAAACAGTAAGTCGGATAGAGCCGAAACTTGATGGGAGGCATAGAGGTGACATGAAGATTCAGAATTGCTAAATTGTTCAGCTGCAATATCCAGGATGGCGGCCATGGAGGCAATCTTGAAACTCTTCGAAACAACTTCAGATTCTGGATTGCTAAAGGCAATCTGATCTGATAGCCAAGATGGCCACCATGCAGGGCTCGGGAAAACCGGAAAAATAGCCGGTCTGGACCGAAATTAAGAATTCTGAACCGATTTCAAACACCCCAAAACGCTAATAAATCGGTCCAACATTTCCCAAACCAACCAATTTTCACAAATCAATGATGTCTAAAAAATCACAAACGGTCAAGTCTTTCCAAACTGACAACGTCCGCGCACCTTTTAAATGCGATATTATGGTAGTTAAAAGGCTCTAAACGGTCATTTGACATGTATATTGGAGAGACAGCTGAATAACGGCAACCTACCCGCAGCACAAATTAATTACGTCATTATCCAAACATTGTCAAAAAATCAACACTTCACTGACCTTTGTGCGGTAAACAAGCGATTAACACGAATCATCAGTAACGGTAGTCTGATAATTAATCCGTTTGTGTGACACGTGTGAATACACTGAGACTGCAAAACATCCAGGTGCAGTCGGCGTGTCCAAAAGGTCAAAGGTCGCTTTACTGAGAGTGATAAAAGAATGCACCGCTTGAACGCACCCGTTTTCTTCCTCTTCTTTTTTGTTTTGATCAACACGGTTTGTCGGTCCCAGATTCGATAAATGAATTTCCAAACCGTGTATGTCCTGATCAGATGTCGCCTACAATGGCGTCTGATCTGGGTATAATTGATTGCTTCTTTTTTTTTTTTTTTTTTTTTTTTTTTTGTTGATTGCCGTAACAAGCGAGTATAATTCAAGGTAGATTTCACAGTAAAAATAAGTAATGCACCACTTGCGCTAGGCAAGATTGGTCAGTGCTTAAAATTTAAGCAGTCTGATTAAATCTTGAAACACTGAAAACTGCAAAACAGCCCGTGGCGCAGGCCTTTTTTATTAGACCTAATTAGGTCCATGAAAGTCGTTTCGTTCCGTCTCTCCTGTTTCCCGCCGTCTTCGCGCTTATACAAGACGGGAATCAGTTGTTTATAAATAGTTTAGGAAAACCCTGCGGAGGTGGAAATAACAACAAAACTGTTTTTTTTTTTTTGTTTTTTTTTTTTTTCTTTCTTTCTTTCTTTTTACATACCTGTCTGTATTTATTGATGACGCCAGCTTTGATCATGCTAGTTGTACCTGGACTTCCGTCAGATAACGGAGTTGAGGTGTATTATTTAAAAGGAGTTATAGGACTGCCAATTGTCATTAGTTTTCGTGACAGGTGATATACACATTTTTTTTTTTGGAAATTGGCTCATTGATGACGTCATCGTCATCGGCTGGACCGATTCAGATTTCAAAATTTCCAGAGCCCTGCCACCATGGCACAATGTAACATATCATAATCAGCCTAATCCAGGTGAGCAATTTCTGGCCCACTTGGGCCTCTAGTGTTAGAAAGGGGTTGTGGTGTACCATCAGAGAAAGTGATTTTGGTGTGTATTTGAACAGCAAAGGTCCAGGTCAGCCTTGGTAATTGAGAATAACTGTTGTTATTCATTAATACTGTCAAATTTCAATGGCTCGAACATCTTTGGGACCATAGAAAATTGTTCGAGACACAGGTAGTTCGAGCCACTAGGGGTTAATCACTGCGCCAGGTCAGGAGGCAAATGGTCGGTGGCTCAGTTGGATGCGCCGTCCGACTGGAGACCAGGAGGTCGCGGGTTCAACCCCCACCGAGGTTGGCAACATTCTTTCGTGGAGATTGATCATGAAATATTTTCTACGGTCATTCTCTCCCTTCCGCTGATTCAAGAAGGGCAGTTGTCAGTTTCTGGCGAAAGAATGTGCACAATTATGGTGAACCGCTTAGAGGACTAAGTCTGCCCAGTAAACGTGTGGTTAGGTAAACTGACCGCGCTCAACATGACCCCATTGGGTTGACTGGGCCGTAAAACCTCAACACAAACAAACAGGAGGCAAATGGCGGTAATTTAGTGATTATTTTCCGATTTTCTACACAATAATTATATGTTGAGTGTACTCATTAGAATTGCCTTGATGAGGCAATTCTAATGAGTACACACAACATACAATTTCATGATGAAATAAAAAAATTTCCCTAAATATTTGTTTTCTTGAGCTATCGGAAGAATTTCATAGGGACTCAAAAACGAGTTGGAATTAGCCATGGTAAACGAACCATTGGTGTTCGAGCTATTGAGGTTTGATTGTATGTAAGCTCAAGATCAGCCTATGTAATTTAGCATAGCCTTTGTTATTCGTAATATGTAAGCAGCAATATGAAAAGATGACACTTTTTGCTTGTGAAGACAGTGAAGGCCGGGATCAGTCTGTGTGTTTGTACAGATTGATCAGGGTCTTCAATGTCCCATCACAGAAATCATTGGACATTACTGAATATATTGATGAATAGAGAAGATCATAACTCTGAATAAGGCACCTATTTTAACCAAAAATTATTGATATTTTTCCAATTTCTCTACGAAAAGATATGTTGATGGTACTCAGAAGAAGCGCCTTGACGAGGCACTTGTAATGAGTACCCATAATGTATGTTTTTGTTAAAAATAACAAAAAATGTTTACCTGATATTAGAGGTGAAATGATTCACTGAATGTTCGTTTCATCACAGTTCATGCTAGATGGTTTGGTACACGGTTCTGTTTAGCTTACTTTCATTTCAGTTTAGTTAAATATAAATAGGCATAAAAAATCATTGAAAATGCAAAGAAGACTGTAAAATAATGAAGAAAATACATTTGAACAGACAATCAGGGATGATTTTAGCCTATATTTCTTGTGTTTTTTATGTTATTTTTAGTGTGTTCATGGCCACGTTTTCCCAATTACAGCACTTCGTGTTTGACTATTGGCTCAATGCTCATACTTTATGAATTCTGCCAATAGAGGCTCACCTCATTGAGGGGTAAAATTGAGTGTACACTGTTAGTATATTACTACCAAAAAATGTTACTGTTGGAAGTTTTCTTTCTTTTTACAATCTGATTGATTGAATGATTGATTAATCATATAACTGATTAACTAATTGATTGATTAGCTCACTTGTTGATTAATGGAAATGTTTTAATTTGGGGTGAAGGTCTTTTGTTTTCAGAGGACTTCAGTCAGTCCAATATAGAAGAGGATTGATACTTAAGAGATCATTCAGCTTATCCATTTGAAACTGCTGCAGTTTTTCTTGTATTCTTTTTCAGTTACAAGCGTTCAGCATCCCTGAGTCAGTTTGTGATCCACAGAGGCTTGATAATCTCTACTATGCAGGCTGTCTTCTGTTCTGTCTTCTATTTTGCTTCCATTGCCCTTTTCCCAGGTTTTCTTATGGTGGGGTAAGTACTGTAGTCTTCTGATAAGATATATCTATGGTAAATATCCTAAAATTTTGAATGCTAAAGTTTCTGAAAAAATGCCATATGCAAACAGTGCAGACCAACATCTGACTGCTTCTGAAGGAGCAATCCGATCAGGGTCTTCACTGTTTGCCATTCCACTATTTTTAGAGACAATTGCATAAAAAGCAAACTTTAAGCCAAAAAAGTATGGAATAAAGTGTTCAAAAATTTAGGACATTTACCATACTCATATAACTTGCCGATTCATGTGCAGCAAGTTAAGGGTACTAGGTACACTTAGTAGGTGGTAGCAGACTGGTAAGATATGTGGCATCACATTGCAGTAATTGAGCATTGTAATTTTTACAATAAAAGGCTCAATATTTAATTGAAACTATTATTGAAGACATTGTGGAAGAAATGTCAAAACCTATTTCTTTAAGACAAAATATTTTCTTAAAGACAAAAATATTCTTTTAAAGACAAAAAATGTTTTCTTAAAAGACAAAAATTATCATTCTACATCTACACATTTAGTCTGCAGCAGATTAACCCATTTTAGTCTGGAGACCCCTAAAAGGGTAATTGGCAAACCGTGCAGGCCCAGATCAAATGCCCCAGAACGTGGCATCTGATCAAGGTCTGTACTGTTTGCAAGTAGTTTTGCCATTTTCTCTAGGAATATCTAAACCTCTTAGCCTGACATACCTAAAATTGAAATTGGACTCTTCCAATATATAGTGTGGGGTAGGTCCATTCAGTCTACAATGAGTTAAAGTTTATTATGGGATAAATTCACCTATTGTTGCTCTTCATTAATAGAAAATTCATATATCACATAAAATTGCTTAAAGGCTCCATATTTCTCAAAAATAGAAATTTTTTATTCAAGAAAGGTTTAATAAATTGATATATGGTATTAATATGATCATAAAATGTAGCATCTGACAGCCTGTAAAATTTCAGTTAGTCAGCTGGATCAAAAATGAAAAGTATTTTTTATCATATCTTTGAATTAATATTGGCAACATTAATTTAGAGATACGATAAAAAATCATTTCAATTTTGATCCAGTTCAAGAACAAGAACTAACTGAAATTTTACAGGCTGTCAGGTGCCACATTTTATGATTGTATTAATACCACATATCAATTTATTAGCTCGCCGGGACTATGTCCCTGGAGAGCTTATGTTGTCAACCAGGCGTTGGCGTCGGCGTCCACGTTAGCACAATGTTTAAGTTTTCAAATGTTTGCATAGTTTTTTAACTGTTTAAGGTACTGCTTTCATATTTGGCCTACACCTACTTTAGGGTAAGACCTTTCAATAGCATACATTCCCATCCCCAAAATAGACTCTTTATGTAGGTCAAGGTCAGTTCTTACTTTGTCTTTTACACCCATGTTTAAGTTTTGCGTTTAAGTTTTGAAAAGTGTACATAACTGCTGAAGTATTCAAGATAGAGCTCTAATATTTGACCCACACCAGCCTTAGGGTTAGACCTTTCAATAACACACACCTCTTCCTCAGTTTGATTTTCTGCCTAGGTCAAGGTCAGGTCATACTTTGTCATTTGAACCCATGTTCGAGTTCTGCGTTTAAGTTTTGGAAAGTGTTTGTAACTGCTGAAGTATTCAAGGTACCGCTTTAATATTTGGCCCACTCTAACATTAGGGTAAGACCTTTCAATAGCACAGACTTTTCCTCAGTTTGACCTTCTGCCAAGGTCAAGGTCAGGTTATACTTTGTCATTTAAACCCATGTTTGAGTTTTGCATTTAAGTTTTGAAAGTGTTACTAACTGCTAAAGCATTCAAGATGCTGCTTTAATGTTTGGCCTACACCTATCTTAGGGTAGACCTTTCAATAGTACACACCCCTTCCTCAGTTTGACCTTCTGCCTAGGTCAAGATCAGGTCATACTTTGTCATTTATACCTGTGTTTAAGTTTTGAAAAGTGTACATGGCTGCTGAAGTATGTAAGATATAGCTTTCATGTTTCATCCACACCAGCCTCAGGGAAGATGTTTCAGTGGCATATACCCCATCCCTCAGTTTGACATTCTTCCTACATCAAAGTCAGGTCATACTCTGTCATTTAATCTTTAATATTTAAAGATTGTTTTTTTATCCGATCAGGCCTTGGTGGCTCAGTTGGATGCGCTGTCTGACTGGAGACCAGGAGGTCACGGGTTCAACCCCCGCCGAGGTCGGCAACATTCTTTCGTGGACATTGATCGTGAAATATTTTCTACAGTCATTCTCTCCCTTCCCCTGATTCAAGAAGGGCAGTTGTCAGTTTCTGGTGAAAGAATGTGCACAATACTGGTTAACCGCTTAGAGGACTAAGCCTGCCCAGTAAACATATGGTTAGGTAAACTGACCGCGCTCGACATGACCCCATTGGGTTGACTGGGCCGTAAAACCTCAACACACAAACAAAGCCCTTTCCAGTGAGCTGCGTTGTCTTCTGACAACTCTTGTTAAACCTTTCTTGGGTAACAAAGTGTCTGTTTTTGAGGAATATAGAGACTCTTAACAATTTTATAGAATAAACAGCTTATACAGTAATACATAAAAAAAACAACAAAAAAACAAAAAAACTTAACCCTTGTCATGCTGAATAAATTAAAATCCCATGCCCACTTCTAATTTCCAGCCAGTCAGATTACTTGATCCGGGTTTTTGATAGAAATTCACATATTTAATGCCAAACAGTGCAGATCCAGATCAGTTGGCTTCTGGATCAACACTGTTTGCTAAGACAGGGCATGTCGTGTTCAGCAAGAGAAGGGTTAATTGTAAATAATGAATAAGGTAGTCAGCCAGGATAAACCTACACACCTTATCTGAATCTATAAATTTAACCCATAAAACACTAAGCAAAATTATAGTGGACAATGATCTTTATATTATCTGTAAGAGAAAATAAGACTTGACATTTAGCAGACAATTCACATGAAAGTAAAGCCATATTTTCTTGAAAACATACAAAAAAACAACAAAAAAAACAACAACAAAATATAGTCTGCTGCACTTGTAATTAGTGCTCCAAGGGTTAACTGTTTTCATTTGCTTTTTAGGTATTCCACTTTATACACAATGTATCCTGTGTTCTCTCTAGTCCTTGACAAGGATGTGAAACCCGAGACTGCCCTCATGTATCCTGAGTTGTATAAAGATCTCACTAAGGTAATAGTCACAAACCATTATGATAAAGCTTTACTCTAAATAAAGCAAGCATTTTTAGTTTTTGTTTTGTTTCAATTAAAGTATTGACATTTCTATTATTTCTTATTTAGCTCGCTGGGACTATGTCCCTGGAGAGCTTATGTTGTCACCCAGTTAGCGTCTGTCGGCGTTGGCGTCCACGTTAGCACAATGTTTAAGTTTTCAAAGGTGTGCATAGTTTTTTTAACTGTTTAAGGTACTGCTTTCATATTTGGCCTACACCTACCTACCTTTCAATAGCATACACCACCATTCACAAGTTAGGCCCTTAATGTAGGTCAAGGTCAGTTCTTACTTTGTCATTTACACTCATGTTTAAGTTTTGCGTTTAAGTTTTGAAAAGTGTACATAACTGCTGAAGTATTCAAGATAGAGCTTTAATTTTTGGCCCACACCAGCCTTAGGGTTAGACCTTTCAATAGCACACACGCCTTCCTCAGTTTGATCTTCTGCCTATGTCAAGATCAGGTCATACTTTGTCATTTGAACCCATGTTTGAGTTCTGCGTTTCAGGTTTGAAAAGTGTTTGTAACTGCTGAAGTATTCAAGATGTTGCTCTAATATTTGGCCCACACCAACGTTAGAGTAAGACCTTAAAATAGCACACACCCTTTCCTCAGTTTCACCTTCAGCCTAGGTCAAGATCAGGTCATACTTTTATCATTTAAACCCATGTTTGAGTTCTGCGTTTAAATTTTGAAAAGTGTACATAACTGCTGAAGTATTTGAGATGCCGCTTTAATATTTGGTCCACACCTGCCTTAGGGTAAGACCTTTCAATAGTACACACCCCTTCCTCAGTTTGACCTTCTGCCTAGGTCGTCAGGTTATACTTTGTCATTTACAACTGTGTTTAACTTTTGAAAAGTGTACATGACTGCTGAAGTATGTAAGATATAGCTTTCATATTTCGTCCACATCAACCTAAGGGATTCAGCATGTAAGATATAGCTTTAATATTTTCTCCACACCAACCTAAGGGAAGATGTTTCACTTGCATATATTCCATTCCTCAATTTGACATTCTTCCGACATCAAAGTCAGGTCATACTCTGTCATTTACAACTATGTTTAAGTTCTGCATTTAATCTTTAATATTTAAAGATTGTTTTCTTATCCAATCAGCCCTTTCCGACAAGCTGCGTTGTCTTCTGACAACTCTTGTTTGACTTCCTGTTTGCTTTTCTGCATATTAAGCCCCTTCTGAAATGGAGCAGATTGTTAAATTTCAGAGAAAATGCCTCTTTAGAAGGGAGACAAATACAGTTTGATACTTATTTCCTCTGAAAATGCATCCATTTCTCTTAATACGTGTCAATAAAGCGTGTCAATAAATAACCAGCCTATCCCATTTCCGTGTGACCGAGACGGTCACGATTTTCATGGTTTGTTTCAATATATGATTTATACATGGGTACAAAATTACACTTGTATCGAGGCATTCTTTAATAAGATATTGAATGTCAAACATGGCTAGTGATGCAAAGGCATGCTTTTCATCTAAAGTTGAGTACCATGCTGTAATTCGGTACTTGTATTTAAAAGGTAAAACAGGCAAGGAATACACGGCGAGTTAGCCGATGTTTATGGGTCTTCTGCACCATCTTATGCTCTGGTTAAATTCCGGGTAGGGGAATTCAAACGTCTTTAGAAGATGAAGCCAGGTCTGGATGCCCGCTGGATGCCACTGACGAAGAAATGTGTAAGAAAGTTCAGGATCTGGTATACTCTGATAGGTGAATTCAGGTGGAAGAAATAACGTAGGCATTAGGCATTTCACATGGTAGCGTTTCAACAATCTTACATGATCGTTTAGTTATGCGCAAACTAACAGCCCGTTGGGTCCCCAAATCCCTTAGCGATGAGCAAATGGCAACCAGAGCATCAGTATGCAGCGCCTTGTTGAAGCGTTTTAGGTCAAAAGATGATTTTCCTTTGCGTCTGGTGACTGTAGATGAGACTTGGGTTCATTATTATGAGCCAGAGAATAAAGCTCAGAGACGTCAGTAGGTAGGACCTGGGTCCCCGAAGCCAAAGAAGTTAAAGATGCAACCATTTGCTGGCAAGGTGATGGCTACAGTATTTTGGGACGCAAAAGGCATTATTTTGTTGGACTTTTTACCCAAGAGAAGTACAATGACTGGAGTGTACTATGCAAACTTGTTAGACCAGCTGAGAACCGCCATCCGTGAAAAACGCCGAGGTAAACTCTCTAAAGGTGTTTTGCTAGAACAGGACAGCGTGAGAGTCCACACTTGCAAAGTTGCAATGGATGCTGTAGATTGAAAATACCACATCCTGCCTATTCGCCTGACCTAGCTCCTAGCGTCTTCTTCCTATTCCCAAACTTGAAAAAGGATATCCGTGGACTTCATTTCTGGTCTGATGAAGAAGTTGTGACGGCAGTTGAGGAGTGGGTCAGTGGAAAGGACCCTGACTTTTTCAGTTCTGGGCTGTTGGCATTTGAACACTTGAACACCGTTGGTGTAAGTGCATCACACTAGAGGGCAATTACATTGAAAAAAAAAGAGGTGGATCTCAACCGGAAATAAGTTAGGCTGATTACTTATTGACTCACCCTCGTATGAAAAGGATATTGCATGCTTTATTTGATTACTTATTGACTCACCCTCGTATGAAAAGGATATTGCATGCTTTATTTTTAATGTACAGTGAACCCTCATTACAACGACAGTACTTGTTCCCAAAGAAGTTGCCATTAAAATGAATTTGCTGATGTAAAGAATACTTAATGAGCAGATTGATGTGTAAAAAAGGTCTTGTTTTGTTCTTATTTCCTCATAGAACAAATGTTTTGGATATTTGTTAGAATTGCCTCACCTAGCTGATTCTAACAAATATCCAAAACCTATATATCTTAAAAGTATTAAATACAATAGCCTTGCATAATTTGTGACTAATTATTACCTCTTAAGCAAAGGTTTAGTGACTGTCTAATTGTCATTATTATACGCCCGTTTGAAAAACAGGACTTATTATGTTACGGGGTATGGTGTCCGTCCGTCCGTACACTTTTTCGTTTCCGGCGAACTCCTCCTACAGTTTACATCCGATCAAGCTGAAACTTGGTATACAGTTAGACCATGATGTGGCGCAGCGCATATTGTTTCGGGGTTACAGTCCACCAAATGTTTGCAGAGTTATGCCCCTTAGAAAATTTCAGTAAACTTTTCATTTCCGGTTAACTCCTCCTACATTTTACATCCGATCAAGCTGAAACTTCATATATAGTTAGACCATGATGTGGAGCAGCGCATATTATTTCGAGGTTACAGTCCACCAAATATTAGCAGAATTATGCCCCTTTGAAAATTTCAATAGACTTTTCGTTTCCGGCTAACTCCTCCTACAGTTTACATCCGATCAAGCTGAAACTTGGTATAAAGTTAGACCATGATGTGGCGCAGCCCATACTGTTTTGGGGTTACAGTCCACCAAATGTTTGCAGAGTTATGCCCCTTAGAAAATTTCTGTAAACTTTTCATTTCCGGATAACTCCTCCTACATTTTACATCCGATCAAGCTGAAACTTCATGTATAGTTAGACCATGATGTGGAGCAGCGCATATTATTTCGAGGCTACAGTCCACCAAATATTAGCAGAGTTATGCCTCTTTGAAAAATTCAGTAGACTTTTCGTTTCCGGCTAACTCCTCCTACAGTTTACATCCGATCAAGCTGAAACTTCATGTATAGTTAGACCATGATGTGGAGCAGCGCATATTATTTCGAGGTTACAGTCCACCAAATATTAGCAGAGTTATACTTCTTTGAAAATTTTGATTAATTTTTAGTTTATGGCTAAATCCTCCTACAGTTTACATCCAATCAAGCGGAAACTTCATGTACAGTTAGACCATGATGTGGAGCAGAGCGTATTGTTTCGAGGTTACAGTCCACCAAATATTAGCAGAGTTAAACCCCTTCGAAAATGTCTATTAATTTTTTGTTTCCGGCTAAATCCTCCTACAGTTTACATCCGATCAAGCTGAAACTTGATTTGTAGTAAGACCATGATGTGGAGCAGCGCATATTGTTTCAAGGTTGCAGTCCACCAAATATTAGCAGAGTTAAACCCTTTTGAAAATTTCTATTAATTTTTTGTTTCCGGCTAAATCCTCCTACAGTTTACATCCGATCAAACTGAAACTTCATAGATACTTACATGATGATGTGGAGCAGCACATATTATTTTTAGGTTACAGTGCACCAAATATTTGCAGATTTATGCCCCTTTGCAAGTTTTTGTAAACTTTTCACAGCATATTGTTTAGAGGTAATAGTGTGCCAAAGGCTCATATGAGCTTATAATATAGCCATGCTTCTGTGGTGTGTCCTCCGTCAGAAAGCACTTCTCCCTAGAAGCAGCAAACTTCTCCCTTAATTTCTTGGCCAGCTTGGACCCTTAGGTTACAGTTCACCAAATATCAGCAGGGATTATGCCCCAATGAATTTTTTTTTTTTTTTGTAATTCCACTTACAGTTTATATCCGGAGCACTGAATTATACAGGAGCCAGTTAATGTGCTGCATCTTATTACTTGCCACGGGCGTATAATGCCCCACTTGGCGGAGCTCTTGTAATAAATTTTGTTGTTGTATAGAATGTCGGTATAAAGAGGGTTGCCTATAATTTGAATAGGAAGTAGGCTAAGTAAATATATAATAAGGTCAAAATACTGCATGTGTACTGGACCTTCACTATTAGCTCGCCTGTACTAAAGTACAAGAAGAGCTATTGCACTACCCCTGACATCGGCATTGGCATTGGCGTTGGTGGCATCGTCAGCATTAACAAAAATGTTCAAGTTTTACATCAAAGTTGAAGACCTCATATTTTCTAAATTCTCGATGGATTTAGTTAATATTTGATATAATTATAGATGGTCCAAAATTTTATTGAGCCCTATCCACACCTCTGCTCATGATCTGTAGGTCAAGGACACAGACTTAGAAATCTTATGTTAAAGTTTTGCGTCAATTTTTTTAAGATCTGTTGATTTCTAAATCCTTGCATGGATTTACTGTATATTTGGTGTGATAATAGAAATTGGTCCAAAATTTTATTTGGCACTACCCCAACCCCTGCTTATGACCTAAAGGTCAAGGTCACAGACTTAGAAATTTATGTTAAAGTTTTGTGTTAGAGTTTTTAAGATCTCTTAATTTCTAAATCCTTGTAATGATTTACTTCATATTTGGCATGATTATAGAAATTGAACCAAAATTTTATTCGGCACTATCCCCACCCCTACTTATAACCTGGAGGTTAAGGTCACTGACTTAGAAATTTATGTTAAAGTTTTGTTTCAAAGTTTTTAAGATTTCTTAATTTCTAAATTCTTGCATGGAGTTACTTTGTATTTGGCATGATTATAGATATTGATCCAAAATTTTATTCGTCACCATTCCCATCCCTGCTTATGACAGAAAACAAGGTCACAGACTTAGAAATTTATATTAAAGTTTTGTGTCAAAGTTTTTAAGATCTCTTGATTTCCAAATCCTTGCATGGAGTTACTTTATACTTGACATGATTATAGATATTGATCCAAAATTTTATTCGGCACCATTCCCATCCCTGCTTATGACGTAGAGGTCAAGGTCAAAGACTTAGAAATTTATGTTAAAGTTTTGCGTCTAAGTTTTTAATTAAGATCTCTTAATTTCTAAATCCTTGCATGGATTTACTTTCATGCTTATGATTTTAAACATTGCTCCAAAATTTTATTCAGCACTATCCATGCCTTATAATCTACAGGTCAAGGTCACAGACTTAGAGGGGGTGGTTGGGTGGTGCAAAGGTGTCATGTATCGTACGTCACCGGGGTGTCCAACGGATATTGGCTTACAGTTGGGCAGGGCCTGCTATCTTTGTAGCAGGTAAGGGTAGAGGGGGAATGTTTTTATTTCTTCTGTTTCTTCACTTTCAATTCTGTTCCTCTTTCTTCCCTGTCCCTGTCCCTCTCTTTCATCTCTTCTACTATCTCTTCTATCTCTTTTCTCCCTTCCTCTGGGAGACGACACAAAATGATCCACAAGTGTTGAAGTGTTGTTAAACCCCAACACAAACAAAGCACAGACTTAGAAATTTTACGTTAAAGTTTTACCTCAAAGTTCTTAAGATCTTTTGTTTACTCACCTACTTTTCAAATTATACTATTTATATTTGGTATACAGATAGCAGCTATGGAAGATGTTCATCCAAAATTATAATCCAGTAATTTTTTATTTCATTGATAGGAGCGAGTTCAGGTGAGCTATCCTGTCTGGCGATAGGTCTTGTTTGCTCCTGGAATAAGATACAGACAACCCTCTTTATACGGACTCTCGATGCAACAACAAAATTTGTTATAATGACAGTTTGAATGTCATGAAACTTCCGCTCAAGAGGTGACAGTTAATGAGAAATTATGCAAGAATATTAAAACTTCATGCAACATATGTTTTGGATATTTGTTAGAATCGCATCAGTGAAGCATTTCTAACAAATATCCAAAACATAATGTTCTATAAGGAAGTAAGAATAAAACAAGGCCTTTCTTACATATCATTCTGTCCATGAAGGAGTCTTAGCAACAGCAAATTCATTTTAATGGCAACATCTTTGGGAACCAATGCTGTCATTGTAATGAGGGGTCACTGTAATTTATTTCATGATGTGATTTGTGTATAATCTTCATATTTCTTTATTTTACCAGGGCAGATCATTGTCATTTAAAACGTTCTTCGTATGGGTGCTTATTAGTATTTATCAAGGTAAGTTTCTTGTCATGGTAATCTGGTCTCAGTTGTTCAAAATGAACAAATTTGTCAGTTAACGTATCATTAAAACTTTGATCATTAAATATGGCATTTAAGCTAATATTTTTTGATAAATGTGAGTATCTTTTGCATTTGCAAAAGCGAGTAGCTTTTTTTTTTCAGCAAAATACCTGTGAATTAGATATTGTACTTACTAGAACAGTGAACATTTTGACCACTAACGAGCTTGTTAAGCTAACGATGCTTTGAACAACTGGGCCCTGGTTGTTAGTATCAATATATTTCTTGCCAGAAGCAGTTTGGTAAAATGAAATGTGCCTAGTGGTTCAGACCATTTTTTCTGTTTGTTGTATGACCTATTAGTCTATCAGCTCATACAGTGTAAGACTGAAAGCTCTTAGTCTGTTAGCAGTATAACATATATATGTATATAGCAGTTAAACATGACTTCTAGCATATGAGTGGACTACTAGACCTTGCGTCCATTTTTTATACTCCCATTTGAAAAATGTTCATATTATGTTATGCCCCTCGGCATCCATCCATTTTTTATACTCCCATTTGAAAAATGTTCATATTATGTTATGCCCCTCGGCATCCATCCATCTGTCTGTCCATCTGTCTGTAAACTTTTCGTTTCCGGATAACTCCTCCTACATTTTCCATCTGATCAAGCTGAAACTGGATATATAGTTAGACCATGATGTGGAGCAGTGCATATTGTTTCGAGGTTACAGTCCACCAACTATTAACAGAGTTATGCCCCTTTGAAAATTTTGTAAACATTTTGGTTTCCGGCTAACTCCTACAGTTTACATCCGATCAAGCTGAAACTGTCTTGATGTTGTCATATGACCATTCCATTTTTAGCTTACCTGTACAAAAGTACAGGTAGAGCTATACCAGTCACCTCAGCTAGTTCATACTTGTCCTGATGTCAGATACTGGTCTGAAGTTTTATGCTGTACCGTCCTGACACACCCAAGTGACCTTGCAGTTATGGTCACAGACTTAGAAAAAAAATAAGGTTAAAGATTTTGGTTAAAGGTTTTTAAAGGCAAAGCGTGATTCAGTTGAGCTAGGTGTCCTGCCACAGCTCTTATTTAAGTTTCACATTTTATTGACAACGCAAACAATTAAAATAAAATACTGGTGCCTAGTAGCCCAAGACAAGAAAATTCAAATATATGTTCACAAAGTTCATCCCGTTTCATATTTTCTGTAAAAAAAAAAAAATACAAAAACAAACAAAAACAAAAACAAACAAAAACAGAAAATGGGATTTTCTCTTAGAAACACATTTATAAATACAGATAGTATACTTGTTAAATAACCTTAAAACCCCATGCAGATGATATGCTTAAATGTTGTATTTCTGAGGGAAATAAGTCTTGACATTTCATGCCTATCATCTGCCTTGCATAACAGAGTTGCAAGAAATGCCAAGCTTTATGTTCTCAGAAAAAAAAAAAAGAATAAAATAAATAAATACAAATACAAATATTATAGTGTCAGCCTTTCAAACATAAATAAATACTTGTATAATGGATTTATAATTTATAAATATAAAATACCAACCTATGCTAAAGAATCTTGCCTGCTGCTGTTTTGATCAGTGCTTAAGAGTTAATAAATACCTTGTCTAGCAAAGTAAGGAAAGCAACACCCTGTGAAAGTTTTACAACTATTTGATAGCTCACCTGTTCGCAAGTACAGGTAGAGCTTTAGCAGTCAGCACGGCATTACTGTTGCCATTGGTTCAAGTTTTTGGTTAAAGTTTTTAAAAGGCTATATCCTCTGAACCTCTAGATGGAAGTAGTTCATACTTGCCCTGATGTTAGATATTAGTCTGGGCCCAGTTGTTCAAAACTAATGATGTAGTTAGTTAACGTATTGTTAAAACTTTTATCATTAAATATGGCATATATGCTAATATCTTTGCTGAAAAAATGTGAGTAGCTTTTGCATTTGCAAAAGCTACTCACATTTTTTCAGCAAAAATTCCTGCGAATTTGGTATTGTAATTACTAGAACAGTTAACATTTTGACCACTAATGAGCTCATTAAGCTAATGATGCTTTGAACAACTGGGCCTTGAAGTTTTATGCTGTACCATCTCGACCCACACGAGTGGTTAGCACTTCTGATTTCTGATCACAAGATTCTGGGTTAGAATCCTGCTAGTGGCAGAATTCAGCTCATGACTGTTTGACCCTTCATTGCACAGAGCCTTTCATTATCATCCTTCCATTGTCTCAGTATGACTTAAATAATGTTGAAAGGGCTGTAAAGCACCAAACTGTCATAATTCAATTTTAGGATGTGTGGTAAGGAGTTAGTGTCATAGCGTCAGATAAGAGGGAATATCCACATAATATTTTTCTCCACAAAAACATGTGAGTACTCACTGGAAGTGTCTCTTCTAATGAGTATCCATAATATATGTATTTGTGGAGAAATAGGAAAAAAATGTTGGCACTCTTCAAAAAAAACAAAAAAGTCTTATCTGAACCTGTGGCTGTACATTCTCTCTGGGCTACTTCAGCAGACGATAAATTGATGATATTTTTCTGATTTTGCCCAGAAAACAGGCTTTGATATTTCTCCATAGACAATTTGCATGAAATGCCAAAGCCTATTTTCTGGGAAAAATAAGAAAAATATTTCAAAATGTCTGCTGAATTTTTTTACCCAGCATGCAGAGCATTATTTAAACTTTCTGCTTGCAGGTGGTATCATAATGTATGGAGCATTCCTGTTGTTTGAGAATGAGTTTATTCATGTAGTGGCCATAACCTTTACTTCATTGATTTTGACTGAGTTACTAATGGTTGCCTTGACGATACGGACCTGGCATTATCTTATGATAATAGCAGAATTGTTCAGTATAGCAGTTTATGTTCTCTCACTTGTGGTGCTAAGAAATTATTTTGGTAAGTAACTTGTGCCCCTAATTGGAAACCTTAAGTTGAACAGATACGCTGGGGGATTTTGCAGCAATTTCGCATACAAGAAGTGGCCCTCCTAGTATTTGAAACCTTTCAAAAAGTGGGGGCTACTCGTAAAGGAAAGAATTTGTGGGAGCAATGTTTTTCCTTGAAGAGTAGATCACCCCAATGTGAAGGAAGGCAAATATTTTCTCATCCTTCTCCTTGAATCCATCACATTGCTCCTTGAATCTATCACATTGCTCCTTGAATCGATCACATTGCATGCAAAGGAATCTTGACGCATTTCTGCCGGGCTCCATAACACAGTTGGCAGCTCATCTTATTGCAGATACAGGCATAACATTCAATAAACAGACAATCAGAAAAAAATTATCCCAGGCCCAGAAACAACAACAACAAAAAAAAAAAAAAAAAAAAAAATGGATTTGAGAAGAAATGAGAACTTTGGTGAAAACATGAAAAATCTGATGAAATGACTTGATCAAGTTACTTTGTAAATATTAAATAAATGAAACAATTAGTGCAAAATATATAACTTAAAACAGTTACACCCCAGACCGTCAAAAAGGGTTTTAAGCCTGGTCCTGCTAACCCTGGATATACCCAGCCTTTGCAAACGGTGTAGGTCCAGATCAATAGGTTTTTAAGAAGCCAACTGATCTGGATCTGCACTGTTTGCTATTCAGTATGTGAATTAGTATCAACAACCTGGATCAAGTAATTTGATTGGCTGAAAATTTGAAGTGGGCATGGTATCTTAATTTATTCAGCATGGAAAGGGTTGATGCATATGGCAACAGTGTCCATCTGGAGCAAACTTGGATATTGCAGATTCTAGCGATGAAAAATGGAAGGCAGAAAGCATTACTGTGCATGCTGATCTGGGTCATCACTATTAGAAATGCATCAAGTTGTAGTTTTACATGTATTTGGCCCAGTCAAAACTATTACGGTCATGCCCAGCAGGACAGTTAACCTACTCACACTTTCCCTGGGCAGGTTTAGTCATGTAAGCAGTTAACCAGTACTTGTGCCTACTACTGCCCTTCATGAATCAGTGGATGGGGGAGGATGACCAAAGAAATTTCATCAATAGAGCATTGAGTTTGAAAAAGGAATAGTAATTTGTCAGTAAGGATCAGTAATTTGTTAGTAAAGATCAGTAATTTGTCAGTGCCAGTATTTATAGGGATCTTATCTTATTATTTGCACAGGATATTACTCGTCGAAAGGCAAAAGGGAGATACTTTTTATACTTGTGAAAATTTAGTTAGTTTCAAAACAGCTATACATTTTAATCAATGGATAACAGTGATTTATTTTTGTTGTTAAGGTGTCAGTTTTTTATTTGAGAATTTTTTAAATTATACAGAATTTAAATGACTATGGTACTTGATTTTTTATATGTGTATAAACAGTTGCAGTTCTGTTTAAATAAGATACTATTATATTTAACATGGTAAATGTTCTAAAATTTTGAACACCTAATGTCATACTTTTTGTCATTTTTTTTTTTTTTTTTGTGCATTTATTCCCCAAATACTTGGTGGAAAGGCAGTGTAGACCCTGATCAGACTGCTCCTTCAGGTAAGTTCAGGAGCAGTTTGATCTGGGTCTGCACTGTTTGCATATGCCATTTTATTAAACATTTTGGGGTTTGATATTTTAACATACTTACTGTGTTTCAGATCCAACATTCCTGGGTACATGGGGTTTCATCTGGAAAGTGCTTGTGATAACATCAGTCAGTTGTATACCACTGTATATAGTGAAATTTTTGAGGAAGAAATTCTCACCACCAGTCTATGCTAAACTTACATGAAACTGGCTTCCATCTTTTAAGGTAGATGGACACAACTCAAAGGGAGAGCATGCTGAACTGAAAGTATTTGCCTCCCTTTGCAAAGGGGAATAAGTCTTGCAGAAAAGAATTTGATTCCTTGCTGTATGAATCCCATCTCAAAGTGAGCTAATCTTAAAGGAAAGAGTTTGCTTCCAAAACGAGCAAATTCTTTCCTTTAAGAGTAGCACCCTTTGAGAATGGAGACAAATAGTTTCTAGTCAGAGTGATTTCCCTTGGAAGTGAATCCTTCACCTTAACTTCTTTGTGATATGTACATCAGGGCTTCAGAAAAATAAAATATTTTGGAGATAAAAAAGAGAGCTATGTCACGTGAAAACAGCACCTAAATACAATGTACATAGCTATGATTTCAGATCAGCTAATGCATCCATTAGGTTAGAAGCAGCCATGTGGCCAAGGGTTAGCACTTCCAACTGGGGATATCAGCTCCCGTTGGAGTTGGAATTCAGCTCATGGCTGTATGGTGCTTCATTGCACAGAGCCTTTCAGAACATTAGAACTATGGAATTTACTGCCAAAAAGTGACCCAGATCAAACTTTAGCTAATTGGCTGATTGGCCCTTCTCTATTGGCTTATAATTTAACCTATTAAAGACTGATTAAACTCTTCCACACTATATATTTGAAGAGTCCATTTTCCATTTTAGGTATATCAGGCTTTATCATATAGATATTCCTAAAGAAAAATGCATGGACTATTTGCAAATGGTGGAGACCCTGATCAGATGCTGCATTCTGTGGCATCTGATCTGGGTCTGCACTGTTTGCCAGTTACCCATTTAGGGGTCATCATTGGGTTAAAAACCTATTTTTATGTGACATGGCGGGAATATTAACCTTAAACTTTTACCAGTCTCTGGACTAATTCAGCAGACAACAAATTGGTGTTATTTTTTTTTTTTTTTTCCTAGTAAACAGGATTTGACATTTCATTTTTAACACCAGGTGGTTTGCTAAACATTTTACACAACGTGCTTAGAATTAAAGCACTAATCACAACTACAGTTGATGACACTTTGAAATTTTTTTTTTTTTTTTTTTTTTCAGGGAAGATAAGGATTGACATTTCCTGTAAATCATCTACTAGACATGAAGTGTCAAGTCTTATTTTCTCTGAAAAGTAACAAATTTTAGAATGCCATCTGCTACAAACTTGCTTTATAATATAGGGATCAAACATGGTTTTTCATGCATTAACATTCGCCAGGTCCCGTGGGAGGTGTTGAAAACCAAGGCCGAAGGCCGTGGTTTTCAACACCTCCCAAGGGACCTGGCGAATGTTAATGCATTGAAAAACCATGTTTGATTGCTGTTATTACATAAAAACTGAAAACATTTGCTACATTTAGCATTATTTCTTGCACTATCTTGTTTTGCCTTTTCACCAATGTCTCGCGAATGTAATTTCCTTGTGACTATGCTCGTTCTAGGGCCGGGCAGTACACATCTCGTAAGGGCAGCAAATCTGTGGCCCAGGTACGATCATATTGAAAGTTGCGTAGCCGTGCATTAACAGGGCGTGAATTGCCTTGTTAATACACGACTTTTCGCCGGTTAATACACGGCTGTTAATTACGTGCGGCACAGCTTTTTATGCAATAATAGTGTTTTAAGGGTTTATATATTTCTTATTTCTCTAAGAAGGAATAAGCAAATAAATCCCATTAGAATCATCTGACTGATGGTTTTTATGAAATTTCAGAATATACGTTTGTTTCTTAACCCTTGTCCTGCCGAACCCGGATATACCCTACCTTTGCAAACAGTGCAGATCCAGATCAGTTGGCTTCTGAAGAAGCCAACTGATCTGGATCTGCACTGTTTGCCATTAAGTATGTGAATTTATAGCAAAATTATGGGTCTAGTAATCTGATTGGCTGAAAATTAGAAGCAGGTGTGGCATCTTAATTTATTCAGCAGGACAAGGGTTAAAAGAGTAAAGAAAATATATCCTTCAAAATAGATTGTTGATCTGGAGTCCTATATACAATGCTTTTACCATATTCCTTCAGCTTGCTGAATTTGAATATTATCAGACACATTCTTAAATTATTTTTCCCTAAATTAGAGCTTGGCATTTCATTTAGATTGTCTCCAAAGTTGATGGTATGAAACACAGTTTCAGATTAAGAGAAGATAATTTTATGTTGTCTTTGCACTGAAACATTCCTAGTATGCACTCATTTGAACCACCTCACCTAGGCAATTCTGCTGATTACCCACAACATGTTTTAGAGCAGAAATAGATTATAAGACAGTTTCAATAAGTACCCACAAAAAAATGATTTGATGAAAAAAACAAGATGACAAAAATTATCATGAAGGGTACTGTATACTCTTGTTAATTTTTTTTCCCATTTCTGCCAAGGGAGATAATTTTTGTGTCTTCATTTGCTTCACTGCAATCCATGCATCTTCGGAAAAGGAGTCTACTCTAAAAGATAAGAATTTGCTCCCCATGGGAGCAAATTCTTTCCTTTTAGAGTAGACTCCTTTTTGGTAGGGAGGAAAAATGACTGAATTAATACTCCTTTTTGGTAGGGAGGAAAAATGACTGAATTGCCTGAAAGCGTAGTCATTCAGCTTAAATTATCACCTCAGTTACATGTATTACCATATCTGGAGCTTTAATATGAATGAAATATCAAGCCCTGGTTTCACTCCTTGTCTGCTAATTTCAAATTCAGCTTGCTCAAGGTGGTCATAGAGGATAGAATGCTCAAATCCAAGGCTTTGCCATAATTTTATTTTACGTAAAATGTAACTGCTTTGTGCTATTTATTGTAAATACCAAAAACATTTGTACAGCAGAAAATAATGGGATCCTCGAAGTGCCAATTACAACAGCAGCAAAAGACATTTTGTTTTTGAAGAAGAAAATGAGGCTTGAAATTTCAAGTGAATCATCTGCTTAGCAGTTCACATGAAATGTCAAGACTCTCTCTGAAAAGTAAAAAGTAATAGTTTTAAATGTTGTCTTTCAGTTTTAAATTTTTGAATGGATCTATAAGGGTTCATCATCTAACTACTTCTTTTGAAATGGGAAGTAGCCAGTTATACATTCATGATGTTTTCAAATGAATACAGAGGAACTTCAATGACTAGAACAATGACGGCTTATTTACCATGGCTGATTCAAACTCGTTTTTGAGTCCCTAGGAAATGCTTCGGATAGCTCAAGAAAACACATCTGTAGGGATATTTTCTTACTTTAAAATGAAAATATATTTTGTGTGTACTCATTAGAATTTCCTCATTGGGGCATTCTATAATGAGTACACTCATCATACCAATATTTCATATAGAGAAAAGGCATCCCTTAAATCTCCATATTCCTCAAAAATAGACATTTTATTATCCAAGAAAGGTTTAATAAATTGATATATGGTATTAAGCTGACAGCCTGTAAAATTTCATTTAGTCAGCTGGATCAAAAAAGAAATGATTTTTTTATTGTATCTCTGAATTAATGTTGGCAACATTAATTCAGAGATACGATAACAAATCATTTCATGTTTGATCCAGTTCAAGAACAAGAGAGTAACTGAAATTTTAAAGGCTGTCAGGTGCCACATTTTATGATTGTATTAATACCACGTATCAGTTTATCAAACCTTTCTTGGTTAATAAAATGTTTTTTTTTCTGCAACATAGTTTCACTTTTTATGCAATAATAGCAATCGAACATGATTTTTCAATGCATTAACATTTGCCAGGTCCCTAGGGAGGTGTTGAAAACCGCGGCCTCTGGCCTCGGTTTTCAACACCTCCCTCGGGATCTGGCGAATGTTAATGCATGAAAAACCATGTTTGATCACTATATTAAGAGACCAACTGTGTTTAAGACAGGTTTGACTGCAGTGGAAATCATTTTAATGAGATACCACACCAAGGAGAAATAAGAAAAAATTCTGATATTGATTGCCTAAAGAAAAAGTATCTTTTGTTAAGTTCACCCCAAAGAGACACAAATACAGTATAAAGATTGCACTTCGCTGCTCAGGGATTTAGCTTTGGGAAAACCCTTGTTGTCTATGCCCACGGGCATAGATAATTATAGTATTTGTCATTGCTCTGGAAGCACTAGGAAAGGTCATGGACTGGTCCAATGCTATTTTCTGTAGACTACTCAATGTTATAACCAAGTTTTAGCTTTCACAAAAAAACCCAAAAAAACTGGTCTTCGCTTAGCACACATTGTGTGTTTAAGCGTAGACCAAGCTTTTTGTGAAAGCTAATATTTGTGATATGTTTTGTTCATGTACGTGTATTGTAATTCCCCTAAATCATTGCTCTAGATAAAGGGCTATCAGGGCCCAGTTGTTCAAAGCATCGTTAGCTTAACGAGCTCGTTAAGGGTCATTTCGTTAAATGTTTTAGCGGATTCAATATACAATATTCTGATATTTTTTGCTGAAAAAATGTGAGTAGCTTTTGCACTGCAAAAGCTACTCACATTTTTTCAGCAAAAAAATTCAGCATATTTGCGTATCACTCGATGTAAATTTTAACGAATCGTTAACTAACGACATCGTTAGTTTTGAACAACTGGGCCCAGATAAATAATTTTCTTATTTCTCCATGAAAATGTATGATTGGTACTCATTAGAAGGGCCTCACCAAGATGCTTCTAATTAGTACCTGCTATATGTTTACATAGAGAAATAAAGAAAATACTAGTACTTTATAAAAAAAAAACAACACAAAAAGCCGAACTTGTTCTCTCCTTTAGTGTGTGGCCTAGGCTTGGGTATTTCACCATAGAGCAGATGCCCATTGTGGTATCTTTGAAAATGGAGTTCTGCTCATGTATATGCCAGAGGGTGTAAGCAGTGTTGCAAACTTCATTTCTGCTTATGAAGAGTCTCAATAAAACTGAGACACCCATTTTCTAATCTGTAATGTGTTCTTTGTTTCCAAAGGCAATCTTTTTGACATTTATTTCACTAAATTTGAAAGCTACTGGATGAATGCAAACAGTGTAGACACTGATCAGGTGCAACAGAATTCTGCTGCATCAAGAGCTAAATTTAAAAAAAAAAAAAATTAAGATCTAGACTTTCACTTTTAACTTTCAAAATGATTGTTTGCAGATTCATGGGAAATTTCTGAATTATTATCATCTAGATCCTTTTGGTTGGTAGCTGTACGGTGCTTGATTCTTTTCATTTGTTTTTCAAGTTAATGGTTACATTATGAAATTATTGTTGTTTCAGAGGATATATTAAGGAGAAATATTTGATATCAATACCAAGATTAAGTTCTCCAGTTCTTCATAAAAAAATTACATTTTCTTATTAGAAGCACATCAGCAAGGTGCTAATGAGTACCTACATATTTTATGGAGAAATAAGAAATTTTCCCATATTTTTCAATGAATAGTCCTCCTTAACAAGTCCTTTGATTGTTTTAGCTCACCTGAGCTGAAGGCTCAGGGTGAGCTATTGTGATAACTTGCTGTCTGTCATCCATCCACACCTTTGAACTTCTCCTCTGGAACCCCTGGGCCAGTTTTCTTCAAATTTCAAGTAGAGCTTTCTGTTAAATGGGGATTGAAAATTTGTACAAATGGTCACAATCTGTTAAGATGGCCAACATGTTCATACATGGTATAAACACTTAAAAATCTTCTCCAGAACCAAGATTGCTTGTGTTGGGGTTTAACTACATGTCAGCCCTTGTGGGTCATTCTGTGTCATCTCCCAGAGAAAGGGAGAAGAGAGATAGAAGAGATAGTCGAGGAGATGAAATCCAGGGACAGGGGAGAAAGAGGAAAATGAATGAAAGTGAAGAAACAGAAGAAATAAAAACATTCCCCCTCTACCCATCCCTGCTGCAAGGATAGCAGGCCTTGCCCAACTGTAAGTCTAAAAAAGTTTGTGTGAACACTATCTCTTTAGCCAATGGCTGGAATTTGACCAAACTAGCACAGATACATCATCAGGATGGGGGAAAGAAGTGATTAGATTTTGGTTACCTTGACCTTATTTTCAAGGTCACTACATTATAAATACTCAATAAGTGAGTCTTGTGTGCACTCTATCTCATGAATCAATAGATGGAATTGGACCAAACTAGCACAGATATATAATTGGGATTGGGGCTGCCAACAAGAGACTACATGGCTTTCATAGACCTGGGGAAGGCGTTTGATAGAGTACCTCGGAAGGTCATCTGGTGGGCGCTGAGAAAACTTGGTGTGGAGGAGTGGATTGTGTGACTGGTGCAGGGGATGTATGCAAATACGCAGAGCCGTGTCCGTGTTGGTGAGGGGTACAGTGAAGAGTTTGAAGTGAAGGTTGGTGTTCACCAAGGATCATAACTCAGCCCGCTGCTCTTCATCATTGTGCTTGAAGCCTTATCACGAGAGTTCCGCTCTGGGGTCCCCTGGGAGGACCTCTCTGTCGATGACCTTGTTATCATCACTGAATCGCTTGAGGAATGTGTCAGGAGGCTCTTGACTTAGAAAGAAGCGATGGAGAAGAAAGGACTAAGAGTAAATGCAAGAAAGACTGGACCTCCTGCAGAATTCAGGCGAGTTTTCATGCACCGTCTGTCGCTCTGGAGTGGGCAGCAACAGCATCTTCTGCAATGGCAGCAAGCACTGGGTGCACAAGAAATGCAGTGGGCTCAAGCACTTGACAAAAGACCCTGACTACAGATGTACACAGTGCCAGGGAACTGCACGCCCCTTGGATGGCAGACCACAGAACAAAGTCCAGGTCGGATCTGACAAGCTTGAAGTGGTAGCTTCCTTTTGCTACCTAGGAAACATGCTCTCAGCAGCAGGTGGCTGTGAACTTTCAACCACAACACGTGTAAAAACTGCCTGGAAGAAGTAAGGATCTGCTACCAGTTCTCTCTTCACCCCACCTATCTTTCAAAACACATGGCCGTGTGTACAGCTCTTGTGTGCAGAGCGCAATGCTCCATGCCAGTGAGAATTGGCCGTTGACAAAGCCAAACCTCCAGCATCTGCAGCAAAATGTCAGGGCAATGATCAGACAGATCTGCAATGTCAGGCCGCAAGACATTGTCACCATCAGGTCCAACGAGCTACTTGTGCGGCTTGGCATTGAGGATCTGGACCTCATTCTGAAGGAGAGAAGACTCCGATGGTATGGACATGTGGAACGCTCCAATGGTGCAGTCAAGACAGCCTTTGACATACAGGTTGATGGAAAGCATGGGCCTGGGAGGCTCAAGATGACATGGAAGCAGCTGACAGAGAGGGATTGCAGAGAGTGGAAGCGCTCGGCTATCAGCCCTCATGATAGACATACCTGGAGATCTGGTGTGAGATCTGCCATGCGTGCAGCAAGCAAGCTATCTGGAAAGGGGCCCACTGATGTGGATGTTACCACTGTACCTGCACGTTAATAAAAAATCTGATTATGACATGATATGATATATGGGGAAAGAAGTGATTAGATTTTGGTGACCTTTATCCCATTTTCAGGGTCACACTGGCACTTTGAAACTCAGTTTGATAGAAAAAAGCTTGTGTTCACACTATATCTTGAACCAATGGCTGGAATTTTAACAAACTAGCACAGATATATCGTTAGGACATGAGAAAGAAGTGATTAGATTTGTGTGACCTTGACCTCATTTTCAAGGTTGCTACATTATAAAGACTCCAAAAATGACTCTTGTGTGCACCCTATCTCATGAATCATTAGATGGAATTTGATCAAGCTAGCACAGATACTTCATTTGGATGAGGGAAAGAAATGATAAGATTTTGGTGACCTGGACCTCATTTTCAAGGTCACACTGACACTTTGAAACTAAAATTTTGATACAAAAAACCTTATGTGACACATTGATATCAATAAAGTGTTCGAGGATTGCAGAGAGTGGAAGCTCTCGGCTATCAACCATCATGATAGACATACCTGGAGATCTGGTGTGAGATCTGCCATGCGTGCAGCAAGCCAGCTATCTGGAAGGGGGCCCACTGATGTGGATGTTGCCCCTGTACCTGCACGTTAATCAAAAATCCGATTATGATGATGATATGAAAGTGTACCTACATAAGAGAAAGTAACTGCTAGGGGCCCATTCTCTTGGAGCTATTGCCTTTTGTAAAATTTTTTAATGCAGTAAAAGGTTTGTGTGCACACTGTCTCTTTAACCAAGACTGGAATTTGACCAAACTAGCACAGATACATCATCAGGATGGGGGAAAGAAGTGATTAGATTTTGGTGACCTTGATCTTATTTTCAAGATCACTACATTATAAATACTCAAAAAATCAGCCTTGTGTGCACTCTATCTTTTTTCCTGCATATCTTGATTAGTATTATTAGGAATCTTAACACTTTTTGCATAAATGTTCATATTCATGAGATGCTGCTGCTACAGAAAAAAAAGGTCAGGGGATCAATACTGTTATAGTTATTCCCCTTTGCAATTTTTAATATCTGTAACACGTTTGTTTTTCCTGTGTATCTTGCTTAATAATTTTAGGAATCTTGTTTGATTAGAGTTGGTGACCTTGACTTTATTCACGTCAGCACTTCGAAACTTAAATTTTGATAGAAAAAGTTTTATGATTTATGCCGGGGGTATTGAATAAGCACTGCTTATTGACAATTTTCATTATTTTTTTACCATATATGGGCAAGACAGTCAATGGAATGTGACCATTTGAACAAACTCTCAATCCCGTTTCACCAGTAGGATCGACATAAACTTTAGTGGAAATTGGCCAAGTGGTTTCTTAAAGAGTTGTTTAACAATATCATGATTTTATACATGTATAAAGCACAGGGGCAGGGGATGATAACCGTCGCAGAATAAAATTTTGATTGTAACTTAAAGCTTTTGCTACTTCAATAATATATTGTAAGTTTTAGACATTTAAGCTATTTTTGTCTTCGTGTGTGTGTTCATTGCTCTCAAGGGTCATTCTTTTTATAATCTATTTATCTTTGCCAGAGTGCAGGGACTTGCCAAGCTCTTATCTTCATTGAATATCTTTGACAAAATGCCGGGACTTGCCAAGCTCTCATTTTTATTGAATAAGTAAAGAAATGATGGGAGAAGAGGTATTTCAATTGCATGTTGCCACTCTCACTTATGCTACATGACCTATGTCTTTTTACAAGGCCAAACAAAAGACTAACTCAGTAGAGTCTTCTTTCCCTGTTGTCATTTAAAAAAATCCTTTTTTAACATTTAATGTTACCAAACCAAGAGGCAGATCACCATAATTTTTTCATTATTAAATCCCTCTACCCAAGCAACATTCTTACCAAATTAAGACAAATTACTTCAGTAGTTTTGTCGTTTGAAAGTGTTATCGAGTGGATGGATCAATTGACAAAAAGTGACCACTTAAATAGCTCATTCTGAGTATTCTGACAGATAAGCTAAAAAAGACTTTTCTCCAGAACTAAGAAAGTTTGAGGCTGAATCTGTATATATTCAAGGTCTATACCAAGTTTATTCAGATGATGATCCTAGGAAGACTTATGACCCTTTTACCGCACAGTTGTGTCCTGGCTGCATGGCGTCTGCAGATATGCAAAAGATGTTTTATTCAGGTGAGTGAATTATGGCCCATGGGCATCTTGTTTTTTATTTTGAAACTCATTTTGTCTTAGCTATAGCCAGCAAAAAGAGGTTTTATAAGATACAAGAATAGGGAAGACCCGGACAATTTGCATAGAATGCCAAAGCCTGTTTTCTGGGAAAAATATTTCAAAATGTCTGCTAAATTTTTACCCAGCATATTAAGCATTAACGCTTGAGGACATGAGGAGAGGTCTTTAATTCTTTCCCTGCTAGTGGCGACTTTTGTCCTCAGCTGATAAACTTTGCAAACAGTTTGGACCCAGATAAGGCCCAACAAAACATTGGACCTGATCTGGATCCAAATTGTTTGACACTCTAATGGTATTCCTGAAAGATTTTTTTGAAAAAGTTAATTTAAAAAAAAAAAAAAAAAAAAAAAATTCACAGACATCAAAAAAGCCTGCAAAATTACCCAGCATGCAGAGTTAATAGCATTTTCCATTGGACAGGTGAAATAATTCATAATATTGTTATAGGCATCCATGGATCCACTCCGTCATTTCCCTTTTTCATATCATATCATTGCATTAATTTTCTTTGTTCTTTGTTTTTGTTGCTGTTATTTGTTTTACTGGTTCTAGAATCATGTATATATACATGTATCATAATTTTACTGATATAATTTAAGTTGTAAAAATAATAAAGTTTTAAACTTAACAGGTTTTGTTTTACTTTTGGCACTCCATTTTTAGAAAGAGTTTTATTACATATTGGAAGCTATTTTTAGTAATTTGGGAAATATAACTTATAATTCCCAGGATTTGATGTAACAAATTATTTTGACGTCATTTGAAAGAGCATAAAACAGAATCTGAAGAAAAAAATTTATTTTTATGACATGTGTTGTGTGGTGGTGGTGGTGGTGGTGGTGGTGGTGGGGGGGGGGGGGGGGGGGGGGGGGGGGGGAATTTCCTGTGTTTTAAACTTGAGGTGCATTAACCTCTATATACATCACTCCAGATAAAGGGACGGTCCAGGTTTTTTTCCCCTCTTATTTCTAGAAATGGGTAAAGATTTTACATTTAGTCCATATTCCTTCAAATATTATAAGGTTATTGCTCTGATATTAGTGAAGATTTTCCCCAAATTGGGATATCAAAGGAGTGAGCTCGCAAGCAGCCTTTGATATCCTAACGAGGTGCAGTATTCATCAATATCAGTGCAATAACCCTTTTCTGATACAAACCTTTTGCATCATTTTCAGTTGCTTGGAGCCTCAAAATAAACATTTTTTTTAGCTCACCTGTACGAAAGTACAGGGAGCTATTGTCACCCTGACATCAGTGTCAGCGTTAGCATCTCACTTTAAAGTTTTACGACAAAGTTTTTTAAACCTTTAATCTCAACAACTACAGGCCAGAACCCTTTGATATTTGGAATATAATAGCGTATCCTTCTATTCTGAACATCATTACCCCAGGGTGAGGCCCTTGGATGGGTCTTAGGGGTAAAAAATTGGGTCAAACTCACTTTAAAGTTTTTTGACAAAGTTTTTTAAATATTCATATCTCCACTGTCACTGCCTGGAACCCTCTCATGTTTGGAATATAATCATAGAATAGCATAGCCTTCTATTCTATGGCATCATACTCCAGGGTCAGACCCTGGGGTGGGGCTTAGGAGTCAGAAATAAGGTTGCACTTACTTTAAAGGTTTACGACAAAGTTTTTTGATCCTTCATATCTCAACATTCTCTGGACAGAACCCTTCCATGTGTGGAACATAATTGTATCATAGCATAACCTTACACCCTGTAACACCATACCCTAGAGTTTGACACTGGAGTGGGTCTTAGGGGTAAAAATTAGGTCACACTCATTTTAAAGTTTTACGACAAAGTTTTTTGAACATTTATGTCTCAACAACGACTGGACAGAACACTTCCCTATTTGGAATATAATCATATAATAGTATATCCTTCTATTCCATAACATCATACCCCAGGGTGAGGCCCTGGAGCGGGTCTTAGGGGTAAAAAAACTAGGTCACACTCACTTCAAAGTTTTTGAACATCTATATCTTAACAACCACTCGACAGAACCCTTCAGTATTTGAAATATAATCATATAATAGCATATCCTTCTATTCCATGACATCAGATCTCATGGTGAAGCCCTGGGTTGGGGCTTAGGGGTAAAAAATTAGGTCAAACTCACTTAAAAGTTTGACAAAAAAGATTTTTAAACATTCGTATCTCAGCAACCACTGCCTAGAATCCTTCTGTATTTGGAATATAATCATAGCATAGCATAGCATAACCTTTTATTCAGTAACACTATACCCCAGGGTCAGACCCTGAGGTGGGGCTTAGGGGTAAAAAATTAGGTCACTCTTTAAAGTTTTAAGACCAAGTTTTTTAGCTTACTTAAGCCGAAGGCTCAGGAGTAGTTATTGTGATCACTTGCTGTCAGTTGTTGTCTGTCCATACGTCCACACATTTGAACGACTTTGTGTTGGAGTTTAATGACACGTCAACCCTTGTGGGTCATTTTGTGTCATCTCCCAGAGAAAGGGAGAAAAGAGATAGTAGAGATGAAAGAAAGGGATGGGGGAAGGAAGAGGAACAGGAATGAAAGTGAAGAAACAGAAGAAACTAGAAATGTGTCAGTATGACACAGATGCCCCTGCCCAGGGCCATCTTCACCCACACAGGCATTTTGCAAAAAATGAAGTTGAAAAAAGGGCCATAACTCTCATAATAATTGGCAGATTTTACCCTATATCGAACTTGACCATATTTTATGATTATATACCTGTGTATAAAATATGAATCCAATACACAAATCAATCTTTTTTAAAAAAATATCGGAAGGAAAACATCTTTTGAAGGTGAAAAAGGGCCATAACTCCCATAATAATGGGTTGATTTTACCCTAATTGGAACTTGACTTCTATTTTATGATGATAAACCTGTGTGTTAAATATGAATTCAATACACTGTTTTCAAAAGATATCAAACTGAAACTATTTTTCAACGTTGAAAAAGGGCCATAACTCCAAAAATAATTGGTGGATTTTACCCTAAACCAAACTTGACCTATATTCTATAATTATATGTTTGTATATAAAATATGAATCCAATTCATTAATCTTTTCAAATTATGGAATGGAAACCATTTTTCAAAGTTGAAAAAGGGCCATACCTCCCAAAATAATTGGTGGATTTTACCCTAAATTGAACTTGACCTACATTTTATGATTACATACCTGTGTATTAAACTTGAATCCAATACATGTACACTAATCTTTTCAAAAGATATCCAACGGAAACCTTTTTTCAAGATTGATAAAGGGCCGTAACTCCAAAAATAATTGGTGGATTTTACCCTAAATCGAACTGGACCTATATTTTATAATTATATGCTTGTGTATAAAATATGAATCCAATATACTAATCTTTTCAAAAGTTATGAAACGGAAACCATTTTTCAAAGTTGATAAAGCGCCATAACTCCCAAAATAATTGGTGGGTTTTACTCTAAATCAAACTTTACCTACATTTTACGATTATATACCTGTGTATAAAATTTCAATCCAATACACCAATCCTTTCAAAAGATATCGCACGGAAACCATTTTTCAATGTTGAAAAAGGGCCAGAACTCCAAAAATAATTGGTGGATTTTACCCTGAATCGAACTTGACCTACATTTTATGATTATATACCTGTGAAAAAAATTTCAATCCATTTCACCAATCCTTTCAAAAAATATATCGCACGGAAACCATTTGTGTTATGTACAGGACGGACGGATGGACGTACGTAATGGCGGGGACATAATAAAAACATTCCCCCTCTACCCTTACCTGCTACAAGGATAGCAGGCCTTGCCCAACTGTAAGTCAATATCAGTTGGACGCCCCGGTGATGTAAGATACACCCTTTGCCACACCCGACCTCCCCCCTTTGAACGGTTCTCCTCTCTAACTCCTGGGCCAATTTTCTTCAAACATCATGTGGAACCTTCTGTTGAAGGAGGATTGAACATTTATTCAAATGGTCACGATCTGTTAAGAAGGCTGCAATGCCCATATATAGCCAGAACCAAAAAAGCTTTAAGACATTTTAATTATAAGCCAAATTTTGTCCCTTGGGGATTTTCTGCCCTTTCCCCTGCGCTATATACATCTATAAAATTGTGTAATTTTTAAATGTCTTCTTCTCTTAAACTGCTTGAGCAATTTTGACCGGATTTCACATGGGGCCTTCTGTCAAAAGGGTATTGCCAGTTTGTTCAAATGGTTCCACACCATCGAACAAGCTGGATGCCATGCCCATATATGGTAAAAACACTTAAAAATCATCTCCAGAACCAAGAAAGCTTTGGGGCTGAATATTGGAAAATGTTGAAAAATCTTCTCAATATGTATTACTAATGGCCGAAACTTGTAATGTTTGATTAAAGAAGTTAACTGTTTAGCTGCTGTCAAATTTTTGGGGGTCATTTGCCCTTGTCCCTTGTCAAGTTGTACATGTATAAAAATCACGAAGTCTTTAAACATCTTCTCTGAAACTGAACAATTTTCACCAGATTTCACCTGGGGGCCTTCTGTCAAAAGGATGTTGACAATTTGTTCAAATGGTTCTGCACCACTGAACAAGATGGCTGCCATGTCCCTATATGGTAAAATACTCTTCTCCAGAACTAAGAAAGCCTTGAGGCAGAATCTTCGTATACAACATTGGGGACTCAAATCTACTTGGTTCAAATGATGATACTAGGATGACCTTTGAACTTTTTACGATATGGTCAAATTTGTGTCCTAGTTGCTGTGGCAATACTGAAAGAAGTTGCATGGCATTTGCAGATATGTAAAAGCGGTTTTTATCAGGTGAGCAAATAGTGGCCCATGGGCCTCTCTTTGATCATTCATATCTCATTATTCACTGGACAGAACCCTTCCATATTTGGTACATAATCATATCATAGCATAATCTTGCACCCTGCAACACAATACCCTAGAGTTTGACCTTGGAGCAGATCTTAGGGGTAAAAAAAATAGGTCACACTCACTTTAAAATTTTACGACAAATTTTTTTTGAACATTTATATCTCATAACTACTCGACAACCCTTCCATATTTGAAATATAACGGTATCATACCATAACCTTACATTCCATAACACAATACCCCTGGGTGAGACCCTGGAGAGGGTCTTAGGTGTAAAAAATTAGGTCACACTCCCTTTAGGTTTAATGACAAGGTTTTTAAACATTCATATCTCAGTAACCACTGGACGAACCCTTCCATATTTGAAACAATCACATCATAGCATAACCTTAGATTATGTACACCATACCCCAGGGTCAGCTGATTAAAAGTGTTCTGTCCACTAAGCCATATCATATCTAGACAAGGCTCAACTCAGGCGAGCTATGCTGTCCTGCGACAGCTCATTATCTAACATTCATGCCCTATTACAATTTTTGGCAGCACATCTGTCATTAACAGCACAACACAACATACCAGCTTCAACCAACATATCGACACGTGGAGTTTAGTAAGCCTTGGCCTTGCAGTACAGGGTATGTGACAAGTTTTTTTTTTTATAAAATCCATGTAGGTCGGAGGTCAGTTGCAGTGACCTACTTTGGGTACACAACACACCTTCAAGATTACCAAATGTTAAGTCAAGGACATCAGGCAGAGGAGACATGCCTCAGACAAGATCTTGGACGGATGCATGAACAATGACTGAATTCAAACCTATAGTCCCTATCCTGCTGGCTTGTTGGTGACTAAAGGCAGAAAAAATGGAAGAAAAAAAGGAGACTAAACTACCAACTAGAAATTTTGGGAAGAAAGGAAAAAAAGAAGACTAAATTATGAACTTTCTTCCAATGATTTATTATTGAAAGCAAAATATAAAACAAGACTTGCCATAAACAATGACAATTTGTGTAGATAATTAAACATTTGCTAGTAAAGATACATGTATAACCAACTCAAAACCCATCTTGTTACAAACCACTAACATTTGAACACATGATTAATACAGAAAAAAAAAAGATGCTAGAAAGTCTGGATTTCTTTTACAAACAATGAAACAAAAGATTAAAAAGCTGACAGGACACAAGTATGACAGCATCACTGCACACCAAGGTTGTGTTTACTAACAAAACTGTATGCACCTCTGGCAGTAATCTAACAGTTGGTTTTCTCAATATTTTATGAACCATTATTTTTCATTTCAATGTTTCTCATTTAAAAACAATAGGCCCATGAGCCACAGCTCATCTGAGTGAAATAGCCACTGCAGATGTTATGCAACATTTTTCCAATCCTGTTCTTGCAACTAATGAAAGGATCATCATTTAAGCAGTTCCTGGTTTGAAGAAGAATGTGTTTATTTTTTTTAATCATATATGGGCATGAATGTCAATGGAGCATGACAATTTGAACTCTCAATCCCGTTTCAACAGTAAGATCGACATAAACTTTGGTGAAAATTGGCCCTGTGGTTTCAGAAGAGAATTTGCTTAACAATAACATGATTTTATATATGTATCAGCACAGGGTCAGGGGACGATAACCCTTGCAGAATAAAATTTTTATTGTAATTTAAAGCTTTGTAAGTTTTAGACACTTAAGCTATTTTTATCTTTGTGTGTGTGTTTCTTCATTGCTCTCAAGGCTCATTCTTTTTATAATCTATTTATCTTTGCCGGAATGTAGGGACTTGCCAAGCTCTTATCTTCATTGAATATCTTTGCCAGAGTGCAAAGACTTGCCAAGCTCTCATCTTAATTGAATAAGTAAAGAAATGCTACATGTCCTATGTCTCTTTATAAGGCTAGCAATAGAAGCTCAACAGGGTCTTCTTTCCCTGTTGGTGTGAGTTGTCATTAACAAATTTCCTACTTTCAAATTTTGCCATGGCAACCAAACAAAATGGCCACTGGTCATAGAACATAAACTGAGTAGACAATCGTCAAATGAGCAGAACTGCCAATTATGGTTTGGATCACGCAATGATGAAAACGCAATTTAACCATTTTCACATTATAAGTCTATGGGACCTTTCAGTTGTCATAGCAACCAAACAAAAAGGCATATCACCATAATTTTAACTATTTCTAACTAAGCAACATTCCTACATAATAAGGAATAATTTGCTTCAGTGGCTTTGCAGGGGTTGTTGTTTTAAAGTGTAAATGGATGTCTGACAAAAAATGATCACTATGGCTTATCCTTAGCATAGCTCAGGTGAGCTAATGAAATTAGATAAGAAAAAAAACTTTCAAGATCATGACCATCACTGTATGAATATGTGCCAAAGACCATTTATGCATAGCATCACTTAATGTCTTTGAGACTGGATGCGTAATTCATGTTACTGTTGAAAAAAACAATAGAATCTGCCAAACAACCGTAGTTCATGTGTAAATTATTGAAGTTTTGTTTAGTATATCTGGTTCTTTCACAGAAAATTGTATAGGCACTCATCAGTTATCTCAATGGTCAGGCAAAGAATTGCTTGGACAGGTCCCACATTACAGTGCGTGTGTGTGTGTGTTAAAGTATTTTTTTGTTTGTTTGTTTTAGAGGATTCTGATTCAGGACTGACAATGATGCATACCAGTAATTAATAAAAACAACCAGAGTCTGCAAAGAGGCTACAAGAATTGTAAGACCTAGTTAAAAAAAAAAAAGCATCCAACTTGTCCAAAAACATTTAATATAAAAATAGCTTAGCTATATTCAACAGAATTTCTGCTTAGATCAATTTTAAAATCTGAACAAAATAAATACATTTCAGCTTAAAAGAGACTTCAGGTCATATACCAGACAGTAAGGTATAAACTAAGCTGCATCTAAAATTGAGACGGCAAGACATGAATTGTGAAGGCACAGATCAGCATGTTCATCTGAAGTCTAACCTACGCCTGTGTCAATCATCTACAAAATCAAACAATTAACAGGTGACTCTGATCAGACATCAGATGCCCAGTTTGAGTTAGGTCTTCATTGGTCATCTCCTTTTCATCTGATGCACTTCAAATGTTAACCCATTGTATACTGAATACTCTCCCACACTATACATTGGAAGAGTCCAATTTCAATTTTAGGTAAGTCCGGCTATGAGATTTACATATTCCTAGAGAAAAATGGCTAAACTATTTGCAACCGCGGCGTCTGATCTGGGTCTGCACTGTTTGCCAATTACCCTTTTATGGGCCTCCCGACTACAATGGGTTTATCCCTTACAGCACCAAAATAAAATTTAGACATTTTGAAATATTTTTCTCATTTTTCCAAGAAATTAGGGCTTGACATTCCATGTAAATCTATTCACATGAATTAAAAATCCCTATTTTTGTGCAAGATTAAGAAAAATTTCACAAATTTGTCATCCACAAATTTGGTGAAAAACTCACAAAGAGTTTAGATGCACTGTAATAACCTAAGTATTGGGACAGATAGGCCTTGGCTAACAGTGTAAACCCCAATCAGATGCCGCCAGTATGCTGTTTGCCATACATACAGCACTATTTTAGACACATCAAGAGGTAGTAGAATGGACCATTTCAAGTTTTAGGACAAGTATGGTAAATAGATAAGGTGTACCAATACATAGGGTAAGTACGGTAGTTACCCTAAATATCTGAACATTGCAACTCCTTACTGTATTTAACTGTAAAAAGTCCATTTTGATTACCTCGCTAATTGTCTAAAAAGTACTGGATAGGTTGCAAACAGATCAGATCATGCAGTCTGATGTGAAATTGCTGTTTACTCAGATATATGCATTGTCCAATTGCAAGGAATCACTATAGTAAGACATGCCAAAGGCCTATATTCAGCCTACAAATCCAGTCTGATCTGATCATATGGGCAGTGCCAAGCAAAATTGTGTCTTCGAGCACGCACAAAATGCACAGATTCAGATTCATTCCATGCATGCGCAAAGTTTCATCTGGATATTTGCTTTCAATTGATAAATTCTATAGTGTCCTATGATTCTATTAGCAGCCAGTGAAGGCCCTGATCAGACTGCGCGGGTGCGCAGGCTCATCTAGGCCTTTACTGTCCGCATATGCTGAAAGATATGTTTTCGCATGGCGCGGCCCATATCATGTTTCTTTATGGCATACAGAGTGGTCTCTTGATGGATGCAAACCAATTCATTAAGATATATTATAGTCAACCTAATTACACTGTGTGCCTAGGGTTTGCAGAATTACTGGAAAAACTTGTAAATTATCAGCTTAATAAGGGCATTCTTTATAGCAAGATCAGGAGTACATTATGGTGAATTTTTTTATAAATGCAACTGATGCTACTCATTTGAATTGCTTTGACTTGTTGAAGCAATTCAAATAAGAACCAGCATGCTTTTATAAAGTAGATGAAGGCACATGTACACAGGCTGTAATCTGAAGAATAACTGCTCATCAAGCATCAAGCGAAAACGTGCCTTCAAACATGCGCAAAATGTGCAGACTCAGATCATCCTGTGCATGCGCAAAGTACACCACAACCTCTTTATAACACTACTATTGGGGTCCATAGCATAAACCTTGTTAGTTAAACAACCGTGTCATATCCAAACAAAAATGTATAGATTATATTGAAAAATGACCATTTATGGTCATTTTTCAATATAATCAAATGGTCATTTTTCAATATAATCTATACATTTTTGTGATCCGTCTTTGAACCGTGTTATATCCAAAACCGTGTTATAACGAACCGTGTTATAAAGAGGCTGTAGTGTATCATCCAAGCCTTTACTCCCCATTCATACATTCTATAATATCCAATGTTTCTTTTAATGGACAAAGCAGGCCTTGATCAGACTGTGCAGGCGGATCTGGGCCTTTGCTATCCGCATATGCCCGAAGGTACTTTCGCATGCACAGCCCATACGGGGTAATTAGGTTAAATATGGTAATGCATAATTAAAGGGCTATAGAGGAGAAACTCTATCAAATGGGTCTCCCTCTGAAAAAGTGTTTACTTTTAACAGGAAAGAATTTGCTCCCTGCTGGGGACAATATTTTCCTTTAGGGGGAGCAAACTCCCTTTATAGCAGACCCCTTTCCAGAAGGGGTTTAGTGTGCAGGGACACAAGCAGGAAGTCACAAATGTTGTCTCCATTGTAATAAATCGCAGAAAACTCTACCATGTATCCAGTTCTCTTAAAAGTATTTTCATGTGAGAAACACACATCATAGCTACAGATTAGAGGGGTATGCACATATTTTTCTTGTTTCTCCACGAAAACATATGTTGGGGTATTCATTAGAAGCACTTCGCCGAGGCGCTTCTAATAAGTACCCACAACATATGTTTTTGTGGAGAAATAAGAAAGATATCAGCAGTTTTTGGATGAAAAAAGCACCCTATCTGTTGCTATGACACATACATTATGACACATACAGAGTTCAGATGGTAAGATGAATAAATGACAGATTTAGAATATAACGACCCTCTGACCATTCACCACTTACTACACATTCTGGGGTGGTTCAAAGATTAACATATACAGGTAATAACCAGACATGTGTCCAAAGTACACTAATGCCTCTGCCCCCTCCCCCCAAGCCCCACTCCAGGGGCATGACCCAGGGGCAACTCTACCAATGAGTTAAAGGTTTAGGTCTGGGTCAGTAGCATATCAAATTTAAACTTCCTAGCATAATAGGTACCCCAGTTATGACCTCCATTAGAAAAACGGACATAAACTTGAATGTAAACTTAAACATTTGTTAGACTCTGGTTACATGACATATGCACATATGAATGCCCACTGCTGCCTTTGGCATGCGAGGGCATAAAAAGTTCAATTTGGGAGTCCATATTAATTATGTTTTCATTTGACATGACCATATGATAATCCTTAATGATGATAATGAGAATAAACTACTAGTCACAATAACCTACTACTCACAGTTCACATAAACCAAACTGTCTACATACATAGCTGTATCCATATATTTTTCTTATTTCTCCACAAAAACATATGTTGTAGGTACTCATTAGAAGTGCCTCACTGAGGCACTTCTAATGAGTACCACAACATAAGTTTTCTTGGAAAAAAATTAGTACCTTTTGGTTGAAAAAAGTGCCTCATTCTGGAGCTATGGGCCTCATTTGAATTTAGGACAAGCACGGTAAGGAGTTAAAATGCCCTAATGATTTGAGTAAATATGGTCTGTGACAGTAGGACTGCGTTTCCTCTACCTCTAGTTTCACTTCAGTATCTTAACCTTGTCGTTCATTTGGGGTATCGCGGATGTAAGTTGTATTTACCCAAAATATTAGCACAGAAAGGCCATAGCCCTAGACCTAGATCAGATGACACAGAACTCAGCGTCAGATCATGGACTACTGTCTTCGATGTTTTTATACAAATCAACAGATACTAAAATAGACTTGTTCAAAGTTTAGGACAAGAATGGAAAGGAATTAAGGTGCTTCAATTATACATGTACGGTACATGAATATCGAAAGCTTTACATACACAGAGGATTTGTTGTGGAGTATATGATGATAATTCTGGGATAATTTTTTCTAATTTCTCCATAAAAATGTATGTTGTGGACACACATTGAAAGCACCTCTCTAAACCGTGTCTCTCGTGAGGTGCTTCTAATAGCTACCCATGATGTTTTTATGGAGAATTTGAGAAAATTATCTCAGAATTATCACTAATACTGTAATAACGCTAATTAATGGGACAGACAGGTCTGAGCAAACCGTGTAGACCCAGATCGGACATCGCAGAATGCAGCATCTGATCAAGGTCTACACTGTTTGCCACTCATTCAGCAGTTTTAAAACACATCAGGTATTAAGACTTGTTCAAATTTTAGGGAAGATATGGTAAAAAGTTAAGGTGTCTAAATATTTAGGGTAAATACGGTACTCCTCAACAAGTCCTCTGATACAGCATATCCTAACAAATATTTTTCCCGTTCTCTATGAAAACTACATTAGAAGCATCTCCCAGGAACACTTCTAATGAGTATTCAGATTACCATAGTCGATCTAATTAGCATACATACCCTTATAAGCGCACAGTCAACCAATTTTGTAGGATTCAAATTGCAGTCCTTGTAATAATATTATATACTTTTTTGACAGCAAATGTTGTGGGTACTCATCTAATTGCTTCAAAAAGTTGAGGCAATTAAAATGAGTACCTACAACATATGCTTTTAGAAACTTTTCAAGGTACTTCAAAGGAGTACCCACAATATAAGAATTTATAAAGAAACTCAGAACACATTATAAAATAAGCCTCTCAGGAAGGCCTCTGCTCATATTCCTTTAAAGTGTGCCCTTATTAGGAAGATATTTTACTACATTTTTTTTCTAGTAATTTTGAAAAATTTAAGTGCACAGTACAGTAATTAGGCTGAATACGGTATATGATTTTCTAAAGAATATTTTATAAAACAAAAAGTGCTGACATAGCTTCAAACAAGAGGTATCCACACGATATTTTTCTACTAAAGTGTATGCTGTGGCTACTCATTGGTAGTATCTCTGCAAGGTGCTTCTTATGATGAGTACCACGCAAGGTGCTTCATATGATGAGTACAGAGAGTTGTATTATTCTGCATTGTACCATCCAGCAGAATTCTGAGATTCAAATACATTAAGGCATGCCTTCAGGAAACATCGCATTCCTGAAGGACCAGCAAAGGCCTAGGCCAACCTACATATCCACACAATCTGGTCTGACCGCAGCACTTGATATGATGATTATTCAGTACTGATTTTTTTTCTTGTTGTAGGTACTCAGTGGAATGGACTTTCTTATTTCTTCAACATGAATTTCCTTGGTAATGAGTACCCACAACACATTTCTGTGGAGAGTTCACTATATTCTGATCTGGATATTCTTTTTTCCATAGCTGGGGTATCCACTTAAATATCCCTTATTTCTCCATAAAAACGTATGTTGTTGGTACTCGGTAGAAGCATCTTGGCAGGGTGCATCCAATAAATACCACAATGTCTGTTTTTAAGGAGCAATGACCGAAATATCAGGGCCCAGTTGTTCAAAGCTAACGACATCGTTAGTTAACGATTCGTTAAAATTTATACAGTGATGCAAATATGCTGAAATTCTTTGCTGAAAAAAAGTGAGTAGCTTTTTTCAGCAAAAAATATCAGAATATTGTGTATTTAATCCGCTAAAACAGTTAACGAAATGACCCTTAACGAGCTCGTTAAGCTAACAATGCTTTGTACAACTGGGCCCAGTAGTTTTTGGTTAAAAAAACTATCTTATCTTGAGCTATGCCTAAATATTCAAAGCTGAGCAGTCAAGATTCTACACAGGCTGTGCTGATGAGCAGAGTGGTCTGGACTTTAATTCTACGTTGAGAATTTTTTTTTTCTACAGCCTGGCTTCACTCGTTCATGCACACAAGTATCACAAGTTCCCCACAGCCTTATAAAAATTCATTGTCACTCCACCAATCATATTGTGCACTGGCCTTATCTGACAAGTGAAATTATTAACATGGCATTACAGGATTTACCTCCCTTGAACATCTCTCGTTCAGCAGCAACTCAATCTTTACAAAAGATATTTTAGAGATGGTATCAGCTAATATATACTGTGTTAACGCTTAGCACTCTGGGTAAAATTTTCATCAGATTACATTTTTCATATTTTTTTGAGAAAACAGGATTAGACATTTCATGCAAATTGTCTCCAGGAGACAATTTTGTCTCCAGGAGAAAATTTGCCTGAAATGTCAAATCCTGTTTCCTCAGAAAAATATCACCAATCTGCCATCTACTGAATAAGCCCAGAGTGGTAACAGTTAACTAAATGCAGTATGATTTACTAGATTCAGTATGAATGTAATGAACCTATTCATTCTCTCAATATACTGCAATGAAATGCTAACTAATGTAAACAGTGTAATAAACCATACGAGCCATCGCATGAGAAATGGGCACTAAGAGGTGTCTGCTTTGTGATTCTTTAAATAGATATAGGGAGCCCCTTAATAGGGCCAAAGACATGGATTTTTTTCTGAAGCTTCCTACTTCATGATTCCAAGCAGCAAAGGCTCTGGTGAGACTGAGCTTATGACCAGGCTTGCCAGAGCCTTTGGTGGACACCTATGTGATAATGACGCTTTTCTCATGGGCTGGTTCATATATACTCATCTATAAGCCAACATATAAATGAATTATGGAGACGATACTGCTCAGTTACAGTTTTACCAGCTTTGTGCTACTTTTTAATCTGAAAACTGCCAGTATTTCTCAATTCTGTAAACTGACTGTTTAATGCTACATCATTAAACTCCTCAATATACACCTGTGCAAATATGTGCAAAGATGAAGTTTAAGACATCTCTTTGCTGTGACATTTATCAAGATTTATGTTAACTACTCATAGGCAAGTAGATTAAGATTTAACCCTTAGCAAGCTGAATACAAGCAGATCACATACTAAAATACACCACAACCTCTTTTATAACACTATTGCTAGGATCTGAAGCAAAAACTGTGTTAGCCAAGCAGTGTTGTATCCATACAATAAAAAAAAGTGCAATGATAATACCCTGCCACTATTGCGTGGTGGGCAGTTAACTCTTGTCAATAATTCACGAAAAATTTGCCCACTAGATCTCCATAATATCAATGCACATACCAAGTTTGGCAAATATCGATATTTAAATCATCTTGAAACGAAAATACTGACGTGTGGCTGGCAGACAACTCCGTCAAACATTGACGAAATTTGCCCATTAACAATCCAAAACCACTCACCCCCGATATAAATGTGTACACAAAATTGGAATAAAATCCATCAAAAACTATTCAAGTTAGAGAGCGGAAACCAATTGCTGACAGGCAGATGAAGGGACCCTTGAATGGGAAAACATAATACCCCACCACTATCATGTGGCTGGGTATACAAATGTAAAGATTATATAGAAAAAATGACCATAGATAGTAATTTTTCTATATAATATATATCCATTTTTGTTTAAATACAATATTCTGGGGTCCATCTTTAAACATGTTATATCCTGAACAGTGCTGTAATGAACCATGTTATAAAGAGGTCCTTCGTACTTTCCTGATTTTTGTTCCAGAACAAGGGCTTGTCAGTCATAATTGCTTAAGACAAACTGAATGAAAACCCTTACCCTATTCATGGGAAAAATAAGAAAAAAAAACAACAACATTCACTTCATCATTTGTTTGCCGAAAATTTAATCTGTTGGACTTAAATAACAACAATTATAAAGAATATATTTTTTTTCTTATTTTCCACAGAAAATAGGGTTTGACATTTCATGCCAACAGTATCCTTCAGAACAATATGAAAATACTTTTTCTGCTGATTCTGTGCAGAGAGTGCTAAAGGTTAAACATGCCAAAGGTTATCGTAGTTACAAAGTACTTAGTACAGCATGCTGCATTTAGTATGACGGATAGAAGGAGGCACCCGGGAGAGTGGGGCTTGTTGCATGTGCTGGGTATGCTGGGTACGGGTATGCAGTAGCGGTACCAAGCGGAGCGACTCTTCCCGGAATCTGTCCCTGCAGTCCCGACATTTGTGCCTGCTGTGTTTGAACCTGCAGACCTGTTAGGGCACTGGGATAAAGCGGGTGTCCAGTGGCTGCAGCCGCATACGGATTCTGTGAGGGGCTAATCTGCATGGGTCCAAGCTGAGTACCGATATATGTAGGGTACTGGGTTTGTGTTGGCGTAGATGGGCTAGTGGAGCTAGGCAGCCTGCTGTTGCTCTCTGATAATGATGATGGTTGAACCGACAACGCCGAAGTGACACTTGGTGTATAGTATCCAGCAGACAAGGAGTATCCTGGCGAACCTGCAAGAATAAATAAAATTATATACAGTACATCACAGTACAATCATAGCACTAGTTAAGGCGCTTTTTCCAATACAAAAGTATTGATATTTTTCTTATTTCTCCACAAAAACATATGTTGTGGGTACTCATTAGAAGCACCTCGCTGAGGCACTTCTAATGAGTACCCACAACATATGTTTTTGTGGAGAAATAAGAAAAATATTTACCGGATACCCTCCCTTATCTAGACCTATGGTACAATGTTACTTTCATATGAGCCAGCGCATAACAAAACCTACAATAAGATCTGTGTGACCGGCAAAGACTCAGATCAGCCTGTACATCAACCCAGTATGACAAGGGTTCTTGTTTACCCCTATTTGGATAGCCTGGAGGTGTAGACAGCACATGCGATCGGTGAAGGCTGATCAGACTGTGTGGATACGCAGGCTGATCTGAGTCTTCACAGGTTGCACAAGTCTTATTGTAGGTTTTGTCATGCACTAGCTCATGATGTATGTTTGTCTTTTATGTTTCTTAGCTCTTGTTAAGGCACAGTTTTTCAACAAAAAGTAGTCATATTTTTCTTACTTATCTATAAAAATCTGTTAGAAGTGCCTTGTCTAAGCACTTCTAAATCAGTATATATATTAATAATGTAGACGATGAATGCTGTGTTCAGAACTACTAATTTATTTCTCATACAGTAGGAAATGAAGGAGTTATGCTGATGATGAGGTTTTAGCAATCAAGGGGACATAACTCTAAAATAAAAAATTTGTGCTGGACAGTTCTGAAACTTATCCGAGATTCCATCCATGTCCACTGCAGGTTTTATTCAGATCAGATCAAAACTGAACCAGTTATGCTGATGATAAAGTCAAGCAGAGGCTTTTTTAAGCAGTCAAGGGGATGTAAGATTAATGATTTGATGTGACCATGTTTCAAACTCATCTGAGAATTCATCCATGTCCACCTTATCTGCAAGTTTCAGGAAGATTTGATCAAACTGAAGGAGTTATGCTGATGACAAAGTCAAGCAGGGGCTTTTTTAAGCAATCAAGGGGACGGAACTTAATTAATGATCCTGTGTGACCTGCAGGTTCTAAACTCATCTGAGAATTCATCCATGTGCATATCTGCAAATTTCAGGAAGATTTGATCAAAACTGAACAAGTTATGCTGATGACAAAGCCAAACAGAAGCTTTTTCAGCAATCAAGGGGATGTAACTCTTAGATTAATGATCTGATCTGGCCAAGTTTTGAACTCGTCCGAGATTTCATGCATGTCCAATGAAGCCGTAAGTTTCAGGAAGATCCAATCAAAACTAAACTAGAGCAAGTGCCCTGAGGGTCACGAATACCCCTGGCTGGTGCCATTTCTTAATTATAAAATATTTTAAAGTTAATGACAATGATATAAGGCAAGATATAGTTTACAACGTCAGTCTCTATCATCCCAAGTACAACCTTCCTGGAGTAAATAGTCTTTAAGACATGAAGCAAATTTGCTGGGCCATAAAATATAGGTCACTGACCTACACATACTTGAGAAATTATTCTGATGGTCACACTGATGCATTATATCAACTATGATGTTAATCCATTAAATAATCTAAAAGATATTAAGCGAAATCACTAGACCATGAAATATAAGTCATACTGATTTATATTTACTTTGAGGTGAAAGTTTGGGTCACTATGAAATATAAGTCATACTGATTTATATTTACTTTCAGGTGAAAGTTTGGGTCACACTGTGTCATTATATGTAAATATGACATTTAGGTATCAAACAATGGAAGATATAAGACAAAATCACAGGGCTATGAAATATAGGTCACATAATCTCAAAATATGATAGTAATACATCAAATTGTCTTCAAGATGAAACATAAAATCACTGGATCATGAAATATAGGTAGTGACCTACATTTACTTTTAGGTCAACTGTTGGATCATACTAATTCATAATCCCAAATAATGATATTCATACATCAATTAACATTCAAGATATGAGGCAAAATTACTGGACCATGAAATATAGGTCAAGGTGGCCTACATTTGTTATGCTGTCAATCGTGGTGTCACACAGAACCAATATTCCAAGTATCACATTAATCCACGAAATAGTCTTCAAGATATTAGGCAAAATCGCTGAAGCATGAGAATATGATCACAATGACCTTGACTTTATTACACTGAATGTTGATGTGATAAACATGTCTGATGCCCATGCAGTGCTCCAGCTAGGATTTGAGGGCAGAGGGGTGTGGGGGAGGGTACTTTTTGCACGGTCATACAAGAATGAGGGCACCATGTCATTTGATGCGCTTAGTATCAGGACATGTTACAAAATATAATCCCATTCCACAATAAATACCTCAAAAATAGAGTACATATAAAACTGACCTTTAAACACTGATAACTTTTTTAATTTTGGTCTGATTTTCATGATATTTTCACTAAAATGTAGGGTTTTATGTCTGGAGTTGAAATAAGACAGTTGCAGCTTTGGAAGGGCAGAGGGGCAGCAATAGAGGGCAAAAGGAGCGGCACGCCCCTCCATATAGGGCTAGCTGCCTTCCTTCTTCAAGAAGTTGTTTGTATAAAAAAACTGCAACATACTACTTTACTGAGGCATTAATCCATGAAACAGGCTTCAAAATATGTCAAAATCACTGAAGCATGAAAATAAGGTCACAATGACCATGACCTTATTACACTGAATGTTGATGTGATAAACATGTCTGATGCCCATCCTTCTTTAATAAGAGGTTGTTTGTATAAACAAACTGCAATATACTACTTTATTAGGGGTGTCCTAGATTTTGACCTCTAGCCCTGCCCTGGGGCATGACCCAGGGGTCCACAGATGTAGAATGGAAGAGAACCCTCCCAGGTACCCCGATACCAAATATGAAAAGTTTTTGATCAGTGGCTGCAGAGTTATAAGTAATCAAAAAACTTCGAAGTAAAACTTGGTTATAGAATGGGATGGACGGACGGACGGACGGTCTGGCGGACAGACAAATGGAATGGATGAAAACTTTATACCCCTTTGGCATACTTTGTATGCCAGGGGTACAACAAGCAAAAGGCAAAAACTTCACGTAAAACTTTGATGTAAACATCACACTATTTTCTAAGTCCGTGATCTTGACCTTCAGTTACAGAGCAGACGAGAAATCTATTCCAAACAAAACAAAGGGAGACAACTCCAAAAGTTAGAAAGTCAGAGTGGTCATTCTTGTACATAACACATCGTCTGGTCCTGTTCTACATTTCTACCAAGTATCATAAAAATATTCCAAAGGGTCTTTGACTTACAGAGCAGACACAAAATCAATAGATAACTAGAACAGTGTTTTCGGAGGAAAACGTACCTCCCCCCACCAGTCTGAACAGACATACTGTTAACCCTTAGGCTGCTAATCACGACTATTGTTGTGCTGGAGGGGTCTGCCAACTCTAAAGCCTGTCAAACTTACTATATACCACATGCAACCATTCAGAGCAAGTGTTCTCATACAGGAGTGAACCTACTTTCATACAAACACGCCACTTTTCATAAGATAGTCAGGTGCTGGATTTTACCCCCACTAAAAAAGACCGAGAATACCAAATATCAAGCTGCCATTAATTTCAGCACTCACTTCAACAGATTGATCACGATTTTCTGGAAAAAAAAAGCCTATAACACCTGAATCATTTCCAGTGAGGAAGAAGTAGGAATAACAGTAGAACCTTTGTATGTCACTTGTTTCATTCGCGATAGTACACAGTAGGCGCTGGTCCCTTGTAACATTTTTTTTTTTTTTGTGTGTCTTAAACGGTTCCTGGTTTACACGTGACTGTGACGTGACTTTCTAGTCACGTGACCATCTCTTCTCCGGTAAAATGGCCACCTACGATCGGCAAATTGTATGTGAAAATTCCATGTAATTCGAGGCAAAATTAAGGGAGTAATGACTTCTCGAGTAGAAGTACCCCCTCTTACAGGCTTGATTCATTTTTTTTCTAGCAGCCTAAGGGTTCAAATAGATTGTACCTATTATAAACTCAAGGTCACAATATACCTATATGTAAGTTTGGTCAAAATTCATCCATTCCTCAATGAGATAGGGTGCTGACAAGCCATTTTCTAAAATCATAGCCCTTGTGTAACCTTGAAAATGGGATCAAGGTCACAAAAATCTAATCAGTTCTTGTCTCTGTCTCAACAATATCTATCATGATACCAAATAGGAACTAAATCCATCACTTAGTTTAGTAGTTTTATGTTTGTGTTTGTGCTGAGGTTTTACGGCCCAGTCAACCAAATGGGGTCATGTCGAGCGCGGTCAGTTACCTCACCACATGTTTACTGGGCAGGCTTAGTCTTCTAAGCGGTTAACCAGTATTGTGCACATTCTTTCGCCAGAAGATTTTTTTTATCGTATCCCTGAATTAATGTTGCCAACATTAATTCAGAGATATGATAAAAAATCATTTCATTTCTGATCCAGTTCAAAAACGAGACTAACTAAAATTTTACAGGCTGTCAGATGCCACATTTTATGATCGTATTAAAACCATATATCAATTTATTAAACCGTTCTTGGATAAAAAATGTCTATTTTTGAGAAATAGGGAGCCTTTATTAAAGTTTAATTTTGAGTGACCTGGTCTGATAAACAGAGGAGCATATGTATTTTCTATGTAAATTAACCTGGTTTACACACTAAATGAGCAGTTTGTTAAATGATCATCAAATGTGTGAAAAGTGTTTTTTTGGGTTTTTTTTCGGTTTTACGGTCCTTTCAAGAATATTTCACTTATATCGAGCCGATCGTTCATCAAAGGTGGGCAAAAACCGGAGAACCTGGGGAAAAACCACCTAACCATCTGTAAGCAGAACTTGGCTTTCCCAGGTGACCCGAGCAAGGCTCGAACCACAGTGGTGAGAAACCTAATGGATTAAGAGTCAACTCTCCTATCCACTAGGCTATGGGGGCCCTCAAAAAGTGTTTTTGAAATGGACGGGATAGTTTACTCCGTTTTTGAGCAACAATGGTTCAGATCATTTTGAGCAATAATACAGCTTTAATTACCTCACTTTATTAACACAGGGAAAGCAAGTAATCATTTTTGCAAAAGGGAACAATTATACTGGTTCCTTCTGCAAAATCAGTTACTTCCCCTCCTTGCATTTGGTATGATCAGATATTTCTAGCTTGTGGGCTATTTTTTGTTCATTAAATGTCCTAAAATTTCAAACATTTATTCCACACTTTTTTTGGCTAAAATTTTGCTTTTTATGCAGTTGTTTCTTAAAATGCTTAGAGGAATGGCAAACTGTGTAGACCCTGATTAGACTGTTCTTTCAGGAGCAGTCTGATCTGGGTCTGCACTGTTTGCATACGCTATTTTGTCAGAAACTTTTGTGTACAAAATTTTAGGACATTTACCATACTCTATAAAGTTTGTACTGGATTGACAATATTACCTGTGTACAGTGAAGATGAAGAGCCTACTGTTGATATTGGATATGCCTGTGTCATCGTCATATAACGCTGCTGACCTACTGGGCTTGATACTGCTAGATAGCCTGACTGCTGAGGTGTCGCCAGATAGCTGGCCTGTGCGGTTCCTGGTTGTGCCAAGTAGCTACCCTGAGGTAGCCTGTAGGTAGGACTCCCTCCTGGATACAGCCCAGCTGACTTCTCTGTTGCGTACATAGCTTGCATGCCAGAAACCCCGGCAGGGACTCCTGCCATGCCAGCTGGCATGCCAGTGGAGGGAAGGGCAGTCATGCCTGCCGGCACACCACTCACCCCGGAGGGTAGAGCAGTAAGGCCTGCTGGAACTCCTGTCAACCCATACTGTGGTCTGCTGTAGGGAGAAAAACAAAACATGATGATAGTAAAACAGTAGAGTTTCTATCCGTATGCGTTATAATTTGCCATACCTTCTAAGATGACTACACACGAACCTTTAATGCTTATTTAAAAAAAAAAAAAGAAAAAAGACTTTTTTTTTTTCTTATTTCACCCAGAAAACAGAAAATAGGACTTCCATTTCATGCGAATTTCTTCCTATGGGGTAAATTATGAAATCATAGTTCCAGACAAGGAATGGTATCAACATATTTTGTTTTCTCGATGAAACACATTGTGGGTACTCATTAGAAGTGCCTCACGAGGCACTTCTAATGAATACCCACACTATTTGTCTTCGTCAAGAAATAAAGAAAACTATCATTACTTTTCAACTAATAAAAGCACTTTATCTGGTGCTATGGAAATGTAAAGCTTGTTTTCTGGAGAAAAAAAACACAAAAAAAAACAGTTATCTGTTGATTTTGCCTAATGGAATTAAAGCTTACTTTATAACAGAATTGTAAGGGTTGTCAGTCAACACTAGGATATTCTGGACTGCTATCAGTTTCATTCAAAATACTGCTTATTTGTATGGGTCAAGCAATCTATGTAACTAAAAACTGTTTTATGAATTAAGAGTAATTCACTAAAGTTTCATGTATACCTTTTGATTTCTCATGATATTATCATTACATATTCCCAGTCAATAATAAAGCATCTGGTGTTTCTATTTATAAGCTTCATCAGTTCAAATAATCACTGCTATCAGTCTATATTCAGTTTATAGAGCACGCTCATCTTTGAATCATTTAATACCAGTAGCTTTGAATAGACAGCTGTAGCTTGACTCTATACTTAGAACTATAATCCATTGTAAATACACTCCAGTTTTCCATTTTGTATTAATTCAACAACAGCTACTTTGTATTACCTATTTTTTAAATTCAGTTTCCAAGTTGCTAATCCATATTAATTGTCTTCAAACAAGTAATATTTTCCTAAAAGCAAGGGACTAAAAGACCGTCTAGACAGTTTCTCAGCTGCTAGACCATTAAATAGAGAGCTGTCTTGGAACAAGACAGTATTAATCATCACAATAATGCATGGTCAGAAAGAGACCCAATGAGCTAGACCATTCAGCTATACAGTTCTGAAAGGTATATCCCATCAACAGCCAGTCAGTTGTTTCAGTCAGTTGGGATAATAAGGTACTAAAACATGATGAAGTTTCTGAGCATGGGAATGCTATAGCCTTCCAAAGCAGGAGTGTAACAAACCAAGCAGGACTATGGGAAGAACTGTGGAAAGCTGGACCTTCAGCACTGACTTTTGAAATGCTGTTAATATTCTAATAGTAATACTTAATATGTGAATGTGTCATGTGCCAGTGTTCCTGAAAGCAGCATGATCTTTGCTAAGCTGTTTTTAACCTTATCAGTGCCAGTCACTACAGCAACAGATGTATTAAAAAAAATCTTTTTCAGAAAAATGTCAAGCCTTATTTTCTCATCTCTCTCAAAAAAAATAAAAAAATGTTATTGATCATCTTGTGCAATGATGTTGAAAGACGTTTTATCTCCGACCTGAAATCTATAGAATGGTGTAGTACTACAATATGAAATTTAAATACCTTCTTTATCATCTGTAGTCTCTTACAAGCAAAACTTGTCAAATGTTGGCTGACATTGGACATAATCTGTGTCACATACAATGTATATACAAGACTGACTCCTCTATGCTTAAATATTTGACTTCTATGTTTAAATATTTGAAAAACAAAAACAATTTATTACCATGTAAATCTGATATCAGCCTGTCAGATATTCTAAGTTTGTGTGTGGTCTTTTACAAGCAGCTACCAGATCTTTTATCACCACCTCTGCCTGCACATTAATATTTGAATACTTTTTGATACTTATTGAAGGGCATAGACCTAGAGAAGAGTTTTTTTCTCAACAAAAATATTGCTATTTTCCTATTTCTCCATGAAAACATGTTGCCACTACTCCTTTGATTTTTCCATGAAAACTGAGAATTTACTAGAAGCACTTCTAGTGAATATTCACAGGTTTTCATGGGGAAATCAGAAATGTATTTATCTTGAATATGTTCCCCTAATCTAGACATGTAGATATGGCTTTCAGAAAAGCTGGTAAGCAGTTGAACACAAAACCCTGATGCACCTAAATGAAGGAACCAACACGATGGCAGGTTACATACTTCAGCAGACTTGTGACAGTTGTATAACTCATCTATCTGTCCAACCGCCAACACCAAACAGACCTTATTAAATAAATATGATGGGCACTTCCCAATTTAAATTTAAGCAAATCAATTACATTAGCTGAGGGTTTGAAATGATTAGGAGCTCCAGATGCAAACTTTTGCCCAAGATTTTTTTTTCTTGATTCTCCAAGAAAACATGTAGAATGATCTCAAAAGAACTATTACACCAAATATGCTTTCTATGGTGTCCTGTAGCAATTATCTGATCATCCAAGGAACCTATAAATGTTTCTATGGAGAAAACAGGGAAAACAACTGAGTTACAACATGAGAAAATGTGCCCTCAGCAAGACTCAAATCAGCCTTTACATTCACATAGTCTGGCCGCTCTTTGTTGTTCATTCTTGGGATAACTAAGGAACCAATGTTTCTTCAGGTGGACAGACAATAGCATAGCTCCAGACAAGGCAGTTTTTTTTTTTTGTTTTTTTTTTGCCTTTTTCCCCAATTAAAATCATTTATTTTTGCATATCTCCACAAAAACATATCTTGTGGTACTCATTAGAAGCACCTTGGCAAGGTGCTTCTAATGGGTACATACAACATATGATTTTGTGGAGAAATAAGAACCATAAATATGTCAATATGACATAGATGCCCCTGCCCAGGGACCATCCTCATCCGGAAACAAGCATTTTGCAAAAAATGAAGTTGAAAAATGGGCCATAAGTCCCATAATAAGTGGTTGATTTTACCCTAAATAGAACTTGACCTATATTTTATGATTATAGACCTGTGTACAAAATATGAATCCAATACATTAATATTTTCAAAAAAATCCAACGGAAACCATTTTTCGAAGTTGGAAAAGGGCCATAACTCCCATAATAATTGGTGGATTTAACCCTAAATTGAACATGACTTATAGTATTATGATTATATTCCTGTGTATAAAGTATCAATTCAATACACTAATCTTTTCAAAAGATATCAAACGAAAATGATTTTTCAAAGTTGAAAAAGGGCCATAACTCCCATAATGATTGGTGGATTTACTCCAAATCAAACGTATATTTTATGATTATATATCTGTGTATAAAATAGTAATCCAATACACTAATCTTTTCAAAAGATATCAAATGGGAGACCTTTTTCGTACGGACGTAGACGTTTGGACATACATACGAACAGTGGCGATACTATATGCCACCCCCACTCCCCCCAACTGAAAATGGCGGGGGCACAAAAACATTCTGGATACTCCTCTTACCTAATCCTATGAATGCAGACTGATCAGACTGAGGTTTCTGTCATTGCTGGCACAAATAATTATCTGAAAGTACTGTGAGGAATATTGAGGATGCACAAGCTGATTTGTCTTTGCTGAGCACATATTTCAAGAATCATTTCCTCACACAGCCCTATTATAATCTGCTTGATTTAACTTCAACTGACAATTACAAGATCAGTAGCTGCTAGTTTGTCTTAATTTTTATCCTATCATCCATCTTTCACAAACAAGTACAAAACATAACAACTTTGACATAATTTCTTTCATCTTTAAGGTATGACTCAATATAAGCATACATACTGAAGCATTTTTTTCCCTGAAAGTCTGAAAAATGTTTCAAAATTTAGCTACGAAATTTCACAGATTTTATCATTTTAACTAGAGAAATTTCAATACATGTACAACTGTCCAATAAAATGCTTGCAATAGCACTGTAAAAAAGCATGCAAATACAAAAGCCAGAAGAAAGAACCCACTACATCCATGCCATGTTAATACACAAATAAAACAGAACAGCTTAGCCAAACTTGGAATACAGGTTACAGGCGTTTGGCCTACTATTACGATACAAAGATTCACCCAGAATTTTTCTCCCGTTTTTGATTGTGTACTGTATTTACCCTATATACTGGGACAGAAAGGCCTGAGTAAACCACGTAAATGATGTCGCAACATTTAGGGTCTGCCAATATTTAGTGTAAACACACAAAAAAAGACTTGCAGCGCAATAATCCAGTACCTGCAGGTTTAAAGAACAAGAACAGGAAATTTAAAATATAGAGAAATCATTTTAATGAATCTTTGCAATATGGGCTATGTCACAAGATTTCATTGTGCACATGCAATATGTGAACACTGAAGAATATATAAAAGTGAACAAAGGCCTTTCACAGATTGGATAAATGATAGAGCTGGTCTCGGCCATCCCTGTTCACATGAAAAAAAAGAGGTATTTTCTTGTGACAATGCCCCTAAGTTTTAGTCGCACACGCACACATACACACAGTAAAACCACACAGCAGGAGTATAAACAGTGTTATGACTAACTAAAGAAGATTTGGTTATGATATAGATATGGAAAAACGGTGATCAACAGACAATATAGAATACAAAACTGTTATTCCAATATATCTAATATCAGCTGATCAAACATAACTAACTAGATCTGAAAGTCTGCTTCATTCAGTATCTGAGAAAACTGAATATGAGCCAGCACACGAGAAAAGGGTACTTATCACACTATCAGCAAAGGCTCAGGCTAGCCAGCACGTAAGCGCAGTCTCACCAGTCATTGCTGTTCACAGACATGCAGTAGAGACCTTGAGGAAGCTTCCAGCAAAAGATGCATGTCTGTAGCCCAAACAGGGGACTGCGCATGCATATTTGAAGAACCACAAACCAGAAAATCGGTTCTCTTTTTTCGTGTACCATCTCATGGAAGTATCTGAAGCCAATATGAGATATATTGAGTGTTAGAGTGAGATCTTATCGTAAATTACTTCATGAATTAACTGTGCTAAAACAATGAATGAAAAAGGAGATTCTACCATTCTACCAAAGAATGCAGATATGCCCTCTCAAACCGTTATTTCCATTTACACTTCTTGTTTTATAACAGAAGCATCAAGCATTTTTTTCATTCTGCTTACGGAGATTGGATACATTCACTAGCTTGTCTGCCATTTTTATGGAGGGAGATAACATATTACTTCCTGCTTGCTTTCCAGTACTACAATCCATTGAGAGCAATTTTTTTTTTCAGTGTAGACCCTTTTCAGAAGGTAGAAAAACCTTGGGACAGAGTTACCATCCCTGAGTTTATCTATTCCCTTCAAATGGGATAGATGCAAAATACAATAATACTTCAATGCTTTCAAAATTACCCTGTCATATAGTCTACCTTTAGTTTTCTCTAAGTTATCACCATTTCTCGCATTAGATACCCCTTCATAATACAATAATATATCTTAAAATTTCGTTTATTGTAGTCCATACCTTTTTTAGCTAAATTTTGCTTTTAGTGCCATTATTTCTTAAAATACTTATGGGAATGGCAAACAATGCAGACCCTGATCAGCAGTCTGATCTGGTTCTACTCAGTTTGCATACCCCATTTTGTTGAAACTTTGATGTACGAAATTTTATGACAAAATAATAAAAAAAAATCTACCAATAGCTGTGAATCATTAGCATAATCTATAAAATATTTGTCATTCATTGATCAAAATGAGATATTTCTTAAGGAGTATGAATATTTAAATTTCACTTTTACTGGCATACATTTGTACGTAAGCAACTGTTTTCTTCTGTCAAACAATGCATTAATACCTAACTTTATTGAAAGGGCAATATCCCAAATAAACAGAGTATAAGAAGCAGTAATTATTGCAAAAATAAATTTAGCAACATATAAGGAAGCATTACATGTCTACATCTCTATACATTTATCCTAACTGTAACAATCAAATCATATAATCTGCATGCTTAAATGCAAAACTTCAGTTTTTTAAAAATGCTGATAAGTTATCAACCATTTGGCATTCATACCTAAAAAGTCATTATATTTCCTGTCAAATTCACACTATGCTTATGTTTTAAAAAATGGACCAAAAACTGTCTAGAATTTTCTTGGCACTTAAAAAAATATTGAATTTTTTCTTACCATCCTGCTGCCCAAAGCCTCGGTCTCCGACACCATTCTCTCCGCTCAAAATGTTTCCTCCCAAGAGCCGTTTGCAACATGGAAGTTTCATATATTTAAATCATTTGAATGTACAATGTTTTAATAGTACATCTGATGCTTGCAAGAAATAAAGGGGATCATTAGGGACTGGGGGCTAACTTGCCTTGGGTACATCCTTTATTATCTGCAACTTCTTCTGGTTTCTTGTTGGTTCAGAAAATCTCCTAGAGTGTTGGAATAGAATAGTATTTCTCATGACCCAAACAGTACACCATACACAGCCAAAAGAATGGTTCTATAGAGACAGCCAACACTCAACTGAATACGACTGAGGAAGAATACCATCTTCTCTGTATACCATAACTGCTTCATCAATCTGTGCTTTATTTCTGGTAATTTGTTTGTGTTGAGGTTTTACAGCCCAGTCAACTGGGTGAACCCGATGGGTTCATGTTGAGCGTGGTCAGTTTACCTAACCACACTTTTACTGGGCAGGTTTAGTCCTCTAAGAGAATAACCAATAATGTGCACATTCTTTTGCCAGAAATTATATATGGTAAGCCAGCCAAAAAGATGACCCCACATGGCTTTTAAAATAAACTGTGGAGTACATAGCTCCAGCTAAGACACTGTTTTAACCAAAAAGCACCGATATAATTTTCTTATTTCTTGACAAAAACAGATCTTGTGAGCTTTCATTAGAAGCGCCCCACTGAGGCACTCCTAATGAGTACCTACAATATGTTTTTTCTGGAGAAATAAGAAAAATATTGTATGGATAAACCCACTTATCTGGAGCTATGGAGTACTTTTTTAAATTTGTTTCAGTGACTATTGCTCATATCTGTGATTTTCTCAGTCTTCCTTCAAGGCAGTGCAATTTCAAATAAAAGAGAATGACATACTGAAGCACATAAGTTCATCTACAGTACAGTTGCTGCGAAGGTTTGATGGTTCGTGCTCACGACTGATGCAGGGAAATGCGCATGAAGGATTAAGGTCCATGCAAACTCCCCGCAATGTTCGCGCGAAATTCGCACAAAGTTTGTGCATTCATCTAAAATTCCACCCGTGACTTTTACCTTCCATCTTCCGCACGTGATCAATTGAAAGCTCGAGCATAGAATCCGCAGAAGAAATTCATGCATGGAATGAGGAGGAAGCAACATCAATATTTACTGAGTGACTCTTAAGCTGGTTATCTTTCTTCAGCCATCGTGAGATACATACATATATAGTATACATACATTATTGCATAAGTAATGCATCATGTGCACAAACAATTATAGCTGACACTTGGATGGTTGCACTTGCCCTTCAAAGGATCAAATTAGAGGTTACTGTATGTTTTGAGTTTTGCTCCATTACATGCTGCTGAGTATCACGAGTATCATGATTATAGAATTATAATTTTTTTATCAGTGCTTATCAGAGACTCCCAAAAATTGCCCTGGGACTTCCAAAAATCAATGCCAGGAAGTCTAGGACTCCCAAATTTTAAAGATATTTAGTCATTTATAACAGAAATTTAGAATGAATGTATGTGTAATTTAGCTTAATAATGGCGGTTTTACTCCATAAATGAGTTTAAGAATATCGAGGTTGAATTTCTGAAAGTGAGTGAAAATATTAGATCACCAGGACTTCCAGATATTGAAGCTAGAAAGTCCTGGGACTTCCTGATTTTGACAGTTAGTGCAACCACTGTTTTATAATATTACTGAAGCATTCCTTTCATGACAGTTTTCACGCATGCTTTAGTAACAATTATTTTAAAAAGTGGTTTTAACTTTCCATTTCCATCAGCAGTTTGGCTATCTTTCGATTATAATTACAGTCGGCACACTTTTCTTTTCATAGATCATTGTCTTTAATCTGGCAAATGAAACAGTGGATTTGGAGAAGCATAATTATCCCATTCTTGTACAATTAATTGTGTCTTAATACCATGTTTTGAAGCGTGGATAATACTGTCCAAAAAATGACAATGACCGTGTTTTTGTTGAGTGATTGTTGATCAGGGCTGTTCCAGTTCAACATATATCCCATTAAGGGACGTCAGAATAAAAAAAAGTTCTACTGGTGGTGGTATTTTCATTTAATTCCATTGTATCGGTGGTGGGGGTACAGTTCAAATCAGTTCTCATGGCTGTACCCTTTTTTTTTTCTTTGTAACATGTGCATATTCTTTTATTTGCCTCACTTGCTGTTGATTTTTTAAACCCAATGTCATAATCATCATCATCATCAGATTTTTTTATTAACATGCAGGTACAGGGGCAACCTCCACATCAGTGGGCCCCCTTCCAGGTAGCTGGCATGCTGCACGCATGGCAGATCTCACACCAGATCTCCAGGTATGTCTATCATGAGGGTCGATAGCTGAGAGCTTCCACTCTCTGCAATCCCTCTCTGTCAGCTGCTTCCATGTCATCTTAGGCCTCCCAGGCACAAGCTTTCCCTCAACCTGTATGTCAAAGGCTGTCTTGACTGCACAATTGGAGCACTCTACATGTCCATACCAGCAGAGCCTTCTCTCCTTCAGAATGAGGTCCACATCCTCAATGTCAAGCTGCACAAGTAGCTCAATGAACCTGGTAGTGACAATGTCTTGCGGCTTGACATTGCAGATCTGTCTGATTATTGCCCTGTCATTCCACTGCAGACACTGGAGGTATGGCTTTTCAATGGCCAAGTCTCACTGGCATGGAGCATTGCTTTCTGCACACAAGAGCTGTACACGTGTCTTAAAAGAGAGGTTGCGGGGAAGAGAGACCTGGTAGCAGCTCCTTGAACTCCTTCCAGGCAGTTTTCACACGTGTTGTAGTTGAAAGTTCACAGCCACCGGCTGTTGAAAGCATGTCTCCTAGGTAGCAAAAGAAGCTACAATCTTCAGCTTGTCAGGTCTGGACTTGGGACTTCCCTCTGTGGCCTGCCGTCCAAGGGGCGAGCAGTTCGCTGGCACCGACTACATCTGTAATCAGGGTCCTTTGTGAAGCGCTTGAGCCCACTGCATTTCTTGTGCACCCAGTGCTTGCAGCCGTTGCAGAAGATGCTGTTGATGCCCACTCCAGTGCAACAGATGGCGCATCGAAACTCGCCTGAATTCTGCAGGAGGTCCAGGCCCCTACTGCAGATAATGATCTTCGGCTTTCCAGCATTTTACTCTCAGTCCTTTCTCCTCCAATGCCTCTTTCCAAGTCAAGAGCCTCCTGACACATTCCTTGAGAGATTCAGCGATGATAACAAGGTCATCAGCATAAGAGATCCTCCCAGGGGAACCCAGAGCGGAACTCGCGTGACAAGGCTTCAAGCACAATGATGAAGAGCAGCGGGCTGAGTACTGAGCTTCTTGAACACCGACCTTCACTTCAAACTCTTCACTGTACCCCTCACCAACACGGATATGACTCCGCGCATTGCCATACATCCCCTGCACCAGTCGCACAATCCACTCCTCCACACCAAGTTTTCTCAGCGCCCACCAGATGACCTTTAAAGGCACTCGATCAAACGCCTTCTCCAGGTCTATGAAAGCCATGTAGTCTCTTGTTGCCAGCTAGATATTTCTCTTGCAGCTGCCTGACAACAAAGATTGCATCTGTTGTGCCTCTGCCTGGGACAAAGCCAAACTGGGAATTGTCGACTGACACCAACTGTCTGATGAGGCCATCCAAAATCCTCTCCATGATTTTCATGATCTGCTCTGTCAGCTTGAGACCGCAGTAGTTGCCCCTTTTGCAATGCATCCCTCTTACCCTTGTAGAGACAGACAATGAAACTCTGCTCCCAGTCAGAGGGTACCTTGCCATCGCAAATGATTGCAGCTGAATTATACATGTTGTAAGGAATATGCAGTTAGCTCCCTTTAAACTGTAGGTTGTAGGAGCCTTACCACACATTTATCAGGGTACAAATAAATATTGGTAATGTTATTCTTTTACATGATATACATATAGAACATAATTACTGGCTTACAGAGCAATCTTAAGAACTTTCATTTTTCATGTAAAGTGTTCAGTTTTTTTGTCTTCAGCATTCGATAAGCAAAACCCAAACCATAATTTAACGAGTTAAATTGATGCATAAACCTTAGCATCGGCAAGCAATTGTCATCAAAATGATATCTTTCTATATTGTCATATGCCCTCACGGGCATTCTAGGCAAGGTCTTCCTGAGTAGAAACCAATTCTTAGTTATGTGGATAAAGTGTCTTGCTCAAGGACACAACACTTGGTGCTAACAGGTATGAAACCTGCTACCTCTCGATTTTGAGTCCAATACTACAGTGGAACCTCGGTAATTCGAACGCCAATTTTTCGAAAGTACCGGATTTTTCAAAGACGACTGATGGTCCGGAATTTTTTCACTCTAATTTATTGCAAAAATATCACCGATTTTTCGAATTTCAAATTTTCGAAAAAATCAATTTTTCGAACAGATTCGTCAGTCCCAAGCAAAGAAATTCATATTAAAATCCCCTGCTAAATTCGAAATTCCAAACTGCCAATCAGTCACGCATGATGATCATGATTTCTTTGTGCGGCGAGTTCGATTGTTACACTCCCGAGTGACTTCACGGGTTTATTCGCTACAGGTAATTGACACCGGATTAACGGTGAATATTCCGAACAGATTCGTCGGACCCAATCAAAGAAATTCCTTTTAAAATCCCCTGCCAAATTCGAAATTCCAAACTGCCAATCAAGGTCACGCATGATGATCATGATTTCTTTGTGCGGCGAGTTCGATTGTTACACACCCGAGTGACTTCACAGGTTTATTCGCTACAGGTAATTGACACCGGATTAACGGTCACACTATTGAGTGATGATCCTTGATTGAGTAAAGGGTGTCTTTATTTGAGATCGTTAGCAATGATGTCTTATTTGATGTTTTTTTAAGTATGGGTCATTAATGAACTTTAATGATTTTAAAGATCAGTGATTCATGTAACGTGTAAATACGAATGATCTGTAATAGTACGGTTACAGCAAAAATAACAATTCTGAGACGAATTTACTGAATATTTATGGACGTTTTTTAAAGTGAAAGTAGGGGCAAAAATGCGAAACAAAATTGGCTAGAAATGTGGAGTTTGCCCTTTCAGATCTGTATCAGCCAGTTTTTTGCAGACTGATACAAAACTACGCTATCTGTCAACGTTTGTCTTTTTTGCACCGGTTTTGCAAGGTTAAATATTTCATCAGTAAATTGGTTCGTTACTTTACATTTAACCTTCATTTTCGTTATTGTAAATAGCTGTAAATAAAACTAAGTTCATGTTTTCTTTTTTTATTTTCTGGTTCCGTACGTAGGCCTGTCAAGCGAATAACTCAACCTTCAAGCAACTCATTATTTTTAATGCTTAGGCAGATGTTCCCATTATTTCAACGATATTGAATAAAAAAAATCCGAACATATCCGAAAACTACCGATTTCGGAAATTCGAACTGCCGATAATTCGAAGAAATTCCTGCAGTCCCTTGCACTTCGAATTATTGAGGTTTGACTGTATACCACTGCAACACAGCGCTCCACAAATCAATCAAGGAATTTACAACCAGCAGAAACCTAAACCAATATTTTGGAATGTTCAGATGATGTTCCATGGACAGATAATACTCAGGTAAAGTTCATCCAGAAATAACGATTATACATGTACATATATTGTGTATTAAATCTCAATCACTGGAGAGCAGCCATCTTTACCTACGCATTTACGCGTGAAAAATATCTTTCTTGGCTGAACAGACATTTTGCAGGGAAATTCTCGCATCAGGCTTGGAAACATTAGTTCATGCGCAGAAACCCTGCGCTATTCTCAAAAAATCTTGCGTGTGGAAGAAGCAACTTCCAAGCAAAGTTCACGCGAAAATTGCATAACAGAAACTCGGAAAATTAAAAAAGTTCACGCGTGATGCACAAACAACAAACCTTCATGGCAACTGTACTGTATAAATTCATCCTATTGTTTTTAAGACCGAACTTAACTGAAGACTAATATTTTTAAAAAAAAATATACAGCATCCTTATTTGATTCAGAGTTACATCTGTCAACACTCCTGAAACTATAAAATTATCAAAATGGAATGTTTCTTCTGCATTTACCTTAAATATTCTGCTACCTAACCCCTTGGCATATTTGTCCCATAATCCCTGCCCCAAACCCCTCCCCCTCCACTATTCTGTGTTTTAAAGCATATTTCCTTAAACTTTACTGAAAGACAGCCCCAAAAAACCATTCTTTTGGCTTCACCATCATACTAAATGCATGCAATGTTGTAAGTGATAAAACATCTAGGTATATAAAAACACAAACATGATATGTGGAAAAGTCTTAACTAGTATCTCTGGCTTTTATTTCAAAATTCCTGCTTGAACTGTCCTGACAGTGTTCCTAAGAACTGACGGGGGGAAACAACAGTCTATGAACACCAAAGAGCCAACTTGTACCTACAAGGTACGTTCTGATGCAAAAGTAATAATTCTTTTTTCTCCTCTGAACACTGGAACCCTTTATCTAGAGCTCTGGCTATGTACATAGGCTTTTTCCAATATTCAAACTTGCAGGGAAGCAACAGAACACAAACTGCCATTATTTTGGAAAATATTCTGTACATAAATCTGAAACTAGAAATTTAGGATTTTGTTGAAGAAATAACCATTTGTTGAACATGAAATAAAAGCCAAAGAACACAACCTTATACCTGTGAATCCTTATCTTCTAAATGAAATGAACAAACAATAATGTAAAACAGATGTTTGGGATCAACAAGTATTTTGTCTTCAAGTACACTGAAAATTATTAAGTAATCTATAATGAATTTCTGCAAAATATTAAAAAAATTATGAAAAAAAAAAAAAAAAAAAAAAAATCAGTATTATTTTTCTGTCCACAAAAAACAGTACGGCACTCCCATTAATTATGGCTGACCACTTTGACAGACTAAGATTCCCAATAAAGGGAAACACTCACAAAATATAAAGAATGTCTGATGTTCAAGATATTTACAAACTGAACATTTTGGTGTAAGTTTTATCAAAATCCATCAAGAAATGAGGAAGTTATTGGAGTTTTTAGCTTTCGTAATTGTCAAGCGGGGCCCCGTATCCTAGTGGACAGGAGAGTTGACTTAATCCATTAGTTTTCTCACCGCTGTGGTTTGAGCCTCACTTGGGTCACATGTGGGAAGGCCAAGTTCTTCTTACGGATGGTCAGGTGGTTTTTCCCCGGGTTCTCCGGTTTTCGCCCACCTTTGATGAACGATCGGCTTGATATAAGTGAAATATTCTTGAAAGGGCCGTAAAACCCAAATTAAAAAAAAAAAAAAAAAAAAAAAAAATGTCAACATTTTGAATATTTAATGAGGGACTGAAAAATTCTAAAATGACAATAAAACTCTCTGTTGGACAGAAAACAATGCAATTTTAGGTAAGACAAGAGGCCCACGGGCCATGGGTCGCACACCTAAGTGACATAGCTACTGCAGATATGCAGATGTTATGCAACATTTTTCCAATCCCGTCATCCCAACTAATGAAAAGATCATCATTTAAGCAGTTCTTAATTTTGAAGAAGAATATATATGGCATGCCAGTCAATGGAGCGTGATCATTTGAACAAACTCTAAATGGCGGCCAGCTTGGATTTACGATCGGCACGATTTTAGCTATTTTTGATCTACGAGTTACTCCAATGCTTCCTACCAAGTTTCGAGTCAACTGGCCTTTCAGTTCAAAAGAAGAAGCGAAAAATAGATTTTCAAGATGGCTGCCATGGCGGCCATCTTGGATATCCGATTGGCACGATTTTAGCTATTTTTCATCTACAAGTCACCCCAATGTCTCCTAACAAGTTTGGAGTCAATTGGCCTTTCGGTGCAGGAGAAGAAGCTAAATATAGATTTTCAAGATCGCGGCCATGGTGGCCATCTGGGATTTTGGATCAGAACGATTTTAGCTATTTTTGATCTACAAGTGACCCAAATGCTTCCTACTAAGTTTCGAGTCAATTGACTTTTGGGTTTAGGAGAAGAAGCGAAATATAGATTTTCAAGACAGCCGCCATGGTGGCCATCTTTGATTTACGATCGGCATGATTTTAGCTATTTTTGGTCTACAAGTCACCCAAATGCTTCCTACCAAGTTTCGAGTCAACTGGCCTTTCTGTTCAGGAGAAGAAGAGAAAAATAGATTTTCAAGATGGCTGCCATGGCGCCCATCCTGGATTTCCGATCGACACGATTTTAGCTATTTTTGATCTACAAGTCACCCTGCTGCTTCCTAGCAAGTTTGGAGTCAATTGGCCTTTAGGTTCAGGAGAAGAAGCGAAAAATAGATTTTCAAGATGGCGGCCATCTTGGATTTCCTATCGGCACGATTTTAGCTATTCTTGATCTACAAGTCACCCTGATGCTTTCTAGCAAGTTTGGAGTCAATTGGCCTTTCCGTTCAGGAGAAGAAGCGAAAAATAGCTTTTCAAGATGGCTGCCATGGCGGCCATCTTGGATTTCCGATCAGCACGATTTTAGCTATTTTTGATCTACAAGTCACCCTTATGCTTCCTAGCAAGTTTGGAGTCAAATGGCCTTTCGGTTCAGGAGAAGAAGCGAAAAATAGATTTTCAAGATGGCGGCCATCTTGGATTTCCGATCAGCACGATTTTAGCTACTTTTGATCTACAAGTCACCCTGATGCTCCCTAGCAAGTTTGGAGTCAATTGGCCTTTCGGTTCAGGAGAAGATGCGAAAAATAGATTTTCAAGATGGTGGCCATGGCTATAGGTCATCCTGATGCCTCCTAGCAAGTTTGGAGTCAATTGGCCTTTCGGTTCAGGAGAAGAAGCGAAAAATAGATTTTCAAGATCGCGACCATGATGGCCATCTGGGATTTTGGATCAGAACGATTTTAGCTATTTTTGATCTACAAGTCACCCAAATGCTTCCTACTAAGTTTCGAGTCAACTGACTTTTGGGTTTAGGAGAAGAAGCGAAATATAGATTTTCAAGACAGCCGCCATGGCGGCCATCTTGGATTTCCGATTGGAACGATTTTAGCTATTTTTGATCTACAAGTCACCCCAATGCTTCCTACCAAGTATCAAGTCAATTGGCCCAGGGGTGTAGGAGGAGTAGGCTTTTTAAGCAATTGTTGACGCCGCAAGACGGACGACGGACATTGACTGACCACAATAGCTCACCATGAGCACTTCGTGCTCAGGTGAGCTAATAAGTTGCTATTATACCAAAGAAGACATATGCAGAAAGATAGCATTTGATGTTTTTGCATATGTGAGTTATTCAGTTATTATATGCATATTTAATTAGGAGCAAATGACGTCACAAACTCACAGCAATGGCGGCTCCCATGACAGCCTTGTTTGAAATCTTCAAATATCCATAACTTTCTTAATTTTCAACCGATTTTGATAAAACCTGCATCAATTTTCTCAGCTAATGTAGGTCTTTATTAACAGATTATCAATTTTGTGAATGTTTTCCTTTAATTCTGGATTACCACTTTGTCAGACTCAGCACTCCCATTAATTCTGAACGATTTTTTTTTTGTTCAGACTCAAAACTCCCATTAATTCCAGATGAGCATTTTGTTGGACTCAGCACTTCCATTAATTCTGAACACCATCTTGTTTTCAGGGTCAGCACACACATTGACCATTTTGACAGACTCAGCCCCTGATTTTCTGGAAGACTTTTTCAGACAGCACTTCCATTAATTCTTAATGACATTTTTTTTTTCAGACTCAGCACTTCCATTAATTCTGAATTACCACTTTATCAGATTCAGCACTCTCATTAATTCAGGATGACCATTTTTTTTGGCAGATTCAGCACTTACATTAATTCTGAATGACCATTTTTTTCAGACTCAGCACCCCCACTCCTATAACCAGCAGGCTTTCAAGTGCCCTTCATCAAAAAAGTAGGGATAAAGTAGGGCTCTAAGTTTTGAAAAAATAGGGCAAAAGTAGGAATTTCAACCATGAAAAGAAGGGATAGTAGGGATGTTCTGAGTGTTTTCAGACTTTGAAAAAGATATAAGCTACCAAAGTTTTCTCTGAACAGTAACACTATATTACCATGGAAAGGAAATACCAAAATAAACATTTCAAAAAAGGAGTTACAACTGAAGTAAAAATATTTTATAAACTTCTGCATCGTGGCTGCTCATTCAGTTGATCTGACTTTTACAAACTCCGAGCGAGCATGAAAAAAAAATTCAATTTTTGGTCATTTAAACATTTTTGGACAAAAAAGTAGGGATAGTAGGTCATTTTCAGAAAAATGTAGGGAAAAGTAGGAGCGCAAAAAAAAAAGAGGAGGGAAAAGTAGGAAAAGTAATTATGGATGACCATTTTATCAAACTCAGCACCCTCATTAATTCTGGATGACCATTTTGTCAGACTCAGCACTCCCATTAATTCTACACGACCATTTTATCAGACTCAGCACCCCCATTAATTCTAGATGACCATTTTATCAAACTCAGCACTCCCATTAATTCTGGATGACCATTTGCCAGAAGACTCAGCACTCCCATTAATTTTACATGACCATTTTATCAGACTCAGCACTCCTATTAATTCTAGATGACCATTTTGTCAGACTCAGCATCCCCATTAATTCTGGATGACCTTCTTGTCAGACTCACACCCTCATTAATTCTAGATGATCTTTTAATCAAACTCAGCACCCCAACTAATTCTAGGACTACTTTGTGAAACTCAGCACCCCATTAGTTCTGGATGACCACTCTGTCAGACAGCACTCCCATTAATTCTAGATGATCATTTTGTCAGACTCAGAACCCCTATTTATTTTGGATGACCATTTTGTCAGACTCAGCACTCCCATTAATTCTAGATGACCATTTTGTCAGATTCAGCACCCCCATTCATTCTGGATGACCATTTTGTCAGATTCAGCACCCCCATTTATTTTGGATGACCATTTTGTCAGCACTTCCAATTATTCTGGATGACCATTTTGTCAGATTTAGTACTCCTATTAATTCTGGGTGACCATTTTGTCAGATTCAGCATCCTTATTCATTCTGGAAGACCATTTTGTCACACTCAGCACCCCATCAATTCTGGATGACCTTTTTGTCAGATTATGTCAAATAAGACCTACCTAACTCCAACTCAGAACACAGCAGCATACCTGAATCCTTGTCAGTTACAGAGATCACTCTTTAGAATTCTATGGTTTGTCAAAAAACACTTAAAACAATTTTTTTTCATATAATAAGATAAAGACTTATGTTTGTTATAATATTAAGATGTGCATAATTGCCCCATGTAGAAAAAGAACAAAATAAAAGACAAAAGTATGAAGCATAGGTTAGCTTAAGTTCTGCACATTCTATTTTATTCTATTCTTGTCGATCAAGTTTGAATAACAAATACACTCCTGTTTTACATTTTTTACATATAATGTGACAGATCTAGCTATTCTATCTATAGATTGAAGTAAGCACAAGGAAGGGGTATGATAAGCAACAAGCTCTTGAATATATACAAAAATGAAACAAGACTATGAAAGACTGAAGATGATGTAATATGGACTGCATTTTTTTTTTATCAATTTCTTGGCGTTCCATTATGTTGTCATGCCACTTTAAGATACAAAAATATATAATGTATATAATGTTTAATTCCTAAAAAATAAACATTTTATTTTCCAAGAAAGGTTTAATAAATTGATATATACTATTAATACAATCATAAAATGTGGCACCTGACCACCTGTAAAATTTCAGTTAGTCTCTCAATCTTGAACTGCATCAAAACTGAAATGTTTTTTTATCATATCTCTGAATTAATGTTGCCAACATTAATATCAGTATGATAAACAAGACCTGTTGCCAGACAGGATAGCTCGCCTGATATTGCACATTTTGTTTCTGGAAAATTCTAAGTCCGTGACCTTGATTTTGACATGACCTGTGTGTGTGTGTGTGGTGGGGGGAGAGGGGGGGGTGCAGTATCTGTCTTTATACCAAATAGGAACTAAATCCATCATGTAGTTTAGAAGTAATGAGATCCTAAAAAACTTAAAAATTTTAACATCAATATTCTAAGTCTGTGACCTTGACCTTGACATGACCTAGGGTGGTGGGGATTGGTACTGCGTAAAAATTTGGACCAATATGTATCATTATACAAAAGATGAATCAAATCTGTGATAAGTTAGGATTTAATGAAGTCTTAAAAACTTTAACGAAAACTTTAACATTTAAATTCTAAGTCTGTGACCTCGACCTCAAGGTCATGGTCATGAGTACTGATGGTGCTGATGAAAACTTTTGACCAGTATCTATCATGATACCAAATAGGAACTAAATCCATCACTTAGTTTAGTAGTTTTATGTTTGTGTTTGTGTTGAGGTTTTACGGCCCAGTCAACCCAATGGGGTCATGTCGAGCGCGGTCAGTTTACCTAACCACACATTACTGGGCAGGCTTAGTCCTCTAAGCGGTTAACCAGTATTGTGCACATTCTTTCGCCAGAAACTGACAACTGCCCTTCTTGAATCAGCGGAAGGGAGAGAATGACTGTAGAAAATATTTCATGATCAATCTCCACGAAAGAATGTTGCCGACCTCGGCGGGGGTTGAACCCGCGACCTCCTGGTCTCCAGTCGGACGGTGCATCCAACTGAGCCACCGAGGCCGGCTCAGTTTAGTAGTAATGAGATCCTAAAAACTTTGACGTAAAATTTAAACATGAAAACTCTAAGTCTGTGACCTTGACCTTGACCTAAGTTGGTGGGGATGGTACTGCGCAAAATTATGGACTACTATGTATCATAATACCAAAGATGAATCAAATCGGTGATAAGGTTGGGAAATAATGAGGTCTTAAAAACTTTAACGAAAACTTTAACATTTAAATTCTAAGTCTGTGACCTTGACCTTGACATGACCTAGAGTGGTGGATATGGTATTGCGCAAAATTTTGGACCAATATGTATCATCATACCAAAGATGAATCAAATCAGTGATAAGGTTAGGAAATAATGAGGTCTTAAAAACTTTAATGAAAACTTTAACATTTAAATTCTGTGACCTCGACCTCAAGGTCATGGTCATGAGTGCTGATGGTGCTGATAAAAACTTTTGACCAGTGTCTATCATAATACCAAATAGGAACAAAATCCATCACTTAGTGTAGAAGTAATGAGATCCTAAAAACTTAGACATAAAATTTTAACATGAAAATTCTAAGTCTGTGACCTTGACCTTGACATGACCTAGAGTGGTGGGGATGGTACTGCACAAAATTTTGGACCAATATGTACCAATATACCAAAGATGAATCAAATCGGTGATAAGGTTAGGAAATAATGAGGTCTTAAAAACTTTAACGAAAACTTTAACATTTGTGGACGCCGACGCCGGGGGTAGTACAATAGCTCTTCCTGAACGTTGTTCAGGCGAGCTAAAAATCAGTTCGTTTTTAATCCAGTTAAAAAACAAGACTAACTGTAATTTTACAGGCTGTCAGGTGCCACATTTTGTGATCATATTAATACCATATATCAATTTATTAAATCTTTCTTGGATAATAAAGTGCCTATTTTTGAGGAATATGAAAACTTTAACTACTGATATTCTGTCTCATGAAATCTTTACATAAAAACTCTAAACTAAAACATGCAATTTACTAATGTTTTGTTTAAAAACACTTTGCATGACTGCAAAGTGCATGTGTGTGTGTGTTTTACACTAAAAAGAATAGCCAGAATATAGAGACGAGTAATTATTGTGTTGTCATTTGGTCTTAAATTCTCAGAAAATAAAATCACTGGAAAACATTTGCAGACAACATACGGCAGCTCTCATTTCTTTTGATATACATTAACACTTTCACCCATGAGTTTCTGAAATGGACTCTTCCATCTTTGAACATCTACTGATGCAAATAGGGGTTTCAATAGAAAAATCAAAAAGAGACTGGCGAACAGTGTAGATCCAGATGAGACGGCTCATCATGAGCCATCTCATCTGTATCTACACTGTTTGCACAGGTATCCGGTTTGGTCTGCAGGGTTGAAAGTGTTAAATCCAAAGCATCATGACATGATGCAATATTTTAAAGCTCTTTTTGTAAATTACATCATCTTCATAAGCCAGGGACCAGCCACAGGTATCTCAGGACATATGCCAGACCCTTCCGCATATCTCCAATCTGGTCGGAATCTTCACTATTTGTCATACTTAAATACACCACAACCACTTTGTGACACTATTGCTGGGATCCAAAGCAAATCCCATGTTAGCTAAACAACCGTGTTGTATCAAAACGAGAATAAATAGATTATATAGAAAAATGACCAAAAATGATCATTTTTTCTATAAAATCTATACATTTCTGTTTGGCTACAACACTTTTGGGGTCCAGCTTTAAGTGGTCTTATATTCAAAATCGTCTTACAATGAACCATCTTATAAAGAGATCCCAGTGTAATATGCAAATGGAGAGAGGAAGCAATAAATAGGCTGTCCAGATGCACAGCTCGGTAGTGATCTGTTGACATATGGCTGAACCACCTTTGTTAGCCCCTGGCTTTTCATAACAATGTTACTTCTAGTATCAGAAAGCACACATTATTATTATTATTATTTATCTATAGTCACTTCCTTTCCATAAACTGGCAAGTTAGGTACATGCAATTTCTAGTCTTTATTATTAATTTCTGACTATTTTTACTACATTAAGGGTTCCCATGGAAACAAACCAGGTCCTAATAATACATCTATGAACAGCAAATACCCAGATGAAAATTACTGGTATGTAAGCTTTTATCCTAAGCTGTATAGTAATAACCTGCACTAAAATATCTTTCGATGTCAGGACTAAATCATTTCCCACTGAATTAACCTTCACATCAGAATTAAAATGCTAGCAAAAAATAAAATGTTTTTAATAATTGTTGTAAAGAGTTTCTAATAATCATCAAATCTACTTTCTGCAGCCATTGAAAATAAAAATTTCACAAGTTCTTAATATCCTCACTTTAAATTTTCAGTGAAAGTCTTCCTCGTATAACAGTTTTTTCCTTTTTTTTTTTTTTTCTTTAAGAAAAAACAGTTTGTCTTTTGAAGCAAAAATAGTTTTCAATCTGCATAACATTACTGTTCATCAACAGAATCAACAAAATATTTTCGTTTATTTGATGCTTCTTTTTTTTTTTTGCTTCCAAAGGATCCCTACTTTTAGAAGTGATTCATTTTACATACCACAATAACTGTAAGCTTTGGGACACCTTATCTACTAATATGCGTCCTAAAATTTGGAACAGTCTCTCTACTACCTGTTGGTGTGTCCAAAATATTGCTGTATGTATGGCAAACAGTACAGACCCTGATCAGATGATCTGGGTTTACAATGTTTGCAAAGACCTATTTGTCCCAATACTTAGGGTTATTACAGTAATAGCATGCTCTCTGGTGCCAGATTTATAATACATATATAATATGCTTCTTTTTCACTTATAAATCTTAATCTAAATGAAGTTTATGAAAAAGTTCCAAGGCTGGAAATTGCGTTCCAGAACACAATGGTGTATTCTGATTCAAGAATAATTAGAAAACCACCCACACAAAAATTACTCAAGTTAATAAATATAAAGAATAAAACTCTGGATACAACCTGGAACTGCTGTCAATCAAAAAGTATTGATAGAAGTGCCTTACTAAGATGCTTCTAATAAATACACACAGCATGTTTTTGTTTGTTTGTGTTGAGGTTTACAGCCTAGTCAATCCAATGGAGTCATGTCAAGCGTGGTCATTTTAGCAAACCACACTTTTACTGGACAGACTTAGTCCTCTAAGCGGTTAACCATTATTAAGCACATTCTTTCACCAGAAACTGACAACTGCCCTTCTTGAATCAGCAGAAGGGAGAGAATGACAGTAGAAAATATTTCATGATCAAATCTCCACTAAAGAATGTTAGGATGTTAAGAATGAAGCCCATCCAACTGAGCCACCAAGGCCGGCACACACTGCAAGTTTCATAAAGAAGAAATAAGAAAATATTTATCTGAATATGTCTCTTATCTAGAGCTATGCACATTAGAGCAATGTCAATAATGACTGAAAATGGCTCTTATCCATTCACTAACAAAGCCCATATCAACACTTGATGTTTTCAAATATACCAGTTTTCATGGCTATTCACTGCCATTAACTCTAGTCCTGCTGAACCTGGATATACCCTGCCTTTGCAAACTGTGTAGATCCAGATCAGTTGGCTTCTGAAGAAGCCAACTGATCTGGATCTGCACTGTTTGCCATCAAGTATGTGAATTTATAGCAAAAATTTGGATCAAGCAATCTGATTGGCTAAAAATTAGAAGTAGGTGTGGCATCTTAATTTATTCAGCATGACAAGGGTTGTTCCAGCTGCCCTTGGTTATCTTCTCCCCTAAAGACAGACCGTACAGATGTGAAGGCTTGTGTAGACTTGAGTATGTAGATACAATGTAGGTGGTTTTCTCTTGTCTAACATTGATTTATCCGAAGTATTCTGACAAGTCTGAGCAAACTGAAGATCCAGATCAGATGCCACAGGATGTGGCAACTGATCTGGGTCTACACAGTTTGCCACTCAACTAGCAGTTTTTATACACATCAACAGGTACTAAAATGGACTTTTGTTCAAATGTTAGGACAAGAATGGCTAGGAGTTACGGTGTCCAAATACTTAAGTACAGTATTTTTCTTTCCTCACAACCAATCTCACAGGAACCAATGCTTCCAGCCTAGGTTATGAATATGGGTCTATGCAGTGTGACTTTATACATGAACAAAGGTCATCAAACAAATGAAGCCATATAAAAGTTTCTCATTTTTCCTTATTGTTTATGTCTAAACAGCTTAAAAATAATTTTTATACTATTTTTTCAGTAAATATCCTAATTCTCCATGAACATGTATTTTGTGGATACTGACTGGAATTATCTCAGCAAGTGGTGACGTTTTCCTGAAGAAACAGGAAAAACATCCACATTTTAGTTGAAAAAAGGACCTTATCTCAAGCTACGAAAGACCTTAGAAAAATTACAACAAACATTCAGACCTTCATACCATGAGAATCTTTTATTTGGCCGAAACATGACATTGTGAGATCTCAGCTGACCATGCCTTCATGCCTGATGTACATGTATGTGACACATGGACTTATCACATACTGTACAAAGTTATCTTTAACATGCTGCTTTCACCTATAACACAATCATGCATGGAAAAAGAAATCATATATACGAACTTCAACAGGGGATGTGACAGAGTTCCCAATGAGTATCAAATAAAGTCATCATTATTCCTCACAACATAGATCTTGTAAATACTACTAGTCGACTTACTGGGAAAATTTTATTCAGATGCCATAACAATGAGATAGTTTTGCTTGAAAAAAAAAAAAAAAAAAAAAAAAAAAAAAAAGAGGCATACTAAGTAGTCCTGATGAGACACCAGGAGAGTAATGTATATCATCAAGAACAAGCAGCTACAAATAATTATTTTGGAGATGAGAATATCTTTCTTACATCTCCACAAAAACAAGGTCTGGTCCCTGTACTTCTCTATTGTGTAGTTTATATTTTCTGGTTTGTTGTGGTCAAGGAGCCAATTTTTTTTTTTTTTTTTTTAAATTTGTATGAAGGTCAATGATGAGGACTAACTGGCTAAAACTTGCTAGTCTGGCCCTGAAAACTTTGACACTTCAGTTTGCATTTTTTGCCTGTTCATTGTTCTCAAGGGTCATTCCTTTAATACCCGGTAGAATCAATTTCAACCAAAACAGTGAAAACAAAAATTGTTATGAATTCATGTGTGAATTTTGTTTTAAACTTGTACTCAGAGGCTTCTCTTTTCTCTTTTTGATGATGGTATTATTTGTTGTTTTTTTTTCTTTTCCGATTTACAACTTTTTAGAATTTATAGGTCATAAATTGTTTTGCATCCACTGTCTAAATGCTATGCAACATGTATGTAACAGGCATGGTCAGCTGAACATAACAGGATAACAGGACTTTTAACTGAGCCAAGACACAGGAAAACCCACTAGGTGTAAAATGCAGTATGTGAACATAGAAGACCCAGACAAGACTGTGTATAAGTATTGTATGATCAAGGTATTTGCTCTCAAATCACAGCTCTGAAAAAAGGAGAATTCATTTGAAGAGTTTTCCTTATTTCTCCATGAAAACATGTAGCGGGTGCTCATAAGCACCTCAGTGAGGCGCTTCCAACGAGTAACCACAAGTTTTCATGGAGAAACATGAAGAATAAGAAAATGCCAACTATTTGTGGTTGAAAAAAGAGCCTTGTCTAGAATTATGAAGCAAAACTCTTTTGATCCTGTAATGATCAACACATAATGCTGGAAACAACTGGAGGTCTTGATCAGAATGCATCATATCTCCAAACAAGGTGAGTATGTACATTCAGAAGACAATATCTGCTTTATTTTAGCAAGAAAACACACTTGCTATTATGCACTGGAATCATCTTAGCTGTTATCCAATGAGTACCTACAATATGTTTTGGTGCAAAAATAACAAAAACATATCCCAAATTATCACAACAATTAATGTCTTACTGGAGCAAATTCCGAGCAATGCCATGTGCATGCACAGACTGGTCTAGGCATTTGTTGCTGATGTATGATATAGAGCAGGTTTTGTTGTGGTCCTTGGCTCAAATCTTAACTGCCTAGGCATATCAGCAAACATTATAACCACACACATCTGTTTGAAATCAAAGGATCATCTCTTTCCTGACAAATATAAACATTTCAGGAAACAAAACAATGTTTCTAGGACAATTCTGTTGGGGTGACATCCACAACATACATGTATATATGTATATTATACATGAAAAGTGTGTGTGTGTGTGTGTGTGTGTGTGTGTGTGTGTGTGTGTGTGTGTGTGTGTGTGTGTGTGTGTGTGTGGAGGGAAAATGTAAATGCTCTTTTTTAACCCAGACGTAAATACCTTGTCTATGGATTACTGGTTTTCAGATATTTACTGATTTTAGGAAACTTTTTGGCACTACTTTTCAATTTTCCGTTGAAACTGTTGTGAAGAACAGTCAACTGTGAGACATCCAGACATGTAGAATATTCACACAGTTCAGAGAGGATGTCTTTTTAACCCTTGTCCTGCTGAATAAATTAAGATTCCACGCCCACTTCTAATTTTCAGCCAATCAGATTACTTGATGCAGATTGTTGATATAAATTCACATACTTAATGGCAAACAGTGCAGAAGCCAACTGATCTGGATCTACACTGTTTGCAAAGGCAGGGTATATATGGGCTCAGCAGGACAAGGGTTAAGCCAATTATTAGGTCACAAAAAATAACTGACTCTCTGGGAGTGGGTGTGTGTTCAATTTCAAGATAACATACATATATATATATGTCCCAAATTTTTGTTTTAAATCTTAATGCTTATTCCACCGATATAATCTGATCCTTTTGTTTCACACAATTCTGTAAGGTGATGAATTTGTGGCATCTACATGCTTTAATATATAAACAACAGCAATACACCACAAAAAACACTTCAAGAATGAACATCTCACTAAGGTCTCTATTTTAGTTACTAATTCAATCACTTTTTCCCCATGAGAATATGTGGCAGCCCATTATAAATGTTTCATTGGGATAAGCTTATAGAGATGCCACTATTTAAACGAATGTACTTCTGTAGAAATAGGCACAGTTATTTTTTTTTTTTGTTTAAAAGTATAAAAAAAATAGAAATGTGTCTAAAGGACATGGATGTCCCCGCCTGAAAACTTAAATGCAAATTGCTAACGCCATCTCGGACATGGACGGATGGTCAGGGGTAACACTATATACCCTTTCCACTATACTTCGAATGGCAGGGGCATTAAAAAAAATCAACAAAAAAAAAACTACCCACTTCCCCTTCCCACTTAAAAATTCTTACATAAGCCCATGACTTTCAAATTATTAAAATCATGCTTATTGTTATAATAATGCTAACCTTATCTACCATAACAGGCCTGGGCAAATAATGTAGACCCAGATTGTCACATTTCTGCAGCACCTATCAGGATCTACACTGTTTTGACACTCATCCACAGTTTTTAGAAACATCCATACATGGTGAAATGGAACTACTAAAATTTTGGGATAAGTATGGTATCAAGAAAATAAGAGATCCCAATATTTAGGGCAAATACTGTATTACTGCATTACAAAAGGAAGAATTTACCAATAATACCTGAAATTGGACAGGTTTTTTTTAGTGCATGTTTGTCCATTTGAACGGAGATTCAATGTCACTGTCAGAAATCTTTCAGTAATGTGATGATGGTGTCTGGGTAGGACTGTGGAAACTGATGCACTTTTACAAAGCCACTTCACTGCAGTATCAAGCCACGGACACAGTAACATGATACAACCCACAAGTCACATTATACTGATGCTGGTGTGACAAATCCTAGCTCTTCTTCCTAATACTAAGTAACAGACAAAAAGAGCAGCTAGTACCAATTTTAGAATTTTAAGGTCTGATCCTACTGGGTATTGAACTCCACAGCTCTTGATAAGATGCTTTTTTTCAATCCGAAAGTATTGATATTTTTCTTATTTAGAACTCCACGAAAAAATATGTTGTGGGTACTCATTAGAAGTGCCGCTGTGAGGCGCTTCTAATGAATACATAACATGTTTTCGTGGAGAAATTAGAAAAATATTTATCTGATACCCACTCTCATCTAGACCTATGGATCTCACAACCTTCTGATCTAAAGGGCGACCTTAGCCATTTGGTCTGGTTCAGTTTATGTATTCACTACTCAAAAAGCACTATAGAAATGATCTATTCAGTTCTATTTTAGTGTTATTAGACCTGTACAAAACATAAGCTAATGGAAACCTTAATAGTGTCAGTTTCTGATACAAAAAAAAAAAAAAAAAAAAAAAAATCAACAGAAATTCTGTTTAATAAACATTGTTGCTTTTTTCTTTCACATGTAATATAGACTGGACAACAAACATAATCTACAAACTTAATGTATGGCCTTAAAAGCTATATAAAGTAAACAGCACTGTCTAGAATCTTTTCTACCTGCTGACATGTTCATTCTTCTACTGTTTCTATAACACCCATTATATCAACCAACACCAAAACTACAATACATATCACACTATGGTTAGGCATTCTTAGTCCTTTAAGATGTGCTTTAACATTCTTTAGTATCAATATAGTGACTTTCAATATTTTTCTTTTTTACTTTTGATCATACTTCCAGACAAGAGGGGTATCCGTATACTATATATATATATATATTTTTTTTTAATTCTCCAGAAAAACTATGTTGTAAGTACTCATTAGAAGTGCCTCATCGCACTTCTAATGAATACCCACAACATACATTTTCGTGGTGAAAGAAGAAAAAAATATTAGGGTACAAGAAAGCAACTTACATGTATCTGGAGTTATGAATACAGTGACTGTGTATTTTTTTTAACATTCTTTCTACATTGACTCTTGAATGCTTGCTGTAAAACAGCATGAATATAGAGACATGGAAGTCTTATCTTAAGGGACCAAGAGAGGAGTGTTAGAGGAAAAGAATGATAAAACACAACAGCTAGACTATACTAACTTAACCCAGAACAGAGGGAACATTTGTACTAACTACAAATTATCATAAAAAATACCTCTGCCAATTCTATTTTGTAATTCAAGATGAAAGAGTAATTTTAATAAAAGGAATCAAAGGCATCTCTAACTTGTTTCTGCAGGCTTATGATTAATTCTGTTTAATGTCATGATAAAAATGTCCAAATCTTAGTAACAATTCAACACATACCTCTAAATAAAAGGCTTTTTTTTTTTTTCTTCGCAACCAAAAAGTACTAATATTTTTTTATTTCCCCATAAAACCATACATTCTGGGTACTCATTAGAAGCACTCTGCAAGTATTTTCTGGCTAACCCTAATCTAGAGCCCCAATGCAATTCAGAAATGTCCAATAGAAGCAGCATTTCACTTGAGTTCTTAATTTTTCATAAAATATGCCCTCCCCTTTAATTCCTCAAAAAAAAAAAAAAAAAAGTACTCAACTAGACATCCTTAAAATACTTATAAACAGTTCTTCACTGTGTTGGAGGGTAATAGCGCATATAAACTGAAACTTAAAATGTTACATCTGTTCTAATCACTAACTTATCCTTATGAAACTAAAATAGTATTAAATTATATATAGGAAACAAGCCAAGTAATATAAAGTAAATAGAAAGTTCTACTGTACCATTCCATTTCTAAGCTATAATTTGTTTGTAAAACTGCAAATTTCTAAACACTTCACCTATATTTTATTTGTTAATTATTAAGCTTGAAATATTATATGTACTGTTACACAAAGATATTAGTTAATACTGGCAGTAAATCAAAATGTTTTCTTCAGTGTGAATGTGAGAAGTTAAACATTCAGGACATTTGAATTCTAAATAAAACTCATTATGTGAAGTTTCTGTTACAGCAAGTCTGGCAGTGTATTTAATTTCAAAGACTTAAATTGAAGTTATAGGTACATTTTTCCCTTTCACAGGTTTCATTTTTTTAAGATATATTTTGTTTTTCAGATTTGAACAGTCCCAGGTTTCTCAACACAAACTTTGTGTCTGAGGCACATACCTTCCTCTTACACATCAATGTCACTGGTAGCTCAATGTCTTCTCTCAGAAATATGAAAATCTGAAAAAGTGAATATGAGTCAGAATTAACATAATGACGCCTGAAACCTTTCATCCCCGAGTTTCTTAAGTGGGCTCTTCCACTTTTGGATTGGTCAGGTTCATTGTTGCAAACTGGGCTGTCAGTCCAAACCAGAAACAGAATGGCAAACAATGTAGATTCAAATGATACAAGTCATGAGCCATCTCATCTGGACCTACATTGTGTGCACAGGTATCTGTTAGGTTTGCAGGACCGAACGGGATAAGCTGCAATATATATGTGCAGTGAAGACCATGATCAACTTGTGCCTTTGTGATTCTAACCAGACAGAACAGCTTGCATAAATGCACATGCTGATGTAGGCTTCACTTCTATGCTTTTATTGAGAACTAAATTATTTTTAACTTCTTAATGTAATTTTCATTTTTATTGGCACTTTCACAAAATGTTCTTCACCAGTCATTGCTATTTGTCTGTAATGGGCATTTCATGTGTCTAACAAAGTGTTTCTGTATGTCCACCTATCTATCAATCTATCCATTCATCAGTCGTCCATCCATCCAGCCATCTCTTCCTGTTGTCCATCTGTCTCAGGGTCTATCTGTCTCTGTCCATCTATCTGTCTTAATATAAATACACGGAAAAATTCTGATTTCTTACTCAAATTATGTTCCTTACTTAAAATAGCAACAAATCGATGAAAAGAATCAAGTTGTAAATATTCTGTACAGTATCAGTGGTATTTGGCAACATACAATTAATATATGAAGGATTTTGTAATTGTTACTAATTTGAGGTTTATAAGCAGGACAAATTTCATGCTCGACTGAGCTGAGCACAAAAAAGGGGCCAAGTGCTTCTAAATACAACTCTGGTAAATAAAAACAGCAGTTTTTTCCCAGCTCCACAAGCGACTGTAATGCACTCCCTGCATCTACCTCCTCTGCTAAAAGTTATGAGGACCCTGTCACTAAATTCACATTACTTGTGAGATCAGAATCAGGATTTTATACTGGCGACACATCTAATGACATTCATTCACCAAGACCCGTGATATGGGAAGTTAGTCCCTAGCTCTCACCTGAGAGGTAAACCTAGCCACACCATTCTCTGCTCCTTCAGCAGAGGTAATGATCAAATCTGGAAGGGCATTCCAATCTCTGACTGTTTAAGGGAAGAATGAGCCCTTGTAAATGTCAGTTCTTGTAGCGGGATCTGAAAATTCAATGAGTGATGATTTCTACTGTGCCTAATTGGGGGGATAAGATCAGCTGTTGGAATGCTGGCAGCACTCTTTAGACCTTTGTACCAAAGAATCTGTCTGTCTCTCCTCCTTTTCTTGAGAGACTCCCATTTTAGTTTTTCCAGTATTCCAGTTGTACTCCCAGTTTCAAAACAGTAATTACTAGTAACAAACCTAGCGGCCTTACTCTGAACTTTTTCTATTTCTTGTTGAAGAACCAGGCCTTGGGGAGCCAAAACACATCTGCCATATTCCAAAATGGGATGAACAAGTCCCCTATATGCTGCCTCTTTAACATCCTGAGGACACTGATAAAGATTTCGTCTCTGGAAACCAAGACAGGGCTTCCATTAACTTCCAGACGCAGGAAGTCCCAGACTTCCTACCCCTCAAATTTGGAAGTCCCACAGGAAAATCTAGGAAGTCCCACTTTTTTTCCGTGCTGCGACGGTCTGCCCTTTCTTTAGTAGAACATAGGTTCTTATTTCAGTGTCACACAGAATCATCATGATATACGCTTCTCTTAGTTGTGTTTAAAAATGTCCTTATCACTTATTAAAATTCGATTGCATCTTTTTGGAAAGCCTGTACATGTATGTCGGACCTTAGAGAAAGCACCAACATTGGTACAACTTCGCATTCGTTTCAAAGCCCAGAGAAAGAAAAAAAGAAAAGAAAATACATGAGAGAAAACACCCAAAACATGTTTTCTTAAAAATAAACTATGCTGAAATTATTTTGCAGAAATGTATTTAATGAAATATTTGTTCGGATTGAAGCTGATCAACATGAGCGAACGAGTTGCTTACTTCACAAAAATTGCGGGAAAACGGCGCCGACTTGTGCAACAACAAACAAATTAAAGGCAGCTCTCGATGACATACCAACAGCAAAACGTTCGTTCGCGGAGAAAAGCAAGCAAAACAATCGCAAATCGCCTATATTTAGACTTACTTTGCATCTTTTCCGCGCTGGTAAACAGCGCAACCGCAACAAGGCTACGCATTTAGAAACGGGTTTCCCGAAACTTTTGACGAAAAAATGTTTTCTTTTCATTTGAAAAATTGCTTTTGTTGTCATGACATACGTAAGCTTCTAAGTTCAAATAGATTTCAATTTTGCGTTCTGTGCATAATTGTTATTTATTTATTTATAGAATTTCACTCGGCAATTCCCGGAAGTGTTGCAGACGACACACGTTCTTAGCAAAATAATAATTTAAGATTTTAAGACATGAATATTAAAAAATAATGACTTCATATAATTTCAACGAATATTTTCATGGTCGCAGTAGAAAATTTAATTATAAAAAACATCAATTAATCAACTCAGCACGCGTGACAAATACACGCAGTGATCACGCAGCCATCAAAAGGGCGCCGCGACGCTTGACACGGCTGTCAATAAAACTCCCGCAAGCGGAAAGTGGGATGTCCTTAAAGCTCAGTCAACACAGGTAGCGAATTTCCAGTAAGTAGGCGGGACAAACATCATACAACTGGTTAAAAGTGGGCGGGCCTTTTGACAATTTTTGGACGTCTCAGGTATCGATTTCGGACGGACAAAAGAAATTTCGGAAGTCCGCGGTACGTCTTTGAAGTTCAATTTGGACGTCCGGTGGCAATCTCAGGGCGTAATATACGTCGTACGTCCGCTTAACGGAAGCCCTGCAAGAGTTCTATTTGCCTTAGTACACATGTTGCTGATATGTCTATTCCATCTCAAGTCATGTGTGATTGTTACTCCTACGTATTTAATGAAAGGCAGTGTCTATAGTGCAGTGATTTATTTACAATTTTATACCTATGCTTCCCAGGACTCGCTTGGGCTATATAAAGTGAGTCCTACTAGAAAATCATTGAGTACATTACAGAATTTTCCACTATAACTTTGTGAGTCCTGGGACTCGCTGAGATTTAAAATGTGAGTCCCAAAGCAAAAATGTGAGTACGGGACTCGGGATGCGCAGGTAAAAAAATCACTGATAGTGCCGGTACCGGCACTCTAGACTCAGAGGCTAGAGTGCCGGTACCGGCATTCTAGCCAATAGGTCTAGAGTGCTGGTACCGGCACTCTAGCCAAGTCTAATAAGGCTGGCTAGAGAGCCGGTAATATATTAATTCTTTGTTATTTCCATCATCTGCTACCAAGAATCCAGATAAATGACTTAAAGTAACCATTCCGTTCCATAATCTGCCACCTAGAATCAAGATAAATGACTTAAAGTAACCATTCCGTTTGCTGTTTTCCTTTCCTTCCGTACTTAGACGGCATCTTGTAAGGCGGTAATACGTAGAAATGTAACGACTACTTATGCGGGACACTTAAGTATTGGCTTATTATTTCCCTTGAAATATTATTGTAAATAACAGTAAACTACATCCCTACATTAATTGAACATTTAATTTATTTAACGTAATAACGAATGAAATAAAATGCAGCTTTGAACGCTATCAGAATGCAGAATATGTTCAGTTCTGGAAGCGCGACAGCAGAACAATATCTGCAGCTCAGTCTCAATTAGCGAAAAAGTCGCTGAGCCCTAGATTGAAATACTACGAGATCCGTTACCACTGCATCCAAGGCGGGAAGCCCTTCGAATCTAAGAGCATGGGAATGAGAGAACAGAGGTATGTATGTTTTTTCCTCTGTTCATCTGTCTATCAGGCAAATCCTGTTAGGGTTAAAAAATGACATTTTAAAGAATGAGGGCTTTTCATTATATTATACAGATAGAAAAAGCTTAAACTTTAATGCGTAGCAGTCTGGGTATTGTTTTTTTTTTTTTTTTCAGCAGATGACATTTTGAAATTTTTTTTCACATTTTTCCCCAGCAAACAGGATTTGACAATTGAAATATCAAATCCTGTTTTGGCGACAATTTGCATGAAAAGGCAAATCCTGTTTTCTGGGAAATAAGAAAAAAATATTGCCAATTTGTCATCTGCTGAATTAGCCCAGAGAGTGGTAAAGGTTAAAGAAAGAGACTATTACAATGGGGTATTTGTTTGATTAGAGAATTTCATAAATACCAGCTCACCCCATCCTTTCACCTCCAACCCACAGCCCATCAAGACTCTCAAACATGTAAAACGTGCAGTATGCCGCATGCGAATAAAAAAGACCTAAAACAGCAGATGCATCCGAATGCGGAGATCGAGGGAGATCAGCCAAGGACATTAAACGCTGCGCATTGCGAGAAAATAATATATATGAAACATATGAGTCTAGTACCTGCAGACCTAGTTCAAAGCTGCATTTTATTTCATTCGTTATTACGTTAAAAAATGAATTAAATGTTCAATTAATGTAGAGATGTAGTTTACTGATATTTACAATAATAATTCAATGGAGACATAATGCGCAAAACGCATGCTAGCTCCTGAATACATATAGTCAATTTTATAAAATGCTTATTTTCAACACTTCTGCATGTCTGTCCGTGTAGGGTGGAAACAAAGAGCTCTCGTCTTTTCATAATAATAAATTTATTTCCATCTGCTACCAGTCCTCTCTTCACGCCACCTCTCTTTCAAAACACGTGGCCATGTGTACAGCTCTTGTGTGCGGAGCGCAATGCTCCATGCCAGCAAGACTTGGCCATTGACAAAGCCGAACCTCCAGCGTCTGCAGCGAAATGACAGGGCAATGATCAGACAGATCTGCAATGTCAGGCCGCAAGACATTGTCACCACCAGGTCCAATGATCTACTTGTGCGGCTTGGCATTGAGGATCTGGACCTCATTCTGAAGGAGAGAAGACTTCGATGGTATGGACATGTGGAACGCTCCAGTGGTGCAATCAAGACAGCCTTTGACATACAGGTTGATGGAAAGCGTGGGCCTGGGAGGCCCAAAATGACATGGAAGCAGCTGACACAGAGGGATTGCAGAGAGTGGAAGCTCTCGGCTATCAACCCTCATGATAGACGTACCTGGAGATCTGGTGTGAGATCTGCCATGCGTGCAGCAAGCCAGCTATCTGGAAGGGTGCCCACTGATGTGGATGTTGCCCCTGTACCTGCACGTTAATCAAAAATCCCGATTATTATGATATGATTATTGTTATTTTGATAATAATAAGCCAATACTAAAGTGTCCCGCATTAGTAGTCATTACATTTCTACGTATTACCGCCTTACAAAATGCCGTGTAAGTACGGAAGGAAAGGAAAACAACAAACGGAATGGTTACTTTAAGTTATTTATCTCGATTCTAGGTGGCATATGATGGAACGGAATGGTTACTTTAAAAAAAGTCATTTATCTGGATTCTAGGTGGCAGATGATGGAAATAAAGAATTAATATATTACCGGCACTCTAGCCAGCCCTATTAGACTTGGCTAGAGTGCCGATACCAGCACTCTAGACCTATTGGCTAGAATGCCGGTACCGGCACTCTAGCCTCTTTAGTCTAGAGTGCTGGTACCGGCACTCCAGACACTGCCTTAATGAAATCGACATTTTTGAGGACCGTACCCTCTGAAGTGTAAGAAGACTCAAATTCTATTTGTTCTTTTCCTAGTTATCTGCATTATATTGCATTTGACTGGCTGAAATCTCATACCCCATTTCAGGGTTATCCCTGACTTGCATTTTGGCAGTTTTTACCCCAAAAACATTGTTCAGGACTCTTAAGAACTAGGGGAAAGGGTCCTGAGTGATGCATACAAAATCAAATCCAAAATTAATTTTATTTATCTAATTATCTATGGCTTTGTACTTTAATCTAATCATGGCCTAAAGGCCAGGAATTATCAATATTTGGGCAATAGTTAACCCATAAAGCACAATGCAAATTGTAGCAGACAACAGTCTAAAAATGATTTTATTTTTCAGAGAAATAAGACAACATTTAATGTGAATTACAGACAATTCACATAAAATGTCAAGCCTTACTTTCTCTGAAAAAAAAAAATTACTTCAAAGTGTCATCTGCTGCAGTTGCAATTAGTGCTAAAAGGGCCCTCTTTAAAATAATAAAGCCCTAAATCTTATGAATGGACCCCTTAACCACATAAGGGAGTCCCTGGGATCCTCACTTTAAAACCCTGAGGGAAAACCCTGCCATTTTCTGGCCCAACATCCTAATCTATCTATATCCTTCTGAAGTTTCAATGAGTCGTCTGTAACTGACTTCTCCATAGCAAATGTCTGTGTCTCTGATTTCTCGATAGCAAACACAGTCATCTGCGAAAAGTCTAATTTCTGAGTCTATGTCAGCAGAAATATCATTTACGTCTTTTACGTACAGACAGAACAATAATGTACAGAACGGTCCTTTATGGGACACTGACAAAACTGTAGCCCACTCCGGTTTCAAGAGCTCATTGAGTTCTATAGCAAAGAAAGGAATCTATCCACCTGAGTGTCTTTCCCTCAATGCCATACCCAAATAATTTGCTTTTTAAAGAAATTCATGAGGCAGGGTGTCAAAAGCTTTCTTGAAGTCCAGAATAAATGTGTCCTGTCCTCCTTTGTCCAAGATTTTTACTCAATCATTTATAGTGGTCAAAGGTTTCACAATTGTGCCTTTTACTAAAATGTTGCCTGTCAGACAAGAGCTGGTATTTATCCAAGTCAGCCATGATATTTGAGCACACTATATGTTCAAGATCTAGAGCCCGAGATCTAGTGATGTCTTCGCAATCATTGGCCCTGGTGAATGATTGTCTAATATTGATGTGTCACCAGTAAAATATTCTGATTCTAATTTTAGACCAATTATCTCCCTTGGCAGTATGTGGAAACGATAAGACATGAGCAGCTTCATGAACTTTGCCTGCAGTTTTACCTGTCAAACACGAAACACTCTAATCCTTGTTCTCGAACTGAAGGTCATGTCGAAGTCGGCTCTATAAAATAAGAATATTACAACGAAAAAAAGAAAAAGAACTGCAATAACGATCACCAGACCCCACCGCATTTTCAGAGTTTTATCGGTCATTAACTTACTAGTTTGTTTACCATGAATAATGCTATAAGATGGATAAGAAAATATTTGACCTACACAGGCTGTCAAAATAAATAGGAACCGATTCTTATTCACGGAGTATCAACGCAAACATTTGCTAATTTTTTTCTTTGTGCTTTTCATCAACATACGGGCTTCTTGATAGTTTCGCTGTAAAGATTCTCTCTAAATTGATTGGTCTAAAAGTGTCCATAGAATTGAATAAATAGAATAGAATAGTCGATACTGGACCTATTTTTTTCTGATTACAAGTTTAAGCTTTCCAAAAAAAATACAAAAAAAACTAACCATCTTTTCAACCCTTTTTTCAATGTTGTGATTTGTTTTTGGCTTGGAGCACTTTCAGCACCAGTCCTATCCATTAAATTTAGTATAATGGGATCTGATCTTCGGTCCTGTCTCTGTCAGCGGGATTTGAGACTCAATGTTGCCATTCAAGCATTTTAGATTGTGAATTAGTCAAAATCAGAATTTTTACTGGTGACACGTCTAATGACATTCATTCACCAGGACCTGTGATATAGGAAATTAGTCCCTAGCTCTCATCGAAGAGGTAAACCTAGCCACACCATCCTTTGCACCACCAGCGGAGGAAATAATCGAATCTGGAAGGGCATTCCAATCTCTAACTCTTTGAGGGGCGAATGAGCCCTTGAAAATGTCAGTTCTTGCAGTGGGGATCTGAAGTCCATGAGCGATGATTTCCACTGTGCCTTATTGGGGGATGGGGGGGGGGGGGGGATTAGGTCATCTGTTGGAATGCTGGCAGTACCCTTTAGACCTTTGTACGAAAGGATTAGTCTACTGCCTTACATCCTTTTCTCGAGAGATTCGCTTCTTATTTTTTTTCCCCAGCATTCCAGTCACACTCCCAGTTTCAAAACAGTAATTGCTAGTTACAAATCTAGCAGCCTTATTCTGAACCTTTCGATTTCTTCATGAAGAACCACACATTGGAGATCCCAAACACAACTGCCATATTCAAAAAAAAAAAAAAAAAAAAAAAAAAAAGACAACTGGTGAACAAGTCCTTCATATGCTTCCTCTTTTATATCCTGAGGACATTGATAAAGATTTCTTCTAAGGAAAGCAAGTGTTCTATTTGCCTTAGTACACATGTTGCTAATATGTGTATTCCATCAAAAATCATGTATGATTGTTACTACTAGGTATTTAATGGAATCCACATATTCGAGGACCGTTCCCTCTAAAGTATAAGAAGCCTTTTTTTATTTGTTCTTTTCCTAGTTATCTAATTTATATTCCATTTAACTGGCTGAAATCTCATACATCATTATCTTGCCCAACATTCTAATCTATTTATATCTTTCTGAAGTTTCAATGAGTCCTCTGTATCTCTAATTTCACGATATCAAACACAATCATATGCAAAAAGTCTTATTTCTGAGTCAATGTCTGTGGAAATATCATTCAGGTACAGAGAGAACAACAATGGACCAAGAACAGTCCCTTGTGGGACACCAGATAAAACTGGAGCCCACTCCGGTTTCACCATTTACAACAGCTCGTTGTCTTCTATAACAAAGAAGAATCTATTCACCCTAGTGTCTTTCCGCCAATGCCATAATCAAATAATTTGCTTTTAAGTAGTTCATGAATGGGTGTGTCAAAAGCCTTCTCGGTCCAGAATTAACGTGTTAACATGTCCTTATTTGTCCAAAAATTTAACCCAATCATTTATAACAGTGGTCAGCTGAGTTTCACAACTGTGTCTTTTACTAAATACATGTTGCCTGTCTGACAAAAGTTGGCATTCATCCAACTGAGCCATGATATTTGAGCATACTATATGTTCAAGCAGCTTACATGGACGCATGTCAGGGACATAGAGCGATAATTACAAGCAAGAGTTCTATCCCCTTTCTTTTAGAGGGGATATATATTTGCAAGAAGCCATTCTTTGGGGATTTCACCCGTATCAAAAGATTGCTGAAACAAATGTGCAAATACTGGACCTAAATCAATTGTTAGTTCCTTTATATGTGTATTCCATCAAAACATCATGTATGATTGTTACTACTAGGTATTTAATGGAATCCACATTTTCGAGGACCGTTCCCTCTAAAGTGTAAGAAGCTTTATTTTTATTTGTTCTCTTCCTAGTAATCTAATTTATATTCCATATAACTGGTTGAAATCTCATACACCATTATCTTGCCCAACATTCTAATCTATTTATATCTTTTTGAAGTTTCAATGAGTTCTCTGTATCTCTAATTTCACGATATATTTCTGAGTCAATGTCTGTGGAAATATCATTAATGTACAGAGAGAACAACAATGGACCGAGAACAGTCCCTTGTGGGACACCAGCTAAAACTGGAGCCCACTCCGAAGTTTCACCATTTACCTATAACAAAGAAAGGATTCTATGGCACTAATCAGCACTGACATCACAGAGTAGGACAAACAAAACCATTTCCATATATAGTCACTATTAATTCTTTCTTTTTCATGTTTTTTCATTGACCATTACTGTTACAGGTGAGTAATTCATTCACAAGCAATCATGTGATTGCTATAGTGTAAAGGTTTGTTTGTCCTACTATTGTATGTTATTAATCTTTTTATAGCCATTTTATATATATGTCGATGAGGGCTATTCACTTAGTGTCTTTCCGCCAATGCCATAGCCAAATAATTTGCTTTTAAGTAGTTCATGAATGGATGTGTCAAAAGCCTTCTCGGTCCAGAATAAACATGTTAACCTGTCCTCATTTGTCCAAGAATTTTACCCAATCTTTTATAACAGTGGTCAGCTGAGTTTCACAACTGTGTCTTTTCCTAAATGCATGTTGCCTGTCTGACAAAAGTTGGCATTCATCCAACTGAGCCATGATATTTGAGCATACTATATGTTCAAGCATCTTACATGGCACGCATATCAGGAACATAGGGCGATAATTACAAGCAAGAGTTCTATCCCCTTTCTTTTAGAGGGAACATATATTTGCAAGAAGCCATTCTTGGGGATTTCACCCGTATCTAGAGATTGCTGAAACAAATGTGCAAATACTGGACCTAAATCATTTGTTAGTTCCTTTAGAACTCTAGGATGAATTAAGCTTATCAGGTCCTAAAGCTTTTGAAAGATTCAAGCCTTTAAGTACTTTAAACATTCCCTCTGAAGACACCACAATACTATCCATGAAAGGGGCCGATCTTCTGGTTAACGGAACTCCTTGTACCCAATTTTATTGAATTCATCATTGAATTGAATTGACCAATTAGTTCCTCTGGCCTTTCAGAGTCTGATTCTGCAACTCCTTCTTCCCCCTTTTCAGAGAGTGGAATACCTTGCCTGTCTTTTTTTTCTGTCTATTTATGTATCTGTAGAAGTCTCTGGGATTCGCCTTTACATCACCTACCAAGTTATTTAGATACAAATCATGCTGTTTTAATGTCAGCCTTTATTTCCCTTCTCAAAGTTTCAAATTTTGTCCGAAGTTTACCATTACCTGTCTTCTTTGCCTTAGCATGAATTGGAGTGATCCAGGGAATCGAAGAGTCAGACCTATTTGTTTTTGAGGGGATATGCTTATCAGCTGAAGCTTGAATGAATGAAGTTATCAAATTAAAGTTCTCCTGTACTGATCGAGCCTCCGAGTGGCCGTTGAAGTACTTCTATTTTGCAAAGCTTAACGTAATCTTCCTCATAATTTCAAAGTCTGATATGAATACACCTTCCTCCGAGGTCTCTTCATATTTTGAATGAAAGTTTTTAAAAAATACTGAAACAATGTTATGATCACTAAGTTTGTCTGGAGAGTGAATATCCTGAAATTGACCCGGTAAACAGGTAAGAATCAAATCCGTATTGTCTCATCAAGAGTCATTGTTTACATGGCAATTGGTGCTAAATGGGAAATAAACAGAAAATAAACATGCACTACCCAGTGAATGATTTTTTAAAGAAACTATCAAAAGAAAAAAACAAACAACAACAAAAAAAAAAAAAAAAAAAAAAAAAAAAAATAACAAAAAAAACAACAACAACAACAACAACAACAAAAAAACAAAAAAAAAAAAAAAAAAAAAAAAACAAAAACAAAACAAAACAAACAAACAAAAAAACAAAACAAAAAAAAAAACAAAAAAAACAAGAGGGCCAGATGGCCACGTATCGCTCACCTGATTACCAGATATGTATCAGGTCAATTGGCATTTCTGTTCAAGAGAAGAAGTTCAATAAGATTTTCAAGATGGCGGCCTTCTTAGATTTCCAGTCAGAATGATTTTAGCTACTTTTGATCTACAATAAAAGTCAAAACGGATTGCTTTTGAAAACAAAGAACACACAAAATCACGAAAATCGGAGACTCGGTTTGATTGACTCTCATATTATGCAACACTGTAGTTTGCGAGGCTGCATATGCCCCCCACCCCACCCCACCCCACCCTCCAGCGCCGGCTGAAACGGTATTCGATTTTCAAATAACCAGAATGGGCTCAATAATCCCAAAGGAAATGAAATATAACCTGCACTATGATGATGGGAGATTTTTTACGGCTGCCACACGGCACAACACCAGCTACAGTAGAGTAAAATAAAAGTAAAAAAGGATTGCCTTTGAAAACAATGAACACACAAAATCACGAAAATCGGTTTGATTGAGTCTCTTCGTATGCAACATTGTAGTTTGCGAGGCTGCATACGCCCCTAGCGCCGGCTTAAGCGGTATTCGATTTTCAGAATAACCAGAATGGGCTCAATGATCCCAAAAGAAATAAAATATAACCTGCACTATGATGATGTACGGGGAGACTTTTTACGGCCGCCACACGGCACAACACCAGCTACAGTAAAGTAAAATAAAATTAAAAAAAGAAACTTCCAATGAAGTTTCGAGTCAGTTGGCCACTTGATTCAAGAGAAAATGTTCAAAATAGATTTACAACATTGCAGTAAGGGCGATCATCTTGGATTTCCGATGAGAATAATTTGAGCTATTTTTTTTTTTTATCTACAAGTCACCCCTATACTTCCTTTTAAGTTTCTAGTTAATTAAGCATTCCATTCTGAAGAAGTACACAATAGATTTTCAAGATGGCAATTGTGGCGGCCATTTTGGATTTTTGATCAGCTAGTTTTTATCTACAAGTCACACAGATACTTACTACCAAGTTTCAAGTCAGCTGGCGTTTTGCCTCAGGACATGAAGTTCAAAATAGATGTTCAAGATAGCATTCGTGGCCCGCCATCTTGGATTTCCAATCTGAACGATTTTAGCTTTTTTGATCTGCAAGTCATCCTGATACTTCCTGTCAAATTTCAAGTCAGTTGGCCTCTCGGTTCAAGAGATGTTCAATATAGATTTTCAAGATGGTGGCCATCTCGGATTTCCGATCAGAACGATTTAGCTATTTTTGATCTACAAATTGCTTTGATACATTCTACCAAGTTTCGAGCTATTTGCCCATTCCGTTCATGAGAAGCAGTTCAAAATAGATTTTCAAGATGGCCGCCGTGCCAGCCATTATGGATTTCCGATTGGAATGGTTTTAGCTATTTTTGATCAGCAAATCACCCTGATACTTCCTTTCAAGTTTCCAGTCAATTGGCCTTTTGGTTCAGGAGAAGAAGCACAAAATATATTTTCAAGATGACCGCCATCTTGGCTTTTCAATTGGAACGATTGAAGCTATTTTTGATCTGCAAGTCACCCTGATACTTCCTACCACATTTCGAGTCAATTGACCTTTAGGTTCAGTAGAAGAAGTTCAAAATAGATTTTCAAAATGGCCGCCACGCCATCTTGGATTTTCGATCGGAACGATTTTAGCTATTTTTGATCTGCAAGTCACAGTGATACTTTCTACCAAGTTTCAAGTCAACTGCCCTTTCGGTTCAGGAGTAGAAGTGCAAAATAGATTTTCAAGTTGACCACCATGGCGGCCATCTTGAATTTCCGATCGGAACTATTTTTGATCTACAAGTTGCCCTGATACTTCCTATCAACTTGTCAGTAAATTGGCTGTTCGGATAAAAAGATAAAGGGCAAAATAAATTGTCAAGATGGCGGCCTTGGCGGCCATCTTTGATTTCCTATTGAAATGATTTTAGCTTTTTCTATCTACATGTCACCCCAATACTTCCTACCAAGTTTTGCGTCAGTTGGCCTTTCAGTTCAGGAGAAGAAGTACAAAATAGATTTTCAAGATGGCTGCCATGGATCGGAATGATTTTAGCTATTTTTGCTCTACATGTTGCGTCAATTGGCCTTTCAGTTTAGGAGAAGAAGCACAAAATAGAAGGCGGCCATCTTGGATTTCCAATCAGAAAGATTTTAATTATTTTTCATCTACAAGTCACCCCGATACTTCCTGCTAAGTAAGGTTCGAGTCAACTAGCCCAGTGTAGGAGTAGTCTTTTGAAGCAAATTGTTGACGCCGCACAAGGGACAACGCATGACTGACATTGACTGATCACGATAGCTCACTGAGCACTTCATGCTCAGGTGAGCTAATAAGCCCCACCCCTGGCGGCCATGTTTTTTGATGAATCATGATGTCTTGAACAATCACAATCTTAGTAGAGGGTCCCCAAGAGAAGCTTAGGCACCCAAATATCATGTGGAATCTCGTAGCTAACTTCGTTTTATCTTGTTCGCCAACTTTAAGTTCACATCACGGTAAGCAGACCAATAAATAATTAATAAGCAAAAATGGGAAATAACTATTGGCAAACCTGTTTAAAGTTGCCTTTGAATAAATAGAAGCTCTGGTGAATTTGAACAAAAAACTAGAAAAAAAAAATGAAAAAAAAAAAAAAAAAAAAAAAAAAAAAAAGATACCGAACAAGTCACAGGACCTCAGTTGACCCCAGCGCATGAGGCCAACTTTAACTGCTGTCAAATTTTAAACATATCAGAGAAATAGTTGGTTTAGTGTGTTTGCATCAAAGGCAAAGCCTTTATTTCATATAATTGAAATTGTTTATAATGTTTAAGTGGTTTCTGACAAGATGATTTTTAACGTTTTCTGTATAGATGTATAGGTTAAATAAGCCCTGCCCACTGGTGGCGATGTTTTTTTGTTGTTGTTGTTTGTTTTTTTTTTTGATGAAACATGATGGCTGGAACAATCTTGGTTGAGGTCACCAAAGAAGTATTTCTGATAAATTATATTGAAATCGGTCCAGTGGTTACTGACAAGAAAATTTTTAAAGTTTTTCTTTTGGTTGCCGTGACAACCAGACTCCTGCATTGATTCAAACTTTTTGAACAACTTTGAGCCAGTATTTCCCAAGAATAATTCCTGTGAAATTTGGTTAAAATGGCTCAGTGATTTAGGAGAAGATATCTTTTAAAGACATTGTGGACAAACGGACGACGACAACAGACGGTGAGTGATCACAATAGCTCCCCTCGAGCCTTTGGCTCAGGTGAGCTAAAAAAAGGACTTTCTGAAAACAAAGGACGATTTGTTGTATGTCTTACAATGTGTCATTTTGTTCTTGTGTTTTTCAGTCCTTTTAGTATGGCGATTACCTCGCTTGGGGAAGAGAGAGCTAATCTTAGTGCTTTTAGTACGTTTGTTCGATTTGTGCTTGTTTAGATTTGTCGGTTTCCTCTTCCTCTTGGTGTCTGGGAAGGGCTGCGGTTTGTGATTGTGGCACTCCCTGGACTCTTCTCTTACCATTTTTTACTTAATTATTTCTACCTTACGGCGTTTACGTATCACAGTTAATCCGTTATGCCAGAGCCTGTTCAAATTATCAAGACTTCATGGAGCGTGGGAAAGTGCTCACTATAAAGTTGTTGAGCCAGGGGTATGAAAAAAGCAAACTGGTAGCAACACTTAAGAAGTTCTATGGGAGACATCATGATCTGGTCAATCCCTACAATGTGGCAGTTTCCAGAATTGTTGATGTTTTTGCCAATGACGAGCCGTAAGTAGACTTCCAAAAGTCCGGACATACGCATCTACCTACATATCCTTCGTTCTGGCCTATGGGCATGGTGGGCGAAGCTTACTTACCAAGTAATGCTTACTATCCGCGGACGCCTGTTTACACCCTTTATTCTGGGGTCCATGTCTGTTGGTCTGAACATTCTGATTCGTTATTAGTTTATGGATTTATGAGTTTTGATTATGGCTTGTGTACCATGACCACAACTACTTACTTCAGTATGCCTTATAAAACCTTTTTCAGGGAGAACAAGTCTATCTGTACACGTCTTTATAGTCTTCTCTTCTGTCTGAAGAGATTTTGAAGAAACCAAATAATGCAATTGCTAGGTCTTCTGTTTCATAGCCATATTCTGATATTCCCTTACTGAAAAATGTGCATGGTATAAAGATTGCATGTAATAATATCAACAAAACTACTTCACTCCGGCAAAACCTCTCTCATCTGCTTCGACACTTCCCTGTAAATTGTCTTATTGGCATTGGGACCATCACTGCCAAGAGCAATTAGAGATTCGAATGGCATATTGTCATCCTACAAACAACAAAAGCTGTCGCAGCAGAGTGAAACTTTCCACCTGCATGGTCAAAGAACAATGACTTGTAATATCAGCACCATACCTCATTACATTTTAGAGACTAATATCTGATCAGTAGGTCCATTTGTTTTTCGACCTCGGCCTGAGCTGAAAAGAAATTGTTGGAGTTTCTGACATCATATACTAAGGTTTTAGTGAAAGCGGGACATAATCCATCTGATAAAAGGTAGGACAGCTTTTTTTTTGCTCATCTTGAAATCATCATCTATTGGACATTTAACTCTTTCACTGCCACAGGCGATAATAATAGTCTTTTGCAAACAGCATAGATCCAGATGAGACGGCTCAATGAGCCGTCTCATCTGGATCTACGCGGTTTTACATTCACTCTTTCAACTTTACATACAAACGTCTTTCCAAGCGATAGTTTGTTAAAATAAAAAAAAAGCAGACAACAAATGTCATCTAAAATATGGCAGCGAAAGAGTTAAACATACAGCCGGAAAATTTTCTGGGATACCATCATTAGCTCTAAAACTGATATAAAAAGTGGCTCACTTTTGCCCAGTTTACTTCAGCAGAAAGAACATTCTCCTTGGCTAAGTTAAAACTAAGTACAGAAGGTTGTTTTGTGGATGAAGTTTCAGTGACCTGACTGGAAGGCCCTGTTACTTTTGAAGTTGAACTTGTATTTTCATTCATTTTGGAATTCTTGTTTGTTTATTTGTGTTGAGGTTTTATGCCCAGTGAACCCATTGGGGTCATGATGAGCATGGTCAGTTTACCTAACCACACTTTTACTGGGCATGCTAAGTCCTCTAAGCTGTTAACCAGTATTCGGCACTTTCGCCAGAAACTGACAACTGCCCTTCTTGAATCAGCGGAAGAGATAGAATGACCATAGAAAATATTTCATCCCCATCATGAAAGAATGTTGCCTACCCGGTGGGGGCGTGCGGGCGGGGGTCAAACCCACAACCTTCTGATCACCAGTCGGACGCGCATCCACCGGAGACACCGAGGCCGGCACTTTGGAAGATTACTTTTGGTTGAGGTTTAAATGTCAGTTTTGTTTGTTCTGGTGACAAGATAGCATATTGAAGAATTTGCTCATACATGATTTTCTTTTTTATATATCTTGCATCTTCCTTAAAAGTCAGTGTTTCTCTTGACACACCATAATTTAAGCTGCTGGCCATTGCTATCAGCTTCAGGTAGCCACCTTGAATTAAAGATATATTATACACATATGTTTAAACTTCAGGTACCAAAGCTCAACAAAATGGAATACATTTACTGAAAGCTTTTCTTCAACATATCCATTTGCTAAAGCTTTGCAGCAGCCGGGCTGGGCAGGGTCACTAACCTGAAAGGAATACATGAATAAACATTAAAAAACTATATTGTAAACTGAATTTGCAAACAAGAGGGCAATACGATCCAGGACCGCTCATATGAGCTTAAGACAGCTTATGGAAATGATGGTGTAATGGCTTGTGAGATGTCGATTAAAGTGGCCAGTTTGTTTGGTTGCCATCTTAAAATTTATGAGTAGGAAATTTGTGAAGCACCAGCAGGGAAAAAATACCATGTGAAACACCAGCAGGGAAAGAAAACCCTGTGAAGCACCAGCAGGGAAAGAAGACCCTTTTATATGAAAACTTGTCTCAGAAGCTAAAGACAAGGAATATTATAAGGCAGAAAAATTGCTGTCCTGTCATTGCAACTAATGAAAAGATCATTACTGATTGACCAGATTTTGAAGAAGAAGCATGTGTTTTATTATTATTACATGTATTATTTTTTTTTATCATATATAGACATGACAGTCGATTGAGCACGACAATTTGAACAAACCATCAATTCGATTTCAAGAGTAGGACCGACATGAAGTTTGGTGAAGAGATGTTTAACAATATCATGATTTTATACATGTATACTGCTCAGAAGCAGGGGAAGATAACTCTCGCAGACTAAACTTTTGATTGTAACTCAAAGCTTTTGCTAATTCAATCATATATTTTAAATTTTTGACTCGTCAGCTATTTTTGTCTTTGTGTGTGCAATCATTGCTCTCAAGGATCTTTTGATTTTCTTTCCCTGCTAGTGCTTTACAGATTTCCCACTTTAAAATTTTGCAGTGGCAACAAACAAAATGGTCGCTGGTCTTAAAACACATAACCTGGGTAAACAATCATCAAACTACCATAACTGCCAAATATGGTTCACTTCACTTCACTGGTTATTAAGAACCATTTTCCAATTATAAGTATATGGGAGCTTTCGGTTGTCATGGCAACCAAACCAATAGGCAGATCACCATAAGTTTAGTTATTTTTAAATCCCCATGTCCATGCAACATTCTTATCTAATTAAGGACAAATCGCTTGAATGGCTTTGGAGGAGTTGTCATTTGAAAGGGTTAATATATGGACAGACAAGCGGACGGACAGACAGACCGACGGACAGACGAACTACGGACAAAAAGTGATCAATATAGCTCATTCTGAGCATAGCTCAGGTGGGCTTAATATATATCCTTGACCTTGGTGATTTTTTGTATAAATTGAAATATTCAAGGGGTTGGTTTCAAACTTTACAAAGAAAGTATACTCGAAGTATTTTCAATTTCAGGATACAACCAATTTTGCATCAGTGAAATATTTCTTTAGCCAATTTTTATCCTGAAAAGGATAGGATGCATATCGTAACACTACATTCTAAGCAACCCATATCTTATAATACGACAGATAATCCCCGTTTTTGCTATTCTTTCGTCAAAAGTTAACACAAGTTTGAAGAATAAAATCTTGTTTTAAAATAAATTTCTGCCCTCAAAATGATGTCTATGTGTTCAGAAAGCCTTTAAGAATATACAGGCAAAATTTCATAGAGATCGGATGAAAAATTACAATTTTATTGCAGTCTTACATATTTGCAATGTTGCCAACATTAATTAAGATATACGATAAAAAATCATTTCATTTTTGACCCAGTTCAAAACAGAGACTAACTGAAGTTTTACAGGCTGTCAGATGTCACATTTCATGGTCGTATTAATATCATATATCAATTTATCAAACCTTTCTTGGATAAAAAATGTCTATTTTTGAGGGATATGGAGCCTTTAACATAACTAGTGATTAGCGGCCGAATATCTGATGGCTTTAACTCGCCAAGATGGTAACGTTTAGCTCGTTTCTTAACATTTTGCTCGAAATTATCGTGCGCATCATCACCCGCGTTCCTACTACCATTAAGGTTCCTCAACCCTATTATTAGAAAATTTGTCCACACAGAGTTTTAACTTCATCTAATCAGAGTATAACAGGAAGATTATTTTGAACTCAAATTTGGATATCATATACAAATGATGTTGATCTATCCATAAAGAGCCTGAACAAAATAACAGAACATGGCCTTAAGAAGCATATGTGTCGAAAAGCATGTCACTGCACGTATTCAAATTCTTTTTAGTTGAGAATGTTTTGAAACATACCCTAATTGTCCCCCGCCTTTTCGAAGAAAAGCGAGGGAACATAGTATTCGGCTTTCCGTGGTGCGTGGTGAGTGGTGCGTGGTTCCGAGTTTATAGTAGGTACCTTGTGAGCGCAACTCCTCCTACAGTTTTTAACCAATCCAGGTGTCTTTATCATGGTTTGAAGATGTGCATGTGCTTTTTACAGAATCCTTAATTTTTTATTTTTTTTTTACTTTTTTCACATTTTTAACTCTCCTGAAATAATTTTTTTCAAATTTTTCACATTTTTAACCTAGACTTTTTTCATTAATACTATGAAAGTGTATATGTAGTAGGTACCTTGTGAGCGCAACTCCTCCTACAGTTTTGAACCGATCCTTTTGAAACTTTACAGATGTTTTAATCATGCTCTGAAGATATGCATGTGCTTTTTACAGAATCCTTAAGTTAATTTTTTTTCACTTTTTTCACATTTTTAACTTAGACTTTTTTGCATTGCTCCAAGTTTGTATTCACCTTTTTCACATTTTTAACTTAGACTTTTTTGCATTGCTCCAAGTTTGTAGTGGGGACCTTGTGAGCGCAACTCCTCCTACAGTTTTATACCGATTCTTCTGAAACTTCACAGGTATCTTAATCATGGTCTGAAGATATGCATGTGGTTTTTACAGAATCTTGATATAATTTTTTTTCAAATTTTTCACATTTTTAACCTAGACTTTTTTTTTCATGCTTCAATACTATGAAAGTGTATATGTAGTAGGTACCTTGTGAGTGCAACTCCTCCTACAGTTTTATACCATTCCCACTGAAACTATACAGAAGTTTTAACCATAGTCTGAAGATATGCATATGCTTTTTACAGAATCTTGAAGTTACTTTTTTTTTTTTTTTTTTTACTTTTTTTCACATTTTTAATTTTTAACATAGACTTTTTTCATGCTTCAATACTATGAAAGTGCATATAGTAGTAGGTACCTTGTGAGCACAACTCCTCCCACAGCTTTAAGCAAATGCTTCTGAAACTTTACAGACATTTTGCTTGAGGCCTGAGGATATACGTGTGCTCTTGGAATCTTGAAATTATGTTTTTGATTTTTTTCCACATTTTTTAGCTTCAATTTTTTCCTGCTTAGGTAAGTGATACAGGACCAATGGTCCTCTGGTTAACTTACTTATTTTTAACACCTCAAATAAAAATAAGGCGGGGGACATAAATTCCCTATGGAATTTGCTTGTTGTACTGGAGATAATCATAACTTCGTTACAAAATAAATCATCGTATACATGTCACCGGGTATAGGTATCATGGGTATATAACACACTTGTACTGCCTTGCGGTACAGACTGGCTGTTATTGCGACGCGGTAGAGTGCAGGACTTTGAACCCAGCGGACAGGGTTCGATCCCCCGTCGGGGAAAAAATAATATACATTTTTCACCTGTTACAATTAGCGCTCACCGTAAATAATCCACATGTATGCATTTAACGTGATTCTCGGACTCCTAGAAATTCAGGAACGAATTTCAATTTGGATGGGGACAATGTCACCGGGTATAGGTATATAACATACTTGTACTGCCTTGCGGTACGAGCCGGATTTTACAGCGACGCGGTAGAGTGTAGGACTTTGAGTCCAGCGGACCGGGTTCGACCCCCGGTCGGGGAAAATATGATTTGCATTTTTTTCACATGTTACATATACTAACCATTAAAAGTGAATACATTAGAAAAATGAGAACTTCACACTACACATTATTTCTAGACGGTAGCACATTATTTATGAAGCCAGTATTCCATATGGCCTTCAATCTTTTAGGCATGCAAGCAAATAGAGACTCACCGTGTCAAAATCAATACAATGACACGCGTACCCAACAAAGTATCCACTCAGTCAGACCAGGGTCTTCGCTTTGGGCTGAGTGGAGAGGCCCTCCCAGGGGGTGGTCCATGTTCCCTAAAAATAATCGGCCTTCTTCCCTTGTTCTCTAAAAGTGATTTTCAAAATTTCCATTTTCCCTGTTCCCCAAAGTTAGTTTTGTACCCTTATTCTCTTAAAATATTTGCCGATGTTCCCTGACAACAAATGGGCATGTTCTACTGTTCCCCAAATCACCTCGGAAGGCTTCAAACACGCAAGGTTTCTTTAAGCGGACAGCAAAAACGCTATTATTTTTGTCATCCTGTGGCTCATTTAAGAAGTAAAAGGTTTTAAATTTGTTTTTACTGAGATATGCATGACTCCAGTGGATTCTGTTAAATAGTGTCCTGTCATTTTCTGTCCAATATTGATCTTGAGCGTCCAGGCATTTTACGCACTGGGTGAAAACACAGTAAAATCCCTATGTTATCCTATGCATTTTGGTAAAATTTGTTATTATCTTAAAAATTAATGTAGATTTTTCAATGAAATTTTTAGCATTCATTTGAAATCTGATCTTCTTTGGATAAATGAAATATTTATACAAGATCACATATTTGATGAAAATGTCAAGATTTCAAGCGCCTTTTAATAAGCGCCTGAGTCTTTTCACCTAGTAGATAAGTGCAGCCCTTCACCTTGAAACAACATTTGGCCCCAATTCAAGACAAGACACTCTGATTACTAAACAAAAGACTGCCGAGGTTGTGAAATTTCCTTCTTCACGGAAAATCATATTCCTTTAGTTCAAAATTTTTAAATTGCCAGCCGAAATTTTACAGAATTCTGACTGTTACTCCCTGTGATTGCATTTAGATGCGATGCATGATCCCCCGTCCTTCATTTACAGAATTGAGAACGGCCTGTTTAGTGTGACCAATATTATGGTTTGGGATGTTTTTCTCTGTATTCGAACAGGCTCGTCCAAGCCTTTGCTGCTCGCATATGTTTTGAATACCATCATTTCACGCGCTGGCTTCTATCGATGACCCCTCGCTCCAGCCCGCCTTTGGGTTATGTCGCTTGAAAAAAGGATAAAAGAAAACACTTTGGTTTATTCGTCACAAGTTCAACTGTCCATATTGATAGATGGAGAAAACTATCAATATTTGAGCCAAAACATAACAAAACCAACAAAAGTACTGTACGTGTGCCTAGGAAGCCGACTCAGACCAGCCTGTGCATCCTCCCAGTTTGATCAGTCTACGCTGTCCGCGTGAAGAAACCGTGGATCCTAAGATACCCGTTGAGCGCATGAATTAAAAATTTTGATCAGACTGCCCGGATTCCCAGGCTGAGTGTAGCGAAGGCCATGATCAAGAAAGAATAGATGCTGTGGCTGACGCTGATGCGTACGTGCGTCATTTTCTTGGTTTTGTCATGTGGCTCGTTTCATCAAAAAAAAAAAAAAAAAAAAAAAGACAAGAAAAAGTAACATGCTCTCTTCACTGATGACCATTGCACATTTTGACAGCTTTTCTTCACTGCATTAGGATAAACGGTGTAAACAATCAGCTTTTGCTTTCATGATTTTCAACTGGGTCAAAGAGGTCAATTCAAAAGGTTTCTTGAACAAAACTTATTCGCCATTTGATTCAGGGAAAATATCAACTTTTAAATTTTCTGAAATTAAGATCTTTTAAGCGACAGCTAGAAAAAACATCTATACCATCATAATTGGGTGTGTTATAGTCATATCTTGGCACTATTACCCTCGGAACTGGAAAAATCTGCTCTCGTTACCTTGTACGACGACTACAATTGGGAGATTGGGATCTGTATTGTTGATTTTCACCTTTTTTCTTTCTTTCTGAAATTAACAGTTTTTCAGTGCCGCCTTGTATGCTCGCAATTATGTCGTTAAGAGATTGGGTATGATCATATCTAGGTACTATTACCCAGATTCGATGACAACTGGCCTCCGTTTTCTCTCCAAACTGGTCATAAAATGCCAAATCGTATAATAAAACCTTAACATGATTTGCTAACAAGTTACCAATTTGTAAATACATGTAGCCGCTCCTGTCGTGAGTAACACCGTGAGTGACCCGCCTATCAATCCAGGTCCCGAGGTTATAAAACGTTTTTCTTGCTCAACTCAGCTGAGCATGAAATTTGCTCTGCTAATAAATATGAAAATGCCAACAATAGTTGGCATTTTCATATTCTGCTAATAAATATGAAAATGCCAACAATAGTTGGCATTTTCATATTTATTAGCAGAGAAATTTTCATGTTCAGCTATGTATAACAAGAAAGAATTTGCAATTGTTAGTAATTTGAGATTTATCAGCAGGACAAATTTCATGCTCAGCTGAGTTGAGCATGAAAAAAGTTTTATAACCTCGGGGCCTAGTTTTTATTCCCTTTGATAAATAATTGCCAGGTCAAACCGCCTGGTCGGCAACATTCTTTTGTGGAGATTGATAATGAAATATTTTCTAAGGTAATTCTCTCCCTTCCGCTGATTCAAGAACTTGAGGACAGTTGTCCGTTTTTGGCGAAAGAATGCGCACAATACTGGCTAACCGCTTAGAGGACTAAGCATGCTCAGTAAAAGTGTGGTTAGGTAAACTGACCGCGCACGACATGACCCCATTGGGTTGACGGGGCCGTAAAACCCCAACACAAACAAACAAACCGTATTGAAATGTATAAAGTCTGACTGGGTTACCGGTGTATTTAACAGTACGGATGCTGTATAAGAGTATCAGGTTCTGACAGAATTATAAGAAATAAAATTGAGTTTTTGCTTGATTTGATTTTTGGCAAAGCTGATTATTCGGAACAAGTTAAAAATATTGTCACTGGCTACAAAAAAGATAGGTTAAACTATGGATTGTTTTTTCGGCAAACTGCATGCATGGTTGTTGGCAGAATTATGATCGCTTTCCTCTTTAGTGAGTCGGTCCTCAGACTAAATGACGGCTCCCTCCTCAATCTTTTCCAGACAGTTGGCACCTGACTATCAGCGTCAGTGGTCGAGCTCATCGTGGTCCTCTTGGTGGTTTTCTTGTCATCTTGCTTCAAATCGTCATTGAGCCAAGGCCCAGTGGACACACCACGTTGAAACAACATCGATACAACGTTGATTCAACGTCTTGACGTTGAATCAACGTGGAATCGACGCTGTTTCAAAGTTGTTTGCTGCTGGGAATTATGCTTTGTTTCATCACGGTGTTTGTGATTATTATGTGTTTCAGTGTGATGTTTCAGTGATAAGGCAGAGGATCATATGCAAATCTGACATATGTTTGTAATTTGAGAGGCTTGTATAGGGGTTCTAGGGATATTTGCTTTTTTTTTTATTTCCAGGGATATGGGATATTAGTTATTTTAGATCCAGGGATATAGGATACTGTGATTAATTTCAGGGATATTGTTTTTGTTTTGAAGAAAAAAAATCAGAACAGTGAGAAAAAGCCAAAAAAAAAAAAAAAAAAAAAAAAAAAAAGAATTCTATCACAAAGGTGCTTCCCTACGGAAGAGAATCTATATATACAAGACAAGTTATTTCAACCAGACCATTTACTTGATGGCGAATAAAAGCAATACCAGTGTAACATCCTCACCCTTGGTAACAAATAAACCCATGTAGGTGGTGGTCCTCGTTTGGGTTAGACTTTCTTGAGATCATCACGAAAACATGCCTATATATTTTTGACCCCCTTAAACCCCACTTTTATATAGTAAAATTGGGGTTTACAGGGGTATACATTAATTTTTCTTATTTTTGCTCAAAACATAGATTGTGGGTACTCGTTAGAACCGCCTCGCCGAGGCGGTTCTAACAAGTACCCACAATCTATGTTTTGAGCTTAAGTATGAAAAATATCAGAGTTTTTTTATCTGAAAATTTTCAATTTTTGGAGGTGAAATTTTCTATATATTTGAATAGGCGTGTTTTCGTAATGTACAGATACAGATACAGTGTCCTAAGTAATGAGACTAACAGTGCGTAACATGCATAAGAAAAATAATATTTGCAATAAAGCGACATCGACCAACATAAAATATTTTGCTTCTTTACCATAGGGGCTGTTCTTAAGGGAAAAAATATCGCTTCCAATAATGGAGCTACTCTTTAAGCAAAGAATTTGCTTACTCTTGGATCATTTTCTTTCCTTAGGAGTAGTCAATATTTTGGAAGTGATACTGTGATACTATAGGGAGAAAGTTTTCAAGCTTTTTCCTGGATGTGCGTAATTCAACTCTGGCTACGCCGCTACGTAATTCAACTATGGCGGCGTAGCCAGAATCGAATTACGCACATCCAGCAAAAACGAATTACGCACATCCAGGAAAAACGAATTACGCACATCCAGGAAAAAGCTTGAAAACCTACCTACCGCAAATTACTGATTGAAAATCTCGAACCTAGACCTCGTAAAAGATGAAAATATATACATGCAAATCCAAAATGCGATGGGCTCTCATGATGCTCTCCTCGCCATAGTCAATAAACGAAATGAGTCGCGTTGTGAGAAAAGGGTTTTTTTTTTTTTTGCTTTATGTCGGATTAATCATTCAGCGCGCATTCTAGACTGGCTCCAGTCTCCAGTGACTAAATATTTTTCTCATAATCCTGTTTGATAATTCACTTAAATAAAACCAACACAACTATCATGACTATAAAGGCTGGTCATTAGTGACCAGCCTTTATAGTCAAGATATTACTTTGGTTTTATTTTAGTGGATTATCAAACAGATTATAAGAAAAAAAAACATTTTGTCACTAGAGACTGGAGCCAGTCTACGCGCATTCCTCCATGACCCCTTAGCGATGCCACATGTCCTGTTCTTAGGCTGGTTTCCCCTTGGCCTACCGCTAACGTGAGCGAACACAGTTCTACACAGGCTCGCCTGAACGTATGCTGTTTGCATATGCTATAACGATTCTTTTCTCATGACGCGTCTTACATTTCGTGTGGTACGGTCACATCTGACGTTGCTCTGGCAAGGCAAAGACAATTGTTCAAGGAAAAGTTGAAGATAATAGAAGACGTGGCAGGCAGAAAAAAAGATGGCAAGACAACAACTGAACGTCAAGGACTGGCATCACCACAGGTCAAAATAGAGACAGATCATCTCCCAAGCTACCAGTGGTGCCCTAGACTGGTTCCCGTCTAACTGATATATGAATCGGCATAAAAAAACATTATATTTTACAAAAATCCTGGAATGTCTTTCTCTCTGATTAGGCTGATAAGTTATGAGATTCTGACTGGTAATTGAGAAGATATGTGCAGAAAAATAATCAAGGAGGAGGATTTTACCTCTGTTAGATTAAAAATTTAAAACTCATAGCGTGGTGCCAGGCTAGTGCCAACCGACCGGACACACTGGCACTGGCAATTTGAAATGGGTCATCTACATTCCTAGTGGTAATGTTATCATTATCTGAACTCTATAAACTGTTAAGAACTATGAGGTCAAGCTGTCAATCATTTAAGGGTCTACAAAATTCCCGGGACCTTCAATACAAGGTTTACCAGACTATGAGTTTCTGACTGGTAAGGGAGATAATATATTTTGTGCAGAAAAATAGTCAAGGAGGAGTATTTTACCATTGTTAGATTAGAAAGCGTGTAGCCAGGCAAGTGATGCCCCTCCGACCGGAAAGTTTAGACCGGGGCAGTTATCCAGATACCTAATACCAAAAATTTTTCATTTCAACAGCAAGATCGTGCATTGGAAGTCACACCTGTGGAAATGCGTTAACGGGAGTATATACACTTGGTAAATTTTCCCACCATTCTTTACAAAGGAGACAACGTGTGTGATTTCCAGTTTGCCTCCCTGCACATAAAAATACATGTGAAGATACCCAGCAAATGCCACAATTACGAAGCACAGCCTTCCCAAGGCACCAAAAGGAGAGACGATGAAACAGTTACTATATGAAACTACCGACCCACAAAGAACTACAACAGAAGTACTAACTGCATTGGAACGTCAGTTCAAGTCCTTTTTTGAAAATGGGTCTACTCTAAAAGACAAGAATTTGTTCCTGTAACTTCCGGCTCCTTCAACCCCCGCCGAGGTCGGCAACATTCTTTCGTAGAGATTGATCATGAAATATTTTCTACGGTCATTCTCTCCCATCCGCTGATTCAAGAAGGGCAGTTGTCAGTTTCTGGCGAAAGAATGTGCACAATACTGGTTAAGCGCTTAGAGGACTAAGCCTGTCCCAGTAAACGTGTGGTTAGTAAACAGACCGCGCTCGACATGACCCCATTATGTTGACTGGGCCGTAAAACCTCAACACAAACAAACTTTCGGCTCCTACTCTCTTATGCCAATTTGGGAATAAGACACCATAAAAAAATAAGTAAGTCCGATCTTTATCATTTTAATATACGTCAGCTGTGTGACAATAGTAATAGCAAGGCGTGGTCTACACAGGTAGTCTACACTGGTGGTCATGTAGTGAGGTAAACCAAAACCACTCTGAAACATACAATCACACACTAATAACTTCACATATATTTAACACGCTATCAAATCAGTGGGTGAAGACCCTGATCAGACTGTGTGGCCACGCAGGCTGATCACGTCTCCACAAACTGAATCACATATGAGACAATGGATAACTGGATAGTAAAAATCCTGATCAGACGGCGTTGGTCCCGCAAGCCGATAATGTCTCCACAAACCCAGTCACTTGTGACAATGCATTTTGATTGTGTTGGGGGTAAACGACACTTCAACCCTTGTGGGTCGTTTTGTGTCGTCTCCCAGAGAACGCGAGAAAAGAGATAGTAGAGGAGATGAAAGAGAAGGACAGGAAAGAAAGAGGAACAGGAATGAAAGTAAAGAAACAGAAGAAATAAATCATTTCCCCTCTACCCTTACCTGCTGCAAGGATAGCAAGGCATTGCCAAACTGTAAGCCAATATCAGTTGGACGCCCAAGTGACGTAAGATACACGACACTTTCGCTGGACAGTGAAGACTCTGACCAGACTGAGTGGCTTTGCAGGCCATCATGTCTTCACAAACCAAATCAACATGAGACGCTGTACATCGCAGAACACTTATAATAACCAGTGCATTAAAATGGCCAGTGATGAGTCCGATAAGACTGTGCGCATGCGCAGGCTGATCACGTGCCCTCACATGCCAAACCTTACATAAGACAGTGGTCACTGTAGAACTTAAAATGACTACTTTAATTGAATAGCGATAACCATGATCAGACTGCGCGCAAAATTTCCATAGCAACAACTTATCAATATCAACATTCATGCAAAATATTACAAGATTCCTAAAATTATTAAGCAAGATAGACAAGAAAAACAAAAGTGTTACGAACATTAAAGAATTACAAAGGAGGAATAACTATAACAGTATTGATCCCTTGACCCTTCTTTTTCTGTAGCAGCAACATCTCATGAATATCAACATTTATGTAAAGTATGTTAAGATGCCGAATAATATTAATCAAGATAGAGTGCACACAAGGCTCACTTTTTTGTTTGAATATTTATAATGTAGTGACCTTGAAAATAAGGTCAAGGTCACCAAAATCTAATCACTTCTTTCCCCAATCCTGATGATGTAGTTTAGTCAAATTCCAGCCATTGGTTAAAGAGATAGTGTGCACACAAACTTTTTACTGCATTAAGAAATTTTATAGAAGGCAATAACTCCAAGAGAATTGGCCCCTAGCCCTTACTTTCTCCAATGTAGGTACACCTTATTGATATTAATGTGTCACATAAGCTTTTATGTATCAAAATTTTAGTTTCAAAGTGTCAGTGTAACCTTGAAAATGAGGTCCAGGTCACCAAAATCTAATCTCTTCTTTCCCCTATCCCAAAGAAGTATCTGTGCTAGTTTGAACAAATTACATCTATTGATTCATGAGATAGGGTGCACACAAGGCTCATATTTGGAGTCTTTATAATGTAGTGACCTTGAAAATGAAGTCACGGTCACAAAAATCTAATCACTTCTTTCCCCTTCCCAAAGAAGCATCTGTGCTAGTTTTAACAAATTCCATCTATTGATTCGTGAGACAGGGTGCACACAAAGCTCATTTTTAGTCTTTATATTGTAGTGACCTTGAAAATGTGGTCAAGGTCACAAAAATCTAATCACTTCTTTCCCATGTCCTAACGATGTATCTGCGCTAGTTTGTTAAAATTCCAGCCATCGGTTCAAGATATAGTGTATACACAAGCTTTTTTTTCTATCAAAACTTGAGTTTCAAAGTGCCGCTGTGACCTTGAAAACGAGATAAAGGTCACCAAAATCTAATCACTTCTTTCCCCAATTCCAATGATGTATCTGTGCTAGTTTGGTCAAGTTCCATCTATTGATTCATGAGATAGAGTGCACACAAGGCTCACATTTTGAGCATTTATAATGTAGTGACCTTGAAAATGAAGTCAAGGTCACCCAAGTCCAATTACTTCTTTCCCCCATCCTGATGATTTATCTTTGCTAGTTAAGTCAAATTCCAGTCATTGGTTAAAGAGATAGTGTGTACACAATCTGTTTACAAGTCCCATTTTTAGAGTCTTTATCATGAAGTGACCTTGAAAATGTGGTCAAGGTCACAAAAATCTAATCACTTCTTTCCCATGTCCTAATGATGTATTTGTGCTAGTTTGGTAAAATTCCAGCCATTGGTTCAAGATATAGTTTGCACACAAGCTTTTTCTTATCAAAATTTGAGTTTCAAAGTGCGGCTGTGACCTTGAAAACGAGATAAAGGTCACCAAAATCTAACCACTTCTTTCTCCAACCCTAATGATGAATCTGAGCTAGTTTGGTCAAATTCCATTTATTGATTCATGAGATAGAGTGCACACAAGGCTCACTTTTTGAGTATTTATAATGTAGTGACCTTGAAAATAAGTTCAAGGTCACCCAAATCCATTCACTTCTTTCCCCTATCCTGACCACGTATCTTTGCTAGTTTGGTTAAATTCCAGCCATTGGTTAAAGAGATAGTGTGTACACAAACCGTTTACAAGGCCCAGTTTTAGAGTCTTTATCATGTAGTGACCTTGAAAATGAGGTCAAGGTCACAAAAATCTAATCACTTCTTTCCCATGTCCTAATGATGTATTTGTGTTCGTTTGGTAAAATTCCAGCCATTGGTTCAAGATATAGTTTGCACACAAGCTTTTTTCTATCAAAATTTGATTTTCAAAGTGCGCTGTGACCTTGCAAACGAGATAAAGGTCATCAAAATCTAATCACTTCTTTCCCCAATTCCAATGATGAATCTGTGCTAGTTTGGTCAAATTCCATCTATTGATTCATGAGATAGAGTGCACACAAGGCTCACATTTTGAGTTTTTAATAATGTAGTGACCTTAAAAATAAGGTCAAGGTCACCCAAATCCAATTACTTCTTTCGCCCATCCTGATGATGTATCTTTGCTAGTTTGGTCAAATTCCAGCCATTGGTTGAAGAGATATTATGCACGCAAACTTTTTAGTGCATTAAAAATTTTTACAAAGGGCAATAACTTCAATTTTCCCCTAGCCCCTACTTTCTCTTATGTAGGTACATCTTATTGATGTCAATGTGCCTGCAGAACTTGATGAATATCCATCACTGTGTTTTCAAGATATTAGGAAAAAAACAAAGTGTCGCGGACGGACACGCAGACGGACGGACAACGTGAAAACAGTACAAAGTTTGCGGGGGTGGGGGCGGGGGGGCGGGGGGGGGGGGTGGGGGTTGGAGTATAACAGCGGACAGTGGACTCTTTAGAGCACTTACAATAATTACTGCTTGAATATACCAGCGAAGACTCTGATCGGACCGCGCGCATGCGTAGGCCGACCACATGTCCTCGTACATCTAAACTAAAAGAGCGCATCCCAACCTAACATGAGAGAGTGGACACTGCAGGACGCTACTACTTTAACTGACCAGTGAGGAACCTTATTAGACTGCGCGCATGCGCAGGCCTACCACGAGCCCTCACATACCAAATCAAACATGAGACGCCTCCAGAAGATAGTTAATCTACTGAAATGCCTAGCTCAGAGATAACATTCTAGTGGGCTCCTTACCTATAAATTCTATGAGACCTTGACCTAGCCATTTAAAACAATAGACAAACTGATTAGTGGAACCAGATGGGTCCTTGCTGTCGTATGTACCAGTTCGCGCCCTCTCTCATGGTGTCATCAGTATGTGCTGCAAGCTATGAGAATAGGGTGACAATAAAACAGAAACATGGTGATGTTAAACATGCAGTGAACAGGAGTAAATACGGTATTCCATTGTCATTTCAAAATAAACGAATCAAGCCCAAATTTCCGACCGAAATGTAGCCTTCAAAACGCACTCCACTAAATGCAATGCATGCCATCTCAACCTTCACACAATAGCACAAGGAATAAAAATAACTACATGCCAAGCCTATATGAAAATACGTGGGTGAGTCAATAAGTAACCAGCCTATCCCATTTCCGATGGACCGAGACGGTCACGAGTTTCATGCTTTGTTTCAATATATGTTTTATACATGGGTACAAAATTGCACGCGTATCGAGTCATTCTTTAATAAGAGATTGAATGTCAAACATGGCTAGTGATGCAAAGGCATGCTTTTCATCTAAAGTTGAGTACCAAGCTGTAATTCGGCACTTGTATTTAAAACGTAAAACAGGCAAGGAAATACACGGCGAGTTAGTCAATGTTTATGGGTCTTCTGCACCATCTTATGCTCAGGTTAAATTCTGGGTAGGGGAATTCAAACACGGTAGAACGTCTTTAGAAGATGAAGCCAGGTCTGGACACCCACTGGATGCCACCTACGAAGAAATGTGTAAGAAAGTTCGGGATCTGGTATACTCTGATAGGCGAATTCAGGTGGAAATAGCGCAGGCATTAGGCATTTCACATGGTAGCATTTCAACAATCTAACATGATCGTTTAGGTATGCGCAAGCTAACAGCCCGTTGGGTTCCCAAATCCCTTAGCGATGAGCAAATGGCAACCAGAGCATCAGTATGCAGCGCCTTGTTGAAGCGTTTTAGGTCAAAAGATGATTTTCTTTTGCGTCTGGTGACTGTAGATGAAACTTGGGTTCATTATTATGACCCAGAGAATAAAGCTCAGAGTCGTCAGTGGGTAGGGCCTGGGTCCCCTAGGCCAAAGAAGTTCAAGACGCAACCATCTGCTGGCAAGGTGATGGTCACAGGTGATGGTCACAGTATTTTGGGATGCAAAAGTCATTATTATGTTGAACTTTTTACCCAAGAGAAGTACAATAACTGGAGTGTACTATGCAAACTTGTTAGACCAGCTGAGAATCGCCATCCGTGAAAAACGCCGATGTAAACTCTCTAAAGGTGTTTTTCTGCAACAGGACAACGGGAGAGTCCACGCTTGCAAAGTTACAATGGATGCTGTAGAGTGAAACGGGTATGAATTAATACCACATCCTGCCTATTCGCCTGACCTAGCTCCTAGCGATGTCTTCCTATTCCCAAACTTGAAAAAGGATATCCGTGGATTTTATTTTCGGTCTGATGAAGAAGTCATGACGGCAGTTGAGGAGTGGGTCAATGGAAAGGACCCTGACTTTTTCAGTTTGTGGCTGATGGCACTTGAATACCGTTGGTGTAAGTGCATCAAACTAGAGGGCAATTACATCGAAAAAGAAGAGGTGGATCTCAACCGGAAATAAATTAGGCTGGTTACTTATTGACTCACCCTCGTACAAGTAGAACACCAAAACATGTCAAAGGCTTCCTATCCTTTGGTAGAATGAACATCGGCTGAGACAAACAATCTCGTGCTACTTACTTTGGCGAGAAATGGCGGGAAATCAACCCAAAACAAACAATAAATTAATGGTCAAAGAGAGGTAATCATTAAAAGTTAAAGTAGAAGTACCAACGATTAAACCTGTTACACCACCAGTGGGAGCAAATACTTTCCTTTTCGAATAGACCCTTTTTCAGAAGAAAGGTCAAACAAGAGTTACTTCCCCTGAGGGTGTATGCATTCTCCTTAAATTTGAGGCCTCTTTGCAAAGTTAATGATGCAATTTTAGTGAAAGGTTAGTCGATTCCCACAATTAGGTACTTACATTATAAAATACATCGTGTTTTATTTCAACACCCTTCATTGCAGTTTTGCGATTATTTATATTTTACTATATTTCACTGACGAGGTAGACTATATTTCACTGACGAGGCAGACAACAACCCTACGCGGACCGGACACATGTTTGTAGTTAAAACTAGTTTAACCTTTACCACTCACTGGGCAAATCCAGCAGATTGGTGATTTTTTTCCCTTTTTTCTCCCAGAAAACAGGATTTGAACTTGCATGCAAATTGTCTCCATTCGAAACAATTCGCATGAAATGTCGAATCCTGTTGTCTGATAAAAATATTTTAATATGTCGTCTGCTAAGCGTTAAGCCAACCTTTTGAAGGAGAATCCCAAGCTTGTTACATAAAATCCACCCTCATAGAACGTAGGAGGTGAAATAATACTGACCTGGATTTATAAGTGTTTTAGCTCTGTTGAAAAGAAAAAAAAAACTAAATCAATCAAAGCACTGAGCATACTGATTTGGGAGGGGGAAGGAGGGGGTGGGTGTGTGTATGTGTGTGTGTGGGGGGGGGGGGGGGGGGGAGGGAGGTGGGGGTTACCAGATTATCATGAATGCTATTGACTTTTTTTTCTACCACTGGTCAAGGTTACTAAATGATCTTGCCCATTAGCATTAGGTGATGTTGAAGTTGGCTGCATGTCATCTTTTCAGCTTTTTTTTTTTTCAATGTAGTTATTTATTTTATTTATTATTTTTTTTTTTTGCCTTGGAGCACTCTTATCTGTTTAGCCGTCAAGACCAAGCCTCACCATCAAATTTAGGGCAATGGTATCTGATCTTCAGTCCTGTCTCTATTAGAGGGATCTAAATGGACAAGACAGTCTGAAGCACAGCTATATCCCCCGCCGCAGAATGACATTGGAGCGGCCTCAAAATTCAAGGCTCAAACTGGTGGCCTTCAATTGTGACCTTGACCTTGAGTCTGCATTGTTGAGTTATGGTTTCTGCACATCATCTCACTAAGGGGAACATTTGACCCAAATTAAATAAATATCTTTCAATGGGTTCAGGAGATATGGAGTGAACATGAAATTCAAGGCTCAAATTCGTGACCTTTAACTGTGACCTTGACTTTGAGTCGGCATGCTTAAGTTATGGGTTCTGCACATCGCCTCCCTAAGGCAAACATTTGACAAAAGTTTCATGAAAATCTTTCAAAGGGTTCAGGAGATATGGAGCGAACAAGAAAGAGACGGATGACTTTCAGTTGTGACCTTGACCTTGAGTCTGCATAGTTGAGTTATAGGTTCTACACATCATCTCACTAAGCCGAACATTTGACCCAAATTTAACAGGGCAGTCTGAATGGCAATGGAGCGGCCTCAAAATTCAAGGCTCAAACTGGTGACCTTCAATTGTGACCTTGACCTTGAATCAGCATAGCTGAGTTATGGGTTCTGCACATCATCTCACTGAGGCAAACATTTGACCAACGTTTAAAGAAAATCCTTCCAGGGGTAAAGGAGATATGGAGCCGACACCAAATTCAAGGCTCAAACTCGTGACCTTCAACTGTGACCTTGATGTTAAGTCCGCAGGCTGAGTTATGGGTTCTGCACATTGTCCCACTTAGGTGAACATTTGACCAAAGTTTAGAGAAAATCCTCCCAGGGATAAAGGAGATACAGAGGACACAAAATTCAAGGCTCAAACCCGTGACCTTGAACTGTGACCTTGTGAGTCTGCATAGTTGAGCTATGGGTTCTGCACATCATTTCACTGAGGCAAATATTTGACTAAAATTGAAAGAAAAACCTTCCAGGGGTAAAGGAGATATCGAGTGGACACGAAATTCAAGGCTCAAACTCACAACCTTGAACTCTGACCTTTTCCTTGAGCCCCCAAGGCTGAGTTATGGGTTCTGCACATCGTCCCACAGGTGAACATTTGACCAAAGTTTAGAGAAAATCCTCTCAGGGGTAAAGGAGATACAGAGCGGATACGAAATTCAAGACTCAAACTCATGACCTTGAACTGTGACCTTGACCTGGAGTCGGCATGGTTGAGTTATTGATTCTGCACATTGTCTTACTAAGGTGAACATTTGACCAAAGTTTAAAGAAAATCCTTCCGCTGGTACAGGAGATACAGAGCGGACACGAAATTCAAGGCTCAAACCTGTGACCTTGAACTGTGACCTTGACCTTGTGTCGGCACGGTTGAGTTATGAGTTCTGCAAATCGTCTCACTGACGCAAACATATGACCAAAGTTTAAAGAAAATCCTTCCAGGGGTATAGGAGTTATGGAGCGGACACGAAATTTAAGGCTCAAACCCATGACCTTGGCCTGTGACCTTGACCTTGAGTTGGTATGGTTGACTTATGGGTTCTGCACATCGACTCACTGAGGCAAACATTTGACCAAGTTTAATGAAAATTTTTCAAAAGGTTCAGGAGATATGGAGCGGACAAGAAAGTGTTACGGAAGGACAGATGGATGGACAGATGGACAGACGGACAGACAAAGGCCATTTCTATAATATCCCATCCGCTTCGCTGCGGGGGATTAAAAATACATAGAAAATGAACAATACTAAGCAAACGAAACTTAAGATTAATAAATTATCCAATAAACAAACAAACAAAAATAAAATAACAAAATATCAAACTTACCAAAATAACACAATAACTACGGTTTGATTGGTTTAATAACAATCACACTTTAAATTATTCAAGGATGATGTACAAATAAAAATATCATCGACTAAAAGTTTGCAAAAACAACAACAAAAAAACAAAACAAAAAAAAACAAAAAACAACAACAACAACAAAAACAAAACAAAACAAAAAACAACAACAACAAAAAAAAAAAAGAAAAAAAAAAAGAAATAACAAAAAACAAAAAAAAAACAAGAAAACAACAACAAAAAACAAAACAAACAAAAAAAAAAAAAAAAAAAAAGAAAATAAACTAAAAACAAAAAAAAACAAACAAAAAAAAACAAAACAACAAACAAACAAAAACAAAACAAACAAACAAACAAACAAAAAAAAGAAAGAAAGAAAAAAACACCAAAACAACAACAACAACAACAACCATATTAATAACATACACTGAAAGTCTGTATCTTGGTACTTACTGATTGAAACGTTGTTATGTGCTTGTCATAAACTGCAGCTAGGTAATCTTTAATCGTGTGCTATCACTGCTGCAAACCATATATTGTTGTTTGCTAATCATGTACTGCAGCACAAAAATCTTTTATCGTGTGTTAATATTCCCCTGTTGCAAGCCATACGTACTTGTTTGCTAATCGTGCACTGCAGCACAGCAATCTTTAATCGTGTGCTTATATAACCCTGCTGCGAACCATACGTTGTTGTATGTTTATCATAAACTACAACAAGGTAATCTTTTATGATGTGCTAATATTTTCCTGTTGCAAATCATACGTTGTTGTATGCCTATCATAAACTGAAGCAAGGTAATCTTTTATCGTCTGCTAATATTTCCCTTCCGATAGCCATACGTTGTTGTATGCGAATCATTAACTGCAGCTAGGTTATCTTTTATCATGTGCTTATATTTCCCTGTTGATAGACATACCTTGTTGTATGCTTATCATAAACTGCAGCAAAGTAATCTGTTATCGTGTGCTAATATTTCCCATCTGACAGCCGTATGTTGTTGTATGCTAATCATATACTGCAGCATGATAATCTATTATCTGTGCTAGAATTTCACTGTTGATAGCCGTACGGTATTGTATGCTGATAAACTGCAGGAAGGTTATCTTTTATCGTGTGCTAATATTTCTCTGCTGATTGCCATACACTGTTGTATCCTAATCATATACTGCAGCAAGGTAATTGTTTATCGTGTACTAATATTTCCCTGCTGCAAGCCATACGTTGTTGTATATACCATAATCTGTAGCAAGTTCATCTGTTATTGTGTGCCAATACTTCCCTACAGCAAGCAATACATTGCTGTCTGCTAATATTAAACTGCAGCAAGCTAATATTTTATTGTGTGCTAATACTTCCCTTCCGCAAAGCCATTGGTCATATATTGCAGCAAGGTAATCTTTTATCGTGGGCTAATTTTTCTCTGATAGACATACGTAGTTGTGTGCTAACCATAAAATGCAGCAAGTGATTATTTTATCGAGTGCTAATATTTCCCCCTGATGCAAGCCATACGTTGTTGTGTGCTTATCGTAAACTGTTGCAAGGTAATCTTTTGTCGTTTGCTAATACGTCCCTGCCAGAAGCCAAACGTTGTCATATGCTAATCATGTACTGTAGTATGGTAATACTTTATCGTGTGCTAATATGACCCTGCTGCAAGTCATGTGTTGTTGCAAGCCAATCATGTACTGCAGCAAGATAATCTTTTATGTGCTTATATTTCCCTGCTGTAGGCCAATTGCAGCAAGGTAATATTTTACTGTGCGCTAATATTTCCAGCACAGACGTCACCTTTCCAAGTCCATACACCTCACCCTTCTGTCCTGTGCATCCATTCATAAACGAATCATATCGGCTGTTTAAAAATTTGGCCGAAAAGCTCAACCAAATAATTGATTTTGGGCCGAAACAGCTTTTACCCAATATGCAGGTGGTGCTGAGGTATAGATATCAAAAGCTATCAATTATAGAGTGCCATCTTTCACGAAAGATGGCAGTAATAAAAAATCCATAAACGAATCATATCGGTGGTTAAAAAAATGGCCGAAAAGCTCAACCAAATAATTGACCTAGGAACGAAACGACAAAGAACCCGTTGGTATAAGCTTTTACCCAATGTGAAGGCGGCGCTGAGGTACAATCTCAAAAGCTATCAGTTACACCGGCAATTAAAGAGTTGCCATCTTTCACGAAATATGGCAATAATAAGGCCATACAGCCTCGATCTCTTCCCTGAGCCCTATAAATGTATTCATCACCATTCATTGGCAATGACCAGCTACAACAGGGTTGTCATTCATTGTCAACTTGGATAAAATGCCAGGTTGGTCATCTCTCTGTACTAGGTCTTTCAGCACACGTGGGATACTTACATTAGAGACAAGGTAATAGCTAATGATCCGGCTATCAGAAACCAGATGCCAATATTAAAGCTGTGTTCACACAGAGAGGCAGGGGCAGAAAAAAGGGACTACGGAGTTACACCATGTAAGACAGAGCAGCATCAGACGTTTAATATTTTATGGTCTGATTTGGCCTTATTTCAAATAATACTAAATGAAAATGATTTAGTTCACTGGCTGCGCACAAATATAGTAACAGTTTTCATCTTCCCTTGACAAGGCCGTGTCAGTTTTCGGCACTTAGTCTAGTCATGGTTAGTCTAGTGATTGTCTCAATACAGTAACAGTTTTGCATCTTCCCTTGACAAGGCCCTGTCAGTTTTTGACAGTTACTCTAGTGATGGTCTCAAGTGGATTGAATTTCATTCCAACTATCTTTGGAGTCACAGAGAGGTCACAGACTCACTTCATTGTACTTATTGCCTTAGCTAATCGAATCATGCTCCAAAAAGTCACTCCCGAAACCACTGCTCCAAGGCTCCACTCCAAAGCCTGGCTCCACTTCATGTTTTATTATATGCCATCCCTGGTTTCTATATCACCTGATAGCGATCATGTGACTGTTAGATGGGAAGCAAAACTGAAACCACAAGGCGTAGACATTCCTACAACACTTTTCACATAGTATAAGTATGTCCTAATTCCTAAATTTAAGGATTAAATATTAAACGAAGAACTGGCATTTAGCTATTTTCAAGAAAGAAAAATTGCCAAGTTTGCTGCTTGTGGATGATGTTTTTTGGACCTACATTCAGTACCCCCGAATATAGCCCTTTTGAGTTAAATTGGAAATAAGGTCATCCCGAAATGTCTTCGCGTAAGAATTCTTAAACTGCTTTCTACAATATTATGGATGCCATATCCATTAAATATTAACATACGCCTTTACTGAAGTGCTTATACTCAGCTCATACTAATTATAAAGTATGACAACTTGACAACCATTGCTTGTGTATAACAATGACAGTTTGGATTTTATAACGTACAGAGATACAAACTTACTGGGTTAATCTGGAAATAAGGTCAGCTGAAATGTGTAGTAACTCTTGGGGGTGGGGGTGGGGGTGGGGTCGGTCAATAAAAGTCAAATCAAAATACTAAAATCACATGCACACCATTCACATCAAGGAGAAAACTGTTTTCAATGATTCTTATGAAAGCTGTAGCATCAGTTACTAACAGAAGATTTGGTAGGAACTTTCTCTGCTGTAGCAGACCATAATTCTGTCGAAAATAGTAGAAAATCCAAAATGACATCTCCACATCAAAGGAAAACATCTGCAAAATATCAATGGATCTGCGGACACAAGTTGCGCTGATGGAAATTCCAAGTACGAACGTGCTATACTTCTGTCAAAACAGCCGAATCAAAATCAGAGACCCTGTCTTCACATCATAGGAAGGAAAAGCTTTGGGGCAGAAGGTCGAACACACACATAAACACACACACGCACACACGCGAACGCACTAACACATACATGGACGGACAAGGGTCATTTCTATAACGTCTTCTGCCTACCTTGGTGACAGAGAACGCGCTAATTAGGCTGATACACGCAGTCGCTGGTCACATATTAGGGCAAAAAGAGCCCTTTTTCTTCCATTCGTTATCACACTGAATGATTCAGGAAAATACCAGCACTGTAAAATTGTGTTCATCGTGTAGTTGGACGATAGTATGGCATATTGTTCTGTCCCCAACTTTGAAGCTGAGGTGACATCCTGCAATGGCCATGTCCGCCCATTGGTCTGTCCATCCGTAACGCGTTTGGCTATAGTTTTTAACTAAAGAGCCATTTATGCTAAATTAAATTGAAATTGCGTATGTGGATTGTTCATGAAAAATTAGCTGAACTGCATTTGTTTTTTTTCCGTCGGACTTTTAGTTGGAGAGTGATGCCCCTTGTTAAAGTTTTCGGAAAAAAAAGTCTTTGAGCTAGGGCTTTGAGATGTTGCATACTATCAACTTTTGGGTAAAATCCGCCAATTTTGACGAGTTATGCCCATTTTCCACTTCGGTATTCTCCCAAATAATATAATGCAGTCCCGTTTCGGGAATAAAAAACAAAACAAGAACAAAACATTTAGGCTAGGATTTTGACATATTGGTTTGGGCCATAGTACAGATCACCCGATTAACTTTTCGGTAAAATCCGTCAACTTTAACTGAGTTATGACCCTTCCTCGACCATTTTATTTCTTGTTTCTTAGGCCAATCTTTATATATTTCTTTGCAACAAAAATACAACAAAAAACAAAACAACAAAAAAACAACAACAAAACAAGAGGCCCACTGGCCACGGCTCGCTCACCTGAGTGAAATAGTCACTGCATATATATATATATATATATATATATATATATATATATATATATATATATATATATATATATATATATATATATATATATATATATATATCCAAATCTTATGCAACATTTTTCCAATCCTGTCATTGCAACTAATGAAAGGATCGTCATTTTGAGCAGTTCTTGGTTTTAAAGAAGAAGAATGTGTTTATTATTATTATTATTATTTACCATATATGGGCATGACTGTCAATGGAGCATGACCATTTGAACAAAATTTCAATCCTGTTTCAACAGTAGGATCAACATGAAATTTGGTGAAAATTGGCCAAATGGTTTCAGAAGAGAAGTTGTTTAACAGTATCATGATTTCAAACATGTATACAGCACAGAGGCAGGGGAAGATAACCTTCGCAGAATAAAATTTGATTATAACTTAAAGCTCTTGCCACTTCAATCATGTATTTTAAGTTTTAGACACTTAAGCTATTTTTTGTCTTTGTGTGTGTGTGTGTTCATTGCTCTCAAGGGTCATTCTTTTTATGCTCTATTTATCTTCCCCAGAATGCAGGGACTTGCCAAACTCTCATCTTCATTGAATTTAAGAAATGCTGGGAGAAGATGTATTTCTATGCTACACATCCTATGTCTCTATACAAGCTCATCATGATCTTATTTTCCTGCTGGTGCGCAACAGGCATGCAACAGGGTCTTCTTTCCCTGCTGTTGCGCACAAAGGTCTTCTTTCCCTTCTGGTGTTTAACTGGGTCTTCTTTCCCTGCTGGTGCTTCACTTATTTACTTATTTCCTACTTGCCATGGCAAGCAAAAAAAAAAAAAAAAAAAAAAAAAAAAAAATGGGCACTGGTCATGAAACACATAAACTGGGTAGGCAATCATCAAGCCATCATAACTGCCAAATATGGTTCACATCACTTCACTGGTATGGAGAAAATGCAATTTAACCATTTTCCCCATTATAAGTCTATGGGAGCTTTCTGTTGCCATGGCAACCAAACCAAGAGGCAGATCACTGTAATTTTAGCTATTTTGCATTGCCCTAATACAAGCAACATTTGCACTAATTCAGAGTCCTACTGCATCAGTAGTTTGTTTGTTTGTTTTTGTTGAGGTTTTACGGCCCAGTCAACCTAATGGGGTCATGTCGAGTACGGTCAGTTTACCTAACCACACGTTTAATGGGCAGGCTTAGTCCTCTAAGCGGTTAACCAGTATTATCAGTAGTGTTGAAGGAGTTGTCATTTGAAAAAATCCCTTTTCAAAAATTTAAAGTTGCCATGGCAAGCAAACAAAATGCCATTGGCCATAAAACACATATACTGCACTGACAATCATCAAATGATCATAACTGACAAATATGGTTCACATCACTTTACTGGTTATGGAGAAAATTAAATTTAACCATTTGCCCATTATAAGTCTATGGGAGCTTTCTGTTGCCATGGCAACCAAATCAAGGGACAGATCACCATAATTTTAGCTATTTTGAATTGCCCTTACCCTAGCAACATTTGTACCAAATTAGAGTCATACTTCTTCAGTGGTTTTGGAGATGTCATTTAAAAAATTCCTTTTTTTTTTCAATTTAATGTTGCCATGGCAACCAAACAAAATGGCCTTTGGTCATAAAACACATAAACTGGGTAGACAATCATCCAATGATCATAACTGCCAAATATGGTTCACATTTCACTGGTTATGGAGAATATGCAATTTAACCTGTTTCCCATTATAAGTCTATGGGAGCATTCTGTTGCCATGGCAACAAAACCAAGAGGCAGATCACCATAATTTTAGCTATTATTAAGTCCCCCAACCAAGCAAAATTCTTACCAAGTTAGGGACAAGTCACTTCAATGGCATTGGAGGAGTTGTCGTTTGAAAGTGTAAATGGACGGATGACCGGACGGGCGACGGACAAAAAGTGATCACTATAGCTCATCCTGAGCATAGCTCAGGTGAGCTAAAACAAAACAAAAAAAATAACAACAACAAAAAAAAAAAACAACATTTGAGCCAGGGTTTTGATATTTGGCATGTTGTTGGGGCTGACATGTGTATTACCAAATTAACTTTTTGGTAAAATCCATCATTTTTTTACTGAGTTGTGCCTCTTTTTTTTTCTTCAGCATTTCCTCATAAAAGGTAATGCAGTCTTGTTATCATGATTTTGGGTGGGTGGCTGGGTGGGGGTGGGGGATGGGGGTGGGTTGAGTATTTGAGCTGGGGTTTTGATATCTGATGTACAATTTTGGGCTAATTTGTAGATTACCTGATACCTGATTAGCTTTTGGACAAAATCAGCCAATTCTGACTAAGTTATGTCCCTTTATCAGCTTTGTCAATAAAATACAGTCTATTTATTATGATTTGGAAGCAGTTGAGCTAAGGTTTTGATATTTAGCATTCTGCTTGGGTCAACGTATGGACCACCTCGACGTATTGACCACCTTATAAAGTTCTGGGTAAACTCACTTAATATCTGACTGAGTTACATGCCTTTTTTGATTTGCATTTTCCCATAAATTATCACGATTTCTGAGAAAGCATCTTGATATTTGGCAAACTGGTTTGAGCCAATTTATAAATCCTTTGATTAGCATTTGGGAGACATCCTCCACTTTTTGACAGTTTTTTTTTCACTTTGGGTAGGTTTCTTAATTAAAAAAAAAACGTGTACTCTATAAGGCCTTTGGACTACCAACAGAAAATTAGCAGACCAGTACGTATTTTTTCCTTTTGTTTCTGTTTTAAATAATTTGATAATTGCCATATTATTTCGGGCTAATGGGTAGCTCATCCAATTTATGGCTGGGGAAAAAGCTTTTTTACATTTATTTAGTACACTATTGAAATTGATGTGTCAGTCATTTTGGTGTGTTTTGATATAATATACATGATCTTTGAATTACAAGCTCTTGATGGGGGCAGTGGGGTGGGGTGGGGCAGGGAGGGGGGGGGGGGGCAGGTGGGGCATAACGTTTTACAACATAGGTCTAGTTATAAGTAGTAAAGACTGACCAGAACACGTTGGTACAGCAACAGATACTATTGTTACCATAAATATTCAGACAGGTGTGGGTGAGCTATCAGTACTGACCCAGATCAAACTGCTCCTAAATCCATCTGGTCATGGTCTAGACTGTTTAATATTCGATCAGATGTTTATACACACCTACAGGGAGTCAGATACATTCAATTCTTAGGGCAAGTATGAAGTACGGTGTTTATTATGATTTGTTATAATGCGGAATGAATATTTCAAGGGATGCAACTCTTAAAATTTTGGCACCCTAAAAAAAAAATTGCTCCCCATGAAAATTTTTTCCTTTTAGTGTAGACCTCTTTTCAGAAGGGACTTGTGCAGGGAAGCAAACAGGAGGTCACAAAAGTTGTCTCTCTTGTAAATAAAGACATGAAACGATAATACCACGCCACTATCATGTGCTCCACAATATCAATGCACATACCAAGTTTGGTGAAAATATTTACTCAAAGTTATCGTCTGAAAACGAAAATATGAACATGTCGCAGGCAGATAACTCTTTCAAAAATTAAAGAAATTTGTGCATTAGCAATCCCAAACCAGGTCTCCATAATATCAACGCGCATACCAATTTTGGTGAAAATCCATTGATATTTACTCAAGTTATCATAAAGTAACAAAATTATGGACATGTTACAGGCTGATAACTCTGTCAAAAATTGACGAAATTAGTCCATTAGTAATCCCAAACCAGATCTCCACAGTATCAATGCACATACCAAGGTTGGTGAAAATCTATTGATACTGAGTAAATTTATCATCCGGAAATGAAAATAGGGACGAACGGATGTACGACAGACAAATGGATGGACAGGCAGGCAGACACCAACATGAAACCATAATATCTCGCCACTATCGTGTGGCAGGGTATGAAAATGGCAGAAACTCTACTAAGTGTATCACGTCCCTTTAACCCTTGTCATGCTGAATAAATTAAGATGCCACATCCACTTCTAATTTTCAGCCAATTACTTGATCCAGGGTGTTCATACAAATTCAAATACTGAATGACAAACAGTGCAGATCCAGATCAGTTGGCTTCTTCAGAAGCCAACTGATCTGGATCTACACTGTTTGCAAAGTCAGGGTACATCTGAGTACAGCATGACAAAAGTTAATAAGAAGTATTTGATGATAATTTTGGATTCTTGTCTGAAGTTCTCCAGAAATAAAAAAAACAAATACCGCATTTACCCTAAATATTGGGACACCTTAACTCCTTCTCATACCTTTCCAAAACCTTGAACAAGTGGTATGTCTAAAAACTGCTAGGTGAATGGCACAGTGTGTAGACCTTGATCAGATGTTGCATTCTGTGGCATCTGATCTGGGTCTACACTGTCTGCTCAGGCCTGTCTGTCTTATTATATGGTAAATGTCCTAGAATTTTGTACACCGAAGTTTCTGATAATATGGCACAAGCAAACAGTGCAGACCCCAATCAGGAGCGGTCTGATCAGGGTCTACATTGTTTGCCACTCCACTAAGTATTTTAGGACACAACTGCATAAAAAGCAAAAGTTAGGTAAAAGAAGTATGAAATGAAGTGTTCGAAATTTTAGGAATTTACCATATTTAAGGTTATTAGTATGCTCCTACTTTAATAACCATAGTATAAAATTAACACTTTGCCTGCTGAATAAAAATTTCAGCAGATGGCATTTTGAAACATTTCTCGTATTTTTCCTCAGAAAATAAGCTTTACATTTCACGCAAAAGGTCTCCTCAGGGAAAATTTGCATGAAATGTCAAACTCTATTATGTTCAGGAAACAAGAGGGTCATGATGGCCCTGTATCACTCATGTGTGTACCATAGCACTTAGAGAACGTGACCTAGAAATGATCGAGGCAAACATTCTGACTAAGATTCATGATGATTTCATAAACAACAAAGACAATGTAGCATGCCTAATGGACCATGAATATATAGTCAAGGTCAAATATGAATGAATGCACTCAAGGTCATGCTAAGATGTATGCATGTGCCAAGTATTACTGGCTGTAGGGCCAATAGTTACTGAGAAACTGACCTAGAGTGTTAACAAAGTTTTCTTTTGATTTGGCCAGGTGACCTAGTTTTTTACCACAAGTGTCCCAGTTTCAAATCTGACCTAGATATCATAAAGGCAAACATTCTGAGTAAGTTCCATTAAGACTGGGTCAAAACTGTTGCGTCTAGAGTGTTATCAAACTTATTGTTGGCAACGAACGCGGGCGGACAAAGGGTGATCACAATGACTCAATCTGAGCATTTGCTCAGGTGAGCTAAAATTAAGAAAATGTGAACGAGATGTCATCTGCTGAACTTGCCCGGAAACTGGCAAAGGCTAAAGTAATTACAGAAGGCATATAATTGAGAAAAGAAAAGAAGTAACTTTATAAAGCACACAAATTTATTCATGGAAATAAACCTTGTATAAATATCAACAATGGCTCTTTTTATATTAAATTCTGTAATGTTATATCTTTATAATATTCATACATGTAGCTCTAGATAAGGTGCTTGTTCTCAACCGAAACATATTTATTAATGGTTAATTCTCCACATGCATGAAAAACATACATTGCAAGTACTCATTAGAAGAACATCACCATCTTGGGAACTTTTCTGCATCATTAATAAAAGTCTTCAACTAAAATGCATTGTGTATATATTTGTCTATAAATAATCCAAAAGAGGACCACAATCATTCAGATTCCTATTATGAAGAAAAATATATTTGTATGTCTGACCACAAAATACATCTTCCACATAAACAGTATCTACTAGGATGAAATTAAAAAGCATTCAGGAGACACCCACAGTTTAGAAAACAGTGCTTATGTTTTACATGGAGAAAATCCCAAAGCTCAGATGCTTCTGATGAGTACTGCAGCAATCTTATATTTTTATGGGTAATAGGAAAACATTTATCTGGGCCCAGTTGTTCAAAGCTAACGACATTGTTAGTTAACGATTCGTTAAAATTTACATCAAGTGATACGCAAATATGCTGAAATTTTTTGCTGAAAAAATGTGAGTAGCTTTTGCAGTGCAAAAGCTACTCACATTTTTTAGCAAAAAATATCAGAATATTGTGTATAGAATCCGCTAAAACAGTTAACAAAATGACCCTTAACGAGCACGTTAAGCTAACAACGCTTTGAACAACTAGGCCCTGGATAACCCACTTGATCTAGACCTACGTAATATATCTCAAAAGTAGAACAATTATTTAGGGGAAGGGACACACTTGTAGGGGAGAAAACTGTCAAAATTATTTGTCTCCCAGCTGCAAAAAAGTCACCACTATAAGGAAAGAAATAAAAGGAAATAAGTTGCTCCCAAGGTGCAGTAAATTCTTTCACTTTAAATTAAAGGAACAGACACCTTTTCAAAAAGGACTTTGTGTGCATGGAAGCAAACTGGAATTAACAAAGGTTGCTTCCCTTGCAAAACAATAGGGGCCATGATGGCTCTGTATTGCTCACCTGATTATCATAGCTTAAATAGGGAACCTGACCTACAAATTATCAAGGCAAACATTCTGATGAAGATTCCTGATGATTAAATTAACAAATAAGACAATATAGAATGCCTAATGGACCGTGAATTAGGTCAAACTCAATATGGATGACTTCATTCAAGAGGCCACGCTAAGATGTATGCAAGCGCCAAGTAACACGGCTGTAGGACCAGTAGTTACTGGGAAACTGATGCTAAACAAATATTTGGACTGTGAAATATTGGTCATAAATGACCCGAACCTGACCTAGAAATCATCAGGCAAACATTCTGAGCAAGATTCATGATGATTACTTCAAAAATGTGACCTCTAGAGTGTTAACAAGGTTTTCCTTTTATCTGGCCTGGTGACCTAGTTTTTGACCCCAAGTGACCCAGTTTTGAACTTGACCTGGAAATCATCCAGACAAATGTTTTTAGCAAGATTCATGATGCTTACTTTAAAAAATGTGACCTCTTGAATATTAACAAAGTTGTCCTTTAATTTGGCCCAGTGACCTAGTTTTTTATCGTAAGTGACCTAGTTTTGAACTTGACCTGTAATCATCAAGACAAAGATCTTGAGCAAGATTCATGATAATTACTTCAAAAATGTGACCTCTAGAATGTTAACAAGGTTTTCTTTCGATTTGGCCTGGTGACCTAGTTTTTGACTCCAAGTAACCCAGTTCTGAACTTGATCTAGACATCAAGACAAACATTTTGAGCAACAGTCATGTTACTTAATAAAATGTAAAACGATAATATCCCGCCGTTATCGTGTCATGGGAGGATAACTCTGTCAAAAATTGACAAAATTTGCCAATGAGCAATCCCAAAGCAGATCTCCACAATATCAATGCACACATCAAATTTAATAAAATCCATGGAGATTTACTAAAGGTATTGTCCTGAAAGTAAAATATGGATGTGTTACTGGCAGACAACTCTGTCAAAAATAGATGAAATCCTGCTATTAGCAATCCAAAAGCAGATGTCCACAATATCAATGCACACACCAAATTTGGTGAAAATCCATTGATTTTTACTAAAGTTATTCCAGAAATGAAAATACTGATATATCCTGGGCAGATAACTCTGTCCAAAATTGACAAAATTTGTCTATCAGCAATCCTAAAGCAGATCTCCATAATATCAATGCATACACCAAGTTTGGTGAAAATCTATTGATATTTACTAAAGTTATCATCCGGAAATGAAAATATGGATCTGTCCTGGGCAGACATGTCAACTTTGTCAAAAATTGACAAAATTTGCCCATTAACAATCCGAAACGAGATCTCCACAATATCAACGCACACATTGAGTTGGGTGAAAATCCACTGATATTTCTTCAAGTTATCATCCGGAAACAAAATTATGGACTGACTGACAGATATATGACAGAGGACCGATGGATACACAGACAGCCAACATGATATCATAATACCTGGCCACTATCGTGCGGCGGGGTATAAAAATGTGACCTCTGACCAAGTTTCATTAAGATTGGGTCAAAACTGTGACCTCTAGAGTGTTAACACAATAATTGTTGATAATGGACTATGGCAGACAGAGGGTGATCAGAACAGCTCACCCTGACCATTTGCTCAGGTGAGCTAAAAAAAATGGTGGAAATCTACCATGTGTATCCACTTGGTAGTTTTTTCAGCCATTTTTTGAAGGGATACAACTTTTGTTACTTCTTTGCTTTTATGCACACCAATCCCCTTCTGAAAAGGGATCTATTCTAACAGGAAAGAATTTACTCCCCTTGTAGAGTAGACCCCTTTCCAGAATGGAGACAAAACAATTCTAACCCCTAAAAGTATCCAGACCCCTTAAGGAGCACAGTAAGTAAAACAACATTCTGCCAATATCTAGGGTCTTCACTTTTAACCCGTTCATACCAAGTACACTCTTCTACCTCAGCTCATTAGACAGGTCGATTTCCAATAGACAGGCGCCTGGTTAGATTTTTTTTATTATCATGGTTTGAAGAATTTCCTGTATTTAATGCAAACTGTGTAGACCAGATCAGATGTTGCATTCTGTGGTGACTGATCTGGGTCAACACTGTCTGCCAATGTCATTTTTCTGGGACACGAGCATAAATTGCTTAAGAATCTTCATACCCTACTTAATAAACAGCAAAGATCGTAATCATGCAGACTGTATGGATGTGCAAGCAGATTTGGGGTGTTGCTATTTGCATAAACATATAACATGGTCAGGCTGAAGAGCTGTTGTACAACAAAAATACCAACTGTGAGAATAATAATACAACCTAGTTAGGATCTATGTTGTCTTACACAATGCCGTGATTAATAAGGCCTCAAAATATTAAGCCTTAAAGAGCCTGTCACAATAGCAGCATGCATGCTCTATTTGTTTAATAAATTTTTCACACAAAGAGAAGGCACTTCTAAAGAGTACCTGCAAGATATGTTTTCATGGAGAAAAAAGAAAAATATCAATATATCTTGGTTGAAAAAAAAAAGTGCCCTACCTGGAGCTGTGAGGTCTCAATCAGCTTTCTCTTCTACAATCTACTTGATCTATAGTATCAATTTTGAAAGCTGCCAATGAAGGCCCTGATCAGACTGCCTGCAAGTACGGACTGACCTTGGCCTTGACTGCATGCATATGAAATAAATGCCCTTTCCTCACACTGCGCATCAAAATGATGATTTGCTATTTTTACATCCCTTTCAACATTGTTTAAATCATATCAGGACAATGTCAGGGTGGTAATGAACGGCTCTGGGCAGTCATGAGCTGAATTCTGCCTCCAGCAGGGTTCAAACCTGGTCTGAAGTCAGTAGCATTAACCACTTGGCCAGCTTCATGCATCAAAATGGGGTGTTTGAAAATAGCACTTGAATTATAACCCTTGTCCTGTTGAATAAATTAAGATGCCAGGCCCACTTCTAGTTTTCAGCAAATCAGGTTAGTCGATCCAGATTGTCGTTATAAATATGCATACTTGATGGCAAACAGTGCAGATCCAGATCAGTTGGCTTCTTCAGAAGCCAACTGATCTGGATCTACACTGTTTGCAAAACAGGATATATCTGGGTTCAGCAGGACAAGGGTTAATTGTTTCTCCATAAATAGGGAATGAGTATTTACCATGTTTATATTGGGACACCTGAACTACTTTCTATACCTGTACTAAAATTTGAAAAATTTTCTATCTGTTTATGTGTCCAAAAACTTCAAGATCAGGGGCAAGACAGTGGACTGATCAAGCACTGCATTGAGCAGCATAACAAATTCAGCAGTGTCCTAGCTGTGTCTGCACTATTTGCCTTAGCCTGTCTTAAGGTATTAGTAATTACCATAATAATTTGAACAGCCTATAAAGAAAGTGTGAGTAAATGTCTGTCTGCAATGAACAATTCAAACAAGACAGATGCCTTATTTTTCAAATCAGATACTACAGTCTCTTCTCTCTTCACTCATCCAGCAAATTTGTAAACAAATCAACAGACAGTAAAATGGATCCACAGCTGTGAAAATGCCATGCCCGACTTGTGCACCTTGTCCCATTTCCCTGAGGACAAGTAAGAACTTCAGTTTACTTGTCCTGGGACAAAGACTACATAGCTCTAGCTAAGATGAGTATCCTGATTAGGAGATATATATTATTTTTTCTTATTTCACATTGAAAACGTGTTCTGGGTATTCATTAGAAGTGCCTCACTGAGGTACCCACATTTTCTTCGAGAAACAAGAAATGTCAATAAGCAGTGCTTATTAGATCCCCCTGCCCCCCTCCCCCCTACTCAGAAACCAAAATGTTACTGATGGGCAGACAACCTAAATACCTAGGTCTGGTCAACATCAATGCATATGCAGAACTTAGTTGAATTCCATCAATTTGATCCCATGATACTGAGCGAAAATGAAACTGACGATAATCAAGGGCCATAACTCATAGTGTTGTATATTTGCTAAAATTGATATGTAACAATCCCAACACAGATTTGGTCAACGTAATGCATATGCAAAATTTGGTCTTATTCCATCAATTCTTTCCCAAGATATTGACAAGGGCCATAACTCTGTTGTAAATATGAAAAAAAATTGACACAGTCCCAAACTAGAACTAGATAAGGGAAAGGCATTATGCAAAATTTTATCAAATTCCATCGATTTGTTCACAAGATATAGTAACATACTGAGCGTAAACAAAATTTTGACAATAACCAAAAGCAATAACTGTTATATAGTTCTGAAAATAGAGGCATAACATTCCCAACCTAGATCTGGTCAACATCAATGCATCCACAAAATTCCCAACCTAGATCTGGTCAACATCAATGCATCCACAAAATTTGGTCGAAATGCATCAATTCTTTGTTCTCAGAATATTGAGTGGAAACAAAATTCTGACAAGAATCAAGGGCCACAAGTCTGCTGTAAATATGCAAAAACTGACAGGTAACAATCCCAACATAGATCTGTTAAGGTCAATGCGTAAGCAAAATTTTATCAAATTCTGATACTCAAGGGCCATAACTGTGTTGTAATTTTGCAAATATTGATGCATAACAATCCCAACCTAGAACTGGTTAAGGTCAATGCATATGCAAAATTTGATTTAAATTCTATCAATCTGTTCACAAGGTATTGAGCCAAAACAAAACTCTGACAATAATCAAAGGCCATAACTGTGTTGTATATTTACAAAAATTGACGTGTAACAATCCAAACATAGATCTGGTAAAGGTCAATGCATATGCAAAATTTGATCAAATTCCATTTTCATTCTCAAGATATTGAGTGGAAACGAAATTCTGATGATAATCAAGGACCATAACTGTGTTGTAAATTTGCAAAAATTGATGCATAACAATCCCAACCTAAAACTGGTTAAGGTCAATGCATATTATGCAAAACTTGATCAAATTCCATCAATTTGTTCACAAGATATTGAGCGGAAACAAAATTTTGACAATAACCAAGGGCCATAACTGTTTTGTATGTCACAATCCCAAACTAGATCTTGTCAAGATCAATGCATATGCAAAAACTGGTTCTCAATATACTGAGCTGAAACAAAATTCTGACAATAATCAAGGGCCATAACTTTGTTGTAGTTATGAGTGAGGCATAACAATCCCAACCTATATCTGCTTAAGGTCAGTGCCAATGCAAAATTTGCTGAAATTCTATCAATCCGTTCTCAAGATATGGAGTGGAAAGGAAATTCTGATGATAATCAAGGATCATAACTATGTTGTAAATTTGCCAAAATTGATGTGTAAAGACCCCATCCTTGAACTGGTTGAGGTCAATGCATATGCAAAATTTGACCGAATTCCATCAATTTGTTTACAAGATATTTAGAGCGGAAACAAAATTTTGACAATAACCAAGGGTCATAACTGTGTTGTTTATATACAAAAACTGACCCGTAACAATCCCAACCTAGATCTGGTCAACATCAATGCAAAATTTGAACAAATTCCATCGATTCTTTCACAAGATATTGTGTGGAAACTAAATTTTGACAATATCCAAGGGCCATAACTGTGTTGTATTGTTGCAAAAATTGATGTGTAACTTTCCCAACCTAGATCTGGTCAACATCAATGCATATGCAAAGTTTGGTCTAATTCCATCAATTTGTTCTCAAGATACTGGCGGAAACAAAATTCTGATGATAATCAAGGGCCATAACTCTGTTGCAAACCTGCAAAAACTGACACATAACAATCCCAACCTAAACCTGGTTAAGGTCAATGCATTTATAAAATTTGATCAAATTTCATCAATTCGTTCACAAGACATTGAGCGGAAACAAAATTCTGACAATAACCATGGGCCATATCTCTGTTGTATTTTTGCTGAAACTGACGCGTAACAGTCAATGCATATGCAAAATTTGGTCTAATTGCATCAATTCATTCTCAAGATATTGAGCAGAAATGTAGTCAGAATGACGGAATCATGGACAAGCTGAAAACAGTAAACAACCCCCTCCCCATACTTCATATGCAGGGGTATAATGAGAAAAAATGTCAATTTTCAGGCAAGTAAATCTTGGTTGGAAAAGTTGATTTTGACATTTACAAGAACTTGTCCATGAACAATTAATAAAATTTGATAATTTCACAACCCTGGACAAATGATTTGTCTTTAATTTAGGACAATTAAATACAATGAAACCTTTTTATAAGACGGGTCATTAAAAGAAGGTTTCAGATATAAGATAGTTTTACCCATTGTAGACTGAATGAACTCACCCACGCTATATATTGGAAGAGTCCAATTTCAAGTTTAGGTTGATCAGGCTATGAGATTTAGATATTCCTAGAGCAAAATGGCTAAACTACTTGCAAACAGTGAATACCCTGATCAGATGCCCCATTCTGTGGCGTCTTATCTGGGTCTGCACTGTTTGCCAATTACCCTTTTAGGGATCTCCTGACAACGATGGATTAAAGGTGGACCAAAAAAAAGTGCTGTATCCAAACAAAAATGTATAAATTATATAGAATTTGTTTGTTTGTGTTGAGGTTTTACGGCCCAGTCAACCCAATGGGGTCATGTCGAGCACGGTCAGTTTACCTAACCACACGTTTACTGGGCAGGCTTAGTCCTCTAAGCGGTTAATCAGTATTGTGCACATTCTTTCGCCAGAAAAAATTATATAGAAAAAAATGACCATAAATGATAAATGGTCATTTTCCTATTAATGTATACATTTTTGCTTTCTGTCCAAACCATTATGGTCATTTTTTTTATATAATCTCTACATTTTTGTTTGGATACAACACTGTTGTTTAGCTAACACAGGTTTTGTTTTTGGATCCCAGCAATAGTGTTATAAATAGGTTGCTGTGCATATGATAAGAAGCTGAGGTGTACCAATATCAGGAGTAAATACTGTAATGACACCAAGGTTAACAAAATGATCAGGCCTATTTTCAGGGATAAAATACCATATTTACCCTAAGTATTGGGATACCTTAACTCCTTACCATACTTAAGTCATAAAATTTGAAAAAAAAAAGTATTTTACTACCTGTTGATGTGTGTAAGATAGTGATGGATGGGTGGCAAACAGTGTAGACCCTGATCAGATGATGCACATTCTGTGGCTTCTGAGCTGGGTGTACACCTTTTGCTCAGGACTGTCTGTCCCAATACTTAGGGTTATTATGGTAAGGAATTTTCTAAAAAGTTGCAATTCCTCTTCACTTGAATTTATTCAGCATATACAGAAATAATGCTAATACAGTAACTTTTAACCCATTTGTATACTGTATACTGAATAGACTCTCCCACACTATATAGTGGAAGAGTTCAATTTCAATTTTAGGTATGACTGGCTATGAGATTTACATAGAGAAAATAGCTAAACTGTTTGCAAACAGTGGAGACCCTGATCAGATGCCGCATCCTGCGGCGTCTGATCTGGGTCTGCACTGTTTGCAAATTACCCTTTTACAGGTCTCCCGACTACAATGGGTTAAAAAACAAAGCAAATAGCTAAAATGTTAATAGGCTCAAAAACACAGCACACAGAAAAGCAACAACTACATGCAGGTATACCTGATATTGGACAACAGAGGGAGCATGAAGGCAAACATACACATTGATTGTGTTGGGGTTTAACGACACATCAACCCTTGTGGGTCATTTTGTGTCATCTCCCAGAGAAAGGGAGAAAAGAGATAGAAGAGATAGTAGAAGAGGTGAAAGAGAGGGACAGGGAAGAAAGAGGGACAAGAGTGACAGTGAAGAAACAGAAGAAATAAAAACATTCCCCCTCTACCCTTACCTGCTCAAGGATAGCAGGCCTTGCCCAACTGTAAGCCAATATCAGTTGGACACCCTGTGACGTGAGATACACAATACCTTTGCACCACTCGACCACCCCCAGGCAAACATACAAAAGACAGGAGATAATTTCTTGTTAGGTCTGTCCTATAGGGCAATAATTTTGTTTGTGTTGAGATTTTAGGGCCCAGTCAACCCAATGGGGTCATGTCGTGAGCGGTCAGTTTACCTAACCACATTTTTACTGGGCAGGCTTAGTCCTCTAAGCGGTTAACCAGTATTGTGCATATTCTTTCGCCAGAAACTGATAACTGCCCTTCTTGAATCAGCGAAAAGGAGAGAATGACCATAGAAAATATTTCATGATCTATCTCCATGAAAGAATATTGCCGACCTGCCGGGGGTCAAATTAGTCGGATGCATATCCACTTGAGCCACCGAGGCCGGCTTCCTATAAAGCAACAAATATTTTAACCGCATGTAAATTAAAGGCTCCCATTTCTAGGTGAATCTTGACACTGGTCCCCACTGCTAAATGTTGTCTTATCAATTTTGCAAGAATGTTGGTTTCCATAAGATATAAGAGGCTTATATAATAAAAGAAAAGAAGACAAAATCATTTCTATTAGACATTGTCTTGTATCAAATAGACAATAACATATCAACTGTTACCACACTCTGAGCTAATTCAGCAGACAACAAAATTGATGATATTTTTCTCAGAAAACAGGTTTTGACATTTCATGCAAATTGTCTCCATTGGAGACAATTTGCATGAATTGTCAAATCCTGTTTTCTAGGAAAAATAAAAAAAAATATTTCAAAATGTCATCTGCTGAAAATTTTACCCAGAGTGTTAAGTGTTAAAAGTAGTCTGAATAAAATTATACAAAACATAAAAGTAAACTTGTAAACACAAATAAAACAGATGTGTAGACGTTTTAAGACTAAGCTGCACACTTTGATGGTAATAAACAAATAAAAATGTCAACAAAACATGACCAATAACAACTATGATTTTCATTGTATATACATGTATACAAGCTGTCAGGTAAAAAAGAAACCTTTCAGTATACATAATAACAACTTCTGGTTCAGATAAAATTTTTTTTTTTTTTCACTAAAAAAATGATATTTTTTCATTTCATATATGAAAATAAGCAGTGGTATACTGTGGGTACTATTAACTCAATGATGCAATTCTGATGAGTACCAACAACATATATTTTTACAGTGGCATTTAATCCTAACTGTAGCAGATGATGACATGCTGAACTATTATCTTTTATTTTTCAGAGAAAATAAGACTTGCCATTTCATGTGAATGGTCTGCCTGTCTAGCTGACCATTTACATGAAATGATGGTGCTTGGAAAAAAGTCAGATGAAAAAAGTCACAGTCAAAAAAACAGTAGATATCTACATTTAATTTATTTATTTATTTGCACACATGACAATTTAAGTAGAGAGTTTGTATATAGCACATTCTGTCATTAAGAGATGGTCTACTGTCAATTTTCCATATGCATACACCTGGGCCCAGTTGTTCAAAACTAACAATGTCATTAGTTAACATATCGTTAAACTTTGATCATTAACTATGACATATACTCTGATTTTGCTGAAAAAAATGTGAGTAGCTTTTGCATTTGCAAAAGCTACTCACATTTTTTCAGCAAAAATAACTGTGAATTAGATATTTTATATACTAGAAAATTTAACATTTTGACCACTAACAAGCTCATTAAGCTAACAATGCTCTGAACAACTGAGCCCTGGTGTAAAAAACAGGGCATAATGCTCCATGTACATGTATATACGTAATAGTTAAAATAAACTGTCATTCATGATGATGTTCATTTATTGGCAAGTAAGTTTGTTTTCAAAATAAAAATGTGAAAACTCACAATTTTATTGTTCTTTGCAAAATATTATACTATTAAATCATTTTTTCACAAAACAGCTATAGCAAATTCAATATATTTTGTGACTTTTTTTTCCTACTAAAATCAGTTACTTTTTTCCATGACTTTTTTCCTGTGACTTATTTTTCCTATACATTTGAAATGACAGGTCTTGTTTTCCCTGAATAAAAAAAAAAAAAAAAAAAAAAAAATATATATATATATATATATATATATATATATATATATATATATACAGTGGAACCTCTGTTAAGCAGCCACCCAGGGGAATGGCCAATTTTGGCTGCTTAAGGGAGGTGGCTGCTTAGCGGAGGTAACTCATTCACCAGCAATGTTGCGACAATATAACCGAAATGGTGGGCTGTTAGTGAAATTCACACTATGATTATGATACTTCTTTTAGCATAACGGTATCTATATTTATTTATTGTCTGTAACATGCCTAACTGCCCAAAATAACAATTATATATTGTTTATTCTGATCAATTTTTAGGATAAAATCAGTTTGCTCAAGAAGTATTCAGCAGCAATGCTAATTACTATACCATAATAACACTAAGTATTGGGATAGATATGTCATTGCAAACAGTGTAGATCCAGATCGGACTCCACAGAACGCAGCGTCTGATCTGGGTGTAATATTTCAGCGTTTCTTGGAATTATGTAGGACCCACACTAAACTCTTCCGTGACTATTCTGGAGCTTCTGAGCTTAATTTCTTTAATACGTTCATCTAGAGTCAGCACTTTAGGGGTTTTTGAAGACATGTTTACGAGAGAGTCAACCGAAAAGGATTAGTGAAACTGAAAGTAGAGTTGTTTATTTACCGGAAAAACACACGTGTCAATAATCATTTTGAGCAATTCGCATTCAGCGATTTGACCGTCGCAATTACCTGTAGGCGTAAACATCAACAGTCAATCGTCAATATAGGCGTAAACATCAACGGTCAATTGTCCTTTAATCAATTAGTCGGTCTTCATAAATTGTTCGATAAACACAAGCCATGCGGTTCCGGTTGGTCACGCGCTGACCTTTGAACGTCAATGTCGCGTGGTGCTTGAAAAAAAGAAATTAAAACAGTGCAACAAACGAATTATTTTTCTATTACATTTTTTTTCTTTTTTAAAGGTACACATCAAAATAATTAACTTATTATCGTATTTCTTGTCGATAATTAAAAATGTATTTCTCTCTCTCTTTTTTTTTTTTTTTTTTTGATGCGGAATGCGATTTCCATGAATTTTTGTATTCCTACTTTCGATTTCTGTGCCGCCGGTTTTCCGACTCGCTGTCAATTTGACCGTTTAACGGAGGGATTTTGGCCCAAAAATCATAAATTATTATGGCCGCTGACCGGAGGAGGGAGGTGACCGTTTATCAGAGGTAAAATATATAGGAAAACACCTCGGGGGGAATGAAAATGGCCGTTAATGGGAGGTGACCGCTCATCGGAGGTGACCGTTAGTGGAGGTTCCACTGTATATATATATATATATATATATATATATATATACATAACACTGTAACTAGATATGCTCTTATCATGCACGTTAATAGACCTTTTTAAACACTACATCACACAATAAAAATCATTCGGAACCTCTCGGTCTTTAACGCAAAGTACGATCTAGGCTAGTACCTATTGGATGGCAGAAAGTTGTTGTTTACATTTATCGGACAGTAAAATTGCTGATGCCTTTTCAGAAAAATAAAGCATTTTTATTCGTCAAATGTTAAATTTCAGAAGAGATTCTCATCGAGTGACCATTCAAATGTCATAACCACAAATATTAACACATATTTTGACTAAATACTAGCTAAAACTAGGCGTTAAAATGGTAACCATAAAGCAAAATTAATGTTGGGCGTGTGCCTGCTGATATCAGAAAAATATCGTTGAACAGTTGTATTTGTCCTAAGAAAAGCAGTCAAATTGCTTCATAAAGCTGTATTTTTAAACGCTAGAAAAAATTAACAAGTGAATATTGATCAAAAGGAATGTATTATCCAAGTTAAGTTTGGCTTGAATCAATAAGTATCAATGGAACCGGAAATGTTTTTGCCATCCACAATTTTTGGTCACGTGACATAATATTGTAATCATGTGGTCAGTAGCCCGGATGAAAACAATAACATTAAAAAATGTCTTATAGGAACTGATATACTTGAAAGATGTTCTGTCATTTTTGCAAGGAAGACAATGTCTGTTACTTCCTGTTTGCTCTCCCGATTATAATTTGTTTCTGGAAAGGGTCTAATTTCTTTAAAGGAAAAAATTGTGAATGGGAGCAAATTCTATGCTTTTTGAGTAGTCTCCTTTCCAGGAGGGGACAGAAACTATTTAGATAAAGCTGTGGCAAATTCTTTCCTTTGAGTAGACCCCTTTTCAGAAGGAGACAGAAACTTTTTACACAAGGCTCTCCCCTGAAAGCATATCTATTCCCCTTAAGACCCCAGTTTAATACTTAGATCAAGTAGTTCAAGATTATATGTGTTTTTTTTTTTTTTTTTTTTTTGTTTTTTGCAGTTTTTTTTAGCAAGACCAAAAACTGTAACTGATATTTTTTCTTATTCCTCCATAAAATTATAATGTTGGCATACTCAAAGGAATCACCTTGTCGAGATATACCCATAACATGTTTTTGCAGGACTGGAAGAAAACTATGATACTTCACAACCTTTTTCTTATATTATTGCCCAGATCCAAAGCAAAACAAAAATGTATAGATTACATAAATTGTTGTTGTTGTTTTTTTTTTTTTATATATATACATGTACAGTTTTGTTTGATACAACATTTTTAAGGTCCATCTTTAAACTGTCTTACCATAATAACCCTAAGTATTGCTGTATTGATGGTCCTTTGCAAACAGTGTAGATCCAGATCAGATTCTGCAGAATGTGGTGTCTGATCAGGGTTTACACTATTTGCCATATATACAGCAATATTTTGGACACATCAAGAGGTTGTAGAATGGACTATTTCAAATTTTGAGAGAAGTATGGCTGGTAGATAAGGTGTCCCAATACTTAGGGTAAATACGTTATATTCAAAACCGCCTTAGCCTTATTATAAACCATCTTTTAACACTTTGCATATTGGATAAAAATATCAGCAGACGACATTTTGAAATATTTTTCTTATTTTTTCCCAGAAAATAGGATTTGACACTTCATGCAAATTGTCTCCTTAGGAGACAATTTGCATGAAGTGTCTTATCCATTTTCTAGGAGAAATAAGAAAAAATATCATCAGTTTGTCGTCTGCTGAATCTGCCCATAGCATGGTTAGTGTTGAAGAAATTCCAGTGAATTTACCCTAAATATTCTGATGGCTATGCCCTATGCCTCAACAAACAGTGTACAGCAGCAGACCCAGAACAAACATGTGACATCTGATCAGGAACTGCTCTGTTTATTATTCAGTCAACACTCTGAGTTAGAGGCACCTCTAATAAGTACCTACAGCATACAATTCTGCAGAGAAATAAAACTTTTTGAATGAAGAAAACTGCCTTATCTGGAGCTATATTAGCTCAGGTATAACCTTTACACATGACCTCATCACTAATGATTGTACTTGTCAACAACACTTAGCCTCATTAAAGAATACAGATCCGGTTGCTTGAAGGATAAGCGTGACACAGGTACAAAACATTCACCTTTTGACAGCGCTAGGCCATACTAGCACATGACTATCTGCCCTCTAAATGTAGGATAGTTTGTTGCATTTCATCTGCACTGTCTCCTTAAGACAAATCAAATGGTATGTATTTTTTTTTTTACGTTCCAAGAATCATAGAATCTTGCTTTAATGCTAATGTTCAAATATATCAGATAAAAGGTGAGAAAATTAAATCATTTAACCTTTATCACTCTCTGGGCTAATTCAGCAGACAACAAACTGGTGATATTTTTTTCTTATTTTTCCCAGAAAACAGGATTTGACATTGCATACATTGAGACAATTTGCATGAAATGTCAAATGTTTTCTGGGAAAAATAAGAAAAATATTTCAAAATGTTGTCTGTTGAAAATATTACCAAGACTTCTAAGCATTAAAGATGACCTATCATGGAGAAAGCAACTCGTCAATCTGTATAACGACAAAGACACATCTTTGGCTTTGGTACATGACTTTCAGCCAGTATTTTTCAGGCACAACACTAGGCAGTCAAATGGTTTATTCCCATTTCATCTATTCCCATTTTGTCTATTCGTCTTTTATCTACTATTCTGACAAGTTTTCCCATTTCGTCTACTCACACATTCCCATTTTGTCTACTGAGGAATTTTCACATCTCGAGATCACAATGGTGTATAAACCCGTATCACATATTTCTTAATTGAAAACATGGTAATCAGGCAAATCAACTAGTATAGACCCAGATCAGACTTAAGGAAGTTGGTCTGGTTCTACTGCGTTGGTGTGTCTGTTTTCCTTCTTATCCATCCTCATCTATTTTGTACAGAAAGCATGACACTTAAGCAAATCAACCAGTGTAGACTCAGATCAGTCTTGAGAATGTATCAATATTAATCATATAAAGTATAGCTGATCAGTTTTGGTCCAGATCTTGGTTATTTCCAGATCTTGGTCATTATATAAAATAAAAAGTAGACGAAATGGGAATTACCTTCAGAAATGTATCAGATGAAATGGGAGTAAAATCTGTAGACAAACTGGGAATAGACAAAATGGGAAGTTACCAGTCAAGAGGACTTGTTCATTCAAAATTTATGACAGGTAAGGTATTACAGTGTCTGAATATTTTGTGAAATAACTCTAACCCCCGGCAAAGTAGATGAACATGAAAGGCTGCATAGGCTGTTGAGTCTTCAGGCCGGTCTGTCTGTTGTTTGCATGATGGATAATGCTTTCCCACAGAACACCATAAACTATTTTGATCACCAACATACATGCCATATCTCACACCGTGAGATAAAATATCATAGAATTTGGCCCATACGGAAGGCAATTCTCATAAAAAATTAAAATCTCACAGAATTTTCAGACCATTTTACAACAGATTTTATGAAGAAATAAACATAAATCACACACTGTTGTTGTTTTCACAAGTTTCTGACATGAAAAAAAAAGACCTTAAACTATATTGGAAGAGCTCCATAGTAAGAAAATCTCACAGAATTTTGTCAAATCTCCCTTAAGATTTTGCCTTATCTCACAGATTTTTAGTCCACAGCTTATGGAGTGTATGCACTAACAGCACAACAAAAATTATTGTCATTATAAAATGTCCAAAACTTCTGAACACTATTCCATACTGTTTTTTTTTTTTTCTTTTTTTTGCCTAAATTTTATTTTTGCAGTTTATTTCTTAAAATACTTAGCAGAATGGCAAACAGTGTAGACCTTGATCAGACTGCTCCTCTGGGTCTGCACTGTTTGCATATGCCATTTTGTCAGAAACTTTGGTGTATGAAATTTTAGGACATTTACTGTAACACTTAGCATACTGGGTAAAAAATTCAACAAGCTGCTGTTTTTTTTTCTCTCTCATTTTCCCCATAAAATATGTTTGATCTTTTATGCAAATTGTCTATGATGTAGATAATCTGTCTAAAATGTCAAATCCAATATTATTTAAAAAGTATTCCAATTTGCCATCTGTTGAAACTGTCCAGAGAGTGCATTACTCCTAATTTTCCCATCACTGGAGCCATGTGTTAGTAGAGAAATGATAATCACAACTGCAGCAGATGACATGATGTTTTTTTTTTTTCTTTTCTTTTACCTCGGACCCATCAATATTGATGGGTCCAAGCTTTTACAGAGAAAATAAGGCTTGATATTTCATGTGAATACAGACAATTCACATAAAATGCCAAGCAATAGTTAAAAAAAAATTCACAAAAATATCAAAATGTCATTTGCTACAATTTTGTTTAGCACTTTAAGGATTAAAATATTAACTGGTTTTAATCATATTACAAATATTTAGTCAAACAATATATTTATCATATATTAGTGATATCTGTCCTAAGGCTATGTTTTGAAACATGCTGAAATATTACAGCCTACATAAAAATCCTGTTATTTAATAAGAAAATAATCTTAATTATGAGAAGCGTGATATCACTTGTCAAACAAATTAGTCTTGTAAATGCCCAAGGTTATGTTCTTCCAACCTGACCAAGAAAATAATAAAAGAGACATTAACCTTTACCACTTTGTGGGCAAATTCAACAGACAGCACACAGGATGTAATTGTCTTCTTTTTGTCAGAAAATAGGCTTTAATATTTCATGCAAATTGTCTCCTGTGAGACAATTTGCAGGCAATGTCAAAACCTGTTTTTTTTTTTGGTGAAAAATAAGAAAAAAAAAATCAAAATGCCATCTGATGAAAATTTTCCCCAGCCTGCCATTTTGCTGCATCTGATCTGGGTCTGCACTGTTTGCCAATTACCCTTTTAGGGGTTTCCCGACACAAGTTATGGTGGATAAAATATGAAGAAAAATCTTAACTGATTTGAAAAGTAAACAACTACATGTAGTCTGTATAATCATAAATGCAATCGAACAGATCAACAAGGGCAAGTCAATAAGTAACCAGCCTATCCCATTTCCAATTGACCGAGACACCCAAGATTTTCATGCCTTGTTTCAATATGTTTTAGGCCTGAGGGCAAAATTGCACCCTTATCGTGTCATTCACTCGTAAGATATTGAATGTCAAACATGGCTAGCGATGCAAAAGTAAGCTTTTCGCCAAAAATTGAGTACCGTGCTGTAATTCGGTACTTGTATTTGAAAGGGAAAACAGGTCAGGAAATACACTGCGAGTTGACCAATGTTTATAGGTCTAGTACACCATCGTATGCACAAGTTAAATTCTGGGTTGGGGAATTCAAATGCAGTAGAACGTCTTTAGAAGAAGAAACCAGGTCTGGACGCCCATCAGATGTCACCGATGAAGAAATGTGTAACAAAGTACGGGATCTGGTGTACTCTGATAGGCGAATTAAGGTGGAAGAAACAGCGAATGCATTACAAATTTCACATGGAAGCGTTTCAACAACTTTACATGATCGCTTGGGTATGCACAAGCTAACAGCCCGTTGGGTCCCAAAATCCCTTAGCGACGAGCAAATGGCAACCAGAGCATCAGTATACAGGGCATTGTTGAAGCAGTTTAGGTCAAAGGAAGATGATTTCCTTTCACGTCTGGTGACTGTAGATGAGACCTAGGTCCATTATTATGAGCCAGAGAATAAAGCTCAAAGTCGCCAAAGTGTAGGGCCGGGTCTCCGAGGCCAACGAAGTTCAAAACGCAAACCTCTGCAGGCAAGGTGTTGGCAAATGTATTTTGGGATGCATAAGGTATTATTTTGTTGGACTTTCAAGCAAAGAAAAGTACAATAACAGTTGCATATTATGCAAATTTGCCGGACCAACTGAGAACTGTGATCTGTGAAAAACGCCGAGGTAAACTCTCTAAAGGGATTCTGCTCCAACAGGACAATGCGAGAGTCCATACTTGCAAAATTGCAATGGATGCTTTTGAGTGGAATAGGTACGAGCTAATACCGCACTCCATCTATTCTCCGGACTTAGCTCCTAGTGACTATTTCCTATTCCCAAACTTGAAAAAGGATATCCGTGGACGTCATTTTCGGTCCAACGAAGAAGTCGTGGCGGCAGTTGACGAGTGGGTCAGAGACAAGGACCCTGGCTTCTTCAGTTCTGGGCTGATGGCACTGGAACACCGTTGGTCCAAGTGCATCATTCTAGAGGGCAATTACATCGAAAAAGAAGAGATCAATCTCACCCAGAAATAAGTTAGGCTGGTTTTTTATTGACTCGCCCTCTTAGATAAGAGTGGGTATCAGGTAAATATTTTTCTTACTTCTCTATGAAAACATATGTTGTGGGTATTCATTAGAAGCACCCCACGGATATGTTTTCTTGGAGAAATAAGAATAATGTCAATACTTTTTGACTGAAAAAAGCATCTTATCAAGACCTATGTGTCCACATTCTTAACCCTTGCAAAAGCATATGGGTATATATCAAGCATTTAAACAGCACATCAGCAATGACAAGCAAATAAACTATAGCTAACAGAACAAGGCCAAGAAATAGCACATGAGTTATAGTAAATACAAGTTTATAACAGTCAACTCTCTTTATATCGACACTCGGTACAACTACAAAACTCGTTATAATGATAATTTGACTGGCACAAAACCTTTGACAGTTAATCAGAAATTATGCAAGAACACTGTATTTAATGCTTCAAGTTACATGTGTTTTGGATATTTGTTAGAATTGCCTCATTGAGGCAATTCTAACAAATATTCAAAACATGTTCCACAGGACATTGACTTTGAAGGAATTGCCCAAACACCCGGTTTAGCTAATACATGTACATGTACATAGAAATAGGCTAGCAAAGCTTATTATTCCATATGGGCTTTTTGAGGTCTGAGAGTCATTGTCCTAGGCATGTTCTATGAGGAAATAAGAACAAAACAAGGTCTTTCTTACATATGATTCTGCTCATTAAGGATTCTTTACAACAGCAAATTCTTTTAATGGCAACGTCTTCAGGAACAAATGCTGTTGTTGTAATGAGGGTTAACTGTATATCAATAGTTTCAGATATACACAGAGGACTTTTTAAGAAGGACTGGACGAGTATTTCAGAACTCCTGCTAAAGCGCTTTTTTCAACCGAAGAGTACTGGTACACCACAACCTCTTTATAACACTACTGTTGGGGTCCATAGTATAAACAGTGTTAGTTAAACAACCATGTTATATCCAAACAAAAATGTATAGATTATATTGAAAAATGACCATTTGTGGTCATTTTTCAATATAATCTATACATTTTTGGGATCCATCTTAGAACCGTGTTATATCCAAAACCATGTTTTAATGAACCGTGTTATAAAGAGGTTGAAGATTATTTTTTTAATTTCTACATGAAACATATGTTGAGGGTAATCATTAGAAATGCCTTACCAAAATGCTTCTAATGAGTACAAATGTGGATACCATAGCTACAGATAAGAGGGGGTATCCACATAATATTTTTCTTATTTCTCCACGAAAACATATGTTGTGGGTACTGCTGAGGTGCTTCTAATGAGTACCCACAACATATGTTTTTGTGGAGAAATAAGAAAGATATCAGCATTTTTCGGATGAAAAAAGTGCCTTATCTGTTGCTATGGAACCCCCCTTTTATCTGGAGCTATGTATTTGACGATAATTCTGTGACAAACTCCAGTTCTTCATAAAAAAAAAAAAACAAAAAAAAAAACATGCTATGGGTACCCATTAGTACTGCATCAATGAAGAATTCTAGAGTAACCACAGCAGGGTTTTATGGAGAAATAACACAAAAACATCCCAGAATTACCACCAAATACTCTTTATTAACAATTTTATTGTAAAATGTAGAAAATAAGAAAAAAGCAGATCTAATTCTATCCAGATGAGCTATAACAAAAGAAAAGAACCTTATTCATTACTGTAGGCAAAAGGGGTGTGCAGATTTTTTTTTTCAAAGCTCTAGAAAATGCGACAGTTGTTTTTAAGAAAGAAGTACTGACATTTTTTTTTCTCCATGGAAACACTGATGCACTTCTAAAGAGCACTCACAATGAATGTTTTTGAAATCTTGCTATCTCTATACACCTCTTATATATTCTAATTCCATCACAAAAAATACTTTGGTTTTTCATTTGAACTGTCTCGCAGGGGCAAATCTAAAATACATTCACAGCATGTTTTTTGCAGAGTAGCAAGAAAATTAGCAACACTTTTTGGCTGCATAATGTGAAAAAGTGCAGACTCAACCCTTGTCATGCTGAATAATTTGATGCCTCGCCCTCTTCTAATTTCCAGCCAATCAGATTACTTGATCCGGGTTTTTTTTTTATTGAAATTCACATATTTAATGACAAACAGTGCAGATCCAGATCAGCTGGCTTCCTCAGAAGCCAACTGATCTGGATCTACACTGTTTGCTAAGACAGGGTATGTCGTGTTCAGCAAGAGAAGGGTTACCTATGAGCCAGGGTACAGCATTTACGAACAGATTGCATGTGTGCCTAGAGATGACTCAGATCAGCCTGCAAATCTTTGCTGCCTGATCAGAGTCTTCACTGTCTGCCTGAAGATGCTTTGGATCCTAGTTATCCCAAAAGTGCCCAGCAAAGACCCTGATCAGACTGTACGGATGTGCAGGCTGATCAGAGTCTTCGCTGGGCACACCTGCAATCCTGTAGGATGCCCCAACTCATATAATAGAAACTGGGATGTTTAACCCTTCCTGCTGAACCCCGTTATGTCCTGCCTTTGCAAACAGTGCAGATCCAGATCAGCTGGCTTCTGAAGAAGCCAACTGATCTGGATCTGCACTGTTTGCCATTCAGTATTTGAAATTTGTATCAACAACCTGGGTCAAGTAATCTGATTTGCTGAAAATTAGAAGTGGGCGTTGCAGCCTAATTTATTCAGCAGGACAAGGGTTAAGCTTGGTTTTAACATACATGTATCAAAGAAAAGCCAAACAGTAACCCCTGTAATATGGCAGCAAGGACATCATCCATATTTGCACAGGTAAGACTATCCTTGCAGACTGGAATTCAAAATTAAATGGAGGAATGAAATTGTGCATCTAATTATTTGAAATTTTCTCAACCAAATGATTTATTCTCAAATCATTTGTTTCAGTACTACATGTATAATTATGCAATTAGATTTAGCACACTGGGAAAAATTGTAAAAGAAGACATTTTGAATTTTTTTTTTTTTTTTTCCCCAGAAAATAGGATTTGATATATCATGCAAATTGTATACTAAGGAGACTACTGACATGAACTCTGATATCCTATTTTCTGGGAAAATCAAGAAAAATATAATTAATTTGTCAGATTTGTTCATAATAAGGTGATCAGTCAGGAGCATACATGTAACTTCTACAAGTTAAATTTTCTCTTAACCCAAAGACTTAACAATTTTGCTATGTACAGTTTGTGGATTTAACTTGTTTCAATTATTTTTTAATTTGTGCCATTTTCAGGGATGAGGACAGGATTTCAATAAAAAAGAGGAAATCCATAAAAAAAAGAGGAAACCCCCAACCCCCTTTCAAAAGACATCAGATTTTGACAGATTGGAGCAAATCTGATCATTTTTATTTCAGCAAATTTCAGTGAAAAAAAGAGGAAATCCTCTAAAAAGAGGGGAATTCTCATCCCTGCATTTTTCACCTTCTGATAGTAGACTTATAGCAATTTTCATGGGCAAGAGGTTAATTTTGTATGAAAGATCTGTTACATAACTTTATAATCAAGCAATAAAATTCTGAACACATTGTCTAGAATTGTGTATGCAGAGCAAGTTAATGAAAAAAATATACTTTTTAACTCAAAGCAGTTCAGAGAAATAACCTTAATAAGTTTAAACCTTCAGCCAAAGGGAAGTTAACTCTTACACTTTGGAAGGGAGGTACATGTAACTTTATAGTTGAATTTTAACTTAACCAAATTATAAATCTCAAACTGTAACTTTTATAAGTTATGCACCTGACTAGTGATAAAGCAAAACTTTTCTCTTGTCAGAACTCAGGTATTCAGCTGTAAGTACATGTATTTGGCAGTCATCAATCACTGTCTAAGGTTTAAAAATTGGCAATATTACATATTATTAACCCTTGTCCTGCTGAACCCGGATACAACCTGCCTTAGCAAACAGTGTAGATCCAGATCAGTTGGGTTCTGAAGAAGCCAACTGATCTGGATCTACACTGTTAGTCATTAAGTATTTAAATTTGTATGGACATCTTGGATCAAGTAATCTGATTGGCTGAAAATTAGAAGTAGGTGTGGCATCTTAATTTCAACTGTATTGAATACAACTGTATTGCAAAAGTAAGTGCAGGTTGTTGTTACAACTTTGACTTAAGGCTTCTGATGAACAGAATACTTGAATCACTGACACATTCTTTTCCAATGAAAATTTTCGTTCAAGGGTAAAACATAGCATATGGTAAACACTCTAAAAAATCCAAAAATTCCATTCGCAAAGGAGGCAACTCTGTCAAAATTGTTTTGCCTCCCTTCTGAGAAAGGGTCTACTTTAAAAGGAAAGAATTTGCTCCGTGGAAGCAAATTTTTTTCCTTTTAAAGTAGATGCCGTTTCAGACAGGATTTGTGCAGGAAAGCAAACAGGAAGTCACAAAATGTTTCTCCCTCATCATAAATGGTGGAAAATCTACCAAGTGTATACAGACATCTGTAGACTGGTTCCAGTCTCCACTGACTATATATTTTTTCTTATAATCTGTTTAATAATCCACTAAAATAAAACCAAAGTAATATCATGACTATAAAGGCTGGTCACTAGTGACCAGCCTTTTTTGCCATGGTATTTTTGGGGTTTTTATTTTAGTGGATTATCAAACAGGATTATGAGAATAATATTTGGTCACTGGAGACTGGAGCCAGTCTAAGACATCTGCTTCAAATGTCAAAACCTATTTTCTGGGAAAATTAAGAAAAATGTTGTCAATTTGTCATCTGCCGAATTAGTCCAGAGAGTGCATATGGTAAAGATTTAAAGTGTCAAAAGTAATCAAAACCTGCACATAACCATGTTTTATACATGTACTTATTTTATGGTAGAGATTTTATGACCTTTAGACAACTGTATACATGTATCTGGTATATGTATTTAGTTTCCTAGTGAACAAAGAAAAGGTCATCATGACCTCCATACATAAAATAAAACTCTTTCTAAAATTCTGAAAAATTGTAAACGAATCTGAAAATATTTCAAACACAGATTAAGAATGAATAGTAAAGCATAGCTTCAGATCATAAGATACGGTAAATATCCTAAAAATTTGAACACTAAAACGTCTGACAAAATGAAATATGTAAACAATGTAGACCCTGATCAAACTGCTCCTGAAGGAGCAGTCTGATCAGGATCTACACTGTTTGCCATTCCACTAAATATTTAAAGAAACTGCTGCATAAAAAGGAAAAATTAAAGCCAAAAGAGTATGGAATAAAGTGTTCGAAATTTTAGGAAATTTACCGTACATGTAATAAATGTAATAATATTATTTAGCTCCTGGAGTCCAGATAAGATGTGTCATCCATATTGGCTGATTCAAACTGATTTCTGAATTCCTAGGAAATATGGATATCTTTCTTATTTCTCCACAAACACTTACCGGTATGTTATGAGTACTCATAAGAAGTGCCTCACTGAGGCACTTCTAGTGATAACCACAACATACATTTTTGTGACAAAAAACATCAATATGGTACTTTTGGATTGGAAAAAGCATCTTATCAAGAGGTATGTTGGTCCTAAATTATCATTTGAATACTCCACTTACATTGCACTAATACATGTACATCTATGCAATGTGTACCCTAATGTTTCCCCATAATATAAAGTGAAAACAAGAATATGTAGAGGTCTATATTATTAAGGAGATTTTCAAAATATTGAAGTTTTTAAATCTGCTTTTCAATGTTTGTAACTTCTAAATACATTTTTCACTGCATAAATCTGTCTTCATTAGCTTAACAACCAAAATCTTCCTAGTTTCCCATGTTTCATTGGCAACAGCTTTGGAAACAAATATTGCAATTGTAACAAGGGTTTACTGCATTACAAAACATATAATGCTTCATTCAAAATACATCTATATAATTTTATTGATTAGCTACCAGTACTGTTAGCTCTATTATATATGTATTGCTTATTTTTCCACTGCAAAAATATATTTATTGCTTACTTTACCACTGCAAATACATTATTCAAAGCTCTGGCTAAATATACATGTATGTGTGTATACAACAGTCTTTACTCGTATACATTGTATAACGACAGCACAACTTCAATGACTCGAACAATGATGGCTTGTTTACCTTGGCTGATACGAACTCATTTCTGAATTCCTAGGAAATTCCTATGGTATACTTCTTTTATCATGGAAATGTATGTTGTGTGCACTCATTAGAATCACCATAGAAATGTGATTCTAATGAAAATTGTCTGAGGCAATTCAAATGAGTGAAACATGTTAACTGTTGAATCCATTATTTTGTAGAAGATAGAAGAGATTCTTCAATCATCTCCATTTGCCTCCTGACTTGGTACTATGTTTAACCCTCAAGCTACCCATGTCTAGAACAAATTTCCATGGTCCCAAAAAAGGTCGAGCCATTGAAGTTCAACAATAGTCAGTGTTACACCCCTATGTTATTATTCTCTGCCGTCTTACTGTCATCTTCATCGGCACTGTGGTATTCATCAATGGTTCCATTAACCGTGACAATCTTAGCTGTACTGCTTCCTTGGTCTGTAAGATAGTACTCTTCTTTCTTCTTTTTATAACATCTCTTGTAGATTTCATATGCAGTGATGGCAATCAACATGGGAATGGGCGTGAAGATAGCTGCAGCTATCGGGGCTACAATGCTGATGTCGTTATCTGGCTCAGGCAGAGACACCTTCAGCAGGACTATGGCTATGCCAGTGTTCTGAATACCGGTCTCAATAGCGATGGTGCGTATACGCTGCCTGTTCTGGCAGGTCAGTAGGGCAACCAAGCCACCAAACAAGAAGCCGACATATGGTATGATGGCCCCAGCCACGAGAATTTCTGGGGTGTTCTTCATCACATCAAAGATGTACAAGTTGGCATACACGCCTAATGTAAATACTAGAATGAAGAAGATGACCATGAGTGGACGAATACCTTTAATGATGTACTTGGCCCAGGTAGGTTTCTTCCACTGTATCACCATACCGATACCGACGGGAATGATAAGGCCAGCCAGAGACGTCAGGATGTTTTCATATGGAATTTGTATATCTGTGCGGTAGATCACCTTCTGGCCCACAGTAAACAACCACAAGGGAACCATTCCTGCAAAAAATGGAATACTGCAAGTTAAAACCAACAGTACACTATAATTAATACATGTATATTCAACCTGATAACTGTGTATAACTATCGCTTGTGATAAGAGGGGTAGCCATATAATCTTTTCATATCTCTTCATAATAACACATGTTGTGGGTACTCATTAGAAGTGCCTCTCGATGAGTACCAACAACATGTTTTGAGGAGAAATAAGAAAAAAATACATGTATCAATATGTTCTGGCTGAAAAAAAAAGTGCATTCTCTGGAGCTATGCACATAACCCAGTAAGCACACAGTCAGACAGTTTCTAAGTCTTCAGATTACTACACAGGTTTGTAAGTTTATACATGTACCTGTAGATTCCCATATAAGCCCATGTTGTGGGAATTCATTAGTATCACCTCAGTTTTAAGGCAATTCTAACAATTAGCCATAATAATCATGCATGCTTTTTCAGCCAAACTTCTTTATAGCACTATTGCTGTTATCTATTTTGCAAACTGAGTTTGCCTAACAAACATGTTATCGCCGAACAAAAATGCATAGATCATACAGGAAAATGACCATAAATTGTCATTTTTCAATATATTATAATCTGCACATTTTTGTTTGGACATGACACTTTTAGGGTCCATTTTTCACCTTGGCCTTAAATCCAAAATTTTCTTATAATGAACAATCTAACTGTAAGGAGGTCATCTGCTGATCTTTTTGTTTAAATGTAAGCGTCCTCTTTATCAGACTGATGTTCTTTCACAAACATTTCCAGTAATTCTGAAAAACTTAACTGTGCAGTAATTAGGTCAGTTTGGCACAAGATCATGTAAACTCAGAAAGACTTCTCATTAATTCTCATACAGTTAATAGGAAATGAATCTAAACCGCACTGGGGTTGGCGCAAAAATCTCATCAGGCTGTGAAATATCGTAGATCAGGGCCCAGTTGTTCAAAGCTAACGATGTCGTTAGTTAACGATTCGTTAAAATTTACATCGAGTGATACGCAAATATGCTGAAATTTTTTGCTGAAAAAATGTGAGTAGCTTTTGCAGTGCAAAAGCTACTCACATTTTTTCAGCAAAAAATACCAAAATATTGTATATTGAATCCGCTAAAACAGTTAACGAAATGACCCTTAACGAGCTCGTTAAGCTAACGATGCTTTGAACAACCGGGCCCTGGATTATAAAATGATAAAACAGTATTTTTATCCCAGTTAGAGATGAAGTATATGCCAGATTCAATGACTGTAGCCTTTGTAGGGCATACAGTTAATCAGAAGTGGAGCTGAATGTAAACACTAGGACTGACACAAACAATGACATTATAGGTTATGGTCATAAAATAACACTGTAGCATTTGTGTCCATGTAAGGGAGAAAAGAGGGGTATTGACTAATAGTCCACATTCCTCAAAAATAGTCATTTTTTATCCAATATGATCATAAAATGTGGCATCTGACAGCCTGTAAAATTTCAGTTAGTCAACTGGATCAAAAATGAAATGATTTTTTTATTGTATCTCTGAATTAATGTTGGCAACATAATTCAGAGATACAATAAAAATCATTTAATTTTTGACATAGTTCATGAACGAGAGACTAACTGAAATTTTACTGGCTGTCAGATGCCACATTTTATAATTGCATTAATACCATATACATGTACCAATTTATTAAAACTTTCTTGGATAATAAAATGTCTATTTTTGAGGAATATGGAGCCTATAAGTGACAAAAGTGACTGATGATCAATTATAATAGATCATCAGGACAACACTAGTAATCATGTAATTTTTTTTTCTTAATTCTCCACAAAAACATATGTTGTGAGTATTCATTAGAAGCGTGTCTGCTACGGTACCTCAACATATGTTTTGGTGGAGAAATAAGACAAGAATTCCACGGAAACTGACGTTGCACCTGCATTGGGCAGTCACTGGAGCATGAAATCTAAGACAAGAGGGCTAAGATAGCCCTGAATCACTCATTTGATTACCAGACAAGTTTCAAGTCAAATGACCTTTCAGTTCAAGGTAAGAAGTTCAAAACAGATTTTCAAGATGGTGGCTATCTTGGACTTCCAATCAGAATGATTTTAGCTACTTTTGATCTACAAATCACTTTGATACTTCCAATGAAGTTTCAAGTCAATTGGCCTTTTGGTTCAGGATAAAAAAGTTCAAAATAGATTTTCAACATGGCTGCTAGGGTGACCATCTTGGATTTCCGATCAGAATGATTTTAGATATTTTTGATTTACAAGTCACCCTGATACTTCCTATCAAGTTTCCAGTCAAATGGCCTTATTGTTCAGAAGAAGTTCAAAATTGATTTTCAAGCTGGCGACTGTGGCGGCCATATTGGATTTCTGATCAGATCAAATTTAGCTATTTTTAATCTACAAGTCACCCAGATATTTCCTACCATGTTTTGAGTAAATTGGCCTTTCGGTTCTGGAGAAGTGCAAAACAGATTTTTAAGACAGGTGGCCTTTTGGATTTTCGGAACAATTTCAGCTATTTTTGATCTAAAAGTCACCCAGATGCTTCCTACTAAGTTTCAAGTCTGTTGGCCATTCATTTCAGGAGAAGAAGGGAAAAATAGATTTTCAATATGGCGGCCATACTGGATTTACGATCTGAACGATTTCAGCTATTTTTGATCTTTAAGCCACCCTGATGCTTTGTACCAAGGTTCAAGTCAGATAGTCTTTCAGTTCAGGAGGAGAAGCCAAACAGATTTTCAAGCTGGCGGCCATGGTGGCCACCTTTGATTACCTATCGGAATGATTTTAGATATTTTTGATCTACAAGTCACCCTGATGCTTTCTACCAAGTTTAAAGTCAATTGGCCTTTCAGTGCAGAAAAAGAAGTGAAAAATAGATTTTCAAGACGGCAGCCCTGGCAGCCATCTTGGAGTTCGATTCAGAACAATTTTAGCTATTTTTGATCTACGTCATCCCAATGCTTCCTACTGAGTTTCAGAGTCAATTGGTCTTTTGGTTCAGGAGACGCGAAAAATAGATTTTCAAGATGGCTGCCGCGGCATCTTGGATTTTTGTTCAGAACAATTTTAGCTATTTTTGATTTACATATATTGCAAAATAGAATATTTTACAAAAATATATACAAAAAATATATACAAAATAGATTTTCAAGATGGCAGCCCTGGCAGCCATCTTGGAGTTCGATTCAGAACAATTTTAGCTATTTTTGATCTACGTCTTCCCGATGCTTCCTACTGAGTTTCAAGTCCATTGGTCTTTTGGTTCAGGAGACGCGAAAAATGGATTTTCAAGATGGCTGCCGTGGCAGCCATCTTGGATTTCTGTTCGGAACAATTTTAGCTGTTTTTGATTTACAAGTCACCCCAATGCTTCCTACCAAGTTTCAGTTCAATAGCGAATGATTTTCCACGGATAAACAATAAGCCATTTGTTTGTCCGAAACTTGCAACGGTTTATGAAGTTTGTCATATCAGGTACAAAGCATGGGGACAATAATGGAAGCTATCACATTTGTCGTCTGCAATGCGTAAAATAACAGTTAAACTTTCGGACAAACAAAGCTATTTATAGTTCAGTACCTATTCAGAATCATTCCCTATTGGCTTTTTGGTTCAGGAGAAGAAGCGAAAAATAGATTTTCAAGATGGCCACCATCTTGGATTTCCGATCGGAATGATTTTAGCTATTTTTGATCTACATGTCACCCCAATGCTTCCTACCAAGTTTCAAGTCAATTGATCTTTTGGTTCAGGAGAAGAAGCGAAAAATAGATTTTCAAGATGGCCACCATGGCGGCCATCTTGGATTTCCGATCTGAATGATTTTAGCTATTTTTGATCAACAAGTCACCCAGATGCTTCCAACCAAGTTTCGAGTCAGTTGGCCCAGGAGTGTAGAAGGAGTAGGCTTTTAAAGCAATTGCTGACGCTGCAAGACCAACGACTCACGATGGACATTGAATGATCACAATAGCTCAGCTTGAGCACTTCCTGCTCAAGTGAGCTAACAAGGGCACCGGGTCATAGCGCTTGCTTGAAAAGTATGTCCAGGACAATCATTATGCAAGGTTTGACACTTGCAGCTATCACCGATACAGAGAAATGCACTTTAATCCTAGACTCTACATAAAATTATGACAAAGTCACTGGAGCTAGAAATCTAGGTCATGCTTTAGAGTACATTGCATGTCGAGGACAATTACTTTGCAAGGTTGATACTTGCAGCTATCATCTTTTCAAAGTCTATCACAGAAATAACTTTAATGCTAGACTTGCTGTAAAATCATGACAAAGTCACTCGAGTGCGAAATCTAGGCCAAGGGCATCGGGTCATAGTGCATATGTGAAGAGTATGTCGAGGACACTTACTATGCAAGTTGGACATTCACAGCAATCACAGCTTCAGAGAAATGCACTTTTATGCTAGAATTGACGTAAAATCATGACAAAGCCACTGGAGGGCGAAATCTAGGTTGTCATCAGGTCAAAGTACATGCTTGAAGAGTATGTCGAGGATAATTACTATGCATGGTTTGACTCTCGCAGCTATCACCGCTTCAGAGAAATGCACTTTTAAGCTAGACTCGATGTAAAATCATGACAAAGCCACTGGTGTGTGCAAAATCTAGGTCAAGGGCACTGGGTCATAGTGTATGCTTGAAGATGATGTCGAGGACAATTCCTAGGCAAGGTTTAACACTCCCAGCTATCATCGATACAGAGAAATGCACTTTAATCCTAGACTCGACAGAAAATCATGACAAAGTCGCTGGAGCTAGAAATCTAGGTTATGCTTGAGAGTATGTTGAGGACAATTACTTCGCAAAGTTTGACATTGGCAGCTATCACCTCTTCATAGTCTATCACAGAAACACATTTTATGTTAGACTTGCTGTAAAATCATGATAAAGTCACTCGAGTGCGAAATCTAGGTCAAGGGCACCGGGTCATAGTGCGTACATGAAGAGTACATCAAAGACACTTACTATGCAAGTTTTGACATTCACAGCTTCAGAGAAACGCACCTTAATGCTACACATGACGAAAAATCATGACAAAGCCACTGGAGTGGTAAATCTAGGTTGTCATCGGGTCATAGTGCTTGTTTGAAGAGTATGTCGAGGATAATTACTACGCGAGGGTTGACACTTACAGCTATCACAGCTTCAGAGAAATGCACTTTGAAGCTAGACTTGATGTAAAATCATGACAAAGCCACTGGTGTGCAAAGGGCACAGGGTCATAGTGCATGCTTAACGATGTCGAGGAAATTACTATGCAACTTTTAACACTCCCAGCTATCACTGCTGCAGAGAAATGCACTTTAATCCTAGACTCGACATAAAATAATGACACAGCCACAAAATCTGGGTCAAGGGCACCGTGTCATAGTGTGTGCTTGAAGAGTATGTCGAGGACAATTACTATGCAAGGTTTGACAACAGCAACTGTCACCACTACAGAGAAAGGCACTTAAAAGCATGACTCCACATAGGATCACACCCAAATTCACTGGTGTGCAAAATCTACATGTAGGTCAAGGTCATAGAGTGTGCTTGAAGAGTATGTTGAGGACAATTACTATGCAAGGTTTGACACACGCAGTTACATATATCACAGCTGCAAAGAAATGCACTTTAATGCTACATGAAGATGAGACATAAAATCATGACAAACCCTAGGTCAAGGGTACATGTACCGGGTCATAGTATGTGTTTGAAGATAATTACAGAATTATGCAAAGTTTGACACTTGCAGCTATCATCGCTTCAGAATAACTCGACATAAGTAATGCTAGATGCGACATAAAATCATGACGAAGTCACTTGAGTGCAAAATCTACAATGTAGGTCAAGGGCACCTGGTCATGGTGTGTGCTTGAAGAGCACATTGAGGACAATTACAACGCAATGTTTGATACTCGCAGCTATCACCACTACAGGAAAATACATGTATGTACACTCAAATGCTAGACGACGTAAATTGGTGACAGGCGGATGGAGGGAAATTCAAAGACCCATGTGGCACCCTGCTACAAGCAGGTGTGACAAAAAGTATCAATCCCTTTAGCACGAAAAAAAAAAAAAAAAAAAAAAAAAATGCCTTTTCTGGAGCCATGCTCCAATTAACGCTGGCATGATAAATTGAATAATCAATTAACTGATGATAAATTCCACAAAAATGACTACATATGTATCATTAAAGATTTGCTAATAATCGATCATTTGACTTCTGTGTTTGTTACTTTACCCTATTTACCCTCAGTATTCAGACACCTAAACTCTTTACCATACTTAATCTAAAATTTGAACAAGTCTAATTTACTACCCACTGTTTTGTCTAAAATAGCTGGGTGAGTGGCAAACAGTGTAGACCCTGATGAGATGCCATGTTTGCGGTGTCTCATCTGGGTCTACACTGTTTGCTCAGACCTGTCTGAGTAAGTACATACAATAAAGTATAACATATGAAAGGCAGAAAGGGTCATGCTCAAATTACGAAATAGGTAAAATTATGATCAAATCTTCAGCGATTTCTAATCAATTATTGATCACAATAGCAGGACTGATAATCGATTATCTTTTAAGCTCTGGTTAGCCAGCCTTAGCTCCAATCCTATGTTTCAAGTACATACCAAGTGCTGCTAGCGTACTACAGAATGTCATGGTAACACTGAGAGACACATCACCATCCAGCAGGTATGAGTAGGCATTGCTGGCCGCTCCTCCAGGAGAGCATCCCATAGCAAAGAAACCAAGAGCAACTACTGGGTCAAAGTTCAGGATATACACAACCGCTAATGATATCTGAAATAAATATGTGATGGAAATGAGCTACTGTTTCCAGCATATATGAAAGCCAATGATATCATTCTGTGCATCCTCAAGAATAATTCTGGCTCAGAATATCAAGAAAAAAATTTTATCATTCAGCTAAAACTGACAAGAAATCATGAATTATCAGAGAGAAATTTTAGCAAAATTCTAAAGCTTAAATTGCATTAGATAGCTATGAGATTTTTTTCCTCCAATTTAGCAAATTTCAAGGAGATTTTTAGTTAAAAAAAAAAGAAAAAAGAGCAAATCTCTCAAATCTCACCTGCATCCTCAGAAAGTGTCCTGCTGAACCCGGATATACCCTGCCTTTGCAAACAGTGCAGATCCAGATCAGCTGGCTTCTGAAGAAGCCAACTGATCTGGACCTGCACTGTTTGCCATTAAGTATGTGAATTTATAGCAACAATCTGGATCAAGTAATCTGATTGGCTGAAAATTAGAAGTAGGCCTGGCATCTTAATTTATTCAGTAGGACAAGGGTTAATATCAGAAACTTTGCTACCTACATGTATCTATTCATACATGTACACTCTAGTCCATATGATTTTGTAATAACAGAAAGGAAAAAGGTGTCTTTGAGCACTTAAGGATAGTGCAGGCCCAGATCAGACCGAGGATGAAGCCTATTAAAATGACATGTAACTAAATTAAACTTAATGCCATAGTCACAAGCCGTTACTTAGTTATTTTTTACTTCATGTCACATTTAAAAAATTCATGTCACTTTAAATGCGCTAGCGGTTTTAGCACGAATTTCCTGCTTAGTGTTCTCATCTGAACTGGCTAATGTTTCTTGGAATAAATTTCTTAAAATGCTTTGTATTCATCATAAATTCATTTTTAAGGGGGTAAATGTAATTTTATGCCACACAAATGATTAAGTATCTTCCTGTCTTTTCTTGATGCTTCATGTCTCTTCATGCCGCTTATTAGTGAGAATCTGGGTCGCTTTGCCCTGATTTTGAGGTGGGTCAATTTGACCTTATGAGGTATGTCGTTTCGCCATGAGTCGTTTCGCCCGTGGGTCGTTTTGCCCCAATTATATTTTTCTATGGGAGGGACAAATGGGATGGATGGATAAACGGACAGATGGGTAAAATGGGAAACAGGATGGATGGGTAAACAGATGGAGTGATGTGTGGATAGAAAGACAGAGGGAAGAATGGATGTGCGAGTATATGAATGGACGAGATAGACAGATAGATAGATAATGGATGGACGGATGGAATGGTGTGTGGCTAGACGGACAAATGGATGGGTAAAGGTATGTATGGGATGGATGGACAGATGGAAGATAGATAGACAGACAGATAACTGAATGGATGGAATGGTGCGTGGGTAGAGGGACGAACGGGCGGATGAATGTATGGACGGATGGGATGAATGAATGATAGATAGATAAACAGATCTACAGATAGATAGATGGAATGGTGCGTGGGTAGACGGACAAACGGACGGGTGAATGTACGGACGGATGGGATGGATGAATGAATGATTTCTGTGGCAGGAAGCAGCATCGTCTTTCCGGGACTGGTAATTTATTTATTTACTGATTTTTTTTTCCATTTAATTCAAAGATCCTTTCAGCATCACTCTTATCTGCGAGAGAGGTACATGTAAGTTTGTTTATTTATTTATTTCCTTTTTCTTTATTTAATTCAAAGATCATTTCAGCATTACATTTATTGGCGCGACAGTTAAGTTTATTTTTTTTTTTATTTTGTTTTTTTTTAAAAATTTAATTCAAAGAGCATTTTTTCATCTACAAATTGTCATTTTCACAGCCATAAAAACATTATATTGCATAGGCCTGTAAACATAATGTGAGCATGCATCTCTTTCTCAAAAAGGTGGTAGCTCAGTTGCCCAAACCTAATGTAGAAGTCGTCAGTAGGTCCTCCAGCTGCACCAAATGAGGATATTAAAATACAAAGCTCATAAGCAATAGATACTGAATAAACAGGCCAGAGCTATAACCAAATACACAGCGACTCCCCATACCCCCCTCGACCCCTTCATATATCAAAACATACCTTACCTCAATCCCTAGGGCCTGAATAAAAATATACGTGAAATGACCTACAGTACAAGTTTGGTTATATCGTTCGTGCTCCATGATAAAAAATTTTGCTCGTTAGCGCGAAACAAGCGTGGGATGAGCGTGGGAATAAAGATCGATTCACGGTACTTTTGCAGTAGATTTTGATCCAGAAGTTCTCATTCTGTTGACAGAAAACCATGGCACAATAAATAAAATTATACCTTATCTACATGTATGTGTCATCTGGCGCAACCTGAGCCGAGTCTTCCTTATTTTATACCATTTGGCTTATTTGTGATCTCAATGCCTACGCGACAAATACAAAATGTCCGTCGGGAAATTGGGATTCCCCTTCAACTTAATTAATGTCCAGTCGGGGAAGTTTTCACAATCGGGCAATAAAATGTTTTTTTTTTTTTTTTTTTTTTTTGTTAGCGGTTTAGATGAGTTATTGCATATGCGACCAGCATGTACAGCCTGATGTTAATCGGAGTTCCTTGGTGTAATTTGATGGAATTCCAGTCCGATTTTTATTTATTTATTTTTCCATCATTATAGTACAGTCAGCGTGGAGGTTATATCGTCCATTCACAAGCGGATGTGTAAGTTGATCTGAGTCTGAACTAGTCGCAAAAGTCTCAACGTACCAAATGAGTTTTCCCAATCGCAGCACTCAGTGTCCACAAAAATTAGGTCATTCCCTTGTTCTCTTAAAATATTTACCAAAGTTGCAATGATACGCCACCGGGCGACGACACACTATTCTGGGACGTTTGCATTTCCAGTATAGATTACAAAAATACAAGTGGAGATACCCAGAAGATGCAACAGTCAAATTCCCTTGCCCCGCATGAAGAAACCGCGTGCTCGTAACGGTAACGTCACGAGAAATCGTGGCGGATACCGCTTAGAGAAAAACACACTTACATGTATGTTCGTTAAATTATAGAGATTTTTTTTTTGTCAGAACTGCACATGAAACTGGCATGTATTAAAAGTAGAACCTAAGAATTAGGACAGACAGGCCTAGGCAAACTGTAGACACAGATCAGACGCTGCAGAGAAAAGGGGAATGGAACTAGCGAGGGGGGGGGGGGGGGGGGGGGACAGGGAACATGGAAATTTGGGAACACTTATAGGACAAAAGACGTGCGACCAATGAAGACTCAGATCATCTTCCGATGCAAGGGCGGTCAGATTTTGCCGGTTGTGGTGACAAACAGGCATGTAAACTTCAGTTCCTGAAGAGATTACAAATCTCTGGTTAAATACATCACCGTTTCAGTGAAGGTTTAAATGCGTTCTGTGGCGTCTGATCTGGGTCTACACTATTTGCTCAGGCATGTCTGTCCAAATACGTAGAGTAAGTACGGAAATTCGATCAAATCGAACCCTTTCAGAAATCCACCCCTGATTCATAAAAAAAAAAAAAATGTGTTCGACTCGTAAAGTTCATTATCAAGGCATAAGCAATTAGCTCCCTTTAAACAGTAAAACCTAGAATGAGGGCCTTACCCCGCATTTACCAGGGTATAAATAAATATTGGCACTGTTATTCTTTTACATCATCTACATGTATATATTGAGAACATTAGTATTATTAAAATACCCAGAAATTGCAAGTCACAAAGCAACATTCTTTCCCTTGCCCCACATGAAGAAACCTCGTGCTCGCAGCGGTAACGTCATGTGAAATCGTGGCGGGAAACCGCTTCGGGAGAATAACAAACTTAATTTATAGAGCCTTTTCTCATCAGAAATGCATACAAAACTGGCATGTATTAAAAATATAAAGAACCTAAGTATTGGAACAGATAGACCTATGCAAACAGTGCAGACCCAGATTAGACGCTGCAGAGAACAAGAGAATGAAACTGATTTGGGGGAACAGGAATCATGACAATTTGGAAAACACTTTTAGGACAATGAGACCTGTGCGACCAGTGAATACTAAGATCAACCTGCGAATCAGTCTTCGCTGTTTGTATGAGCTTCCTTGGCCTCTGGGCTTTTCAAGACCATCCTCCGAGTGTATGCTTTTCTTAATTAAAGCCAGTAGTGGTGTCTTCAGAAGGTGTCTTTCACAGGTATTCCTGTTTTTTTTTTTATGGGTCTTCCGGTATTTCGGTGGTTTCGATAAGTCATGTGACCGTTGCCTTGTTCCCTAAATATAACTGGGTGTTCCAGTGTCCCACAGAAAACCCTGTGTAGGCCCACTCACTGTTCGAGCACGTAACATGGGCCTCAATAAAGCTCCATATGCAAAATTACCGGATTCTGTGGCTCAGTCTGGTCCGGCCACACAAGTGTCCAGCATGGTCATTTTTACTTAATGTGCCACAGAAAACAAAACGAGCACACAAAAATCACAAAGAGAATCAAAGATCTGCCCCCAATAGACAGATTATGTATTTGTGTTTGGTATTCCTGTAATTACCTTTTCTTGTGCAATAACCCCACGCACTCAATATAAATGATGTACCATGGTAAAAGACCGGGAAATTCTTACTCAGGTGCAGCAACCGCAGGTGTCAATATAAATTTACTTAAAGGGGAGCTTCTGCTACCAAAGAGGCACTGAATCAATAAAACAGCCCATGTGAAAAGGGTGTCTGTCATATAAAAACACACTTTACGCACATAGGGGAGGGGAGGGGAGGGGGGGGGGGAAGAAGCTAATGACAATTCAAATGAGTGAGTGAGTATTTTACGTCCAACTAACAGTTAGGTTATGGAGAGATGGGGGCCTTCGTTTAAAGTCTCATATGAAAGACTGAAGAAGCCTGGGATCGAACTCATGACCCCTGCATGGGTTACAAGGCGAGCAGCTTTACCACTACCTCACCGAGGCCCTCTTTCCTAATATGTAATACTGTTAAATATCTAATAAATGGGTCACAGACATTGCACAATGCCCCGCCACTGCACTAACATCAAGCAAGTGTCCTAACTCTGTTAATAAATTAATGAAGTTTCAAGAAAATATCTTGAATTGTTTTCAAGTTACAGAGCGAACACAAATATATTACAGAAATCACTATGATATTCTCGATGTTCAAAGGGCCATGACTCCAAAAGTAGGCTCACTCGTCAAAGTATATGAAAGAAAAGAAGGGCAGTTGTCAGTTTCTGCTGAAATGATTAACAGCTAAAGTCTGCCTGCCCCGGAAATGTGTGCGGGCTCGACAAGACCGAAATAGTTTTGACTGGGCCGTCTTCGTCGGTACAAGGTTATCATGCCTGAAGTATAACTTACAATGTACGTACAGTCAAACCTGTGTTAGTGGTCACCTCTATTAAGCAGCCAACCTGTATTAAGCAGCCAGAGGAAAGTTGCCCCAAAATTCGTAGACTTATATATTTGAACTGTATTAAGCAGCCACCTGCCTTCAGCAGCCACATTTTAAGCTTCCCATGGGTGGCTGCTTAAGACAGGTTTGACTGTACATTGAATATGAGCCCGCGCCGGACAAAACCTACAATACTACAATGTATGTATGACCAGCAAAGACTCAGGTCAGTCTGTGCATCGACCACTATATAAAGCAAGCTTCTTGGATAGCCCGGAGTCCATAGAAGGTGCATACTGTATGATCATCGAAGAGCCTGATCAGAATGTGCTATTGCAGTCGCACTGTTGATCCCGCTTTGGACAGCCTGGCTATCGAAGGTAAATACGATCAGCGAATGCTCTGATCAGAATGTGCAGTTGCGCAGACTCACCCGAGTATTCACTTGTCGCACAAGACGTTTTGTTACATCCAGAGATAACAGGAGGTACATCTGATTAGCGAAGGCTCTGATCAGACTACTGATGTGCAGGCTCAGAGTGTGCAGGCTGATCTGACACTTCGTTCAAATTTTATTGCTGGTTTTGCCATATACACACTCACGTGCGTATTGTTTGTGCAAACCTTAACGCAGCACTCTGAGTAAAATTTTCAACAGGCATTTTGAAATATTTTTCTCATTCTACAATTTGACATTTCATGCAAATTGTCTCCATTGCATGAAATGTCAAATCCTATTTTCTATTGCATGAAATGTGAAATCTGCGGTTTCCTGGGAAATAAAAAAATAACGAATTTATCGTCTATTGAATTAGCCCAGAGTGGTAATCCAGAAGTTTCGTGTTCGATACCCGGGAGCACCAAGTGTTGTGTCCTTTTGTCCTGTGAGATGAAAATGTGGGGTCCGATTACACAAGGCAGTCCAATCGAACCGGACATTTTCCTCATGATAGTGCAATTAATATATATTTAAAAAAGATAATAATAACAATAATAATAATAATAATAATAATAATAAACTTACCTGAATTAAGCCGCTGCTGCGTATACAAACGTGAAAGCTACACCAAATCCTATGTATGTATGTATATATATTTATATACATACATGCATACTCTATGGTGTTCAGTCAAGCGCTTAGTGATCCCGGTATACAGTTACTGAACAAAATAACTCTCCAGACGCCTAGCATAAAAGCTTATTATGATTCTTATTGTGCTTCTGTGGATGTAATGCTAAGCTTTACATATCGCCATTAAATTTTGTATGAAAGCATTTATGAATGGATATTAGTAAAAAGCACACTTTATATGAATTACTATATTGAATGTTGTATGATATTTGACATGCTAGTGGAAAAATGAAATAAATCATAAAAAAAAAAAAGTGTTGTGTCCTTGAGCAAGACACTTTATCTTCATAACTTAGTATTGGTTTCTACCCAGGAAGACTCTGCCTAGAATGTCCGCAAGGGTATATAATATATATCATTTTAAAGACGCTTCCCCGCCGATGTGCGTCTGTTTTACTCGCTAAATAAATTGAGGTCTTGCTTTTGCATATCAGATGCTGAAGACACAAAATCAGAACACTTTACATGAGAACGAAAGTTCTGAAGAGTACTCTGTTAGCCTTTAAATATAATGTTTTAAAAGTATATACTGTAAGCGAATAACATAACATAATATTTATTTGTACCCTGATAAATACCGGGTGAAGTCCTCACACTGCAGGTTTTACTGTGTTAAGGGAGCTAACTGCAATTGACTAAATGGAGCGGGAGCTAACTGCAATTGCTTTACGAGTCGGGGCCCATGCGAAATGGGATGAAGAGGGGGCATGCTTATTACATAAGCGGTTAACCAGTACACTGACCACCCTTCCGTCAGAAACTTGTAACTGCCAATCTTGAAGCAGTAGAAGGAGCGAATGAGCATAGCAAAATACATGTGTGTTTACAACTAATAAATCGCTACAATCTGTAGGGATCAAATCCGCAATCAGGTCTCGCGTTCCATTCCCGCCGGTGGATAACATTCTTTCCAATAAAGGCAGTGCTAATAGCTTATAGTTCGAAAGGAGGCATATCATATTTGCATGAGAATAAAGGGAAAGAGCATTCCAGGGAGAGAGAGAGTTTGCAAATTTTACAAGATTCTTGTCCATCCATTTTAGGTGTATCCGGCTGAGATTTAGGTATTGCTAGAGAAAAATGGCTATTTAACTGTTTCTTTGCAAATAGTGAAGACCCTGATCAGACGCCGCGTTCTATAATCTAGATATGACTTAAATAATTTATGTTGAAAGAGACATAAGACACCAAATCACCAGCATCATTAAGTGGTGATTTAAATGGACAGCCCTAACCCTGGTCCAGTCATCATGATCAACCGCCGAGGCCTCAATCCGAGAATGTAGATACCTTTCAGCCTGTCCGTTTCTGCCTCCCATGTCAAATGAAATGTATCCATACTCCTTAAGGCCTCCCTTAATCTTTGAAGTGCTCAGCACATTCAGCCAACGGCATTTTCATATTTTTTCTTTATTTTCCAGTACAAATAACAGGGCAAATAAGGCGTGACATTACATATGAACCGTTTGCTGGGCAGACAATTCATATGAAAAGTTCAGTCTTTTTACTGTAAAATACTGAAAACAGATCGGCATCTGCTCTAAACTTTTCAGCAGTGCTCCAGGGGTTCAAGCAGTTTTCTTGGCAGCAGCAGCACGTGCTAACCTTGAAAATAATGAGTGAAAGGCGGGAATTTCCGACTTAGAAAGAGAGGCATGAAACAATAAGATGGTTTGAAAAGGGACATTTCTGCTGCTAAAGTGACATGGGAAAAATGAGCCAGCCTGAATATAGAATTTGTCAGGTTTAGGGGAAAATGTGATTGTCGGCATCTGTACGTTCTGTTAAGATTCTTTAGGGACCGTGTAGAATACGTAAGACGAACAACGAAGACCCTGACCAGATTGTGCAGATTGTTTTGGGGCTTGCTGTTGGGAAGAATAAAATTACAACTAAAACACGACAAAATCACACATTAATTTGTAGTTTATTTGTGTTCTGAATGAAACATAATAAGTCAATTATAAATTACTATTCTAGTTTGTTGTACATGTATGTTAGGAGAAATGTGCAAACACTTTTTTATATTCAAAATTTTACGTTCAGATAACACGAGCATTTTATACCTGAGCTTGCAGAAGGTGAGCCTGGATTAGAGTGGAAGCTAGCGCGAGCATTATCGTTTCCACGCTACATGATATCCCAGCACGAGCTGAGCGCGGATTTAGCGTGGGATAAGCGCGGGAATAGCGTGGGATTTAATCTTTTTCGCGATCGCGCATGAGAGTGAACGATATAACCATCGTGATATCTGTACTGTACCAAACTGGGGTGAAACTACCCACGGGCAAAATGACCCACAGGCGAAATAACCCATTACCATTAGTAAGACTGGATCAAAACTGTGTCATAAAATACAAACAAAAAAACAACAAAACTTCTAGATTACTTACCATTGGCATTAATATAAACTGTGAAAACATCCCTGTCAATGGTGCTATTGGTTTTTTCAGAACCTCTTTCACCACACTAAGCTCGGTCTTGCAGCCCATTGCAACATTTGCAAGACAAACGAGAATAATAACCATGCCTGTAAAGGAATGACTTAGTGCACCTTCATTCCTTCCAACAGCAATTTCATATTTTTCTGGAAGTTCATACCAGTCGAACTGATCTTCAGCTTCTGTTTCACCAGAATGAACATCATAATCTTTCTCAGCTTTACCATTCTTTGTGTTCTCGCTAACTGAAATCTTGATGAATGTCCTTCCCAAGAATTTACCCATGACCTTCACACTGAAATTGGAATTTCCACTCGAAATTTGGAACGTTCCATTTTCAACTTCTGCTACCTTGTTATGAGTGGTTTTCACATTCACGCCAAGAGTTTCGGAACCTCGGTTCTGCACACCAAATTGAAGACGTTTTGCTTCTCCCTCATGCACAAGATATGGAAACTCATCCTGTGGAACGATGTCAACAATTCGGTTTCGCACAGTTTTATTGCCCTCTACAAGTCCCCACAAAGCGACAACACAATTAAAGGCAAATAGAATAAGAATTTTCACTGGACAAGCCATCCTCGTTTGACAGAAAGTTACTAGTGTATAATGAAAAACCAAAACATAAAATTTTAATAATCTGGTCAACTGCCAGTCCTGTTCTTTTATAACAGGAAGTGTGGTTTTCAGCTTAGGAGCGAACTGGGTACCAGTAAAATGTAGCTGGACAAATACTTTAAACGAATGAAAAGGAACGTTTACGATATGGCTTGCATTCAGAATCAGAATCAGAATATTTTACTAGTGATAAATCAATAGACATTCATTCACCAGGGCCAACGATTGTAATGACTAGTCTCTATATCTGACAAGTGATGTGAATCTAGCAACAGGATCCTCAGAACTTTCAGCAGAGGAGATTATAGACGCAGGGAGCGCATTCCAATCCCTAATAGTGTCTGGGAAGAAACTGTACTTATAAATGTCAGTTCTAGCATATGGCACTTGGAATGCCAATGGATGATGATTCCTACCGTGCCTGTTTGGGGGTTGAAGGTCGTCACAAGGTATACTCGCTCTACCTTTCAGATCTTTGAATAGCAATATGAGTTTACTACATGTACCTTTGCGTCTCTTGTGAAGAGACTCCCACCCTAACTGTTCGAGAATGCTAGTCATACTTCCAGTTTCAAAGTTGTAGTTTCCAGTTACAAACCTAGCCGCACGATTCTGAACCTTTTCTAATTCTTCCTGGACTACTATTCCATGTGGGTCCCAGGATTGGTTGCACCAACCCCTTGTATGACGTTTCCTTAACATCTTTCTTTCTTTCTTCCGATACTGTGTTCGGTCAATTCTGACCATGATAACAGGGTTGGAGTGTGGCACATAAGTTTAAAAAAAAAAAAAAAAAAAAAATTGTATTGTGACATAGCCACCAGCAGATTAAAACTATTTACATGAAGTCGTTAGGGGAAGGAATCCATACATATCTTCTGCCCAACCCTAGGATATTATATTTTGGCCTTGAACCCATCAACTGTCTCAGCAGAGGCAGCTTCGGTTGTAAGGCCATTCCAAGTTGCAATTGTCCTGGGGGAAAAAAAAAGAGTTCTTCAGACCATCCATGTATGCATTAGGACGGTGATACTGAAAGGGGTGGGACCTAATTCTCCTGCTCTCCCCACCGGCTACAGACAGGATAGCCTTGGGGGCATGACGATAATTTACGTCTTAAGAAACCAAGAGTTCTGTTTGCTATTGTGCAAACATTGTTGACATGAGTATTCCATTTCAGATCTTTAGAAATTGCCACACCTAGGTTTTTACATTTTACACCTAGGTTATCCACATTTTCGAGGACTGTTCCTTCTAAGGAGTAAACCGCTTCCTGGTAAGCTCCATAATGTTACATTTCACGGGCTGAAATCTCATACCCCATTTCCTGGCCCATTTACCCAGTTGATCAATTTCCTTTTGGAGTTTCGCTGTGTCTTCAGTGCTATCAATCTGACGATAGCAGACAGTCACCAGTGAACAAACGAATCTCAGATTCTATTCCAACCCTGATGTCATTTATATACAAGGGAAACAACAGCGGACCAAGAACAGTGCCCTGCGGTACACCAAAAAAAAACAGGTGCCCATTGAGATTTTGCACCAATGACTAAAAAAAAAAAACCCTTTGTTGCCTATTGCACAGAAATGAATCAATCCATACTAAAGTTTTTCCACTTATGATATATCCATGGAGTTTGCATTTCAGAAGTTCATGAGGAGGAGTATCAAAGGCCTTCTCGAAGTCCAATATGAATGTATCTAATTGACATCCTGCATCCAAAATTTTGGCCCAATCATTTAATCTGACCATTGAACTCCTCAGCCTGCTCAATTTCATACTCAGCCAAACAATTACCATTCTCCTTTTGAGAGAAGGGATACCCTGATTTTCTTTCCTTTGACTGTTGGTATACCAACAGACGTCTTTGGGGTTAACCTTAATGTCACCATCCAATTCGTTAACATCAGCTTTGATTTGCTGCCTCAGTTCCTGAAACTTAGAGTTTACTACTGCCAGTCCTTTTTGCCTTTGCATGAGTTTTATTCTTTTTTTGAATATTCCTTCTAATCTCTGATGTAATCCAAGAGACGGAAGCTACTGATCTACTTGTCTTAGAGGGAATATACTTATCTACAGCCTCCTGTACTGATGTCATAACTTGTAGAATTCATTTATGTTCTTCAAATGATTCAATCATGTTTGATGATTATGACTTTTCATCAGAATCAGAATCAATATTTTACTGGTGATGTCTAATGACATCCATTCACCAGGACCTGTGATATGGGAAGTTAATTCCTACTCTCACCAGCCACACCATCCTCTGCACCTTCAACAGAGGTAATAATCGAATCTGGAAGGGCATTCCAATCTCTGATTGTTTGAGGGAAGAATGAGCCTTGTAAATGTCAGTTCTTGCAGCGGGGGTCTGAAAAGTCAATGCATGAGTGGTGATTTCTACTGCGCCTAATTGTGGGAATAAGATCATCTGTTGGAATGCTGACAGTACCCTTTAGACCATTGGGCAAAAGAATCAGCCTACTTTCTCTCCTTGTTTTTCTTGAGAGACTCCCATTTTAGTTTTTTCCAGTACTCCAGTCATACTCCCAGTTTCAAAGCAGTAATTGCTAGTAACAAACCTAGCAGCCCTATTCTGAACTTTTTCGATTTCTTGTTGAAGAACCACGCCTTTGGGATCCCAAACACAGCTGCTATATTCCAAAATCGGGCAAACATGTCCCTTGTATGCTGCCTCTTTTACATCTTGAGGACACTGATAAAGATTTCGTCTCAGGAAACCAAGAGTTCTATTTGCCTTAGTATATGTTACTGATATGTGTATTCCATCTCAATTAAGTCATGTGTGATTGTTACTCCTAGGTATTTAATGGAATCCACATTTTCGAGGACCCTATACCCTCTAAAGTGTAAGAAGCCTCAATCTTATTTGAGGCTTTTCCTAGTTACATGTATCTGCGTTATACTGCATTTGACTGGCTGAAATATCATACCCCATTTTCTGGCCCAACACCCTAATCTATCTATATCATTCTGAAGTTTCAATGAGTCGCCTCTGTCTTTGATTTCACGATAGCAAACACAGTTATTTGTGAAAAGTCTTATTTCTGAGTTTATGTCTGTGGAAATATCAATAATGGGCCAAGAACGGGTTCCTTGTGGGACACCTGACAAAACTGGAGTCCATTCCGAAGTTTCACCGTTTACAACAGCTTGTTGTGTTCTATAGCAAAGAAAGGAATCTATCCACCTGAGTGTCTTTCCGCCAATGCAATAGCCAAAACATTTGCTTTTAAGAAGTTCATGAGGCGGGGTGTCAAAAGCAGAATAAATGTGTCAACCTGTCCATCTTTGTCCAAGATTTTAACCCAGTCATATATGACAGTGGTCAACTGAGTTTCACAACTGTGCCTTTTTCTAAATGCATGTTGCCTGTCGGACAAGAGCTGATATTCATCCAAGTGAGCCATGATATTTGAGCATACTATATATTCAAGTAACTTACATGGCACGCATATCAGGGGCACGGGGCGATAATTACAAGCAAGAGCCCTATCCCCTTTCTTAAAGAGGAAACAAATGTTTGCAAGAAGCCATTCTTTGGAGATTTCACTCGTATCAAGAGACTGTTGGAACAAATGTGCAGATACTGGACCTACTTTATTTGCTAGCACCTTTAGAACTCTAGGGTGAAGCTAATAAGGTCCTGACTTTTGAGGGATTCAATAAACTTCAAAATGACTTTGAGTAACTTAATCACTCCTTCTGAAGACACCACAATACTATCTATGAAAAGGGCCGACCTTCTGGTTAACAGAACCTCATTGTCCTCAGTTTTATTATCATTGAATTTATCCCAATTAGTTCCTCTACCATTTCAGTCTTAATTCTGCAAACATTTCCTCTCCTCTTTTTAAGGGGTGGAATACCTTGCCTCTCTCTCTTTTTCGACTATTTATGCATCTGTAGAAATAACTTTGGTATGAACTGAACCGTGATCCGCTAACGAACAATGCTGCTGTGTAAATGTTATTTGAACTCTATTTTTTTTTATCTGAATGTTATTATTAATTTTGTTACGTATATCAAAAGATGAAAATAAAATAAAACATAATTGAAATGCTGGTTTATTTATTTGTAATTTGGTGTTGCATCAGAATTAATGGTGAGGTTTCGTGCGAATAAAACTGGTTTAAGCCCCCACCCATGCCCCACCCCAATGTTTTACTTTTTCATACTGATCGTTCCTTCTTAGTTTGGTGAACAGATATTTCGACAATCATTCGCCATTCCTATGGGAACTAATTGTGCTCGATTGCTTGCCGACTTCTTTTTTTCACTCGTGTGATGCAGTTTATGAAGGGTCTCCTGAAAGCAGGCAAACACGCCTTGTCCAACAATTCCGTTTCACCTACAGATACATTGATGATGTATTACCTCTGAATAATTTAAAGTTTTCAGAGTGCCGCGATTTCGTCTACCCACGTGAACATGAAATTCAAGAAACAACTGAGACGATAACCTTTTCCTCATACATTGTACTTAGATTTCTACCTTTATGTTGGTCAAGGAAACCTCACTATTAGGCTTTACGACAAACGGGGTGACTTCAACTTTCCCTTAGTTAATTTTTTGTTTCTGGGCTGCAATAATCCTTCTGCCCAAGCTTACGCTATTTAAGTTTCACAGTTAATCAGTTATGCTAGAGCCTGCTCAGGGTATGAAGACTTTACTGAACGAAAAAAAAACTTCTCATTACAAGACTGTTGACTCAGGGATATCAAAGAACTAGACTGGTGTCAACACTGAAGAAGTTCTATGGGAGGCATCATGACTTTGTCAGCCCCTACAATATGTCGCCAAGTCATAAACTCGTTTACGCTTCCCCCCTCCCCCTCTCCCGCACACAGAGTACCCCCGCACCTCCCACCCCCACTAAAAAAATGAAATAAATCAGGATCATTCCAAGATCAAAGATCATACCCCTCTTGGGGTCTGGGAAGGGCTGCGGTTTGTGATTGTGGCATTCCCTGGACTTTTCTCTTACCTTTTTTTTTAGCTCACCTGAGCCTAAGGCTCAAGGTGAGCTATTGTGATCACTCACCGTCCGTCGTCGTCGTCGTCGGCGTCGTCGTCGTCGTCGTCGTCGTCCGTCCACAATCTTTAAACAACATCTCCTCCTAAACTACTGGTTGGAATTTGACCAAACTTCACAGGGATGATCCTTGGTTGGTCCTCTTTCAAAGTTATTCAAATGGTTCCGGTCCATTGTATATCTAGGTCACAGGAGCTAAAAATAGATTTTTTAACTAAAAACTTAAAAAATCTTCTTGTCAGAAACCACTGGACCGATTTCAATATAATTTTGCAAAAATGTTCGTTTGGTAATCCTCTACAAAGATTGTTCAAGCCATTTGGATTCGTCAAAAAACATGGCCGCCAGGGGGCGGGGCTTATTTTCCCTATATATCCATATAGAAAACTTTAAAAATCTTCTTGTCAGAAACCACTGGACCGATTTCGATATAATTTTGCAGAAATGTTTCTTTGGTGATCCTCTACCAAGATTGTTCAAGCCATTTGAATTCGTCAAAAAACATGGCCACTAGGGGGCGGGGCTTATTTTCACTATATAATCTATATAGAACACTTTAAAAATCTTCTTGTCAGAAACCACTGGACCGATTGCGATATAATTTGGGAGAAATGTTCCTTTGGTGATCCTCTACCAAGATTATTCAAGCCATTTGGATTCGTCAAAAAACATGGCCGCCTTGGGGCGGGGCTTATTTTCCCTATATATATATATATCAATATAGAAAACTTTAAAAATCTTCTTGTCAGAAACCACTGGACTGATTTGCATATAATTTTGCAAAAATGTTCCTTTGGTGAGCCTCTACTTAGATTGCTCAAGCATTTCGATTCGTCAAAAAACATGGCCGCCAGGGGGCTTATTTTCCCTATATATCCATATAGAAAACTTAAAAAATCATCTTGTCAGAAACTATTGAACCAATTGCAATACAATTTGGCAGAAATGTTCCTTTGGTAATCCTGTACAAAGATTGTTCAAGCTATCTGGATTCGTCAAAAATCATGGCCGCCAGGGGGCGGGGCTTATTTTCCCTAAATATCGATATAGAAAACTTTAGAAATCTTCTTGTCAGAAACCACTGGACTGATTTCCATATAATTTTGCAGGAATGTTCCCTTGGTGATTCTCTACCAAGATTGTTCGAGCCATTTGGTTTCGTCAAGAAACATGGCTGCCAGGGGGCGGGGCTTATTTTCCCTATATATCTTTATAGAAAACTTAAAAAAATCTTCTTGTCAGAAACTACTGGACCAATTGCAATATAATTTGGCAGAAATGTTCCTTTGGTGATCCACTACCAAGATTTTTCAAGCCATTTGGTTTCGTCAAAAAACATGGCCGCCAGGAGGCGGGGCTTATTTTCTCTATATAATCTGTATAGAAAACTTTAAAAATCTTCTTGTCAGAAACCACTGGACCTATTTCATTATAACTTGGCAAAAATGTTTCCTTGTTGACCCTCTAACATGATTGTTCAAGTAATCGTGATTCTTCAAAAAAACATGGTCGCTGGGGGTAGGGGCTTATTTTCCCTATATATCTATATAGAAAACTTTAAAAAATCTTCTTGTCAGAAACAAATGGACTGATTTTTTATATAACTTGGCAGGAATGTTTCTTTGGTCACCCTCTACCAAGGTTGTTCAAGCCGTCATGATTCGTCAAAAAAAATGGCTGCAAGGGTGTGGGGCTTATTTTCCCTATATATCTATTTAGAAAACTTGAAACTACTGGACCAATTGCAATATAATTTGGCAGAAATGTTCCTTTGGGATCCACTACCAAGATTTTTCAAGCCATTTGGTTTCGTCAAAAAACATGGCCGCCAGGAGGCGGGGCTTATTTTCTCTATATAATCTGTATAGAAAACTTTAAAAATCTTCTTGTCAGAAACCACTGGACTGATTTCAGTATAACTTGGTAGAAATGTTTCCTTGGTGACCCTTTATTAAGATTGTTCAAGCCGTCATGATTTGTCAAAAAACATGGCTGCTAGGGGGCGGGGCTTATTTTCCCTGTATTTCTATATAGAAAACATGAAAAAATCTTCTTGTCAGAAACCACTGGACAAATTTCAATATAACTTGGCAGACATGTTTCCTTGGTGACCCTTTACCAAGATTGTTCAAGCTGTCATGATTTGTCAAAAAATATGGCTGCTAGGGGTGGGGCTTATTTCCCCTATATATCTATATAGAAAACTTTAATGATCTTCTTGTCAGAAACCACTGGACTGATTTAAATATAACATTGCAGGAATATGTCTTATGTAACCCTCTATCAATATTGTTCAAGCCGTCATGATTCGTCAAAAAACATGGCTCCCAGTGGGTGGGGCTTATTTTCCCTATATAGCTATATAGAAAACTTTAAAAATTTTCTTGTCAGAAACCACTGGACCGATTTCAATATAACTTGGCAAAAATATTTCCTTGGTGACCCTCTACCAAGATTTTTCAAGGAATCGTAATTTGTCAAAAAAAAAAAACTTGGCTGCTAGCGGGTGGGGCTTATTTTCCCTATATATCTATTTAGAAAACTTTAATAAACTTCTTGTCAGAAAACACTGGACCGATTTCAATATAACCTGGCAGGAATGTTTCTTTGGTGACCCTCTAACAAGGTTGTTCAAGCTGTCATGATTCGTCAAAAACATGGCCGCTAGGGGGCGGGGCTTATTTTCCCTATATATCTATATAAAAAACTTTAAAAATCTTCTCGTAAGAAACCTTTGGACCGAGTTCAATGTAATTTGACAGGAATGTTGCTTTGGTGACCTTCTACCAAGATTGTTCAAGCCTTCATGATACGTCAAAAAACATTGCCCCCAGTGGGGGGCCGGGCTTATTTCCCATATATATCTGTATAGAAAACTTTGAAATTCTTCTTGTCAAATACCCCCACACCGATTTCAATGTTGCTTTGGTGACCCTCTACCAAGAATGTTCAAGCAATCCAGATTTGTCAAAAAACATGGCTGCTAGTGGGTGGGGCTTATTTTCCCTATATAATCTAGATAGAAAACTTTGAAAATCTTCTTGTCAGAAACCACTGAACCGATTTCAATTCAACTTGGCAGGAATGTTCCTTTGGTGACCCTCTACCAAGTTTGTTCAAGCTGTCATTTGTAAAAAAAATGGCCGTTAGTGGGTAGGGCTTTATAGCTGTATAAAACACTTTAAAAATCTTTTTGTCAGAAACCACTGACAATTTCATTATAACTTGGCAGAAATGTTCCTTTGGTGACCCTTTTTCAAGATTTAGTTCAAGTTGTCATGATGCATTAAAAAGAAAAAAAAAACATGGGGGTGGGGGTGGTGGGGTGGGTGCAGGGCTATAAAATTCAGAGCAGTGAACTTGGCTGAAACTTCAACAGTAAGTATGCAAATCTGTTTGCTCATTTGAGCGATATAGGACCATCATGGTCCTCTTGTTTTAGATCATTGATTTGTGATGTGGTAGTATAATCCAAAAGTTATTATCAAACAGATAGCAAACAGATCATTTTTGGAAGAAAGGGCGTTTCCATGACCGCAATCTGTAAATGATTTAAATGTGAGTCTTTTCTGTTGCCCGATGGTTTATTCTACTGACCGTTCTAAAGCGGTGGTCCTGGTGTTAGTCTTACTCTTTGTTGCTTTGAGGTTTATTCTACGAGGCGATTTGTTTTATGTATTGCCTTGTATTATTTTGTTCTTGTGTTGTTGTTTTTTTCAGTCCTTTTAGCATTGCGATTACCTCACTTGGGGAAGAGAGGGCTAATCTTAGTGCTTTTCGTACGTTTGTTCGATTTGCGCTTGTTTGGTTGTGTCTGTTTCCTCTTCCTCTTGGTGTCTGGGAAGGGTTGCGGTTTGTGGCTAGCTGTAAAAGTGTTTTAACCCCCCCCCCCCCCCCGGTGGTTTACTCTACTGACCGTTCTAAGGCGGTGGTCCCGGTGTTAGTCTTACTCTTTGTTGCTTTGTGGTTTACGAGGCGATTTGTTTTATGTCCTACCATGTGTCATTTTGTTCTTGTGTTTTTCAGTCCTTTTAGTATTACCTCGCTTGGGGAAGAGAGAGCTAATCTTAGTGCTTTTCGTACGTTTGTTTGATTTGTGCTTGTTTGGATTTGTCGGTTTCCTCTTCCTCTTGGTGTCTGGGAAGGGCTGCGGTTTGTGATTGTGGCACTCCCTGGACTTTTTTCTTACCTTTTTTGTGATTGTGGCATCCCTGGGATTTTCTCTTACCTTTTTTTTTTTATTATGTGACCCCTTTGTGATTTCACAACTCTGTATTTATTTTCCTTCCAAAAGTGGCCTTTATGTTATCCATTAACTCTTAGAAGAATTAAGACAGGCTCTTAAACTGATGAAAATGATCCAAGCATGTTTGTTTAAAACAATTCGTTTGAACTTTAAAAATGGTCACGTGATATCTGGAAGTGATTCATTGCAAATGATGTTTTTTAGGTCGTTTGTATAGAAAATAGAAAGGAAGGCAATGATCAGGAATCGATAAATTATCCCACACCTCCCATCAGAGACATCAAATGGAAAGAAACACAACCAAGAAATAAATGGACCCAAATGGAAACATTAGCAGAAAGCCAAACGGACAGTTACTTTCCCACAAAGTGGCCAAATGGCTATCCAAAGCAAAAAGATGTAAGCGACACACACATTCAAAGACGAACTATAACAAAAATAAACCATGACAGAAGAACCGCCTTGGAACGGTCAGTGAAAAGTATTTCACTGGGGGGCTTAAATCGATTTTACATGACCACAATCCTCGCCCTTACTTCTGCCGCGGTTTAGACACATAATTTGTTCAGTCCGCATGAAGGCTTCCTAACTCATCAGTGCTACATCTCCGAGAACACAAAAATCAACAAATTACAGAGATGAACCAACGATGAGGACTCGACAGCACGAAACAACTGAAATACTAGAGCAAAACAAAACCAACAGTAAGACTCTGGTGGGCCCGACCAAAGATAGAACATCAAGTACCAACCAACATTACCCAAAATTAAATTTCAAGTAAGCCCTTTACGCTGGAACCATTATAAAATCTGAGGCCTAACCCGCCGGCGTGCATTTAAAGAGGGAAGCAAAGTTATTAACCGTGATTGGGTCAACAACCATGCATGCAGTCTGTCGTATAACATTTATGCTGTACCCAATCTTTTTATATCGAAGAATGATTTTACGAAATTGGGTACTGAAGCCATTGCAAGCATATATTTTTCTGAATTTATATACTAAGTCACCATAAAGAAACCCACCAGAATTTCGCATAACCAAGGAGTTTGAGGTTTAGATTGGAGTTTGAAATGTCCATAGCCTGAATGAGCAGTTAGAGAACAGACAAGACAGTCCTGTTTATTTTTAGTATGTGTTTTTGTTGGAGCTCAATGAAATGTGCGGATTGTAAGAGTTTAAAGAATAAAACTTGTTAAATTGTTTGATTTAGGAGCACAGGAAAGCAATTCTGGCAAAGCTAAGAAAGCACAGAGCATAAAAACATAACATATAGCTTCATGAAATGTAAATAAGAGAACTCAGGAACTGATACAATCTACATCAAGCCCACAACTACAAAGGAAAAGACAGATAAATACAATAAAGGAGTCACAAAATGAACAGATGGCAAGCAGAGTTGGCAACTCTTTCCCCAAAAAGGTGGGAACTCTACCAAAAACAGGTAAGAGAAAAGTCGAGAGAGTGCCACAATCACAAACCCTTCCCAGACACCAAGAGGAATAGGAAACCGACAAAACCAAAACATAACTGAACCAACTTACATAACTGTTAAAAGAAAAACATTAGAAATTAGAACACTACATATCAATTAACAAAAGGTACCACAATGAAAAGAACGGTCATTAATGAATTACTGGGAGGGTGGGGGCTCATGCTAGATTTACGGGATCCCAACCCTCGCCACAGCTTCCATACGGGTAGCGGTAAAAAATTTGTTCGGTCCGTGCGGATTTGGTTTGTCCCTCCGTGGTTCAACTATTGGTTTTTATTTACTCTAGCATACAGTAGAATTAGCCATGAGTACTCGTCTTTGTTTATTATAGTGATTAATTTGATTTTTATGTTTTCGCTTTGATGCATTGACTGAGTTGGGAGCCTTTATGCGAACCGAATTTTAAGTATTTCTGTATTAAGAGTAGCATCGGGACCCAGAGTGAAGTTGGCTAGCTGTAAACCCCTCGGTGGTTTACTCTACTGATCGTTCTAAGGTCCCGGTGGTCCCGGTGTTAGTCTTACTCTTTGTTGCTTTGTGGTTTATTCTACGAGGCGATTTTTTTATGTCTTACCTTGTGTCATTTTGTTCTTGTGTTTTCAGTCCTTTTAGCATTGCGATTACCTCGCTTGGGGAAGAGAGAGCTAATCTTAGTGCTTTTCTTACGTTTGTTCGATTTGTGCTTGTTTGGATTTGTCGGTTTCCTCTTCCTCTTGGTGTCTGGGAAGGGCTACGGTTTGTGATTGTGGCACTCCCTGGACTTTGTCTTAGCTTTTTTTCTAATTCTTCCTTGAATCATTACGGGCAACAGATAAAGCCTATGATGAAGCAAAGATGAGGACTCAACAGAAACAACGTGTTGAGACTTTTGAGATCCCTGGGTTGTTAAACAACACCACTGGAATACTGGAGCAAAAACAAAAAAACAGAACAAAAAAAAAAAAAAAAAAAAAAAAAAAAAAAAAAGAACAACAACAACTCTTGAACCCTGGTAGCTCGATGGAAGCATAATTTTGTTCGCCTTCATTTATGTCTCTGTCGCATAACAGCATCATCGTCTTCATTGCCTGGAGACAAATACTATCTGTAATATATACTATCTGTATATTTAATGAATTTAATCAGTTTCTGATATCCAAAATATTTTGAAAATTCGATCAGGATGTAGATCTTGAAATTTGAACAGTGCATGAATTCTAGCAATATCAGTTGGGGCATTCATAACCTTATAGTTTTATTGGGTATTTTATTGCTATCCCTGTGACATTGTCTTCGTGGTCCTGGTGTTGTTCTTACTCTTTGTAGCTTTGTGGTTCCCGCATTGCTTACTGTCTTTTTTTTTCTATATGTGTTGTGGTGCTAGCATTGTGCTGACCCTCTTCAATAGCTGCCCACTTTGCTTTCTGGTTTACTAGTTGTGTTGTGATGCTAGCATTTTGGTCACCTTCAACAGCTGCCCATTTTGCTTTCTGTTTTACTAGTTGTGATTAAGAGTGGCATCGGGATCCAGGATGAAGTCTGTTGCTTTGTAGTTTGTTCTACGAGGCAAGTCTTGCCTTGTGTTATTTTTTTCTTGTGTTTTTCAGTCCTTTTAGCATTGCGATTACCTCGCCTGGGGAAGAGAGAGCCAATCTTAGTGCTTTTCCCACGTTTGTTCGATTTGCTCTTGTTTGGTTTTTGTTTCCTCTTTCTCTTGGTGTCTGAGATGGGCTGCGGCTTGTGATTGTGACACTCATGCACTTGACTTTTTTTCATACATTTTTTTTGACCTAGCAAAACGGGAAATGATCTTGTGATAATTTCTTTAATTATCTGAAAGTAATTTCTTTAAGTGATCTTGATGTATTTTATTTGTTATACACAATTATTATATTACCTAAAATAGACTGCCTTTCATTGGTTGAGAGCTGTTTTCAGTCCAGTGAATATATCTGATGCTCACCCGCTTGCCCGCCCCTCCCAGTGAATGTCAAATTTTAGTTACGTGACTAATAGTGACTCCGATGTCTACGCATGTTTTTTTTTTTTTTTTTTTTTTTTTTTTTTTTATATTAATGGGGTCTGGCGTTGACCGTTATTGTCACAGTTATCAAGGGAAAAGACAAACTATATAATAACAATTATTGATTATTTAAGTACTGGATATGACGTTGATAGCCAACATGAATGTCGATATTTACCTCGGTTATCGCCTCGGTCAATACTGGTATTCTCTAGTATAAAAATTTATATCACGTCATATCCAATACCTAAATAGTCAATAATTGTAATATTTTATTACGCAACAATGAATTTATATTAGTGATTGCAGAGTGATTTTGTTTATATGTGATCTAAAGGTCACCTATTTAGGCACAAAACTACATGTATTTATTGTAGTGCAGCATATATACGTTAACATAATGGCTGCGTCCATCGTGGTATACTTGCATTTTGGGGAATAAAACAACAAAACCTCTTACAATGCAAAGAAAACCTAAATAAAATTAAGATGCATTTTCAAATGATATTTGAAGCTTTTACATTCGGAAGTGGCTAGAGACCCGATCCCCTTTTTTCAGCCTCAGAGGTGCTCGTGAGGATAGAATCATTGGCGTACCAAAGATAATTGATCATTTATAGCGTGGGGCCAGCTAATCGTATGAAATAAAATGTCAACGCTCTGAACAGCAGCAGTATAAATATTGATTTGCACTGTTCGCGTTTTAGTCCAAACCATTTCATTTACATACATGTGCAACTGCAACCCTTTGGGGCGAAAGTAGATAGAGAATTGTTTCTTACATCAGTATGTACTATTTACAGTTACGATGTCGCATCTTATCACTCATTCTCAATAAAGCGATGTTCTTTGATTTCAAGACAACAAAAATATCAACTTTGCTTTATCCCAAATATATGTGTCTGAAAGGTAAATGGTCAAATCGTACCCGAGTCAGCTCGTAACTTAGTCAACTCGTACCTATTTTTGGTCAATTCGTACCCGTTGTCTGGTCAACTCGTAGTTTGGTCGACTTGTACCCAGTTTGGTTAACTCGTACCTATTGTGCTTTCGACATCTTTCAGAAAGTTGTTTTGTCGGTATGAAGCCCACAGGCCGGAACCCCGAGACCCATGTGAGACCAAAATTTCCATCCTGGGTGACAAGACTACTATGTTTTTAACTTTGTTCAGTTTGGGTTTATACTATGAGGTATTAAATAGATATTATCCAAGAGGAAGGAAATTTAGATCAGACTTGTAGTTATTTTTTACTCAGATTTGGTTGGGTATGAAACCCACAGACCGGAACCCCGAGACCCGGCACCGTGACCAAACTTTCTATCCTGGATTGTAAGACTAATATGTTTTTAACTTTGTTCATTTTGGTTTGTATTATGAGGTATTAAATATACGTTATCCAACAAAAAGGAAATTTAGATCGGACTTGTACTTATTTTTTTAAACTCAGATTTATTGTTTCAAGGGGCATGAAACCCACAAACCATCCATTCTCCGTTTTTTTGAAGTTTTTTTCCTATAATCTTCGATAAACAATCAATTTCTTTGTTACACATGTCTTTCAAATACTGAAATAAATTATATATGGCTAGCTGAAGCTATAACAGAAACGTTAAAGTGTTTGGGGTGAGCTATTGTGATCACCCTCAGTCGGTCGTCTTCCATCAACAATTTGTTAACACTCTAGAGGTCACAGTTTTTACCCAATCTTCATGAAACTTGCTCAGAATTTTGCCCCTATGAAATCTAGATAAAGTTAGAAACTGGGTCACTTGGGGTAAAAAAACTAGGTCACCAGGTCAAATCAAAGGTAAATATTGTTAACACTCTAGAGGTCCCATTTTTCAAGCAATCATCATGAATCTTGCTCAAAATGTTTGTCTTGGTGATTTCTAGATAAGCTTCAAAACTGGGTCACATGGGGTCAAAAACTAGGTTACCTGACCAAATCAAAGGAAAACCTTGTTAACACTCTAGCGGTCACATTTTTGCAGCAATCATCATGAATCTTGCGCAAAATAAAATTTGTCTCGATTTCTAGGTCCAGTTCGAAACTGGGTTATATGGGGTCAATAACTAGGTCACCTGGCCAAATCAGCGGAAAATCATGTTAACACACTAGTGGTCACATTTTTGAAGCAATCATCATGAATCTTGCTCAAAATGTTTTTCTTAATGATTTCTAGGTCAAGTTTGAAACTGGGTCAGTTGGGGTAGAAAACTAGGTCACCAGGCCAAATCAAATGGAAACCTTGTTAACATTCTAGAGGTCACATTTTTGAAGCAATCATCATGAATCTTGCCCAAAATGTTTGTCTTGATGATTTCTATGTCAAGTTTGAAACTGGGTCACTTGGGATAAAAAACTAGGTCACCAGGCCAAATCAGCCGAAAACCTTGTTAACACTTGCGGTCACATTTTTGAAGCAGTCATCATGAATCTTGCTCAAAATGTTTGTCTTGATGATTTCTAGATCGTTTGAAACTGGGTCACTTGAGGTCAAAAGCTAGGTCACCAGGCCGAATCAAAGGAAATCCGTGTTAACACTCTAGCAGTCACATTTTTGAAGCAATCATTATGATTCTTGCCCAAAGTGTTTGTCTTGATGATTTTTAGGTCATGTTCAAAACTGGGTCAATTGGGGTCAAAAACTAGGTCAACGGGCCAAATCAGCCAAAAATTTGTTAACACTCTAGCAATCACATTTTTGAAGCAGTCATCATGAATCTTGCTTAAAATGTTTGTCTTGATGATTTCTAGGTCCAGTTCAAAACTGGGTCAGGTGGGGTAAAAAACTAGGTCACCTATAAAGTTCAGGAAAATAAGTGAAAAAAAGCGTTTCGGGTGACTTGTAGATCTAAAATAGCTTAAATTGTTTGGATCAGAAATCCAAGATGGCCATCATGGCGGCCAACTTGAAACTCTTTTTTTTGCTTATTTTCCTGAACCAAAGGGCCAGTTGATTTGAAAATTGGTAGGAAGGATTGGGATGACTTGTAGATATAAAAATAGCTAAAATTGTTCCGATCGGAAATCCAAGATGGCTGCCATGTTGAAAATCTATTTTTCCCTTCTTCTTCTGAACTGAAAGGCCAATTGAGTCAAAACTTGGTAGGAAGCATCGGGGTGTCTTGTAGATAAAATATATCTCAAATTGTTGCGATAGGAAATCCCAAATTGCGGCTATGACGGCCATCTTGAAAATCTGTTTTGAACTTTTTCTCCTGAACTGAAAGGGCAACTGACTCCAAAGTTCAAGGGAAGTATCGAGGTGACTTGTAGATCAACAGTAGCTAAAATCATTCTGATTGGAAATCCAAGATGGCTGCCATCTTGTTTATGTTTATTAAATTTTCCTGCCACTGTGCTGTTTACATACATGTATAAAACCATGATTCTTCAGAAACCACTTAGCCAATTGCCTCCAAATTTCACATTGATCCTACTGTTGAAATGTGATTGAGAGTTTGTTCAAATGATCACGCTCCATTGATTGTCATGCCATATATAATATTCTTCTAAGTTCTTCAAAATTAAGAACTGCTTGAAGGATGATCTTTTCATTAGTTGCAATGACAGGATTGGAAAAATGTTGCATAACATCTGCATATCTGCAGTGGCTATGTCACTCAGGTGAGCGACCCGTGGCCCGTTGGCCTCTTGTTGTTTTTGAGGAGCCTAATGACAAGCAAGAATTTTTAAGGGTAATTATCTTTTGTGTACTATTTTCTTTTTACCCTCTGACTACTGGATGAATAAGTTCAGAATCCTCTCAGCATCATTCATCTTTTTCTCTTTACGAGTATCAAAGGATTTAAATAAAATCAAAATATCTGGTCTTTGCATCGAATGTAGTGAGGTTGTTAGTAGATGTCAGCATGCCATAAGTTGTGATGCCTGCGACCGTTGGCAGCATCGTATTTGCCAGACTGGTAATACAAATTTCATTTGTTAGCTATTTTGAGGTTAATATTTATTTATTTAGTTATTTCAAATGCTAAGGCCCATATATAGTAGAAAATCTGTTTTTACCAAAAACAACAACAAAAAAAAAAAAAAAAACGCATCACATAACTCGAGTTATTTCATTTAGTTTTTCATTTTATAAATAATCCTGATCTTTTTCAAGGTCTTCTTCATTGATTTCAGACATTTTTTCTTAACTTGCCGATTAGTAAAGGTTTACTTATTCTTATCTGAGCATTTTTGTATAAAGCAGGTCAGAGATCACTGTGACCTGCTTTCAGAATGTGATACAGTCTACAACAGATGTATCCCACTTAACATATTTAGTGATCCCAGTATGTTAACTTATCTGGTGCATATCTACTGTACATGTACATGTACAGTACAGTGAGTAGATATGCACCAAACAAGTTTTTTTTTTGTTTTTTGTTTTATCTCCTGTATAAAGCAGATCAGTGGTAAAATTATATGTTGCAGTGACCTACTTTTGGTACTTAACACATTGTCTTTATTAGATGTACCCACACATCAAATTTCGTAGACATTGACCATAGAGTACAGAAAATAAGCACCAGATGATTTGTTCTGTATAATGTAGGTCAGAGATTAGAAATATATACACATGTGACCTACTTTTGGTACGCGGCCTGCAGTCTGTCATGGATGTACCCCTACACCAAATACGGTATGCGCAGGCCATACAGTACAAGAGATATACTCCTAACAACCCCATGGATTGATGGAAAGACAGTCAGACAGACTGCAAACCCATAATTCCCAGCCTGTGGGTCAGTGAGGAATTAATTGTTTGTTCTTCTTATTGTTGTTCAGAAAGGTTCATTACCAAGCATACATACTGCAGAGAAATGAAAATAGTCCTACATTTTCATATAAAATGATAAAGGGCTATTTACAGCTATATTCCCAGGGTTTTCCCTCAGGGTTTTAAAGTGAGGATCCCAGGGACTCCCTTATAAGGAGTTAAGGAGTCCTTTAATAAGATTTAGGGGTTTATTGTTATAAAGAAGGTCATTTAAGCACTTATTGCAACTGCAGCAGATAACACTTTGAAGTACTTTTTTTCAGAGAAAAATTAAGACTTGACATCTCATGTGAATTGTCTGCATAGCAGACTATTCACTTGAGATGTCAAGTCTTATTTTCTCTGAAAAATAAAATCAATTTTAGACTTTTGTCTGCTACAATTTGTATTGTGCTTTATAGGTTAACTATTGCCCAAATATTGATAATTCCTTGCCTTTAGACCATATATAAAAATACATAAAATATATTTTGGATTTGATTCTGTATGCATCACTCAAGACCCTTTCCCCTAGTTTTTGAGAGTCCCAAACAAGGTTTTGGGGGTAAAAACTGCCAAAATGCGAGTCAGGGAAGTTTTGTAGGCTATGAAAGTTTATTTTGTGACCACAGGATTAATTATGAAACTACGCCTTGCTTCAGATTTTTTATCTCTGAAAGGTAAAGTCGTATATTAGAACGGATCCGTATAATTTATTATAGTTGATTGGACCATAAGGTATTTGCACTAATAGTTTTGCTTTGGGTCTAGTTGCATAGTAATTTAGACATTCAAGACAAAAACATTCCTATTGATAATGCATGCTATACATCTCAAATATGGATAGGCTCATTATCAACAGGTAACAAACCTTTACAGATGTAACATGCATACTACTGACTTCAGTAATCAAATAAAGTCATACATTTCATCTGTAGAGAATATAGGTGAATATAATAGTCAATGTTAACCCTTATCCTGTTGAATAAATTAAGATGCCATGTTCTAATTCTCAGCCAATCAGATTACTTGATTCTGGATTTTGATACAAATTCACATACTTAATGACAAATAGTGCAGATCCAGATCAGTTGGCTTCTTCAGAAGCCAACTGATCTGGATCTACACTGTTTGCAAAGGTAGGGTATATTCGGGTTCAGCAGGACAAGGGTTAAGAACATCGACAGTTATTTCAATGTTAGTATTTTTGTCATATATTTAAAACATATGTGAACTTGTCTTAACATATTAAAATTTTATAAAGTGGTGCCTTGTTTAAATCCTGTAACAAATGCTTGTACAAGTTATGTATTCAGTTCATTTTCATTCATAAATACAGTCGAACCTCGTTATCTCAAATTCACTTATCTCGAATTTCCACTTATCTCGAAGTGAAAATCTGGTCCCTATTTTAACATGAAACTATGACAACAAGTAACAAAATAATGTAGAAAAGAGGAGAAATTGCTCCTAAAGAGCAATTTCTCCTCTTTTCCACATTATTTTATATATATATATATATATATTTAACTTTAGGAGTCAAATTACATATTCATTTGTTAAAAGTGGTTCAATTTATTGTTTTCCTCACACTTTCAACTCTGATATGTCGAGGTACGGATATCTCGAAGTGTTTCAGTGAGTCCCTTGGAATTCGAGATAACGAGAGTCGACTGTACCATCTCTTATTTAGTACTTCTCTAAAAGATTATGCATGAATAATGTCCAAAACACACACACTAGCTACGAACCTTTCCCATTGTTTGGTGCTTAATACATGCAAGCCTGTTTAACATACTGTTGAACATTCATTTGCAGATAAACAATATGTCGACTTGTTGATATAATATACTAAAACATTTCATGTATGTAACTATATGTGTAGATGCAACTTAACATATGTACCGGACCCAAAAGGAAATTTTGTTTTCAGTTCTTGCATGTTTTGTGATCTTTGGGAAGGTATTTGCGAGAAAAATGACAGGTCATCAAATTTATACCGTCATTGAAATTTTTGGAAAAAGTAATTGACAGATATTTAAACATGTACATCAATACACTTACTGGTTTGTCAATCGGTGTTAACAAACCTTTTATTATGAACCTTACTTTGGTTTCGATTACCGTCAGGCGTCAGCATTGTATTAGAATCTTGCTTTAAATGTCTCTTTTGGGCATATGCGTCCTAATGCAGATAGAATCAGCACATACAGTTGACTCTCGCTATCTTGACCTCTCTTATCTCGAATAACCGCTTATCTCGAAGTGAAAATCAGGTCCCTGTCCAAACATGAAAACAGGTAAAAAATATTGTCAAAAAGAGGAGAAATTGCTCCTTAGGAGCAATTTCTCCTCTTCTCCATAATACATTGTATTTTCAATATACGTATCTCTAACTTAAAAAGAGTCCAATTACATATATATACATATGTGATTAATCAAATTATTTTTATCTCAATTCTGCAATCTGATGTCGAAGTACGGATATCTCGAAGTATTTCAGTCCCTTGGAATTCGAGATAACAAGAGTCGATATAGATGTGTCTAATTTAAAGTGACAAACCTTTCAGCCTTAACTCTAACCTTTCTGCACTAGTTTTGATTAGGAATTTGATGAAAGTCAATATTTTTGGGTGCTTTTAGTAATCTTTTATCCTTGACATTTATAAAACTACTTTTTTATACTGTTTTCTATACTTATAGAATACTGCATGTTTTGCATCAGTCCCTCAAAATGCCTGTGATTAAACCAGTTTTAAATCTATGTAACAAACCTTTCTACTAAACTGATGACAACAGGGAATGTTGAACTAAAAACACACACAGTTGATGGCCCATGATGGGTTAAATGTATGTTATCTCATATGAAGGTCGAAACATAGATTTCAACAAACAAAATTTATTTACTAATTTGTCATGTAAAACTATCAAAAGCTGAGTTTAAATGTTGAAAACTGGCAAGCGACAGTAACGAACCTGTTGTTTTGGCATATTTCCAAGCTGATAAAAAATAGTAGGGATTGACAGAAAGGTAATTATTAGTTGACTGGGACTGCATGGGTATTAATCAACTATGGCCATACAAATAATGTTTCCAGAATGTTCAATGGTTTTGTAAAATACTGACGACAACCTAAAATGCAATGTGCACCGGTTTATTGAGAATGCATGTATCGTGCAGACCGCACAGCCCTACTTCTGTCCAATTCATTCAAATGTATCATATTTCATCAACTTTTTTTTTACTATAATGTTTGGATTGTGTCCAGCCTTTTCCACAGGGGCTTGGTCGGTTGATTTGCCCGAAAACTTGTGGAATGTGTAAAAAGTAAAAAATATGAGTAAAACAATTTTTTGTGTCCGCTCTGTAACTTGAATATCCTTCCGGATATTTTGATAGTGTTTGGTAGATATTTAGAACAGGACTAGACTACATGTCACCTACAAGAATGACAAGTCTGCCTTTCCTACTTTTGGTGTTATCTCCCTTTGTTATATTTGACAGTGATTATGCATTGATTTCGTGTTTTGTAAGTTAAGTCGAATACCCTTTGGAATATTTCTAAGACACTGGATAGAAATGTAGAACAGGACAAGACAATGTGTCATCTACAATGTACAAGAATGACAACTTTGGCTTTCTTACTTTTGGAATTACCTTTCTTTCTTTTGTTTGAATTTGATTTCTTTTCCACTAGATGTGACACTTATACGCCACAGGAGCTCTGTTGTTTGTATCTGAATCTCTACTGACCCCTCCCACCTCTTCGTTCATTGAAAGTCACATACAAATCGAGTTTCATATGAAGTTACCCAGTCTTTAGAATATTCTTTTAATCTCTGTATGATGAACAAACATTAAAACTACTCCATCACAAAACTAAAACAATCAAACTACACTTTTAAAATAATATCTCTTTTTTTCTTTATAGTATAATTTACACAAGGAGTGACAGCTGCCATTTTTTCCACAACGTTGCTGCCACCTGTGCGAGAAACAAAATTTTCTTGTTCCCGCTTCTACCATGAAGTGCTCAGAGCCAGTCTAATAGACAATAGTTTCACTTTCATTTCTGTATACATGTATATATATATATTTTTTTTTTGAAATCGAAGATGGTCGCCATCGCTTCTTGTCCTGAACCCAAATGCCAGTTGACTTGATACTTGGTAGGAAGCATCAGAGTGACTTATAGATCAAAAATAGCTAAAGTTGTTCTGATCAGAAATCCAAGGTGGTCGTTAGGCGGCCATCTTGGAAATCTATTTTTCGTTTCATCCTGAACCAAAAGGCCAATAGACTTGAAACTTGGCAGGAAGCATTGAGGTGACTTGCAGATCAAAAATAGCTAAAATCGTTAAGATCAGAAACTCCAAGATGGCTGCCATGGCCTCCATCTTGAAAATCAATTTCACGCTTCTTCTCTAGAACCGAAAGACCAATTGACTTGAAACTTGGTAGATAGCATAGGGGTGACTTGTAGATGAAAAGTAGCTAAAATTATTCTGATTAGGAAATCCAAGACGGTTGCTGGCCGCCATCCTGAATCGAAGGCCCACTTGATTTGAAACTTGGTGGGGAGCATCGGGGTGACTTGTAGATCAAAAATAGCTAAAATCAGTGATACTGGAAATCTGATATGGCCACCATGGCAGCCATCTTGAAAATCTATTTTTCACTTCTGCTTCTGAACCAAAAGCCAACTGTCTTGAAACTTGGAAGGAAGCATCGGGGTGACTTGTAGATCAAATAAAGCTAAAATATTTCTGATTGGAAATCCAAGATGGCCACCATCTTGAAAATCTATTTTTCACTTCTCCAGAACTGAAATGCCAATTGATTCTAAACTAGGTAGAAAGCATCAGGATGACTTGTTGATCAAAAATTGCTAAAATCGTTCCGACAGTTGCCATCTTGAAAATCTCTTTTGAACTTCTTTTTTTGAAGAGAAAGGCCCATTGACACAACTTGATAGGAAATACATGTATCGGGTTGACTTCTAGATAAAAAATAGCTAAAATCATTCTGATGGAAAATCCAAGATGGTCGCCTTAGTAGAAATTTTGATATCAGATAAAAAAAAATGAGGCACTGGTTGTCATATGCAGCATTTTATAGGACCATCATGTCACTTTTGAACATAAAATTTATACAAAAATCTTAAAGCAGTGAACTTGTGTGAAACTTCAATAGTAAGTATGCAAATCTGTTTGATCAGGTGAGCGATATAGGACCATCATGGTCCTCTTATTATATAAGTATTATAGATTTTTCTTTAAGCATTAAGCCCTCATTTTTTCTCCAGTCTCTAACTTTTAAGCCTCCATCCAGACCATCATACTAGGGAAGAAAGTGTATACATTGGGGATACCTTCAGATAAGAAGAGATGTGCACTAAATATTTTTAGCCAACCAGAACTATGCTCGGGATGATCTATATATGTGATCACTATTTGTCCGTCGTCTGCCCGTCAGTTTGTCTGTACGTTTTTCCGTTAACACTTTCAAATGACAACTCCTCCAAAGCCACAAACTGATTTGTCCCTAATTTGGTAAGAATGTTGCTTCATTAGGGAGATTTAAAAATAACTAAAATTATGGTGATCTGCCCTTTGGTTTGGTTGCCATGGTAACAGAAAGCTCCCATAGACTTATAGTTGGAAAATGGTTAAATTGCTTTTTCTTCATAACTAGTGAAGTGATTTGAGCCAATGATTTAGCAGTTTTGATCATCTGATGATCGTCTACCCAGTTTTTGTGTTTTATAACCAGTGACCATTTTGTTTGGTTGCCATGGCAACATTAAATTTAAAAAAAAAAAAAGATTTTTTTAAATGACAACTTCAAACCACTGAAGCAGTATGGCTCTTATTTGGTTCAAATGTTGCTTGGGTAAGGGCAAATCAGAATAGCTAAAAATATAGTGATCTGCCTCTTGGTTTGGTTGCAGTGGCAATAAAGTTCCCATAGACTTATATTGGGAAAATGGCTAAATTGCATTTTCTCCATAACCAGTGAAGTATGTGAACCATATTTGGCAGTTATGATTATTATAGCCCCAACATACGAAGTATGTGGGGGTATATAGTTTTCGCTTTTCCGTTCGTCCGTTCGTACATACGTTCGTTCATTCGTCTTTCCGTCACAGGGACAAAGTTTTTGCGTTAAAGTTTATAAGACCTCATATTTTGAAGACCCTTTGATGGATTTCGTTCATATTGGGCATGATGGTAGTTATAGGTCTTAAGTTTTTATCAGCACCATCCCCACAGAATTTTCATAAAAAAGTCACAGGGTCAAAATTTTTGTGTTAAAGTTTATAAGACCTCATATTTTGAAGACCCTTTGATGGATTTCGTTCATATATAGTATGATGGTAGATATAGATCTAAAGTTTTTATCAGCACCATCCCCGACCTGGGGGTGACCTTGGGGTCAAGGTCACGGACTTAGAATTTTCGTAAAAAAGTCCAAGTTTTTTGTGTTTAAGTTTATATAGCTATATCATCAAGACCCTTGAGGAATTTCATTTATATTTGACATGTTGGTAGATATCGGCCTAGCTTCTTACTCAGCATGATCCCCACCCTGGATGTGACCGAGGTCAAGGTCACGAACTTAGAATTTTCATATAAAAGTAAAAATTTTTGCGTTTAAGTTTATATAGCCATATCATCAAGACCTTTTATTAAATTTCATTATCCCCTAACTGAAAGGTTGAGCTGATATAGCTATCAGCAAGGAATCTGTTTGTCTGGCCGTCAGTCTGTTGAAGTATTATTCGTTTATACTTTATTTTTGTCTTAGGGTCAAAGTTTTTGCGTTAAAAGTTTATAAGACCTCATATTTTGAAGACTCTTTGATGGATTTCATTCATATTTGGCATGATGGTAGATATAGGTCTTAAGTTTTTATCAGCACCATCCCCACCCCAGGGTGGGGTCAAGGTCACGGACTTAGAATTTTCATAAAAAAGTCAAAGTTTTTATGTTTTTAAGTTTATATAGCCATATCATCAAGACCCTCGAGGAATTTCATTTATATTTGACATGTCGGTAGATATCGGCCTAGCGTCTTACTCCGCATGATCCCCACATGGGTGTGACCGAGGTCAAGGTCAGGAACTTAGAATTTTCATATAAAAGTAAAAAAATTTGCATTTAAGTTTAGATATCAAAGTTTAGCCATATCATCAAGACCTTTTATTAAATTTCATTATCCCCTAACTGAACGGTTGAGCAGATATAGCTATCAGCAAGAAATCTGTTCGTCTGTCCATCCGTCCTTTGAAGCATTATTTGTTCATACTTTATTTTTGTCTTTGGGTCAAAGTTTTTGCGTTAAAGTTTATGACCTCATATTTTGAAGACCCTTTGATAGATTTCATTCATATTTGGCATGATGGTAGATATAGGTCTAAAGTTTTTATCAACACAATCCCCATCCGGGGGTGACCTTGGGGGTCAAGGTCACAGACTTAGAATTTTTATAAAAAGTCAAAGTTTTTTGTGTTTAAGTTTATATACCGTATTAATCCGCCTATAAGACGGGGATTTTTCCCCAAAAAAAGCCCCCAAAAATCCAGACCCGTCTTATAATCGAGGTCTTTGGCCATATCGGTATTTTCGGCAAAGTCCGGTGGTGCCACGTGGTCACGGAAAATGCCGATCTTCGAAACCGGTAGAAGGATATAATGTTTACCTTCGTCCCTTGATAGAAATAGCAGCAAGGTAATTTTTTAGGTAAAGTACCGAATTTTTCTGTGTATTACTCGCACCCGTGTATAACACGCACTGAATATTTGCTAAATAGTTTTGAAATAAAAAAAAAGATGTTCCTGTGTAAAACACAAAGAATTTATCCGTGCATTATTTACTAAGTTACCAGATACTAAGTGTGTCAAATTTCACTAGGATTGAGTTGAAAATGGCCGAATTCGGAAGGTTTAGACTAGAAACAGGCCGAATTTACGATAATGCTAACTGAATTTTCATTGTGCAGCTCTGTTACCATGGGCCTCAGGCAACTTGATGTAGTGTAGGCAGTTCTTTGCTTCCCCACTGCAGACGCTATGACAATAAAAATTTAGTTATTTCTTTTGTGTTCTCATAATTAACACCTTCTTTGTGTCACTTTCTTAACTGAGACGTGAAATTATCAACTCAGTGCCTCAGGGCAATGCAAACAACAACTAAAGTCGACTAGTTGTCATTCTGACTGCCAATTAACCAATTAAGTGCACAGATGTATGCTGGTAGTTTTTTTTGTTTTTTTTTTTTTTTTTCTTTATCATAAACATTGTTTATTTCAAACAATTTTTTTGGTAAGTTGGAAGAAAAGTTAAAAAAAAAAAAAGAAAAAAAAAAAGATAAACATATGGTAAGAAAATAAAAGATAAAATGCAAATGACCGATCTACCTACCTCAAAAGCCCAGTTGGTTTTGTTTATTATCAATAATTTTAATAATTGCAAAAAATTAAATACTTTTTTATTTTTTCAATGTATGATCGTTTGTGCCAATATTTATGTTCTACCAAATTTATTTCCTATTTTGAACTACAATAAATCAGTTGTGCAGGCTGATTTATTCAAGTTACGGTGTGAGACTTGTCAAAGTCCGGTAATCAATACAGATTCATATGCATATGCCTGTTTGAGTAGTTTCCCTTTGAAGAGATCACATGATCAGCAAAATAAAAAAGCGTAAACAAAAAGAGCATGGACATGAAAAGGATATCAAATTACTGCAAATCAGAATGAGTTGCTTGTTTTGAGCTGACAGAACCAAGGTATGGGCGAGATAGGTATAAAAAATCATGAATATCTCATAGCAATCATTCTATTTCGCATTTTTACCGGGCGATCGTGAATGTCATGAGTTTTCGCGACCGATTATCTTGGCGATTTCTGTCCCGATTTTGGTGTTCCTATAAATAATACACATCGGATTTTTGTAAACGTTTTCTGGGTAAATAAGGTGCGTGTTATACACAGTTAAATACGGTATGCATGCTTGTAAGTGGTGTTGGAAGTTTTTTTAATTGTACTTTAGGATTTTCTGAGTGGCAGGGAATATCTCCGACAGGCGACTTTTTTTAACCCGTCTTATAATTAAGTAAAAACAAAATCCTGCCTGGAAAGGGCCCAAAAACAGCCCCCGTCTTATAAACGAATCGTCTTATAGGCGGATTAATACGGTAGCTATACCATCAAGACCCTTTGAGGAAATTTCATCTATATTTGACATGTTGGTAGATATAGGTCTAGAGTTTTACTCAGCATCATCCCCGTCCAGGGGTATGACCTTGAGGTCAAGGTCACATACTTAGAAATTTCATATAAAAGTAAAAAAAATTGCATCTAAGTTTATATAGCTATACCATCAAGACCTTTTGTTGAATTTCGTTATCCTCCTACCGAGAGGTTTAGGGGATATACCTATCAGCATGGAATTCATCCATTCATCCATCCATCCATCTGTCTGTCCATAAATGCATTATTGTGCATCCCATAACTCCTAACTACCCTTTGAGCTATTTTCAGGAAACTATCAGGTTGTAGAGGGCATTTGGTAGGGTGTCAGGTACAAGAAAGACAACTCTAAGTGACTTGGTCCATGAGTTATCTCCCCTTGTCTCCAGAATTGTAAAAATTTTGTGCAAACCCATAACTTTAAAACATGTTAAGATATTTTCATGATACTTCACCAGTATGTATAAGACATTGAGTAGGCATATCACATTCAAGAATGACTTTCTGACTCCATTCTGCAGTTTTCTCCCTTGGTTATTTAAATCTTGTGCGGGCAATAACTCTAAAAATTCTTTAAGATATTTTTGTGATACTTTACCGATATGCAGAGGGCATTGAGTAGGCAGGTGACCTTAAAATTTTCATTAAAATTTATATAGCTATATTATGAAGACCCTTTTGTTGGTTTCATTAATATTAAGCATGATGGTATATATACGTCTAAAGTTTTTCTCGGCACCATCCCCAAGCTAGGGCATGGCTTTTAAGTCAAGGTCACAGACTTTTCATACAAATGTCATTTTTGCTTATATTATAAAGACTGATTGGTTTCACTAGTATATGGTGATAGTTATAGGGCTAAAGTTTTATTAAGCTCAATCCCTGCACCTGTGCCTGATCTTTGAGGTCAAGGGCTTCATATTATGTGTGATTGAAGTTTTTCAATGTTATAACATAAAGCATATAACTGCCATCTCCATACAAATGTCATTTTTGCTTATATTATAAAGACTGATTGATTTCATTAGTATATGGTGATAGTTATAGGGCTAAAGTTTTATTAAGCTCAATCCCTGCACCTGTGCCTGATCTTTGAGGTCAAGGGCTTCATATAATGTGTGATTGAAGTTTTTCAATGTTATAACATAAAGCATATAACTGCCATCTCCAGAGTCAAAGCTACATACTTTGTGCTCTTTAAAAACTGGCGGTAGTGCTGGTCGGGGGTATACGTGCCCCATTGGGCACTTTGTCTAGTTTTATAATTGTCTACCCAGTTTATATGTTTTATGACCAGTGGCCATCTTTCATTCCATATGGCAACATTCAATTTTAAAAAAGGAATATTTTAAATGACAACTCCTCCAAAACCACAGAAGCAGTATGACTATTTGGTACAAATGTTGCTTGGGTAAGGGCATTCAAAATAGCTAGAATTATGGTGATCTGCCTCTTGGTATGGTTCTCATGGCAACAGAAAGCTCCCATAGACTTATAATGGGAAAATGGTTAAATTGCATTTTCTCCACAAACAATGAAGTGATGTGAACCATATTTGGCACTTATGATCTTTTGATGGTTGTCTACCCAGTTAATGGGTTTTATAAACAGTGGCCATTTTGATTGGTTGTCATGGCAACATTTAAATTTTAATAAAGGAATTTTTAAATGACAGCTCCTCCAAAACCACTGAAGCATTATGACTCTAATTTGGTACAAATGTTGCTGAGGCAAGGGGAATTCAAACTAGCTTAAATTAAGGTGATCTGCCTCTTGGTTTGGTTGCCATGGTAACAGAAAGCTTCCTTAGACTTATAATGGAAAAATTGTTCAATTGCATTTTCTGCATAACCAGTAAAGTGATGTGAACCAGTGATTTGGCAGTTATGGCCATTTGACATTTATCTACCCAGTGTATGTGTTTTATAAACAGGGACCATTTTGTTTGGTTTCCATGGGAAAATTTTAAAGTAGGAAGGGGTGTAGCAAAGGTGGGAGTTGAGACATGCAGTTGAAATACCTCTTTTCCCATCATTTTTTACTTCTTCAATAATGATGATTGCATTCTAGCCAAGATAGATAATAAAAAGAATGACCCTTGAGAGCAATGAACACACATACAAAGAGAAAAATAGTAGAAGTGTCGAAAACTTACAATATATGATTGAAGTATTAAAAAGTAAGTTAGAATCAAAATTTCATTTTGTGAGAGATAACTTCTTCAGAGATAACTTCTTCTGTCCCTGTGCTGTACACACATATAAAATCAAGCAACCCTTCATGAAACCACTTGACCAGTTTCCACCAAATTTTACGTTGATCCTACTATTGAAACGGATTTAGAATTTGTTCAACTGTCATGCCTATATACAGAAAATAACAAAAAAACAACAACAAAAAAACAAGCAAAAAAATGCATTCTTCATCAAAACCAAAAACTGCTCAAAAGATGATCCTTTCATTACTTGCAATGACAGGATTGGAAAAATATTGCATAACATCTGCATAACTGCAATGGCTTTTTCACTCTGGTGAGGAAGCCATGGCAATTAGGCCTCTTGTTCTTATTTCTCTGCAAAAACTTATGTTGTGGATGATCATTAGAAGTGCCTCAGCAAGGCACTTTTAATGGGTACCTACAACATTATATTTTTGTGGAGAATTCAGATAAATATCAGCACTTTTCGGATGAAAAAAAAAAACAACAAACACCTTTAATATCTGGATTTCAGCAATGACATTAAATTCCAATTGTTTCTTCTGTTTTCAGTCATGGATGCTAAAAATCCCAGTCTTGCTCTGCCCCAGGTAATAAAACGGAAGGATTATGCCAAGCCCGATCAATTCCAACATCCCCTTGTTGTAGCTTGCATCAGACCAAAGAAAACTTACATGGTCCAGTGTGACGATTGTAATATAACATTTGCACAGAAAAAGCTGTTGCTTCATCACCGAATCTCTGTACATGGGGAGAAGCCACAGTGGAAATGCAGTGAGTGTGATATGATTCTGTCATCAAAGTATATCCTCCAGGCACATATGGACACACACAGTAATCAGAAAAAACACAAATGCCCGGCTTGTCCCGCCTCCTTCAACACAAAAACCTCAGTGAAGCGTCATTATTTGTACAAGCATACAGAAGAGAGGCCACATCAGTGTAGCATGTGTGATTTTGCAACAGTAGAACATGATAAGCTCATGATACACCTGCGCAACCACACGGGAGAGTCACCATACCAGTGTGACACATGTGGTATGAATTTTAAAACCCCTATAGCGTACAAAAGACACATGGTAGTTCACAGTGGTGTGAGACAGTATTTATGTACTTTATGTTTGAAAAAATTTGGCACCCCAGTAACTGTCAAACAACACATGTTTACCTCCCATGGCATTGTCAGACAGATGCTTACATCAATTCGTAATGTTAGAGAACATGGTGTGCCGTCCATGCTAGCAACATTTTTGGCTGACATGCAGATAGGAGATGAAGAGACAAAAATGGTGAATAGCTTAAAGTATTATGAAGTTCAAAAAGATGCTTTGGATGAAGTGGACATAGTAAAAAATGTGGATTGGTCTGTCTTCAATAATTCTGAAAAGAAAGTAACTGTAGATAAAACAGCATTTTTTAAACTAACTAATAAATGTCCAGTTTCTTTTAAAAAAGATGAAACAGATTTGAGTGACACTGATAGTCCTGAAGCAGAAAATACAGGCAAGAGAAAAAGGAAAAGACAACCAGTTACAAGGAATAGAAAGAGTAATGAAACTTCTGGAAAATTGATGGATACTGTGACTGATGAATTCTCAGTATGTGTAAAGGAAAAGGAAAAAGATATAAAGAATGTTGTTCCGATCATAGATGAAACTGAAACAGCTGTGACTGATAATACTGAGCCAGTGGTAAAGAAACATAGAGATACAAGTACCAGATCAGGATCCTTAAACCAAGAAGAAGAAGCATATGTAAAGGAAGCTTCACAGCTGGCAGCAGAAGAGGTTACTGAAGTGTCAGTATTGGAACATTACGACACAAATGAAGTAAAGACATTAATAGAACAAGAAAAGAACATAATAAATGAAATGAATGCAGATTCTGAATTCTCAGGAAAAGAAACAGCAGCTGCTGATTTGAACAGTTGTTCTCAGTTAGCAGATGCAGAAGTTGAAAGACATGAAATAAGTGAGACAAGAGTTCTAGACATGGGCAAGATTAAGAAGACACCAATGAGAAGTGGTGAAACAAGAAATGAAACAATACTTGCAGATGAGCTCTTGTCAAATAATGCCTCTGTGGGTGAAGAAAGTGTTTGTAGTAGAAATGAATCATCATCATTGGAGACTCCAGTATTTGTTAACTTGAACAGGAAACGTTTCCATATAAAAACTCCAAGGTTATCACATAATATTTCAGGTACAAAGGGCAATACACCAGATGGTGCTGCAAAGGGCAGTACACCAGATGGTGCTGCAAATAAATGTGAAAATAAAGCGAACAAACAACAAGCACAGTATCTCACGCAAACTGTTCAGACTCCATTACCTGGAGAATGTAACCAAGTTGAAACCACTGCTGTGGTAGACAAAGCTAATGATGCTGCTGACAATGAACCTGGCGCTGGGGATATACCGTATCCCACAAATTTTATTTCTGTAATTACAGAAAGTCCTTCAGATACTGAAGAGCAGTCCACAAACATACAAGTGTCACCATTAGAAAGCAGTAAATCTAGTGATAGTGGTGAAACTATTCACAGTAGTACTATTAACAGCACTACAAACAAGAATCTACCACCTTTTATAGCCCTGAAAGGTTTGACACCACATCACCAAGAGAGGTTGTTAACAGGGATGAAAAAGGGTGTTTTTGGACCCAGTCCAAGTGTTGTCAGGGTGTTGGAGGATGGGTCAATGATAAATATCACTTCACTGTACAAGTCGTACCTGCCGTCAGACTATATGGTAGAAAGTGAATAAATCTTTTCAAAACATATTTTTACTTTAAAATTTTGATACCCGACCTTCTTACCATACTTGTCCTAAAACAGGAATCAAATTAAACAGATAGCAACATCAGAAGAAGTATCTTTGGACATGTGTGAAGATTTAGTTCAGCTTGCACCATTACAAAAACATGCCTATTCAAATATATGAAAAATTTCACCTCCAAAAACTGAAAATTTCCAGATAAAAAACTCTGATATATTTCATATTTCTGCTCAAAACATAGATTGTGGGTACTTGTTAGAACTGCCTCAGCGAGGCAATTCTATTGAGTACCCACAATTTAATGTTTTTGAGTAGAAATAAGAATATTAATGTATATCCCTGTAAACCCTAGGTTTACTATATAAAAGTGGGGTTTAAGGGGGTCAAAATTATATAGGCATGTTTTCGTGATGCATTCACAGTGATTGGAATCTTCCCTGGGCACATTTTGGATAGCCGAGGATTATGAAGATCTATCATTATGATCATACGTGTGAGGGGTAGATAGAAAAATCCGTCCCAAGGATCACTGTCTGGCATCACGAGGCTTGCTGAGTGATGCCAGACTTTGATCGCAAGGGATGGATTCTTCTATCTAGCCCTCACACCGATGATAGAATCGTTTTCTTGCACAACTTTCATTTCTGAATGTAGATTTTTTTAACAGTGCAGTCTCTTCGATTGCTGATGACTGCAATATTGTGATGAAATTACTGTGGCGTTTAATGACGTCATTATGTTCAGTGACGTAAACCTTAACGATGGCATACATGATGTCCATTACAACCAGTGCATCTCAAACAGGTGAGAATTCTTGATTTTTATCTTACCCTAGGTAGGATAAACTAGGTAAGATAAGAATTTCTATCCCGGGGTATACTCCAGAATTTCCTTATCTGGTGTGCAAGAAACAAAGTTTCTCCATGTAGACAATGAAGACAGATCAGACTATGCAGCTGCACAGGCTGATTTGAGTCTCAGTTTGGTGCATGGCAGAAGGTACATTGTATCACGTTGTGGCTCAACACATGCTTACATCATAGCTCAGTTAAGAAGCTTTTTTTCAACCCAAAATTTCTGATAGTTTTCTTAATTCTCCACAAAAATGTATGTTGTGGTTACTCATTAGAAGTGCCTCACTGAGACACTTCTAATGAGTACCCACAACATAATTTTCATGGAAAAATAAGAAAAATGTTATGTAGATACCCCTTCTTAGCTGGAGCTACCATATGTTACATGCTGAATGCCATTTGGTTTCTTCAAAAAGCATGTTGAATTTTTTATCACTTGCTTATGTTAGCAAGTACATTCAACAGTTAAAGCTACCAACAGATCTCTTGTAATTATTCATTTGCTCATACAGTAAAAGCTCTGTGAGTCAAACACTGATGGCTCATTTACAATGGCTGATTCAAACTCCTTTGTGAGTCCCTAGGAAATTCTTCCCATTGCTTAACCCTTGTCCTAACAGGCTAACAGATCTAGAATGCTCTCAGCAGCAGGTGGCTGTGAACTTTCAACCACAACAGGTGTGAAAACTGCCTGGAAGAAGTTCAAGGAGCTGCTACCAGTCCTATCGTCACGCCACCTGTCTTTCAAGACATGGCCGTGTGTACAGCTCTTGTATGCGGAGCGCAATGCTCCATGCCAGTGAGATTGGCCATTGACAAAGCCAGACCTCCAGCATCTGCAGCAGAATGACAGAGCAATGATCGGACAGATCTGCAATGTCAGGCCACAAAACATTGTCACCACCAGGTCCAGTGAGCTACTTGTGCGGCTTGGGATTGAGGATCTGGACTGCATTCTGAAGGAGAGAAGGCTCCGCTGGTATGGACATGTGCAATGCTCCAATGGTGCAGTCAAGACAGCCTTTCACATACAGGTTGAGGGAAAGCGTGGGCCTGGGAGGCCCAAGATGACATGGAAGCAGCTGACAGAGTGGGATTGCAGAGAATGGAAGCTCTTGGCTATCAACCCTCATGATAGACATTCCTGGAGATCTGGTGTGAGATCTGCCATGTGTGCAGCAAGCCAGCTATCTGGAAGGGGGCCCACTGATGTGGATGTTGCCCCTGTACCTGCACGTTAATCAAAACTCCAATTATGATATGATATGATGATGATGCCACACCCATTTCTAATTTTCAGCCAATCAAATTACTTGATCTGGATTGTTGCTATAAATTCACATACTTAATGGCAAACAGTGCAGATCCAGATCAGTAAGCTTTACAAAAGCAGGGTATATTTGGGCTCAGCAGGACAAAGGTTAAGAAAACAAATATTTAGGGATATTTAAGGGAAAGAATTCTTATTTTATCATGAAAACATATGTTTTATGCACTCATTAGATTCACATCAAGGCAGTTCTAATTACACACGAGATACCATAGTTTTATAGAAGATCTTAAAGACCTTCCTAAATTATCCCCATTTGCCTCCTGATCTGGCACTGATTAACCCTCAGTTGCTTGAACTACCTCAGTTGCTTGTATGTTTAGCTCTTGTAGATTAAATGCTGCTAACAGAACTAATAAAAAAAACCCTACTACAGCAGAGACAGCATATTCAAGCAATTTTTGGAACAAGTCTGATGAAGACAGTATGTTTACCAACAAGGTTAGCATGTGAGAACTATCACCATTTGCTAATTTTAGCAAGCTGTGATAAAACTTAAATTTGATTCCTGTCTGAAATTTTATAGCTCCTCATTATACTCCCGACAGAAGTATTTTGAGGGGTATATAGTTTTCATTTTTCCATTTCTCCATTCATTTGTTTGTACATATGTTCATTCATTTGACTTTCCATCACTCGTGGAACTAGGGTCAAAGTTTTTGCATCAAAGTTTATAAGACTTCACATTATAAAGACTCTTTGATGAATGTCATTTTATATTTGGCATATGAAAGTAGATATAAGTTTAAAGTTTTACTCAGTGCCATCCTTACCCCGGGGCCTGACCTTGAGGTCAAGGTCACGGACAGAATTTTCATATAAAGTCAGAATTTTAATGGATTTCATGTATATTTGGCATTATGATAGATAGATAGATCTAGAGTTTTACTCAGCATGATTCCCACCTTGGGGTGTGACATGGAGGTCAAGGTCACAGAATTTTCATATAAAAGTCAAATGTTTGCATTTAAGTTTATATAGCTATATCATCAAAACCTTTTGATAAATTTCATTTATATTTGGCATGATGGTTGATATAGATTTAAGTTTCACTAAGAGAAGTTCCCATCCCGGGGCATGACCTTGAGGTCAAGGCTACAAACCTAGAATTTTTATATAAAAGTCAAACTTTTTGCATTCAAGTTTACATAGCTATATTATCAACACCTTTTAATCAATTTCATTAATATTTGGCACGATGGTATATATAAGTCTAAAGTCTTTGTCAGCTCCATCCCCAAGCTGGGGCATGGCTTTGAGGTCAAGGTCACAGACTTAGATTTTTCATACAAATGTCAAATTCTTTGTTATTATAAAGACTGATTGATTTCATTGGTATTTGTTATGGTGATAGTTATAGGTCTAAAGTTTTATAATACACCTACGAAGTATGCCAAAAGGGTATATAGTTTTTGTTGGTTCCATCCATCCGTTCATCTGTCTGTCCTTCCGTCTGTCCGTCCATCCATCTGTTTGTCCGTCCCGTCCTTCCGTCCGTGATTCCGTCCGTTAACACCTGCTATAACCAAGTTTTAATTTGAAGTTTTTTGATTATGTATATCTCTGCTGCCACTTATCAGAAACTGTTCATATTTGGTATGGGGGTTACTGGGAGGGTTCTCATCCATTCTGCATCTATGGACCCCTGGGTCATGCCCAGGGGTGGGGTTAGAGGTCAAAATCTAGGATGCCTCAATAAAGTAAGTATATTGCTATAACCAAGTTTTACTTCCAGCTTTTTTGATTATGTATATCTTTGCAGCCACTTATCAGAAACTATTCATATTTGGTATGGGGGTACCTGGGAGGGTTCTCTTCATTCTACATCTATGGACCCCTGGGTCATGCCCCTAGGGCGGGGCTAGAGGTCAAAATCTAGGATGCCTCAGTAAAGTGGTATATTGCAGTTTGTTTATGCAAACAACTTCTGAATAAAGAAGGATGGGCATTAGACATGTTTATCACATCAATATTTAGTGTAAAAAGGTCAAGGTCATTTTAACCTTATTTTCATGCTTCAGCGATTTTGTCTTATATTTTGAAGACTATTTCATGGATTAATCTGATACTTGGGATATTGGTTCTATGTGACACCATGATTGACATCATAATAATGTTGGTCACCTTGACGTATATTTCATGGTCCAGTGATTTTGGCCTTATAGTTTGAATGTTATTTGATGTATGAATATCATTATTTGAGATTATGAATCAGTATGATCCGACAGTTAACCTGAAAGTAAATGTAGGTCACTGTGACCTATATTTAATGGTCCAGTGATTTTATGTTACATCTTGAAGACAACTTGATGTACATGTATGACTCATAGTTTGGGATTATGTGACCTATATTTCATAGCCTTGTGATTTTGTCTTATATCTTCCACTATTTGATGCCTTTGTGTCATATTTACATATAATGACACAGTGTGACCCAAACTTTGATCTCAAAGTAAATATAAATCAGCATGATCTATATTTCATTGTCTAGTGATTTTGCATAATATCTTCTAGATTATTCAATGGATTACCATCATAGTTGGTATGATGGATCAATATGACACATCAGATTGACCTCTCAAGTATATGTAAGTCAGTGACCTATATCTTATGGTCCAGCAATTTTGCTTCATGTCATGAAGACTATTTACTCCAGAAAAGTTGTACTTGGGATGATAGATCAGTGTCACTCAGAGACTGACCTTGTACACTATATGTGGGTCAGTGACCTATCTTTCATGGTTCATTGATTTCTACCTTATATCATTATCACTGACTTAAAAATATTTTTATAATTAAGAAATGGCGCCGGCCGGGGGTATTCGTGACCATCTGGGCACTTACTCTAGTTAAGCATGAACCCTGCATCTGGGCCTAACCTTTGAGGTCAAGGTCATGGACTTCACATAATGTGTGATTAAATTTTTACAATGTTGTATTAATATAGCATATAACTGCCACCTCAGAGTCAAAGCTACATACTTTGTGCTTTTTAAAAAGAGGTGGTAGCACTGGTCGGGGGCATACGTGACCCCACTGGAAATGTTGTCTAGTTATCATCTGAGCTATGCTCAGGATGAGCTATAGTGATCACTTTTTGTCTGTCGTTAATCCATTAACATTTTTAAACGACTTCTTCTCTGAAGCCGCTGAGCCAAGTTTGCTCAAATTTCATATTGATCCTCCTTAGGTTGGGGGAACGAAAGATTGCTAAAATGGTTGTGGTCCGTTGACCAAGATGGCCGCCATGCCCATATATGGTAAAAACCTTTAAAAATCTTCTTCTCCAGAACCGAAGATGCCTTGGGGCTGAATCTTTGCACAAATCATCGGGGACAGGAGGTCTATCAAATTGCTAAAATAATGGTTGTACATTGACATTTGACCTTTTTACGGCGATGTCAGGTTTGCTTCCCCATGCACTTATATGTGCACCATACATTTGTATAGGAAAAATGTTGAGAATTTCAAACAACTTCTCCTCTGAAGCCTCTGGGCCAATGATGCTCAAATTTCATGTTGAGCCTCCTTGGGGCAGGGGAATGAAAGATTGCTAAAATGGTTGCGGTCCATTGACCAAGATGGCCATCATGCCCATATATGGTAAAAATATTAAAAAATCTTCTTCTCCAGAACAGAGGATGCCTTGGGGCTGAACCTTTGCACAAATCATTGAGGACGGGAGGTCTGCCAAAATTGCTAAAATGATGGTCCTATATTGACGGTTAATTTTTTTATGTCAAGGTCAAATTTGCTTCCCCATGCATTTGTATGTGCCCTATATATACATTTATATGGGAAAAATGTTGAGAATACATATTTTGGACATCTCTATAATCCAGTTGAATCAAAACTTGATGGTGAGCATTAGGGCGCTTAGTAGACACAAATTAGCTAAATGAGCTGACAGAAAATCCAAGATGGCCGCATAGCAGCCATCTTGAAAATCAATTTTCGACATCTCTTCCCAAACCTTTGGTCGCCTTGAGCCGAAACTTGCTCTGTAGCAACAGGATGACTTCTGAATCGAAACGAGCTAAAATTGTGTCGATCGGAAATCCAAGATGGCTGCAATGGTTCCGCTCCATTGAACAAGATGGCCGCCAGAGCTAAAAATAAAAATCTTCAAACAAAATCTTGTCCTTGGCCAATGGCCTGATTTCAAAATATTTGCACTGAAGTGTTCCTCCAATGGCCCTCTACCAAAATTGCTAAAATGGCTCTGCTTGGCTGAACAGAATGGGGGCCAGAACTAAAAATAGAAAAACCTTTAAAAGACATCTCTGCAGCAGCCAGTCTCCTGATTTCAAAATACTTTAACAGAAGTGTTCCTCTTATGGCCCTTTACCAAAATTAATATTGCTAAAAAAGTTCCGCTCGGCTGAACAAAATGGCCACCAGAGCTAAAAATAGAAAAAAACCTTTAAACCACATCTCCTCTTTGGCCAGTGGCCTGATTTCAAAATGATTTCACAGAACTGTTCCTCTTATCCCCCTTTACCAAAATTGCCAAAATGTTGCTCTGCTGAACAAAATGGTCACCAGAGCTAAAAATAGAAAAACCTTTAAACAACATCTCCGTGGCCAGTGGCTGGATTTCAAAATAATTTCACATCAATGTTCCATTTATGCCCCTTTGCCAAAATTGCTAAAATGGTTTTGCTCTGCGGAACAAAATGGTTGCCAGAGCTAAAAATAGAGAAAAAAAAACCTTTAAAAGACGGGATAAGTAGATGAACCAATTAACTTCTGAAAAAAAAATCTGAATTTTTTTTTCCGCTTATGGCCCTTTGAAAATTTCAGCATCAAGATATCTCAAAAACTGTTTAAGCCATTGCCTTGAAACTTGACAGGCTAATAGGGAATGATGAGTAAATGACTTGATTAACTTACAGCAGTTAACTCAGGTGAGAGTTGTGGCCCATGGGCCTCTTGTTTTACTTACTACCTGTTTATGTGGCTAAAAATTGCTGAATGGATGGCAAAGAGTATATACCTAATTGGAGCCTCTGATCTGGTCTATGCTATTTGTACCGTCTTGTCTGTCAGAATTCATAGGGTAAATAGGGCAGAGCTTTACAGTTAACCCTTGTCCTGCTGAATAAATTAACATCCGTTTCTGACTATCAGCTATTCCAATTACTTGATATAATGTATTTGTTCAGTTCACAAACTACATGACAAACAGTGTAGATCCTGATCAGATGGCTTCTTCAGAAGCCATCTGGTATGAATCTACACTATTTGCAAACGTAGGAGTTGTCGTGATCAGCAGGATAAGGGTAAAGGAGGAGTATTTAGTGATAATCCTGGGATAATGTTTCTGATTTCTCCATAAAAACATACATTTATGTTGTGGATACCGTACTCATTAGAAGCACCTCTGTGATGCTCTTCTAATGAATACCTACAACATGTATTCATAGAGAACTGAAGAAAATGATCCTGGATTTATCATTAAATACTCTTTTTAGCTCACCTGAGCCGAAAGCTCAAGGTGAGCTATTGTGATCACTCACCGTCCGTCGTCCGTCTGTCCGTCCATCCGTTCGTCCGTCCACAATCTTTAAACAACATCTCCTCCTAAACCACTGATTGGATTTTGACCGAACTTCACAGGAATGATCCTTGGTTGGTCCTCTTTCAAAGTTGTTCAAATGGTTTTGGTCCATTGCATATCTAGGTCACAGGAGCTAAAAATAGATTTTTTAACTAAAAACTTAAAAAATCTTCTTGTCAGAAACCACTGGACAGATTTCAATATAATTTTGCAGAAATGTTCCTTTGGTGATTCTCTACCAAGATTGTTCAAGCCATTTGGATTCGTCAAAAAACATGGCCGCCAGGGGGCGGGGCTTATTTTCCCTATATAGCTATATAGAAAAATTTAAAAATCTTCTTGTCAGAAACCACTGGATCGATTTCAATATAATTTTGCAGAAATGTTCCTTTGGTGATCCTCTACCAAGATCATTCAAGCCATTTGGATTCGTCAAAAAACATGGCAGCCAGGGGGTGGGGCTAAGTTTCCCTATATATCTATATAGAAAACTTTAAAAATCTTCTTGTCAGAAACCACTGTACCGATTTCAATATAATTTTGCAGAAATGTTCTTTTGGTGATCCTCTACCAAGATTGTTTAAGCCATTTGGATTCATCAAAAAACATGGCCGCCAGGGGGCGGGGCTTATTTTCCCTATATATCTATATAGAAAACTTTAAAAATCTTCTTGTCAGAAACCACTGAACCGATTTCAATATAATTTTGCAGAAATGTTCCTTTGATGATCTTCTACCAAGATTGTTCAAGCCATTTGGATTCGTCAAAAAACATGGCCGCCAGGGGGCGGGGCTTATTTTCCCTATATATCTATATAGAAAACTTTAAAAATCTTCTTGTCAGAAACCACTGGACCGATTTCAATATAATTTTGCATAAATGTTCCTTTGGTGATCCTCTACCAAGATTGTTCAAGCCATTTGGATTCGTCAAAAAACATGGCCGCCAGGGGGCGGGGCTTATTTTCCCTATATATCTATATAGAAAACTTAAAAAAAAAAAATCAGAAACCACTGGACCGATTTCAATATAATTTTGCAGAAATGTTCCTTTGGTGATGGTCTACCAAGATTATTCAAGCCATTTGGATGGCCGCCAGGGGGCGGGGCTTATTTTCCCTATATATCTATATTGAAAACTTAGAAAAATCTTCTTGTCAGAAACCACTGGACCGATTTCTATATAACTTGGCAAAAATGTTCCCTTGCTGATCCTCTACCAAGATTGTTCAAGCCGTCATGATTTGTCAAAAAACATGGTCGCTAGGGTACGGGGCTTATTTTCCCTATATATCTGTTTAGAAAACTTTAATAATCCATTTGTCAGAAACCACTGGACCGATTTCAATACAACATTGCAGGAATGTTTCTTTGGTAACCTCTACCAAGATTGTTCAAGTCGTCATGATTCATCAAAAAATGTGGCTGCCAGGGGGCGGGGCTTATTTTCCCTATGTATCTAAATAGAAAACTTTAAAAATCTTCTTGTCAGAAACCACTGGACTGATTTCAATATAACTTTGCAGGAATGTTTCTTGGATGACCCTCTACCAAGATTGTTCAAGCCGGCATGATTCGTCAAAAAACATGGCTGCTAGGGGGCGGGGCATATTTTCCCTATATATCTATATAGAAAACTTTAAAAATCTTCTCGTAAGAAACCGTTGGATCTAGTTCATTGTAACTTGGCAGGAATGTTGCTTTGGTGACCTTCTACCAAGATTGTTCAAGCCCTCATGATACGTCAAAAAACATGGCCGCCAGGGGGCGGGGCTTATTTTCCGTATATATCTGTATAGAAAATTTTAAAATTCTTCTTCCTTGTAGCGGGTAAGGGTAGAGTGGGAATGTTTTTATTTCTTCTGTTTCTTCACTTTCATTCCTGTTCCTCTTTCTTCCCTGTCCCTCTCTTTTATCTCTTCTACTGTCTCTTCTATCTCTTTTCTCCCTTTCTCTGGGAGACGACACAAAATGACCCTCAAGGGTTGACGTGTCGTTAAACCCCAACACAATCAAAATCTTCTTGTCAGAAACCACCCGACCGATTTCAATATTACTTGGCAGGAATGTTGCTTTGGTGACCCTGTACCAGGATTTTTCAATCAATCATAATAGAAAACTTTAAAAATCTTCTTGTCAGAAACCTCTGAACCGATTTCAATATAACTTGGCAGGAATGTTCCTTTGGTGGCCCTCTACCAAGTTTGTTCAAGCTGTCATGATTTGTCAAAAAACATGGCCGTTAGGGGGTGGGGCTTATCCCCTATATAGCTATATAAAACACTTCAAAAATCTTTTTGTCAGAAACCACTGGACCAATTTCAATAGGCAGAATTGTTCCTTTGGTGATCTTCTTTCAAGATTCAGTTCCAGCGATCATGATGGATGAAAAAACATGGCCGCTCGGGAGTAGGGTTATAGAATTTATACAAAAATTTTAGAGCAGTGAACTTGGCTGAAACTTCAACAGTAAGTTTGCAAAGCTGTTTGCTCAGGTGAGCGATATAGGACCATCATGGTCCTCTTGTTTAAGAAGTCCACTGTGTTAACACGATTATAGGTTAAATATGGTACTGTTGATAAGGTAATAGTATAAAGCATTTACCTCTGGCGAAAGAATGTGCACAAGTACTGGTTAACCTGTTAGAGGACTAAGCCTGTCCAGCAAAGTGTGATTAGGTACAGGTAAACTGACTACGCTTCACATGACCCGAATGGGTTGACTGGGTTGTAAAACTTCAATGCCATAAAAAAAAAAAAAATAATAAAATAAAGCGTTTATCGTAATAACCGTAAGTATTGAGACAGAGATAGGCCTTTGCGAACAGTGTAGACCTAGATCAGATGCTGCAGAATGCAGTGTTGATAATTATCTCCCCCCCCCTTTTAGGGTACGGAGGCATATTGTTTTTTCCCCGTATGTCTGTCTGTCACAAAATCGTGTCCGCTCTATAACGTGAAAACTGTTCAAGCTATCTTCATGAAACTTCATATACTTATCAAACAACATTAGACAACATGCAGAGTGCAAGAAGCATAACTCTTGCATTTATACTTTTTGAGTTATTTCCCTTGGAACTTTGTCTTTCACAAAATCATGTCCACTCTATAACTTGAAAAATGTTCAAGCTATCTTCACAAAACTTCATATAAATATCAATCAACATTAGACGACATGCAGAGCACAAGAACCATAATTCTTACATTTATACTTTTTTTAATTATTTCCCTTGGAGCTTTGTCCGTCACAAAAAAATGTGTCTGCTCTGTAACTTGAAAACTGGTCAAGATATCTTCATGATACTTTATATGAATCTCAATCAACATTAGATGATGTGCAAAGCGCAGAACCATAACTCTTGCATTTATACTTTTTGAGTTATTTCCCTTGGACTCTCATTAGTTAATATAAATGTTTGCTGAATGTACAATACAATATGACACCAAAAAGGAGGGAGACCTCTGTGTTTTTGTAGAAAAACAAATTTTAGTTTAGCTTTTTTAGTTTTATTTTTGCATAACAATGATAGGTCTAGATAAGATTGGGTATCAGATAAATGTTTTTTTTTTTTTTTTTTATTTCTGCATGAAAATGTATGTTGTGGGTACTCATTAGAAGCTCTAATGAGTACCCACAACGTATATATTTTCGTAGAGAAATAAGAAAAAACAGCAATACTTTTGGATTGAAAAAAGCATCTTATCAAGAGCTCTGAACAATATACAATATTGTACTCTTTTGGAATTGTAATTTGTTGTAAAAATCAAAATTGTCTGAAAACTCATTAACAGCAGCTATGATCTTACTGTTCTTACCTAATTGTCTTTAAGTTTTAGGATAAACAGGCTTGTGCAAATGCCCAAACGGCAGCCTCGGTGGCTCAGGCTGCTGCACATCTGACTGGGGATCAGAAGGTTATGCCTTTAATCCCCACCGGGTTTCGGCAACATTCTTTTGTGGAGATTGATCATGAAATATTTTTTAGCGTCATCCTCTTCTGCTAATTCAAGAAGGGCAGTTGTCAGTTTCTGGGGCCTCTCTGCAGCCCAGGAAAAATTGAACAGATTGACATGACCCTAATGACTTGACTGGGCTGTAAAACCTCGCGTCCGTCAGTTAATCAAACATGCAAACAATGCAGACCCAGATCAGATGCCACAGAGTACAGTGTCAGGATATATACTGTTTACCATGCATCTAGCAGTTTTTAGACATGAATTGCCAGTAAAACATACAAAATTTCAGATATTCATGTATATGTTAACCCTTAAAGCGCCAATCACAACAATTGTCCTCTGCTTTGTCTTCTGCTTGTGATTTTAAAAGTCATTTCTGCAAACAGTGTGGACCCAGATCAGACTGCTCCTCTGATCTGGGTCCACACTGTTTGCCGGTATGCAAAAAAGTAGTTTTGAGAAGTTTGCAAGAATATTCAGCTGACGACATAAACGGGCGACATTTTCAGATGCAGTTTTTCTTGGCGCTTTAAGGGTTAATGTGTTAAATTATCTAAATACTAACCATTATAGTGCCAGTCACAACTATAGAAGATAACATTTGATCTGTTTTTTAGCTCACCTGGTGCTCCAGGTCAGCTTATGCAATGGCCTGTTGTCCGTCGTCAGTTCGTCCATCCGTCCGTCCATCCGTCGGTCTTTTCACATTTTCGACATCTCCAGAACCATAAGTTGGACTGAGCTGAAACTTAGGAGCCATTGTGGCAACATGGAGATTCAGAATTGCTAAAATCATTCCTTTCGGATATCCAAGATGGCCCCCATGGTGGCCATCTTGAAATTCTTCAAACGACATCTCCTAAACCCTAAGTCCGATTGAGCTGAAACTTGATGGGAGGCATCACAGTGACACACTCTCTGAGATTCAAAATTGGTAAAATCGTTCCATTCCGATATCCAAGATGGCCGCCAGGGCATCCATCTTGAAATTCTTCAAACAACATCTCCTCCTAAACCCTAAGTCCGATTGAGCCGAAACTTGATGGGAGGCATCACAGTGACACAGAGATTCAAAATTGCTAAAATTGTTCTGTACCGATATCCAAGATGGATGCCAGGGCGTCCATCTTGAAATTCTTCAAAAGACATCTCCTTCTAAACCCTAAGTCAGATTGAGCTAAAACTTGATGGGGAGGCATCACATTGACACAGAGATTCGAAATTGCTAAAATAGTTCCATACCGATATCCAAGATGGCCACCATGGCGGCCATCTTGAAATTCTCTAAACAACATCTCCTCCCAAACCCTTAGTCCAATTGAGCTGAAACTTGATGGGAGGCATCACCGTGACACATAGATTCAAAATTGCTAAAATCCTTCCCTTTCGATATCCAAAATGGCCGCCAGGGCGGCCATCTTGAAATTCTTCAAACAACATCTCCTCCTAAACCCTAAGTCCGATTGAGTTGAAACTTGATGGGAGGCATCACAGTGACACAGAGATTCAAAATTGCTAAAATTGTTCCATTCCGATATCCAAGATGGCTGCCAGGGCGTCCATCTTGAAATTCTTCAAAAGACATCTCCTTCTAAACCCTAAGTCAGATTGAGGGAGGCATCACACTGACAGTTGTCAGAGATTAAGAATTGCTAAAATTGTTCTGTTCCGATATCCAAGATGGCTGCCAGGGTGTCCATCTTGAAATTCTTCTAACGAAATCTCCTCCTAAACCCTAAGTCCGATTGAGTTGAAACTTGATTGGAGGCATCACAGTGATACAGAGATTCAGAATTGCTAAAATTGTTCCATTCTGATATCCAAGATGGCCGCCATGGCAGCCATCTTGAAATTCTTCAAACAACATCTCCTCCCAAACCATAAGTCAGACTGGGTCAAAATTTGATGGGAGGCATCACACTGACAGTTGTCAGAGATTCAGAATTGCTAAAATTGTTCAGTTTGGATATCCAAGATGGCGGCCTTGGTGGCCATCATGAAATTCTTCAAACGATATCTCCTCCAAACCATAAGTCAGATTGAGCTGAAACTTTATGGGAGGCATCAGAGCGACATAGAGATTCAGAATTGCCAAGATTGTTCTGTTCCGATATCCATGGCAACCATCTTGAAATTCTTCAAACAACATCTCCTCCCAAACCGTAAGTTGGATTGAGCCAAAACTTGATGGGAAGTATCATACGTGACACAGAGATTCAGAATTGCTAAAATTGTTCCGTTCCTATATCCAAGATGGCCACCATGGCGGCCATCTTGAAATTTTTCAAATGATATCTCCTCCAAAACCATAAGTCAGATTGAGTTGAAACTTTATGGGAGGCATCAGAGCGACATAGAGATTCAGAATTGTTAAGATTGTTCTGTTCCAATAGCCAAGATTATAGGCCGCCATGGTGGCCATGAAATTCTTCAAACAATATCTCCTCCCAAACCGAAAGTTGGATTGAGCCAAAACTTGATGGGAAGCATCACATTAACACAGAGATTCAGAATTGCTAAAATCCTTCCATTCAGATATCCCAGATGGCCGCCATGGTGGCCATCTTGAAATTCTTCAAACGACATCTAATCCCAAACAATAAGTCAGATTGAGCTGAAACATGATGGGAGGCTTTGGAGAGTTATAGAGACTCAGAATTGCTAAAATCATTCTGTTCCCATATCCAAGATGGCGGCCCTCTTGAAATACTTCAAACGACATCTCCCAAGTCGTAGGTGGGATTGAGCCAAAACTTGATGGGAGGCATTGGAGCAACATGAAGATTCAGAATTGCTAAAGTTGTACCATTCCGATATCTAAGATGGCCGCCTTGGACTCAATCTTGAAATTCTTCAAATGACATCTCCTCCCAAACTGTAAGTTGGATTGAGCCAAAACCTGATGGGAAACAATACAGTGACACAGAGATTCAGAATTGCTAAAATCCTTCTGTTCAGATACCCAAGATGGCCGCTATGGTGGCCATCTTGAAATTCTTCAAACGACATCTCCTCCCAAATCATAGGTCTGATTGAGTCAAAACTTGATTTGAGGCATCAAAGCGACATAGAGATTCAGAATTGCTAAAATTGTCAGCCTTATTGAAAATCTTCGAACAACATCTCCTCCGCTTATCTTGTAAGTCTTCAATTGTTATCTGCTCCCGAACATTAAGTTGGATAGAGGGGAAACTTGATGGAAGGCATCAAGGCAGCATGGAGATTTAGAATTGCTAAAATGATTCCATTCTGATATCCAAGATGGCCACCATGGCTGCCATCTTGAAATCACATCTGCTATTGAAGGGTAAGTCTGATTGAGCTTAAACATGATGGGAGGCATTGGGGTGATAAGGAAATTCAGAATTGCTAAAATCCCTCTGTTCCAATGTCCAAGATGGCCGCCATCTTGAAATTCTTCAAATCACATCTCCTCCCAAACAGTAAGTCGGGTTTAGCCGAAACTTGAGGGGAGGCATCGGGGTGAAATGGAGATTCAGAATTGCTGAATCATTCAGTTCCATTATCCAAGATGACGGCCATGGTGGCAATCTTGAAACTCTTCAAACAACATCAGATTCTGAATTGCTAAAGGCAATCTGATCTGATAGCCAAGATAGCCAACATGGCACAATGTAACATATCATGATCAGCCTAATCCAGGTGAGTGATTTCTGGCCCACTTGGGCCTCTAGTTTAAATTTTCAAATAAACAATCTTGACATTTCATGTGATTTGTCTTCAAGCTTTGTCTGCAAGTTTTGACTTATGATTGTAATTGTGTTTCCAAGTTTCTATTCTAGTGAAAATATTCTGACCAGTACAGTTAGCCAGAGATATCTTGACCAATATATGTTATGGGCTGTATGAAGTGAAAAACTGTCTTTAACCCTTGTCCTGCTGAATAAATAAAATGGCCACGCCCATTTCTAATTTTCAGCCAATCTGATTACTTGATTTGGATTGTTGCTATATATTCACATACTTAATGGCAAACAGTGCAGATTCAGATCAGTTGGCTGAGCTTAATCTACACTGTTTGCAAAGGCAGGGTGTATCGGGGGTTCAGCAAGACCTGGGTTAAGATGAAAAAGTGTCCTAAAGAGGAATGCACACTTTTTCAGGGGAGACAACTCTGTCAGTATTCTTTTATCCCCTTCTAAAAAGGGTCTATAAGGAAAAAAATGCTCCATATGGGAGCAAATTCTTTCCTTCTGAAGTAGACACTTTTCATAAGAGACTTGGTATGCAGGAAAGCAAACAGGAAGTTGCAAAAGTTATCTTCCCTTTGAAAAGTGGCTGAAAGAGTAACAAGTGTATTTATTTCCCCCTAAACATATACCAAACTGTGCAGATTAAGAGTGTATTGCTCATCTATAGGCTCTCATCAGGACCATTGCTGTCATCTGATGCTTTAGCAATTCAGTAAATGACAGCAGACCCTGATCAGACAAGGTTAGGTACCAAGAGGAACTATTTTTATATCAGTTTTAGCTCACCTTTTGACATTTGGAATGTAATCATGTAATACAATATCCTTCTATTCAGTAACATCATACCTGAAGGCATTGGGGACAGGGCTGAGGGGTAAAGAATGAGGTCAATTTCAAAATAAAGTTTTACTTCAAAGAGATGACTTTATTCTTCTTGTAAATAAATGCAGACAACACGAAAACGGAAACCGGAAACTCGCCTACTAGTTCTGTGCACGACAACTATCTCACTAGCAACAAGCATAACTGCCAGACTCGGCAAAAAAGGTAAGAGAAAAGTCCAGGGAATGCCACAATGACAAACCGCAGCCCTTCCCAGACCCCAAGAGGAAGAGAAACCGACAAATCTAAACAAGCACAAACCGAACAAACGTACGAAAAGCACTAAGATTAGCTCTCTCTTCCCCAAGCGAGGTAATCGCAATACTAAAAGGACTGAAAAACACAAGAACAAAATGACACACGGAAAGACGTACAACAAATCGCTTCGTAGAATAAACCACAAAGCAACAAAGAGTAAGACTAACACTGGGACCACCGCCTTAGAACGGTCGGTAGAGCAAACCACCGGGGGAGGGGGTGGGGGTGGGAGGGGGTGGAGGTGGGGGGGGGGGTTAAAGCACTTTTATAGCTAGCTAACTTCACCCTGGGTCCCGATGCTACTCTTAATACAGAAAATACATAAAAAATTCGGTTCGCATAAAGGCTCCCAACTCAGTCAATGCATCAAAACGAAAACATAAAAATCAAATTAATCACTATAATAAACAAAGACGAGTACTCATGGCTAATTCTACTGTATACCAGAGTAAATGAAAACCAATATTTGCACCACGGCGGGCCAAGCCAAAGACATATCGTCAAGCCCCAACCCACTGGTTAAAGTTTCACGAAGAGGCCGTCATTGAGTCTGAGGCCTGAACCGCCGTCGTGCAATTAAAGAGTGAAGCATAGCCATCAACAATGTTGAAGCCAGTTGTTACACTTTCCCCCTCTCCAGATTTTTTTTAACCATTACTTAATCTTAAACAAGAAATTAAAATAAACATATGCAGGATTTATTTTAGGCTGTTTACATATCTGGTTTAACAAATGACAAATTATTAAGGGCCTCAACATTTCCATTGTTAATTAAAGTCACACTGACATTGAGTCTATACATGACCCATTAAATATGCCAATATTAATGATAGTCACCCTTTCTAAACAACCTCTTGATTTCTATGTCTTATTTATCTGACACACTGCAACTAATACACTAATTTTCTCCCATCTCTCCCTCACTATCATTGTCCAGAACAAGTCTTTAAAATGTGCTGGAAGCCGTATATGATGTTTTGGTCTACTGGTTCAGTTTCACCAGGAGGCCTGTGGGCACTCCTCTATCTTCTTCTTCATTCATCTGTCACATTTTTGTCCGTATTATGTTATGAACTGGCCTATATTCCACTACCACATCACCAGGATTATCCATTTTATATACATTTTCTTCTTCCTGTAGTGTTTCCAGGTTCCCATAGAACAATTTCAACTGATTAAAATGCACTATTTTCCTATTTTTCCTTCTCCTAGCGTGTCTTCTACCAAAAGTCTTTCCTACATACTGGATTCTGTAGTCAATATCTCAAATAACTGTCATGACTCTCCAAGCTCCTGACCACTCTTTATTAAGCTTCCGTGGTTCTCCAATCGGAGTAACCTTGACAAGTAACATAACGAGGTCGCCTTTTTTATATGGCTTGCCAGATTTCTTTACATCATAATGTTCTTTCTGATGGCTCCGAGCTAATGCAAGATATTGTCTGGCAAGTTCCTCTGTTTCTTTAATAACGCTTGCTTCTAGGCATATTCTGGAATTGTTGAACTTGTATTCTCTGACGGCAAGTTCAGAACAATATCAACAGGAAGATTCATCTCGCATCCAAACATTAGTCGGTAATGCGTAAACCCTGTTGAGCAATGTTTGGCTGAGCGGTAATTAATGCATTAGTACTTTTTGGAGTAATGTGTCCCATTTTCTCGGATTGTCACTTACCATCTTTTTTAACATATTTGTAACTGTTCTGTTCATTCTCTCTGTCTCTCATTTGACCATAGTGCAAAGGGTGTTGTTCTAGTTTTAGATAATTCTACAAGCTCACAGAATTTCCTAAAGACAAAGTTACTCCCTTGATTGGCATGGAGATTCCTTGGAACACCAAACATGCAAACTACATGGTCCATAAGTTTGTAATAGTTTCAGCCTTAATGTTACTGGATGCAAATGGGTATTTTGTAAAATAATCAAGTGCAACAGTTATATGTTTGTTCCCATGTTGGTAGAGGACCAACACAATCTATCCCTTTTCTTTCTAAAGGAAAAGCACTCTTGATGTTTTTAATGGCACTCTTGGTTTTCTCTGTGGATGTTTTGTTTGTTTGCATACAAGACATTGTTTTATGTAGAGTTCGGTCTCGTCTCTCAAATTAAACCAATAGAACCTTTCATGAATCTTGCCTGTGGTTTTATCGCAACCGAGATGCCAAACATAATCATGTAAGCTATTCAAGGCAAGGTCCTTCATTGATGTTTGAAGAACCGTCTGATAGTGGGATATTTCATGTATGCCATCTTTCCACCAAATCCTATACAACACATCGTCCTTGACACAAAGTCGATCATACTGGTGCCAGTAATTCTACAGTTCCTTACTACAGCCATACTTTGTTACTTCTTCCGGTCTTTACCCTTTCTTTAACCAATTCAAAACACAAGATATCACTTTGTCGTTCTTCTGAGTTTCAAAAATTTCACTCTGTGACCAGCCACCCATTGGCCCAAGAGTCCAATTATTCATGAATGTTTTGTCTTTAGTTTCAGTATCTGTGACTCTGTACTCACTACTATCATTGTGAATATAGCAGTTTTCCTTGTTTCTTTCCAGATAATCATCGTTTTGGCATTTATCCCATGGAAAACATGACAAAATCAACATTTGAATGTAGCTTTCCAGGACGATGTTCTAAGTTGAATGGCATAAACTCCATTATTCGTTCAAGCCACCTTGCCCGTGGTCCACGCATTTAAAGCCCAAGCTAACGCTAGCGTTACTTTTTGATATACAGTATAGTTTTTCTGTTCTCCTTGAAAAGCCTTTGCGGCAAATGTTATTGGTCTTTCTTCACCCTCCTGTATCTGAGACAGTGTTGCCCCCTAGATCATTTTCACTGGCGTCTACATCAAGTATGAAAGGTAGTTTATAGCAAGGAAAAGCTAAAACTGGAGGTGAGCTTAAAGCATTTTTATGAGCATTAAATGCACTTGAACATTCTTCATTCCACATGAATGGAACATTCTGTTTGTCCAACTCGCGTGTTATATCAGTGTAGTCTGTAATAAACCGTTGATAATATCCACAATGCGCCAAGAATGATCTTAGTTATGTTATGTTAGATGGAGTCGGCCAGGCCATGATATCACTAATTTTCTCTTCATCAACTTCAATTCCAGATGTTGAAATAACATGTCCAAGTTTCATTCTCTCTGGCAGTAGTTCACATTTGTCTGGTTTAATTTTTAGTCCTGAATCTTCAGATCTTGTCAGCAATTTTTCAAGCGTGGACCGGTGTTCTTCTAATGTAGATGCATAGATCACAATATCACCAAGGTATACTAGACAGTCCGGCCAGGTCAATCCTTTTAAAATAATATCCATTGCCCTCTAAAAGCTTGCCGTCACGTTCGCTAAACCAAATGGGAGGTTTTTAAACTGGAAATGTCCATCCGGTGTAGAAAAGGCTGTATTTTCTTTTACCTCATCTTCTAAAGGTATCTGCCAGTATCCCTTCACTAAATAAAAGTGACTGAAATAGCTGGCGTTGTTCATATTCTCCAGAATGTCATCAGCCCGGGGCAGTGGATATATATCTTTCTTTGTTACCTCATTTAGTCCGCGGTAATCAAAACAGAAGCGCCGGCCACCATCTTTTTTATTCACTATTACAACAAGTGCTGACCATGGTGTCGAAGATTCCTCACATATATCATTTTCCAACATAGTTTTCACTTCCTCGCGGATAATTTCTCTTTTCAGTGGCGCCATTCTTTGTATAGGAACCTTAATTGGATCTGCTGAGCCAGTATCTATGTTATGTTGTATCACATTTGATTTCAAACAACCAATGTCATATTGGCTCGAAGCTATGACTTTAGAATGTTTTGCTAAAATGTCATAATGCAGTTCCTTTTCTATTTTTGGGATATTAGGGTTTCTGATTGGAAATTTACTATTTGTTTCTTCTTTCTCGTTAATTGTAGGTTTTCAATGTTGGACACCCCAGCTGAATTGTTAAGATTCTTTTTCTGTATGTAATAGCAATGAGCTGGGACTTTTTCAGATTTCACCAATTTAGAATCAAGTAAGGGACTAAAATTTCCTAATGAGCTTGACTTAAATTTCCTAGTGAGCTTCCTTTCCAAATCTTTGTTTCTGATTCATTCGGATTAAACAGTCTCACAGGGATTTGTCCCTTTTGAACAACTGCTGACACCTTAACGATACCTAACCGATACCTTTCTTCAAATGCTTGCTTTGGCTCTAAACTCTCAGTTAACCCTTCACGCACACTACTCCCTGCTACATTACATACAGTGTTACAAACAGTTCTAGGTGGAATGATCATTGTTTCACTCACGCTAACCCGCAACATTTCCAGTGCTCGCGTGCATAACAAATCAGTAGATGTTCCATTAATTCTCAGTGTTTTTTATTCATAATCAGGGGGTGGTCGGGTGGTGCGAAGGTGCTGTGTATCTTACATCACTGGGGCGTCCAACTGATATTGGCTTACAGTTGGGCAAGGCCTTCTATCCTTGTAGTGGGTAAGGGTAGAGGGGGAATGTTTTTATTTCTTCTGTTTCTTCACTTTCATTCCTGTTCCTCTTTCTTCCCTGTCCCTCTCTTTCATCTCCTCTACTCTCTCTTCTATCTCTTTTCTCCCTTTCTCTGGGAGACGACACAAAATGACCCTCAAGGGTTGACGTGTCGTTAAACCCCAACACAATCAATTATTCATAATCTGTTACTCCCCTATGTGCTCTCAAGAAGTCATCACCAAATAACATTGTCTCTCTCAAGTTTCTGCATATATAGACAGGCCAGCAAAACATACATTCTCCAAGTCCTATCATTAAATCCGATTCACCCACTATATCCAAACTGAGAAGAACTAGCTCCATTGATGGCCAAAGATGTTGGAGTTACCTTGATTTTTGTCTTTAGTTGCTCACAAGCCGCTTCATTTAAAAGTGTTATTTGGGCCCCAGTGTCAAGAAGTGAACGCACCTCAAGCTCACCATTAATCATAACATTGACGTAGGAACCATTTTATTCTGATTTCTCGGCTCATGTAACTGGGACGGAAGGGGCATTGAACCATCTAATTCCACCCTTCCGTCCCACTCTTGCTTCCCTGATTCTTCGGAGAGTTTGTACATGTGGAGTCTCTTCTATAATGCCCTTCCTCCACAGGAGTGACAGATTACTCGCTCTGGCCTCCTAGAGTGGCCGCTTCCACTAAAACCTCCCCTCGTTCGACCTCTGCCTCTCACTGGTAGTTGGATGCGCCGTCCGACTGGAGACCAGGAGGTCGCGGGTTCAACCCCAGCTGAGGTTGGCAACATTCTTTCGTGGAGATTGATCATGAAATATTTTCTACGGTCATTCTCTCCCTTCCGCTGATTCAAGAAGGGCAGTTGTCAGTTTCTGGCGAAAGAATGTGCACAATACTTGTTAACCGCTTAGAGGACTAAGCCTGCCCAGTAAACGTGTGGTTTAGGTAAACTGACCGCGCTCGACATAACCCCATTGGGTTGACTGGGCCGTAAAACCTCAACACAAACAAAACTCACTGGAAAATTTTGTCGGTTTCCAATACCTCTTTTCTCTAAAGCAATTGCAATAGCTTCTGCTAAATCAGCTGTGGTGTTTGTTTGATTAACTGCGACAGCAGCTTGTGTCTTCTGTCTCATGTTAGCCTCAATCCGTAATGCAACTTGAAGAGCCTGATCTGCAGTCTGAGGGTTAGCCTGTAGGACCCATAACCTTAAAGGTTCTTCCAGTCCATCTATAAAGTATTTATTTACCGTGATGTCCCGATAACTGCCATCCCAATCATGAAAGGCTTTTCGCGCCAATGTTTTAATTGCACTCATATATGTATCTAACGACTCCTCCTTTCTACGCATTCTTGTTTCAAGTGCTGCCTGAAACGTAGCCCAATTACTCTCTGGTGCAAACTTCTTTCTTAATGCCTTCACCAAAGATGTCCCAATCACCTCCTTCTGTATCAGAGCACTCCCAATATTTTGAATTGGCATCTCCTACTAGTCAATTTAAATTGGTCAGACCATTTGTTAAGGGACGCAATAACTTCATAATTTTTTAACCACATAAGCCAGTCTTCTGAAGCAATCTTTTAAATGTAGGCTTCACCTCTGTAGACTTCAAGATGCTCGAGGGCGAGGACGGAGCAACTGATGCAGTTGCCAACTGGCCTGTTTTCTTTGTCATTTTTTCCATTTTACCGCTTAATAGGCCTTCATCTAAAACTGGTTCTAATTTAAAGGAGATTGGATAATTCAATTTTTCCAGGCGAAGCTCTTCTTTTAAAGCTTCAACTTGTGCTTGTAGGGACTTTATTTTCTATTTTCTTTTTATTGGACATTTTAATAGATATTTTAAGCGTCAAAATAACCAATAAGAAACTTTACCTTCTACTCGTATTGTCTCGTATCTTGCAACTCACGATGACGATGACTGTACTGTATTCAACTTTCACGATGACTGCATTCAATTTTTCTATGAAATGTCACTTAAATGGCTCTTTGTTATCTATTATATGAACCGGCCTGTGGGCTCGGTATCTCAAAACAATAAAGTCTCAAAACTGTAGTTCTACTTTTATTTTCAGCATTTCATTTTCCCATATCTGTTTAAGGTCACGGCGTGGGTGTAGTCCGTCACGAAACTTATCATAATAAAACTTACTCCTCCTATGGCCACGATGGATCCGGGCGTATTTGTGAAATGGTAAATGATGACCAGTTTCTTCATGATTAATTGCATTGATAGTATTGTTTATTCTTTCAACAAAATTCTCAAAATCCAGTTGTATGTTTCTAGTTACATTTTAAGCCGGGCAAGCGATTTTTCAGGATATTTGCAGATTTTTGAACGTTTTTTGGGGAATAGTGGCGAAAACTATCTGGGATAGAGGATGATACATTTTGATATAGTCTATGACAGAATTAATTTTCCGCCTAGCTTTTGAAAGTTCATCTTTTTGACCATTAGCAGTCAAAGTACCAATATTTTCCGGAATGCCATTGATACCCAGGCAAACAAAAATAATTTTCTCCCACGGATATGTCTCAAAAATCGTTTTTTTTTTTTTAATGAAACATTTCTGGTCCCTTCGCACCAGATCGAATATTCAGATGGATATTTTGCGTCTGAAAACCCTCGAAATTTCATTAAAGCAACCCCTTGAGCCTGGAGTCTCCTAATATAATAGTTGTCATGTATATATTTCAGAATACAAATCCTACTGACAATGCCAAGTGTAACAAGCCAAGATAATCGACAAAAGAGATGACTTTATTCTTCTTGTAAATAAATGCAGACAACACGAAAACGGAAAACTCGCCTACTAGTCGTGCGCACGGCAGCTATCTCACTAGCAACAAGCATAATCGCCAGACCGGCAACCCTGAAGCCAGTTGTTACAATACCATAATATACTGACCCGCCCCTGGATTTGACCAGGCAGTCATAATAGATTGCTAGAAATAATGCAAAATGGTTCATTTTAACACGAAAACTTAAAAACATTGAAATACGATGACGTCCTATTTGACTTTTTTAGAGGGGGTGGGGGGGTGGGGGGTGGGGCGGGGGAGAGGGGTTCAAAATATTATACAATAATATATTGACTCACCTTTGGATTTCAACAGGATATCATAAATGATCCCTTTGAATAATGTGAAATATTTCCTTTTATCATGTAAACCTAAAAAAAGCTTTTTAATAAAATGACGACCAATTTATGTGTGTGTGTGTGTGTGTGTGTGTGTGTGTGTGTGTAGGGGGGGGGTCAAAATATTATACCATAATATAATGACCCCCATGACTTTGACCAGGCAATCATAATAGATTGCTAGAAGTAATGTAAAGTGGTCCCTGTTATCATGAAATCCTCCAAAGAAGCATTTTCATTAAAGCAAATGACGTCCTACTTGACTTTTTAAGGGGTAGGAGAGGGGAGGTGGCCGGGGGGGGGGGGGGGTCAAAATATTATACCATAACATATTGACCCACTCTTGGATTTCAACAGGATATCATAAATGATCCCTTTAAATAATATGAAATGATTTCTTTTATCATGTAAACCTACAAGAAAAAGCATTTTAATTAAATGACGACCAATTTGATTTTTTTATGTGGGGGGTGGGGGTGGGGGCGGGGAGGTCACCCCATATAAATGCATATTTTTTCCTGGTAAAATGAACGATTTCACAGTAAACCTACAAAAATAAGCATTTTAATTAATGACAACCAATTTGATTTTTTTTCTGGGGTAGGAGTCGGGGTGGGGGGTCAAAATATTATACCATAATATATTGACCCGTCCATGACTTTGACCAGACAATCATAATAAATTGCTAGAAGTAATGTAAAATGGTTCCTGTTATCTGAAGCCTCTAAAGAAGCATTTTCACCATGTGATGTCCTACTTGACTTTTTAAGGGGGAGGCGGGCGGGGGTGGGGGGGGGAGGTCAAAATATTATACCATAATATATTGACCCACCCTTGGATTTCAACAGGCAGTCATAAATGATCCCTTTAAATAATGTGAAATGTTTTCTTTTATCATGTAAATCTACAAAAAAGCATTTTAACGAAATGACGACCAGTTTGATTTTCAATGGGGTAGGAGTCGTGGTGGGGGTTAGGGTGTGGGGGTGGGGAGGTCAAAATATACCATAATGTATTGACCCGCCCATGACTTTGACCGGGCAATCATAATAGATTGCTAATCATGAAAACCTCCAAAGAAGCATTTTCATCAAGTGACGTCCTATTTGACTTTTTAAGAGGTGAGGGGAGGTGGGGGGGGGGGGGGGTATAAAATATTATACCATAATATATTGACCAACCCTTTCAATAACAAGTGATCCCTTTAAATAATGCGAAGTGTTTTTTTTTTATCATGTAAATCTAAAAAAAGCATTTTAATTAAATGACGACCAATTTGATTTTTTTATGAGGTAGGGGGAGGGGGTCACCCCATGAAAATGCATATTTCTTCCTGATAAAATGAACGATTTCACATTATTTACTGTGATCATTAATGATTGCCTGTTCAAATCCAGGGGTGGATCAATATATTATAGTATAATATTTTGACCTGCCTTCCTCGTGCCCCCATCCCTCAAAAATTGAAACAGGACGTCATTTTATGAAAATGTTTTTTTTTTTTTTTTTTTTTTAGGTTTCGTGGTAAAAAGATCTATTTCACATTATTTCTAGCAATGTAATATGATTGCCAGGTCAAAATCAGGGGTGGGTCAATATATTATGGTATAATATTTTGACCCTCTCACCTCAGCCCACCCCACATCAAAAAGTCGAAGGGGATGTCATACCATGACAATGCATTTTTCGATTCTTCATAATAAAAGGATCTATTTCACATTATTTTCAGCAATCTTTTTGGATTGCCTGTGTTCTAATTCAGGGGCGGGTCAATATATTATGGTATAATATTTTGACCCTACCCCTCCCTTCACCTCTTACTCCTCAAAAAGACAAATAGGGCGGCATTTTATTAATTGTTTTTCTTTTTTTTTTAGGTTTTCATGTTACAAATCAACCATTTAACAGTATTTTCAGCAATGTATTATGATTGCCAGGTCAAAGTCAGGGGTCAATATAATATGGTATAATATTCTGACCCTTCCTCCACAGCCAACCCCACATCAAAAAGTCAAATGCATTTTTCAAGTCTTCATGATAAAATGAACAATTTCACATTATTTACAGCGATCATTTATGACAGCCTGTTCAAATCCAGGGGTAGGTCAATATATTATAGTATAATATTTTGATCCCCACCCCCCACTCCCATCCTTCAAAAAGTGAAATATGATGTCATTTTATGAAAATGCTTGTTTTTTTTTTTAGATTTCATGGTAAAAGGAACTATTACACATTATTTCTAGCAATGTATTATGATTGCCTAGCCAAGGTCAGGTGCGGGTCAATATATGGTATAATATTTTGACCCCCAAACCCTCCCTCAAATATTAAAGTGGACGGATTATTTTCCGAGCATTATTTTTAATGCTATTTTAATAAATGAATCCATTCTACATGTGTTATATCATTCCTTAAGGAAGATAGCCGGGCGGGTCAAAATATTATGGGGCGGGTCAAAATATTACAGTAATATATTGACCCGCGGGTCATAATATTATGACCCGCGGGTCAATTTTTAGGCGGGTCAAAATATTACATGACACCTGTATATCTGAAGCCGAACATGCTGTGGAAGATCGCACTGGCTCCTGTTATGAAGTTTCTTACCCATGTGTTGGGCTGTTAAAAGTAAACCAGTTTGCTGTTTCATAGATTGTTATAATTTTGTAAAACAGTTAAATAAATGTTTTTTTTATTATGCACATCCTTGTTCTTATTGGTGCTTTTTTAAAAAAATGTCTTCCAGCATATGCAAAAGGTACTGATTCAGACCAACCGGTATATCCATATTTCATCAGACATTTTAGTGTAGTTTTGTTTGTTTATTCTGGTCGTTTTTATCGTTGAGCCCATACTGGGTTTTTAGAACATTTATATGAGGTCTCTGTTGAGGCCCAGTTGGCCAAAACTAGCTAGCCTGCCAAGCAAACTTGACATTTCAGGTATTTTCATCACCGTCTAAGCATAGTTACGTGTGGCGTTAAAGGTGTTGATGAGACTAAGGATAAGTCTAGCTCACACCCAGCGACAACCCTAGTCCCATCCCACAGGCCCTCAAAGGAGTCATTAGGAGCCATCCTCCAAATACAACCATGTTTGGAGTTAAATCAAGGTTCCAAAGCAGTTCCTCTGTTGCAGTTCTTTTTTGTGCGTTTAAATTGTGCTGTTTGCTTTGTCCTTATTTGCTTTTCATCTCCCTTCCTTTAGGTGCCTCGGGAGGGCTGTGCTTAATGATTACGGCATTTCCTGTGTATCTTCACATCTGATGAGAACATAAACAGTTGATGACTGAAATTGATCTCTGCCACACCTAGCTACCTCTAATGGTCATTAGCGGACAGCCTTCATCTGTTGCAGTATTAAGTATCGAATTAAAGGTCATGATGATAATTTTAAGGGATCCTTCAAGGTCAGCCTATTTGGAGTTAATTGACCTTTTGTTGAAAAATTTGACACTAGATGACTTAAATGTGCTTTGCCCACACCACCTATAGATATACCTTATCACAGTCGATCAATTTGCTTACCTAATTAAATGCACGTCGGTGGGTCAGGTCAGACTCCATTATGGTTCAAACTTAAAACTATTCATTTAGATGGTCTGGGCCGGAACTTTTTAGCTCACCTGAGCTATGCTCAGGATGAGCTATAGTGATCACTTTTTGTCCGTCCGTCCGTCTGGTTGTCCGTCCATTAACACTTTCAAACGACAACTCCTCCAAAGCCATTGAAGTGATTTGTCTCTTACTTTGTAAGACTGTTGCTTGGCTAGGGGCCTTAAAAATTAGCTAAAATTATGGTGATCTGCCTCTTGGTTTGGTAGCCATGGCAATAGAAAGCTCCCATAGACTTATAATGGGAAAATGGTTAAATTGCATTTTCTCCATAACCAGTGAAGTAATGTTAACCATATTTGGCAGTTATGATCATTGTCTACCCAGTGTATGTGTTTTATGGCCAATAGCCATTTTATTTGGTTGCGATGGCAACATTAAATTTAAAAAAGGAAGATTTTTAAGTGATTTCTCCTCCAAAACCACTGAAGCAGTAGGACTCTAATTTTGTACAAATGTAGCTTGGATGAGGACAATTCAAATAGCTAAAATTATGGTGATTTGTCTCTTGGTTTGTTTGCCATGGCAACAGAAAGCTCATATAGACTCATAATGAGAAAATGGTTAAATTGCATTTTCTCCATAACCACTGAAGTAATGTAAACCACATTTAGCAGTTATGATCATTGGATGATTGCCTACCCAGTGTACGTGTTTCATGACCAATGGCCATTTTGTTTTATTACTATGGCAACATTAAATTTTAAAAAAGGAAATTTTAAATGACATCTCCAAAACCACTGAAGCGGTAGGACTCTTATTTTGTATAAATGTTGCTTGGCTAAGGACAATTTAAAATAGCTAAAATTATGGTGATCTGCCTCTTGGTTAGGTTGCCATGTCAACACAAATCTCCCATAGACTTATAATGAGAAAATGGTTAAGTTGCATTTTCTCCATAACCAGTGAAGTAATGTAAACCATATTTGGCATACATGATCATTGGATAATTGACTACCCAGTTTATGTGTTTTATGACCAATGACCATTTTGTTTGGTTGCCATGGCAACATAAAATTTTATAAAAGGAATTTTTTAAATGACATCTCCAAAACCGCTTAAGCAGTAGAAGAGTGATTGTACAAATGTTGCTTGGGAAAGAACAATTCAAAATAGCTATAATTTGGTGATCTGCCTGTTGGTTTGATTGCCATGGCAACAGAAAGCTCTCTTGGACATAATGAAAAAAATGTTAAATTGCATTTTCTTCATAACCAGTGAAGTGATGTGAACCATATTTGGCAGTTTTGATCATTTGATGATTGTCTACCCAGTTTTTGCGTTTCATGACCAGTGGCCATTTTGTTTGGTTTCCATGGCAATATTAAATTTGAAAAAAAAAAAGATTTTTTTTTTTCAACGACTACTCCTCCAAAACCACTAAAGCAGTAAGACTTTAATTTGGGTACAAATGTTAAATGGGTAAGGGCAATTGAAAATAGCTAAAAGTCTGCATATCTAACTCTTGATTTGGTTGCTATGGCAACAGAAAACTACCATAGACTTATAGTGAGAAAATGGTTTAACTGCATTTTTCTCCATAACCAGTGAAGTGATGTGAACTATATTTAGCAGTTATGATAATTAGATGATTGTCTACCCAGTTTATGTGTTTTATGATCAGTGACGGTTTTGTTTGGTTGCCATGGCAACATTAAATTAAAAAAATAAATTAATTAATGACAGCTCCTCTAAAAACCACAGTCGGCAGTGTTGCAAACTTTATTACTGCTTATGAAGAGTTAGGGGATGGTTGGGTGGTGCGAAGGTGTCGTGTATCTTACGTCACCGGGGCATCCGACAGATATTGGCTTACAGTTGGGCAAGGCCTGCTATCCTTGTAACAGGTAAGGGTAGAGAGGGAATGTTTTTATTTCTTCTATGTCTTCACTTTCATTCCTGTTCCTCTTTCTTCCCTGTCCTTCTCTTTCATCTCTTCTACTATCTCTTCTATCTCTCTTCTCCCTTTCTCTGGGAGACGACACAAAATGACCCACAAGAGTTGACGTGTCGTTAAACCCCAACACAACCAAAAAAGCTTATGAAGAGTCAGTAAAAACGAGACTTTCATTTTCTAATCCGTAAATAGTTCTTTGTTTCCAAAGGCAATCTTTTTGACGTTTATTATATTTCCCTACGCCTGTGCTGTTTACATGTATAAAATCATGATATTGTTAAACAACTCTTCAGAAACCACTTAGACAATATCCACCAAATTTCACATTGATCCTACTGTTGAAATGTGATTGAGAGTTTGTTCAAATGATCAAGCTCCATTGACTGTCATGCCCATATATTCTTCTTCAAAACTAAGAACTGCTTAAATGATGATCCATTCATTAGTTGCAATGATAGGATTGGAAAAATGTTGCATAACATCTGCATATCTGCAGTGGCTTTGTCACTCAGGTGAGCGAGCCGTGGCCCGTGGGCCTCTTGTTATGTCAGTTTCTCGGCCCACCTGGGTTCAGCCGGTGGTTTTCTTTTGCTCCAGTATTCCAGCGGTGTCTCCAAGTGTCTCAGCATGTTGTCTTTGCGTCATTTTTGGCTTCATCTGTGATTTATTTGTTGCCCGTAATGATTCATAGATGAGTTAGAGAAGACCTTCACGCGGACTGAACAAATAGATGTTTTTCTTACCATAATGAAAGCTGAGGGCGAGGGTTGGGATCCCGTAACCTTAGCTTAAGCTCCCAGTAATTTATTACTGACCGTTCCAAGGCGGTACTATTTGTTCTGTAGTGTTTCATTTTTTTTTTCTTTTTATATAAGTGTAAGCTAAAGATATAAAAAGTTAATTTTGGGAACTGAGTAGCCACCTTTTTGGGAAAGTGTTGCCAACTCTTCTTGCCATCTGTTCTTTTTGCGGCTGTGTTGTTGTATTTGTCTGTCTTTCCCATTGCTGTTGAAAAGTTGATGTGCATCTGGTTATATCGCCTGAGTTCACTTATTTACGTATTAGGAACCAGCTTCCAAATTAGCCATGATTGCAACGAAATAGAATGCGAACTTGTTAACCCTTCTCCTGCTGAATAAATAAAGATGCCACACCCACTTTAAATTTTCAGCCAATCAGATTACTTGAACTAGATTGTTGATACTAATTCATATTCTTAATCACAAACAGTGCAGATCCAGATCAGTTGGCTTCTTCGCCAACTAATCTGGATCTACATTGTTTGCAAAGCAAGGGCATATCCGGGATCAGCAGGACAAGGGTTAACAAAACATGACTTAAATAAGTCTCACCCGCATCCAGTTCAGACCGGATTCTTAGAAGAGGTGGTTATGGACCAAATTACAAATCTAGGTATGATCGGTAATTGTACCAACTCGAAAACTACCAATAGGACGTACTACAGTTCCATATTGATACACGTGCTTTATTGGCAGTTACGGTTGCTGTGTCCTGTTCCAGAAGTTGGGGAAACGGTTTGCAGCTGGCATTCTATTATATAGAGAAAATAACTGAAATTTGAATTAATGTTATGTTAGGGTCACAATCAAGTTCATACATATTTTAAATTTCTAGAAAAGGTTTCTTAGTTTTGAAACGATTCATGTTTATTTCGAAATTACATGTAGACAAACTCATGAATATGGCAATAAATCAATGATCAATGATTGAACTTTTCTCACACACAGTGGCCATAGAATCCGTTCGAAGCACACTTGGTTTCACAGGGACAGAACTGAGGTGGTGTATTGTAGTAACAAAATTCCCCACTCTTCTTCAACGGATCACATTGTAACTGGTAAACTGGCTTCGTACCATTGTAGTCAGCTGGGTACGAAAGATCCTGCAATATACAATATTCAACTAATCTATAGAATGAATAAATAAGTAAACAAGGCTAGTCTAAGAATTGATATATGTTTTTAATTTACTGAACTGCATTAAGCGTAGGGGACTGGATCTACTTATTTATAACGCCATGTTTTACAAAGGAGACACGACTTTTTAAAGTTTTTTTTTTTTTTTTTTTTTTTTTTTTTTTTTTTTTTATTTTTTTTTTTATTTTCGGTTTGCTTTCCGGCGCACGAAGCTCCACTATTCTGAAAGTAAAATAATTTGCTTTAATTAAGAGCAAATTCTTTCCTTTCAGAGTAAACATCTTTGTAGAAGGGAGCAAAACAATTTTCCTAGAATTGACTTTTTATACCTCGTCACTCGACAGTGGCGAGGTATTATGGTTTCACGTTTGACGTCCGTGTGTCTGTCCGTCCGTTCGTCCGTCCGTCCGTTTTTCGTTTCTGGATGATAACTTGAGTAAACATCAATGGATTTTCAGCAAACTTGGTATGTGCATTGATATTATGGAGATCTGGTTTGGGATTGCTAATGGGCAAATTTCGTCGAACTTTTACGAGTTATCTGCCCGCAACATGATAATGGCGGGGTATTACATTTTAACGTTTTTATTTGAATATGTATCGGGTCCTTTTAAGCTGCTCCATGAGGAAGTTCCTTTGGTGTTGGGGGCTTGATGTAAATTTGATTGTATCAGTTCCAGAGTTCTCTTATTTACTTTGTCTACGTATGCTGTCAGTCCTGTCTCAGTAAGGTCATCGCCATCCACTACAAAGTCACGGGATGTTGTAGAATGTATAATCAGTCCAAATGTCCTGGTAATGAGCTGAAGCACAGAATCATCCGATTCTGCATATACTTATAGACATCTTTTCACTTGATGCTGCCCGCTTTACTTGCATTGTTTTAATCCATTTACGTTGAGTGAATTCATCTTCATTCATTCTTTGGTCTGTAGTCCATTTCCAGTATAGGGGATGTCTGGGTTTTATTATTACCATGATTTATAGAAATTCCTGTGTTGAATGCAAACAGTTTAGACCCTGTCGCATTCTGCGGCATCTGATCTGGGTCTTCACTGTTTACTAATGTCCCTTTTAT